>OX401907.1:3656761-4961023 GCA_947859195.1 Drymonia ruficornis
ACGAGTAAAATTCGGACGAAAACGCATCCAAAGTGAGCGCGGCCTACTTCAGTCGTTTATTTACTCCCAAATTTATAGTTCTAATCGATGCTTTGTAAAGCCATTGTAAGGCCGTGGTCTCCTATTAAATGCCATCGGCCGCTTACAGCGTTACGCGTACGCCGCGTCATAATTTTACTATAGTGACGTCGGCGTGTGGTGACCACAACAGTGCATTTCTACAGTCAGCATTGTGACGCGGCGTACGCGTGACTCTGTAAGCGGCCGATGGCATTTAATAGGGGACCACTGCCTAATTATTTAAAATTGCTATAAATTTGGGGGTCAGATTTTTCGGCGTAACATTAGGTAAATTTCAGGCTGCGTTGATATGTAATATACCAATGGGATGTCGTCATTATCATAACCTCATTGGTCGAAATTTTCTTACGGTAGTACAAACTATTTACGTATGAGACGACGCTCGGCTTTATGGAATAGTTTTAACGAAATTACGCGTCTTATTTTGCGCGACGTAAGCCGCGTAAATCACGCACAGCTTTGCAGCGTAAACGCGGCAGTTGAATCACTTTGTCCCATTCATTATTGTTCACAATATAGTTAATTTATTACGCCATTTATAGGACTTAATCGCAAAGATATTCTATGTATAGTCAACATGGAAGTCTCCATCAATTCGCGAAAAATATTAGTTCGGCAAATTCTTATGGGCCATCCATTAATTACGTCACACGTAATGGGGGGGAGGGGGTCGACGAAATGTGACAATGTGTGATAAGGGGGTGGGAGGGGTCCTAAGTTTTGTGACGTCACATTTAAAAATCTAATATATCTAAGTATTAAAACCGAAATTTGAATAGTTAACGAAAAAATTCTGAAAATTGTAAAAAAATTGTGACGTCACACAGGGAGGGGGGGGGAGTCTCGCAAATGTGAACAGCTGTGACAAGGGGGGGGAGGGGTCTAAACATCATGAAATTCGTGTGACGTAATTTATGGATGGCCCCTTAGTTCCTTGGATGACGGATAGGGACTGTGTTCATTTTACTATACGAATATTTTACGCACACGCTATAGCGAGCGTGATCTCATGGTAGGTGTCACGCCATACAATATTACAGCTATAAAATGCATTATAAATACGAATTCTAGTCATAGGAAAATTGCATTGCCATGCTACATCGCATAGCGTTAAAAGTATAACCATTTACAATGGTCTAACACATAGATATAGAAGAATGTATGACTGCGATTCATATGACCTGACCTGAAATATACAGGGTGGTGACGACATTTCCACAATAAATTTAAACACGATCCCTACTAGTCAATCACAATACTTTAAAATTGACAAATTAGGTTCACATCAAAACTGAAAAATTTAAATTTTCACACAAATTAAATGCGGAAATAATCTAAACGTAACACTACATCCTTTATAATCGTCTACTGACCTAATCGACTGACTTGTAGGTACAAGGATGGCACAATCGCTTCGTGGTCGGTGTATTTGGTGGTGCATTTGCAGGCGTAAAGTTAAAATGGTAGAAGTAAAAAAGCCACCCCGTGGCCTATACCTTTGAATATATTTTGATATTTTTTTATGTATGAACTACTCACGTGGTACCCAGTATGTGGTTTCAGTTATTGTCGTTATGTCGTCACCACTCTGTATAATTTGATGTGATTGTATCCAAATACATACATTTTTAGCCACTTCCGACATCTTGTTTGTCACGTGCGTGACAATAAACCTTGCTATAGTTCTTGCAATTCACGAAGGCGACCGGCCCTTGGTTGTGTTGGACATGTATAGTTCGCGACAGGTCGAGATGACATTCGGGTTATGAGCTTTTTGCAGAATAAAATCGGAATCAAAATTAGCAGGACCTGCAACGCAACAGAATAATTTAATTTAATTATTTTGTGGGCTATTTTAATTGTTTATCGAGTCCTGCTAATTTTGATTCGGATTTTATTCTGCAAAAAGCTCATAACCCGAATGTCATCCCGACCTGTCGCGAACTATACATACACAATTGTGACAGTGTGCGTGCGTGGCGGAGCCGTTAACGCACACATTAACACGTATACAGAAACGTCTTTACACAAGCAAGGGGCGGGCGCCTTCGTGAATTGCAATAACTATACCTGCCTGAGTATAATAATGTTATAGAAATATTTGTTATTTCATAGCTTAATAAAGTTACAAGTGTCGGAGGTGGCTTAATTCGTTGGATAATGTATGCAACATAGAGAATGATAGGCCAAATGATTCAGCATACATTTAATACGATGTTATCTTCTTTGAGTTCCCGAAAGACATTTATTTAATGTATAATTGATTTATATAAATTAATTAATTTATTTCGTGAATTAAGATTGCACAGTTTGTCTTGTTTGCACTATGGTGTGCTGTTTCGGTAGTGAGAGGGGATCATGATAAAACGATCTTACCCCCAAAATAGAAAGTTATTATGCACTTACAATGGCATTACAAATCACTTTTGTTCCCAGAAATGCTTTGTAAATACATTGTAAACTAATATCTCATACAAAGTTATAGACGCATAAATCTAAGAAATTATTACATTACAAAAATAATAGCGTAATTCTTCTAGTGAAATGAAAATGTAAAAAATGCATGCGAATCACGGAATTGTTCATGGGTGTAGCATTGCCATAGACTCTCACGGAATTGAGAAATATTTTTATTAATTTATTGTTTTTATAGCACATTTACCTTGTAGGTTACCTGTACGTCTATGGTAACATTTCCAACGTAAGCTGAACTCTATTTATTATTGACACACGTGTATTCTCTCTTAATTACGTAATTAAGAGAGCTCCACTTATGTTGCAGACATTTTACCATATACGTGCCGGCGTTCGCACTAATAAGAAATAATAATATAGCCGTTATTTTACGCACTGAAACAGTTAATATATATTTTTTTTTGTATTGTGAAACTTCATCAATTACTAATGAAATAAAAAAAATACAAGTTTTCTTAAATTCCTACAGCCTGTATATCAAAATTAATTAATAAAGCTGTCGCTAGTGCGGTTGTGAATATTTCGCTTAATTAAAAATAGTACAAATATGATTAAGATTGGAACGTTTAAAAAAAAACTACTCATGAATAGTAACACCTTTATCTATTAGATACGAAACAGTATTCCACACTTTTATTTTTGACATTTAATCTGATTATTTTTTTTACAATAAACTGAATATATTTTAAAACATTTTAGTATAATATAGGCCGCTATTTTAGCCTGTACATAATTTTAATTGTTACTTTTTTCTATAATTATTATAACGAATGTTTATTTTTTTAAATCTCAACTTTGGTGCCATTTATTTTGTAAATTGTTTTTTGAATCTTGTAAAATTAGTTATCGCCAAATATGGTCCTAGCTCCTATTTATTATTAAATTATGTTATAAATACTATTGTAATAAATTATTGAATTTTATTGTGTTTACTAGAAAATACTAACATTCAATTGTAGAAGAAAATACTTATTACTTACATTGTTATACCTACTACTTATTTATATCTCTATCTGGAATGAGCAAGGTACGGGCCCTTTGAATAACCTATTTGACGATCTGACAATAACACCTAGGGATCCTCTTTCTTTAAGTCTCGAAACTTTTGTAAAACTTTATGCGCGGGCGAATGAGTCATGTAACTCGATGACTTGATTGTCAAAAGGTTAGCCACAGCCCTGTGTGTCTTAGTAAAATTGCCGCGCGTCCTCTTTGGTATTAGACTCTCCCTATTACCCCGCAAGCGCTTCGCCAACAGAAGCCTCGAGCACAGGACTCTCGGCGACGTCAGATCGGCTGACGATGATGACGTCAACTTCCCTTTCGGCGACGAAATGGATCCGTGCCGTGGCGAGCTTATGTAACAAGGCTCACACGTGTAAATAGTATGCGGTTCCACTCCAGAACTCTTTATCTCCGGCAGCGCAGGCAGCTCCTGACTCCTCACTGTCTCCAAATTGGATAACTCCAGGTTCTGCTGCAACATACCCTGAGGCTCCTGGGCGGCGAAACTCGATCGGCTCGCTAGATGGCGCCCTCGTTCCCTAGCTCGCGCTTTCGCAATTTTTGCGGCACTCTTCGAACCGATCAACTTCATATTTTGGTCTATATATTTACACACACCTTCGGCTTCTTCCTCGGGAGTCAAGTGAGCGTCTCTGAAGAATCCAAAACCGTTGCGGATATCGTGTATCCCTTCGGTGATCAGCCACGCGATAGTGCCTAATACGAGAGTGAGGGTCGTAAAGACGGCTATAGCGGTGGTCGTATCGGGGCCGGTCAGTTTATTCTGGTATTTACCCAACACTCCGTAGGTGACAATGTTGCGGGTGCGCTTGTTGCTGTGCGCGCGACACGTGTAAAACCCTCTCAGGTCATTGTCAGCGGTCGCGACTAGCCTCAGAACCCTCCCGTCATCGACAGACCGGACTGGTTTTTCTCTTAAAACTTCACTGACCGCTGTATCCAAGAATAGCCAGCTAGCCGCGTGTGGCGACCTCGCCGACCTCGCATGTAGACACGTCAAGTTCAAACGTTTCGAATGCCCCCAAGCGGTTTCATGGTAAGATCCAGAAATACTGGCCGCTCGCGACGAAACCTGGACTCTGCCGTTTTTATAACGTTCTATGCTATAATTTTGTAAATCTAGAAGTTCTCCGTTCACGCTTATCGATGCTATAATCCCTGAAAAATATGAGAAATCATCGCGAATTTGATCTTTGATCGTTTGCGATACGCCTCCGATGAAAAACTCGTCCGTGCAGAAAGCGATGATCTGATCATCTGTATGTATTTTTCTCTTTGGTCTTCTTTTCCGAATTCTGTTCAGCTCATCTTCAAACAGCACATGTACTCGTTCTCCCGCATTGATAGCTGCTTCAATAGCGTTCGTCGCCTGTTTCTTTGAAACGGTAACGTCCAACCATTGATCCGGCGGAAATTCCATCGAACTACTGCCCTCAGATCGATATTCCCCCAAAGCCAACTTCATTTTCAGCCTCATGTTTTGCAATGTCATATGCAGCCAGTTATCACCTGTGTCGTCTTTCAAGAACATAATTGTGCCTGCTTCTTTCTTCGGTTTGAGAGTAAGCTCGATGCGCCATTCTTCTTGATTATTGTAACATGGTAGTCGTAAATATTCTTCATTGTCGAGAATCAAGTAAGCTTCTTCTATACCTGCCTTTTCATATGCTATGTTAGAAGCTGCTGTAGGATAGAAATCGGAGCTCATCTTATGGTCTCTGTTTATCATCAAGTTCAATGGGATAAAATTCAAAACTAACTCTTGAATTTCACCATGCATCCTCTCTCCGACGTAAACATCTATTTTGTCGTCAGGCAACTCCGGGTCACAAGGAAATTGACTTTTCAAGGTTACGGGGGCGTTGTCCAGCCTCAATTGAGCCGCGTCACTAGTGACAGTGATGAGAGCAGCGTGCCATTCGCCTTGGTTTGTGGTTTCGTGCGAGCAACTTCTTGAAATACAACACGACCGCTTTGATCCACAAGCGTCCAAACAAATATGCCATTTTTGGAGGCTGAGCCGAACGTGTGCTCCTTGCACCGACCCCCTCCTCACTAACGTTCCGTGAGGCGACAACGGCATAAATTTTATATAGAACTGGAAAAGCGTGGAACGCTTATTAGGGAAGTTATAATGGAGATACGATTCTCCGTTCAAAACGGCAACCGTGTGGGAATAAGCTACACAAGGGACGATGTGGCAGGATCCTACTTCAGTTCTAGGGCCCACGCACAGTGCTCCTTCATTAGGTATGGGTCTAGTGCAAGACCGGGCTCTGGAGCGTCTGCCGGCGCCGCAAGTCTGCGAACAAGGGCCCCAAGCGCCCCAACCCGACCACCCGCCGTCTTGGATAAACACATCATTTTCGCAAACTTCCAGTTGATCGTGCTGTCCTCTGCAATGAGTGCCCCATGTTCCTGAAGCGTGTTGGGTCTGAGTCTCTAGACAGGTTCTTCTTCGCCGCCTGACACCAGCACCGCACTTCTCTGAGCAATCCGACCACCCGCTCCATTCTCCCCAAGTACCTCCAAATTCGCGGCTGCTGATTGCACACTGGTCTCCCACGCAATCGTCCGCTTGAAGCGGAGTCCCGGGGCAAGTGATATGGGAGTCTGAAGGAGGTGGCGTGTCGCATCTCCGGAGACGCCATCGCAAGCCGCGGCCGCACCTCGCCCCGCAAGCCGACCACGCGCCCCAAGCACCCCACTCCCCAGACACAGGACACCCAAGATTCCGTTTAACACACTGCAGCGAATTCCAAAGCGCTTCAGCGTTCAGTTGCCACGTATTGTCCGACGCTAGAGACGCTTCGATAGCTTCGAAGGGGCATTCCATTTGTAGGCAATGTTCCATTAGTGCTGGCACGGCTTCTAATTGGTGGAAAGCTTCCAGTCTTGCCGGGTCTCCGAGTATAAGGGTGCGGTAAGCCTCCACGGTGCAGTTTGTAAGGTAGCATACTTCAGTTTGTTGGTCCGGACCGTTGCAGGATATTCCATCTTGGGAAGGAGGTGGGTTGACACACTCCCTCGTTCTTCGGCGATGACCGACGTCGTCGCAAGGCCCTTGGCATGGTGACCATGGACTCCACGCAGTCCAGCCGCCGTCTACTGGGCAGTCGGGGTCTGATATCAGCCCCAGTTCACATTCTAGACGCCAGACGGTTAGTTGTCGTTTGCCTCTAGGCTTTTTACCGTCTATTAAGACAAGACTCGACAAGAGAATTAAGTGCTTGTAATTATTGAACCACATCATTAACATATAATACATAGATTTTTGTATTCTGTACCTACACACAGCGTAAGTTAAATGTTTTTGATCACATAAAAATCTGTGATTTTACCAAGATTTTACATTCAGGTTATATTCATAGATATATTTTTGTTCGATGATTTTTGCTATCGATTAGATTCTCTTTGTATCGTACATCACTAAAGAGTATAATATAAACTTACAAGACCATCATAATATACGACCATAGATTAATGAGATTCGCGCGCGCGCGAGCATGCTTTAACTACTTAGGCACCGCAGCGCCCTACTAAGAAAACCCATTCCTAATGTGCCTAAAAATGCGGAGACTTTATGTGCAACTTTATGCAAGTAGTTTATACACCATAAATTCGCATTTCGCAATAGCAATCATTCTATGATATATGTACCTATATTAGCGGCACGTTACGAAGGCCGGTTTGACATGTGGGGGGGGGGGGGGAAGAAAATAATCTTATTATAACGAAATAAGACTGGCCGTTTAAAAAAATAAGAATATCAAAAAATGAATCTTATTCCGTTATAATAAGGTTCATCCTTTTCCCCTCACACATGTCAAACCGGCCTTCATAACGTGCCGCTACTTTACCTATCGTACACAAATAAACATTGCCAAAAGATAGCATGTTTAAATATAGCCCATGCAACATAGAAATTGCATAGGTATTGTTGAGCACAGCTAGGAGTAATAACCAGATTCACAAAGTTTCACTCGCGAAGCTCCCTCGCGGTAACTAAAATTAATCTATGCCAATAACATTAAAGTAATATGTCTTAGTATTTTTAACTAAACAGTCACATCACAAGCCCATTGCAACAGATAATTCGCAGAGCATTACATAATACAATAAGGAAAAATAAGGTAAATATATTTCATATATTTTTAAGTTGGAGAATCATAGGCCACGTAGAATTATAGAAATAAAACAACTTCCATTAAACAGCATTCTATAATTCCGCAAAAAAAAACTATTTGAATTTACTCTCACGACAAAAAAAACGTAATGTACGAATATCCGTAACGCGACTGAGACACTGGATTATATCTTACAGATACATGCACAATACTGTTAGAACCAACATTCCAAAAATAACAACTAAATAACTGTCACATAAATAAATAACTATTAAATCCAGTACTATGTACTGTTCAGGAACTGAATATTATATCAACAATAATTATTTTATAAGCGCTAAATGGTGCTCTTTGCTCGATTTTTATTGATTGACAGTGAGACTGTCCACTACAGCAATTGAATTCGTAAAGTGAATTCAATTTCTTTGGTCCACTAGACCGTATCATATCATGACCGTACCTCCACATGCATTATATTGTTCATCACTGATCAACACAGACTAATAATCCATAGACGCCGCCTAGTTGGGCAATATACATTGCTACAGCTTTGTGACCGCACTTGACTTTAAATTTCTTTTAAATTCGCCGTCGTCGCCTTGCATTCTCAAACAATACTGGACTAAAATAAAACGTAGCGTCTTGTATTATTAGTCTGTGCCGACCAACATCGTAGCGTGTCACGACTGGACAGACAGCAAGTTTACAATGAGAATATTCTTGCCTCGTTGGTCGTAAGTAGGGTATAATGTTTTTTACGTGTCCACGTTCATAGCACGACCATGATATGGTGCGGTGTATTGGGCAAATGTCGTCAACTTTCAGGCTTGTACCATTCAACTAGGCTCTAATATATCAACACCCAATTCTGAGAGTTATTGTACGCCAAAAATATAGGGCTGTGTAAAAGTAACGAATATGAATTCTTATCCACATTTTCGGATATCGTCAGCCATTTCTTAAGCCAATTCTTCATCTCCTGATTGGTCAGATGGCTGCCGTTCAAGCCTCGTATATGGCACGCGTTTCTCAAAG
This sequence comes from Drymonia ruficornis, assembly GCA_947859195.1. Taxonomy (NCBI): domain Eukaryota; kingdom Metazoa; phylum Arthropoda; class Insecta; order Lepidoptera; family Notodontidae; genus Drymonia; species Drymonia ruficornis. The sequence goes on from OX401907.1 coordinate 3,665,506, forward strand.
TTTCGCCGTTAAGTTCTTCGACCCCTCCCTCCCTAATGATGGCTTTGTCCATTTCTAGTAGCATGAAAGCTCGATACTTGAGTTTATTCTTCCGTAGTATTGATTTTCTGAGTCCATGCATTTTTAACAGGTAACCCTGGAATGTGAATAAGAAAATCATTGTGTGCTTACAGAATAGGCACATAGACAAATATTGACTGTCATGCTGTCCACTGCTTTAATGGTCGTGTAATTAAAGTTTAGTTTCATAGAATTTTGTTACAAATAAAAATTGACCTATGCACTATTTCCGTTAAAAAGTAACACAAGACTGTTATTTGTTTGCATTGGAGCAGATAGTAAAAAGGAAATAAAGTGATACTATAGTTGTTGTGTATATGCTCCATTTTGATAATGTTAAAAACAACTTACCATATGTCCATATGTCAAATGATTTAATTCATAAGGCTCGCTCAAAAACAGTTCTTTACAGGCCACTACATCTTCCGGGGTTGGATGGACGCCAGAGCCCAATAACGCAACGACCCTCCGCCATCTTTCCTTGATATCACTGTTGGGTATAGCTTCAAGCTTAGCTTGCAGAGCTCGGAACACTGGCTTGTTGTACCTCAACCGTTCTGTCAGATCTTGCGTTGAGAATTCTAACTTTTGTTGTATTGACCAGAAGTGTGAACATAGAAGTTTTCTGGGTTTCAGGAACCTGAAAATTGGTGTTGTTTTTATGGTTTATCATCATCATTTCAGCCAAAAGACATCCACTGTTGGACATAGGCCATAATTTTAAAGATACTTTTACAGTACATTTTATATTTGTACACCTATTTATGCATTTGTTGTAGATTGTATTTTGTCATGGACCAGTTACTAAGGGGACTGGCCCTAAGCAAGTCGGCCGAGTGGTCGGCCTAGTACTAACATCGACATAAATCGAAGCGAGTAGTTCAACTATTTTCCGGTAAATAGTAAAATGAAAATGAAAAAACAATGACCACGTTTTCTACACGTTTCATACAAATATCTAATAAAGGCACCTCTTTCTTTAGTCTTTACTCTGTGTATTTTGTCTTCAAAGTTTAGAGATTGGGCATTTCTAAAGGTATATCAATAATGGAGAAAATAGGCAGATGACAGTGTGTCTTCCATGTCTCTCTGCTAAGTCACCAGTGACGCTTTATAGAGAGACTCTACGTCAAAGATTACTATACTAAATAGACAGCATTGTACATAAATCTTATACATTAGCCATGAACTTAATGGCCTTGAGACCATCTTATAAAAACATTTACAAATAGACCAACCTTTAAAACTGTTAATTCAATTATCATTCAATTGATTCAACACGAATCTAGTAAACAGATCTAAGATTTCATGAGAAACTAATTAATTTGAATGATGGGAAAAAATATTTGACTTTAGAATTTAGAAAAAAAAAACAACTGACAATAATTTAAATAACTCAGTTATCAACCCTGGGATTTGATGATCAGTAGCCCTGGTCTTCCATAAAATTGTATTCCTTAAACTTTTGCTGGTATACAGTGCAAGACTAACATAGTAATACATATTTTTAATTACTTACGCCAAAGGGAATATAACGTAGTTTCCAAACGGTATCGCTGACAATATTAATACTGGTGCTATTCTGTACATGTCTGCTGGCATTTTTTGGTACAACTCAATCTCCTGCCGGCTCATGTTTGAGAACCCTTGGTCCCTTGCTATCTTTATTCGTAGAGATATATACGTCTTGAGATCTCTCAAAAAGTCTTTTATGCCCACACTGAAGACTCTGTACATTTTGACAGCAGTTGGAAACCTATTCTCTAGCACCTTGGTGTAGTTTTTAACATAGTTAACATATCTCCCAATGACATATGTCTGTAGTTTCTCTTTTTCAGTTTTTAGTACTTTCGTATGTTTTAATCGATTAACTGGTTGAAATCTGGAATCGTAAGATGTATAGATTAATACCTTTACCTACAACATTATTCTCATTATGACCGATTGCATCGTGGTTGTGAAATCTAAAAAAGACTTAAATGTACAGAGAAAGAATGTTCAGTCCATACATTGCCACAAGTAAACATACATGCAATGATGTTTTATAATATAGACGCACCATACAAAAACATTAGTGCTCTACGTTGAACTATACCGACATATCAATGAATTCAAGCCATATAGGCCAGACCTATTGTTAGAAATACATGAATATATATTGTCGCATCATTAGCTACATAATCATGGGGGAGCGCGCGTGTAGTCGGGCTGCCGCGATGCTGGGTGATCCGTGACTAAGTGGATTACGGGCAGTTACCTTGCATTCATCTTGCCAAAATGAATGCGGTAAAGTGCATCTAAAGGTTTAATACATCTTTGCTTACATGAAGAATCATTTTCACAAAAAGTAGACATTTAACGGAGTTTTGTAGCAGGAAACTATTTATGACATCACCTAAAATCATGTTTTCACACTTTCAACCATTTTATAGTTAAGTAGGTAGGTATATTAATTCATATATTTTGTACTCTACGCCTACTTATAAAAACGACAAAAATAAAGCATTCTTGGCGTCAAAACGGCTTGTTTATCGTCACAAATTGCGTAGACATTGAATATAGATGGTTACTTACTTGTATTTGTTTGCATGATTAAATTTAGCGTTTAGTAAAATATTAGACCGGCTAGTTTGTAGAACAACGTTGGACAGCGCCGCTATTCTCTGTAAAGGCATCGTGTAAATTATAAAATATAGATAATACTAGCTTTCACTTCACTTTTATGAAATTATGGCTGGCTAGAATCTTTTACAATGCTAGCCTATTTTCTCGCACGTATAATTTTCGCGTCTGCTGTCAACCAGCTGATTAGGTTAGTTGTCACTTGTCAATTCAGTGGTCTCGAAAGTCAAACCCAGAAATCGGTAGAATTGCCCTAAAAAAATCGGTAGATTTGGACTCAAAATCGGTAGACAAAAAAAAACCTTTTTTTTTTAAACATAATGTGTAACAACAAAATTTTTTGTGGGTTTATGTCCTTTTCTGAAACAATTAAAAACCTATCTTAATCAAAACTTGTACATTAGACATAGTTCCCGCCTTTATTTACAAATTCTTCTCATTAATTCCATTCAAATTGGTATCAGGTGGGTTACTTTCTTCTTTTTGCACTCGCGCTTGTAGCGACTTCAGTTCCCTAACTAAACTTAGATTATACTTGAACAAAAATTTAACATTCAAAACAAAAATACAATTTGAATTTCAACTATGGATTGAATTACGACAAAGTATTATCCAAAAGATAAACTGAATTATAAAGTCCGCAAAACAAGCATTATTGAGCATTATTATTATATTCTCACACAAAATATACACAAAAACCTCTAAAAAGGGCTGCCAGCACTTGAAAAAGTAAAATCGGTAGAAAATTCGGTAGAATTTAGCTCTATCCTCAGATATCGGGAGAAAATCACTCGGTTTCGCTTTCGGTATATCGGTAGACCAGCCCCCAAATCGGTAGAAATACCGAAAAATCGGTAGGTTCGAGACCACTGCTTGTCATTGTGAATGACGGCACGTGTATGTCATTTTCCAAAAGGTTACCAGAAAAAAAAAAAAAACAAAACAATCCAAAAAATGTTTATGTGTTTTTTATTCCCCTATGGCCTACCATTTTGTTTCAACCTTCGTTTGAGCTGGTCAATGATGTAGTTGGAAACCCAGACAGTTCATCCGCAGACCCTGCCTAGTCAGTAGGGTGCTATGTACGCTATATAGGTAATAATAATCATGTAGGTAAGAAACTTCTATGATGAAAACTTATTTTACCTAGGTACCTACATGATCGTCATATGGTCAAAATGGCAAGCTCATGGCAAGGAAGTTTATAGTCAGATCATGAACGTAACACTTCAAGGACTGTGAACTACAAACTTTATTTTCCATTCATTCATTCAAAAATAAACCTTATCTGACGCACTTAACGCCCACGATGCAGGCTTTATAAAAACCGGTCCCAGCCAGATACCTATAACTGCGCCTTCTTTCCCTTTCTAACAGTACAACCTTTCGACCCTTGTGTTGCCAGTTAATATTTATTCGATCACTTTAAATTTGGTACATTTTCATGATAAACAATAAAGTCGATTAATGAAATACCTATGGTAAAGCGACTGTAGCCTAGGGGTGAACAGGTTGGGCTAACAATCAGAAGGTCCCAGGTTCGATCCCCGGTGGGGCATGCACCAATGGATGAATTTTCATCTATGTGCATAATTTACAGTTCGCCGACGGTGAGGGAAAACATCGTGAGTAAACCCACCTATCCCTCGGGATTAGGTAATAGTCAGTTCCTGTATACACGGCGACACGGTTCACCACCTGTCACGTTGGGTTCTGACTATTAGTGAAACGTGGGCTTTGAGTTGGTTAATACCTCCACAATGTGGTGGTGTATGGCCACTCAAGCCTCTGACTACCCCCGAACGGGGATAAAAGTCGTGACGTTACATGGTAAAGTATAAGAATATCCTAAGATTAAAATTTCAAATATAAATAAATATCTGAAAATAAGTATTTACCTTCTTTAATAATTCGCTTGTAATTGTCAGTTCCGTGATGTCTATAGGAATCGTAGCAGAAATAAAATTAAACACTTGAAACACAGAACGTCAATTTGCGTGACACACGACATTTTCAGCGAATTTTAAATCTAGAGGATTGTGCTGAATTTTCTTATAAAAATGGGTAGAATATGCGTAATGGAAGGGTGTAAAAGCGAATATTATCCGAATTAAGGATTATCTTAACATAGGTAAGTGGGTAACTATGTTTTCCACGTTAAGTACATTTTAGATGTTCGGGTGACATAAATTTCGTTAGTAAAAAGGACTATAATATCAATCTTATTGTTGTCTGTGTTAACTGAGGAATATCGTCCACGGGAACTGTTTGCAGCGATAAAGTCGCGCTTTTCGTTGCCGCACGACTGCATCGCTACTTTTTGAAGTCGGTCGCATTTGCAACGCGCGACATACCACACGCTGGTAAAACGCGACGCTCACGCCGCGTTGTCACGGCTCGCCGGGCTCGCACGCGGCGTTCGCGTCGTTCACACGCTCAAGGAACGCGCACGTCTATGGCCAGATTAACCCTTTCAGGGCCCCTAGGCAATGCAATTCTCGGGGCCTTTTTCCTTTACCCTTTTGTTACTTTTTAATAGTACATTACTGCCACGGTCTGTAATGAGTGTGTTGCTGGGCGCGTTGTTGATGGCCGAAAGCGCGGCGCAGCGCAGCTCCAGGGCTCCACAGCGCGGTCAGCATTGCAACCCTTGATGGACAATATAAAATAAAAGCCGAGACCGATAGTTTGTCGATTGAAATTGTTTGAAATCGGGACGACTTTTGACTTTACACTTCCCGATTACTCCTAAGCAAGAAAAAACAAAAAAACTATTTTGTCTTTTTCAGATTACCTAAAACTACAGATCCCAGGCGTGTAAATTGGTTATAACGAATACCTATTGGCTACAGAAAAATTACCCAAAATTCCGTCATATGCAGCAAGCATTTTAAGCCGACAGATTATGTCCCTAATTTAACACAACGAGTTTTAAAAGAAAATGCCCTGCCCTCACTGTTCCTTTTCGTTAGCACAAAGGACAATGGGCAAAAATGGTCCAAATGTCCAACACTTCCGAGACCTACGTCACTCGATAGACCACTACATACTGAGTAACTTTTGCAAAGGCAGTTCAACAAAATAGGTTGTCAGTAAAAAATGAGTAGTTTAAAAGAATATTTTAATTTTTTTATTTCACACTTAGTGTTATGTCTTATACATTTTTTTCGAAAGGCAACAATATAAATTCACTTTCTAACATTAAATAAAATTAAAAAAAGCTGTCAGAAAGCAAAAAATGCCGTGAAACATATTTTATTATTATTATTGTTACCTGATGATAAGTAAAAAAGTAAGGTAACGCATAGAAGGTACCTGCTTATTTATTTTATAGAAGCGCAACATCAGAAAATACGTAAGAATGCTGCTGTTGTTGTTGTTGTTCACTTTTCATCAGGTAACAAAAATAATAATAAAATATTTTTCACGGCATTTTTTGCTTTCTGACAGCTTATTTTATTTTTATTTAATGTTAGTAAGAGTATTTGTATTGTTGCCTTTCGAAAAAAATGTATAAACATAATAATAAGGGTGAAATCAAAAAAATATGTTTTTTAAACTACCCATATTTTTTTACTGACAGCTTATTTTGTTGATCTGTCTTTGTAAAAGTTACTCAGTATTTAGTGGTCTATCGGGTTACGTAGGTCTCGTCAGTGGTGTATATTTGGACCAAGTCCCATACAATTTTGCCCATTGTCCTTTAATTTTGTCTTATGGTCTAATTAGTTGGATATTCTTAGGGTACCGTACCTAATAAGGAAAAAAAACTAAACCCTAATATGATCACTTTGTTGTCCTTCTGTCTGTCTCTATGTCCGTCTGTCACAACTTGCACAGCCCAAATCAAACATAACATGTTAACAGTAGTAGGTACCTTTTATAGCATAGAAAAAGAGTAAGTATAGGAAAGATAAGTATAGGAAAAACCATAGATATGGAGAGCCTAGACAACGTCCAAGCGTGTGAAGTGTCATGTTACTTTATATTACAAAGTGGCAAAATCTACGATCTTAAATACTATTTTGTAACTTCATTTAGGTTGCCAAGATACAGACAGGCACTCGTGTGGTTTGGCCACCGCAGACTAATTTATTGTACCTACTCATGTTCTTAAGAAAATAAACATCCGTTTCCTTATTTTATTATTTTCCTATCATAACAATCTCGGAACAAAAGCACGTTTTCACCAGATGTCCATGGGGACGTTCTCAAAATTTCAAAATATTATGGTCACTCTTGTTGGCAAAGGAAACAACGTTCAGTATTGTATCTCGCTGTCGGCTTCACTTTTGCTGCCAAGTCCGCATTCCAGGTGTTAGAGACTTAAAACTTCCTTGAGTCAGATGGTCATTCATTGTGGAAAAGTTGTTTGTTGTTTATGGTTGTTGTTGATGAACTTAAATCATAAACCTAAATAAATACTGGACAGCTAACTACTGCACAAAAAACGAGCCGAGTGAGAGGCCCATTGTGGTACAGTTTTCCTTTCTACTAGAATGTCCACGCAATAATACAATTTTGACTGTACAAATAAAATAAACATTGCAAACAATGGTTAAATAAATAAATATCTTCAGACTAATACACCAACTGTATGGCCCCAAACTAAACATCACTTGTACTATACTTACCTTCCAATGGACTGGAAGCGATCCCAAGCCAGAGCAAATTACGAAAAGGTCATTTCCGGGGGGAATCGAACTCGCAACCAACCGGTGCAATAAGCCTACGCTCAAACCATTACGTTGAGCGGACGACAAATTGATGTTGTTTTATGGTCACCCTAGCTTGGCAAATCAGAGTGAAAAGGACACTGTCCCACATTGGGCTTCTCGCTTGGCTCGTTTCCTATCTTCAGATTAGTCAAGGTATAATGGACCTTAAGGCGCTACAAGGAACTAACGAGGCATTATTGGAATCTAAGTATCTCGTCTTAGACGGGTGGGGTAAACATTTTGAAAATAATATTACATTATTTATTAAACCATCTTTAAATTTTAAGTAGTAAAAAGTGCTACTTGCTATTTTACTATGTGTAAAAAAATATCAAAGGGAAGCTGTTTTCGTCTTAAATTTACTATCTCCTTCTAAACGGCTTGAAATTGTTAATTATTTTCTCACCAAAAGATGGAGAAAGATTATACCTAACAAAATATAGTCAGATTTTGTGATGCAATCGTTAATCACGTCACAATAAATTATTTTCGATGTTTTCGCAAAAAAAAGTGGGCGGGGTTAGTGCGCTCTCGACCAATGCAGACGGCCAAAACGCTCGGACGGCGAGCGAAGGTTAATATAGTTGAATTTATCTTTAACCAAAAACTCAACTTATCTATCCAGATTCTATATACATCTATGGCTTTAATCAAGGCTTTGATAAAGAGTGAGCCATAATTTCTAAAGAGAAGAAATGAGGAAAAGTTAATGAATAAAATGGAAGGCAAAAATCTGTAAGATAATATCAATCTATCGTTATTCTAACAACCTTTGTTAAACTAAAAACCAATAGGTACTGGGTAACCAAAAAACAACCGTTACGACCAAAGACTTGGACAACCGCTGGTGAAGCAACTGCTGATGGGGTCACTGATGTGTGCGAAAGCGTTTCGAAGGCCCCATCGCAAGGGGAGGCCACCGTGGGGTTTTAGCCGTTAAGAGTCCGGCATAACCTGCAAGCCTCTCCCAGATCGCGTGAAAAAAAAAGCTTGAGCAACTAGGGCGCGAGAATTCTCAGGCTATCTGTGGCTAGGAGGCATGGCCGACAAGATAGCGCCAATTTATAAATTAATATCAATGGATGGCTCTCATAGTGGTGTATCTAGTTGGATGGTTGGATGGACGCTTGCTTCAGTGGCGAGTTAACACCAAAGATTACTGGCACATTCCTGCCACGGTCTGTAATGAGCGTATTGCTGGCTGCGGTGTTGATGGCCGAGAGCGCAGCGTAGCGCAGCTCCAGGTCCGCGGTCAGCATAGCAGCCTTTGATGGACAAGGCCGAGTCCGAAAGTCGAGGCCTTTATAGCGCGGCCAGCAAGGGCTGCAATGATGACCAAGCTTGAAGGCCGAGAGCGTAGTTAAGCTTAGCTTGAGGCCATCACAGCGTGGCCAGCAGTACAGTCATTGCGGACCAAGGCTTGGCTTTTCTCACAAATGATTTTACATGACATGACATGATCATGATGTCATCTTATCTTATTTTAAAAACACGATTGTTTGGGCCGGGGTGCAAACGGTGCAACGGGGGAAAGAGTGAGGAGCGGGGCCTCCGGGCGCCCGGCTCCTCACTCGGCACGACAGTTATGTTTTTGCTGGCCGCTAACCACGACAGTACCTACCTATTGAAATCTCATACTACTTCGCTGGAGCCTTTTTTGCAGCTCAGCAACATCGACATGCTAGAAGGTTTGCAAAATAATGACAACATTAATAAGCATTTTTTAGTAAAATATTTTACCACTAGAGGGCTCTACGAGGAATTAAACTGGTTTCATAGGTACCTTGCCACACACGACCAACGAGATGCGATACGGAATGCTAATAGTGTTCGAGTTGGTCACCAACGAGCTCACCAACATTTTATGAATTCGTGGTTCCTTCTTTCGGAAAGCGTAATTTTAATTAAAAAAAAATAATATCGCTGGACTAAGGCCTAGGCCGCACAGCGGTTTTATCCGCGCTGTTAAAACCGCGTCCTATGGAATCATTATGAACCGTAAGTGCGGATAGGATCATATGATTTCATAGGACATAATGCGATTTAACGCGGTTTAACGCGATTTAACGCGGTTTTAACAGCGCGGATATAACCGCTGTGCGGCCTAGGCCTAATACACCAACTGTATAGCCACTCATTACCCGACTACGGCGGAGGGTTATGATTTTGACCGGTATGTATGTATGTATGTAAGTATGTATGTATGTGCATCTGTTCCCACCTAACTTCCAAACTACTTGTCGTAATTTGACAAATGAGGTATCGTCAGAAGCGGCTTAATGGCGCGCTGGTTATATGCTATGTGACGTCACATAAAATTGCATATAGCGCCCTCTAGAGGACATAATGTCATGAACTAGAAAAATAACATTTTTTAATGAAACCGTGTGGGGTATCAAATGAAAGAGCTTGATGAGCACATTTCAAAAATATATATATTGTTACCTATAACTCAAAAATAATTAAATAAAAAGTAAGTTTAAAAACTAAAACCCGACTACGGAAAAAACGCGCTCTAAAAAGTATGAAACAAGAAAATATTCTTATCTAGAGGATAGCCGTGGTCCGTGTAGGTCTTTTAGGGCCAAATGGCACATGAACACGGACCACGGCTATCCTCTAGATGAGAATATTTTCTTGTTTCATACTTTTTAGAGCGCGTTTTTTCCGTAGTCGGGTTTTAGTTTTTAAACTTACTTTTTTTTACGCTACGAGCTATGCGTATAGCCGCGACCTTCATAATGTACCTAACTACTATGATTTTTATAGATTTTGCCAGGACTGCAATGCTCCCTGTTCAAGAGACTTCAGAAAGGTTGCTGATCTTAGGAATTCCGGGCTTGTTATTTATGTACATAAGAGAAAGGATTCACTCGTGAGTACATTACCTTATATATCGTCTTACAACGAGATATACCTAGCTGTTTGCTGTTTGTAGCTCCGACTCTTTACAAAGACAAGGTGAAGCCAATCATTCCTTCCACTCGACACCACCAAAACGACACCACCGGTGGTGTCGTATGGAATCTCTAGTCCATACAACACCACCCTAGTGATGTCCAGAAACGCGTGTTTTTGACAAACAGCTCCCAGTTCATTAAAATAAATAAATAAATATCAGACAACATCACATACATTGATCCGACCCCAAAGTTATTATTTCAAGTTATCTATAGTTAAACGATAATTAATAAAACAGAGTTTATGAAATAAATATAAACTAAACTAACTAAACTAACAGATAAATATAAACTTTATCAAATGACATACCTCATTAATGAAACTGCTTGAACTTAATTGGAGTTTTCATATCAACAACTTTGTATGTAGGTAGGAATGCAGCCAATTGTCTGGCTCTACCAGTGGCGGATACAGAAAAAACTCAAAGGGGAGGGGGGGGGCGCTAAAGGTATACTATGAAAGCTTATGCGCTACCTTTACTTTTATCGTAATAAAAAAATATTCAAGTCACGTGCAAAGTTTAAGAAAGTTTAATTTAGACTGATTATACACATATTAGACGGGGAGCCCATGATGCTAGTAATGAATACATAATCCTAATCTTAATCTAACGCGCTCGAGTATTTCAGATGGTCGATTTTTTTTTGTTCCCCTGAGCGTACCCCCCTTTATTAAGGGCTCATATTGGTTGGAAGAGTTCTTATCAATATGTAAGGTATCTCCCTTATCTTAATCTGACGCGAGTTAATCCAGAAATCCCTTATACGGCTCCCCATCTGTATACAAGACAATGCAATTTTATGATATAAAAAGTTACAATAAATGATGAATTCTATGCGCCTATTCAACCTGGCAAATTGGTAAATTATGGCGCAAGGGGGGGGCGCGCGCCCCGTGCGCCCCCATATGTATCCGCCAATGGGCTCTACCACCCTCTCATAAAATATTGGCGTAAAGTAGCTATTACAGCTGCGTTTCGTACGATAGGTGAGAGAGCTGGAAGCCCATTCCCCCTTCCCCCTCTATCCCACTCCCCTTCGGGTTGGCAACGTGTCCTGTCGTGTCTATTATAGAAACCATCATGGGGTGACATACCTACTTTGAATCCATCACTCCAATTCAAAATAGCGCCCTCGTCGTCAAAATATTATCTTGCTCCCTTGTGATACAATTTTACTGTTAGCGAATATCTTCTTAGCTTGCCCTTAAATCAATAGATTCTGTGAAATGCTTTATGTTGTATAGAGCCAGTTTTAATAAATCGATTGAACATCTGACCTCTATCGCGCTTGCACAATTAGCTTATGAACAAAAAGGTATGAGATTAGATTTCTCTTTCGATTGGAGTCTCATTTTCATTGACTAGGTCTCTTTAACAAATAATATCTTGCCTAGCAATGGAGTACGAAGCGGAGCAGCGATACAGATGAAACGTACATACTACACAATACTTCTGGTAATGAGCTGCAGAGAATAGACTATATAGGAGAATTACGTGAGTAAATGGTACAGAAGTTCCAACATGAGTTTACGCTCGCAAGGAGTCGGTAGCATTACTGTAAGCGTTACGTAGCTACGGTACGATATGTGTACGTTAAAGAAATGTTCACGTACAAATTTAATATGTTACGGTCCGGCGCGACTTCGCGCTTCAGCGACGGGCGACAGCGTAGGGGTGCTAAAATGTTACATCGCGTGCTTTGCCGCCGAGAGCGGCAGCTCGTGGCGTGATGCAACATTTTGGAGCTGTCGCCCGCGCCCGTCGCTGAAGCGCGAAGTCGTGGCCGGGCCGTTACGTGTACGCTAGCGACTAGCGAGCGATCTCATGGTAGAGCTGCTGTATCGACTTGTCAGTAGATTAGACTATTTGTGTAACTAGCTAGCTAGTTGCTCCGTCAGTTCTATGTAAATAAATAAATGTCGCCAGACTAATACATTAACTGTAGTGCCAAACTAAGCAACGCTACTATGGACTGGGGGCGATCCTAGTGACATCCAAACCAGGTTAAATTACTTAAAGGCCGTTTCCGAAATTTAACTCTAGGGAGAATCGAACCCACAATCGCTCGATGTCGCGGTTGTCTATCTTTGTAGGTAGATTGAAATGACTTTTAATTTCAATCTACCTTCAAAGATAGACATTTGTCAGATTGGCCCTTAAGTTGTAATAAGAGGGTATCTATCCATTTGGCTTTCTTTATCATTCAGGTCAGTATCAAGCTAAATGCTTCCAATGCAAACGCGTGGTACAGAAAGTCCGCAGCCTACTGGATGAGTTGACGGAAATAAGGGAGAACCAGATCCTAGGAGTATGTGATCACTGTAATCGTTCTAAAAGCACGAAGAAATGCCCACGATGCGACTACATTCTTAAAAAGTTTATGTCTGACAAAGTAAGGCAGTGCGAAGAACGCCAGAGAAGATTTAAAGTATGGCTGTGCAGGGTAAGACATTTGCTCCAAGCGATCTCCGAAGCAGGAAACGTGTGCCACCACAAGGTCGACCAAGACCCAGTCTCCAACTTGGAGCTAAGGAACCTTCTTCGGCAACTGAGAGTACCGTTAACTGTCCACGAACCGCTAAGCGAATTCTTTTCAGTAGAAAAAGACTTGGCTTCGTTGCAAAACCTGACGCAGAGCAAAGAGATCATAGACCAAATGATAATGAAGCTGGCACAACCTGATTCTGATGACAATCTAGATCCTTCTCCCTCTAAAAGGTGCATCTGCAAATATTTTATGGATAAAGAGTTCACTGGTACATTACCTGAACTGGATTTTGGTTACAAAGCTGAAAAAGGTGTAGGAAAAGATACAGGGCACGGGTTAAAGGCAAAGACGGGTATGGACGACAAACTAACAGATAGAGAAAGCGGTAAAACTGGGAGTTCAGGCCTTAAGTTGTCAGGAAAAATAAGTGCGTATGACGAACAAATAGATGGAGACAGAAGTAAACTCGGAAGCGCAAGTCGCAGGTTGAAAGGAAGAATGAGTGCACACGACAAACAAAAAGATGGAACAAGAAGTAAAATGTTAAGTGATGGTCACAAGTCCAAAGGGCAGATGAGTGCAGCAGATAAAAAACAAAAAGACAGGGAAACAATTTCAAAACAAGATAAAATAAAAAACGGTGAGAAAGGGAAAACTGGGTCTTTAGGTGATAAATCTCTTAAGAAATCACCTGAGAAATCACCTGGGAAATCATCTGGGAAATCATCTGAGAAAACAAATATAGACGAAAATCCAAAAGAACTTACGATACTTAAATCATTGCTAGAACGCAAACTTTCAAGGAGAGACTCAGGAAAAAGAAACCAAACAACTGAGATGACCGAAGAAGAGAAAATATTCTTTAAACTACTGCAAGAATTAAAGATGCAGAAGCATGACAAACAGGTTGGCACGCCTCGCAAACTCGAGAAAGAAATACGAACAACGCGTATAGCGAGTTTGCCAGTCATAAAACGTATAGACCATAAAAATTTGCGCTTTGCTTTCACTGAAGTTGAAAGTTTTATGGAATGCGATCGTCTTGAAGAGACTCCTGAAATGATAAGAGATACTAAAATTGTGCCTTATGATCCTCATTATAAGGAAGAAAAGAAGGGTTCGAGAGTTCCTATGTTGTTTGATATGTATTCTCCTGATTATGCATGTCCAGAGCCAGAGCCACCTAGTCCAACGTTCGATTCGGATATGAATGCAGTTAAGCGATCCAAGTCATCCAGAATTGTAAGTTTTGAAAGTATATATTGAGTTCAGCTATATTCTTGAGGCTTCACATCAGAATGACCTTTTATTTGAAAAATCGTGCGTATATGTTGCGACTCTGTAAGCACAACAAACGTTACACCACAATTCATGTTTACGTATCAAGGTTAACCCTTGATTATCCAAAAAGAAAATGTTAAATGATAAGGCCCGTATTAATAAATGCATCTTAAAGTTGAGAACGATCTTAAGATGCAGTTTTGATGTTTAATGTATGGAACAACTGTCAAAATCAGCATCTTATGTTCGATCTCAATCTTGAAATCGATTTATAAATACGGGAATGCGTGCATACACGTGTTTCTATGCATGCTAAGGTAGTAATTACAAACAATTGCTAAACTTATGTCCCCAAGCTGAAAGCCCGCCACATACATACGGAATTTTCCGTACGGAATTGCGTTTCGAAATATCGAATCGGGGATTCCGAACGCAGTAAATCCATCCAAATGTATGGACGTATCGCATTCGGAAACCCCGATTCGATATTTCGAAACGAAATTCCGTACTGTAACTCCGTAGTCCGTATGTATGTGGCGAGCCTTAATAGCTGGGAGAGGGATACGCTTTTACCCAAAAGAGTCAGAGCCAAGTCCTGGAGAAATTGTAACGTGTAGCGTATCATGTAATGTAAACTGTAATCTGACACCACCTGTTTTCAGTTCAATCAGTTCAAGTCCGATGGAGCATTCAGCTACGCACTTTCCGATAGATACTTTATAGAGACGGGAATAACCAAGTTGCCTACTGAAAAAATTATGCGAAAGGTAATATTTTACAGTAACTAATGATAAAACACAGAATAGGTAGGTGCAAACTGCAATAAGACTTAATGCGACAATCGTGACTCTATAATCAGCCTAAGCGCTTATTTCAGAATCGTGATATCCACCAAATATTTTTTGTGACAGTTTTCTCATAGAATATCCGTCAAAACGCCGTATTTATTTGCTGGATAAAGTTTTTTTTTTTTTTTTTTTTTATAGGACTGCGGTGCCAAAAAAGCGTACGGCCCGCCTGATGTTAAGCAGTTACCGTAGCCTATAGATGCTTACAATACCAAAGGTATTGCTCGCACATTGCCGACCTGAAGGGGAGTGGGATGGAGGGAGGGGGAGGGGGGGGTGGGCTTACGGCTCTCTCACTCATCGTACGAAACGCAGCTGTTATATCTACTTTACGCCTATCTTCTGCGAGAGGGTGGTACTACCCCGGTCGAGCCAGCCCGTTTATGAGCTGCAGTCAATTGGCTACAGATTGGCTCTACCATCTTCAAAAGTTATCTGATGATTGTGAAACAGGCCCTTAAAGTTTAATTATACGTTACGTTTACAGATGAATATCTACAAAATGGAGCCTACGTTTCCAAACTGGTTTGATCGGAACAAATCTTTGACCAAGTATTATAATACTGGAGAGGTTCTAGCTGAAGTTAATGAAAATGGCTCTGGCAAGTGGTACTACAAGAATGGGGTGATAGCTTTAGATTACCAGACCAATGAAGGTAGGTAAATACATAATATATAATACAGGTGGTGACGACGTAGTGACAATAAATTAAAACACGATCCCTGCTAGTCAATCACAAATTATAAAATTAGGTTTACATCAAAGTCCAAAATTTCAAATTTTCAAACAAATTAAATGCGTAAATAGTCTAAACGAAACACAAAACTCTTTATAAACGTCTACCGACCTCATAGACTGACCTAAAATAGTCAAAATAAAAAAGCAATCCCTTTGAATATAATTTAATAATATTTTATGTGCGACCTACTAATGTGATGCCCAGTATGTGGTTTCAATTATTGTCATGATGTCGTCACCATCCTGTATAACGTCACGACTTTTATCCCCATTCGGGGGTAATCAGAGGCTTGAGTGGCCATGCACCACCAAATTGTGGAGGTATTAAGTCAACTCAAAGCCCACGTTTCACCAGATAGTCAGAACCCAACGTGACAGGTGGTGAACCTTGTCGCCGTGTATACAGGAACTGAGTATTACCTAATCCCGAGGGATAGGTAGGTTTCCTCACGATGTTTTCCCTCACCGTAAGCGAACTGTAAATTATGCACATAGATGAAAATTAAATAAATAAATAATAGTAAATATCGCCAGACTGTCACACCAACTGCATGGTCCCAAACTAAGCAACGCTTGTACTATGAGTAGGTACTGTACAATGGACTGGGGGCGATTCCTGTGACACCCAGACCATTGCCAATGCAATCCATTGTTCTTATTTCTTGAGGAATCCTTAGCAACTCCACTACATTTCTGTAAAATAGTCACACATTTTACGCCATTCGTGACCGTTTCATGGAAATTTTTGCGGATTCTGCTGGAGGGTCAGAAACATTAATTGCTTTTGCAGAATTTCTGCAATGTTGCATAGTATCGCTATTATGCCGTGTGTCCACTGGCAAGTAACTTCCGCAATTTCTTGCAGAAGTCACTTGCCGACATGTTTCCACTGACTGCAATTTTACACGACCGTGTACATGTGGGACTTGCAGCAAGTTCGGCAAGTCGTAGAACTCCACTTGCGTGAATGTTTACACATTGGAAGTCGGTTGCGCAAGTAAACTTGTGCAAGTTTTCTTGCCCGTGGAGACTCGGCATTAGACCCCAAAGTAGAATACGATAAGGCTGTTTCCGAAATTTGCCTCTGGCGGGAATCGAACCCGACACCACCCGATGCAGTGAGCCGAGCGGCCTACGTTCGAACGATTGCGTCAAGCGTTCGTCAAGATACCTACCGCTACCTAATTATTGGCAGATAACTGTAACTACAATTAAAAAAAACTCCATACTTTACCATTCAAGGGTCATTCCTGCGAACAAGATTCTCGCCGTGATTTTCGTGGTAATTTTTGTTTTTGTTAATTTTAGATAATTTATATTAATAACATAATATAGCCTTTTATACAAGTTCAAATCTCTATCGCTTTTGTAAATCTGATGATAACTTTAGACAGAATTCAAGGTTGAAGAAAATGGTGCCACGAAACTCATGCAGTACCACACGAAACTCACGCAGTAAATTCCGGGTATTTTTTACGCATTATTTATGTACTTAACTATAAGTTTTGCTCTCTTTATGGTTGTTGGGACTTGTGTTTAATAACAAGAGATATAAAAGCACCATTTCTGTTTCTGTATGAATATAAAAGACAAAATATGGGGAAAAAATCTAACATAAACTTGTGAGCTGGTTATACTTGATTCCAATGATATTTTCCCTGATTTCTACAAGTTCTGTGTGATATACTACTCCAGATGTCACTTGCAAGCTATTAAACATAGTGTTCCGTTCGTTTTACCAGAGACCACACTCCCAAAAGATGTGATATGCAAATTGTTTGTGATCGTTATGCGGCGTCGAACATTGTTATAGAGGTGAAGAAACTAATATGAAATATTATAATTTAGGTACTCCAAAAGATTACATGTCTCGTGAAAATTTGAGCCACACTGTGGTCCACTAGCCTTGTCCTTGTCCTCTCCAGATGCTCACAAAAGCATGGAAATAATTTCACGGAGGTGGCGGCTCTTAGTTCTTATATCCCATCTGGACTGCCATTTGTTCAGACATCTTCGTAAACGACAGAATTCTAAAGCAATCTCGCGTTTTAAGGAACTTTGTGTTCATGTTTTCTGGAGGAGACAAGTACATGACCGCGCGTCTCTGACTCTTTGGGTCACCTGGGAGCATTTTCGCAAATAATAGCTGTGCTTCAATCAATCCAGCTTTAGGACCAACTAGAGCTCGAAACCGATCCAATTGCCAAAGGTGTCAGACAGGGAAACGTTCCATCTTCGAAATTATGATGATGAATGATGTATTTTATCTTCCCCATTGGAAAAGGTAAAGCATCGATGCTAATGGCGAGTATAGGTGTACTTGTTAGCACTTTCAATTTGCTGATGATATCCTGGTCTGGACTGGAGGATCTCAGCTCTATGTTCTCAATAGAGCTTCCCGTCAGGTGTATCTTAAAATTAAATACACAAGACGAATGTTCTTGCGGCTCTTCTCAATGAAAGCAATACGCTAAAATGTTTATATTAACGATTCATAAGCACTACCTAGGTATGAGCTTTGTCCAGAATAAAATCCGAATCAAAATTAGCAGGACCCGATAAACAAATAAAATCACCCAAAAAATTATTAAATTAAATTATTTTGTTGCGTTGCGGGTTTAGTTTATCCTCTCTCTCTTCCTGACTATGTATCCCACATGGTGGTGGGGTCAGCCTTCCTAGGCTTTCCCTTCCACTTCGCTCTATTCTCGACATCGTCTTCGGATACCTGACACTCTTTCATGTCCTTTAGCATTACAGCTTTCCATCTTGTTTTGGGTCTGCCTCTGGGTCTTGGGCTGGGAATGGAAAGACTACTCTTTTGCATCTTGTCGGCGATATCGCGCACGCCCAAGCTTCCTCGCACGTACTCGTTACGAATTTTATCAAGCCTGGTAACGCCTCACATCCACCTCAATATTTTCATTTCAGCAACTTGAATGGTATGCACGTTCGTTTGGGTTATGGCCCATGTTTCGCTGCCATACATAAGGACTGGTCTTATTTATTTATTTATGTAGGCCGAACGCCCATAGGCCAATTACACGGACTACTAACCAACTACTAACTAACAACTATATAATAACCAGTCATGCATCTTTCTCGCAAAACTTCAAACACACTATCAAAATTCTCGCCCATTCATCCGCAAACAAATCTATCCTTGCGTCCAAATCCAGGAGCCCGTTAAGCGCTATGAGGGTGCGCGGTACAGGCGACGTAGCTAGCGTAGCTACAGTATGGCAAGAGGGGACTGCGAACAACTCATGCTTCCTGACGCGGTTGTAGTTGCCAGGTGCGAAGAGTCGAAGCAGCGCACTAAGCAGATCAGGTCTTATGATGGTCTTATATACCATGCCCTTTAGTTTTACAGTCATTCTTTTATCGCATGTAACACCAGTTACTTCTCACCATTTTAGCCACGCTGCAGCTATTCGGTGCTGAATTTTGCATTCTACGTTCCCGGAATTGTGCATCATACTCCCCAGGTACTTATATTGATTGCACAAAGTGACCAATTTGTCCATCGATGGGAATGGAACTGCTGTCGCTTGGACCTGGTTCGTTAAAGCACATGAATTGGGTCTTTGCTACACTCAGCACAAGGTCACGGCTTGCAACTGGTGTTTCCAAGATAAAAGTGCCTGTTGTAACTCATCACGGCGCTCTGTGCAGATGGCTACATCGTCAGCGTATATAATAGTCCACGCTGCCGAATTTTGCGCTAACTCCGTGAATGAATCCAAAACGAGGCAATAGGAAGAGACTCAGTACAGAGCCTTGATGTACGTCTTCTGTGACCGCTATTGGTTTTGTCTCACCCACTACCGTCCGAACCATTGATCTTGCACCCTTATACATGTCGGCAACGTTGTTGATGTATTGTTCGGGGACATTATTCTTCCGAAGGCTCCACCAGATCGTGTCTCTTGGGACCCTATCATCAAATGCCTTTTCCATGTCCAAGAATGCAACATACAATGGTCGGTTTTTGGAGTGATATTCATCAGCAATCGTGTTCAGAGCAAACATCGGATCGGTGGTCGATAGGCCAGGTACGACTTGCGGGTTTAGTTAATATTAATAAAAAAATGATATTTTTGAATTTTGTTCTTGAATCATTAGGAAAGACGGACACAACCATAAGCAATTAATAATGCAATGAGATGACAGTATGGAGCAAATGCGATCAACGCTGAGCTTCACGATACCATGAACATTAACAAATGGCGAAGCATCATGAGACAAAAAATCATTCCGCGACGGGCAAATCATGAGCGTCAGCAATGAGGATCGCTGCGTGAGGGATACAACCAGTCTCTGATCCCAATATGTACTACATTATGGCACTGAGACGTGTTCATCACATGAAAAATCCTACGAAAAATGAGATTCGTGGTAATTTCATGAGATTCGTGGAGAAATTGCCACGAATCTCATGCCACGAAACTCGTCAAATTAAACATATTTCACTATTATTCTTGCACTTCAAAATGTAGTATAAATTAAACAACACTAAATCATCCTTCGACAGCTAATTAATTCGTATTAAAAACCCCAGTATCTAAAGTGACTGCAAACAACAATAAATTTTGTCCACAAAACTCCGGTACATCGGCAAAAAAACATGTTTTTTGAACTTTGATACCCTATATCTCATCGCGGAGAGATACACCCTCGATCATCTCTCTGCTGGACTGCCTCGACATGACTGGCTGTCAGTAGTGACATCAAACAAGACCATACATCGTTTAATCGTAGATTTATACATCATTTAGTAATGCGCCGTAAAAATGTGCACAAACGTGTGACCAACACAAATAGCTGTTTAATATTCAAACGAAACAATAAAATATATTAAATTTGTAATCAATAAAAAGAGTATATTTTTACAATTTTTTTGATATCTATAACACTATCCCAACACCATTTACCGAACAGTTAAACGCTATTGATTCATGAAAGTGAAGCGTGTGACACAGCGAGAACGGCTAATTTGACCCCGATTTTGGTTTTCAAATGAAGTTTGGATGTATATTTTATTTATTTATGAAATAAAAATTATGTTTTCCAAATAGACAAATGTAGTAAGAAACGAAAAAAATATACTTTGAAACGGTATCTCTGATATGAACAGAGATAAGACTGTGTGACCGCTAAAATCGAGCTTTGCAGGAACCACCCTCAAAATAAGCACACTGTTATTATATATTTTCTTCATTAGACGTTATTTAAATGTATTTGTTAGACTCGAGCGCCGGTCAGAGGTACGCCATATACAGCACTGGCAAGGATGGTGAGACCGGTAGGTGCAAGCCCCAAACTGTGCTGGCCTCCTTCGACTTCCTCGGCAACGGAGTCGTTTATGATCACGACGGAAACATAAGGTAACAAATTCTCAAAAGCACATAAGTAGACAGTAGACAATTAGCATTATGAAATGCAAGGAAAGCTCGAACTTGGATTGACAAGCAAGTTTGATCGTGTACAGGGCCCTTTATGCAATTAAAAAATATTAGGCCGCATTCCTATTATTGCACCTAGCGTGACCTAGGTATCACCTTTAAAAAATAAGGCATTTGCGCATTCGCGCTTTAGATCTTGAAGCCGTCGTAGCGGCCAAAATTTTCTTCTTGTAGGTAGTTGGTAAAGATGGCCAAATATCTGTGAGTAACTTTGGCCAAGACCTGTACCTAAAATAATACTGCTATAAGAGGTGGTGGTGGGCCCCTGGCCGTCTAATGCGCACCAAAACAAAATTTACATAATCAATTATGTCATTCAATACGTTCTAGATGACGGGAACATGCTTTCAATTTTGATTATGTTAATCCCACCAAAAACATTTTCATGTAAAAATTTTTGCCAGAACGAGACCTCTTAAAAAGTTATCAGATCTCATGTAGAGCCAAGCTTCTAACTCTACACGCCCTAACTCTACAAGCCCTAACTTAGTGATGTGCCGAGTACGCTATTTTTGGTACTCGAGTATTCTGGTACTCGTTAAAAAAAGAATCGAGTAAGTACTCGAGTCAGAGGACTCGGACAGGTACTCGAATACTTGTAATGAGTACTCGAGTACCCAATAGGACTCGAGTACTTTTGTATAATGTATTTTTAACCACTCAAACGTCCGAGTTTCACATCTAATTAGTGCGTTGTACTTGCACTCGTTAAAATTGGCGAAAATGGCGAAAATTTTGGCGAGAGCCCCGATTTATAACGTATTTTCTAAAAAACTACAACTGTTACAGCAAATTAAAAAAAGCTTCTACTTAAATATGTATTAATAATTACCTGTTACCGACATTTTTTCAAATATATAACACTAATACAGTACAGTGGGATACTAAAAAATAAAAAATATTGATTGCACCTCTATTTATTTGAGTACCCGACTTAGGATTCGAAAACCATGAAGTACTCGGAATCCGTATTCGAGTACCGGGTACTCGAGTTCTATAATCTGAGTACTCGAGTACCCGAGTACTTACTAAGTACTCGAGTAAGTACTCGAGTCGGGCTGTACTCGGCACATCTCTACCCTAACTTCACAAATTCTACACCTTAGTCAAAATATGTGGCTTGGCCGTTTAAAGTATAAGACCTACTTTAAAATCTAAAGTATAAGAGCTAGACAATTGAAACTTAATATGTTTAATGAGCCCACTATTGATATCACATTCCGAGAATTTAGTTTATCTGTTATAATCCAAACCCAAGTTATGAGGGTTCAAAATATCGACGAAACGCTTGGAGAAAAGGTATAGTAGTGCCCTTGCGCTTCGCTTGTCTCGTTCTTGGCGGGGGCACTGCCGTGCCCCCAGATACAAGCTCACGTTATTTCACATGTGATTTCACATGTAACTCACTGAATGCACACCAAGTTGCGCAGGTAAGTTCTGCCAAGGTCAAGTTCTGCGGAATAATTAACTTAATACTTATCTTTTGGGAAAACATTTCTTGATACTGGCAGTTTATTGGTTTGAACGATGATGTTACATATAGAAATCACATTGCAAAAAATATATACCTATTAGAAATCTATACAGATAAGTAGATGCATGTTAGATCTGATTGTGGTATTATTTCGTAAAGATTATATTTTCAGTACCTATATATAAATTTTCAATGAACATGCCTACGTGATGGTGTATTATTATGAATAATAATTATTTTCTTTTTAATGTGATTTTAGGACGCCGTCGAATTAGAGGCGCGAAGAAGTGCTTCAGGGGCGCCTAGGGGCGCCTTTATCTCTAGAGGCGCTGTAGCAGCGCTTCTGTCAATCACGATACGTACACACTGCAAGTGCATAAACACTTCTTCACGTCTCTGATTTAAAGGCGCCATTATAACCTACCATTTAACCGCTTACGATGTCAATAACTCAACAGAATAAAATACAATCAATCCGAGGGTCTAATAGTCGACGAGAAGATAGCACCACCAGGGAAATGGAAATGGCACACGCTGAACGACCCCCCCGTACTCCAACGCCTGTTCATAAACACGAACCTGAAAAACCGGGACCCTATCCTCGAGACATTCGTCGAGATGCAGCAAGAGGAGAACAAAATAGAAACGCCAGCCAAGCAAGAGCAGGAAGCGATAATGCTGACCATAGAGTTAGATAACTACGTGAAGGAAACAGCGAATAAATTACTCCAAGAATTCAAACCGTTTCAGATTAGAATGAAAGCTGTCAAACTAAATAATCATATCTCGTTGAAAATACTCGATCAGGCGAACATAAAGGTGTTATTTAGGGATGCTGCGACGAGTCTAAAGTTGAATATAGGGATGGCGTTGATCAGTAATGAGATCATCGATACCGATACCGCTGAAATGTCGGAGGTGGCGACACCGTATGATAAAAGGCCGCCGAAGACTCAAAGTGTGGCGAATATTCAGAAAATGATTGACAGGGTGAGAAGGCAAGGAAAGCAGTTGCATGCTACGGCGTGGTAGATTAAAAAAAAACACTTCTGTGAACCAGTGCCGGATTGAAGCGGCCTATGATATTGCCGCCCTAGGCCGCGGATGTAATCTATTTTTAAATCCAGTACTGCTTCAACAGTCGATTTTATGTCACGTTCACTAAAACAAGATTTAAGAGTCCTGCTGATTCTGTTGTACGGACTAAACTTGATCAGGTTTAACTGTATTGCCGTCCTTCTCATGGTCCTGACATAATGAGCAAGACAGAAATACTTTTTGCTGTGTAAAATTTAATTGTGTCGTAAACTTATCGATAAGAGAATTGACATTGTATTGGACCCGTTGCTGCAAATATTCGGTCCCTTTATGATGGCCCAGAATTTTGTAATGGTCCATCGTGATGGACCACATAAAGATTGGGAGTGGTAATTGTCAAACCGCCACTTTTCTCTATAGAATAAATACATGTGTTATTATTTTAAGTACGTAGGATACGGCCCTGTAATAACAGGTAGTTATTTTTCATTGTATTGTTACGTTTAGTTAAGTTTTTCATTTTAATTATAGTAAAATTTTAAGAAGCAATTTATTTAGTTTGGTAGATTTTTCAGTCCCTTGAACCCATTATTGTTACCATTCGTCAAGTTCTCATTTTAAATATACATAGTTAAAAATGTAAAGAAATATTTTATTAGGTTTGATGAAGTCGATTTTTCAGTCACTTGTACCCCAAATAATTTTTCACATCGGAAACACAGATTCATCAGAATCATGGACCAATCACTAAGGGGACTGGCCCTAGCAACTCGGCCGAGTGGTCGGCCTAGTACTAACATCGACATAAAACGAAGCGAGTAGGTCAACTATTTACCGGTAGATAGAACAATGAAAATGAAAAAACAATGACCACGATTTTTTTCATACATATATCTAATAAGGGCACCTCTTTCTTTAGTCTTTACTCTGTGATCAGAATGCTGCAATTCAGTTCCGAAATTTGCCCCTACGGTATTTGAACCTGCAACCAACCGGGACAGTGAGGTGAGCGGCCCACGCTTAAAATTAAACGACGGTCGATATACCATAATATATTAAAAATACCTACATATTCCGCCTATACCGATTCTATATACTCATGAATCTTATGTTATTGAGAAGAAAATTCTAGACTACAGACAAAGAAAACATACCTAACAATAATTTATATGAAAATTACAGTGGTGTGTGTTATACTTAGAACTGACTCGACTCACCCCCGAGCACTTTGCATTACAGTTTCAGGGCTAGCCCCGCCCAACTAAATAACCGTAACCAATAACCCAACAAGCCCACAATTTTTAATACAATTTTGACCGTAAATCTTATACACTAATGTAACATTTCAAGCGTTCGAAGATTCAGAACGCAACCTTATGGCGTTAGTCTCATCTGCGTGCACAGCCTCAGGAAGCCTCAAAATGTCTATAAAACGTTCATCCAGTTTCACATGTGGTACACTTGCAACCGCTACCTCATACCGTAGAGTAGTTATTTTTTTAAATATCTATAGAAGCGAACAAATGTATTGCATGTCTGTTTAGTTACCGTAGTAAAGCCATGGCGTCCATGTATTACGTACCTACAATTCAATAGTCACAACTTACCCGGTCCTACTACCAGACGTCTTAAGACAGCCCTTGTAAATCTACCTAAACTTAAATCGCGATGATTATCGGCGAAAACGGATCAAGTAAGTTCTAAATAAGTATTGTTTATTACTCGACATTTTAGTTTATGCCCTGAAATATTTTTATTTTTATTTTTTTCATTTTCATTTTTTTTTTCACACGTGAATTGTTAATAGAAGCTGACGATAGAACAGTTAGTGTTCGTGTAGCGCTTGGTGGGGACAGACCTCGAAAGAAAATGAAATAACATTTCATCAGTTAATAATGATGATAGAAATGTCTAGCCGCCAAAATTTGTATCCGACGATAGTTAGTGAGTTAGGTATTAAGCATTTTTATTTTTGGACTTTACGTGGCGATGTGGATTCATTTCTTATTTTGATTTAGGTTCTGCCCAAGTGGATTCTGAGTCTAAGACTTGTGGCAAGATCCTCGTTGCACTCTCCTGGGCCCTGGTGGTGCTAACGATGCCGCTATCTCTGTTTATCTGCTTCAAGGTAAGTGGGTAAAACTAATTTCTATGCAATAAAAAAAATGTCATCAGCGATTAGCCTAATTTCCTAATTAGTATGTTTTATAAAACATGTAAGTGAGAAAATAAAATGTAATTTGATTGGTATATTGTGAAATTATATTAAAAAAAAACAAAGATATTCGGGATTATGACGTCACTGGAAGACCTTTTAGACAATTTTAACGTTTGCATTTTTACTAATTAATTCCAAGTTGACTTTCAGATAAGTTTTCTTAACAAGTACCTACTTACTTTCCCTTTTAGTTTTTTTCGTATTTACTATTTCGCACTTACTTTCTTTTTGTAGTATTTTTTCTAAATCTAACCCCATGCTACTCCAACTTTTAAATATTTAAATTGAATGGTTAAGTTATCAATAGATACTTTGCTGATATCATTTAAGTATAGCTTTGCGTTAATTTACATAATTTCGCTGTGCGCTTTTCATTTCGATACATGATGATGTTATACTTTAGCTAAGATGCCCATAGTACTGATATATTACAGGAAATACACTGAGTCGACTGAAATAAAAATCTACTGTCTATAACTCTGAACTGATGTCTTTAGACATGTGAAATCCACCCACCCGCACTGGGCCAGCGTGGTGGATTATGGCCTGAATCCCCCTCGCCTTGAGGGGAGGCCCGTGCCCAGCAGTGGGACGTTAAAAGGGCTAAATTATTATTATTATAACTGAAACTTATTTGTGCTTATTCCAGGTAGATACGTTCGTGACGCCCATTTACCTTAGTGCGTGTTCCTTAACTTTGCTAAACATAAAATCATCACATCTATGGGCTAACCGCTTATCATCAGGTGGGCCGTACGCTTGCTTGCCGCGTTCGTTGTATAAAAAATCTATAGACGAATCTTCGCACGAGCTCTGCTTGTCACTTTACAGTTGAACCGAAAGGAGTAGAGAAATTTAGGCATTTTTTTTTAATACCCAGCATTTGTTGTTGGTAGTGCCCACAGAGTAAAGACTAAAGAAAGAGGTGCCCTTATTAGATATATGTATGAAAAAAAACGTGGTCATTGTTTTTTCATTTTCATTGTTCTATCTACCGGTAAATAGTTGAACTACTCGCTTCGTTTTATGTCGATGTTGGTACTAGGCCGACCACTCGGCCGAGTTGCTTAGGGCCAGTCCCCTTAGTAATTGGTCCATGGTAGTGCCAATATGGCTCATCTTTCGGTGAATAATGACTTTTTATGTATTTTATAAGTTCACTAGCTTTTGCCTGCGACATCGTCCGCGCAGAATTTTAATTAAAAAAAAAAATGGCTCCCGAACCTCGTTTCCCGTATCCCGGATCCCTTAGCAAACGCCATATTTTAGTGGAGAAACACGTTTTACCTCATTTATCCCATTGTTCTCGCAATTTACACTGCTTCTTGCGGAAATAAAATTAAGTTATAATTCTCGAGACTCCCCCTCTCGCTCACGTGAGATTGGGTAAGATTCGGCTCTACCCCCCCCCCCCCCCCCTTAAATGGATGCCCCCTTAGGTCAGTAGATTTCACCCGTTCGATATTAGGGCCATAATACACCGGGACGTCATTACAACGTCGCCGGCTACGTATTCAAACAATTTGTATTGATGGCGACGTCGCCAGTCAGTCGCCAGAGGTACCTACCTCTCATATTGAAATGACAGGTAACACACCTGTGTTACCCGTCATACATTTCATTCAATACGAATTAGTTGGCTACGGTGGATGGCGACGTCGCCATCCATGGCGTCCCGGTGTGTTATGGCTCTTAAAGAAAATAAATGTAACGTCACGACTTTTATCCCCATTCGGGGGTAGTCAGAGGCTTGAGTGGCCATACACCACCACATTGTGGAGGTATTAACCAACTCAAAGCCCACGTTTCACCAGATAGTCAGAACCCAACGTGACAGGTGGTGAACCTTGTCGCCGTGTATACAGGAACTGACTATTACCTAATCCCGAGGGATAGGTAGGTTTCCTCACGATGTTTTCCCTCACCGTCAGCGAACTGTAAATTATGCACATTGATGAAAATTCATCCATTGGTGCATGCCCCACCGGGGATCGAACCTGGGACCTTCTCATTGTTAGCCCAACCTGTTCACCCCTAGGCTACAGTAGCTTAAAGAAAATAGTAATAATATATACGATTGAATATTAAATGCCATAGGTAGCTCCGGTGATTGTTTATTCCGTGTTATAGCCATCAGTTGTTCGTTCCCTAGTATTTTATTAACGTCAAGGATATTTATAATGGGACCATCATTATTGACGAATATACACCTGGCAATTTGTTTGTTTAGTGGTTAATTTAGGGTAATATTTTAAATTAAATTTATGTACACGTTCTTTCAGGCATATACAGGGTGTTAGTACTATATTGCACGAGGACACCAGTGGTAGCGCAACCAGTCGCTCCACCAACAAAATGTATAGAGCTGTATGGAGGGTATCGAACCTCGTGTCCGCTTGGTAGCGCAACCAATACGGTGTCGGCTATCGAATCACCCGCTGGTGACGCAACCATGGTTGCCTCGTGCGATATCGATTAGATAAGGGACGTATTCAAGCTCCTGGTCATTCCTGATTACATGTAACTACAAAATACGTAAAATAAAAAAAAAAATACTAATCAATTACAGAGAAAACTTAAAATAAATATTGCTAAAAGTTTCGCAATGTGGGCTCTCTTACGCCGTGGAGGGACTATGAGCTGTCTTATCAAAGGATTTTTTTCGTGGAAATGACATTAATCCGTTTACCCTTGATAATTCATTTTATTCATTCAATTTACATTAATTCGTATGGAGAATTGGTTAAAAAATTAACGTACTATTTTTGTACATATTCGGACCGAGAATCGAATACTGAATACGCTCCTTCAATATGTCCCTCATCTTACAAAACACCCTGTATATTCGACATTAATAAGTCACACGAGCTGACCTTTGGCGGTGAAGTGACATATATATAGCTCTTTACTATTTCAATTTACTTAATCGGAAACTTTATTAATTCCGGGGTTAATTATGTTTGTAATTTTCTATGGTGATTTTAAAACGAATTTAAGGGGCACTTAGGTATTTAGGTACTTTTCATGACCAGATTAATGGTATTTTCCAGAAAGGTCAAGTCCTTAGCACCCTCAACCGACGGCAGTGAATGAGATGATGTATGAATGTGGATGAAGCAAAAGAGGTGTGACAAAATCGTAGCATGTGGCAATCAATAGCCTAGCAATTTTTTTTACAAACTGCTTCTTGAATGGCTGCTACTCGTAGACTAATATTCACTGATAATTGATAACATCATAAGCTCGGGATACACGCCGACACTTGACACTAATACACTCAGTGTATACATCGAGTGTCTGCGTGTGTACACCACCGCGATACCTTATTACAGTAGTAGTGGCGGTGTCGCTACACCGAGTTACACTGAGTGTCAAGTGTCGAGTGTCACCGAGTATCCCGAGCATTAGTGCATTCTTTCTTTTTTTTAAGTTATAGCGCATGGGACTTTCAAAGTCAAAGTCAAATTTTCATTTTGTTTTCTGAACAGGTGGTGAAGGAGTATGAACGCGCTGTAATATTTAGACTCGGGAGGTTACTCACTGGTGGTGCCAAGGGACCAGGTATTAAGCTATACACATATAAAGGGCCCATAATACATCAGCACATAGCCCGAAGAACTGATGGCCGATGGGGCAGAAAGGTTCTCGAGTGGCGACCACGTACCGGAAGACGAAGCGTGGGTAGGCCTCCCACAAGGTGGACTGACGACCTGGTGAAGGTCGCGGGAAACCGCTGCATGCAAGTGGCACAGGGCCGGTCGTTGTGGAAAACCTTGGGGGAGGCCTATGTCCAACAGTGGACGTCTTTTGGCTGAAATTATGAATACTTCTGATAGCTTGGCATAATTCAGTTACATCAACAATACTGAAGCATTAATTTTGTAATAAATAGTGTTTCAAAATAATAATTAAACTACCTATTAGCTGATATGTAGCCTAGTGAAGCCAGAATATACGTAACTATTGCAAATGGTCACCCATCTCTGACTGACCTTGTCAAGCGTTGCTTAACCCCGATCGATTACCGATCAGCGATCACAACTGGCTATGAGCGCTTCAAAGTAACTAACTAAGCACATGATAACGTAGATAAACAATAAGTGGATTTGTTTCAGGCATTTTCTTCATACTACCATGCATCGACTCCTACACAAGAGTTGATTTGCGCACGCGCACCTATGATATTCCACCTCAAGAGGTAGGAGGTTCTGGCATTTCGTACACCTAACACTCCAAACACAAAAAAAGATAATTATAAGTAGTACAATAAAATAGAAACTCCGAAGATATAGGCCGTGGTCTCCTATTAAATGTCATCGGCCGCTTACAGCGTCACGCGTACACCGCGTCACAATGCTTACTATAGAAATGTACTGTTGTGGTCTCCTCCACACACCGACATCACTATAGTAACATTGTGACGCGGAATACGCGTGACGTTGTAAGCGGCCGATGGCATTTAATAGGATACCAAGGCCATAGTTAGGCATTTTTTTTGTGGCAAACTAGTGTCTAGTCCGCCTTATGTTTAGCATTTACCGTAGCCTATAGATGCTTGCAATACCAAAGGCATTGCTCCCACGTTACCAACTTGAAGCGGAGTGGGACAGAGGGAGGGGTGACTTCCGGCTCTCTCACTCATCGTCCGAAACTCATCTGTAATAGCTACTTTAAGCCTATCTTCTGTGAGAGTGTGGTACTACCCCGGTCGAGCCAGCCCATATGAGCTGCAGTCAATTGGCTACCATCAATAAATTATTATATTAAGCGAATGTGTTGCGGAAACTTTTTCCTAGAGTCCGCATTCCAAATGGTGGTCAGTCCAAGATTTAACCCATCACACCCTTTCAGGTACTCACAAAGGATTCAGTGACCGTTTCCGTAGACGCCGTTGTGTACTACCGAGTCCACAACGCAACTATATCTATTGCGAATGTAGAGAACGCCCACCATTCGACCAGGCTCCTGGCCCAGACGACGCTCCGGAACACTATGGGCACCAGGCCACTGCACGAGATCCTGAGCGAGAGGGAGACCATCTCGGGGAACATGCAGCTGGTCCTGGATGAGGCCACTGAGGCCTGGGGCATTAAGGTCGAAAGGGTTGAGATGTGAGTGCATTTTCGTATCGAATGTTTTTGTCTTGACTGACAGTATCTACTAGGCTGGGTTATTTTTTAAAATTTTATACAGGGTCATTGGTAAAACACTAACAACCTTGCAGGGGCGTATTACTGACATCAAAAACAACAACTTTTGTTCTATGACGTTTTACAAAACAAAAAAAAAAAAAAAACAACACTTTCTAAAATGTATGTTTTATTTTTTTCTCATCTAGAGGAAAGCCATGGTACGTGGTTGTATTCCACTTTGCCCTAAAGTACCTAAACGGACCACGGCTATCCTCTAGATGAGCATATTATTTTCTTGTCTCATACATTTTAGGGTGTGATTTTTGTTATAGTTTTTTTTTGTTATGTACAAAGTCATAGAACAAAAGTTGTTGTTTTTGATGGCAGTAATACGCCCCTGCAAGGTTGTTAGTGTTTTACCAATAACCCTGTATATCAAATGTAGTATATTTTTTATTATAACTCAATAATACCAGTTTTCTTTTTACTAGCCTATTTTGATTTTGGTGTCCCACTCCTGAGCAAAGGCCTCTCCTTGACTTCTCCACAAGCACGACTTTGAGCGGTCACAGGCCAAGTATCTCCCGCAAAGGAGACCAAATCATCTTGCCATCTTTTTATAATATTGTGAAAAAAAAATAATACAAATATATTCGCTATGTTTGCTAAAACTACCCAATTATGACATCATACGTGTGTAGTAACTACATATTTCGAAACTTAACACGTCTGGATTTTTGCAAATTTTTATGTTATTTTAAAAATGTTCAAAGTTATTTTCAAAAGTATCACTATTTGTAATAATAAAACTACTTTATATGAAAAATATTCGGATTTTATCCCCTATTCCCGTTGGCTGTTTGAGAAATCGTCGTCGTTATTAAATACTAGCTGTGCCCCGAGGCTTCGCACGCGTGTAAATTGATGTGTAAGATTAGCCAATGTTTTTATTCCAGAGCCTACACTATCTAAGTTTCAAATTTCATTTAAATAGGTTTTGCAGTTATGGAGATACGTCGTAACAAACGTTCACACACACACACACTTACTTTGGCATTTATAATATTAGTAGACTTTAATTAGCAAACTTGGAGCCATACGGTGTGGACCATGGACAAAAGACTAAGAGGACTTCGTCTAAGCAATTGGGCCCCATGACTCCACCAGGCCCCTGACGTCATCAAAGTAGGCGTGGCTTAAGTCAGTGTGCTGTCGGCGTTCGTCCTGTGCACACGTCTTGCCAAAGTTCGCATCCCAAATATAATTCTACTCGACACTAGATGGCGACCCTTTGTACGTCTCTTTTACCATCCTACACTTAGTGACAATTAGTGTTAAAAAGTTAAACTACGTACTAACATCGACATAGAACGAAGCGAGTAGTTTTGCTATTGACCGGTAGATAGAATATAGAAAAGTAGGCGTTATCTAACGCCTCTTCACCCGCGCAAATTGTCAAGCGTTGTTTCATAGGAAAATTTAATAAGAACATCTCTACTTAGTATGTTCTCTGAGGTGTGGATGGTGTAACCTTATTTTGCAGAAAGGATGTCCGCCTACCCGTCCAACTTCAGCGGGCCATGGCCGCCGAGGCCGAGGCCGCAAGAGAGGCTCGCGCTAAGGTCATCGCCGCTGAGGGTGAACAAAAGGCTTCCCGAGCCCTGCGCGAAGCCTCAGAGGTCATTGGAGACAGTCCTGCTGCCTTGCAACTGAGATACCTTCAGGTGAGTGATAATTCTTAAGGACTGAGACTGCCAACGCAGCCACCTGTGATTGTATGGCACTTTGGCTCCCATCAAGATACCTCAGCATTGATATCTCAGTAGAACACTCTTTGGAACAAAAAAGTTTTTTTTTTATATTGTTTTTTGTTATAATTACCGTATGTACTTTCATATTCATTTAGTGAAAAGCTGTTATTTTGACTGCATTAAAAACAGACACTTCAATTTTATTTATTAGTATAGATAGACTAATGTACCATTCATATTGAGCGGAATGCCACGGTACACATATAGGTACAGTACAGTATGTAAAAAAAACGTAGTGGCTTGATTAGGGTGAGGCCCCATCTGGCGTTGCATTGCGTCGTAGCAACGGATCAACGCATTGTATCACCAGCGCATCACCCTCCCCCGCTTCGCTTCTCGCCCGTCGTTGCGACGACGCAACGCAGCGTACTAATTGGGTCTCACCCTAAAAGTTCATATTTTCATAAAGCTTGCGACTTGAATGACAAGCGGCGACACGCGTATTTGCGCGCTCCACTTAATGTGAAGCTTACTGAAGATGATCACTTTGTTGAACGGTAAGGACCACCGCAGACATGCTACTTTTAGCATCGGCGATCGGCGATTTTGATGCTGCATCTCGCTCTTTCTCGCTTGAAGAAACGCTACGCAGCATCCATACAGTCGCACAATCGTCGGTCGCCGATGCTAAAAGTGGCATGTTTGCGGTGGCCCTAAGGAAATCTTGCTAAGTATGGTCCGAATCTCCCTCGCCGTGAGATTGATGTGCCCGATATGATGGCCCAATTACTTTAGGACTAAAAACACCATTGCCGAAATGTATCTACAGACCACCTCTGCCTACCCCTACGGGAAATACAGGCTATGGTGATGGGGTATTAAAACTAGGACAATGGGTAAACATCTCTACATCTTGCAGACTCTGAACACCATTTCCGCTGAGAAGAACTCTACAATCGTATTTCCACTACCGATTGATATGATAACATATTTCATGAGGGCCAAAGAAAACAGTGTGTGAGGAACTCGGCAATAATACCCGACAGTAATTAGAAGACCCATTATTCATACTATCTCTATATTCACTTTTTTCGTCTCAACTAACTACCTCCACCTATTATAATAAGGACTTACCTACCTATCTTACGGCCGAATATTTTAAGTCAATTTGAGACGTCGTTATCTGTATTTTTACTATGGCACGTCAAAGTTAAGCAGTTCTCAAATTTGAGTAGCGCTTGAGTATTCGGCGGTTAGGCTGTGTTTTTGTGGCGCTGACGACCCGCGTAATAGTCATAGATATTTACTTAAATTAGTCACATTTTAAACTGTGAGAGAGTGATATGTGAGTGCCTGATGTTGTACAAGAGATTAGAGTAAAATTAGTTTATAAACAAAAGAGTAGTGTAAGTAGTTATTAAGAGTAAGAGAATAGAAAGTAATGTGTTGTGTTTAGACTAGTGTACTTAGTATGTAATATAGTAGTACCGCCAAATTTATAAGGAACTAGCTTCTGCCCGCGATTTCGTCCGCGTTGACTTTAGAACGTCCTGTAGCCCGATTCACGTAACCAAAACCGTAACGATGTCTCAGCGATAAAGTCTTTGATAGCATTTTCATATTACGAAAAGGCTATCAACGACTATATCGCTGAGACATCGTTACGGTTTTGGTTACGTGAATCGGGCCACTGTAGTTTGTTTTTTTATAATACCATAGGAACCTAAAAACTTTCCGATAAAAAGTAGCCTATGTTCTTCTCCAAAGTTCTGTCTATCTCTATACCAAAATTCAACAAAATTTGTTTAGCGGTTTTGTCGAAAATATAACAGACAGACAGAGTTACTTTCGCATTTATAATATTAACTATAGATTTTAGCCAGTTTACAATGGTTTTACAAAGCATTTCTAGAAACAAAAGTGATTTGTAATGCCATTGTAAGTCTATCATAACTTTATATTAATTTGGGGGGTAATGTATTAAGTTCGGTAAGGTTAGACTACAGTCAGCAAGTTCTGTTCATATGGGCCCAGTTCGTTTGTAGGAAAGCCCCTAACGCTTCGGATGGTGATATAATCAGAGGTTTCAGACCTACAAGGTTTACTGTAAACTGTTTCAGGGTTTAACTGAAATGGTACTTCAATGTTAATATAACTTTATTTCATAACGCAATAGTTGGTAGTTTTAGTTACAAGTCCTTACTCAATAGGCGTGTCTACAACATGCACATGCCGCGCGAGGCTGCTCACCCACGTGCCTCGCAAAGCACGGCGTTTGCCTCAACCGCATGCCGCGCGAGGCAAATGGCGAGGCAACTGACACTCTAGACAGAGAAGGGTATACCCGAGCAATCAGTTTGACACGTTTGACATCGACCTGTCACATGACTATGCCAAACTAGGCGAGGCAAATGACAGCGCTCAGGTGAGGCAGGACTCGCATTTGCCTCGCGCGAGGCAAGTCAAACTTCGTGAGGCAATTTGCCTCGCGCGGCATGTTAGACTTCTGGACGTAGCTAATTATATTTTTTTCATTTCCTGTTAATAAAAGATACAAACATGCAACATTCTCTTTTAATTCACACCAACGCTACTGTGACCGTTCTCCCTTTTCTCCTAAATTAACTAAGTGTAAGAAATCATCATCATCATCTCAGCCGAAAGACGTCCACTGCTGGACATAGGCCTCCCCCAAGGTTCGCCACAATGACCGGTCTTGCGCTGCCCGCATTCAGAGTATTCCTGCGACCTTCACCAGGTCGTCGGTTCACCTTGTGGGAGGCCTACCCACGCCCACCCAATCATAGTTATAAGAAATATATACAACGTCAAGTATGTCGGAGAGGAAACCTACCTATCCTTCGGGATTAGGTAATAGTCAGATCCTGTATACACGATGACAAGGTTCACCACCTGTCACGTTGGGTTCTGACGATCTGGTGAAACGTGGGCTTTGAGTTGGTTAATACCTCCACAATGTGATGGTGTATGGCCACTCAAGCCTCTGACTACCCCCGAATGGGGATAAAAGTCGTGACGTTATATATATATATATTTTTTTTTTATACGTCGGCGTCCAAGTGCGCCTTACAAATACACGGTCGCCTACACATGTCAGAAATAAATGCAGAATAAGCTGAACTCTTTTCAATATTGACATCCGTGATAGGGCGGGCTCAGCTTATGATGGAAATGTTCCCTGAAAAGTGCTGTGATACCAGCACGGTCATAATATAAATAAATATCAGACTTACACACCAACTGTATGATCCCAAACTAAGCAACGCTTGTACTATGGCTACCATACAATGGACTGGGGGCGATCCCATGACAAAATAACAGATCAGGGTAAATTACGAAAAGGCCGTTTCCGAAATGTTCCTATGGCGGGAATCGAACCCGCAACCACCCGATGCAGTGAGCCGAGTAGCCTACGCTCGAACCAATGCGCCAAGCAGTAATCGATATTATGTATATCAGTTTCATACAAAATTGTCACGATGAAATGTACCGTGATGTCACGACAGCACCAATTTCTATGGGATTGACGTGTGCCGCCTGCCGTCTGCCGTCTGCCGTCTGCCGCCCGCAACCAACTCCTACCTTTAGCAACTGCTAAATTTAAACACATAAAGATTGTTAACATTATTAATTCATTCCATTTTTTTTACGGTATCGCTATCGGTAAAAATGTTCCATATTTCACTTTTTCAGGGTTCCGTACCCAAAGGGTGCCAACGGGACCCTATTACTAAGCCTACGCTGTCCGTCCGTCTGTCTGTCTGTCAGCGGGCTGTATCTTACGAACCGTAATAGCTAGAGACTTGAAATTTTCCCAGAATGTGTATTTCTATTGCCGCTACAATAACAAATACTAAAATAAAGGGGGTCCCCATATACGAAACTTGATATTTTTGCCGTTTTTATTCTACGGTGGTACGGAACCCTTTATGTGCGAGTTCGACACGCATTTGGCCGGTTTTTTAGACCCATCTCCACCGGTTGGCCACTAACCATACGATAAAAGAAGTACCAGTGACAAAATTGGACGTTATTTTGATTCGAATTTCCTATCATGGAAGCTTCACTGTAATTACGGGCATAGCCCCGGGTCATTGGAAATTATCGATCCTCGCAACGGAGGCCACGATATTACCTATTCAAACGTCGTGTGGTTGACAAATTACCGCAAATGATACGTATGTGTATAATACAAGGTGTTCCTACTCTTTTTAACCGACTACGGTAGAACTAAAAGAAGAGTTGTGTTTTAGCAGTCTATATAAAGTATTCAACTATTATTTTGCAGGTTGAGAATTATTTTATCTATGGAATATTTTTCTATGATGTTCCCCGAATGCGGCAAAAAGTCAAAGCAGGAAAAAATGCTCAAATTCGCTTTTTGTATAGTATCTAGGCTCGCCATCTTGACGCTCACGTGTTTCCGTAGTCGGGTGAGATACCATCGGCCGCTTACAGCGTCACGCGTACGCCGCGTCACAATGCTTACTATAGAAATGTACTTGTGGTCTCCTTCACACGCCGACGTCACTATAGTAAAATTGTGACGCGGCGTACGCGTGACGCTGTAAGCGGCTGATGGCAATTAATAGGAGACCACGGCCTTAGAGTTTTAAATAAACAATTCTCATAAAAACATACATAATGTACGCAGCTATTGGCCTGAGGATCAGCGCTTTTTCTAATGCTGCCTGTAAGAACAAATACAAGGTACTGAAGAAGGACATTTAAAACAGGAAGTTTAGATCTTGGGGCAGCAAGTCATCAAATCACGGAAGCAATCAATTAATTATTTAGGATTTTTAATTTGAATGACACGTATGGGGCTCCTTATATTGCCGCCCACTGTTTTTAATTAATACCTGAGCTATGTAGGACATGGATTTGATTTAATACAACAAATGTCGGTAATTAAATGGTCGACATTGATTAATAATTAACAGAAATGTATGTCTCGTAAATATAGTCTTAAAGGAAAGGCCACTCATAAGTAAATTGATGTGTAAATACCATAGACATTAATTCCATAGTAAATACGTACAAGAACAGAACAAAGTAATTATTAAATATTTTAATAATCAATTCTTTTTTTTAAATCAATTCTCTACATTACATTATTGGTACATGGTTGTTGAACGTAATTTAAGCAGAATCCTCTGTTATCTATGTCTACAGGTGCCTCCACGTTGTCAGTGTGAAACCAAAGACGAAAAGGTTTCACGGTACCTAAAAAGAAAAAAACACCTTAATACAAAACAAAAATAAATTACACCTTACATTTGATACATCTGCGTTACTTCATATTATTATTATATAAAACCCGTATCGTATCGCCGTCCAGTACAAAGTTTATCGTATCGTAACCTCATATTGTATTGCAATGGGCCAACTCGTCGACAAAATAATAAGTTGTCTAGGCATCGATTTATGATAAGTTTCGCACGCGCTAGCGTTCTCGCAGAGACCAATCATTATGGCCGGCGCACACTGAGGACGGTAGGGGAGAGGATTTTAATTTTTATCAGTCGAATTTAATACTTATCCAATCAAAATAAGGTATATATTACAACGCTCGGTGATCGCCCTGGATCATCTCGGAGCAGTTTTCTCGGTGCACCAAAGAGCACGCCGGAGCACCTTATTTCGATTGGATAAGTATTAAATTCGATTGATAAAAGAGTATAGTCTAGAGATAAAAGAGTATCTAAGAGTATAGTCTAGTTACTACCAGAAATGACTCACTCATAACAGCAGACGCTTGCATGGACAAGTCAGCAGCAAAAGTCCCACCGCATATTCTATCCGTGCACAGTGCTTGAGTTGGCTGGATGCGGCCAACGTTGGTCGCACACGGCACCAGCAGCCAATCGTTGGCGCAATTGTTGGGGCCAACACCAGACCCGACCATGGCATTCACTGGATTGTTACTGTTACCAGTAATGGTGAATGCACGGGAGCGGTTATTCACTGGAATGAGGAAGATGTTTTAGGCTAAAGCATAACGGAATTGACTTCAAAGGTGATGGGGCACTGGTGAGCAGTGGTCTACAAAGACACCATTAGGTCACGTAGTCGTCACCATCAGCTGCCTTCATCTGGCATAAGCAGTGAACTAATGAACAGCAGGGAACTAAGAACACATTTACTTTTTTGGGTTCCGTACTCAAAGGGTGCCAACGGTACCCTATTACTAAGCCTCCGCTACCCGTCCGTCTGTCAGTGGGCTGTATCTCACGAACCGTAATAGGTAGAGAGTTGAAATTTTCACAGAATGTGTATTTCTGTTGCCGCTACAACAGCAAATACAAAAATAAAATAAAATATAAAAATAAAGGGGATCCCCATACAAAACTTGATATTTTTGACGTTTTTTTCTACGGTAGTACGGAACCCTTTATGGGAGAGTCCGATACGCACTTGGCCGGTTTTTATTTATAATAACAGCTAGGTTGTTATTGTAATACCATTGAACCAATTTTTTTTTATTTTTTTTATTAATGATGATTACTCGCTAGATTAATTAAATAAGGGTTCTTCGTAGGAACTACGGAATCTAAAAATAAATGATAAACTTTTACCGGTATCTGAACAAGCAGTGTACTGGATTCCACAGAAGTTCCTCTCCATTCTGATGCATATCCCATAATCTTGGTTGCTGAGCTGCAGCCCAGAGGCTGGATCGTAGTTGAATGACCTGAGCTGCCCGGACACCCCAGTGTAGTACTGGAGACAACCTTCATCCGCTGTAGAGGATACAAACGGCCATCAATTATTACAGCACCGCCTCGTCGGTCGGCATCCACTAACTGAACCGGAAATAAGTGGACCACCGGCTGACCACGCGGCGTTCACTCGTTGACCACGCGCGGTTCACTGGTTGATCACGTGACGTTTATGGTGTAAAAGCAGCGTCCGCCCGCGGACCACCTGTCGACAACGAGTGGACGCCGAGCGGCGAGGCGGTGCAGAAGGGCTAGACAAGTGGCTGACGTCTACAAGCGTTCCTTCAAATCGCTACGCTTCATGTATGGCAAATGACATAAATCACGTGATCTACATAGCGACGTTTGACATTTCCGTACATTGTGAAGTCTATTATATTCTATTCGATTAGCGTTCATGCCACTTGGCTAGCACCTCTGGTCGGGTGCCGAGTTGATAGATGAGTGCCAACCTTTATTATTTATTATTATTTTATAGGACTGCGGTGGCAAAAAACCTTACGGTCCGCCTGATGTAAAGCAGTTATTACAGCCATTAGATGCTTACAATACCGAAGGCATTGCTCGCACATTGCCGACGAAGGGGAGAGGGATGGAGGGAGGGGAAGGGGGTTAAAATAAGTAAATGGCGATTAAAAAAAACAATGTAAAAAAGACAAGCCCGCTGAGTTTCTTGCCGGATCTTCTCAGTCAAGGTCGCGTTTCCGATCCGGCAGTAGAATTTAAGAAAAAATGTAAAATGACAATTTGTAAGTGCCTTCGTAGGCCTAAACAAAATAAACGATTTGAATTGAATTGAACTGAGTTGGGCTTTCGGCTCTCTCACTCAGCGTACGAAACGCAGCTGTAATAGCTGCTTTACGCCGATCTTCATTGAGAGGTACTAAAAGATCATGCCTAAATATCTAAAGCCGATTAAGATGACTTAGGACCTGTTTCAGAATCTACGGATAACTATTATCCACCAAATAAATATGGTATTTTGGTATTTCCATACAATATCTGTCAAATCGCCATATTTATTTGGTTGAAGATCGTATCTCAAGTTTCTGAAGCAGGGCCTTATATTTCTGTGAGTAAAATTTAGTTTTCAACAGGACCAGTCGCGATGACTCCCGATCCGAGCACTCAGTTTTGACGTCGGGAAGTCGGGACTTATAGACATAATTTCATAACATGAATGCTCGAGATATGAACGGCATTTGGACGTACCAAATGCCATCATGGAAATGTAACGTCACGACTTTTATCCCCATTCAGGGGTAATCAGAGGCTTGAGTGGCCATACACCACCACATCGTGGAGGTATTAACCAACCCAAAGCCCACGTTTCACCAGATAGTCAGAACCCAACGTGACAGGTGGTGAACCTTGTCGCCGTTTATACAGGAACTGACTATTACCGAGGGATAGGTAGGTTTCCTCACGATGTTTTACCTCACCGTTAGCGAACTGTAAATTATGCACATAGATGAAAATTCATCTATTGGTGCATGCCCCACCGGGGATCGAACCTGGGACCTTCTGATGGCTACGTCAACCTGTTCACCCCTAGTCTACAGTCGCGGCCATCATGGAATAGGTACTTATTGTTACTAAATATTAAATTAATCATTTGACATGGTTAAATTAATAGGTGGAATACCTACGCGTGGAATAGTCACAGGTGCGATCACGTGAAATGTCAAGGAGTCTCAATTAAATATTATAATGCTGAACAATGGTTTTAACCTTTATATATAGTGCTGCAAGGTATCTGTGTAATCTTCACTTTCCACATCCTTTCAAAGGAGTTGCCGCTCGTTACGAAGGTCAATTTCACAGGGTTAGTCATACCAATACCGGCATCTATGTACACTGAAAAAAAAAAGATTATTGATAGGTAGGCGTATTTAAAAGAGAACTAACTGCGTCGAAATTAGGCCCATGCCGCGTCCGAGCATTCCGTTTTGTCGGCGGAACGCATAGACATGAGTGTTCGGGCAAGGCATGCGAGGTACCTAGACAAACCAACTAAATAATGTTACAGCCTAATCCTGAATAATTGTGGGTCAAGGTGACAGTCTGTAATGAAAGTATATCAAATTTTTAGGTACGTGCCCTATCGCACGAGAACACCAGTGGTAGCGC
Source organism: Drymonia ruficornis (assembly GCA_947859195.1). Lineage (NCBI taxonomy): Eukaryota > Metazoa > Arthropoda > Insecta > Lepidoptera > Notodontidae > Drymonia > Drymonia ruficornis. Next base: position 3,707,175 of record OX401907.1, read on the forward strand.
ATCCAGTCGCTCCACCAACAAAATGTATAGAGGTGTATGGGGGGTATCGCCTGGTGTCCGCTTGGTAGCGCAACGAATTCGGTGTCGGCTATCGAATCACCCGCTGGTGGCGCAACCATGGTTGCCTCGTGCGATAGGGCGCTATGACCCCATCTTAGAAAAAGGCTTTTGGCTCTCTCACTCATCGTAAAAAACGCAACAAAAATCGCTGCTTTACGCCGAACTCCTGAGAGAGGGTGGTACTACTCCGGTCAAGCCAGCATATATGAGCTCTAATTAATAAGCTACAGCTTGGTTCTACCACCTTAACTGCATCCCGCTCACTCTAACGCAAACGTAGCTGTTTTCTTAGGCCTTGATCTCCTATTAAATGCCATCGGCCGCTTACAGAGTCACGCGCACGCCGCGTCACAATTCTACTATAGTGGAGTCGGCGTGTGAAGGAGACCACAAATGTACTTACATTTCTATAGTAAGCATTGTGACGCGGCGTACGCGTGACGCTGTAAGCGGCAGATGGCATTTAATAGGAGACCAAGGCCTTAACGCACTCTTAAATATCTTCCGCCAACATTTATAGTCATTTTTTGACATTGTACAACGGTTTTACAAAGCATTTCTGGGAACAAAAGTTTTTTCAGTAAGTCCATCATAACGTTCTATAAATTTTGAGGCTTTGGAGTCTCTGTAAAAACATTATCTCTATGATGGGGGTCATGGGGATGACCCACATGACCCCCATGACCCCCATACTCAACTGTGACTGCCCTGGTTGGCTCCGCATATAGCCGGGATAGGGTTGCCCCCGGACACGATGAATTGGTCTTGGTTACATACGTGGTTCATCGGCTCCGGTCCAGCAATGGCGAACCGAATGAAATCCAATCTGTGATCAAAATATTTTCATTAATAAGAATCATAATTTAGTCTTGCGGTAAATAAATAAATAAATCGCCATCAATTCAGTGCTTCCATAACAAACCCGGTACCTAAAAGTTAATAATCAAAGCTACAAACATTAATGTACAAAAGCAATAATCCGTTACGTTCGGGCTTCGATTTTTTTAATTTTGACACATTTTCCTAGCAAAATAGTTTCAAAATCACAAATGAACGGACGATCTCCATTATCTGCGGCGTATATTATGCATGTGATAGCCATTTTGCCAAAGTAAAAAATAAATTTGGCACTTGGGTGGCTTGAGAACTGTTAAAGAATGTACCTGATCTGACAGACATCAGGGTGTGACTTGAGGATGGTGAGGTCACAGGATCCAGTGCCATCATACGATGAAGGGTAAGCAGAATTCACGAAGTAAGTCCCATTCTCTGAGGTGCTGGTCCCACAACTCGCCATGACTGGGAGCAAAAAAATCAGCTTACCAGCCCCTCTAGCTAATTGGCTTCGTCTAAAAGCGTTTCTACAAATCGCTACGCTTCATGTATGGAAATGACAAAAGTCACGTGATCTTCCTACCGATTTGTAATGTCATTTCCATACATTTAAGCGTAGCGTTTTGTAGAAACGCTGTAGCCGAAGCCACTTAGCTGGGGGCAGGGGGTTATTCACGTTTGACGAAAAGTTTCTTTCATCCTACTTTACCTCCATATAAAGTAATTTCTGACACACGGAATCCGTGACGGACGTTTTTCCGTCAGCTTATTGCTCGTGGAAAGGTATTCCAAGTGTCGGAAATAACTTTGGAAGGAGAAAAATTGGCTGCTAATAGTTGACGGAATCTAAGGGAAACTTTCCGTCAATTGTGAATACCCTGCCAGATGTCGCTTGGATTCCCCAATCCAGCCCCCCCCCCCCCCCCCAACCCTAACATTATCTCTCACTTTACTTCTATATCGATGTCACTCAGAAGGAAGAAAATTACTACAAATCTTACCGCGAGGTCGGAAAGAGAGAGAAAGACGGTCTGAACAGTCAAGTTTAGACACTTGCCTGTATAAATAAATCGATCTCAACATTGAGATCGAACTTAAGATGCCGTTTTTGCGAGATGTTCCATACATTAAACGTCTAAACTGCATCTTAAGATCGATTTCAACTTTGTGATGCATTTATTAATACGGGCCTAAGTGCTAGAACCGCGATGAGTGGAGTTCTATGTCCAACAGTGGACGTCTTCTCATGGATGGAACCTGGGACCATAAAGGTACTTACAAATACAACACAGGCCGAAGCCGTTGGCACATTGCCCGTTGGCCTGGCCGCCGCGTGCGGAGCACTCCCGCGCAGTCATGCAGGTCCCGTTGTCGCCCGACGCGCCGGCGCACCCGCCGTTCGGAAACGTCACCACCGTGAACAGTGAGAGAACTATTAAAATAAAATAGGTGCAACTTTATACAAGACCGTTATCTCAGAAAGGGTAGTCAAAAACTACCATAAGTGGGCTGAGACTTCCATGAACACTAAGTACACTTTTGCTTAGATACAATAATGTCAATAATAGTAATAAATAATGTCAATGTCGCGGAGACGGGCATATCGTCTCACAACCTGGACGCCGGAAGACGGTCGCAAACGTCAAGGCAGACCGAGGTGAAGGTGGAGAGATGATGTGGTCAACTTTGCGGACGGAACGTGGCAGCAAATGGCTCAGGATCGGGAGTTGTGGAAGAAAAAAGGGAAGGCATTGCCCAGCAGTGGGACAGTTAATAGGCAATAAAAAAAAGTCAATTGATACATAATACCGTCAACCGACTAATCAGAGGGCTGGTCAGAATAGCAAAAGGCTACAGTCGCAGTTCAATGACGAAGCGACTCGGTGCATCTATCAAGGACCTTCGATAGCAATGGGCCATCAAATTCGAATTAATCGATCTAGTTTTATTTAAACTAATCATTATATGAAAAAACAAATGAACAGAATATTGCTTGAGGTGCCAAATCTTAATATTTAAAAAAATCGCTAGTAGCATGTAACAAATAGCAACAACAAACTAATAACAACACAAAAAAAAATCGGGTGACCATCCATTTTGGAACCAACATGGAGGCTGAAAACTCAAACACAAATCAAATTCGAGAGCTGAGAGACAACGTCGTCTCAAACAGCTAACTTGAGCATAAGAGTATAGTCTTACCCCCTTATTCATAGAGATTTTGGCCAGTTTGCAATGGTTATGAAAGGCATTTTTAGGAACAAATGTGATTTGTAACTCCACTGCAGGTCGATTATAACTTTCTATGAATAAGGGGGTTAGTATTGAGCCGGAAGGTACGATCATAGAAATCGTTGGCCGCAAGAGAATAGTCACACTTACATCTACTCTCCTTCTGGGCCGGCCAAAACCTCTTCTCTTTTCTCATGATCTCCTGGTGACCCCTCACACCCCTCTTCCACGGAAGTACCACATTACCACCTAAATTATTACCCCGGTCACCTGCTGCACAAAGATTAACAAGTAATAATAACGAAACATTAATAAATAAAATCACTCCCATATTTGTATAATATTTTGACAATGAATGAAAGTATATTACATGGGTGTTTGAATATATACGCTCGTAGCGGAAGTAGAACAATGGTAGTTTTCACCTTTTGCACTGAGTGTTAATTTGACCAACAGCACGGAACGCCATCTTTTGTTGTGATAGGTATGATTGTTGTGATATAATGGAGGCATTTAGTTGGTAATCGGCTTGGTTTTTACAGGAAAGCGGCGCCAAACGGATGGTAATTTGTTATTTTAAAAGCAAGTATCAACTGCAGGGCTATTACGTATGTCAGTTGACAACTGGCGTCGGTTGTTCACCGAACTTTGATGGTCAATTAGAATGACATAACATTGGTATTACGTATTTCTTGCAGGGCTAACCTAACCTAAACTCACTGTACCTTGATATCCATTCACCGAAATACGTAATACCAATGTTATGTCATTCTAATTTACCATCAATGTTTGGTGAACAACCGACGCCAGTTGTCAACTGAGATACGTAATAGACAGCAGGTGCGTCCAGATCACAGAGTAAAGACTAAAGAAAGAAAAAAAAACGTGGTCATTGTTTTTTCATTTTCATTGTTCTATCTACCGGTAAATAGTTGAACTACTCGCTTCGTTTTATGTCGATGTTAGTACTAGGCCGACCACTCGGCCGAGTTGCTTAGGGCCAGTCCTCTTAGTAATTGGTCCATGGTCCAGATGCCTCGCCTGGGCACTTATGAAAGTGACTAGCAGTGACGATAGTAAGTTCCCGATTTTTTTTATGATTTTTGTAAGTAAGGCGGTATCTAAATTTTTATAAATCTATGTACAAACGCAAAGTATTTTTTATAGATTTCTAATACTTAGCATTTTGCCCAGCTCTAGCTAATAAAACCGCTTGAAATGTAACATGTATTATTTGAACATCTGCTACGTTATAGATTTAGGTTCACCTCCAAGTTATAGCCCGCGACAGGTCGAGATGACATTCGGGTTATGAGCTTTTTGCAGAATAAAATCGGAATCAAAATTAGCAGGACCCGATAAACAATTAAAATCGCCCACAAAATTATTAAATTAAATTATTCTGTTGCGTTGCGGGTCCTGCTAATTTTGATACGGATTTTATTCTGCAAAAAGCTCATAACCCGAATGTCATCTCGACCTGTCACGAACTATACCTAATCTCTAAAGCTTGGTCTGAGTTTTGACATTGAAAGCCATTCGATATCGGAACTTTCCATACATTTCACCAGCTTCGCCTCGGGCACGTGATGCAATATGTCTAGACTGTTTTCAAGTCATGTAGGGCTTCTGTCCGGTACGCAATAGTTCGCATCATCGACCTTTGGGTAAGCCATTGATTAATCATTTTAGTAGATACGGTAACTTCTAACATCGCAATCAGACAGTGAAGTCCGCAGATCTGTTATCGCACTCACAATTCGACAGTTAACTTATTAAATACATAAGATGGTTTTAGGGGGCGTCCATAAATTACGTGTGGCATAAGGGAGGGGGTCGAGCTAAATGTCACGTGGGGGGATGGGGGATCTCGGAAAATCACACGTAATTATTTTTTTCCGTAAGAAACAGTGTAAAATTGAGAGAAAACTGGGTTAAATTAAGTAAAATGTTTCTCCACTAGAATATGGCTTTTGAAAAATCTCACGTGAGTTTAGAGGGGGAGGGAGGGGGTCGAGTAAAATCTCATGACATCTCACCCAGGGGGGAGGGGCTGTCGAAAAATCTCAAAAATCATCTCACACAATTTATGGACGCCCCCTTTATACCCCAGAAGATGAGCCGAATTGGCAATACCGAAAATTTTCAATATTATTTTCTGTGACCGGCTGAGTCGTACTGAGTCCATGGACTTCGTTTAGCAAGATAAACTATGTTGGACAGTCACGTATCTCTTTCTTGGTAGATAATGTCTTTGGGTATAAATTTCTTATGACATCTTAGGGATCACGTCACGTCACGTTGGGTTCTGACTATCTGGTGAAACGTGGGCTTTGAGTTGGCTTAATACCTCCACAATGTGGTGATGTATGGCCACTCAAGCCTCTAACTACCCCCCGAATGGGGATAAAAGTCGTGACGTTATATTTTTATTTTTTTATTTTTTTATCTTAGGGATTCGATCATTATTTCAAAAACCTTACGTTCAATAATTGCAATCTCACCGACCTCAAATAATAGATAATAGGTAGGTAGATTACATATATTTATTTTAAAAAAACTATTATCTAATTAAATGAAAAAGAATTAAAAAATAAATTCAGAGAACATTTGTTTATAGGACCGTCGGACTCACACATAAAGGGTTCCGTACCACCGTAGAATAAAAACGGCAAAAATATCAAGTTTTTTGTATGGGGACCCCCTTTATTTTTAAATTTTATTATATTTTTAGTACCTATTTGTTGTTGTAGCGGCAACAATACACAGAAATACACGTTCAGTGATAATTTCAAGTCTCTACCTATTACAGTTCGTGAGTTACAGCCCGCTGACAGACGGACAGCGTAGGCTTAGTAATCGGGTCCTGTTGGCACTCTTTGGGTACGGAACCCTGAAAATGAATTGATGGAAATATGCGGTAACGTAAAATAAATCCTCCAAAGGTATCAATAAAATAAAACTACCGGTCAATGTATTACCTTTATTGATCTTATTATTATTTAATTTAAGGGAGCCGACAAACGGTTAATAAATATTTGCCCTTAACAATACGTATAATAAATAACTAAGTTTCTCAAACATCGTTACAAAAATTACGTACAAACATTAATTTTCCATGTATATTGACAAAAATAGTTGAGAGTCGTGCACTTCCCTTCTTGATAAAATTGTAATTAATATAAAATTAGATTATATAATTATTTCGTTAATTATATAGACCCATGTTCTTGGTAAAGATTAGAAAGCAACTAAGGCTGGGCGCATGATGACACGCAGGCGACGCAATGGGGACCCGTAACGAATTTACTTGAGAATGCAGATTTATAGAGCTAAGAAATCCATAACATACAGTGCAATAAAATTTGGTCTACGACAATAATTGACGAAGCTGTGATCAAATTACTAGCGAAGTTCGCGCGCGGTTGTTGTGACGTCATTTGGGCCACGCGCGCTTTGAAAGGGCCGGGCCCCATTAGCGCGTTGCGTTGCGTCGTCGCAAGATTTTGTACTGGCGCATCACCCTCCCCCGCTTCGTCTCTCGCCCGTCGAACCTTTGATCCGTTGCGACCACGCAGCGCAACGCGCTAGTGAAGCCTCGCCCTAACGAACGGCGGCGCGGGTACAGCACGCCTTCAATCCGACGGCCCCGTGTGATGTCACACGCAAATGTCGCACATTATATAAAATGTGTTATGAAATCGCAACGGCTGGACCGATTTCGATGATTTCAAAATTATATTGATAAGAAAGCTTATGTTTAACTATAGTGTTTATAGTGGTTATGAGTTGTTTTGTTGACCTAATATTGTTCATTCACCGCAGCAGGGCAGAGTAAATTTTAGTTTACGTACCTGTGTTGCAGCCTATGCTGCTCCGGGAGCCTTTGCCTGCCTCCCTCACTGACGAGCATTTCCTTGTAATGTAACGCATTGATATTACAAGTTGTATCAAAATTGCGCATTGTACTGTACCTAATGCTCGGTGTTCCCCCCTCACTGATGTAATGCTCGAATTGTATCATTACAGGTTGCGCACTGTAATGATCGGTTGGCCGCCCTCACTGATGTAATGCTCGACTCTGTATAGTTACATTACAGGCGAATGCTCCCGGTGAGGGAGCACCTTTAGGTATAAAATCTGCCGTCGCCTTCGTGTCAGCATCATGAACCTATTTAAATTCTGGTCAGCATACGCAGCATACGGATTATTAGAATCCGACTTTATCTTATGCATCTCTCTTATAATAAATATAGATATTGTGTGCTTAAATTTAAGCCTAACATCTATTATAAATTATTATAAGCAGCTTCCAAATTATGTGCGAATATACCTATATAAAGGCTATTTATTATACAGCATAAAGACATATAGAAAGCAGGAATATAAATTATTTGGGTACTATAACGATTTAATTTTATGTTTTCATGAACGGATCTAATGCTTAGGATACACGACTGCACTAGACACTAATACACTCACCCCCAAATTTATAGAAAGTTATTTATTTATTTATTAGTAAGAAAACCAACAGCAGTTTATACAATTAAAGTTGTACATAAATATTAAACTTAACGTGAGCCAATTACAGGTTATGATAGACTTACACTGGCATTGCAAGTAACTTTTGTTTCTAGAAGTGCTTTTTAAAACCGTTGTAAACTGGCTAGAATCTAGTCTAATCTAATCTACTAGTATCCACCATCGCGACACCTTGTTACAGTTGTAGTGGCGGTGTCGGTACACTGAGATACACTTGGTGTCTACTGTCGTCGTGTATCCTTAGCATTATATTTGTAAATATCCACATCTAACATGGAAGCATCGCGTAACTTTAAAATAACGATTTTTAAAATATTTAATGCATTAGGTACTTAATGGGGTCCGTCCAAATGACCAAAAAATGTTTTACAAATTTTCATTTTACAACCCATGATTGGCAAACACGTCATTTTACATATTTTCATCATTACACAAAAAAAACTTTTGTAAAAATAATTACGTGACAACTATATGTTTACAAACTATCATTTGACAAACAATTCATTCCTCAAAAATATCATTTAGTAAAACAACGTTTAGAACTAAAACGTTTTCCATATCACACCTGTGAGCGAGTGAAATGGACTCGCCGGGACTTCAGGGAATTCGACTTGGCTGGGTTCGGTTCGTAGGGAACGACGGGGGTTAGCGAGCGAGCTAAACTCCCGTCATTCCCTTCGTGTTAGGTTACTGGTGACCCTGAACGCAGAAATAGGAGCCCCGCTAATAAAATGGCTGACATGTTTGTAAAGTGAGAAAATGAAACATTAGCGGAACAAGTTGTTTTTTGAATGAATAGTATATGAAACGTTGGTTATAAACTAAAAAATAGTCAAACGTTTTTTGGTTAAATGGCTGTGAACCTTACTTAATTAATACATTGATAATCGCCTTGTACATTAACAATCGCATAAAATAAGGTAAAGTACTTTTCAAAAGTGTACTCTTTTATTTTTTACAAACACTTTAGTTATATTTAAAAAAAAAAAACGGTAGATACAGTCAGGGAATACTAAAGGCCTGTTCTAGAATCGTCAGATAATTTTTATCCAGCAAATAAATATAGCTTTTCGACAGATATTCTATGAAAAACCTGTTAATACGCCATAATATTATTTATTTGGAGTTATCTGTTGATTCTGAACCAGGCCCGTAGTTTCAGTTACTTTGTCTGCCCTTTGTACCTATAACGCTTTAAAATTAAATTCGCTCTTAAATTTCAGTAGTTTTAAGTACTCGGCGTTGTAATCTTATTAAATATGATATTATTAAAAACATTGATTTTCATATAACCTACCAGCTAACATTTAGGTTCTTACTTTAAATCTTAATAAAAAAAAGTTTGCGTATTTTGCTGTATATGCAAAACGGTCTACATCCCTATATGTATAGTCAGCAACATAAGTCGCTGAAAACTCGCAATGTTTAAATTAAGTAATACTTTTCATTTTACAAACGTTGGTGAACATTGTCAAACCCAAATATTAGCAACATATTTAAATGTTCTTTGGAACAATAAAAATAACAGATTTAAAGTAAATCGAACGTATGCAAGCGTTTTGCAAAACTGAGAATATTCAGCGAATTACTACTTCACCAAGCCAACTAGGAACTCGGATGGAATTCGGCTTCCCCGCCCACACACCCGCCACCGCCTGCGGTTTCCCGCCCGCCACACCTCCCGCACACCGCCACCGCCTTGCAGTGCGGGTGACGTCACATTTGACAGGTTCCTAGTTGGCTTGGAGTAGTTGCTGACCGTACCTGTTCGAATAAAGAGCAGGATAGTACTAAGTATAATTAGTTCTCTGTATAAAATGTTTTGTGTAGTGTGTTCAGCAAACTAGGGGGTGGAGACACGCCTTAACAAATTAAAATACTTAATTGTCTATAAGTTAATTATTAATAACAAATATATTTGTAAATAATTACCTACGCTTATATTTATTTATTCAAATAACACTGATAAATAATGCAACATTGTTAAATGATTCTTAAAATTGTTTCTAATAACGTAAAAAAATATATTAAAAAGTATGAAATTTATAAAATTAAATACTTTTATAACTTGTTACAACAATTATAATAATACTTACAACTTAATTCAAATCAAGTAGATAATAAATAAAGTAAATAATTTAATCAATGTTTTACTGAGTGAACAGGTACAGTAATACCTAATTACGGAAGATAAGTAAGTACACATAGATATGATGAAATGGAAAATGGCTTGGTAATTTAACATAACTAGTAGTCGCCGAGTGGTCGAAATTCGACCATAATACATTTCAAATTTGAAGTTTGAGTAGGTACTTCTTCTATTAACAAAAAGATCAGGGGCCCGATTCACGTAACCAAAACCGTAACGACATTTCAGCGATATAGTCGTTGATAGCCTTTTCTCGTTACGAAAAGGCTATCAACGACTATATCGCTGAGATGTTGTTACGGTTTTGGTTACGTGAATCGGGCTACTGGCCTTTATATAAAACTAAGTGACAGAATGTCAAAATACCAAAAACCAAAATACACAATCTACTTCAGTAAATATGTGCGTGTATGTGAAACGAATGTAGTGTGTGTAATGTTTTATTTTATTAGTTTTGTGAATTTTTAATGCATTTTCCATAAAAATATTAGGTTTGTGCACTCTATCGCCAAATAAACTTTTACTGTGCCAAATTTCATGCTCCTCCGGCCACGCAATCTTCGAAAAAATTGTACGAAAACAAATGCTTCGCGTATTAATATTATGATGATGATGATGATGATGATGAAGATGATGATGATAAATACTAAGTTTTCTTTTAAGACGGCACCTTTGAAAAGCTCGCGTGGGGACACACTGCTGGACTAACGAGGTACACAGTTAAGAGGTATTGATAGTAGAGCCAAGCTGTAGCCAATTGACTGCAGCTCATATACGGGCTCGACTGGGGCAGTACCACCCTCTCACAGAAAATCGGCGTAAAGTAGCTACTACAGCCTCGTTACGGTGAGTGAGAGAGCCGGAAACCCAACCCTCCGTTCCCCTCCCTTTGGCCCACTCCCCTTCAGCCCCCCTAGACAAGTGGCTTCGTCTACAACCGTTTCTACAAATCGCTACGCTTCATGTATGGAAGTGACATAAGTCACGTGATCTACTTATCGACTTGTAATGTCATTTCCATACATTTAAGCGTAGCGTTTTGTAGACACGCTTGTAGACGAAGCCGTTTGTCTAGGCGGCAGGCCGGCAACGTGCGAGCGAATATAAGGGCTGGCTCGACCGGGGTAGTACCACCCTCTCTCAGAAGATCGGCGTTAGGCAGCTATTACAGCTGTGTTTCGTACGATGAGTGAGAGAGCCGAAAAAGGCCCTTCTCCATCCCACTCTCCTTCAGGTCGGCAATGTGCGAGCAATATCATCGGTATTGCAAGCATCTATAGGCTATGGTAACTGCTTAACGTCAGGCGGGCCGAACGCTATTTGCCATCGCAGACCTATAAAAAAAATCCTTTGGTATTGCCAGCATCGCACGCTAGAGTAGGTAACTGTTAGGCGGGTAGTGACATAAAAAAATAGGTTCGGTGATTTAGTTCCCCTTGTGGGTGGTGGAGGCAGTGCGCATGATGTTTCGGATCTTAGCAGCGTTCCAGCGGGGGGCAGCGCGCATGTCATCTGGAGACACTCCTTCATCAACGTCATCTGCCTCCGATTTGATCTCCATTTTCTGTAAAAATAAAATATAATATTTGCCCTTTTAACGTCCCACTGCTGGGCACGGGCCTCCCCTCAATGCGAGGGGGATTCAGGCTATAATCCACCACGCTGACCCAGTGCGGGTTGGTGGATTTCACATGTCTAAGACATGCAGGTTTCCTCACTATGTTTTCCTTCACCGCAAGCATGTGATAATCATATTAAAGTTATGATTCACACATAGATTTTGAAAAATCCAGTGGTGTGAGCCAGGGTTTGAACCCAGGATCTTAAGCCTGCAAGACGCGTGCTTAACCAATCGGCAATCACTGCTTGATGTAAAAACTAAAGTTTTTTAAATAAAAAATAAAATATAACGTCACGACTTTTATCCCCACTCGGGGGGTAGTCAGAGGCTTGAGTGGCCATACACCACCACATTGTGGAGGTATTAACCAACTCAAAGCCCACGTTTCACCAGATAGTCAGAACCCAACGTGACAGGTGGTGAACCTTGTCGCCGTGTCGCCGAAAGTTTTTAATTATTTCATAAACCTCCGATCATTTACCGATGTTTGCAGCTGGTTTTGAGCGCCTTATTAACACGTTCACCGCGGGGCCAATTTTAGGGGACTCTCAGCATGCGTTCTGATGTCAAAACAGAGTGTTCGGGCGCGGCATTGCCTGATATAAACTCAGCTAAATACTAGCCCAGGATAATTTACCGGCGCGGTCACGGCATAAATAAGAAAAAAAATGCCGTGTTCATATGCCATTTGGCCCTAAAAGACCTACACGGACCACGGCTATCCTCTAGATGAGGATATTTTCTTGTTTCATACTTTTTAGAGCGCGATTTTTCAGTAGTCGGGTTTTAGTTTTTAAACTTACTTTTTATTTAATTATTTTGGAGTTATAGGTAACAATATATATATTTTTGAAATGTGCTCATCAAGCTCTTTCATTTGATACCCCACACGGTTTTATTAAAAAATGGTTTTTTTTTAGTTCATGACATTATGTCCTCTAGAGGGCGCCATATGCAATTTTATGTGACGTCACATAGCCTATAACCAGCGCGCCATTATGACGCTTCTAACGATACCTCATTTGTCAAATTGCGACAAGTAGTTTGGAAGTTAGGTGGGAACAGATGCACATACATACATACATACTTACATACATACATACCGGTCAAAATCATAACGCCTCCGTAGTCGGGTAAAAATAGTCCCGCTGTTTACCTGCACAATGAGCCTGATGAGTGTATGCTGTTGTTCCAAGATCAAAGACATCTCGCGCAACTTGCGTTTCTGCTTCTCCAATTTAGCCACGATGTAATCCTCGCTGTTCACTTGGACCTTCTCAACGCTGCCTGATTAAAGAATAACAGTCATAATTACATAACAATACGCCACATAGGTACGCACGCGCAGTCGCGGGAAACATCTGGTTAATCCCAATATAATAATAATAATATCCTGGGACATTTTTTACACACGGCTACCTGATCCCAACCAGATAACTGATATTACTACATATACTACTTTTTTATTTGTAAATACATACTTAATATACATATACACCCAGACTCCGGACATACAGACATGTTCATTCACACAAATGCATGTCACGGGTAGGAATCGAACCTACGAGCTGCAGCGTGAAAGTCGCCTCCGCGCCAACCACGCTAACGGGCCCGTCACTTCCCACTAATATTATAAATGTGAAAGTTTGGATGGATGTATGGATGGATTTTTGTTACCTACTCAATCACGCCAGAACGGCTGAACGGATCTGGATGTAATTTGGCACAGAGATAGTTTATAACCTGGATTAACATATAGGATACTTTTTATCTCGACAGTATGTTCCCGTGGGACAAATTATGCGCGGACGAAGTCGCGGGCAAAAGCTAGTTTATAAATAAGTACCTTCATCGTTGAGGTTGTAGAACCATTTGCGCAGAATCGAGTCCAGGAAACCAAGTTTGCATTTCTTCTTGTTCGGGTATTCAATCAGCTCGGTTTTATCCACCTTCTCCAGTAAGAACGCCGGCAGTTTCCTCTCCAATTCAGTGTGCAACACCACCTGGGAAGTTTCAACAGGATGTTTTTATATATAAAAAGGTTCACTTCAAAGTTTCCAGCCCTATAAATCGAGGATTCAAAATAATTTATACAGGGTGAAATCGAAATCGTGGGCAATATTTTAAAATATGACTCAACACATGATTCAGAATATTTTGGGAAAACAAATAAAAAAATCTATAGAAAAAAAAATATTGCTCGGGTAAGCAAATAAGCAAACCATTTAACTGTTATACCTTACCGGTGTAATAAATTTTTATCAATTGATTTGTCGTTTAATATTCCCTAAATATTCTGAATAATGTGTAGAATCACCGTTTAAAATATTGCCCATGATTTCGATGTCACCCAGTATATGCGGAGGGAGTCGGCACTTTGGGCTTCTGCGCAGCGTCTACCTTGCTCTAGTCTTATCCACAGATAAAATGAATTACTAAAGTAGTCTACAGAGTGATTGCTACTGGTCAAATTTCTTCGTCCATTGTGACTTTGATCAAATATAATTGAAGAATCAACTGTACCATACCGTATATTTGCATCAAATATTTTTGACGGTTTGATGAGCAAGAATTGATACTGACTTACGCACACATAAGTCCTTCCACAGGCACTCATCAAAGGAATTTGATCAAATCGTGGGTAAAGATATTGGATGAGTGGTATGACACAATCGTCAAAGAAATTTGAATCAATCTAGGACAAAAACTGGGCAGAGGTATACCTACCACTCTAAAGCTATGGTTTACGCCGATAGCGGTGCCGTCATATAGCGGCCGTATCTAGAACATTGGCTATGTATACAACGGTATCCAATACCGCTCTCTAGGAAACCGCGCCATTTACTTTACATAGCTCACGTTCTAGTGACGGCCGCTATATGACGGCACCGCTATCGGAGGAAACCATAGCTTAAGCGCTACTCTCATTTCCTTGGGTTAATCGATAAATTCATGCAAATTTTCACGAACTGAAGTCTGAAATTGATTCAACCTGACAAATTATCATGCCGTACCTGCATAGCCAACCGCTTCAGCTGCGCGTTCCGCCTAACACTCTCAATATCCCCAACAGCCAGACCAATGAGCAGGTTCATCAGAAGTATCGGCATCAACACCATAAACAACCCTAGGATGAAGAAGGTTGGTATCGGAAACGGAAGCTGTATGTTGGTATCCGGTTTATAGTATGGTTGGACGTAGGTTCCAACGAAGTCCAGTTCTCCCAGCATCATGGCAAAAGTCCTCATTAGAGACATCGGGATCGTGTTGAACGATAAATGGTGACCCTGGAATTGTTAAAATGAGGGTTATGTTAGGGCAGGCAGTCGCAACTTGCAGTACTATAGTTTGACCGCAACCGCTGTACCGCGCCTTAGGTATACGCGGGGAGGTGGGATGTGGTAGTGCCGCCGTGAGCAATGACGGCAGAATGACCAACTTCGGCCCCCCGTCTCGCCGCTCGCTTACCTAAGGCGCGGTACAGCGGTTGCGGTCAGAGTATAATACAAATTACATTACAAAATTATAGTTCCACACTATAAAAAAAAAGACAATCGCGTCTAGAAAAAAGACAGTCGCGTATTAATTCGCTTTGCTACAAGTACACAACCTTAATAATACTACTATAATAAAACAATATAGTTAAATAATTTTGAAAATTGTCTTACCAAAACGCACTATAGTGATGCGATCGGTTTTAAATATTAATACTTAACCATTTCTTATTTGCATCAATCGAAATAACGCTATTACAAACCCGGTACGAAAGCAATTTGTTTCCTGAACTTTGACACATTTCCGTGGTGACAAAATCACGAGCGAATAAAACGTAATACAACTTCAATGGCCACAATGTTTTTTCATGCGAAACACTTCATGCAGTCATCTAGATGGAAGTTATGGGTATAGCACTAAATGGAGTACACCAAATCTCATTATCATGCATGACGTCATGATCGCAAAGCTAGTACATTGAAAAGTACAATAAGACTCGCACACATTGGACAGGCGGCACCGCACCGCATTTCTTATAGTCTGACCGCTACCGCTGTGCCGCGCCTTAGGTATGCGCGGGGAGGTGGGAAGTGGGCAACTAGGTATGCGCGGGGAATTCGCGGGGAGATGGGGAGTGGATTCGCCCACCCCGTCTCGCCGCCCGCGTACCTAAGGAGTGGCACAGCGGTAACGGTCAAACTATAGCAAAACTGCAAAAAATCGCTAAATCATAACACAAACAATAAAATAGTTGATTGTATCACGTGGGGGTAAAATAATATTTTTACCGTGAGGGCGCTATTTTGAATCCGGAGCTGAGCTAAGGATTCGAGAGTAGAATACCGAGTGCAGGGAGGGATTCAAAGTACATCGCCCGAGGAAAAAATAATTTTGCAACCGAGTGATACACTCTTTTCATCCCCCTCTATGTGAAAAGTAAGATAGTGCGCGCGTATTCCGTTGTATTCTTTTTAAATTTAGGGCAGAAAATACCTACTTTGCTCGTACTTTTTGGAGGAACAAACCGTAGTTTTTCGAATAGATGGGATGTAAAAGTAATGATATATTTACCTAAACTTCGCTGATATTTACTACTAAGTATGATACATGCAGCGCAGCCTGCCAGTATAGCCGGCAGTAAGCATTACACATCGGGTTCTAGAAAGAGATAATCAACTAGCTCTATTCTATGAGTGACAGAGACGCTCTACGAAGCCGATCATCTTTTTCTAAACCCGATGAGTAATATTGAGTAATATTTCCTGCCGAGTACCGCCTCTGCGGAAACAAAATGGCATTTTGCGATGCAATACCGCCCGCCCATCGTGCGCGAGTTCTAATTAGGTAGTTCTTTTATAAATACCGTTTCGACGAAACCCACTTTAGAGAGCAGGATGTAAAATGCAATGCCGAATGCGATGATCAGGATTGAGAAAACCATTAAGACTTTCATCAGAGTTTGCAAGATCTCGAGGAACATCACTACGTAGATGCCGACTTGGTCGAAACGCTGGAGTAGCAACAGCAACTCAAACCACGACAAGAAGACTGTGATGGACGCTGCTGAGATCTGTAAAAAACATATAATATAACATAGATTAATTTTAGTTTCCGCGGCGCTCCAACTAGATGGAGCATGCGCACTAATAAAATGCGGCAACTGATAATGCTCAAATTTTTGAGTACTTCAGTACATCTGACAGCAACCATTGTATGAAACTGACAGGCCGCGTCGAAAATAAGTTGCCTCATTTCTGGAAATGATTTTTCTTAGTAGGGCGGTATCTAGTAAATCTATGTAATATAATTAACTAGCTGTCCCGGCGAACTTCGTACCGCCTCAGAACTAATAAATGTTGTATTAACTTATTATCCGAAATGAACTAAACCCCCCGTTCACCCGTTCATCGTCTGTCCTTCCCCTTTCCCGTCAAATATTAAAAATGCTGGACGCCAGTCTGATAATTGCAAAGAATTATAATTTAAATTCGATTTCACACAACCGCACAGAATGATAACATGGCGGCATAGCTGTCAAATAGTTCCTTCACGTACTACGCCATCTATTGAAATTAATTTGAATCATAATTTTTAAAGAAAATTGGGGATTATACGTTTTCGTGGCAACTTTTCCAATTTAAAAAAATGTGAGAACCTTCCTTGAACTTCACGGAATAATCTAAAAGGGATTAATTTTTATGTATCTATAGTAGGCGACAGGTCGAGATGACATTCTGGTTATGAGCTTTTTGCAGAATAAAATCCGAATCAAAATTCGCAGGACCCGCAACGCAACAAAATAATTTAATTCAATAATTTTGTGGGCGATTTTAATTGTTTATCGGGTCCTGCTAATTTTGATTCGGATTTTATTCAGCAAAAAGCTCATAACCAGAATGTCATCTCGACCTCGCGAACTATAGGTTTATTTCAGGTCACATGATCCTTAAACCACGATATATTACAATGCGAGGCTTGTCGCCCCGCAATAAGGTTGACACCTCGGTCGGACAATTTGGTGGTAGAGCGAAACATGGATGGTATAGCCAAGTTGTAGCCAATTGATTGCAGCTCATATAATGCACTGGCTCGACCGGGGTAGTACCACGCTTTCATAGAAGATCGTCTTAATGTAGCTATTACAGCTGCGTTTCGTATGAGAGAGAGAGCCGGTAGGCCAACCAGGGAGGGTTTCCCTTCTCCCTCTGTCCCACTCTCCTTCAGGTCGGAAGCGTGCATTAAAAAGGAATACAAATAAATAAACATAGGTACCTGTATGTCATAGTGATTTCCGAAAATTGTTGGCATCACCATCAGAATAGCGCTCACGTAAAGGCTCCATGACATCATGTTCGAAGGGTGCAACAAATATTGCCATTTCTTCTGTTTCACGTTATAGGCCTCGCGGATAATGCACAGTGAAATGTACACGAGGATGCACACAGTACACACGTACATCAAAAATATTGACTCGATTTCTGCAAAAAAACGATTAAAATCGATTATCGATTACCTAGTTTTGTGATTCTAATGATGATGAAACAAAAAATAGCATAGCTGAAGTGGGATTGGGCCGGCTATGTGGCACTAATAGATGGCAAAGGTGGGTAAATCGCATTAACTTCTGGACGCCCGAAGACGGTCGCTGTTGTCGTGGCAGACTGAGGTGAAGATGGTTGCCTTTGCGGGCAAAACGTTGCCACAATAAGCCTAAGGGTGCGCTTCCTTTGATGCGGAGCTGGGCGGAGCGGCGGACTGTGATTGGCCAACTGTGATGGGCCAAGAGCGTAGTGAAGATTTCGAGTGAAGGTCCGCTCCACTCCACGTGAGTGGAAACGCACCCTAAGACAGGGACGCGTGGAGAAAAAAGGGGAGGCATTTGACAAGTGGGAAACGAAAAAGGCTTTTAAACAAATATGATTTAAAAAGGTCATACAATTAATTATTTTCTAGGGTCAAAATAACATTCTGCACCTTCCAAGCTATTTGAAGACGAGCTAAATAAATACCTATGTAGGGTAAAACCCCCAATTATTGGCATCGGTGGACCCAATTATTGTCCATACATATTTCTACGGGATTTCTTAGTTCAGCGGATAGAATAGTAGGTAGGTGTGAAAAACTGTGAAATTTATGACTTTTAACAAAAAAACACTATTTCCGTGTTTAGTTTTCTTATTTTTTAAAGATAACTTCAAAAGTGCCAATAATTGGGGGGGGGGGTGCCAATATTGGGTGCCGTTACCCTATATAAAAAAAATACTTCTTTCTTGCTCCACACTTGTTTGGGTTACAAAATCAGAAATAAAATCTCACCCTCTTTGAATTTTATATTTCCACCTGTCTTGGTTCCATTATTTGCAGCAGTTTGGTTCATGCAAAGATCAGCCGTTAACGTCGGCAAGGAGGAAACGTTCGCCATTAGAAGGTAACTGTATATGGTGATGAAGACAAGGAATCCGCAGTAGAACAGTAGGTTGGCCAGATGGAAGTACTTCCCGTAGGAGTTCCACTTCATCTGCAGGTATTTCTGGCTGAGTGCGTGAGCTAGCAACTCCACTCGGCCGTGGGTTACCATTTCCTGGAAATTTCATGACCAGCTTAGAAAAATGCCCGATACATGCCCGACACTTGCCCGACACATGTCCAACACATGCCCGACACATACTCGACACATGCCCGACAAATGCCCGACACTTGCCTGACACTTGCCCAACACTTGCCCGACATATGTCCAACACTTGCACGACACATGCCCGACAAATGCCCGACACTTGCCTGACACTTGCCCAACACTTGCCCGACATATGTCCAACACTTGCACGACACATGCCCGATATATGCCCGACACTTGTCCAACACATGCCTGACACATGCTCTGTTAATTAAAGTAATACATAGGGCCTGTGTCAGAGTTTTCGAATAACTTTTATCCACCAAATAAATTTTTAGGTTTGACAGATAGTCTACTCTCAAAACGTTAAATTTATTAGGTGCTAGAAGTTATCTGACAATTCTGAAACAGCCTTCTGATTCACATGCAAATAGAAGTAACAGGTGTATGTAAAAAAAAAACTTCGGAACTTACGTTTAGTGCGGGCAGAGGTATTTTCTGTGCTTTTTGTGTTTTTTGTGCTTTCTGTACGTTTTCAGGTTTCTTGCTTCCATCGTCGACAGTTAGCTGAGGGCTTAGCACGTCGAAGTTGTACTTTATCTGTATTGTTATATTAAAAACCATAAATTTTTCAGTTACTTGTAAATTTAAAGCTCCGTTCTGACATTCCAAAAATAGATGAAAAAACAACTAAGCAATAATACTTTGCGGAAGCTATGCTTGTATAGTGAAAGCATACACAGTAGTGTTTTTGCTAAGTTATCTAAGAAATCAGCTGAGTAGCCTGCAAATGTCTTCAATATGGGAACAATCATTAATTATTTATTATAGCGCGCCCAAAATAAGTATTCCTATTCTAGTACCTAATCGAAAAAACTGAAAAGTTTTGGGAATTGCTCACGTAAAAATCCACCGAATCCATGTTACAGTTTGCCATGGTGATGCACTTCTCTTGCACTGCCTGAAATACATGAGGCATGTGCGCAATCAAGGCGAGGGTCACGCAGGGATGCCGCGTCGAGCGCATTATCATTACTTCATTGCCTCTGTGAAAACAAGAATAGATTAGAAATTGATATTGGGATGGCAGAAAGTAACATTACTTCCATTACACAGGGTAAGGATGTTTCCGCACTGACGTCGGCCGCTACAGACTTATAACTTTACCTAGCCAACTAGGAACCTGTTAAATGTGACGTCACCCGCACAAAAAGGCGGTGGCGGTGTGCGGGCGGGAAGCCGCAGGCGGTGGCGGGTGTGCGGGCGGTATGCGGGCGGGGAAGCCGCATTCCATCCGATTTCCTAATTGGCTTGGTGGAGTAGTAATGTACAAGTGGGGTTTCAGGGATCCTTCTATGATGCAGTGAGAATGCGGTGATCCCATCCAGTCGATGCAACACTTGCTGGAGTGTCCCTTATGCCCGAACGCCGCCTTACCCATCGCTATTAACTTGGCCAGATTACGTTGTAAATAAGGTAAACTCTAAACACATATTAGAACTGTTGACATGAAGAAGGATGACTCCAAGTTTGCAATGTTCCTGATGTCCGAATTCGACTTAACGAGGCGCAAGTAAATTAGCAGGATGGCATCTTACCTTCATACTGCTATGACCGTGACTTCTCTTAGCTGTTATTAATCATGATGAAGGAAAATAATAAGAGTTGTCTCACCTTTGTTCATGGGTTACCAAGGCAAGAGCAGCTTCAGAGAATTTGTAGTATATGGCGTAATCAATTGCGCTCATGTCCAATTTATTATAACTGAGGTGGCATCCCAGGTACAGCAGCAGGACTATGGAATTTGGTTTATTCTCCATGGTAGCCAGATGTAAGGGCGTGTTCTGCAAATCATAAGACTTTTCAGATTTAATGAACCACATAATTAATTGTAACCTCTCGTTTGTCATCGAAAATAATAAAGAACAGAGATTCTGCAGCGCGACTTTGGGTGAAAGAATAAAAGAGTGAAGGAGTTAATAGATGAAGCAAAGCAGCATCATCAGCAGCATCGGCGTAAAGCAGCTATTACAGCTGCGTTTCGTACGATGAGTGAGAGAGCCGAAAGCCCACCTCCCCTCCCCCTCCCTCCATCCCATTCCCCTTCAGGTCGGCAATGTGCGAGCAATGCCTTTGGTATTGCAAGCATCTATAGGCTACGGTAACTGCTTAACATCAGGCGGGCCGAACGCTTTTTTGCCAGCGCAGTCCTATAAAAAAAAAAAAAGCAATGTAAGAGCGTAGAAGTGAAGGAGTGAAGGAGACAAGGAAAAGGAGTGAAGAACTGAATGAGTCAAGGAGTTAAGAACACTTACCCCATCCTTATCCATATGATCCAGCAGATGCGAATGGACCGAATATAGCAGCTCAATCGTTTGAGTATACCCACTCATAGCTGCCAAGTGCAGCGGGTTGCGACCATTGTGGTCGCGGTGCAACAACGCGCCGCGGCTGAGCAACAGTTGCACGACCCTCGTGTGACCCTCGCGGGACGCAATGTGGAGGGGCGTGAGGCCTTCACCGTCGCTTTCGTTGATGATGAAAGTGCCTTTGTCGGAGTCCAGGAGGCGGCAAACGGTATTGTATCTGCCAAACCTGGTGGAATAAAAATATTTAATGTGGTTTGCAAGCAAGAGATAGTTGACCTGATTCTTAAGTTATTTTTCCAAATAAATGCTTAAATGCTACGTGAGCTGAAAAGGTCTTGATTACCTAGACGTCACCCGCAGGTAGGTAACGAAGTATTTTTGATCCCTAAAAATTCGGCATCGAAATTTTTGATTTTGTATTGCAGCCTGACTTCATTGGTTGCGTTCATATGTACCCTATGCTTTTAGTCTAGTCCAGTATTTTAGTCTAACCATAAACTATCTAATAAGTAGTGAAAATCCCGTTCAAATAGGTTCATCCGTTTTCGCGTAATACTCGCAAACAACAAAATAAGAATTATAAAAACACTTGAATTTGAACTCAAATAGGTACCCTCTTCTCTATTTTAACACAGCTTAGTTACAGTATGTACCTATAGAAATGATAAATTCTTACCTTGCGGCGAAGTGTAGTGGACTCTCGTTGTTATTATTCTTGAGATTTATGCAAGCGCCAAATTTAATGAGATTCTCCAGTGATCTTATATGACCCTTGCGGCTGGCATAGTGCAGCGGCGAACAGCCGGTGTTGTCCTTCTCGTTCAGTAACTTTGCAAGACTCTCTTCACAGCGATCCTGGAAGGTGTATTGAAGGATAATGTCCAGATCAGCCATGTCAAACTCAAAGTCACTGGTGGGCCAAAAGCATGAAGACCGGAGACTAGACCGCATAACCTAATCTTAAAAAATACAAACTACTGAAAACCAGTTATTTTCAAAAACGGTTTTTAACACGCTCGCGGGTGCATTATCTGGCTGTTTTCAAAATTGATTGGGGCCGCCGGAAAATGCTTAGTTCGTCGCATGCAGCCCGCGGGGCGCATGTTTGACATGGCTGGTCTAGATCATGTTAAATTTCGTGTTGAAAACATATAAATTTGATACTCACCTTACAATCGGCTGCAATGTCCTGAAGACTGCCTCCGTTCAATACCACCAGATGGAGCACGTTCCTAGAGTTCACATCCTTCAGCTCAATATCAGCTCCCATTTGTATCTAAAATGTTTTCATAATTTGACAGTCGAATACTCAAACGATACTCAAATGTTTTCGTTATAAATTTGTGTCAGAAGCACGAAAGAATGAAACTGATAGTGCGTTTCATAACAGGGTCCAAGACACATTTTTATAATGCCTTCTAAAATATTAGTTACTTGTAGAGATAGATGGCACTGTCGTCGACTTAGAACTCGCTATCTTGAAGTATTTTTAATGAAATATTATACTTCTAGACTTGAGGTATGTGATCAACAGACAACATAAAGCCGGAAACCCACCGCGGCGCACGGAGAGGCCACGCACACGGGCCACGCCTCGCTTTGCAAGAAAATGTATGCATGACGTCATTTCGTGCGTAGCCTCTCCGTGCGCCGCGGTGGACACTATTGCATACATTTTCTTGCTGTAAAGACCTAACTACACTTACCAAAGCGTGTACAGTCCTCCAACCAGCTCTCAAAGCAGCCAGCAGCAATGGCGGCCTTTTGTCCTTGTCCAGAGGATTGATGTCCGACCCCTCGGCTATGAGGTACTTAACAATGTCCGGATGATCGAACATAGCCGCGCAGTGGATCGGAGTCATCTTCTGCACATCGCAAGACTTCAAGCATGCGTCCTTCTCTTCTGGTTGCATCGAAAACATGAGCTTCACTATCTCTAGCGCTCCCTGTAAAAAGGTACTCAAATGATCCATCGTTATTTGAGCGGAAATCTATTATATTTTACTTATCTGTGTTGTGTTCCATATGATATTACGCAACCATATGATATTTTTAGTTTGTGAAGTTTAAAGTCATTTGTAAAATTATATTGGGAGTGACCTTGTGAAATATCGCAGCAATTAATAATGCTTATCGGAAGCAAGAATACCCGTATTCACAAATACTATCTTCTGATGAGGTCTTACAGCGGTCTCGAACCCACAGATTCCAGGGCAAATTACGAAAAGGCCGTTTCCGAAATTTGCCTCAGGCGGGAAATGAACCCGCAACCTCCCAATGTAGTGAGCCGAGTGGCCTATGCTCGAACTACTCCGCCAAGCGTTCGTCTTCCAATGGGTTACAACCATTGCAAATTGCAGAGTAGGGCAAAATTTAATTGCGATTAATTAATTGCAAATTGCAGGTGATGTCACAATTAACAATTAATTGTGTTATGTTCGCGATTGACAAACAAATCAAAATTAATTGTTAACTTATATGTTACATCACATGCAATTTGCAATTAATTAATTGCAATTAAATTTTGCCCAACTCTGGCAAATTGCAATACATAAACTTTCGCGGGTCATAACTATGTTTATTTGGAGACCACAACCCCTTGAAGTCGGGATTCACATCCTGGCGTGACAGGGTATTAGAAAGAAAGAAAGAAAGAAAAAGAAAGAAAGAAAGAAAAAGAAAGAAAGAAAGAAAGAAAAAGAAAGAAAGAAAGAAAAAGAAAGAAAAAGAAAGAAAAAGAAAGAAAAAGAAAGAAAAAGAACGAAAAAGAAAGAAAGAAAAACATAGTTGTATGTTTCGTAAGGCCTTTTCTTACTTGAGCACAGGCCAAGTGCACAGGCGTCGACAGATCGTGCTGCTGCTTCGATATCTTCGCACCGGAACTGAGGCAAAGCTCCACAGCCTTGATATCCCCCCCATGTACCGCTGAATGCAGGGGTACATTCCCTTCATTGTCGTATAGGGATATCATGGACTCTCGGGTGCAACCCCGGGACTCCCCCCATTCAAGGAATACCTCCATGGTTCTTGAGGACGCGTTCTTAGCTGCCTCGTGTATGGGGTAATACCCGTTGTTACAGGGCAGCTTCCACTCGGCTTCTAGTTCGATAATCTGTTTAGGATAGGAATATGCACAATAATTCAAAAGTTACAAAGTGCCAAAAAACAGAGACGAATTGACACTGATGAAAAATGTTACAGTCTATTCGGCGTAATGAACGTACAATCAGCAAATTAAATCCACGGCCAACGAGAAACTATAGATACATGTTAAGAATGTTCAAGTCATGTTCATGTTGTTTCGTAAATCGTACAACAATAAAATCCAACTAATTTTATAAAACAATCTATTATTTTTGTATCGTGATGTTTTTTAGCACAATTAATTGAAATAAACAAATAGACGCCATGTAGTAGTACTAGTTATTAAAACAAAACGTAAAAGCTTTGTTTACGCGAAAATTTTGGAATAGCATTGACAAGGTTGATTTAATAGTTTACATAGGCTTTTAAACCTCTGAGCTTGATCGAAAGCTTTTAGCGACTTATGACGAAACTCAAGATATTAATGTAAATAGGTTAGTTAGTTAAACGTCAAACGTTATATTTTTGGACGTAGTTACCTACTTCCAAAAATATAACGTAACGTAACGTAATAATACTTACATAATTTTTTCGTTCTTACATAGAATTTATAGATGATTACTATAATTAATCTAGGCGTTTATTAGGTAAAAATAGATACAAGTGAGTAATTAAGAAGGTCGGTAGTACGGAGGGGCGGCCCAAAATGAAGTGGCCACTAAAGTGTATTATAAATCCGGCACTGGATTGGTCCACAATAACATTTAACACACCAAAATGGAAGTTTTTGGCGGGAAGTGGAAAAGTGATGTTGTCATTTTTGTTTTAATTTCCAAAACTCGTGTTTCTTTGCATTATAATATGCAATGTTGGTGGAATATTAAACATATTATATGTTCATAAATGTGCGTGAATAAGGGCAATTCAAACAAAAGTGGTTTTTCGGGTTCCCAAGAAGTTTGGTAATTTATCAGTAATTTATCCGCCAATTTATTGATAGGGTTTGGAGGGTATTGTAGATCTAGCCAAAGGCCTTTCTGTGCTTGACACATTAAAAAACTTGAAAATATACAGGGTGGTGATGACATTACGACAATAAATATTTAAACACGATCCCTACCAGTCAATAACAATACTTTAAAATTGTCAAATTAGGTTTACATCAAAATTGTAAAATTGAAATATTCATAAAAAATAAATGCGGAAATAATCTAAACGTGACACTACATCCTTTATAATCGTATACTGACCTCATCGACTGACCTGTAGGTACAAGCATGACAATCGCTTCGGTGTCGGTGTATTTGGCGGTGCATTTGTAGGCGTAAAGTTAAAATGGTAGAAGTAAAAAACCCATCCCATGGCCTATACCTTTGAATATATCTTGATATTTTATTATGTAACAACTACTCACGTGATACCCAGTATGTGTTTTCAATTATTGTCGTTATGTCGTCACCACTCTGTATATTTAACTTGACACTGGCTACATGTGAAAAACCAAGCCATAACGAAAAAAACTCACCAAAATCTTCGCGCACTCGTCATGGTCATGGATGGCTGCGAAATGCAGCGCGGTCCTGCCATGCTCCCCTCCAAGATTAACGTTGAACTGACTCTTGTACTTGACAAAGATCTTCAGCACTGATACCTAGATAGAGATACAGGAGGCTAATAAAATTGCAAAGTGACGTTTGTTTATTAAAAAAAAAACTACGTCATTATCCTCCTCTCTCCTACTTATTACTTTTGCTGTGCCCTGCTGGGTCCACAATTGGTCTATATTTTATTTGTCTAATGAATATTAAAGCCGTTTTCCACCATCCTATATTTAGGGACCCTAACCCTAGATCTAAAGGTGGGGGGGGGGGACAAACCGGGGCATAAGGTACGTACCTGTAACACATTTTTTTTTACAATATGCCTTAAATTTAGAGTGTAAAGCCGGAAACCCACCACGGCGCACGCTGTGCACGCTACGCACGAAATGACGTAATTGACGGCATGAACCCACGCAGCTAGTAGAAGCCACGTTATTTCGTGCGTAGCGTGCGCCGCGGTAGGTTTCCGCCTTAAGTACGAAAATACTTGTAGTGGAAGTCCTCGCTCTTCTAAAACTCGGTATATTATTTCATGTTTCAACAATAAACTTAGTTAGAAAAAATAGTGCCCACCTTGTTCAACTCAGCAGCCAGATGTATTGGAGCCTGTGATTTATGATTGAGCACCCCAGTGTCCACGTGACTGAAACAAATAACATTGGTCCAAATTGATTGCTAGAATTAATTATTGACGGGCCCGTTGGCGTGGTTGGCGTGGCGTGATGGCGACTTTCACGCTGCAGGTCGTAGGTTCGATTCCTACCAACAAGCATTTGTGTGCATGTCCCGAGTCTGGGTCTATATGTATATTAAGTATGTATTTACAAATAAAAAAATTAGTATATGTAGTAATATCAGTTATCTGGTTTCCATAGTACAAGCTCTGCTTAGTTTGGGATCAGGTAGCCGTGTGTAAAAAATGTCCCAGGATATTATTATTATTAATTAAACTTTCCGGATCTTCTCAGTCGAGATCACGATTCCGATCTGGAGGTAGAATTAGTAAGTAAAAAACCGGCCAAGTGCGTGTCGGACTCGCACTTAAAGGGTTCCGTACCACCGCAGAATATAAACAATCATCCCCAAAAAGGTGATATTTAGAGTCACACGTTGGAGTCTTTTGTATGGAAAACGATCATAAGACAAATAAGTTAAAAATATTACGTTTTAGGTATGGGGACCCCCCTTTAATTTTTAATTTTATTTTATGTTTAGTTGTCGTTGTAGCGGCAACAGACATACACATTCTGTGAAAATTTCAACTCTCTACCTATTACGGTTTGTGAGATACAGCCCGCTGACAGATAGACGGGCGGACAGACGGACAGACGGACGGACAGCGTAGGCTTAGTAATAGGGTCCCGTTTGCACCCTTTGGGTACGGAACCCTAAAAATGAAAGAATGAAAATTTGTAAGTGCCCCTAGGCCTAAACGAAATAAAGTATTTGAATTTAGAATTTCTTGACTAATTGTATTGCCTTTATTTTTATGATAGTGATGACGTGTGAACAAGACAAATACTTTTATATGTAACAAATTTACTTGAATCATGTTTATAACAGCATAAGGGTGAAGCCCCATCAGTGCGTTGCGTTGCGTCGTCGCAACGGAACAACGGGTCGACGACGGACGAGAGACGAAGCGGGGAGGGTGATGCGCTGGTGATACAATGCGATGATCCGTTGCGATGACGCAACGCAACGCCAGATGGGGCCTCACCCTAAAGGTACGATTCCGACGAACGCGGCAGACAGCAGACTTCGGTCTCATACAAATTGTAATGCCGTTTGCCGTCGCGACACATCGCCACGATTTGTATGAGACAGACTGACGTCTGCTATCAGCCGCGTTCGTCGGAATCGTACCTTATTGATATTTTCTATCGGCTAAAGTTCCGCAAAAAAATAAAATTGGAATAAAGAAAATGTGGAGTTCCAGTGCAAGCGATAAGTGGCAAGTGAGTTCGCGGAAAGTGTCGAGTTAAGACCTCCGTACAAAGAAGCGTATTAAATTTAAAATACACTTTATATAAAGGCTTCGTTTGATTCGATATATTAAACCCTACAACAGCATCAGCCATGTTATAAAATTAGATCTGAAAAATGAAGATAAAATGCTGAATAATGAAACGAATAACTCAATTGTTTAAGTACCACTTAGTAGTTTGAGACGTAATTTTTCCATGTAAAGCACTTTGAGATAAATCAGTTAAACGTTTTACTAAACCCGAACACACTGCGCTGCTCACTCGTTTGAAGAATCTATAAATGCAACCATCGAATTCTTTGTAAAAATATATTTACTCAAAATAGTTTATAATGTTGTCATTATTTCACAAACCTTCTTCGAGCAAAATCGGATTTGTCGTACTGCAAGAGATAGTAGACACACAATGTATTATTACCCGGTATTAACGTCATTATATTTGTTATTTGACCGTTGCCATGGAAACGTAACAAACAGGTATGTTTATGGTTCGTAAAAAAACTGATTGAAGGTTAAAAACGAGTTGGTCGTGCCGTTGCCATGGAAACTTAAACAGAGAAAATACACAACTATAGATATAGTTCGTAAAATATAAATATAATTGTATTAATTTTTATACCTACTTAGCTAGTTTTGTTTAAGCTAATAGTCGCATTTTTGAGTAAAGCACTATACAAGCCTTGGTCTCTAATGAGTGTACTGCTGACTACGCTATAATGGCCTCAAGCTAAGCTTCGCTACGCTCTCGGCCTTCAAGCTTGGTCATCATAGCTACCCTTGCTGGCCGCGCTATAAAGGCCTCGACCTTTGGTCTCGGCCTTTATTTTAGCTTGTCCATCAAGGGTTTCAATGCTGACCGCGCTGTGAAGGCCTGGAGCTGCGCTGCGGCGCGCTTTCGGCCATCAACAACGCGGTCAACAACACACTCATTAGAGACCGCGGCAGTAATGTACTATTATGGCCATGAATAATTTATTTAATGATTGAGTGATTGAGTTACTAAGCAACACGGCGAACGCAAAATTGTTGATGAATTAATTGGCCCATGTGCTTTATATAAATAAATACCACATTAAACCTCAGACCGTCGGGAATTAAATGTATTTGGTAATTTATGTTTAAATGTTACCAAATAAAAAAAAAACTCGTTAAAATTATGTAGTTTTCGACCTAAATTGTAAATTCTCTCTACAACGGATCACAGATGCTATATGTAATACGTTCCAAAATAATGCTTAAGACCATTTTAACCAATATGTAGTTATTTAAAAATAAATCAATAAAAATCGTTAAATCGCTACAAACGTCATCGCCTTTTCAGTACCGTAGCTGCGTAAAAAACGAGGTAATTATTTAAACATATTGGCCTTTTTATAGAGTATGAGCGTTTCTTCATTTACCCGGCCCGGCCCGGCACCGACACTGGCCTGGCACCGTTAACGACACCATTGGACGCATAAGTCTATGTAATTGTACTGCACGCTGTCTCACACTCTCATGTCGTCGACAGCAAGGCTCCCAATTCTCTGTGGAACTACGAGTACTAACACGAGACACTACTAACTACGAGAACTAGTGTCGTTGAGTACTGCAAGTGTCGGTGCCGTGTCGGGCCAGCCCGGCCAGTGACGGAACGCTCAATGTCGACTACTCCTCAAGACGTGAATCATCGTCGTGAATCATCGTGAATCACGGTCTAAAGCATTATTTTCGACGGGCCCGTTAGCGTGGTTGGCGCGAAGGCGCCTTTCACGCTGCAGTTCGTGGGTTCGATTCCTACCCGAGACATGCATTTGTGTGCATGAACAAGTCTGTATGTCCGGAGTCTGGGTGTATATGTATATTAAGTATGTATTTACAAATAAAAAAGTAGTCTATGTAGTAATATCAGTTATCTGGTTTCCATAGTACAAGCTCTGCTTAGTTTGGGATCAGGTAACCGTGTGTACAAAAATGTCCCAGGATGTATTATCATTATAAACATCACCGATATAACCATAAAGTTAAAAATTAAAGTGTCAAACACGTACCTTTAATGCCTCAACTATAACCATCACAACAGAGGAACTAATACTGAATGATAAACAATCTTAGCAAGAGAGATTTCTGGCGCATGCGTGTATATCCCTTGTCTGATATTTTATTTTTCTCATATGAGCAGGCTTATTTAATTTTCTTATTACTCAAAAAGCAATAAAGTTTACATTTTCTTTCCTTTTGACAATAATCGTTTCCGCCTACAGTTAATACTTTCACTGTGATACCGTGGTAGGTAGTAATAAAATATGAAAGCCTTGTCATTGCTTAGATAAAGACACAGGTTCAAATCCATCATATTTTTTTTTAAATACATTTTACAACCATTTTTCGTTGGTCATGTAAATAATAAATTATTTACCTACTATAAAGGCTGGTTTTATACATAAATGGATCTGTTACTCAACTTATCATGTTACTTTGATGATGTATACTTATAACTTATCGCTGAAGACCGTTTATTAAAGAACTAGCTTTTGCCCGCGACTTCGTCCGCGCAGAATTTAAATTAAAAGAAATCGGATCCCGGATCACATTTCCCGGATCCCGTATCCCATATCCCGGATTTTGTATCCCGGATCTCGTTTCCCGGGTCCCGTATCCTGGATCTCGTTGCCCAGATCATAGATCCCGTTTTCCGGATCCCGTATCCTGGATCCCGTTATCCGAATCCCGTATATCACGGATCCCGTATCCCATATCCCGGATTTCGTATCCCGGATTTCGTATCCCGGATCTTGGTTCCCGGGTCCCGTATCCTGGATCTCGTTGCCTGGATCCTGGATCTTGTTGCCCGGATCTTGGATCCCGTTTTCCGGATCCCGGATCCCGTTTTCCGGATCCCGTATCCCCGACCCCGTATCCCGGATCCCGTTCCCAGATACCGTTTATTAAAGAATAGCTGTCCACTGGTTAATAACAAATATAACTTACAGCTCGCACTGAAGCCCGACCCTACTGAGTGGGTAGGGATGAAGCATACAACGGTAAATTTATGCTATACTTGACGATTTTTACCAGTTTAACAAACTTAGGCACAATACAAACTTAGGCGTTGTATAGATATGTACCTATTGTTCTAAAAACAGGCAAAAATTGTCGAGATTTGAATCTCGGGATGACTACTTATCTACAAACATAATAAAATTTGAACGGAACCCTCAGGGCGCGAGTCCTACTCGCACTTGTCCGGTTTTTTTTTTCTTAATTATACCTCCGGATCGGAAACGTGGCTTCGACTGAAAAGATCTGGCAAGAAACTCAGCGGGCTTGTCTTTTTAGGGTTCCGTACCCAAAGCGTCCCAATCGATCCTATTACTAAGCCTTCACTGTCTGTCTGTCCGTCTGTCCGTCCGTCCGTTTGTCAGCGGGCTGTATCTCACGAACCATAATAGGTAGAGAGTTGAAATTTTCACAGAATGTGTATTTCTGTTGCCGCTACAACAACAAATACTCAAATAAAATAAAATTTAAACATAAACGGGGGTCCCCATAAAATAAACTTGAAATTTTTTAAGTTTTTATTTTACGGTGGTACGAACCCTTTATGCGCGAGTCCCACACGTACTTTTCCGGTTTTTTACATTGATTGTTGATATATATTTATTTAAATCGCCACTTTCTCATTTGAATACATTGTGTTTTGGTAAATATAAAAGCTCCAGTGTGCTATCGTGCTATTTGACCACTGGTGATCAGTTTTAGAGGCTATGCACACGGAGCAACTTTAGTTGCCAAAACTATTAACTTAGTAATGGTTTTTTGGCAGTTGCAGCCAACAATTGCCCGTTGCAGCAACCGTTGCCGCGATTGCCGCGATTGTTTTATATGAAAACAGCTAGTTGCGAGTTGCCAGTTGCCGCAAAAGTTGCCCATGTGCATAGCCCTTAGTGGTCAGGTGGTCCTAAGCGTTATTAAGCTGCGTACTCACTGTTGCAGTAGAAATTCAACAACATCGAGCGCCTCATTCTCAACGCCAACGTGGAGCGGAGTATTGCCAAAGTTGTCGCGGGCGTTTAGATCTGAAAACATAAACTACATTCAACAGGTTTTCAAAGACAGGCAATGACAGCCCCTCTAGACAAGTGGCTTCGTCTACAAGCGTTTCTACAAACCGCTACGCTTAAATGTATAGAAATGACATTACAAGTCGATAAGTAGATCACGTGACTTATGTCATTTCCATAGATGAAGCGTAGCGATTGGTAGAAACGCTGGTAGACGACAGCCACTGTTCTAGACAAGTGGATGTAGTCGACCAGCGCCACCAGTGTCACCCACGCATAGACAGTGGACACTGACCTTTACGGCTATTACATATCTCAGTTGACAACAGGGGGCTTACCACGACCTCATATCGCGATTCAATTATAGGAACGTTTTAACGTTTCAGCGACTTTTTGTGCAATGACGTACCTTGTTGTCATGACAATAAGAAACGTCATTGCACAAACAGTCGCTGAAACGTTAAAACAATACTGCTATATGAGGTGGTGTTAGGGCCCCTGGCTTCGGTTGTACCCCGAACTTTGATGATAAATTAGAATTACATAACATTGGTATTACGTATTTCCTGCAGGGCTAACCTAACCTAAAATCAATGTACCTTGATATTCATTCATTTATTTTGATTATTTTATGAAATCGAAAAAAAAAATTAAAAATTATATCTCTGGATCTAAGTACATTTGAACTATCGAATAGAGTAATAAAAAGAGCACGTCCGTTTTTTCGGTCATTTTCCATACTGTGCGGTTGTACACCGAACTTTGATGGTAACTGAGAATTACATAACATTGGTATTACGTATTTCCTGAAGGGCTAACCTAATCTAAACTCACTGTACCTTGATGTCCATTTACCGGAATACGTAATTCTTGGCACCTGTTGGCACCCTTTGGGTACGGAACCCTAAAAATGGTTATATAACTTGTAGGTATGTTGAAATAGGTATTACATAGGTTTGTATGTATGTATGTACCGTCACGACTTTTATCCCCATTCGGAGGTAGTCAGAGGCTCGAGTGGCCATAGACCACCACATTGTGGAGGTATTAACTAACTCAAAGCTCTCGTTTCACCAGATAGTCAGAACCCAACGTGACAGGTGGTGAACCTTGTCGCCGTGTATGCAGGAACTGACTATTACCTAATCCCGAGGGATAGGTAGGTAGGTACATAGGTTTACAAATTAAGAAACTCAGTGCGATATAATGCGTAAGGCGAAGGCTAGACGTATAGTATATACTGTGGACCGTCAGTATGGTAAATAATGATGGATGTCATTCTATCGACGCAGGCTACACGTTCAGTATTAATTCCGTCAGTATCGTAACGTAGTTCGTACAGTGCAGACGTCAAATGAAACACGAAAGCTTGTATGGATATTACCTTAGCGCTTGGTTAATCCGCAATCTCAGAAGACATGTCCACTCTATTGCTTTCGCGGCGTATTTACCACAAACTGTCATTTTGGAATTTAAATTCGTGGTAAATACTGTCATCCATCAGTACACTAGCCTACACGATCAGTTTGGACCACGGTTTTTGGTAAATAATGACGGACCACAGTATTTACTTTACGTCTAGCCTTCGCGTAACAAAAGTCTAATCTTGGCGTGTGTGCTAGCCCCACCGTAAGCAACAGGTTTTGGTATTGAGATCTCATCGTACAGTTTTATGTCTAGCTTCATTTATTGTAACTAGTGGTCGCCAGTGGTCGAAATACGACCAAAACTCATTTTGTTTTAAGTTTGAGTAGGTACTCCTTTTATTATACTTTTTCATACCCACAGTAAAAACATCCTTTGCAAGACGATTTAAACTTAACATGATCCCTCTTATCTTTAATAAAATAAGCAAAGCTTGTGATTTTAAAGCCAAATCCATTCGTGTAACAAAATTAATAATAACAGGCATGACTTATGATGATTGCGAATCTATTCTTAGAGTGGTTGCTTAACTCACATTATTTCACTTAGGTCGCACTCACTCACCTAGTGTTCCTTCTACTCTAGAACTTATATATTATCTCTACATCTTAGCTTTTTCTTTTTCTCTCTCTTTCCTACACTCACACTACACACATACTTACATCCTATATCTCCTCCCTCTCTCACACTCATACTCACACACCCCTTCACTCACTCTTCATATTTTTTCTATAATTTCACTCACTCACTCACTCTTATTTTTTTATATATTTTTTTATAAATTTTCTTAACTAGCAGTAAGTTTATGTTACCTATAACTAACAATATCTTTAGTTAACCCTATCTTGATTCCCACAGGACAGGCTTAGCCTAGTGTGGGAATCAATGCTTAACATTATGTTATGTAATATTCTTTTAGTGGTAAATAAATATTTTTTCTTTTCTATTAACAAAAAGTACTGCCCTTTAAAAACAACAGTGTCAAAATATCAAAAAGCAAAATACACAATCTACGTCAGTATATAAATGTGTGTGTATTTGAAACCTCGAATGAATTAGGGTGAAACGTATGTAGTGTGTGAAATGTTTTCTTGCACTTATAATGCACTTTTTATAAAAATATTTTTTTTTTTGCACACCTTCGCCATTACTGTGCCAAATTTTATGCCAGTTACACTAGTAGTAGTAGTTTAGTTAGTGGTCGGCCACGCATCTTCGAAAAACAGGGAACTAATTTGCTTCAAGTATTAATATTATGATGATGATGATGATGAAAAGTTGTTGGTTAACTTTGACAAATATAGCAGTTTCTCTACTGCCATATAATCAAGGCAATACTTACCTCCACTGTAATTACTGATGAAAAGGAGGATGTTAGTGTTGTTTTTAGCTGCGGCCTGATGCGCCGCGGTGCGCCCCCTCCCGTCCCTCACCGCCAGCCGAGAAGGCTCGTTCAGATACAAGTGCATAAAAACCTCGACATTACCGCTCTCTGCTGCCTGGAAAACGATATGTAAATTTAAAAAAAGATAACCTCATAAAACCATACACAGAAGGGTCAGTTCAGACCATGGACCAATTACTAAGGGGACTGGCCCTAAGCATCTCGGCCGAGTGGTCGGCCTAGTACTAACATCGACATAAAACGAAGCGAGTAGTTCAAATATTTACTGGTAGATAGAACAATGAAAATGAAAAAACAAAGACCACGTTTTTTTTCATACATATATCTAATAAGGGCACCTCTTTCTTTAGTCTTTACTCTGTGGTTCAGACAGAGCGGCAAAATGCGCGGGCAATTAACTGGCTCCATTGAAAATAGGACCGTAGTACCAAAGCATACAATCGGCTCGCGCATGCTCGAGACGCTCGCGACGTCGCGAGCAGGCGCGGTCTAGTGCCGACTTTAGGCTATGGTAATATGGTCTAGTGTTCTCGAGATCATTCTCACCCTCGGAAACTTACTAGTGAGAAATTTTGAGAATCTTATATTTTGGGTGACGTTATCCTAACTTTCAATATTAAAAACAATTAAAACCACCATACTTGTATGTTTAATGAGGTTTATGCCAAGTTTAACATGCTTCAGAAGAAATTCTCGAAAATTCTCACGAGTAAGTTTCCGAGGATGAGAATGTTCTCGAGAACATCCCATCACTAATACAGTCCTTTATTATCCCTTAACAGATTTGGAGGTATGGAGTACCGTTAGAATCGCTACATAATTCCGGGTAACACTGGATACATTATTTTTGAAAAAAATATATCAATTTTGGCGCCATTTTCAAATGTATTTTTTTATCTTTAATTATTACAATATGGGTATCAAATTGAAGGCCTTGATGAGCACATTTCAAAAATATAAAATTTTTGGGCATAACATAATAGTCCGGGTTCCCTAGAACTTTTTTTTTATTAGTATCAAGTTAATTTTCCGTGCGTAGCTTCATTTTGATGAGACACCCAACAATTTCTGTACGAAAAATCTTGATTGTGGGAGTTAAGAGGAGTGATGATGATGATTCTCAAAATTTATTACAATGGTTTTTTTTTTTTGTTAAATCTAACGATAATTATCTAAATTATTGAAAAAATTATCATATCAGCTGGTAAGTAATCATTTTTGATGACCTTGTTATCGATACACGTTGGAAGGGGGGAATCTTAAATCAAACCATACATTTTTTAGGACAAATATTTTTTCCAATAATTTAGATAATTATCATCAGATTTAACAAAAAAAAACAGTAATAATTTTTTGAGAATCATCATCATCACCCCTCTTACCTCCCACAATCAAGATTTTTCGTACAGAAATTGTTGGGCGTCTCATCAAAATGAAGCTACTCACAGAAATTAGCGTGAAACTAATAAAAAAAAATGTTCTAGTGAACCCGGACTATAAGTAGGGTGTACATACAAAACAAACATTTCATATTTAGCTGCTAACAAATAATAGGTTAAAAAGTTAAATCACTAAAATGTATGTTTTTCTTTTTATGAGGCTTTGTGGTTAGGTAAACAGCTATCCAAAGGTCCAAAGTAACAACAACCAATCTGTTTTAATTAGGTATGTTACGCGCTGCCTACACCATTTAAGTACTTACACGGCCCTTCTTTCCACAGTGCTACAGCTAAAAGCAACTCATTCAATTTTGCACAGAAATTACTGAGAGCTTTTATCCATAAATTTAATATAAGTTGCCTAATGTATTATCAAGTAATATTTTTCCATTTTCCCTAAACTATTTCCATGACGATATACGTTTCAAGAATGCATTATAAAGTTTCAAGAACGCATTATAAAGTAATATTTTGTCATTTAATATTCCCTGATCAACTGTCTCTGAAATTTCATTTCATTTTAGCATAAACTGGAAAATAATATGATCTTGCATGAGTCCTGCCTTTATTGTGCTATCCTATAAAAGGTTAAGTATTCATTTTCTTAGAAGCATGTTATGAAATTCTTCTTGTTTCAGAGTTCCGCAACGACAACATGACACAGTGGTTAGCATACAGGTACTCAAGATTTTTATTTAAGACTAGCATTTACGACCTTAGCACGGTATTTTTAGATTGGTTTGCGGGGCTAAGAATGACACATAGCAATTCTGTAAAAGCATTGCTAGCAGAATCCTGAGCAATTTCGCGAAATTCCTGTTAAATTATCACACGTTTTTAGTAAATTTTAGTAAGTAAATCCTTTAGCAATTACGCAATTGCTAAGGGATTCAAGTAAAGAATTGCTTTTACAGAATTGCTATGTGACCAGAGGGCCTAAGAACCCCACATAGCAATTCTGCTAACGCAATTTATTTTGCTGATTTTCTAGCAGAATACTTCGCAATTCGCTTAATATCCGTAAAATACATAGTTACACATGTTACGCCATTCGTCATGCGGAATTGCTAATGGTTCTGCTAGAAAAAAAGAAAAAATAATTGGACCTACTTATGCAAAACGGAACCAACCCACACAATGACAGTTTCGAGAAAAAGCAGTTTTTGTCAAAATGCTATGTACCGTAAATTTTGTTGTTATTTCGGATAAAGTTTATTTAAAATATTGTACAAAATAATTTGTTCTATGTATTCACATATGATTTTAATGAAAATCATTAATATTTTTAATAGTAATACAAAAGAAACTCATTGGTTCCTTTTTGCAAAACTATCTGTGTGTGGATTGGTTCTTTGTTAGTTTATGAGCATGCCATATATTTTTAGTGTAAATGAAAAATCTCTATTCTACTCTATTTCTTTTAAACATTTTTGTACCGGACGGGTGGCGTAAGAGAGGTTAGCATCCTTACTCGGAATGATGCTGCATCTCTGTTGCGTGAGCGACGTTATTTCGGTAGCGGTATTAACTTCTTAGCTGGCTTCTGGCTGCTGGCCTTCTTCTGGCTCTGGCTTTCTTCTGGCTCTCTTCAGAATACCAGCACCGGTGCGGACTTCGATTATACGGATGTGTCCTCTAAGGTGGACTGCCACGATCCTGGCACGTGGCCAAATGTTGCGGGGTAACGGTTCATCCGCAATCAATACGAGATCACCCACTTTGAACTTGCAACCATATCCATTAGGCTCCAGCCGGTATTAACTGGCAAAACCTTTCGACAGGAAGTGGTTCGGTATGATGAACGTTTTTCCATCACCATATACGGGAACGTGGGTATTTTCTTGACTGGCTTGACTCGGGAGTACTCCAGTCTTTCCATCGAATGCAGCAGTCAAAGCTGCCAGTTGAGTCGAAGTACGGTACTGTCGGCGAGAGGTGTTCCCCTTCTTCGGTGCAATCATCTGTGATTGTTTCCAGTCGGGGTCAGCTTGGGGACCCTTACGATGTCTACGGTAATACGTCTTTGATACGTACGAGCGGTTCCCACTACGAGAGTTTGGGTCGGTTCAACACCCGCTCTTCTCCGGCGGTGACGCCGACGGTAGGCCATTCTATTGGCGAAAACAAGGGATCCTCGGGTCCCGGATCGTTGCGGTCGGTATTGGGGTCGACGAATCCCTTAACGGTTTGTCCATTTTACCGGAATCAGCAACTCTTTTGACGAAATGGACTCGATGAACTGATTCTCTCGTGCGTGTGCCATGAAACACCCAGCCGAGCGGTGTTACTGACGCTAGGTACTGGTTGACTTGTCGGTCCGGTGCGCACGTCGCTAGCGAGGAGCAAATGCCAATTATCTTGGCCGATCAATATGCGGGGTACCACGGTGCCATACTATAGCTTCTTTTGCATGCTACGGAGATGCCTACATTTTGCGATACAATGGCGATACGCGATTATGTGACGGTCTGCGGAGCTAGATGAAGACCTAGAACGGTGCGCGCAGAAAACGAAATGTTATTTTCTCCGTGTCGACCACGGAGTGACACGTTGACTCGGCGCGATGCAGGCATGTCGACGACGTGGTTCCCCATTGCTTCCACCTTGAGTGGTTCTTGGTGTCCGGTCTCGCCCACTTTTCGGGCGATATGATCATCTATTACGGAACGGTAGACCCGTCATCCAATAAGGCGTATTCGATAGCCTCTCCCGCCGGTCTGGAAACTGTACGATTATTGGTACGAATTTGAGCAATGCCTGTGACTTTACGGTTGTCCAGGCATTGGTCACTGCCTCACTCGGTACAGGGTTGTTAACCCGTGTGCCTTCCTTCTTCTGCTTGTGAAGCAGGCGGTGATGTGTGCCAACACATCCTTCGACTCCACATTGTCGTTTTTCATACGAATGGTCATGGGCTCTGACTCGTAGGCAACAGAAACAAAGATTATGTGCTTTAGCAAATTCCCACCTCCGCGCTCAACATCAGCGTCCTTGATGATCTTCCTTCGCGCAGATCTTGCACTTCGAAGTCTTCTTTTCCGGAACTGTCACAGCGGTATGAGTACGTTGAGCTGTCCGTCGGTAGGTTTGCGAGTCTGCTGGTTCTGGTGGCGCATACGAACCACAGAGTATGGCGCGGTCTGTGAGGAACTCACTCATCATCTGCCTTACCTTATCCCATTATCTGGGGTCGGCGCAGTATGTCTTATTCTTCCATTCATCGCGCTTTGCTGTCATACTTACATACACTCCAATCTCATTCATATCACTCTTTATACAATCCATCCATCTTTTCTTGGGTCTTCCTCTCGTTTTGTATCCTTCCACATTCATATTCAGCACCCGTTTAGTCACATGCTTTTCATCTCTTCTCATCACATGCCCAAACCATTCCTTCGAAATCATTCCAACCTGTGAGGAACTCACTGAGACAACTCAAATCTGGAAGTCCAGCGCTATCCCTTCCGGCGAATTCGTAGGTACCAAAGAGCACGGTACATTACACACACAGATTTAAAGGAAATGACTTCTTCAATGTTGCAAAGAGAGTTATATTAACAAGGAACCAAGCCACCTTAGTCTTGTAAAAATATAGGATTTGGCATTATTAATATGCAAACAAGAACCAACCCGCATGGTTCTACAGAATTGATAAAAAAAAAAAATTCCACGGGACCATGAGGTGTGGGTCTTTATAAAAAAAATACATTTCAATGATTTTTTAGATTTTCGGGTTCCCATGGGGCATCGATCTTGTTAGTTTATTGAACAACTTCTTGTTAGTTTATTAATGTGGGTTGATAACTTTGTCATAAAAATGTTTTGTTCTGTCATAATTGTCAGATCATTTTGATCTTTACAGGGTCGATAGAAGGTGCATTTTGAAAGCTTTCTGTATACTTATCTCGATTTTGGCATGTGTGTGGATTGGTTCCGTTTTGCGTAAGTAGGTCCAATTGCGATTGCAGAATTGCTATTTGGCGTTCTTAGCCCCCTCTGGTCACAGCAATTCTTTAGAAGCAATTCGATTGTAGACTATAAAAAAACAACAATTGTTTTTTTGTTTCGAAAATTATATTTCATTTCACAATGATGACTTTAAAAATGCTTACCAATCAAAATTTATCCTTGCATCTACCATCTGGGGTGCGCACCTGACCGACAGGGCATGCATCACCACCGATTACGTTGCGCGATGTATCATCACCGCCCTTGTCAACGCCTCGTCTTAATCTTAACACTGGCTCCAACTCCAACTCCGACTCCAACTCCAACTCCTGGATATTCCCCTGCAATCTACGGTCCTCAGGTGCCTCACATTGGACTGCTGCAGCTAACGCCAATATTACGAGTGCACGAATCATTTTATGCGTCCAGCTGTTGTGGTGTCTTAATTAATCTAATATTCTTTAGCAATCTTTTTATATATATATACGATTTCAACGTTATGATTGTTCCACGGCAAATTGACCTTTGATATTATGGTTAATTGTACAATTAGGCAGATCTAACCGTTTTTATTACAAATTATATGCTCACACATGACCAATTTCAAATAATAATTTCACTTCAATAGAATTTTCCGCTTCAGAAATTGATTACCTAGTTTTTATTTATATGTACCAGTCTGTTATAACAAGTAGTATAGGTACCACGATGGCTTTGTTAGTGGTAACAATCGTGGCTTACATGAGGTGCTTAATTCCGTGGTGTTAAATATCAGTTCCAAAATTCCGGATGCGGGTTCACGCAATTTAATTCTCAATTTTTTTTTTTTTATTGAGAACCTTGTTTTAAATTGGTTTTAAAATGTCACAGTTCATAGTAAGTTCCGATAAATGGCAAATGCAGGCTCGCTCCTTATTACATGAGCATAGGGACCAAAATGCACTCGTCGAAATATGGGACGCGTGATTTCGTATTAAGTAGATACCCTAATTTTTTAAAAACAATCCATTCAAGCCCTGACGGACAGACACTATATTAAAAACAATACTCAATGGGTGCGTCTAAATGTGGCAAGCAGCGCGCCGGAGCAATCACTTTTTACGTCTGACCACTTAGACATATTTTCATAAAATGGTGGCTCGGGCGCGCCACTCGCCTCTTGTGGACACACCCACTCACCGACTGACAGAAGACGCACAGCTTAATCCGAGGGAGCCTAGAAAAGTAAAATTACATACGACGATCTCCTTATGTAATAGGTACATACCCCAGCCCCTCTAGCTAGGCTCCGTCTAATGCGTTTCGAAAATTCGCTGCGCTTCATGTATGGAAACTACATAAGTCATGTGATCTACTTATCGACTAATACATGCACACTTGTACATTTAAGCGTAGCAATTTTTATATTATGTATTGTATATTATATCATAATTTTCAATTTAGGAAAATTGTATTGAAGTGAAATTATTATTTGAAATTGGTCATGTGTGTACATATAATTTGTAATAAAAACGGTTAGATCTGGCTAATTGTACTATTAACCTTAACATCAAAGGTCAATTTGCCGTGGAACAATCAAAACGTTGAAACTGTATATATAGAAAAAGATTGCTAAAGAATATTAGATTCATTCTGACACCACAACAGCAGTTCGGGACGTATAAAATGATTCGTGCACTCGTAATATTGGCGTTAGCCGCAACGGTCCAATGCGAGGCGTCTGAGGGCCGTAGACTGCAGGGGAATACCCAGGAGTTGGAGCTGAAGTCGGAGTTGGAGTTGGAGCCTGTGTTAAGATTAAGACGAGGCGTTGACAAGGGCGGTGATGATATATCGCGCGACGCAATCGGTGGTGACGCATGCCCTGTCGGTAAGGTGCGCACACCAGATGGTAGGTGCAAGGATAAATACTGATTGATAAGCATTTTAAAAGCCATAATTGTGAAATGAAATATAATTTGTGAAACAAAAAGACGATTATTAGCAATTCAAGCCAAATAGCAATTCTGCAATCGCAATAATCGCAATGTTTTTTTTTCTGATTTTCTTCCGCTTAATTTCGGTAAAATGGTGACGAATAGCGTAACATGTGTAACTATGTGTTTCACGGATATTTAACGAATTTCGAAGTTTTCTGCTAGAAAATCAGAAAAATAAATTGCGGTAGCAGAATTGCTATGTGGGGTTCTTAGGCACTCTGGTCACATAGCAATTCTGTAAAAGCAATTCTTCACTT
The DNA here is from genome assembly GCA_947859195.1 of Drymonia ruficornis. Lineage (NCBI taxonomy): Eukaryota > Metazoa > Arthropoda > Insecta > Lepidoptera > Notodontidae > Drymonia > Drymonia ruficornis. The sequence goes on from OX401907.1 coordinate 3,749,759, forward strand.
GAATCCCTTAGCAATTACGCAAAATTTCCGTAAAACGGTCATATATTATCAACTAATAGGTACATAGTACATTTAAGCGTAGCAATTTGTAGAAACGCTTGTAGATGCAGCCACTTGGCTAGGGGGGCTGACCTCTCTCACAAAGGGTCTGGGCATTTCTTGAAGTTTCCGTCCCCATCAATAAAATCATTCCTCCTAAGGTGTGATGATGACAGATGAGGCATGATTTGTGAAACACAAAATTAATGAATAATACAATTTATTTTTCAAAATGTTCCATTTTAAGCTATCGCCCGTATCGCAAAGTAAATAAACAATTAAATGGTATGATACTAAATGAATATCCGTTATCTAACAAACCATCTTTTATAATATAATTGTTGACAACACGAACGAGGGACACCTCGACTTGCATCAATTCAATTTGCCCACAAGTGGGCAATTTCAGTCAATTGCAGATCAATGTACTAGATGGAGCTTTTACCTATTATATTAGCGGCGCGTTACGAAGGCCGTTTTGACATGTGGGGGAGGAAAACAATGAACCTTATTATAACGGAATAAGATTGACAGTTTTAAAATTTATGAATGTCAAAAAATGAATGCTAAAATGAATCTTATTCCGTTGCAATAAGGTTCATCCACTTCCCCACTCTACATGTCAAAACGGCCATCATAACGTGCCGCTACTTTAATATATGTTTATCTGGTAATTACCATTAATGGTACTATTGCTAACTGTGGTACTGGTCTTTGGTACAGGGCCCCAATTCAGCATTTTTTATAGCCTATTATGTTTCCCACTGCTGGGCAAAGGCCTCCTTTTTTTCTTCCACGCGTCCCTGTCTTGGGCTTGTTGTAACCACGGTTTACCCGCGAAGGTGTTTAAATCGTCACACCATCTTCGACAGCGACTGTAGCTTAGGGGCGAACAGGTTGGGCTAGCAATCAGAAGGTCCCAGGGTCGATCCCCGGTGGGGCATGCACCAATGGATGAATTTTCATCTATGTGCATAATTTACAGTTCGCTGACGGTGAGGGAAAACATCGTGAGGAAACCTACCTATCCCTCGGGATTAGGTAATAGTCAGTTCCTGATGCACGGCGATAAGGTTCACCACCTGTCACGTTAGGTTTTGACTATCTGGTAGGCTTTGAGTTGGCTTAATACCTCCACAATGTGGTGGTGGTGTATGGCCACTCAAGCCTCTGACTACCCCCGAATGGGGTTAAAACGTTATGAACGTTACATTTAGAAATAAGACGTCAACCTTCAGAAATTTAGGGCATGTTACTAACGGTTTACTTCATAGAGGCCCTTGACAATTGACCGTTGATCATATTCCTAAACTTTAGTTAGTGTAAGGACCTTCCTATAGTTAGCATAACCTACAGGGGACGACACACATCTCGTCTAAAGTGTCAACATCATTATGGTCAATTTTTGCCTTCCGTTTGGCGCAATGGTTCGAGCGTAGGCCGCTCGGCTCATTGCATTGGGTGGTTGCAGGTTCAATTCCCGCCAGAGGCAAATTCGGCCTTTTCATAGAGGCAGAAACGGCCTTTTCGTAATTTGCCCTGGCCTGGGTGTCATTGGGATCGTCCGCAGTCTATTGTACGGTAGCAATAGTACAAGCGTTGCTTAGTTTGGGACCATACAGTTGGTATGCAAGCCTGGTGATATTATGTTATCTATTTAATCAACAGCTTATCTTACTGCGACTATCTAAGAGCGACTGTAGCCTAGGGGTGAACAGGTTGGGCTAGCAATCAGAAGGTCCCAGGTTCGATCCCCGGTGGGGCATGCACCAATGGATGAATTTTCATCTATGTGCATAATTTACAGTTCGCTGACGGTGAGGGAAAACATCGTGAGGAAACCTACCTATCCCTCGGGATTAGGTAATAGTCAGTTCCTGTATACACGGCGACAAGGTTCACCACCTGTCACGTTGGGTTCTGACTATCTGGTGAAACGTGGGCTTTGAGTTGGTTAATCCCTCCACAATGTGGTGGTGTATGGCCACTCAAGCCTCTGACTACCCCCGAACGGGGATAAAAGTCGTGACGTTACATTACATTACATTACTTATCTTACTAAGAAGGAGACTCAAACTCTAAAATTGTAAATTTCACCGTTAGCGCCACGTTTGGAGTGAGCTGTGGCAAGCAAGCGTACGGCCCGCCTGATGTTACGAGTTTACCGTAGATTATAGACGCTAGCGATACCGTCATCACTCGCACGTTGCAGATAATGTATAAACCTTTTAACATGTTCAAATTTCAAAAATAAGTGCCTACGACATTATTCATGCCTTGAAATCGATATTTTGGACTGCGAAACATCCTGTAGGCAAATAAACTAATCACTGAAGTTATAATTACTGACTGAGTTCGTTATGCCAATAATTACTTTAACTGTTTGGTACTCGTGTTGAATTTACATTTTAATAACAGGAAAGTTTACGCGGAAACTCTCGTTTGGAACTGGTAGGATTTTATTAGTTTGCCTATTATTAAAACACAAGAAAAATAAGGTTTTTCATTAGAATTCATAAAATTTTCCTGAAATAATAAGTCGATACCAAAGTTACTAAAAACTCGTTAGAAGTTTTCGTAATCACATCTATACAAATAAATAAAATTAATGTGTCTGTTTGTAATATCAAAAAAACATTTTTAAAATTTTTCGACTGTCTGACTTTCGTTAGTCTGTCTGTCTGTTTGTTCCAGCTTATATCGAAAATGGCTGGACCGATTTTGATGGGACTTTCACTGGCAGATAGCTGATGTTATAAGGACCGTGCTCAGGTGCTCGCTTCTTATCTTTTTTACTATGGCTACTATACAATGGAATTGCGGTCACAGTAACACCTAAACCAGGGTAAACTACGAAAAGTCCGTTTCCGAAATTTGTCTTTGGTGGGAATCGAACCCGCAACCACCCGATGCAGTGACCCGAGTGGCCTACGCTCGAACCGCAAATAAATAGTCGAGAAAACCGTGCGAAACCACGGTATATCGCTTGTTAAAATATACTGGAATTACAAAATAATAATCGGTCACGCCTCTTGCTTTTTGTTCTTAAATCTTGTGCTCATTAAAATTTATCGTAATCGTATCGACATGACATCGAGAAATTTTGTCATAGTAACGCTTACGTTAACATTACACTACGCAGAAAGTTAATCCTCCCAATTAAAAAATACAGGTAACTTACCTCTAATAACTCTTCAATAGACACCTTTTTAACACTCCCACGTCCGAGTATTTTCGACCAATGAGAAGGCAATCTAATTGGGCCACTCTTAAAGTTTTGCAGGTTTTTCAAACGCGTCGATTGGCTGAACGATCGCGACGCCATCACACCTCGATATTCAAATTTAGAACTAAACTTTGAAAATTGAATGTCAGTTTAAGTTATGTCATGTCAGACACGTCCGACGAGCGATCCAAACCGCTCCTTGATTCGAACTGGGAGAAAGCATCGGTATTGCCAGTGCGCGAAAAGTATTTGACACTATTCTTAAAAAAAAAAACACCTATACTATGTTCATAATTTTTTTTTATATTTTGTAGTAAACCTAGAGACTGTATTGTAAAGTATTTTTATGTAACATGGGAGCTTATAATGAACCCGGACCATGTATTTCGTTCGTTGGTGATTTTGACACGAATTCAATATGGAATTGAAACGGATTTTGTATTTCGTACCGGATTAAAAAAAAAGTATAGAAACGTTGATAAAGCTCTTTGCTGGAAAGGATTAAAGAAAAACTCCCAGCTTTATATAATTCCAAGAATTAAGGGTATATTCAAGGATATCCAAGAAACAAACAATTAGATTTATAGTTTCTTAGAATACCTTGGGGCTTACCACGAACTCTTATTGCGATTCAATTACAGGAACGTTTTAACGATTCAGCGTCTTTTTGTGCAATGACGTACCTTATTGTCATGACAATAAGAAACGTCATTGCACAAATGGCCGCTGAAACGTTAAAACAAAACTGCTATAAGAGGTGGTGGTAAGCCCCCTTTTAGTCTTGTTTAAAGTAATCTTATCTTGGAGACTGGAGTGATTTGTCGTAAGAGCAGTTTGTTGAGTATAACCTCTCCCTGACGCCAGGGTATAATACAAGTATGACAATATGAAAAGGGAATAAATTATTAATATAAACGTATTAATATAATATTTTTTTATATTATATTAATACGTGAAGCAAATAGTTTCGTACCCCTTTTTACGATAATTACGCGGACAGAGTTGTATTAATATTTATTCAGATTCTCTATCAGAATCCACAAAATTTGGAATTGCTAAAGATTCTGCTTGAAAATCAGAAAAATGAATTGCATTGGCAATGTTGTATAGAAGCGCTGTTGGACCCCCGAGTTGTTTTTTTAGGACTGCGGTGGCAAAAAAGCGTACGGCCCGCCTGATGTTAAGCAGTTACCATAGCCTTTAGATGCTTGCAATACCAAAGGTATTGGTCGCACTTTGTCGACCTGAAGGGGAGAGGGAAGGAGGGCGGAGAAGGAGGGGGTGTTGGGCTTCCCGCTCTCACTCATCGTACGAAACGCAGCTGTAATAGCTGCTTTACGCCGGTCTTCTGTGAGAGGGTGGTACTACCCTGGTCGAGCCAGCCCGTTTATGAGCTGCAGTCAATTGGCTACCGCTTGGCTCTACCACCTTAGAAAGCCACGTTAATCAATATCATTAATGTAATAATTTATACATATTTTGTCAACACAGAGCAATAATAATAATAATCATTTATTTCAGGCGACTAACCCATAGATACATACGTTACAGACTAACATACATATATTATTAAACATTATTATAATTAATAATAATAATATCCTGGGACATTTTTGTACACACGGTTACCTGGGGCCTTACCACCACCTCTTATAGCAGTTTTGTTTTAACGTTTCAGGGGCCATTTGTGCAATTACGTACCTTATTGTCATGACAATAAGAAACGTCATTAAAACGTCGTTAAAACGTTCCTATAATTGAATCGCAATAAGAGCTTGTGGTAAGCCCCCTGATATTACTACATATACTCATTTTTTATTTGTAAATACATACTTAATATACATATACACCCAGACTCCGGACATACAGACATGTTCATGCACACAAATGCATGTCCCGGGTAGGAATCGAACCTACGACCTGCAGCGTGAAAGGCGCCTCCGCGCCAACCACGCTAACGGGCCAGTAATTAAATATAAAGTCTAACCCCCTTATTCATAGAGATTTTGACCAGTTTGCAATGGTTTTGAAAAGCATTTTTAGGAACAAATGTGATTTTTAATTCCACTGCAGGTCGGTTATAACTTTCTATGAATAAGGGGGTTTGTATGTATGTCTATTTCTCAATGTTGTCCCGACATTAATTGCCTACTTGCTCCGATATTATGTGGAGAGGACACGGCAACAACGCTCCGGGAGGGAGTTACCAGCTTAATAAAGGAAAGCGCGTCATTTTGGGACAGCCCCACGAATATTGGATTGTACAGACGTCGAGTTAATTTGTGGAAGGTGATGTAGGATTAGAAAAGGATGGGTGGGCAGAGAGGTAGCGAAAGTGAGTTTAAATATAAAAGAAAATCTAATTTGGATCGTTTTCGTTAAGGGTATGGTCTCGTATTCGTCATCCGTATACCGTAAAATGTATAAAAAAACTTTATTTAACTATGGCGGCAAATAAGCTTACGGCCCACCTGATGTTAAGCATTTATTGCAGCCTATATGAGGCAAAGGTTAGACGTAAAGTAAATACTGTGGTCCGTCATTATTTACCAAATGACAGTTTGGCATTCCGCGTCGCGAAAGCAATAGAGTGGACATGTCATCTGAGATTGCGGATTAAACCAAGCGCTAAGGTAATATCCATACCAAGCTTTCGTGTTTCATTTGACGTCTGCTCTGTACGAACTACGTCACAATACTGACGGAATAAATCCTGAAAGTGTAGCCTGCGTCGATGGAATGACAGCCATCATTATGTACCGTACTGACGGACCACAGTATACTTTACGTCTAGCCTTTGCCTAATACTTGCCATACCAAAGCCATCCCTCGCACGCTGCCGCTTTAAACTAAAGTGGGACAGAGGGAGAGTAAGGATTTTATTCATTATAAAAAAAACATAGGTAGGTACATAAGTGAAAAAGTTCCAGGAAAATGAACAAATTTACTGATATTGAATTTCAAGGCACTCTACTGATTGAAATTTTCTAGAAAATATCTAGCGTTATAAGTACCAATATAAAGACTTTAAGACATCAATTTATTAAATCATTGGAAGATGCCGCTCAGGTGACAATTTCCATTTTATGATTGGTAATCCAATTTTGTTGTTTACAACTAATACCTATGTAACAATTTCATTGAGATGTTACGACTTTTGGTGTACCAGCGTAGTCGTAGTCTCTTCGTAGCATCTACGTAGCACTCGCGTAGCTTCTGCGTAGTCAATGAGCGTAGCATACGCGTAGCCGTAGCGTAGCAATCGTAGCGTTTTGTTGAAATCCGACTAGTCTTTGTAGCTTACTTGATTTTTAAACTTATGTCAGTTAGGTTAGGAAGGCTAACGGCCGAATACTCGAAGGCTACTCAAATATTTATGTCCCACGTAGCAGTTTGAGACGTCGTTATCTTTCATATTTTGTATGGCGCGTCAAAGTAAAACAGCTCTCAAATTTAGCTCTCAAATCTCAAAGCTAAGAGTAAGAGGCGGTAAGAGGCGTTTATCGCTAGCTGCAATCACTGATCGGTAAACGACCGGAGGTTAGACAACGCTTGGCAAGGTTAGTCAGAGATGGGTGCCCATTTAGTGATATTTGAACTGAGCGTCTGCATGCTTCGGAGGGCATGGAAAAACTCGGTCCCGGTGGTTATCATCACAGAAAAATTACGAAGAAAGAGATGTTCTTATTAATTTCCCTATGAAACGACGCTTGACAATTTGCGCAGGTGAAGGCATGGGTGAAGGGGTGGTATTCAATCTACCGGTCAATAGCAAAACTATTCGCTTCGTTCTATGTCGATGTTAGTACGTAGTTTAACTTTTTCACACTAGATGTCACTAAGTGTAGGATAATAAAAATGACGTACAAAGGGACGCCATCTAGTGTCAAATATAATTATATTTGGGATGCGAACGTTGGCAAGACGTCTGCACAGGACGAACGCCAACAGCACACTGACTTAAGCCACGCCTACTGTGATGACGTCAACGGCCTAGTTGAACCACCACAGTGCCAATGCGGTCGAGTAGCTTAGACCCAGTCCTTCTTAGTATTAGGTTCATGGTTATCATCTAGGCAGTTATCATAGAGGCCAACATCAGGTTGGCCACTAACCATACGATACGAAAAAGAAGCGGCTGTTTGCACTAATCAACCGACTGACAGTGTGTAAGTCGCCGATATTGTTTGAACACAACATAAAAACCGGCCAAGTTCCGCACATAAAGGGTTCCGTACCACCGTAGAATAAAAACTTAAAAAAAATTCACGTTTATTGTATGGGGACCCCCCTTTTTTTATTATATTTTTAGTTGTAGCGGCAACAGAAATACACATTCTGTGTAAATTTCAACCCTCTACCTATTACAGCTCGTGAGATACAGCCCGCTGACAGACGGACGTACAGACAAACAGACAGACGGACAGCGTAGGCTTAGCAATAGGGTCCCGTTGGCACCCTTTGGGTACGGAACCCTAAAAATCAACCGAAGCAAGGCTCATTTACTAAGAATTTATGTGTATTAAGAACACAAAGGCTTGTCTTCCCAAGGCCGAAAAATATCTTGAAACATTTTCTAACTTCGCGGTTACCGCCCTATAACAATGTCGCTGAAATTTATACCAATAAACAAAATTGAAGTGTCTGCTTGTCATGTCAAAATAACAGCTTTTTACTAAATGGATATGAAAGTATATACGGTACTTATAAGAATAAACATCTTTTAATTTTTTTGTCAGTCTGTCTGAGTATCTGTCTGTCTGTCTGGATGTATGTTTCGACTAATCTCCAAAACGGCTGGACTGATTTTGACGAGACTTTCACTGGCAGATAGCTGATGTTATAAGCAGTAACTAAGGCTACTTTTAAATTAGAACAAGATTAGGGTTCCGCGCAAAACAAAAAAACACATTCATTAAATTCCTCGCGGACGCAGTAGCGCATTAATCCTATTCAACGCGTTCGAAGTCACGGGCACAGCTAGTTAAACAATATTTATAACGAGTCCTTCTAAGTTGTTTTAAAAGAAAAAGTTGTAGACTTGGGCATCCTTTTAGTACGTAATAAATAAAATTGTAGGTGACTATCACTCGCAAGGTCAACTACCTATTTGGTTATTGCGAAATGATGCTGTGTATGCTTACCCCCAAAATAGAAAGTTATGATGGACTTACGGCCGAATACTCGTACGCAACTTAAAGGAGACCGGCAGGGTTTCATACAATCTTGGGCCAAGATTGTAAAAGGATAAAATTGGTGTCAATTGTTAGCTAATATAATTATTAAACTATCACTGAAAATTCTACGGATTCGGGCCGAGTTATAAGTTTCATTTTAACTTAAGTAAAAGTGAGGTTATGTATGAAAACCTTTGTAAACTGCTGATTTTTATGTGCGAAAGGTCCGATTTATGTTTCAAATACAATAAACATACTTCCTTCACAAAATGGGCAAGATAAGTCAAGGAAATATCAATAAAATGGGAAAAACACTCGAAATGCGTAAGCAATAACAAACGATACGTTTTTTTTTAAGTTTGTTTTACGGCCCTGGGTACAAGCCCTTTGGAGCCTAACGAACGAACGAACGATTTTAAGATTTATCTTTATTATGTCAATGTTCATTATTTGGAACTATGATTTTAGTATGATAGTTCTAATGTTTTTAAGTACTTTGATTGAAGTAATCGTCTGGTTCTAACGTTTTTATATGTTTTATTTCATGAACTCATTCGATTCGTTACGAATATTTTTAATCGATATTCAGTTTATTTGGGAACATTACTTATTTTTTAGATATCTCATTTTCTAGCAAATGAACTGGGGCGATATTTTTACATTTTGAAATAGAAGAATTTAGCATTTTTTCAAGCCATATATCAATTCATTACAAATTTGGCCCAGGAATGCCCATCTCCTTTGAGAGCTGCTTAATTTTGAAGCGCCATACAAAAAACGACAGATAACGACGTCTCAAACTGCACCAAAGAAATTTAGGGTTATTACGTTCATGAACTGCACTTAACCGTAGGACCGCCGAGTTTTTTGCTGGATCTTCTGTCCAAGGAAGTTTTAAGTCTCAGGTAGAATTAAGTAAAAAAAAAAATATTTAAATTTGTAACTGCGGCAGTAGGCGTAATTGAAATAGACTATTTGAATTTGAATGTATGTACCCTACCTATTCCTTTAATATGTTTGTGTAAATCCGAAACATGTTTTTTACGCATAGGTAAGTAAGTATACAAAACGTACACAATAGTGATGTACAATATTTAGCTCCTCGTCTCAAGAATACGTATAAAACAGTACAGAAACAAGCTCTTAAGAGTCAGCGCAGACCGAGCGAAGCGTACGCGCGAGCAATAATCGATTAAACTTAATAAATAAATTTACAGCAATTGTTATACAGTATAAAATAGCATGAACGGGGCTTCAATAATAAATGGCGGGTCACGAAACCGCGCCCATAATCTTTCATACTGTCAAATAATTGTTATAATGTTATCTTTTTACGGGCAACGACGACAACCTAGTGACGGTCGCGGGAATCCGCTGGATGCGGGCAGCGCAAGACCGGTCATTGTGGCGAACCTTGGGGGAGGCCTATGTCCAGCAGTGGACGTCTTTCGGCTGAGATGATGATGATGAAGGCGGCAAACAAGCGTACGGCCCGCCTGATGTTAAGCAGCAGCTATAGCCAATTGACTGCAGCTCATAAACGGGCTGGCTCGACCGGGGTAGTACCACCCTCTCACAGAAGATCGGCGTAAAACAGCTATAACAGCTGCGTTTCGTACGATGAGTGAGAGAGCCGAAAGGCCACCCCCCTCCCCCTCCCTCCATCCCACTCCCCTTCAGGTCGGCAATGCGCGAGCAATGCCTTTGGTATTGTAAGCGTCTATACGCTACGGTAACTGTTTAACATCAGACGGGCCGTAGGCCTTTTGCCAACGCAGTCCTATAAAAAAAAAATACCGTTGCTTATAGATGCTTGCAATACCAAATACATTTAGAAAACATTTTTACCGCACGAAGTCACGGGCACAGTTACTTATAATTAATATCTTACCGCATATAATTTAGCAGGCGACAATGGTATCATAGGCACAGTATTAGCGCGTCGGAATAGCCACATGTTTTTAATTAGGTAATCATGTTGGGCGGTTTCATTGTGAGGATTCAGCAAGAACACTGCGAGCTTTGGTTATTTACGAGCTATCAAATGAACCGTAATCAGAATACAACGATAGGCTATTAGGTAAATTTCACGGATTTGCTTATCATCTTGTGCTCCAATCAAGAGGTCGAGGTTTTGTTGGTAGAGCGTGGGCGGGAGCGGGAGCGGGTTATGTAAAGGCCGGGCCCCATTACCGCGTTGCGTTACGTTGTGTCGTCGCTGCGTCGTCGCGGCATCGCCGCTGCGTCGTTTTACATATATTTTATAGTGGCATGCCACATTTATGCGTTGCGTCGTCGCATGCGACGTTTCAACGGAGAGACGAAGCGGGGGAGGGTGATGCCCTACGCTGTCGGTGGGATGACGTACATCGTTCCGCTGCTAGAGGGAGACGTGCGTATACGAAATGACGGCGTGCCGTCACCCTCTTGCATTGCGACGTCGTGCGTTGTCGCAACGCACAGGTGTGGCATACAATGCGTTGTCCGTTGCGACGACGCAGCGCAGCGCGCTAGTGGGGCCCGGCCCTAAGGCGTTCTACACACAAAACTGCTGGCGGTTTTAGCACTAACGAAGCTGTCGACCTCCAAATAAAGTCGCCGATACAATCCGCCGTCATGTGTCGTCGTGTCGGCGAATTTGGTGTGTTTTGTGCGCTTAATGTTAAGGCCCGCCACATACATACAAAATATCGAAGCGGGGTTTTCGAACGCGATACGCTCACGTCCATACATTTGGATATATTTACTGCATTCAGAATCCCGATTCGATATTTCGAAACGAAATTCCGTATACGGAATTCCGTTTGTATGTGGCGGGCCTAAAGAGTACTTTGACGGTCGCTTATTCTAATTTTAAATTGGTTGGAGCAAACTGACAGGTAGTAATGTCACTTTTTGATAGTAATGGAATAAATAAGGTTCAAAATAAAACAGTGACATCCGCCAAGTTATTTAAAAATGGCCGGCGCACATAGAGCACGGCATGGCATGGTATTTTATTTTTTATCAATCGAATTTAATAATTATCCAATCGAAATAAGGTATATATTTCAATGCTCGGTGATCGACCTCGGAGCATCGCGGAGCATTTTCTCGGTGCACCCGCTGGAGCTCCTTATTTCGATTGGATAAGTATTAAATTCGATTGATAAAAATTAATATGCCATGCCATGCCGTGCTCTATGTGCGCCGGCCATAATGGCTTCCATCGATTAGAACGATGGAAGATCACGTCACACTCACAAAAATGTTGCATCTTATTTGTGTGACAAACGGCCCGCCTGATGTTAAGCAGTAACTGTAGCCTATAGATGCTTGCAATACCAAAGCCATCGTTCCCGATCTGAAGGGGAGTGGGACAGATGGAAGGAAAGTTGTAGTGGGGGTTGGGTCTTCGGCTCTCTCACTCATCGTACGAAACGCAGCTGTAATGTCTTCTTTACGCCGACATTCAGTAAGAGGGTGGTACTACCACCCTAGCTTCTCATACCTATTCTAGTGCAAAACGGAATAAGTCCGCTGCACTTACCGCCGTAGCTTATCATTGAACACGCAGCACCTAAACTGTGTTATGTGTCATCGCTTGTGACTCGATAACGAAGCGTAAGCGACACTCAAACTTATGAGTTTATGTAAAAACAATGTGTTCTGGAAGGTTGGTAGTATTTCGCATTTAAAAACAGCCTATAAAAGATCTATATTATTAATAATAATAATTTAGCCCTTTTGACGTCCCACTGCTGGGCACGGGCCTCCCCTCACTGCGAGGGGGATTCAGGCCATAATCCACCACGCTGGCCCAGTGCGGGTTGGTGGATTTCACATGTCTAAAGACATGCAGGTTTCCTCACGATGTTTTCCTTCACCGTAAGCAAGTGATAATCATATTAAAGTTATGATTCACACATAGATTTCGAAAAATCCAGAGGTGTGAGCCAGGGTTTGAACCCAGGACCTTAAGCCTGCAAGACGCGTGCTTAACCAATCGGCTACCACTGGTGCTATATTATTACGAGCATTAAATTCCACGTGATTGTAGTTGTGGGTGATTTTTATTCAAAAATGTACGCGTACGAATTTGCGGGCACTAAAAGTTTTTCATATATATTATGTACTAACTTATGCGCGCGACTTCGTCCGCGTTAACTTTAAAATCCCACAGGAACCTGTCATTTTTCCGGGATAAAAAGTATCCTATATGTTAATCCAGGTTATAAACTATGTGTGTTCCAAATTTCATCCGAATCCGTTCTGTAGTTATTGCGTGAAAGAGTAACAAACGTCCATCCATCCAAGCTTTCACATTTATACTATTAGTGGGATTTAACGCGTGGATAATTTAGGTTCAAAATCATTTGCTACGGATATGCGCAAACTCTCCCACAAGGTTTTAGATGAAGTAAGAACTCTGACATACTATACGCTGGACATAAGCCCGCAAGGTCAGAGAAATACCCATCTATACAAATAAATAAAATTGGAGTGTCTGTCCGTAATGTCAAAATAACAGCTTTTCACTAAATGCATATGAAAGTACATACGATACTTGTAACAAAAACGCAATTAAAAAAACTTTTGTCTGTCTGTCTGTATGTTTGTTCCGGGTAATCTCCAAAACGGCTGGACCGATTTTGACGGGACTTTCACTGGCATATAGCTGATGTTACGAGGAGTAACTTAGACTAATTTAATTTTTTAAATAACTAACTATAATTCCGCGAAAAATAACTAATAATTCCGCGATAAACATAAAAAACCGCGGGATTAATACGGGTAATAGGTTTATAACATTTTCGCGCGCGAGCCGCTTTCGTGGAAACCAAAATTAATCCATGGTTATAGTAATACCACTAATAAGTGCGTTAAGTGCAGCGACTGATAACATTATCTCGAGTACGTTGCAGTCCATTAGTCTATGCTATCACGGGACACGCATAGGATTATGTTATGGTGTTATGTGAGTTTGCCGACCTGTTAGAGTCGGTACGTTGACTGCAAGTTTGATAGCAGAATGATAGTCCTGTGGTGGTACTCCGAAATACGAAACGAAACGTTTCGGCTGACAGATGGCACATTTTCCTTTTCTGAAAGTGCTTCGGAAACGTTCCGAATTCTTTCGAACTAGGGTCCACGAAAGAAGAAACGTCACGACTATCGAATCCGAACTTCGGATCCGAAACACTTTCGGAGTGTAGGAAAACATTCCATCTATCAGCTGAAATACCTTTCTGCCCCATCGGCCATCATAGACTATGTGCCCCGCCCACTGCCATTTCAGCCTACTAATTCGCGGGGCTGTGCTGGTGACCTTGGTTTGTCTACGTAAGTATATCCTCATTCCTGATTCGATCTCGTAGAGAATCTCCAAGCATAGCCCTCTCCAAAGCTCTCTGAGTGACCTTGAGCCTTGAGCTCATGAGGCCCATAGTTAAAGACCACGTCTCAGTGCCTATTAAATAAAAAAAAATTCAAGCACTTACCCTCAGTATCCTATATGGGCTTTCAGTTATTAAGCACACGTCTCCGGAGTCAGTCGCATCTGGGTTCAAGGTCGCCGGCATCATGTCCTGGGACTCCCCGCTGGGATCAGGCCCCTTCTCTTGGCGTTGCCGTTTCAGACCAATCACAGAAAACACCCAATCCTGCGGAACAACAAAGGAATTGATTTAAAAGTGAATGCAGCTATTGATGGGCCCGTTAGCGTGGTTGGCGCGGAGGCGACTTTCACGCTGCAGGTCGTAGGTTCGATTCCTACCCGTGACATGCATTTGTGTGCATGAACATATCTGTATGTCCGGAGTCTGGGTGTATATGTATATTAAGTATGTATTTACAAATAAAAAAGTAGTATATGTAGTAATATCAGTTATCTGGTTTCCATAGTACAAGCCCTGCTTAGTTTGGGATCAGGTAGCCGTGTGTAAAAAATGTCCCAGGATATTATTATTATATTATTATTATTATTATTATCCATTAACGCCTATGACCTATGGTAAAAGGAAGTTTGGATCATGACCAAGGTGTGTGTCAATGTACAAAAAAGTACGCCGATACTGCGCTATCTATCAGCCTCATTTCTCTCGGTGACCTTAGTTATACACTAGTACTAGGACTATATGAATGAATAGTTAGCCAGCATAACGAGCGTGATTGAAGCCGGACCTACCCACTCCCGTACAATGTCAGTATGCAATCCTGCACGACGCAATATCCTGTACCGAGAAAAAGTTTAGTAAAATCTAAATATTATAAAAAAAAAATGTAACTAACGTCACGACTTTTATCCCCATTAGGGGGTGGTCAGAGGCTTGAGTGGCCATACACCACCACATTGTGGAGGTATTAACCAACTCAAAGCCCACGTTTCACCAAATAGTGAGAACCCAACGTGACAGGTGGTGAACCTTGTCGCCGTGTATACAGGAACTGACTATTAACCTGATCCCGAGGGATCGTTAGGTTTAAAAAAAAGTAAAAAGTGTAGTTCGGCTTCGAATTTTGAATGTTGAATTACGAACAAAACAGAGGGTCTAGGCCGCCGGATTTTAAGAATTTATGTCTAAAACATCGGACAATCGATGATCAATATTGTACAAACAATTATAATAATAATAATATCCTGGGACATTTTTTACACACGGCTACCTGATCCCAAACTAAGCAGAGCTTATACTACGGAAACCAGATAACTGATATTACTACATATACTACTTTTTTATTTGTAAATACATACTTAATATACATATACACCCAGACTCGGGATATACAGACATGTTTATGCACACAAATGCATGTCCCGGGTAGGAATCGAACCTACGACCTGCAGCGTGAAAGGCGCCATCACGCCAACCACGCCAACGGGCTCGTCAAATTTGTACACAGTACGTGCACTGTTATTCACAAGTCCGAAATTACCGTAATTTACCCGTATGTACTATTAGGGGCTATGCACACGGAGCAACTTTAGTTGAAAAAACTATCAACTTAGTTGCCGAAACTATCAACTTTAATGGGTTTCGTTAAAGGTTGCCAGTTGTAGCAACAGTTGCCAGTTGCAGCAAGATGCCGCGATTGAGGAATCAGCTAGTTGCGAGTTGCTAGTTGCCGCAATTCGGAGATTAAAGTTGCTCCGTGTGTAAAACCCCTTACCGTACAATGTACCTTCCCACTCCACTTAAGGTCGGTAAAGTGCGAGCAATACCTTTGGTATTGCTAGCATCTATAGGCTACGGTAACTGCTTAACATCAGGCGGGCCGTACGCTTGTTTACCACCATTCCTAAAAAAACAATGGACTAGTCCATTGTACGGTACTAGTAAAAGATTTGCTTACTTCGTGACCAAATATTTACGAGTATTTAAATAGATGGGTAGTACTATCAAACGACTACGAGATCAAACTTGAGATGCTGTTTTTGACAGATGTTCCAGACAAGATGTTCAAGGTGGTAGAGCCAAGCTGTAGCCAATTAACTGCAGCTCATAAAAGGGCTGGCTCGACCGGAGTAGTACCACCCTCTCACAGACGATCGGCGTAAAGCAGCTATTACAGCTGCGTTTCGTTCGATGAGTGAGAGAGCCGTAAGCCCACCCCCCCTCCCCCTCCCTCCATCCCACTCCCCTTCAGGTCGGCAATGTACGAGCAATGCATTTGGTATTGTAAGCATCTATAGGCTACGGTAACTGCTTAACATCAGGTGGGCCGTACGCTTTTTTGCCACCGCAGTCCTATAAAAAAAAAAAAAATACAGCTACTACAAATTATTTCATGAATATAATTTTGCGGCTAGTAGCTCAAAGCCTGTCACTCGCGTCAGAAAACCGCAGAGCGTTCTGCGTTTATACATGAAAGAAAACGTTACCTAATTGGATTCCTACGAAATGTGTGAGAGAGGCTACAAAGGTTTTAGGTTCAAACCTTATTAAAAACAATTTGGATCAGAGGCAAATAACATAACTGGGGGCTTACCACCACCTCTTATAGCAGTTTTGTTTTAACGTTTCAGCGGCCATTTGTGCAATGACGTTTCTTATTGTCATGACAATAAGGTACGTCATTGCACAAAAAGTCGCTGAAACGTTAATACTTTCCTGTAATTGAATCGCAATAAGAGTTCGTGGTAAGCCCCCTGTTTATTTTTTATTATGCCGAATCGAAACAAATACCTCTACGCGCCCTCCACTGAGAACCTCTGACGATAAAATATTGTTTTCCTCCATGAGAGGGAGGGCTATGTGGACTGCATCGGGTGGCTGCGGGTTCAATTCCCGCCAGAGTCAAATTCGGTACCGGCCTTTTCGTAATTTGCCCTGGTCTGGGTATCACTGGGATCAGCCCCAGTTCATTGTGAGGTAGCTATAGTACAAGGGCTGTTTAGTTTGGGACCATACAATTGGTGTGTTCATCTGGCGATATGTTTATTTAAATGAACAGCAAAGAAAACGGGTCGGTTAGAAAATTCAATATTTTCAAAAGTACCTGACCTAGCTTTATGAAATAAAGACTAAATTAAAGAAAACTTAAATGAAAATAAAAAAACGGCCAAATGCGTGTCGGACTCGCACATAAAGGTTCCGTACCACCGTAGAATAAAAACGTCAAAAATATCGTCTTTATTTTTATTTATATTTTTTTTACTATTTGTTGTTGTAGAGGCAACAGAAATATACATCCTGTGAAAATTTCAAGTCTCTAGCTATTACGGTTCGTGAGATACAGCCCGCTGAGAGAATGGCAGACGGACGGACAGCGTAGGCTTAGTAATAGGCACAGAGTAAAGACTAAAGAAATAGGTGCCCTTATTAGATATATGTATGAAAAAAAACGTGGTCATTGTTTTTTCATTTTCATTGTTTTATCTACCGGTAAATAGTTCAACTACTCGCTTCGGTTTATGTCGATGTTAGTACTAGGCCGACCACTCGGCCGAGTTGCTTAGGGCCAGTCCCCTTAGTAATTGGTCCATGGTAATAGGGTTCCGTTGGCACCTTTAGGATAAGGAACCCTAAGAAAATGAAATCTAACCGACCCGTTTTCTTTGCTGTTCAGTGTATTTACATATTTTTTTCCCAACTCAAAAACTGGATCGAAACAAAGAGATTAAAACGATCTCGACTGAGATAAATATCCTCCAAACGCTTCCTCGGTTGATATAGTAATCAATATAATCATTTTCATATTTCAATAAGTTTAATGCAAAAAACCCGAGTCTTACATCCACGTTTAAAGTTTACTATACAAACCTAGGTTCAAATCTAGGCGCATCAAGGTTTTCAGTGCACAAATAGAGGTCGCTGCAACTCCTAACCGTGGATATCTGAACGCGGTATCGAAATTATTTCCTGAAATGATGACCTCCAATACGTGAGTTTGCGACATTGCTAGGTAGTTGGGCTTTGAATATACATATACTTCTAAGCTCGATTACTCTGGTCACATTGAAAACCATATCTAATCATCACTTAAAAAAAAAAAAAAAAAAAAACTAATCATCATACTTTTTTTTTATTGCACTGCGGTGGAAAAAATGCGTACGGCCCGCCTGATGTTAAGCAGTTACCGTAGCCTATAGATACTTATAATACCAAAGGCATTGCACACATTGCCGACCTGAAGGGGAGCGGGATGGAGGGAGGGGGAGTGGGCTTACGGCTCTCTCACTCATCGTACGAAACGCAGCTGTAATAGCTGCTTTACGCCGATCTTCTGTGAGAGGGTGGTACTACCCGAGCCAGCCCGTTTATGAGCTGCAGTCAATTGGCTACAGCTTTGCTCTACCACCATATAAACCATATACTACCACCATATGCTATTAATATTAAGCCTTAATAAATTTAGCGCCCCCGTAATCTGTAATCTGAGAATTCTCAGGGCATCGAGTCTCTTAACAATTGTCCATTTCGAAAACACTATTCTATCTATATTTAGGTATACATATATGGGCGACAACAAGCCGACCGCCAATATTTTGCGATTTGCAATGATGAATTCAAGAAGATAATGTTAGGGACCAGTAGTTTCGCAATGGACAAATTGTTAAGGGACTCGAGGCCCAGGTAAGAGACAGCGGGAATGCCGTATTATACGTATTTATTATATCGCTAATAGGGAATAATACTTTTTGATATATTAAAATAAACAATTTTAAAAATATGAAACACGACTACCCTGTCAAAAAACGAACTGAAAATTAAAAAATAAAAAGCAAGTTGTATTATAAAATTATCATTGTATTGTAGTCAGTCATGTTTTTTAAATGATTTATTTTTATTATAACAAAACATTATTTTGATAAGATAATTAATGAAAATGTACGTACGAGAAATAACGTAAAATCAACAACCCGTACCAAAATATGAACCCCAGATTCCTGTCTAGGCTTAATTTTAGCTTACCAGGTTCTACCCAGAGGGCGCTGCCAGGAATTTCAGCATTGTATCATGGAATTAGGATTTTCAGTCCAAAAATACTCGAAAATTAAACACCCTGAGTACTGAAGGGTACTTTGTGTAGTGGTACTTAGAATTGTATCAACGTGCCTAAATGTCGGGTTTAATAATAAATTTTACTCAAAAAAGTTTATAATGTTGTCATTATTTCACAAACCTTCTTCGAGCAAAATCGGATTTGTCGTACTGCAAGAGCTACATGACATACAATGTATTATTACCCCGTATTATCGTCATTATATTGCTGTTATTTGACCGTTGCCATGGAAACGTAACAAACAGGTATGTTTATGGTTCGTTATTAAAAATCTGATTGACGGTTAAAACGAGTAGGTCGTGCCGTTGCCATGGAAACGAAACGAGAAAATAAACAACTATAGATATAGTTCGTAAAAATAAAAATATAATTGTATTAATTTTTATACCTTAGCTTAGCTAGTTTTGTTTAAACTAATAGTCGAATTTTTGCGTTAAGCACTATACAAGCCTTGGTCTCAAATGAGTGTACTGCTGACCACGCTATACTGGCCTCAAGCTAAGCTTCGCTACGCTCACGGCGTCCAAGCTTGGTCATCATAGCTATCTTTGCTGGCCGCGCTATAAAGGCCTTGACCTTTGGTCTCGGCCTTTATTTTAGCTTGTCCATCAAGGGTTGCAATGCTGACCACGCTGTGGAGGCCTGGAGCTGCGCTGCGACGCGCTTTCGGCCATCAACAACGCGGTCAAAAACACACTCATTAGAGACCGCAGCAGTAATGTACTGTATGTATTATTGATCGTTTTTGTAGTTTCATTTTAACACTTTTTTTTACTAGAATAAAAAAAAACTTAATTAATTGAAGCTGTAAACTCGAGTGTTGACATTACAGGCGTTATTTGGTTTCTGAACAAAATAAATTGGTGCCCATTCTATAAACAATCTAAATTTAACTAAACTTAAGGATGAGGCCCCATCTGACGTTGCGTTGCGTCGTCGCAACGGATGAACGCATTGTGTCACCAGCGCATCACCCTCCCCCCGCTTCGTCTCTCGCCCGTCGACCGTTGATCCGTTGCGACGACGCAACGCAATGGGGCCTCGCCCTTAGTGTACCTATTGCCGTTTTTCTCAAGGTCGTAATTGAAATCAATATTTTTAATTTTTTTATTTATGTCAAATTTAGTTGAGATGCGATTATAGCCAACAGAATTAGAACCATTATAGTTAGTATGATGTCGTCCAATGATTCTCCCAACGAGTCTGGTTATTTGTCAGTAAAATATCCGCTTTACTGACAAGGTTTGGGGGGGTGGTATACAATGTTGTATACAATGTTTATAAACAATGTTGAATTGACATGTTGCTTAGTTGCTGGTAACATTGCGTGTTGCAGAGATGCCAACAACATATTAAAATGTGTTCGCTCGACGACTACTATTGTTGACGAGTGTGGACGTGTATGCAACCTGTTTATCAACATGGACAGGAAATGTTAGGTATTTAAACAAAGTTTCCAGCAACTTTGTGGCGGTTGATCAAAAATGTTGATGAAGTGTTGCTCAACTAAAGAATACCATGATTACGTGGCTTTAGGCCTAATCAAAGGCTAGCTTACAAAGGTGTTTTTAGGGTTCCGTACCCAAAGGATGCCAACGGGACCCTATTACTAAGCCTACGCTGCCCGTCTGTCTGTCTGTCAGCGGGCTGTATCTTACGAACCGTAATAGGTAGAGTCTTGAAATTTTCACAGAATATTTATTTCTGTTGCCGCTACAACAACAAATACTAAAAATAAAATAAACTAAAATTAAGGGGTTCCCTTACAAAAAACATAATATTTTTAACTTATTTGTCTTATGGTCGGTTTCCATACAAAAGACTTCAACGTGTGACTCTAAATATCACCATTTTGGGGATGTTTGTTTATATTCTACGGTGGTACGGAACCCTTTAAGTGCGAGCCCGACACGCACTTCGCCGGTTTTTCATTTGACTTTAATACCCGTGCGTTAATTAATGCCGCCATTATACCCCCACGCTATCGAATAAGTAAATTAAATCTGGTCGATACAAACAGTATCCACTACGATTAGCATATAGAGTATAGGTATTTCGTGGAAACTCGTCGAATAAAATGTTAGTGCGTCGTACGTTAACTATAATTACTAACCTATGTTCAATCCATCTTCGCCACGCTATCTCAAGGAACGTTTTAAATTCCTCCACGCGTCTAATTTGTATTCCTTGAGATCAACTGATAACCTCTCTCTTGTTATGCCTTCTCACACCAGTTCCTTTTATGATAGTTCCTTCACTGTCGAAGCTGTCCGCCTCTGGAACTCTTTACCGGTCTCTGTCAGAATTGCTCCCTCCTTACACATTTTCAAAGACCGGGTAAAGAAATTCTCTCTTTCTCCATAAGTACTGCTCCTTAAATTTATTTATGTATTTATTTTGCCTATTCCCATGCTATTACGTGCTGTTATATTAATTTAGCCATTATGTAGTAGGTATAAGTATATCAGTCTATGTAATATTTTTCTTGTTTATGTAATGTAATTTATGTGTATGTATAAGTGGTAATTTATGTAAGTACACCCCCGTATTATTTTTTCTTTAGATCCTCTCCATCCAAAGGTTGACTGGTAAAGATCACTATTAGTGATAAGGCCGCCCATTTTCCACTTTCTGTGTAAATTGTGTAATTATCTATAAATGTTTAATTTTCTAGTGGTGGATTAATAAAGAGTTATCTATCTATCTATGTTTAAGGGCTTACTTGGATCAGGATAGTTATACATATATTGTTTGCAAGCTAAATTCTAAATGTAACCACGCTAACGGGCCCGAGGTTGGCACTCATCTATCAACTCGGCACCCGACCAGCACCGCCTCGTCGGTCGGCGTCCACTAACTGAACCGGAAATAAGTGGACCACGCACGGTCCACTGGTTGATCACGTGACGTTTATGGTGTAAAAGCAGCGTCCGCCCGCGGACCACCTGTCGACAACGAGTGAACGCCGAGCGGCGAGGCGGTGCTGGTCGGGTGCCGGGTTGATAGATGAGTACCGACTTTTAGATTCCGCCTATCACGCTGCACGTCGTAGGTTCGATTCCTACCCGGGACATGCATTTGTGTGCATGAACATGTCTGTATGTAATTATGTAGTCTATTCCCTACCCTAGTCTGGGTGTAATTATGTATATTAAGTATGTATTTACGAACAAAAAGTACCTAAGCGTCATCGCTGGACACCATTGTCGATCCTGGCTTACAGGGGTAACAGTGGTGGGCATGTGTGGCGTGCTTAGTCCAAAAATAAAAGTACCTAGTATATGTATAGTAATATCAGTTATCTGGTTTCCATAGTACAAGCTCTGCTTAGTTTGGGATCAGGTAGCCCTGTGTAAAATGACGTCCCAGGATATTATTATTATTATTTTAGTGTGAAAGAAATACTTCAGGAGGGATAGACTCAGTCGCAATAGGCTAGTGTGGTGGAGTTTCTCCTCAATTCCCCCCTAACATTGAGGGGGAATGTGCCATCAATTGTTTCGTCTCTTGCATTGAGACCGAAATACACCAAAGGCGAATTATGGGAGCAATGTAGAGCATCACTGTCTTCTCCTTTGTGTACCCACAAGCGTGATGGTATATTATTAATAAATTATTCTAATTAGGTGCACTGAGCTCGTGTAGTAAAAAGTAATGACGTGGTGTTATACAGAAAACAATTAATTAGTTCGTATAAGGTGTCAAGCTACTCCCTGAGGCGGACGAGGTGAATGATATAATTTATATTTATGCTAGGTATTACTGTAGGTGAATTACACGTATAGTAGGAAGGCCGAAATCTAGGTCATACTCGTAAAACCTTATCTATATATACATATATACAAATAAATACAATTGAAGTATCTGTTTGTAATATCAAAATAACAGCTTTTTACTAAATGCATATTATGAAACGAAATATAGTACTTATAATATAAAATCTAATTTTAAAATTTTTGTCTGTCTTTCTGGATGGTTGTTCCAACTAATCTCCGAAACAGCTGGATCGTTTTGACGCGACTTTCACTGACAGATAGCTGATGTCCTGAGGAGTAACTTAGGCTGCTTTTATTTTAGCAAACATTAACAAAAGTTTGTTGAAAACCACGCGTACGAAGTCGCGGACATCTAGCTTCTATCAATAAGAATGACTAAGCATACTTTCTCGATATCGATACGATTACACTCGTAGCTATCGAGTGTGTTGTAATACCAAGAATAACGTAAAAAATAAGGTCAATAACACCGTTCACAATATCAAACGCCCCTAAAAGAGTGTGGGTAATTTTTTTACTGTCTCCCGAGTGAAACTTATTACGTACGTGCTCCCCCTTACCGCAAGGGGGAGATAAAGACGTAAAGATCTAGAAGTACCGACATGATGCTCGAAGAATGAACACATTGTTGAATTTTAAATGTGGTTTGAACACGTAGCGTGTAGACGAAATATTGTTTTTGGTCTCAGAGGGGACTGATGGTGCGTCCAGATGGATCGTATGGCTCGCCCGAGCACTCATGTTATGACATTCTTCTTCTTATCGTATGGTTAGTGGCCAACCTGGTGTCAGAGTTGTTCAAGCCGCCCGTAGGCCTCTGACAAGGCTTAACGACTGCTGCCTAGATGACAACAACCGGGACCGACTTTTAACGTACCCTCCGAAGCACGGAGACGCTCAGTTCAAATGCCACTAAATGGTCACCCATCTCTGACTGACCTTGCCGAGCATTGCTTAACCTCCGATCGTTTACCGATCAGTGATTGCAACTGGCTACGAGCGCCTCGATTATGCGTTATGACATTATGTCTATGCGTTCCGACGTCAAAAGTGAGTGCTTGGGCGCGGCATGCGCCTGATGCAGACCCAGCCTTGAATGCGCCTACTGAAAAATCACTTCTGAAAGTATCTATTTAATCCGAAAAATAAATGGGGTCAATAGCACGCGATACAATTTACCTAACTGTTGTATTCTTAAGGTTATTGCATCTGAAATTCAGGCTTCCTACTAGTTATTCACCTTTTAGTTTAACTGTAAAGTGGGAGTAGGCATGCACAGCTTTCTAGGCTAGTTCTTTTTTTTTTGTTTATTTAAATACCTAATATTTTTTTTTTTTATTCACAATGTGTTAATGCCTGCCTGCTCACATAGCGTTGCTGTTTGAAAATGTATAAGTACAATTATTCTTTTGAAAAGAGTAACCATTGAGTTTTTTGCCGGCTCTTCTCAATGGAAGCAACATTACGAACCGGTGGTAACACTAAAATATTGTTTATCTTGACTATTTATAAACGCTTTATTGAGCTTACATGAATAAAAAACTTTTGATTTGATTTGATTTGAGTACTTACTCTCTAGGAACGCAGCTATTGAGCAGAATTTCAGCTAGAAAATAAGCCTTTCAGTTTATTGTCAGAAGCTTCCGGAAACGGTGATAAAAAATGGTCTCTGCTAAATTTAATATCAAAGTTTCATTTCGTTTCTGTCGACAAGTCGCACGTCTGTTTAGCGAACCATTTTGAGAGATATAGACGAATCTTGGTTTTATTGACACGAAACGTAATGCATAGGAATGTTGGAATTGTAAATACTCGGTGGGGAAAACTAAAAGTATATTAACATAGTGTACGTTTTTGGC
Organism: Drymonia ruficornis; assembly: GCA_947859195.1. Lineage (NCBI taxonomy): Eukaryota > Metazoa > Arthropoda > Insecta > Lepidoptera > Notodontidae > Drymonia > Drymonia ruficornis. Next base: position 3,774,321 of record OX401907.1, read on the forward strand.
ACTACTTATGCTAAAAAGAGGAGGCGGGGAGGAAGGGGGTTTCTCTTAGCACACATCAAAAGGTTTGCTTAAGACTAGAAAAGGGTTATGTATAATCCTGTTGTCAAGGTCACCGACATTGGTGCGTCCAAATGCATACAAGGAGTGACTTGGGGTCGGGCCCCATTACCGCGTTGCGTTGCGATGCGTCGTCGCTGCGACGTCGCGGCGTCGCCTTTTATAGTGGCATGCCACGTTTATGCGTTGCGTCGTCGCATGCGACGTTTCAACGGAGAGACGAAGCGGGGGAGGGTGATTCGCTGCGCTGTCGGTGGGATGACGTACAGCGTTCCGCTGCTAGAGGGAGACGTGCGTATACAAAATGACGTATACGACGGCGTGGCGTCACCCTCTTGCGTTGCGACGTCGTGCGTCGTCGCGGCATACAATGCGTTGTCCGTTGCGACGACGCAGCGCAGCGCGCTAGTGGGGCCCGGCTCTAGGCTACTTTTATTTTAGAAAAATAATTAGGGTTCTGCGTAAAACATAAAAAACTGCAGGAAATTACACGCTGGATTAAAAGCGGGTAATCTTTTTCTAAAATTTACGCGTACGAAGTCGCGGGCACAGCTCTAAGAATAAAAATAAGCATGATAATAATAATACGCTTTTACTAAAACTAGAGGTCTATATATCACTTTTAGCTTAAGTTTACTTTTAGGAAACCTGAATATCGAATATCTTAACTTTATTTCTTTCACAACTATATAAAAAAATGTATACTCATGAGTTAGACATGAAATTGGGAAATATGCCAATAAAGTATTATTATATGGAAGGACATATATTCAGATCAAGACCATTTCCTGTCAATAATAAAGCTGATGACCAATGTTTATAAATACAAAGTCCGGTCTCTGAGCGTCTACTTAAGGTGCATGCCTCGCCTGAGCACTCAGTTTTGATGTCAGAATGCATAGAATAATGTCATAATATGAGATCTCGGTCGAGGCAAGCAAGGCATCTGGATAGATTTTTTGTCAGACCATTTTGTTCTATTTTTTTCAGATTTCTATAGACCGTAATTAATTTCAAAGATGTTTGAATGATAACTGAGGCCGCCAACTTAACGGCAGATGAGAGATCCGGCCACCCATCCAAGTTCCGACCGAGCCGGACGCGGGTTAACGTGCGATCTGTGGGATTTCTATCAACTTACAATATCCTCATTGTCAGTATGAAATGGGTAAATATCACCAAAGCACTCCAACTAGATGTTCCTAAGTAATGCTTGCAGTCGTAGAAGAAGAATTCACAAAGATAATATATTATTTGAGTCTAGTGGTTTTCCAATTGATAACTGCTGTTATCCATTGGAAAATGGTCCAATTGGTCCAATTATCCATTGGACTTAGGAGCCAGGGCAAATAACGAAAAGGCCATTTCCGAAATCAACAGGAATCAAATCCAGAGCGCCAGGTCGCTTAACTATTGAACTGATTGTTCGGTCAGAATCAACCTACCAATCAGAGGGTCGATCTCAATAACAAAATGCTACAATGGCAGTTCAATGTTTAAGCGACTTGGGGGCCAGTTGTTCAGTAGTTCTTTCCCATGGCTTGCTTGGAACTTACCATCAGATTGCGCTTTCTAGGTGCGCTTCTGTGGTTGGGGCTGAGAACTTGAAACTGGGGTACTGCCCCGTCCGCGGTAGCAAGTACTGCAGGGCCTCGTGGTCGCTGTGGGGGCGGGCGGGCGGTGCCACCGCCTAGCAACCAGATGCTCGCCATCGACTTGAAACCTAGAGGAGAAGGTGGATTTGAGATCACTGGTGTAGTCAATGTTATAATAACATAGATAGTACTACAGATTACTCCACCAAGCCAACTAGGAACTCGGATGGAATGCGGTTTCCCCGGTACACCCGCTACGGCCCCGCTACGGCCGGCGGCTTCCCGCCCACCACACCTCCCGCACACCGCCACCGCCTTTTTGTGCGGGTGACGCACAGAGTAAAGACTAAAGAAAGAGGTGCCTTTATTAGATATTTGTATGAAACAAAACGTGGTCATTGTTTTTTCATTTTCATTTTACTATTTACCGGTCAATAGTTGAACTGCTCGCTTCGTTTTATGTCTATGTTAGTACTAGGCCGACCACTCGGCCGACTTGCTTAGGGCCAGTCCCCTTAGTAACTGGTCCATGGGGTGACGTCACATTTGACAGGTTCCTAGTTGGCTTGGTTGCATAGTCATAGATAAGATACGTAGACAGGTTACCTACACAACAAAAAGTGTTCCGCTTCAACTCACTTTCGCTCCGTATACCTCTTCGTCTCTTTCGCACTTTCACTCATCCGCTCTACATAGCTAAACCATCTTAGCATACTCCTGTCAATGATCACATCATCCTTCAGCTTTATAAATGAATGTAGGTTTTTATGTATCCTAGGTGGGAAACAAGCATACGGCAGCCCGCTTGATGTTAAGCAGTTACCGTAGCCTATAGATGCTTGCAATACCAAAGGCATCGCTCGCACATTGCCGACCTGAAGGTGAGTGGGACAGAGGGAGGGCAAGGGGGGTCGTGCTCCCGGTTCGCTCACTCATCGTACGAAACACAGCTGTAATAGCTTTACGCCGATCTTCTGTGAGTGGGTGATACTACCCCGGTCGAGCCCGTATAAGTGCTGCAGTCAATTGGCTACTGCTTGTACCACCAATAATAATTAGTTTAAAATTTTGTTTAGTTGATTCACATTTAGTTGTTTTTGTGGTACGACATGGAGTTGCAAAATGTAGGAAGGTGAACATAATTACTTTTTGAAACGTAGTTGATAAGTTTCGTGTTGATACCAATTCTGATCAAAACTAGCGCGAAATTCACGCGATGATAACTTTTTAACAACGTAATCTCATAATAGTTAGAGCAATTTGTTGGTTATCACTTATCAACCATCGCTCATCGGGTTAATAGTGCCCCGCCCAACCTATCTACTTGGCGTAATAATTATAGGTACATATCAGGTAAATAAACCAAGGTAAAAGTTCAGTAAGTGTGCTTCACTTTATGCGGAGCGCATTTATTGTAAGCAGAGTTGGGCAAAATTTAATTGCAATTAATTAATTACTAATTGCATGTGGTGTGATGTGCAATGAATTTTAATTTGCTTGTCAATCGCGAACAAAATCACAATTAATTGTTAATTGTGACATCAAAGTCAAAGTCAAAAGGTTTTTATTCATGTAAGCTCATTAGAGCATTTATAAATAGTCAATATAAACAATATTTTAGCGTTACCACCGGTCATCGGTCCGGTCATCACCTGCAATTTGCAATTAATTAATCGCAATTAAATGTTGCCCAACTCTGATTGTAAGTATTTGACCGCTGGGCGCAGTGGTTTAAGCGTAGGCCGCTCGCCGCACTTCATTGGGGGGTTGCGGGTTTGACTCCCGCCTGAGGCAAATTTCGGTAACTGCCTTTTCGTAACTTGCTCTGGTCTGCGTGTCATTGTAGGTACCCATGACCTTTGCTTCGTTTTGCACCATACAGTTCGTGTTTTAGTTTGGCGATATTTATTTGTTCCGCGTAATGTTTAATGTGTGATATCTTCTAAAGTATTCATTTATCCTACATAAAAATGCCCAAGTTATCTAACATACTTATCTAGACAATGATCAATACTATAGAGGTCAAAATAAATTCCTAAATAACTTGTTCAAGAGGCATCCAAATTTGTTACGTAGTTTAAAAGAAGTAAGCGAACAAACAGACTAACGCGGAATCTTTTTTTTATACTGATAGAGAAAAGATAAGCGGGTAGTTACCAGAAAATTAAACAAATGATAAACACGAGTTATGTAAATATTTTATAGAAGGTGTTGATCGACTTGGACTGGCATTACAAATCACTTGTTCCTAAAACGCTTTGTAAAACCATTGTAAATTGGCTAAAAATATCTATAAATTTGGCTTGTGCTTAACTTTTTTGTAATAACACGGTAGATATTAAAGATATTACTAAGAACAGGGAAACACGTGATCATCCAAAATAGTTTATTCTCCTAAACGGAATCGCTCGCGCTCGCGGAATATAATATTGAAAACATTGAATAATACGCATCAAATGCCTTTAAGCTGATTGTCGAATTGCAAGTGCGATTAGAGATGTGTGAATTTTTATGTATATAGTGGTGCACTGAGCACAATTCTTGTGATTGCAATGTAAGGAGGTACCAAATCTGTTATAATATTACATCAATGGTAGAGGTCTAGGAATCGATAGGAGATGGACAGATAATAATATAAGTGCTAATGCCTTGTATATTATTATTATAATAGTCTACTACCAGTCCAGTCTTGTCCAGTTTACTTGCCTTCCAGTATTTTTTCTTTTTATTTTATTTTTAACATATTATGTATGCATATTAATTGGTTTAGTTTATTATTATTGTTTATTACTACGTCCTATGATTTAACTTCCTATAATTTAATTTATTTCTATTATATTCAATAAGTATGTAACTCTTCCTCATATTTTATTTATGTGAGTAGCTAATTTAAAGTAATTATATTTTCTACTTTCGATTATATTCTCTGCTTGACATCTGTTAGGCACTCGGGTCCCAGATGAAAATCAGCGCCAAGCTTATGCCTGGCATTAGGCTGATCTAGGAACCTATTTGGTCTAGCCGTGAGACACATTCGTCTTCTTCAGTTTGTGTCTTGTTTTTATTTCTACCTTTTTTGTTGTTCTGTCTATTTATTTATATTATTTGTTTTATTTAAGACTCCGCTTCCCGGCCGGCAGTTAACGAGCAGCTAACGAGGCATTTTTGGAGGCTATCTCCTCTTAGACGAGTGGAGTAAAAATTTTGAAAAAAATATCACCGTATTTATTATACCCTCTTCTTTAAAAAACAAGTTTGAAAAATGTGAAAAATGCTCTTTTACTATGTGAGAAAAATTACCAAAATGTAGAAATTTTCAAATTTAAATTTCTATCTTCTTCCAAACGGCTGGGAATTTTTAAATAGTTTTTTCACCAAAAGATGGAGAAAGATAATACCTAAAAAATGTTAGCTTGATTTTGCGATGCAATCGTTTTTCACGTCACAATTCATGATTTTCCAAATATTCGCCAACAAAGTGGGCGGATCCGGTGCGAGGGGCGACGGGCGGCAGTACCGCGATGACTGTTGGACGGGGAGGTTGTGTCACTTTTCTACGCTCCAGTCGCTTCAATTATCGTGTATCTCTTTTTTATAAATAAATACGTAAAAATATTGCAGTGGTTTAGAATATTTTGTAGATAGCTAGCATTTGTTAGATTTTATATTTGTGCGCATTTATACGCCTTTGTACCTAAGTAGTTGTGATAAAGAGTTGTAATTTAGAACATAAATTACAATTCTTAGTTATTATATAAAAAAAATACAATTGGATACAAATATAATTGCCTAAAATAATAAAAAAATTGAATAACATGAAAAAAAAAACAAAATATAAAACTAGGATTCGATCCTACATACTGTCGCGCGTACACATTGACTCACTGAGCTATTTACATATTACTTGAAGTGGCGAAATTATGAACTATACTTCGTCATGCATTGAAAAATTGACGCCTGCTTCGTAAAGTGGTTTGACGTAGGCTGTTCGGCTCACTGCTTGCGTGGTTGCGGGTTCGATTCCCGCCAAATGAAAATTTTAGAAACTGACTTATGCGTTATTTTTCCTGATCCCAGGATTACGGGGATCGTCTCCAGGCCATTACGGTACCCATAGTACAAGCGTTGCTTAGTTTGGGACCATTCAGTTGGCGTATTAGTTTGTCAATCCAAATAATTTATAAAATGATTAAAATGTAATAAAACATGTAATAAATAGAAAAAAACAATATTATTACAAATAAGAACAATATTATCACCAAAAAATTATTACATAGAATTGCCGAAGGTGAGGTACGAACTCATGGAATAATTGCTAATGCTTTACCACTACGCTAATGAGACATTGCGAATGTGGATGAAATTATTCACTAGCCCTATGATATACATTTTGTGCTATAGTTCTATGAGGAATAAATACATAAATTATATGCATTAAAATATAATAATTTTGTGTAAATATTCTGATAAATTCTGCACCATTGAAAAATACCATTACTATAATAAATCCAAATATATTTAAATAACTAAATATGGTTGGATTTGAACCCGCGTCGTATGTAATTCTCTCTGTTTTATCAAGATGTCTAACTTCAAAATAAAAAAAAGTATTTTCAAAATCTGTTCACCCAGTCGCAAGTTCTGAGGTAATAAACATAAAAAAAATACAGTCGAATTGAGAAACCGACTTCAAAAAAGTTTGAAGTCGGTTAAAAATATCACATTAGAAAACATTAAAAAAAGCAATATTCCACTTTGATCACCCAGGTGGTCAGAGGTTGTGTTGCAGGTTGTGTTGCAAAAGACTCAACGAGTCTTTTAGGCTTATTATTAGGGCTCGAGCCTTTTTATGAAACCTCGGAGGCTAAAGAACTAATTAGCCCCGAGCCTTCGCGGCGAAGAGGAGGCTCTCGGAAATAAAGCCTTTATTTTGAAGCGCTTTCTAAAGAGGCTTTGAGCCCTTTTTGATTTTAGCCCTTTGTGACCATTCTTGACTATACTTGAATATGCATGACTATTCTCAACAATTGTTGACCAGTATTGACCATCCTTGACTATTTGACCATTATTTACTATTTTGACCATTATTTACTATTTTGACCATTATTTACTATTTTTGACCATTCTCAACTATTATTGACTACTATTGATCATTTTTGACTATTTTTGACCATTGTTGAGTGTTTTTGACCATTGTTGACTATTTTTTACCATTGTTGACTATTCTCAACTATTGTTGACTACTATTGATCATTTTTGACTATTTTGACCATTATTGACTATTTTTTACCATTATTGACTATTTTTTACCATTCTTGACTATTTTGACTATCGTTGACTGTTTTTGGCCATTTGTGACCAATGTTGACAATTTTTAGCCATTGCTGACTATTCTCAACTATTGTTGACTACTATTGATCATTTTTTACTATTTTGACCATTATTGACTATTGTTGACTGTTTTAGGCCATTTTTGTCAATTTTTGACCAATGTTGACTATTTTTAGCCATTGTTGACCATTCTCAACTATTGTTGACTACTATTGCTCATTTTTGACTATTTTTGACCATTGTTGAGTGTTTTTGACCATTGTTGACTATTTTTTACCATTGTTGACTATTTTTAGCCATTGTTTACCATTCTCAACTATTGTTGACTACTATTGATCATTTTTGACTATTTTTGACCATTGTTGACTTTTTTTGCCATTGTTGACTAATTTTGACCATTTTTTACCATTCTTGACTATTTCGACCATTATTGACTATTTTTGGCCATTGTTGACAGTTTTTGACCATTGTTGACTAGTTTTGACTATTTTTGACTAATATTGACCATTGTTAACCATATTGACTTTTTTTACCATTGGTGACTATTTTTGACTATTTTGACAATTGTTGACTATTATTGACTATTTTGACCAATATTGACCATTGTTAACCATATTGACTTTTTTTTACCATAGTTGACTATTTTTGGCCATCGTGACCATTCTTGATTATTTTGACTATTTTTGACCAATGTTGACAATTTTTGACTATATTTTACTATTTTTGACGATTGTTGACCATTTTTGGCAAATGTTTACTATTTTTGACCATTGTTGAGTATTTTCGACCATTGTTGACTATTTTTAGCCATTGTTGACCATTCTCAACTATTGTTGACTACTATTGATCATTTTTGACTATTTTTGACCATTGTTGACTTTTTTTGCCATTGTGCCAGCCGGCACATTAAAAGGCGTGGTAAATCTTCAGGGTCTTTAATAATATAGTTAAGTTGATGTACAATTGGCTTTCACACGTTAATTGTATTGGGCGAGAGAACGCGATACGCGTCCGCCGTTGATCGTGGAATTTCGTGACTAAAAGCGCGGGCCGCCGCGCGTCGCTGGCGCTGCCGTCGCGTACGCCGCCGCCTCGCTGCTCCCTCACCCCCGCAGAGTAGGGTGGCAACGTTTAGTTGCGTGAACATCCTGGGGCCCCTGGAAGGCTGTTGGCTTCCAGTGAATCATCCAGCAGGAGTACTAGTTTGTTGACAGCACGTCGAAAAGTTCCTCGTTGGGTAAATACATCAACGACTCGTGTTGTGTTGTCAGGGCCTGGGTAGAGTTTGGCGACTCTTCCTAGTGGCCATTTTAGTGGTGGAGCATGGTCATCCTTCAGTAGAACCATCTGGCCTACTTTGATTTGCAGATCCTCTGTACGCCATCTTGTCCGCGTCTGGAGTTCGGCTAGGTACTCCTTTTTCCATCGCTCCCAAAATTGCTGCCGGAGTTTCTCTATCAGCTGGTATCTATTTGGTCTAGCGACTTCTACAACTTCTGACGGCACCGACATGAGAGGCCGCCCGATAAGAAAGTGACCGGGAGTGATAGGATTAAGGTCATTAGGATCCGAAGAGAGGGGGTATAGTGGGCGCGAATTTAGGATCGCCTCTATTTGTGCAAAGAGTGTAGTAAGTTCCTCAAATGTTAACGACGCATTACCTGCTATCCTTTTTAAATGATACTTTGAGGACTTGACTCCGCTTTCCCAGATTCCCCCGAAATTAGGCGAGTAGGCCGGAATGAATTTCATAATAATGCCTTCGCTACTAGCGTAGTCACAAACGGGTTTACGACTGGACCGTATTATCCTACCCAATTCATTGTTTGCTCCTACGAAGTTTGTGCCATTATCGCAATGTATTGCATGAGGTTTGCCACGCCGGGATACAAAGCGACGTAAACATAGTATGAAGGCTTCGGTACTTAGGTCACTAACTACCTCTAGATGGACCGCTTTGGTCAAAAGACAAACAAAAATACACAAATAACATTTTGTAATGCGATTGCCACGTCCCTTTTTAGAGGAGATCATAAAAGGACCACCGAAGTCAGTGCCACATGAATAAAATGGAAAGGTAACATTAGTTCTCTCTGGTGGCAACTGTCCCATGATAGGTTGTAACGTCTTCCCTCGGTAACGTGTGCATATTACACATGACTTAGTGACGCTGCGTGCTAATGTTCTGCCACCTAAGGGCCAGAAACGTTCACGAATAGAGGCTAACAACAATTGTGGGCCTGCGTGAAATAAGCGTTGGTGTTCGTGTCTCATTAATAATTTAGTGAAATGATGTTTACCGTTCAAAATGATTGGATGTTTTTTATTAAAGTCATGATTGGAGAACTTTATGCGACCACCAACTCTTAATATACCGTCAGCATCTAGAAATGGGTTCAAAGGTAATATTTTTGACTTGTGATGTAGCTTATCACATTTAGATATAGTTTGAATTTCCATAGTAAATGACTCTAATTGACAGAATTTAATTAAAATTATCTGTGATTTGTCAAGCTCCTGTATTTGTAGAGGGCGCGAAATTTTTGTATTATTTTTATTAATGTTATTTAGAAAACGTAAAACGTATGCGAAACATCTTTTTAAACGATCGTAATTTGAATATCTAGTAAATTCTATCAATTTCGGATTCTCAATATTAATATGAACTTTAAGTTCGGGTACGTCTACCAATAAATTTTCAAGCTGTGGCCACTCTGTGTACTCCTTTTTGAGGAAAGGAGGACCTTCCCACCACGCGCAAGATGAGTGCATGAGGTCTTGTGGTTCGACGCCTCTCGACGCTAAGTCAGCGGGGTTCAAGTGAGTGGGAACGTGTCTCCAGGTGTGGCCTGCTGTGAGCTCGTTTATCTCTTGTATTCTATTACATACAAAAGCCTTAAGTAGTTTTTGTGGAGTTTTAATCCAGCATAAAACAATGGACGAATCTGTCCAAAGGAATGTACGATCAATTTTAAAATTGAGTACCTTTAATAATTTGGAACATAAACGAGCTCCTAACAGCGCCCCACAGAGCTCCAGTCGCGGTATGGTTATAGCCTTGATAGGCGCGACTCTGGCTTTGGCGCATAGCAGCTTAACTGAAATAGTATTGTCATGATTAATGGAACGTACATATACACAGGTGCCATATGCATCCTGTGATGCGTCCACGAAACAATGTAGTTCGATAGAAATAGGCGAATTACATATTACATTACGGTTTATCTTTAACTGGGATAATTGAATCAAATTATTAGCAATGTTTGACCATTGTTTAGCTAGATTAGGTGGTACCGGGTCGTCCCAGTTCAATTTTATTTTCCACAGATTTTGTAGAATTATTTTAGCTTTAATTACACATGCACATAAAAGTCCTAGAGGATCAAATATTGTGCAGGTCAAACTCAAAATAGATCTTTTAGTAATAGGTAGTTTAGAATTCATATCAATAGAAAAATGTAATGTATCTTGTTTAGGAGACCAGATTAGACCTAACACGCTAGATTCCTTGTTCAACAACGGTGTATCAGACGTGTCGCTTAGATTGAAATTAGACGCGTTAGACATTATTTTATGTAGCGGAAAACATGCTGAATTTAAAACTTGTGTAACATTATCATATATGTGGCTGATGCCTTCTTCAGTCGAGGACCCGGTAGCTAAGTTATCTACATATATGTCGTGTTCAATGATAGAAGCTATAGTCGGGTCCGAACATTCTCTCGATAGCTGAAGGAGACATCGTGTACTCAAGAAAGGCGCAGAGGCTGTACCGTAGGTAACAGTGTTTAGCTGCAGGACCTTTATTGGCTCAGTATCATCGTCCCTCCAAATGATAAGCTGTAGATGGCGCTGGGACGGATCTATCTCGATTTGTCTGTAATGTTTTTGAATATCAGCTGTTAACACATATTTATGACAACGAAATCTCATTAAAATGGATAGAAGATCATCCTGGACTACGGGTCCAATTAATTGGATGTCATTGAATGATTTACCGGAGGTTGTCTTGGCGGATGCATCAAAAACAACCCTCAGTTTTGTGGTCTCACTTTTGTCTCTTATGACCGCATGGTGCGGTAGATAATATCCGAAATGAGGCTTATGTACTTGACATAAGTGACCTAAATTAGAATATTCTTGGATAAAATCTTTATATTGTTTTTTAACTAAAGGTAACTTAGACAACCTTTTTTCTAAATTATAAAAACGCATTTTAGCTTGATTGAAAGAATCACCGAGCGCCTTCTCGGGTTCTTCCTTGAAAGGAATCTTAACTGAAAATCTACCAGTGGGTAACCTACGCATGTTCTCTAAGAAATGAACTTCACATAAATTTTCTTCAGTAGTTGGGGTAACTTTTTCCGGGTGGAGTTCATCTATTTCCCAGAATAACTTAAGCGAGTCTTGAATTTCTCTACTGAAATTGCAATGAACTCTTTGTTTTGGCTCTGGTGGTACATGACCAATAGGCCCAGACACCAACCAACCTAACTGAGAACTTTGCAAGATAGGTTTATTAATTCCTAATTTAATTTGTTTGGAGCCTACAATATCCCAGAAAACATCCGCCCCTAACAGAATATCTATATTGGAGGGACGATGGAAGCCAGGATCTGCAAGCTCAATATTCATAGGCAACTCTAAATTGTTCATATTTATGTTCATAGATGGCAATAAACCAGTAATGTGTGGTACAACTAGGCACTTTACACCTATGTTGAATAGACCTACACGGGAATTAATAGTGAGATTACAACGTTCACTAATACTAAACTTAACATTATTAATTCCAGACACAGTAATTGAACTTATGTTTTCAATAGGTAGGTCAATCTTTTGTTTTAAATTTTCTGTCATAAATGACGACTGACTACCTGTGTCTAATAAGCAACGCGCTTGATAAACATTGTTATTACAATTATTGACAACCTCTACCACCGCTGTACATAACAGCACTTGGCCGACAGAGGTGGCTGAGAGTGAAATAGGTAAAGAAGGAACAGGTAAGTCTTGTACTTCCCCTGAATTGTTTTGACATTTTGGCTTATCTACGTGTAATAATGAGTTGTGTTTTGCCTTACATAACCGACAAGTGCCCTTAAGGCGACACTGAGTAGAATTATGGCCCTTCCGAAGACAATTAGAGCACAATTTCAACCGTGATGCCTCACTCTGCCTATCCTCTATAGACATATCTTTGAACTTAGAACATAAATAAACTAAATGGCTTTGATTACAAATCGCACATGGGGAATAATTCTTATTGGAATTAGAGTTGGACGTGGCAACAGCATTTATAGTTTCATCCCCGGGCTCATCGCAGGATACTGATAATGATTTTGTTGTATTAGGCTTACTCTGACCTCCCCGTTGCGGGTATACAGGTTTGTCATTCCTACTAGCAAGAGTAGTTTCTAAAATAGCCGCCCTATTCCTTAGGAACTGGAAGAATTCATCCAAAGTAGGCAAGCTAGAAAGGTTTCCCTTATGCTCTTCCCACTTACTTGATGTAGTAATGTCTAGTTTGGATGAAACTAAATATATAATAATAGCGTCCCAACTAGAGGTAGGTAGCCCCAAAGCGTCCAGTGCTCTTAAGTTCTTAGTAATAATATCAATAACAAATCTTAAAGCCTTAAAAGATTCTCTTGTTAATTGTTCAATGGAGAATAGTGACTTAAAATGGTTATTTATTAAAATATTTTTATTATTGTATCTTTCACATAACAAATCCCATGCAATAGAGTAATTTTTAGAAGTAAATTCAAGTGATTTGATCACAACAATGGCACTGCCTTCAAGTGATGACCTTAGATAGTGGAATTTACTTATTGCTGGTATTGAATCGTTTGAATTAATTAATGAATCAAAAGTATCTCTGTACTCAAGCCATTGTAGGTAGTTACCATCAAAGGATGGAAGTTTAATAATTGGCAACTTAATATTATTGCTATCATGAAAGTTACTAACATTAGAACGAGCATCAGGCTCTTGAATTACTGGAACCGGCTTAGTCGATTCAATTAATTCTTGAATTGAAGATAAAAGAGATATGAATCTATTTTCAATTGAATCTCTTTCTATCAATTGTTTATCTAAATCATCACACATGTATTCTATATCACATTGAATATCATCAAATGATGAGAATAACGTTTGGCATTTTTCTAAACGGATATTTAATTCGTTTACTTTAGTACGTTTTAATTCACTAGGATCAATTGATCGGAGGGCGTCTATATTTTGTTTCATCGTTGTTAGACGGCCCTTAATGGAACTACGTTTACGAATAAGATGTGAAACATCTTTGCCCTCTTGGGCATTATCAAATTTATCATCACCATCAGTGGACATTTTAGGTATATAACAATGAAGTAGGTAAGTAAATAATTGTGCAGATCCAACCAGTTATGTGGTGTGATGCAGCACGCGGTCCGTCGTTGCCCGTAGCCCGTAGCACGAATAGACTGCCCTGTTGCCGGCCGCGGGAACCGCAAGAGTCGGCAGCAGGTACAGCGCGCGCGTAGGCACGTAGCTACGTCGCGTAACCGCTTACTACCCGTTCAGCTGCGAACAGTTCGGCAAATAGGCGTTGAAACTAAGCCAGCAACGAAAACACCATTAGTAAATTGGCCTGTGAAATATTAGATAACTAGATAACCAGGTACCTAGCTTATAGGCGCACACAAAGGGATAGGCAATAGGCACACGTAATAGGCGCACACAAAATAGGCACATAGGCACACCCAATTGAACTGTACACAAAATGGCGTGTTAGGTAGGTAGACGTGCGTGCGTGATGTGCGCAATTAGCGCGTGCAGCATAACCTAAGCGTGTGATGTTTTATTGTTAGATGTTTTATTTTAGCAATCCTTGCATAGAGAGGAGATTGGCATTACTTGTTATTAGTAGTAGGCAAGTAAATGCGAAATAAATTGTTAAAATAGCGGTTACAACCCTCAAAGCATCATTCAAATAGGTACCTTAGGTGCGTATGTTACGCGTAGTCCTACGTACATAATAGGCGAGTCACGTTCATGAATATTACACCAAACTTTGCACAAATAGATTAAGAATTGGAGGGAAATAGTAAAGGAACCGCACTTCCCTCGGAACGACCTCCCACGCTCATAATCAGGTAGCCGGTTGTTTCCCGCCGTCCACGTAGGTTTGTTCGCTTGACTGGGTGTTCGCTGACTGCATAGGCTTGAGGAATCAGTATCGGCAGCTTGCTTGCACGCCCTTCGGCTTTCGGCAAACTGGATGACTTGGTGACGCCCGCCCGGCAGCTCGCACGCAGCGCGTCGCGTCGGCAGAAAACAATTGGCTTGTTGTTTTGTTTTTGCAGATCTTCATAAATATGTCCTATGAGGTCGCCAACTATGTGCCAGCCGGCACATTAAAAGGCGTGGTAAATCTTCAGGGTCTTTAATAATATAGTTAAGTTGATGTACAATTGGCTTTCACACGTTAATTGTATTGGGCGAGAGAACGCGATACGCGTCCGCCGTTGATCGTGGAATTTCGTGACTAAAAGCGCGGGCCGCCGCGCGTCGCTGGCGCTGCCGTCGCGTACGCCGCCGCCTCGCTGCTCCCTCACCCCCGCAGAGTAGGGTGGCAACGTTTAGTTGCGTGAACAGCCATTATTGACTAATTTTGACCATTTTTTACCATTCTTGACTATTTCGACCATTATTGACTATTTTTGGCCATTGTTGACAGTTTTTAACCATTGTTGACTATTTTGACCATTGTTGACTAGTTTTGCCTATTTTTGACTAATATTGACCATTGTTAACCATATTGACTTTTTTTTACCATTGGTGACTATTTTTGACTATTTTGACAATTGTTGACTATTATTGACTAATTTGACCAATATTGACCATTGTTAACCATATTGACTTTTTTTTACCATAGTTGACTATTTTAGGCCATCGTGACCATTCTTGATTATTTTGACTATTTTTGACCATTGTTGACAATTTTTGACCAATGTTGACTATTTTGACCATTTTTGGCCTATGTTAACTATTTTTGACCATTGTTGACTATTTTTGACCAATGTTGACTATTTTGACCATTTTTGGCCTATGTTGACTATTTTTGATCATTGTTGACTATTTTTTACTATTCTTAACTATTTTTGACTATTTTCGACTATTGTCATTTTTTGCCAATGTTGACTATTTTTGACTATTCTTGACTATTTTTAACTATTTTTTATTTTTTTGACTATTTTTGACTCTTTTTGACTATTTAAGACTATTTTGGTTATTTTTTTGCCAATGTGGACTACTTTTGACCATTGTTGACTATTTTTTAACATTGTTGAATATTGTTGACCAATGTTGACTATTTTTTTACCATAGTTGACTATTTTTGGCCATTGTTGACCATTCTTGACTATTATTGACCAATGTTGACTATTTTTGACAATTTTTGGCCGATGTTGACTATTTTTTACCATTGTTGACTATTTTTGACCAATGTTGACTATTTTTTGTCCATAGTTGACTATTTTTGGCCATTTTTGACTATTCTTGACTATTTGGACAATTTTTTACTATTTTTGACCAATGTTGACTATTTTTGACCAATGTTGGCAATTCTTGGGCAATTTTGACCATTTTTGGCCAATGTTGACCATTTTTGGCCAATGATGACAATTTTTATCCATTGTTGACTATTTTTGACCATTTTTGACCACAATTGACCATTCTTGTCTTTTTTTACCATTATTGGCCTGAAATGGTCAAAATTGGCCAACATTTTTCAATATTGGTCAAAAATAGTCATGAATGGCCAAAATAGCCAACAATGGTCAAAAATATACAACTATTGTAAGAAAAAATAGTCAACATTGGTCAAAAATAGGCAACAATGGTCAAAAATGGTCAACATTGGCCAAAAATAGTCAACTATGGTCAAAAATTTTCAACAATGTTCAAAAATAGTCAACAATGGTCAAAAATAGTCAACATTGGCAAAAAATTGCCAAAAACAGTTGAAAATAATCAAAAAGAGTCAAAGATAGTCAAAAATTGACAAAAATAGTCAAGAATAGTCAAGATTAGTCAAAAAGAGTCAAAAATAGTCAAAAAGATTAAAAAATAGTTAAAAATAGTCAAGAATAGTCAAAAATAGTCAACATTGGCAAAAAATGACAATAGTCGAAAATAGTCAAAAATATTCAAAAATATTCAGAAATAGTCAAAAATAGTCAAAAATAGTCAAAAATAGTCAAAAATAGTCAAAAATAGTCAAAAATAGTCAAAAATAGTCAAAAATAGTCAAAAATAGTCAAAAATAGTCAACAATGGTCAAAAATGGTCAACATTGGTCAACATTGGTCAACAATGGTCAAAAACAGTCAACAATGGTCAAAAATAGTCAATAATGGTCAAAATGGTCAAATACAATCCAGAAAGGTCAGGATAGTCAAAAATAGTCGAGCATGTCAAGAATAGTCAAGAATAGTCAAAAATAGTCAATAATAGTCAAGAATAGTCATGAATAATCAAGAATAGTCAAGAATAGTCAAAAACAGTCAAATACAGTCAAGAAAAGTCAGTATAGTCAAAAAGTCAAGAATAGTCAGAAATACAATAGGCTAGCCAGGAATAGTCAGCTATAAGGCGACTCCTTCTTATACTTGCGAAGACTTGGAAAGCTCACAACAACGGAGCTCCAAAAGAACTCCGAGCCCAAAAAGGGCTCGAGGTTTATTTAAAACTCGAGTCCTTTTTTAGCCTTGAAATATTCGGAGTCGTTTTTCTTCGACGAGCCCCATAGAAAAGCTCGAGCCTCTTTGAGAGGGCTAAAAGAACTCGAGTCTTTTGCAACACTATCTGTATATGCTGTGGGATTCGCTCGCACTCGTATCGTATCGTAGATAGCTCCCTCAGTTTTCTTTCCTGCGTTATTTGACCTATGTGATCGATTTGATAAAGAATAAGTTATTTGATTTAATAAAAAAAAAAAAAGATCATGCCTACAATAGTAAGAAATAATTTAGAAAAAAAAAACTACGGGATTCGAACCTTCGTCATCGTCATCGTCTTTCGGAATAATATCCAAGACTTTTCTACTGAGCTATTTATGATTAGCACTTCAGGGCGAAATTATGAACTTATTTGCAGTCCTATTACGTTGTGATAATTTGCGGCTTGGCTTGCGTTGAAATAAGAATACAAGCGACGCAATAAACGCGCGCTGTCAGAGCTAGCGCGGGGAGCGCGGGGTGCGCGGGGCGCAATGCGTTAGCTCCGCCCATTCAGCCAAAATTTCCAGCTCATGTCCCCACCTTAAACTGTTTTGTGTCTTTCGTGCTGTGCCAAATAAATGTTTTCTTTCTTTCTTTCTTTACTACAATGTAATCCAATGCAAACCTGCATAGGTTTGCTCCTATTACAACTATGTAGCACTGCATTGTACCTCTGGCCACCCCTTTTGGGAATACACGCGTGTTGGTGAATTCACTACTCGACTATTTCAGACACGAAGTGTAGGACAAAATCAAACAGCTTTCGGTCGATAACACCCGCAATATCGGGGCTTCAACCATTGATTAGAATCATGATACAATGATATATACGCCGTTGTAATGCAGCCGTATGGAGGTGGCATTTCATGTATTTATTTACCAAATTTGAAGGCATTTTCAATATTTTGCATTAACTCGTAAAAACATAACATAAAAGTAGTTATAAAAATAGCAGGTATCAAACTACATAGCAGATTTTATGTATAACATCTAAACCAACTGTGACTGTGGACTCGTAGTGAACTTGCATTAAAGTCGGCTAACCGAGTGCATAAAAGGGAGACTATATTTTTAAATGAAAATTTTATATGACCGAATAATTTTTTCTATGATGTTACTGATGATGTGTCATACCTAACCGTAGAGCAACAGCTTTAGAATATTACTAGATATTTTGAGTCTCAAAAATATTATTCAACAAACTACTTCTAAATCTACGTCTACTTCTAAAACTAAACTAAAGTAACTATAAGGTTTTTACAACATGAGTTAGGTCCATAATATTGTTACACGGGAGAAACCGCAGGCAACAGGTTTCTAAATCTCTGATATACATATCATGGATTTGGACAAAAACTGCTATAAATGAAAACCAATAATGCTAGTCATTCTCGGCGCAATTGCCGCCTCCAATTATTTCCATTTCTGCTAGCACGTGTGGCGGTGCGTGTCTCTCAAGGGTCTTCGTCAATTAATTAAAATAACATTAGTTAGCGTTAAGCCATGCCAGTAATTGTAATTACTTCTACGTAAACGTGTTCGGTAAACAACCTGAAATATTGACGCCATCATAAGCTCTAAAATTGAATTAAAGTGAAATACCGGCCGTTCCTAGTGGTTACCGGCACAGTATATTTATTCTGTGGGTTAGTCCTACCAATACATCTCATTCAATATTATGCCACCCTAGTACTTTTGTAATAGTCGGCTGCCAGTATATACTTTTTCCTGGCTGAAAAAAACGTCTATTATTTATTAGATATATGTTTTCCCATAGTAAGGACTAATGGGAAAAAGAAAGACCATCAATAGTAGGACCTCTAAAAGTAGGACTTTCGGTAAGACTATTGGGAAGAAAATTCCCACTTGTCCTACTGGTAGGACTACTAGTAAGACTATTCGGAACGAATACCTACACACATAACACCATCGCTTTACACTGAACGGGATACCACAAGTCAATGGTGGTTACGTTTGTGGAAAAATTCACTTTGCTAGAAAAGCTGGTGATTTGCTAACCATAGGTCACTAATATCTAGGTGGATTATTTAATACAAATTGTAAATTATTGGTGATTAGATATTGTCGCATAACAAATGACAACTGACAATCGCCACGAAATAACACGAGTATAATATTAGAAACCAGTGGTTTTCCATACCTTAATTAACCATTGGATATCTATCCGTGGTTTTGTTCCAGCAGAGTGCATGGTTACAAAAGTGTCCACAATGGTTCACAGCACCTACACCCAGCCCTAGTAATACTCGTAAAAAGTAAAGTGGCACCTCAGTATCAAGGTAATGTACCTACGGCTCC
Source organism: Drymonia ruficornis (assembly GCA_947859195.1). Lineage (NCBI taxonomy): Eukaryota > Metazoa > Arthropoda > Insecta > Lepidoptera > Notodontidae > Drymonia > Drymonia ruficornis. The sequence goes on from OX401907.1 coordinate 3,793,393, forward strand.
CTTTATCTCAACCTACATGAGCTGTAAATGGAAAGAATAGGTATACCTTCGCGTAAAATCTTTTTAATATTGCTGACAGATTTATTTTGAACTAAAGATTTTTGTGAATTATTAGTATGTTTCTACAACGTTATGTCTATGCATAGTGCTTTTTTAATGCTTAGAGCCGATTTTTAAATCATCCGATAATTCTTATCCACCAAATTAATATAGGTGTTGACAGATATTTTATGGAAAAACTGTCAAAATGCCATATTTATTTAGTGGATAAAAATTATCTGACGATTATGAAACATGTCTTTAGGTAGATAAGATGGTAAGTTATTAAAATGCTAACATTACAGTCACATCTAAATTAGTGATACAAAAATTACATTACTATTACGCCTCCAATTCAATTGCCATTACTCAATTCATTTCAAACGTCTGATTCATGACACCAGTCGGTTCCACGACACTAGCCTTTTCCTTCCTCAGGCAAGGTATATCCAAATATCCTTGATCCCTGAATAATTTTTCAGCAGCTTCAAAAGTCTGTGGCATTTCTCTCTTCGCAGTTTCTGGCAGACTCATAGCGAGGGCTGATGCAGCGATTGATATACTCCCTGTAACTGCCATTGGAAGCCAGTACTGGTACGTATCCAAATTTGCGACAAACGGTGCTGCAATAATACCAAGAAAACCACAAATGTGTGCCACAGATGTGCCTGAACCTCGAACAGGCGTTGGAAGCAATTCTGCAGTCCATTGCACAACTGTGTTCCAGGCCATATTTATAAAGAACCTGGCTGCTATTGCGCACACGACGGATGGCAGACCCGGACCCACGATCGGTACCAAGAAACTGAAGACACCACATACAAATAAAGAAACGCTCATCATTAATTTTCTCCCAACGTTATCAAGGATAAAGGATAATATCACTAACGATGGGAACTCAGTCAATGAAACGAAAGCAAAGGACAGGAAAAAATCGAACTGCAGTTGGCCTATAGTTCGGATCAATGCATCGTAAATCATCATGCAGCATAAAAACTCTATACTTATGCAAATAAAAACTCTCCTCAGTAATGGCCGTTTCAGTAATTCCGTGATACTCCCGCTTTCGTTCTTGGTTTTCGACGCGCCTGCCTTGAATTGTTCTATCAGCTTTGGTGGTATTTCCTTCTTATTCACTCTAGCTATCGTCAAAACTTTGTTCACAGCTTCGTCGACTCTGCCTTTAGATAGCAACCATCTTGGACTCTCAGGCATGATCAGAGGAGCTAATAGAGACAGCGCCATCGGTAAGCTGGTAACCAAAGCAAGTGTTTTCCAGTGTCCACTTGCCAGAGCGATAAAAGGCAGAGATGTAGCCGCAATCGTGAAGAAAATGGCGCAAGACAAATTAGTGATCAACGTCCTATACTTTGGAGCGACGTATTCCAAAACCAGAATGTATGCCATCATCATACAGTTGTCGTAAGACATTCCCATAAATAATCGGCAAACGGTGAACTGCAAGAAGCTGTTGGAGAATATAGTAGCTGAGCCCGCGATGCAAGCGATTAAATTGCTGAAAACAGCAGCTGGCAATCTTCCAAAACGATCTGCGATCCATCCTACTAGGAATCCTCCAATAATGGAGCCGACAAAGAAAACAGCCTGAGCAGTTGCTTGATAGCTTTCTTTATCACAAACCCAATCCATTTCACTCGATATTGTAGGGTAAGGGATCTCTGTAATATTATACTCCCATCCATTTTCGCACGAGCCTACTTCCCACGTGATGTCAGGTTTGATTCCCGTCGACAGCACTTCAGTCCAGTTCGCTACATAAGATTGACATCGCGAGTACCCAAACAGTGACTTGTCTTTGGGTATAGCTAGGTTTCTTCTTTCCATGTCGGTCAAGTTTGCCAGTTCTGGTATCCAACACCAGTGGTTTGCGGGAGTTGCGGTTAAGAAGAGTTGAGAGAAGTAGGCAAATACACCGAAGAAGTAGAAGGGAAGTGTCAAGAAGGACAAGAAGACTTGGTAGAGTCCGAATTCTCCGGCGCAGCGCAGCAGTTGGTCGTAGTCCACCACTCCGGAGTCAGATTCAGTTTTTTCTTCTCTATATTCATTGCTTTCTTTATTTTTCTTTGCCAGTGTATCTGGGTCTGCGCTCATATTCATTGTAGATATATTATATCTTGTATACTATCTTGTAGTTTATCTATAATTTTGCAAGATGTTTTTACAGCTTTAAAATGTCTTGGTTCGTTCGCTGCTCTATAAGTACTGACGCTATAACACTGGTTTATCTGTTAAAGAATCTCGCGAGATACATGATAACGTACTTTATATTATTTGCATGAATATGAATTAGTATTATTACATGCAGAGTAATCCCTATAATAAAGCCGTAACGGTTTACGAAGTTTTTGATGGTTTCATGTGGTTTCCTGATAACCTGTGTCAGGACACAGGTAAGTCTCATGTGTATGTCCGATATCATATCCATGTTCATGTATGAGCAACAGCTTATCGCCCGCTAATGTCAGTGTGGCCCACGAATCTTTTTGCAATATTTTTCTTTGTCATTTATTAGTGTTATAATTTTATTTTTTTAGTTTGCGTCAGCATGAATTTTATCTTGAGCTTGAATACGTCCTTCGTCTAACCTTACAGCCTGTATCTGTATAACTAAGTCTTTACCGAACATCTGTTCCATGTTAGTGTTATATTACAAAGGAATACAGTCTCCTCGCGTGTGAATTAGGTTAGAGGGAATAGTAATCGTCTATTCTAAAATGAGTTAAACATTAGCATAATAAAATAAATGAGAATGAAACAAATACATTACCAAGAAAGACGGATGGATTTGACTGTCTAACACAGTATGTCATAGTAAACAGAGTACATGGACACGGTACTGAAAGGCGATGATGTTTGGAGCGAATTATCGATGTTTATTGAAGAAAATAAATATAAATAAAAATCTGTTAAATACATAAAATTATTGTCTTAACTAGGCATTATTTTGGTATAGATTTAACATAGTATCTGTGAGCCGTTGTGGAGAGAATTTACAATTTTTTTTTTTTATAATTTAAAAGCTACATATTTTTCACTTGTCTTCTAGAAAATGTGTTAACATCTAAACATAAATTTACCCAATAATTTATATTCCTGATGGCCTAAAGTTTAATGTGGTTTATAGCTAAAGATGGCACACTGGCAGATGGTCCACCTGATGGTAAGTGGAAGTCGCCGCCCAGGACATCTGCAACTTAAAGGGAGCAGACGCGGCGACGACCTTTTAGGGACCTGTAAACATGCCTTTTGAAGAACCCCATGTTGTATTGCAAAGGAAAGACTTCAAGAGTAGTAGTAGTAGTATATTTTATAAGCACATAGACCATCGGATACATCAACAATGTTGCATAAAATCACCGTTTTGTCCCTTAGTAAGGCCTTCATAGTTTCCCGATCACTAGAGCGTAAAGATTAGATAAAGTGCAAACTCCAGTAGCAAAGTTTAATCATGTCTTGTAGTTTTTAACGATCTTCGCATACTAATGTTGTTCATCAGTAGTTTTAATCCAGGTCAGGGCATCAGATCAGAGGAAACAGGTCACAAACTTTGATTGTTACCCGGTCTGATTTTTATGACGGAAACAACATTACCAAAAAAGAAGTCATGTGACTATTCAACATAGTATGTTCTACTAATGGCCGGCGCAGACTTGGTACGGCAGGGCATGGCATTTTAATTTTTATCAATCGAATTCAATACTTATCCAAATGAAATAAGTTATATATTTCAATGCTCGGTAATCGACATCGGAGCAAGAGAAAATGCTTGGATATTGAATTCGATTGATAAAAACTAAAATGCCATGCCCTGCCGTCCCCAGTCTGCGCCGGCCATAAACGGTATCCCTGGACACAGGACGACTCAGTTGTTCGCGGAAAATAATGTTCACAATTTGGTGGTATTTCCAATACGGCTTATCTTCTGTTGATTGTCAAATAGCGAATGCTATAACAGATGTGTATATTTCGTTAGAATCATTTCGTTGGCATCAATGGAATAATCTACTGACGTTGATGAGCACTAAAAATAAATATAAATATATCAATATCGCCAGACTTACACACCATCTGTGTGGTCCCAAACTAAGCAACGCTTGTACTATGACTACCATACAATGAACTGGGGGCGATCCCAGTGACAGCCAGACCAGGGTAAATTACGAAAAGTTCGTTTCCGAAATTTGACTTTGCGGGAATCGAACCCACAACCATCCGAAGCAGTGAGTCGAGCAGCCTACGCTCGAACCACTAGGTACGTCAAGCAACCTTTTTATTTTTCTTAGAATCCATATTTTTTCTTGATCAAAACAATATTTCAATCATTTTGCTGCTACACTGAACCGCAAAGAAAAAGGGTCGGTTAGAAAATCTTCAATAATATCTTCAATCACATTTTTATTTATTTTACATTTATTAAAAATAAAAAGCTTCAATTCATTTTTTATGGTTCCTTACTCAAAGGGTGCCATCGGGACCCTATTACTAAGCCCGCGCTGATACAGTGTATCATAAAGCCCGCTGTCAGACGGACTGTATCTCACGACCCGTAATAGGTAGAGAGTTAAATTTTTCACAAAATGTGTATTCTGATGCCGCTACAACAACAAATAGTAAAAATAAAATAATATTTAAAAATAAAGACTTGATATTCTTGGCGTTTTATTCTAAGGTGGTACGGAACCCTTTATATGCGAGTCCGACACGCACTTGACCGGTTTATTTTTTTAAGTTGAAGCAAAATTAAAGTAATAATAATAATAATAATATCCTGGGACATTTTTTACACACGGCTACCTGATCCCAAACTAAGCAGAGCTTGTACTATGGAAACCAGATAACTGATATTACTACATATACTACTTTTTTATTTGTAAATACATACTTAATATACATATACACCCAGACTCCGGACATACAGACATGTTCATGCACACAAATGCGTGTCACGGGTAGGAATCGAACCTACGACCTGCAGCGTGAAAGTCGCCTCCGCGCAAACCACGCTAACGGGCTACCGTAAGTGTAAGTGAACTTTATTTAAACTTATTTTGACTCCTTAATTAAGTAATAATTTAATTCATTAGGTATTAGGTAGGCCCGTGCCCAGCAGTGGGACGTTAAAAGGGCATTTCTTTTTTTATTGTATTAGGTATATTTTTTATGTATAGGATTGTGGTGGCAAACTTGCGTACGGCCCGCCTGATGTTAAGCAGTTACCGTAGCCTATAGATGCTTGCAATACTAAAGGTATTGCTGGCATTTTGCCGACCTGAAGGGGAGTACGAACTAAGTAAGGTACTATCTAAGGGCCTTCGCTAAGTGAAGCGTGCGCACGCGGCGGGTGCCCGCCTCGCGTGTTTGTATTGAAAGATAGTATGAGCAGCGCTAACTGGCGCGGGCGCGTGCGACGGTTTTGTAGAAGGTTTTTACACGCGCAGCCGCCCGCTCCGTGCACCCGCTTCACATAGCGAAGGCCCTAAAGGTGGCTACTCACTATTTAATCTCGTATTCAATTTGTTGAAGTCAACACTGACTGTACTGCAGAGTTGGGAAAATTTTAATTGCGATTAATTAATTGCAAATTGCAGGTGATGTCACAATTAATAATTAATTGTGATTTGTTCGTGATTGACAAACAAATCAAAATTAATTGTTAATTGTGACACCACATGCAATTTGCAATTAATTAATTGCAATTAAATTTTACCCAACTCTGTTCACCGCGCAATCTGTCAAATTAACTCAAGTTGAATCAACAGATTGAATAAAAAATTGAATCGTGAGTAGCCTCCTTGTATGAAATGTATCTCATTTTAAAAGTTGTGTTAAGTTGGAGATTCGGTAGACAGATTAGGGTGCGTTTCCACTGACGTGGAGCTGGGCGGAGAGGAGCAGAGTGGTCCGTGAATTGGCCAATCGCAGTGATCGCAATCTCCACTCCGCTCTTGGCCCATCACAATTGGCCCATCACAATCCGCCGCTCCACTCCACTCCGCCCAGCTCCGCGTCAGTGGAAACGCACCCGTGTTTTGTTTTCTTCTACTGTACGAAACCCATAGACATAATTATAATTTATTTGATGAAACCCTGCATACACATCACTGAATAAGCAAACTAATAAAAATTGGGTTTCCGTCGTACGTAATATGCGCACTATATAAAGGATTAAAAGATGATAATATAAGTTTTACTGCCATTACAATCAACATACCTATACTGAAGTGAGATAAAACAAACACGAGACGATGATGTCGTGACAATTAACAAATTATTATAATTATTTTAGAAAAAAAAACATGAGGCATCTATACAAATAAATAAAATTGAAGATTGTATTTGTAATGTCAAAATAGATAACAACTTTTTACTAAATGCATATTTAAAAAAACAATTTTTTGTCTGTCTATTTGTTTGTTCCGACTAATCACCGAAACAGACGGACCGATTTTGACGGGACTTTCACTGGCAAATAGCTGAAGTGATAAAGAGTAACTTAGGCTACTTTTATTTTATTCATGCAAATAATAACAAAAAAAATATATTCAATTCCGCGCGTACGAAGTTGCGGGCAGAAATAGTCTCAAATAAAAAAAACTAATGTCAAACTCACCACAAACTCGATTCCAACGGTGTAAATTCTCGCGCGCAGTTCCAAATTTGAAAACAAAATAAAGAGCACTTTTCTTAACGTTTCTCGGTGCGTTGGGATATTGGGAGCGCGCGGTCGCGATGTCCTATGGTCATCGCGGTGGCATGAATAAGTCTGCACAGTGGGTGTGACCACGCCTCCCACCCGCTTGTTTAGGCTAGGCATGCGTGATGCGAACTGACAGTACCCAACGAAAAAGCAAGTGCTATCGAAACTCCTATGTGCAGTAAAAGCATCGCTTAGCCATATCTTCGTGCTAAAAAGTTAGTTAGTCTGTGATTGTGCAGAGATTTTGAAAAGAGAACCAAGAGGCGGCAAGATACAGAAGGGCTTGTTGGCAAAAAATTAGAAAGAAAGGAAAAAAGTAAGAGTAGGTACTTGCCTAATGTTCTCAATATAATAGGGGATAATCCTAATTTATATTTTATAGCATAATTGCAAAAAATTAAAGATTTTTCAAAATAACTTTCAAACTGGCAAAAATGTTTCTTTGTAATCATTTATTTTATTTAAACAATTTCTTCGCAATACTTATGTCAAAAATGAAAATATTTTTTGTGAAAATATTTAATAAAATAAGTTCCTATCATTATTATACTATTTCCATAATAAATACTTAAGTACAAGTATATTAAAACTTATGTAAGTATATAACAAATAGATACACAACCATCAAAATATAAACCATAAATAGAAACAGAAAACTCAAATTGGCTCAAACTCAAAAGATAACCGTGTCATATAATATTTGACCGATAACGGATAATAGGAGCGTTGTCCCACAGAGCTAGCGCACACGCCAGGGCGTTTTTCTGTCTACTGTATTGTGTGTCTCGTATGTCTAGTGTGTCTAGTGTGTCTAGTGTGTCTTGTGTGTCTAGTGTGTCTAGTGTGTCTTGTGTGTCTAGTGTGTCTTGTGTGTCTAGTGTGTCTAGTGTTTTGACAAGACTTATGTCACGCATTATGTCACACCGAGTCGCTCAGTAGCTCTCTTACTGAATAAGAGGCAATGATAAATTCGTCGCGAGATGAAAAGTTCTTCTTGTGCTCGCGCAATAACTTGCAAGCTCAACTATATAAGGACACACTAAAGAAATGTATGTTAAACTCGTCGTGTGACAAAATCGCATCGTTTGATCGTTGTTAACTACGACAAAATCGTGTTATATCTTGTCACATCCAGTCAGTCATTAAAAAAACGGTGTCACCAAGTTTGTCGTCTAGTCTTCCTCCGGCAACTCTTGGAACTCGCCGAGGCATGCCCAGAGAGCCACAACTGCGATTACGAAAACCACGACACCGAGGATCACGTACTGTATTACATCTTTGCTCATGTTTAGGTCTTTAAAACAGAAGCTTCCAGAGGACTCCTTTCTACTGGAAATTCAAAGAAAAAAAAAATTGTCAAAAAAACAATATTTTAGCGTTACCACCGGTTCGTAATGATGCTTCCATTGAGAAAAGCCGGCAACTAGCCGGCGGATTAAAAAATAGGTTCAACCTATGGAAAAACTGTCAAAACTTAAACTCTATTTCATTGTTTACCAAAATACATTGTATTAAAATAAGTAAATGGCGATTTAAAAAACCAAACAATGTAAAAAAAGACAAGCCCGCTGAGTTTCTTGCCGGATCTTCTTAGTCGAGGTCGCGTTTCCGATCCGGCGGGAGAATTTAAGGAAAAAATGTAAAATGACTAGTGCCCCCGTAGGGCTAAACAAAATAAATGCTTTGATTTTGACATGGACAAAAGTTATTTGAGGATTCTGAAACAAAATCGTACCCCCAAATTCATAGAAAATAATGATCGACTTGCAGTGGAATTACAAATCACATTTGTTCCTTAAAATGCTTTTCAAAACCATTGTAAACTAAAATCACTATGAATTTGGGGGATAGACTCTAAATTGTGTTAGACTAGCTGTACTTACTTGGGTATCGGTAACGGAGAGGGCGGCTCCCTGCCGATTCCAACTGGCATAAGTATGGCTTTCTCTTTCGGCAGTAACATTAGTTCCAAATCTATTATACCCTGGAATTTAAAAATATAAAAATATTTAGGTATTTTCATTAGAACGTAAATACAATACAATAAGGCCGTGCTCACTTTGGGCACGAATTGTCATCGTACGTCGACGTATGATCGTCGTCGTACGAATTAAGTGCTCACATTGGATAAGTTTTCTTCCGTCAAATAGGTTGCAGAACCGCGCGGTCTCAACCCGAGATGAGCGGTAACGCACGAACGCGTTTCAAATCCCAGCAGGTCCGAATTGATTTCGGACGTCGGAACTATACGTACGTACACGTACGACCAATTCGCACCCAGTGTGCGCACTCCCGTAGTACTCGGAAGGTCGGGATCATTCGTGCGTGTTCGTCGCACGTGTACGCACGAGTTAAAATTCGGATGAAAACGCATCCAAAGTGAGCACGGCCTAATAGTTTGCGGTGGCCAAACTGGGCAAGTGCTTGTATCATGGCAACCTAAATTATTATTATTTGTATGAAAGGTTTTGGTAGATATTCTATGAAAAAGCTGACAAAACGTCAAGTTTCATTAGATGTGTCCATATGGCGCGCATGCCTCACCCGAGCACTCATGTTATGACATTACGTCTATGCGTTCCGACGTCAAAAGTGAGTGCTAGCGCGAGGCATGCGCCTGATGAAGACGCCGCCATTTGAGAATAATCGGTACTGACAATTCTGAAATTGGCCCTAAGAATGTTACGATGTATCAATAATAGGTACCTACTTAAAAATACCTAATATGAATATTATATTTGCAATATTTGATATAATACTTTAAATTGTTTTTTTTTTTTTTCAATAGAATGGGTTCCGGAAAATAGAAAATGGCGTGGCGGCGCGGTAATCCTAAAAAGCGGTAGCGTGATAATCTTAATGCCTTCGAGGACTGGCAAGAAGTCACCGAGGACATATTTAATGGAAGTAGATCGGAGAGACCTTAGCCCAGCAGTGGAACGAAACAGGTTAAGAACTTCCTCCTTTTTTGAAGTCGGTTAAAAAAGTTTTGAATTACATACTGCTAGCGACATCTATGTGCTATGTATGAAACTGTATTAACAATATGACATTCACAATGAGTAACTTTGAAGTTTGGAGGCTTGCACATAGATGCCACTTTATTCAGTATCTTCAAGTCTTGGTTGAATATTTAATTATTACAATACACATGACAGGAAATTTATAGCACAGTGGTTGATCGTACGCATTGAAACTCGTATTATGTGGAAATTAAACTTCGAGTGTAAAGTTGGGGGTGTAATTCGTATGATAGTCCCAATTTCATGAAATATAGTATTGAATTTTCTTATTACAAATAAAAATATAGCTTTCACCTTTATGGACTTTCATTCAACCCTAAGTTTTTACGGAAACATGAGAGCGCGAATACTACTTGTCTGTTTTTTTTAATAATAAAGCCGGAAACTCACCTCGGTGCACGGCGACACCACGCACACGCTACGCACGTGGGTCAAGCTTCGCTTTGCTCGAAAATGTATGTAACCGTGTCCACCGCGGCGCACGCAGAGGCTACGCACGAAAAGACGTCATCCATACATTTTCTTGCAAAACGTAGCCGTGGCCTATCCGTGCGCCGCGGTGGGATTCCGCCTTAAGGTACTAACAGATAATCTCTTGGATCCAGTGTTGCAGTCAGCGGTCGATAGAGGCCACCACCCCCGCGTCGATAGGGCGCTGAAGAGATCTATCTTTTTCATCTTCTCCAGTCCTTCAAGCGTGCATTGGTGGGCCTGCTTTAATCCTCGAGGCATATCACTCAAGACCAGTGTAAGGGAAGCTATAATATCGAATGTTAACCTTTAGTAAGGTAGGTACTTACTTGAGGACGGACACAACCTTGAGAAAATTATGATTGAAAGGCGCCAGAATGGGGAAAAATGTAATTGCAATTAATTAATTGCAAATTGCAGGTGGTGTCGCAATTAACAATTAATTGTGATTTGTTCGCGATTGACAAACAAATCAAAATTAATTGTTAATTGTGACACTACATGCAATTTGCAATTAAATTTAGCTCAACTCTAAATAGGCGCCCAAGAGGTCAACGTTGAACACCAAGCTTCACGGCGCCCTTTTCGATGCCAAGGATGGAAATTATTGGCGAAGCATTGTGACGCAGAAATTCCACAACGGGGAAATACGAAATGCAGTGCAAGGAGGCGAAGCAAGGAATATATTGACAATATATTAAATATATTGACAATATATTAAATATATTGACAATATATTAAATATATTGAAGAATATACTGGCGACATACAGAACTTTTTACAAAAAAAAAAACACTCCCACGCGCTGTAGCCCGATTCCGTAACCAAAACCGTAACGATATCTCAGCGATGTAGTCGTTGATAGCCTTTTCGTCTTATAATCAGTGGCGTATTCACCTGCGAGATGCGGCTGAAGTTGCCCTTCACGCTTTGGCGTCTTCAATAATAGTTGGATTAGGTTAGTCAAACAACGTAGTGTTAAATTGATGCTACCTACCAAGGAAGTCATCCTGAGAAGTTGCATCGCTATCCATGACCTGGACGACGAGGATTGGAGGCACTCTTTCTTCTACCTCCGTGAATGGACCTTTCTCTTTCATGACCAGCTTGAAAAATAACAACTTGTCATAGGTATTGTCATAAAATTGTGCTTTTTAAGGTTCCGTAAGGCAATACGGAACCCTTATGTGATCACTTGGTTGTCCGTCTGTCTGTGAAGACTGTGCACAGCCAAAATCACAGGGGTTCGAAACATGAAATTTTGTCAATAGGTACCTTTTATAGCGTACCTAAGTGCGATATCGCACGAGGCTACCATGGTTGCGTCACCAGCGGGTGATTCGATAGCCGACACCTAATTGGTTGCGCTACCAAGCGGACATCAGGTGCAATACCCTCCATCCCTACAGCTCTATACATTTTGTTGGTGGAGCGACTGGTTGCGCTACCACAGGTGTCCTCGTGCGATATAGCACTTAGGATCCACTAAGGGAAGATTTTGGACAATGTTACTACTAAGAGCCGGGCTCCATCTACGCGCTGCGCTGCTCTGCGCTGCGTCGTCGCAAGTGTCAGCGGGCGAGAGACGAAGCGGGGAGGGTGACCAGTGGCCCGATTCACGTAACCAAAACCGTAACGATGTCTCAGCGATATAGTCGTTGATAGCCTTTTCGAAATACAAAAAGGCTATCAACGACTATATCGCTGAGACATCGTTACGGTTTTGGTTACGTGAATCGGGTTACAGTACAAAATCTTCCGACGACGCAGCGTAACGCAGCGCAGCGCGTAGATGGAGCCTCGCCCTTAGGGGGCAAAATAGGGAGTGAAATTTAGTATGAGGGTCTCAATTTTGAGTACTTTGTATTTTTTTTTATTTACCCCTTTTAACGCTGTTGGCAAGCGCAAAGTGCACTCCAATAAAACTGCTTATGGGCGCCACAGAGGGAACGCGCGAACTTATTTTTTAGGAAATGTGCTCAGTGTAAATTGCATAGTTTGTTTAAATTTGACAAAATACCATACACGCGTATTTTACGCGCCAGTCCGTTGGAGCTTTGTGCCTTACCTTTTTCTCAGCATGCCCATAATTAAGGTGGAATATCATTCTCCAGTTGAAACATCCTTCGCCAGTCGACGTGTTGTAGTGTACATCCGTGTACTGAGCGAATTCCGAGGAGCCAACCCATCTATCACGAATTGAAAACACTATCAGCTGTTAGCGTGCTTTTCCACGGACACGGAGCTGGACGGAGTGGAGGGGAGCGGACCGTGAATTGGGCAATCACAGTGCTCGAAATTTCCACTCCGCTCTTGGCCCATCACAGTGCTCTTCTCCGTTCTACTCCGCCCAGCTCCGCGTCAGTGGAAACACACCCTTAGCCGGGCTCTTTATAGCTTTACCAGGCAGAGAGCGAGCGCTAAGTGCTTACTAGCCAGACGGTAAGGTTAAGGGCAACAGCTAGCTCAAGCGCGCCACTGAGGGCTCGACTTTGGCTTGGGTTGCTGCCAAGTGTTATGACGGGAGTAACCAAAGAAAATTTGGAAGCAACTCTAGGCTAACTACTTAACATCAGGGGGTGTAAACTTATTTGCCAATAAAAAAAAATATATACCGTCAGAATGCAATCAAACAACACAGACCAATAAAACAAGATGTCAATAGGAATCCTCAAAAGTTCTATGACGGCGAATTTTGATTGGTTGGCTTAGGGCACCTTTGCGGCGTCTATGGCATTGGTCAACCGATGAGGTACTATTCGTTACCTTATCAGACCATCTCCCAATAATCTGAAGGCAGTAATCGCAATCAGTTAGTTATGCTAAACCTTGAGAAACAAGGAATACTAACATCCTAACATAAATATCGAGAATCCTCTTCCCAAGGTCCTGATCAAACTTGATATTCTGCACGTCCCAAACAATAACCCTGAGCTCGTACTCTTCCATCTTCCTGGGGGTGATGTCCACTGGTGGAGGGATATACGTGTCCGGATCCAGCGGGAATATATCCACCCACATTTGAAGTTTACCCTTAAAACGTAAGAGTTGTCAGGAAATAATAAAAAAAATATTGCACAGGAATTCTTTATGGCGCTTGTTTCTCTCGATAACGTTGGATGTTTAAATTGGTCACCTGCACACTGACCCTATCCCCTGCGTCACGGAATCTGACAAAATTTGTTTAAGTATTATGTTTCCTCATCTTTCCGTAAAAAAAATATACTGCGAAATATACCTGTGAAAGTCCAGGCTTATCCGGATGCATAAGGCTTCTCGTTTCAACGTGTTCAGGCACCAAGTGGTGCCCGCACATCGGCAGGGTATACCATTTACGTAGAAGACTCAAGCAGATGTTCTCTTTGCGTTCAGATGCTGATGTGTAATTTTTATCTGAAATAAATTTATCATCATCAGCTTATTGCTGCCCACTTTCTCCCCCAGTGTACGCTTCTAACCTCGTTCTTGAATTTTCTGCATTTTTGCCAGCTGCTGTGACGTTACACTATGTTTGTCTACTCCATTACTATTTCCATTTGAGGACTCTACTCTAGCTTGTTCTTCGGGAAATGTCACAAGTCTATTACTAAGATTATAACACCATTTACAACCTCCTGTATCTCTGTACTCGACTCCATTGACGATGACAGTAGCCGCGTCTGGGAAGATCGGTGGTGGCATGTGATTCTTCGTGCACATTGCCTCAAGAATCGCAGATGGTTTTGCGTAATCGCGCCACTTGGCAGATCCAGTGCTGGAGGAATTAAAGATAAGGACAAAATAAGGATAATGGGTGATGCCATAACCATAATGGCGACGTTAATTCCTAGTTCCCATAATATTTTTAAAGGACTATAGCTGATAAATTGGCATTATGATTTGTTGCAAAAGGTACAGTGTAAGCATCCTTTAACTGTGTAAAAGAAGTGACTTTTCTGGAACTTTTGGCATTTCTTGAACGTTTACTTTACTCACATGTTATATGCGCTAGGCAACCCAATTTTAGCCCTGTGTTTCGTGTAAATCCTGTCTTCAAGGTCTATTCTTGTGAACCCAATCACCTGGTCCGGTGGATTAGCATCATAATCAAAGAGGGAAATGGTGAGAAGATAATCTTCAGGCAGAGTACATCGGAATTCATACATTCTGAAATAAATTTCCTAAAGTTACTAATGGAAGGCTAAGTTTATTTTCCGCCACTGGGGCGGTGCCACATTGCAATGAGGTGACATTGACACTTCATAATTCTTATAGTCTCTCTCTTTCTGACCTCGAAATGGTAAATAGTGACACTGACAAAAGTTAAATAACACCACAACGTCGCCCTAATGCAATCAATCGAATGTGGTGAGCTGTAGCCGTGCATCTGTGAGAGAGTGGCACTACCCCGGTCAAGCCAGCCCCTATATTAGCTGCAGTCAATTGGCTATAGCTTGTCTTTACCACTGTCTACAAATCGTACTAACCTAATAACACCCACAATCTCAATGTCTTACTGAAAGGCCTACTTACGATCCAAATACCGGGTTCAAATTGTTGGGGATATAATTCTTTCGGTCACCAAGATGCTTGTTGCCGCAGCTGATGATGAGGTAGGAGTCAGATTTGCCGGTGAACGCCTTGGGCATCAAGTCTGTAGCTTTTACCACGTACGCGCGTATCAGGAACTTTGTGGACCCATTGCTGGGATGATCTTTGAAGTAGCTAGAGATAATAGACTTGTGTAAATGTTGAAGAAACAAATATTCCTATTCAAATTGAAGGATTGAAAGTTTGGCTCAATGCACTGGGTGGATGTGGGGTGTTCGATTCCTGCCAGGACATTTTTAGGGTTCCGTACCCAAAGGGTGCCAACGGGACCCTATTACTAAGCCTACGCTGTCCGTCTGTCTGTCTGTCTGTCTGTCTGTCTGTCTGTCTGTCTGTCTGTCTGTCTGTCTGTCCGTCTGTCTGTCAGCGGGCTGTATCTAACAAACGGTAATAGCTAGAGACATGAAATTTTCACAGAATGTGTATTTCTGTTGCCGCTACAACAACAAATACTAAAAATAAAATAAAACTTAAAAATAAAGGGGGTCCCCATACAATAAACTCGATATTTTTGGCGTTTTTATTGATAACTCATAAATTAAACAATATATAAAGAGAAAACTAACATTTTAACCATGAGTGATCATTATGACATATTTTAGATAAATTGTTGACAAAAAAAAGAAATGTAAAACTACATTTTTGACCCATAAATAAGTTTTAAATTAATAGTACCAGTCAAAGTAGCGCCATCTAACATTGTTATGATACATTGATTGGCATTACAGTGTCATAAGTAGTATAATAATTCGAATGCAATACTAAAGATCATCTTAGCCGTATGGTTAAGGCGTTAGTCCACGTGTATGTGGGTATTAGGTTCGAATCTTACTATGAGATGTTTTTTTTTTGAGTAATTCGCATTTTTTTTTGTCGCTCACAGCTTAAATTAAAATAATGTTAACACTAAACTGATTTGTGCAAATACATTGTTTACGTACGTAAACATATTTGTAAATCAAGTTTCAAATGCATTCGGAGTTTCAAGCACAGAGTATTAGAACTATAGATGGCGTTGTAATAGTTTTTCACAGAATGTGTATTTATTTATTTGTGTACTTTATGTACCTATTATTGCAGGTGTGTACTAACAATTATGGGACTGAGGTGGCAAAAAAGCGTACAGCCCACCTGATGTTGAGCAGTTTTTTTTTATGGGAGTGAGGTGGCAAAGAGTAAATAATTGTTGCTATAACAAAGATAATATAAAATAAGAACCTCATAATATATAAAATAATAGTACCGCTACGCACCACTAGATGACGCTAGATGAGCTCCTAGATCGCTTTATGGTTTCGTTTTTCAGATCGCAATATAGTCACGACCAAAATTCGCCTGCTATTGACAAGTTTTGCGTTATCTCTAGGTTTCGATCGATTGGAAATTGTTGTATTGCTTTCATAGTGTCATTTTTTTTTTTTTTTTTTTTTTTTTTATAGGACTGCGGTGGCAATAAAGCGTACGGCCCGCCTGATGTTAAGCAGTTACCGTAGCCTATAGATGCTTACAATACCAAAGGTATTGCTCGCACATTGCCGACCTGAAGGGGAGTGGGATGGAGGGAGGGGGAGGGGGGGTGGGCTTACGGCTCTCTCACTCATCGTACGAAACGCAGCTGAAATAGCTGCTTTACGCCGATCTTCTGTGAGAGGGTGGTACTACCCCGGTCGAGCCAGCCCGTTTATGAGCTGCAGTCAATTGGCTACAGCTTGGCTCTACCACCTTCATATTTGATGGCAGAACACTCCCGTTGCCTCCGACTATAGTGTGCGGGGATTTTAATGTAGACTTACTGGAATCTAATGAGAATGCACCTTTAAAAAAATATTTTGACCATATTGGTTTAAATTCAAAACTTCCTCGTGTTGTTACCACAACGGGTTATACTCAAATAGATAATGTGTTTATCAATATTGACTTGAGTGCTGGCACATACTGTGCACTCTTTAGTTACCATAGCCCTTTATGGATACAATTTCGAATTGAGCAATAGATTTTATCAAAACTATCCGAAAAGTCAGAATAAAATTTGTATTTCTGTTGCCGCTGTAACAACAAATACTAAAACAGAATAAAAAAATATTTAAGTGGGGTTCCCATACAACAGACATGATTGCCGTTTTTATAGAATGGTACGGAACCCTTCGTGCGCGAGTCCGACTCGCACTTGGCCGGTTTTTTAAATGGCCTTTGTCACTGGGTTTACCGATAGAAGTCATACAACAGTACCCAAGCGTTACTGAGTTCGGGGCCATACAGTTGGTATGTTAGTCCCATATTTATCTGGGGCCAATACTGTTAAAACCTAAATACACTTAATCCGTCTATCCTTTGATATCCTGATACTCTTTACTTAAGAGAGGGTGCCCAAAATGATATTATAATAGGCGTGTAGAAAACTAACCCCTCTTTTAGTTCCACTCCATTGCAAGTGACGGCCTCAGTACCAGGTCGTGGTGGCCATCTATATATTGCTATACCAGCTTTAAGGAAACCACAATAGAGTTGGTCATCCTTCTCAGAGATCCCTGTCTTGTTACCATTGTAAAATTTGAGAGTGGAACACCAGTCCTTGAATTTGGAGAACCCCGGCTGGAGTTCCAATTCCGAATTGAATATCTGGAATGATGACAAAAAATCTGAGTAGATCCTTATTCTGATAAAAATCGATTTGTGTTCTATCGGTCGGACAGCGAAGTCTGGCTTAACTTTGAAAAATATTTAGCTACTTTAGCGATGCTACTTATAGTAGGTATATAAAATACTAACCGAAATTTTGTCACAGTTGCTCTCGTCTGCCGTATCCTGAACAAAAATACACACGCTATTAAAGCAGTTCATAGTCCAGCTTATATCCACTATCCTTGACATGGTCTGGCTTTGCTTAAAACCTTGTTTCTGCGGCAGGCGGAAGTTTTTCAATTACCTTAAATACCCTATTTGTCCGCCAAAAAGCAAAACATAGTGCAACATGTAATATCTTTGTAATACCAATTTTTTTACCTATGTTTGACAAATAAATGCTTACTTACTTACTTACAATTTTTTTCCGCACGCCGTTTATGAACGAAGGTTTCTTTCTATAACTGGGAATTTTTTCCAATATCTATATCTACTATGGTTTTGTTAAAAGGTATTGCAAGGCAAGATGCCAACCTTTTGTGAAGCAAAATATCTCGTCCACCAATCCTTGTACTCAGGTGTTTTTGGATGCTTATTGAAATGTTTCTGAGCTCTCTCTTTGGTGAACAAAGGGAGAAGCACGTATTCCTCCTCATCAGGTTCCTTCCTACGGAACAGCTTCTGCCAAGTGGATCTCTTTGTGTTAGATGGGAAATTATCCTTTATGGAAAACATGCTATCCGTGCTGGATGTTCGACTTTTTTTAATGTATAGTGTTTTGCCAACTGTGGGCAAAGTTGAAAGATTAATCACAGACGGTGAGGCGTTTCATAAATAACAACAGGGGGCTTACCACCACCTGTCATAGCAGTTTTGTTTAAACGTTTCAGCGGCCATTTGTGCAATGACGTTTCTTATTGTCATGACAATAAGGTACGTCATTGCACAAAAAGTCGCTGAAACGTTAAAGCGTTCCTGTAATTGAATCGCGATAAGAGTTTGTGGTAAGCCCCCAGGTAGGCACTTTTAAGAGCGCGTCGAAGGATGCGCGCCTATTCCAAAGTGCCATGAATTATGAACTGTAATTACTATAAAGACACCTCAATAATATTTTAAGTACAATACAAAAGTAATCGGCACGGTCCTATCAGTTTTATTGATCACAAAATTAAATTAAAATACAATCCAAGCAAGATGATTGATTTAGGGAGAGACCCACCGCGGTGCACGGAGAGGCCACGCACACGGCCCCGGCTACGTTTTGCAAGAAAACGTTTTTAGACGTTTTCAAGAAAATGTATGGAGCCTCTCCGGGCGCCGCGGTCGACACGGTGACATCCATTTTCGTGCAAAGCGAAGCTTGACCCTCGTGCGTAGCGTGTGCGTGGCCTCTCCGTGCACCGCGGTGGGTTTCCGGCTTTATTATTAAAGGTTCGGAGGCGATCATAGTAGAACCTCTAATGAGTCCGACGTTGAAAACGGTTTAGAAAGGCTGATTTTGAAACAGCGACCTCTCACGAGACCAACACTAACTAGCTTAGCTCCGTAAAATTAGGGTTTAGTTCACAATTCAGAGAACTTACCTTGAAAAAAATTCGACGATATAATTGATGCGCTTTTCAGGGAGGCCTCTCTTTCAGTTTTAGGCAACCAGCTAATTATGTACTTGCCAGGATTTTTCACGACACTGGACCCTAAGAAAAGTGTCCTCCCAAAAGTACTATTATCATAGAGCTTTATGTTTATTGGGGGGCAATAGATCTCGGATAGGGGAGCTTCAAAGATCTGATTTATTCTGCCGTTAGGGAAATTACAGTTCGTCTTCTTGTCGGCAATGATGTCTGATCTGATGATTATCTCGTCTATTTCGAGGCTCACGCATGGTCTTCTGACGTTGTTCACGTCACGAAGACCCCACCAGTAGATGTCTACCCTGTGAATAATTGTCATTATAATTTAGGCTAGTGGTCAGGGGCCAAGCTGGTAACCGAGGGCTGGATTTAGATCCTTAATCTAGCCATTACACTATTGACGTGAGTTTACCTACTGCTAGTGCAAATTAACCACAATCATTTAATGAAAATATACTTCTTCTTCCTAGCTATCCCACGTACTCATCTTAAGCCGGAAACCCACCGCGGCGCACGCTGTGCACGCTACGCACGAAATGACGTAATTGACGTCATGAACCCACGCAGCTAGTGGAAGCCACGTCATTTCGTGCGTAGCGTGCGCCGCGGTGGGTTTCCGCCCTTACGTGGGGTCGGCATTCAGTCTACCCTGATTTTGCTGATTACGGATATTAACACGGTGCGATTGCCATCTGCTCTCCAAGTGAATATCGGGTAGTTACCTTGCATTATGGCGCCAAAATAAGAGCGGTAAGTCCCATCTAAAGGTTTAATATTATTAGTCTTTGTATGGATTTATACTTTACGAGAAAGATACTAGATGGCATCACGAAAATAGTGACCTCCAGCGTCATTAACGCCATCTGTCTTCAGCTTTCCAGATTACTCGCTATTCGCGCGAAATTTACGCGGCAGTCAGACCAGGGGCGTAGCTAGCGCCGTATCAGCCGTATCAATGATACTTGAGGCGCTCATAGCCAGTTGCAACCACTGATCGGTAAACGATCGGAGGTTAAGCAACGCTTGGCAAGGTCAGGCAGAGATGGGTGACCATTTAGTGGCATTTCAACTGAGCGTCTCCGTGCTTCGGAGGGCACGTAAAAAGTCGGTCCCGGTTGTTGTCATCTAGGCAGCAGTCGTTAAGCCTTGTCGAAGGCCTTCGAGTGGCTTGAACAACTCTGACACTAGGTTGGCTACTAACCATACGATAAGAAGAATAATGATACGGGGCCCCCGGGCTACAGGGGCCCTGAACGTGTGTGAAAATTCTTCACGCTTCATTTGTGAAAAATCTTTACCGTTCATTTGGGCCCTCTAACAAATTTTTATACAGGGCCTGTATAAGGCAAGCTACGCAATTGAGTCATACAATTAAAAAATTAAACATTTTACTTGTAAGTGGTAGATTTAGGCACAAGTTCATAAGGCAGGGGTTCTATGTCATCCGTATCTGTTATCAAGTCATTCGGCTCTGGCGGGATACAAGTTTCCTCCATTGAAGTGTACATCGTACTCTTAATTAAAGTTTCCGGTATCTGTTACAAAATTTAAAAAATATATTATTTAAAAAAATGCACAAGAGCACACTTACGAATGGCCAGCGCAGACTGGGGAGGGCAGGGCATGGCATTTTAATTTTTATCAATCGAATTAAATGCTTATTCAATTGAAATAAGATCTATATTTTAATGCTCGGTGATTTTAGCAGATATGGTAGGTACTTCCTGAAATTGCGATGACTAAACTTGTGCTCTGCGCTCACACTTGTTCGACAATTTAAAGGAATTTTGTATACCTACCTATTTTCACCATAAAATTAGCCGTATTGGCAATACCATCATGCTTTTAACATTATTTTCCGCGATCGACTGATTCGTACGGTGTCCATAGACTCCGTTTAGTGAGACATACAATTTTATACGGACCCATGTAAAAATAAAGAAAATACAATTATAGTGACATCTATCGACTACGTCAGTAACTTGAAAAAAGCCCAGCTGGCGTTTATAAAATAAAGCCAGAAACCTACCGCGGTGCACGGAGAGGCCACGCACACGGCCACGGCTACGTTTTGCAAGAACATGTATGGATGACGTCATTTCATGCGTAGCCTCTCCGTGCGCCGCGGTGGACACGGTGACATACATTTTCGTGCAAAGCGAAGCTTGACCCACGTGCGTAGCGTGCGCGTGGCCTCTCCATGGTTCTTACTATGGTTTAAGTATAAAACGATGGATAGTAACTTTAGTAGTTTTCCATGATTGTCACAGATGTCACTATTTGCTACTTTTTACAGTATAAACTTATTTAAATATTGATTTTGTATAGAGTTTCGTACCCTTGCCAATGGAAGAAGATTTCCATAGGTGCTTAGTACTACCTCGACATTTTTAAACTAGTTTGGAAACTAGACGGGTACCTAGGTATGTAATACATATTCCTAAATTGGTATCAAAGTAAGTATTATGTGTTGTACACGTACTGGTCTGACCGTAATTAAAACGTTTTTTTTTTCGTACCTGCAACAACTGGAAAGACATAAGCACTTGGCCCATGTGTTCCGTGCCCTTAATGACATCATACCACTGCAGTTTAGGGGCGTACGCATAACTCGATCTGTCTTCCAGCACTGGCAAAGCCTGGAAGCGGCCCAGAAGTTCTGTTTTGCCCTAGGAAATTATTTAGAAAGGCAGAATATGGTTAAGATCTCATCTTGAGTGCGAGTTTTGTTACTAGTAATAGGTAGTAACGTACCTATAACTATTTAGTAGTATGCGTGTGTCCTGGCAAATCGAACAGCGCCCCAGGAGGACGATGTCCCAAACTTTTAATTTCTCATAACTGGATTTTATGTGAATAAGTGGCAAACAAGCGTACAGCTCGCCTAATGTTAGGTAGTAACATTAGCCTATTAGTGCTTACAATAACAAAGGTATCGCACGTTGCCGACTTGAAGGGGAGTAGGACCGAGGGAGGGAAAGGGGGGTCGGGCTTCTGGATTTAATGAAGGTCTGGATCTAGTTTCATTCCAGTAGGGGCGGCCAACCAGCCAACCTCGCTACCTGCACTACGCTGTACTAAACTGAACGCTCTGGTAAATGCTGAGGATCTCAGCATTTACCAGAGGTGCACGCACCTGAGCCTGAGGTGTGTCTATGGCCTAAGCACGGTGGAGACACGGGCGGTAGAGGCGGCATAAAATGTCCTTAAAGGGCACTTGGCATTCTGCACCCCCTTTAAAAACTGACCCTAAAGGCACCACAGTTATTATTAAATAAATATGATTAGCTAACCGTATTGTCGGTTCCGCAAACTTCGACCATCACGGTCGGTGGGCTGACCTCCAGTCTGTCCTGAGTCGCATAGATCAACCTTTGCACCTTGAGGACTTGATTCCAAACAGGAGTCATGGTCTTTTGCCCTTTCTGGAAAGTTCAACAGAATTCGCTAATCCATTTAGCACTACAGAAATATTTTCGAAAAATCTCTAAGAGCTCGTTCCCACGCTTGCCTATGACTAAGTATGACGCTGTTCACATTATGTCAGATATCGGGCCCGGCAACCATCTCCTTGTTCCCCCTTCCTCCGCCCGTCGCTAGGTGCTCCCTGCTGCAGATCGCAGATTGCCAAAGAATGACTCCAGCTTTGAACGGGTCCGACGTTCGACTAGTATGAGCAGAGGCGCCGAAGCACCTGATTAAAATACGGCGCCGACACCCGACAAGTGGGAACGAGCTAAGGGGTTAAATAAGGATGAAAGTTTTTCTGAAGTTTCTTCATTTTTGAAGTTAGAAACATGTCAATTGGTCCGGCATACGGCTATTACCTCATGATTGATGAGTGAATTCCCCAATGTTTCAAGTACTTTTGTGGTATTGACTTTGTCACTCATAGATGACGATCCAAAGAGCCGAAGCCGATCACCTCTTTCTAGAACCCGATGTGTATTAACTGCTGAGCAAAACTTACCGAGGTTTCCTTAACTATGTTCAATACATTGATCCTCACAAACGGAGATATTTGTTGAGCGAGTTTGAGGTCATTCTTGAGCTTCCCTTTACATATAAAAGCACGGCACTCAACCATCTGAAAAGCGATATTTAATTACTATCAAATAGCCCCTACCATTGAAAATGGCCGTTGCTTTGGATTTTTTTCGTACTTAGGAGGTACATTATGCTATCGCCCCTTGGAGGGTTTGAAAATGGTCAGTCCCAATTGTTTTAGCTAAGCCATGCTAGAGCGCCTCGGGCGGCTTGAATAACTCTTGACACCAGTATGGCCACTGAGCCACTGAGCAGCTGCAGGTGAAACTGGAAGAAGATTCTGGCTTACCATAGTCGTAGTTTTGACGCACATGTCATAGTCTTTGATCTTTAAGACGTATCCTTTAGGCAGACTCGCCTCAAAGGCCTGGATCTGCCTGTAGAGGCCCACCCACAGCATAATTTCTACTTTAGCGGCGATACAGTAGCAGCTACTTGACATCGTGTTCGGGTGCTTTGAACATTTCAGTGGCTGTAAATATACAAACCATCCTGTAGCCAATTGATTGCAGCTCATATAATTATGGGCTGGATGAACGGGATAGTACCACCTCTCACAGAAGAACGGTGTAAAGTATGTAGCTAGAACAGCTGCGTTTCGTAATATGAGTGCGAGGTTCGGAAGCTTAACCCTCCCTTCCCCTCCCTCTGTCCCACTCCCCTTCAGATCGGCAACGTGTGAGCGATGTCTTTGGTATTACAAACATCTTATGCTACGGTAACTGCTTTACACCAGGCGGGCTGTACGCTTGTTTGCCCTTAGTAACATAAAAAATAAATCATGCATCATCATTATCATTCCACCTATGCTCTATGCTCGTGTGTCTCTATGCACCTAATAGGGGGAATCCTATTAGGATATAATATATCGAGCACACTCTTATCAATGTGACGGAAAATTTGTGGACCAAACCATTCAGGGTTCAAATACGGACCAAATAAATTCTTAGATTCTTGGCGACAAACCTTCATATAAATAGTCTGTATGCGACCACAATTCCTGCCATTCTGCTCGGGAATGACGGAGTGGATGACGTCAGCAGCTGGTATTTTGTAGTAGGCGACCCTTGAGCCACCGTTTAGCATCCAGATCACTAAGTCAGGCCAACCCTCTGACGTCTAAAATTATGTAAATATCAAGATCTACAGAGCTTTCCTTCTACAACCACAAAGAGTTTGCATTGTGCCAACCTCAAGCATGGACCTCACTAGTCGCCAGTCAGGGTTACCTTACACTCAGTGCTACTGACTGCCATATTATTGAATAGGTGGATATTCACCTATTGATTTTGAATTTAAATCATCATCATCATCATGTCAGCCAAAATACGTCCACTATGCGACATAGGCCTCAAGCAAGGTTTTTCACAACGACCGGTCCTGTGCTGCTTGCAATTGGTTTTCCAATCCAAAGATCTAAACCATCCAGACTGACAGACAGATCCATCTTGACTCTAGATTATGTTCTTGCAATATTTTTTCATGGACGGTCAACCATAACCGAGTCTGAAGAGAAACATATTATTTTATCACCTTATATATAAGACTCCTCAAGTTGTCTGCCAAAGCCCTTAGGTCGGCTAACATTAGCTTCAAATCCTTCTTTGTGATCATGGTGGACTCGTTGGTCTTCATCATAAACCTCATGAAGCTCACAGACAACGTACATTTAGTCTTCATTGTCAACTGATGATAGATTTTTTCCTGAAAATAAAGACTTCAGTTGTAAATTAGAGAAGTTTTTCAATTAGTAGATATTTTTTAATTTAAGCAAATGTTTGGGTGGTACTATTTTGAACTCTTCTATGAGATTCCGGTCTTAAGTGGTAACCGTAGTATGAACCTAATCTTAATGTAACTGCTCATCTAATTCCATGATGATCTTCACGATCTTTCAGCAAACTCTAGTAATTTGATGTCTTATGAACTCACGATATCTTCCTTCTGTAATGCCAACTGCTTCTGATCCAATTCCGTGCTGCATCTCAGAGTTACCTCATCAAGACTGTCGGTAGAGGGTGTTGAATACTGAATAATGTCCAAGTACTTCAGCAAATTGGCAGCGGTCGTATCAATGGCTCCATTCAGTTCATCTATCAGCTCACTTGGAGCGGTGTACTGGGCTCTTTGTAAGCGATCCTCAACGTGTGATAGGGTTTGCTCCTAATGCACAAAAAATAATACATTAGAGACATATATAACACAATCATATCACAAGGCAAATCCACGAAAGGTTCTGGCTGAGACACTCTAACAGATAACCAGATTCAGAAGTTTTAATTTTTACCCGACTACGGAGGCGTTATGATTTTGACCGGTATGTATGTATATATGTATGTATTTATGTATGTATGTATGTATGTATGTATGTGCATCTGTTCCCACCTAACTTCCAAACTACTTGTCGTAATTTGACAAATGAGGTATCGTCAGAAGCGGCTTTATGGCGCGCTGGTTATAGGCTATGTGACGTCACATAAAATTGCATATGGCGCCCTCTAGAGGACATAATGTCATGAACTAAAAAAAAAACATTTTTTAATGAAACCGTGTGGGGTATCAAATGAAAGATCTTGATGAGCACATTACAAAAATATATATATTGTTACTTATAACTCCAAAATAATTAAATAAAAAGTAAGTTTAAAAACTAAAACCCGACTACTGAAAAATCGCACTCTAAAAAGTATGAAACAAGAAAATATTCTCATCTAGAGGATAGCCGTGGTCCGTGTTCATATGCCATTTGGCCCTAAAGGACCTACACGGACCACGGCTATCCTCTAGATGAGAATATTTTCTTGTTTCATACTTTTTAGAGCGCGATTTTTCAGTAGTCGGGTTTTAGTTTTTAAACTTATTAAATTTCAGGCAAGCCGCACACGTCAACATTCACGACACCCACAGAAAAAGCTGACTGAACGTAATACCCGTAACCCTGAACCACAAGAAAAGAAGGAACCATTTTGACGATCTTCCTCATTTATTTCGGTATCAAACTAAATCTAACGTCCTAGTGTACAATTTAAATAAAATCAATGTCCAAGAGATTTTTTTCCCTCACCAAGTCAGTAACGATGCCGTACACCATGTTGTTCCTGTACATCCTGAACCTGAAGTCTGGGAGCCTGGTCGCCAGCTGCAGCACCGGGAAAGCTTTAGGGAAGCTCAGGTACCCATACACAGGGACTGACTTCCAAACTTCCATCGGCCCAGTATAGTGGAGTTTTCTAGCCTCTAAAGTCAAGGGTATGGAGAAATTTTAAGTTTTAGGCATAAGAAGTAGTTATTTGTGGGTAGTTGGAATCTAGGGGGCAACTTTGGATCGTTAACATGGGGAAAAATATTCTCCTCATTAATATTTTGGAGGTTAACTTGATACCCAAAAAAAAATCTTAAGGTACAGAAATTAAATAAAAAAAACTTACTCAATTCAGTCATCATGGCGAAAAATTCTGAAATGAAGCAATGTGATGGTCAAGTCCTTGGTCAGATTATTAGAATTATATTGAGGGTAGCCACGGGAAAACTATCTGCATAGGTATAAATTGTTATGAAGATATAGAGGGAAGTAATGAACAGGTGCAGTTCCTCCTACTTCCTGAGTAAGATCTGGGGAGGATTTGCATTGGCAATGTTGTATACTGGCCCAATTAGACCCTCTGCTCCTCGGGAGGTATTAATATCATTAGCGAAATACCTTTGCTAACTGTTTCGAGGTTCAAAAGCATAATGATGATCTACTCACCCTCATCACTATCATCATCAATTGGCAGTTCACCAACAGTGACAGCTACACCACAATAATTCCCACAGACTTGTCTATCCAACATGGATACTTCCATTACTGGACAAAGTATACAGAAGTCGTCCAATAGCCATAGATTATCCTGCAAAAACATTTCATCATTTTCACTCGTCAACTTAATACTAGAGTAACTTTAAGGTCAACGCTCATCTAACGCCTCCGCACCCGACCAGCACCGCCTCGCCGCTCAGCGTCCACTAACTGAACCGGAAATAAGTGGACCACGCGCTGACCGCGCGGCGTTCACTCGTTGCCCCGCGTGGTCCACTGGGCGATCACGTGACGTTTATCGTGTATCGTGTAAAAGCACCACTAGGCGACAACGAGTGGACGCCGAGCGGCGCGGCGGTGCTGGTCGGGTGCGGAGGCGTTAGATGAGCGTTGACCTTTACTCATCACATTATCGTCACCAGTCGTTAGATCGATCGATCAAATTTTTATTTTACGTTCAGCTTCATCATCTACATCGGGCAGACTTTCTAGATCATTTGAAAGCCTTTTACCACTACCATCTTCATGCTTTCTACGCGGCTGAAGTCATGGGTCGACCTTGTACCCATAAGGTCAAGCCCAATCCAGTAGCCCTTAGTTTCCAGTGTTGCCTCCCAAGGATCAAATTTAAGGGCCATTCTGCCACTTCTTAGAACTATATTGGTGTATCTTCACGTACTATTTTTACCGCATCTATAGCTACATACCATCAAACTAATTACTACGCCTCTACTTTGTATTCGTCCTACTTAAATCTAATATCCTTTGGTAAAAACTTACTGGTTTTACAGGTGGTACGGGTTCCACATTGACAGACTTCAAAGTCTGCTGGTAATAGGGCACTGTAGTCCTCAGTGACGTCAGCAAGGCTCCTCTATGGTATGGGCCATCCTCGCTGATCCCTGTCAGAGTCCCTAACATCGGGCCCCCATACATATGGAGGAGTGATGGTCCGAAAGTTGGAAGGAAGCCTGGTATCAATCATTGAAAGGATTACTAAAGATGACCAAAACTGACAATGTTCACCTTATAGAGTTAGTTTAAAAAATTATGGTGTTAAACATCAGTTGGAAGATGAATACCTACACGTTTTGGTTTTAATACAATAGTCCACCAAGGTCAGCGTACTTAATAATAATAATAATATCCTGGGACATTTTTTACACACGGCTACCTGTTGGCTTGTACTATGGAAACCAGATAACTGATATTACTACATATACTACTGTTTTATTTGTAAATACATACTTAATACATATACACCCAGACTCGGGACATACAGACATGTTCATGCACACAAATGCATGTCCCGGGTAGGAATCGAACCTACGACCTGCAGAGTGAAAGGCTGAATCTTAGCCAACCACGCCAACGGGCCCGCAAAATAATTAATTGTCGAGACCAATTAAATAAATCCAGTTTTAGGTACAATTCAGTACTGACTTCCTCAAGAATCGTGAATACAAAAGCAAAGGACAAAAATATAAAGGAGATTAAAAAGGAAAACGATTTATCGCGTTATTTCCCTTTCTTTTAGATGATGATCGTAAGCAATAAACACTAAAAATGTGATTCGTAAAATTTCAAACGCTGTTCAGGGATAAGAACTGTATGGGAATCGAGGATCATCAGATATGGTTACGCATACATTGGTACCCACCATTCTCCCCATCATGTGAGATGTGCCCGAGCTTCAGACTGGTGGTAGCCAGGACTTTGTTGAAGGAACCCTCAGCGACGCAGACCTCAAACCGGACAACCTCGCTCATGTTAGGAAACATTTCCACTATGGAAATCTGCTCACAAAATGTTGGATGGTTGCTGCGGTGTTGTACGGCTGTTTTACCCTAAAAATTGCATACAAAACTTGAAGGTCCTCCTCTTCTTCTTATCGTATGGTTAGTGGCCAACCTAGTGTCAGAGTTGTTCAAGCCGCCCGAAGGCCTCTGACAAGGCTTAACGACTGTTGCCTATATGACAACAACCGAGACCGACTTTTTACGTGCCCTCCGAAGCACGGAGACGGCCAGTTCAATTGCCACTAAATGGTCACCCATCTCTGCCTGACCTTGCTACGCGTCCTTAACCTCCGATAGTTTACCGAACAGTGATTGTAGCTAGCTATAATCGCCTCCTAAAGTCCTAGGAAAGCGATATCGTTAAAGCTTGATTAAACTTTAACGTGACATCGGTTAAGACACCAGAAAATTAGATTAAAAAAAAACGAACTAAAAAGTATAAAACAAGTGCAGTGTCATTGCAGTCGGGGGACCGTTCTGTGGAACATATTTAATCTAAGAGGGCCCCCGACTGCAATGACACTGCACTTGTTTTATACTTTTTAGTTCGTTTTTTGGCAGGGCAGTCGTGTTTTGAATTTTTTAAATTTGTTATTTTTATTTTATGCATTTTAGTGACAGCAGCCAAAAATGATATATTTGTTTTGCATGTAGACCCTACCTATGTTAAATTATGCCTATAAATTCTACAGTTTTGGACTGTGCTCATCAAGGCTTTCAATTTGATACCCATATTGTAATAATGGAAGAATTTTTTTTTTTTGTTGAGCCATAATGCCGCCATATTGATTTTTTTCAAAAATAATATACCCAGTGTTACCCGGAATGATGTAAGGATTCTAACGATACCCCATACATCGAAATCCGTTCAGGCATTTATAAGTTATGGTGGAATAAAGAATCTCACATACAAACATACAAACAAACATACATACATGAACCCTAAACACATATACACTCTTTTTTTTTGGGCAGTCGTGTAATAATCACTTGACTCCTGCATGTCTTTCGAAAGCGTGGTCTCAAATGTCTCAAATCTCCTTTGTATTGAGGGGGAATGAGCTTGGTATAGAAGGAAAATAATGAAATATACGTCACGACTTTTATCCCCATTCAGGGGTAGGCAGAGGCTTGAGTGACCATACACCACCACATTGTGGAGGTATTAAGGCAACTCAAAGCTCACGTTTCACCAGATAGTCAGAACCCAACGAGACAGGTGGTGAACCTTGTCGCCGTGGATACAGGAACTGACTATTACCTAATCCCGAGGGATGGGTAGGTTTCCTCACGATGTTTTCCCTCACTGTAAGCGAACTGTAAAAGCTAAGCTAAGCTGTAAAGGTATAATAGGCTTGCCCCGAAATACATTGAGACTAAAAAACCATCACTGAAACAACAATGCACTACAATACCCCTCTGCCTATCCGTACGGTGAATAACGTGATGATGTATGAAGTTGGATCAGCAAAAAGTACCAGGAAAACAAAGCCTTTTGAAGATAAGCCCTCATAACTCACATCAAGTCCACAAAAAGACACCCTGATAAAGGTGCTGGGCGGTTTTCCGTAGCGCTTGTCCCCTTGCGCGTGACCTTGGCTCGGAAGCCCGAACACTCCGTAGACGGTGATCATGTAGTTAGCTGGCTGCTGTTCAGACCCACAGGGTAACAGCAGGTTACTAGGAAAGCATAAGAGTATAAGCGTATTGGAACTTAGCTGGATATTTATAAGGTGTAGTCTGATAAACACTAAGGTCAAACAGAGGCTACTCGGCTCCCTAAATTGGGTATCTTGGTTGGTGCTAGACAGTCAAAATTTCTTAAGTTTTTACATAATTGTTTCAGGTGTCCTGTTGCCACCAATAAATGAAATAAATATCTCCAGACACACCAACCAACCAACTGTATGGTCCCGAACTAAGCAACGCTTGTACTATAGCTACCATACAATGGACTGGGGGACATACTATAGCTACCATACAAAGAGTGATATGAATGAGGTTGGAGTGGATGTAAGTATGACAGCAAAGCGCGATGACTAGAAGAGTAAGACATACTGCGCCGACCCCAGATAATGGGAAAAGGTAAGGCAGATTATGACAATGGACTGGGGGCCCAGCACCCAGACCAGGGCAAATAACGAAAATAGTCCATACAGAGATTTTACTTTGAGTTCTTGCTTTCAAGATTGTCTTATTATTAAAGGCATTTGACTCACTCTTCAACTTTGTCGTCATTGATGATAACTGGCATTACTTGGATGTCTCCTCTGAATATGATTGATATATCTATCTTGAGGAACCCCATGGCACCGGCTCCAGGGTTCTGGGGCAGACTCAACTGTGCCCACTTGTGGAATACTTGGTGGTCTACGAAGAATATGTTATTAAATATAGTAGAGGGGGAGCCTATGATGCTTACTCCAGCGTCGCGGTGACCTATTCGATTTGGTAGATTAGATGATAGGAAGAATAAATGGTTCTAGATGTTTCCACTTTCAGCGGTGGGGGAAGCGTCTACAAATAAATTTCAAAATTTAAAAATAACACACTGACATGGATATGCTCAAGCGTGTCAGATATTGATGTTTTTCATGCTGCAACATGAAATTGAAGAAAAAAAAACTCGGGCGCGTCTGATTTTCAGAGTGGGTGGTTAGTGAAACTTACCCCCGCTCCCATTTCTTAGACTGACGATCAAATTAGCAACATTGACACTTTTGACACTTCTTAGCTAGTAATGAATCCCCCTTATCTTAATCTGACGCGCTCGAGTATTTTAAGATGATCTATTTTTTTTTTGGTTTCCCTGAGCGTACTCCCTATATTAAGGTAATACATATGCTAAACTGGGTGGGTCTAAGTAAATGGTTTGATGAATCGGCTGGCTTATGTGCAATATAAAGTATACAACATTAAACCTCATATGGTCGGGAATAAAACGGCTTAACCGATTTATTTTGAATGTTACCAAATTTTGTAGAAATCGATTTCAAAATATGAAATTGTCAACCTAAATCGTTAATGTTATCCATAGCAACTGAAAAGATTTACGTGAAACCTATACCAAAAAAATTGTCAAGACTTGTTTAAGAATCCGTGCATCAAAGATTTAAAATTAGTCATTTTATTTAAAAAATAATCAATAATAAGCTTAAATTTGCTGGAAACGTCACAGGTCATCATGGCTTGGACACCTATTTGTTCCCGGTCAGTGCCGCGATGACGGCGTCAAAGGCTGGACGTGCGCACAATTTTTTGCGTGAAATTCGTAAAAATGTTACGTCTTCTTAGCTTTTTATGAATTAAATCACGTTTTAAATAGTTTAAATATAATATTGAACACATTTTTTTGAATATTATATGCTTACATATATTTTTAAATTAATGTTTATGCTAGTTATGAATTTTGAGGTCGTCATAGATTATGAAAATAAAAATGCTATATAATGGTAAAGTGTGATGTTCCTCTGAATACTATTGGTACCAAGTAGGTTGAATAATTATTATTATAATTAGGTAGAGTTCATTTGGTAACTAGTTATTGCATTGTAATTATTTTAATGACTGATTTGGTTAAAAGGATTTTAATTTAAGTACAAATTTGATATTATTTTTGGAATTCAAGATGGTGGCCACATGCTATGTAAAATTTGGATGATGGGTGTCATGTAAGGGTTTTTTGGCGGATACTAAATATAGACTTGGTTTTTTTTTATATTTAAGATATTATTATGTAACGTCACTACTTGTATCCCCATTCGGGGGTAGTAAGAGGCTTGAGTGGCCATACACCACCACATTGTGGAGGTATTAACCAACTCAAAGCCCACGTGGTGAACCTTGTTGTGTATACAGGAACTGACTATTACCTAATCCCGAGGGATAGGTAGGTTTCCTCACGATGTTTTGAATTTAAGATCTTTATTGGAATCCTACGGGCTTACCACCACTTCTTATAGCAGTTTTGTTTAACGTTTCAGCGACTTTTTGTGCAATGACGTTTCTTATTGTCATGACAATAAGGTACGTCATTGCCTAAAAAGTCGCTGAAACGTTAAAACGTTCCTGTAATTGAATCGCAATAAAAGTTCGTGGTAAGCCCCTTGGCCTTCTTTTGTTTTTCATTAGTTTCCTAGTCTTTTCTTGTGTTTTCTTTTTAATTGACTTCAAAAAGGAAGAAGTCTCTCAATTCGACCGTATATCTACGCATCTCTGCCTGACTTTGTTTGCAGCTGGCTATGAGCGCCTCAGTTAATCGATTACCAGTTGCAACGAGACCCGATTCGGACTCGTGTTAATTCTTGTAGATTTTTGTCGATTCTTATCGATTCCTGCCTTTTCTTGATTTGTTGAAGAAATGACAAAAACTGACAAGAAATTATAAGAAAAGACAGGAAATAGACAGAAAATGACACAAAAACACAAGAAATGTCAAAAAACAACACGAAGTGACAATAAATTATGAAAAATGGCAAAACAATCCAAAAAAACACAAGTTATGACAAGAAACGACAAGAGTTACCAAGAAAAAATGAGTAAAAATTAGAAAGACAATTAATTACAAGAAAATGGAAAAATGACAAGAATATACAGGGTGAATTTTTCAAGCGTGCGTGGATGGCCAAATCCGAAACTATTAGGAATAGCGAAAAATACTCAAAGGAGTCTTGGGGCCGATTTTGATAAAAAGTAAACCTGCATCATTGGATTTTTCAAAAAATAAAATTCTTAACCAGGAATCGTACTACATAGTTAATTTTGAAAAAAAAACCACACACTGTATTATTACACCATTCGATAGTGCCGCTGATAAGAAACCAATTCTGGGAAGTAATGACATACGGCAAACTTGAAGAAAGTGTTGGATTTTAATAAACTGCTCCATATTTTCAAGTTGTCTTTAATAAATCATACGTACATTACCTTTCGCTTGTTCGAAATTATGCTCCATATTTTTTTTATTTATCCTCGCAACGCAGTCATCTTTACAACATTATGTTCTTATTACAAATTTTCAATCATTTTTGAACAATTAATCAGTTTAGGTTTAATAGGTTACCTACCTACTTAAGAGAAATAAAATAGTATTTTTGTTTAAAATGGGCTCTTTCCTTATGTTTGCCGTATGTCATTACTTCCCAGAATTCGTTCCTTATCAGCGACACTATCGAATGGTGTAATAATACAGTATGTGTTTTTTTTTTTATCAAAATTAACTATTTCGATTCCTGGCTACGATTTTATTTTTTGAAAAATCCAATGACGTAGTTTTAGTTTTCATCAAAATCGGCCCGAGACACCTTTGAGTACTTTCCGCTATTTCTCATAGTTTCGGATTTGGCCATCCACGCACGCTTGAAAAATTCACCCTGTATATTCTTGTCATTTTTCCATTTTCTTGTAATTAATTGTCTTTCTAATTTTTACTCATTTTTTCTTGGTAACTCTTGTCGTTTCTTGTCATAACTTGTGTTTTCTTGGATTGTTTTGCCATTTTTCATAATTTATTGCCACTTCGTGTTGTTTTTTGACATTTCTTGTGTTTTTGTGTCACTTCCTGTCTTTTCTTATAATTTCTTGTCAGTTTTTGTCATTTCTCGAACAAATCAAGAAAAGGCAGGAATCGATAAGAATCGACAAAAATCGACAAGAATTAAGACGAGTCCGAATCGGGTCTCGTTGCAACTGGTAATCGATTTACTGAGGCGCTCATAGCCAGCTGCAATCAAAGTCAGGCAGAGATGCGTAGGTGGCATTTGAAGTGAGCGTATCCGTGCATCGGAGGCCATGTAAAAAGTCGATCCCAGTTGTTGTCATATAAGCAGCAGTCGTTAAACCTTGTCAGAGGTGTTCGGGCGGCTTGAAAAACTTTGACACCAGGTTGTTTACTAACCATTCGATAAGAAAAAGAGCTGTATATCGTTGGTGATAAGGTACAATATGACTACGAGAGCCTTATTTTAAATGAAAAACACTTCACCCTTTTTTATTACGTCATAGTCGAGTAATCAATCGTTTAAAACGGATTGTTCGAGGTTCGTGATAGTTCTGTTTTTTTTTTTTTTTCAAAATTAAAAAATAAATAGCAATAGGTTTAATCGAAACTCATAAATTAATGTCCTGTAATCTAAATACATTAATTGCAGAGTACCATCAAAAGATTATATGCAATTTAAATTTTAATCAATTCATTATACCTAGGAGTTCTAGAATAATCTCGATGGAAGACCGGGACTGACATGCAATGGACCATCACGTCAGGCCAGGTGAAAGACCCCGTTTCACCTAACAAAATGAAAGCCCGGCCATGACTTCGCGCGATGGCAACGGACGACGCGTTTTTAGCTAAAATGTTGCAAACGAAAAAAAACGCTGTCGCCCGTCGCGCGAAGTCGTGGCCGAGCCCTGAGCCTTAAACTCGGGGCACCCACCCATCTAGGAATTTAATTGGCAAAACCGAAGATGATCCATGAACAAATCAAGCTAAAGATTGAGATGGTCGCCCACCTTCCGTCCGGAGTGCATGTCTTTTAGTTGCGCTCCGCGAAATAATTGCTAAATATTAAGAGACTCGGTGCGATCATCTTTCAAAAACGGCATCTCAAGTTCGATCTAAATCTTGAGATCGATTTATTAATACGGGCCTAAATAAAAGTAGGCAAGATACGAATTTAGTAGGTACATGTCACTTCTGTTTTTGATTTATCATGTCGTCTTTTTTATGTGTCGTGGCGTCTCGAAAATTCTAAATTCAAAAAATTCACTTCGCGGTGTTCGAGCAAAAAGCGGTCATCCTCGAGCTGTCAGTCGCAATGGTTCCAGCCTTAAGGGCTCATACTGGTTGGAGGTTCTTATCAATATGTAAGGTATCTCCCTTATCTTAATCTGACGCGCTTGAGTAAATCCAGAAAATCCTTCTACGGCTCCCCATCTATTGGTGGCAATGTTATAAAAACGCCATCAAAAGCTCCCGATTTAATTGCCACTCTTCTTCTCATCATATGGTTAGTGTCAAATCAAATTAAATAATTTATTGTGGCAGGTTACAAAGATCTTATTTAGGTAAGTATAACGTTGTCTGCATTGCATTTTTTACTTTGACACTTGAACGTGAAAGTTTTTCATCCAATACATACATGGTTGTGCCCACACCGTTGCTAGATCGATGCTGGCTTCCCCCAGGACCCGGGGGGGAGCGCAGCATCTCGGCTCCATCACAGCCAGCCAGACATTCGAGCGTTGAATCTCTCTTATACTGTCGTATTGTTCGAACACGAAGTACTGTTGAATTGTTTTTTTCTGAACATCGATTTTACATAAAGGATGCCTTTAACTTAGGACCCATTCTTTTGAAGACTCGTTTGCAAGAGTTCCAAGAGTTATATTGGTAGTGGCAAGCTGTAGCCAATTGACTGCAGCTCATATACGGGCTGGCTCGACCGGGGTAATACCAGCCTATCACAAAAGATCGGCATAAAGTAGCCATTACAGCTGCGTTTCGTACGATGAGTGAGAGAGTTCGAAGCCCAACCTCCCCCCAACCCCTCCCGCTTTCCCACTGCCCAGGTCAAAATGTGCGAGCGATACCTTTGGTATTACAAGCATCTATATGCTTCGGTAACTGCTTAACATCAGGCGGGCCGTACGCTGCTTTGCCACCTCAGAGACATAACAAAAGTTACAATTTCGATTTTAGCCACTCGCTCCCACGCGTGGTTTGATTATGGTCGCGAATATTTGACCTTACATGGTTGGAGAATTAAAGTTCATGACTGGCTTACCTCTCTATAGCAAGGGTCTTGCATATTCCTTCTAATGCCAGTTCTTCGCTTCTTCTTGCCGAGCACCACAATCACGTACGAATTAGCCGAGTGTGGATTCAGCCATGCCAGTTTTCTGGCTTCAATGACGTTTACAGAGATCTGGCAATCAAATAAAAATATTTCTAACGTCATAAATTTAGATTTATAGAAGTATCGCGCGCGCGCTTTATAGGTACAGCTGGCCTACTCCGAAATACGAACCTAACGTTTCGGCTGACGGATTGTCGTGGATTTGACATTTCTTCTTTCGTTTTTCTCTACGATTTGACATTGTTTTGATCGTAAATCGAATCCGTACTTCGGACGTTCCGTCAGCGACGTATTTCGGAGTAACCCCCCAGGGTTGATTTTTGAGACGGGGCAGTAAGGGTAGGTACCTTAACCGTTATAGTTAGAGGAAAACGTTCCTACGAGACCTTCCCTAACTTTTTGAGATATTCCGAACTGCATTCACAGATTTTGGAAAAAAAATACAGTCAGCGAAAAAAATGCTAAAATACCAAAAAAATAAGTTGGTATTCTAGCAGTATTTGAAGCCTTTGGTAGGTACCGACTTCAAAAAAAAGTATAAAGCAATACAGTTACGTTTAAAAATCCAATTTTATACAACGAATTCTTAACCAAAAAAGATAACATATACAAAGAGTGCCGCTTTAACAACCTGAAGAACAACTTCTATATACATTACACCTTACTCAATAGTTTCTCAATGCACTTAGTCATCCGAATCAGAACCCTATTCCTATTAAACTAGGGTGTATTCTTATCTTATACTATCCAGGTCGAGACAGATAGTGCGTGACTAAGTGGATCTCAGGCAGTTACCTTGCATTCATGTTACCAAAACAAGCGCAGTAAGGCGCATCTAAAAGTTTCATACATGTTTGCCCTCAAGTATACGTGAATATTTACAGGTTTCCAAGAGTCCTTGCACCATGGTCACCTGAACCAATGAATAATGGAATACCTGAAAGTACTGTGGAGCGGTGTCCGGGTTCCCGTCAGGCCTGTAGCCCGGCCGCACCGGTTTCTGCAGGCACTGCTTCTCGAGCGATTTGGGCCACATTGTAAGTAATTATCTTTTTATTTTATCAATTTTCTTTTGGTTCTAGCGTATTTTGATCAATGACCTAAGAGAGAAAGGACGAGCCCTATGTGACGTCATCTGTAGCCAAACACGAGCACACGATCGTCCAAAATGGCGCACAGCAAAAAGTGTTGTACTTTTAGTTAGTCGATAGTATCCATATCGATATACCTAACGATCATGTCGCGGGAAAAGTGCTGGGTCCTGATTAGGTAGGTTCAGCTATGCTGGGCTAAATCAAATAAGGCAAAAAAGGGGGGAGACAAATCTGCAAGGCTCAGGTCAATGTCAAGCGTGTACATTAACGACACGATGGAGGCGGGTGCATTTCCAGGGTGGTATGGCTGGATCGTCAGGTTCTTCTGCGCAGGTACATCACTAGAGCACTCACTTGGGTTTATCCAGTTCACACAACACAATTACACAAAGGATTGAGTAGATTTCGTGCGATTAAGGTTTTTAGACACAGGAGGCACCGCGACGACGAGTGTACCAAACGAGTCAGTCAATCAAGTGTCATGAAGGGGGGAAAGAGACCGCAGCACAAATATCACGTTAATCGGGAGTAGGCAGTACAAAATTATGTTTTTATTTATGACTATTATGTTATTTTATGACTCTGTGGAGCGAGTCACCCTCTTCCCTCTAAAATGGTTGTGCAGAGTGACGCTGCTGCTCAAGTAAAGTCATTTTCACATGGCAACTCTTCGGGGTTCGCAATTTAACGTTAGAGACCACCAGAATTTCAATGTCTCGGCCTTGTTGGCGCCTCAACTTTACCACGAAAATATGCACGTGTGGAGAGCCTCATGCATACACGGCCATCATCCCTACCTACCACTGCCCAGTGTAGCAAAAGCGTAAAATTAAAAATCGACAAATTTATCAGCTAAAAATCTTGCGAAATCAGGAGATTTTGAATAAACTCTATTTTAACTTCTTTAAGCCGTTTTAGCAAATCCCACATTTAATTTTAAAATGTTCACTATCCATAAATCAACTTGTTATCTCTGTCGCGCATCTTTATGTTCGTGAGTAGTGATGACAAATATTATAAAACTAATTTAAGGCGGCGCAGTCACGCACCTTCCAAAACAGAAATAATTTCTTTGTGGTCACCCCGGGGTGACGGCGCGGCCCAACGTGTAGGTGAATAGAATTTGTATCGATAACTTTGAAACAAAACTTATAAGAACAGCACTACGTTTATATGTAAACATAGCAAATATTTGTTAGTTTTATTTTATATGAAAATATGAATTCGAGAGTACGATTATAGACGGGAACTCAATTAAAAATTAATATAATGTACCCAAAATTTATTTTCACACACTATAAATACACTTAAATATGAAAATAACACAACTAACCTGGAAAATAACAAACCTTCGAAATTCTTTCGAGAATCAGAACTGCATGCCCTAACGCAACACTAAACTATATTGTTTTTTCCTTAATAATCCCAAATAACATAATAAAGAGTCACAAAATACACACAGTTCAGCGTAAAATTTAAAATAATTTGTTAAGACGGTAGAATGACAGATGAACTACTAACCAGAGAGAGCCGAACATAACCGACGGTCCAATATGTCGGTCCAAAAAGATCTTCAAGGAGAATTTTAATGACAGAACCAACCAAAAATTTCCAGAAAAAGGAAATATATGACATATACTGTACTGTTTTACATAGCTAAATTGTAACGTGCAAGAATGAGACGGATATGTTTTCGTTAATGTGGTCCATATTTGCATCAAATATGTATACCATAAACAATAGCTTCCGATCTATTACTATAAATCTATGATTTTGATGCAGGATTCTGTCAGTGTCATGTTGAATTATTATAATCATGGCATTGTCTATGTTTTGTTGCTCGTTTTGAAAGAGATGGTGATGGAACTTTTCTTAGATTTTCCTATAAAACGACGTTTGACAATTTGCGCGGGTGAAGGCACGGGTGAAGGGATGTAGATAACGCCTACGTTGACATTTCAATCTACCGGTCAATAGCAAAACTACTCGCTTCGTTCTATGTCGATCTTAGTACATAGTTTAACTTTTTCACACTAGATGTCACTAAGTGTAGGGTGATAAAAAAACGTACAGAGGGTCGCCATCTAGTGTCGAATATAATTATATTTGGGATGCGAACGTTGGCAAGAAGTCTGCACAGGACGAACGCCAACAGCACACTGTGATGACTTCAACGGCCTAGTTGAGCCACCACAGTGCCACTGTGGCCGAGTTCCTAGACCCAGTCCCCTTAATGTTAGGTCCATGGGTATTACAAATCACTTAGTGCGTCCTACTAAACGGAGTCCATGGACACAGTACACCTCAGACATTCACGAGAAATAATGCTGATACGGCTCATATTTTGGTGAATTTAATACCTACGCAATTGTCGATTGCGAGTGGAATACCTACAGTTGTGTGAAATTCGTTGCATGTAGTGGTGCGCTGAGCACAAGTCTGGGGCCTTACCACCACCTCTTATAGCAGTTTTGTTTTAACGTTTCAGCGGCCATTTGTGCAATGACGTACCTTATTGTCATGACAATAAGAAACGTCATTAAAACGTCGTTAAAACGTTCCTATAATTGAATCGCAATAAGAGCTTGTGGTAAGCCCCCAGGTCTATAGTCTGACCGCTACCGCTGTACCACTCCTTAGGTATGCGCGGGGAGGTGGGGAGTGGATTCGCACCCCCCGTTTCGCCGCTCGCGTACCTAAGGAGTGGGACAGCGGTAACGGTCAGACTATAACCAATAGACATTTTTCCTAAATATCTCCAAGACAGCTCATTAGTAGTTTTATAACACGTAGAGCCCACCTATATTGTCTTTTACTCCTGTGACCTAGATTTATTTGCCTATACTTCCAAATATCTATGTTATAAGACACTCGTAAATCGGTGCGTTAAACTAACCCATTGATTTATGGTTTCCCAATCAGTGGCCACCGAATCGCGAATGGCCTTGTTAAAATAACTGAACATAGTGATCAGATTTATGACATAGTAGCCCTTTTATAATGAGGGCTGCCGAAAATTTATAATCTACTCAAAGATATTACCAAGAAAGAGGGAAACACATGCACAGCTTTCTAGGCTATCTTTTTTTTATTTAAATACTTAAATCTGTTTTTTTAATGACAATGTGTTAATAGCTGCCTGCTCACATAGCGTTGCTGTTTGAAAACGTATACATTTATTTTTCCTTGAAATGAGTAACCATTGAGTTTCTTGCTGGCTCTTCTCAATGGAAGCAACATCGGAAACTGGTTGTAACGCTGACATATTGTTTTTTGACCATTTATAAATACTACATATAGCGTAAATGAATAAAAAAAGGAGATTGAATTTTTTTTTAAACACGTGACTGTCCAATATAGTCTGCCCTACCATCCACCAACCTTCCCTTACACGTGTTTCATTATTTTTATTGTTTTATTGTTGTTTATATTCTAGTCTAATTTCGAACCCCAAGATACAGACCTTCGGTCTAGTTTGGGGCTCACTGGTAATTGTTGTTTTTACTATTTCTGTTCATAATAAAACTTATCTTGTCTTACTAAACGGAGTCTATTGACACAGTACGAGTAAGTCACTCTCAGAAAATAATGTTGATACATGATTGTATTGGCAATACTGCTCATCTTACTGAGTAATACAATACCTTCTTATATATTTAATTATCGAATTGCGAGTACCATAACAGATTTATGAATGTGGCTGCATGTAGTGGTGCGCTGTACCTATAAGTTTAGTTATTGCGATGTAAGAAGGTTCCATATCTATCTACTACTATCCTCTTACGATATTGTAGGGTCTGTAATATAAATAGTTTTAGGATCAGGATACACAATAAAATAACAAATTAATGTTTAATGTCAATAATATATTAATACCATTTTCACGTATAAATAATATAACCTAAGTATAATAATGTTCTAATCTACTAACTACACATTACAAACTTCTAACAGTTTAATGATAATTTTAATCCGGTGATTACAAAAGTTACGTTAGTTTAACTACATGATTACTATGAACATTTTTTTCGCTACATAAGTACAAATATAATGTCGATGGTACATAACAAAATGGGGTAGGCAGAGACAATTTAAATTGATAGGATTTGGTGAGTTCTCAATTCATATTCTTCTAAATTGACGCATCTAATCATATTTCCGTGTCGCTCATACACTACGACCAAGAACAGGATGGCAATACGATTAGTTTAGTTAAGTTTAGTGTGTGGTTACACTAACATAATCAGCACCATATTGACTGCGATAAATGAACTGAAATAATATAATTTGATTAGGTACAGTAATTTGGACACCGGTATCACTAAAATTTGTAATACAATTATTTATATTATGTAAGTACTAATTAATTACAATAACCCCATATTTACTTATAATAATTATTAAGTAGGTACTTAAGTGTGAAACTAACACTGACTAGTATCACTTTATTTACATTATCTTTTAATTAAATATACTGGAATTGTGAACTTATTACAATACTGAAGCAAAATGTTAGTGTTCAATATACAGGTTGTAACTAAGGTATTAGGTACCAAGAAAGAGGGAAACATTTGACTGACCAAATAGTATGTCCTACTAAACTGAGTCCAAGGACACAGTGCGAATCGGTCGTTCGCGGAAAATAATATTGAAAATGTCGTCCTCGGTAACGCCAAAACTAATAATCTGGTGAATAACACGCATCAAAATGCCTTAGAGCTACCGCAGACTTGCTACTTTTTGCATCGGCGATCGGCGATTTTGCGACTGCATCGCGTTTTGGCGACTCTCTGCGGTCGGACGCAGCGACTGCTCCGATGCTAAAAGCGACTAAATCGCCGATCGCCGA
Organism: Drymonia ruficornis; assembly: GCA_947859195.1. Lineage (NCBI taxonomy): Eukaryota > Metazoa > Arthropoda > Insecta > Lepidoptera > Notodontidae > Drymonia > Drymonia ruficornis. Next base: position 3,835,931 of record OX401907.1, read on the forward strand.
TGCAAAAAGTAGCAAGTCTGCGGTATCCCTTAAAGTTGATTATTGAATTGCGAGTCCAATAACAGACGCGTGAATTTAGCTGCATGTAGTGGTGCGCTGAGTACAAGTCGAATGATTGTGATGTCAGGAAGTGCCATATCTGCTAATATAATACATCAATGGGGTGTAATCTCTAAATGGGTTAATATAGGAACATCCAAAACTAAAAGAGATACAAATATTTTCCAAGAAAATCTGCATTCATAAATAAAAACAAATTCATACATGATTCAGGAATCAAACCTAGTAATATTGAAAAAAAAAAATATGTTTTACTGCGATTTTTTATTATAAATACATTTATAATCAACTACTTACTTAAGAGTGTTACCATACACAACCGATCGATCGATCGATGACGATCGATGCCATCGATCGATAGAAGAATGAGATCGGTCGACCCCGATCGAAAATTCCTACTAAATACATCAAATTGATTGTTCGGTCTTTATCTATTCGTCGTCGATCGTCGATCGATCGAATCAGAATGGCTTACGCGTGTCGATTTCCTACGACTCCGCCGCTGTATTCTAAAATACTTTTGGGGGAAAAGGGAAGATCTTCCAGCCAGGCGGGTGGTATGCCTGGCGGGGCCGGCCGCTAAGCCCCAATGGTTATTGTCGGGGTCTTCTATATATACTAAGTGTTCTGCGAATCTTGCTTGCGCGATTCAGACTTCATTCTTGTACTGTAGCGTGCTTGCACCCAGTGCCATCTTAATGGTGGCGTCGTGAATGCCTGTATGGTCGCTACATACTTATACTAGAGAATCCACCAATTACGCAGATCGACGATCTATCAACGATCAACGGTTGATCGATGATTGGTCGATTGATTTGTCGACCGGTATCAGTCGATCGGCCAAAGTTACTAGACCAATGTTGGGTGGATGTGTAACACCCTTATGTAGGTATAGCTACTGATAATATTTTATGATCTATGATGATATCAAATTCCTACACCCTAAGGGCCTCCGCAGACTTAGCATCGGCGATCGGCGATTTTGATGCTGCGTCTCGCTCGTTCGCGCTCGAAGAAATGCAACGCAGCATCGATACGTCACAAAATCGCCAGTCGCCGATGCTAAAAGTAGCTAGTCTGCAGAGGCCCTAAAGTAGATACCATTAATCACTACCAGATAATACGACAATAATATTAGGAACTATACATTCATGTGGTTATTACTACAATTTAAAATTATCAAATTATAATCAATAATTTTTCTGGGAATTATCGAAGTTCGTAAGCCAAGTTTTTCTCAATAAATCAATAAATATATTACATAACTTGTCACTTTTTACAATCTGAGAAATTGATTGTTATTCCTTAATTTCAGCCCCTGGTCACACCAACAGATTTTTGTCCCTAAGGGCCTCCACAAACACGCTACTTTTTGCATCGGCGATCGGCGATTTAGTCGCTTTTAGCATCGGAGCAGTCGCTGCGTCCGAACGCAGACAGTCGCTAAACTGCGATGCAGCATCGATACAGTCGCAAAAAAGTAGCATGTCTGCGGTGTCCCTAACATGACCTATTTACGACAAGGACACTACCCCCTTATTTATAGACAAGTGATTACTTGTTCTTAAGTTAATTCTAAGCAAAGAACCTATCTCACAATCCCGTCTTGACCATTAACCTATTATAAATTCTTTGGTCTTTACAAACTTGCCATAAATAATGACAATACCAAGGAATTTATAAGTTCCAATCATGTACAATACCCGCTTAACGCAGTGTCTCACGCCGGAGACAAATTGAAGCTTTAATTTGTCGTGATCCGGGTGTCACTAAGATGGCCCCAGTCCATTCATTGGCCGTTTTTCGATTACACGGCTCGGCACCGGCGACGGCACAGTGACAGCTATTTGCGGGGTTTTCATTGGTCAGTAACCAATGACAACGGGTCACTGACCAATGAAAAAGCTGCCGCCATGCCGTCGCCGGTGCCGTGCCGTGTAATCGAAAAACGGCCATTGTACTGTACCAACATGTTTTGCTTAGTTTTTAGCTGGCGATATTTATTATTTTTATTTGATTATAATTTTGAGAATCCGCCAAACGGGATTATCAAAAAGTTGCTTCTCTTAGAATTTACTTAAGATTTTTTAATGACTTGTTTATACGGTAGGACTATTCATATTCGTTTTTAAAGCCAATTAAGAAGTCCTCAACTCCTCGAAGGCTTCCATTCGTCAGTACAGTTCGTTGAAGTTCATCGGATGTGGGTGCGGCGTGTGGACCCTCAGGTCTTCGAGCGGCGGCATGGGTTCTGACATCAACATGCTGGGCCCAGCGCTGGTGACCACCGACCCTGGGATAGGCCCATTGGAGTGGCCATTAGACTCTTGCCGCATTATGTTTCTACGCCATTTAGCTCGAGCGTTTTGGAACCACACCTATAAGAAATGACATTCAATTAAGTAAGCGACCAAGCCAACTAGGCACTCGGGTCAATGTTGATGATGAATGATGTAATATGAAATTTCGATATGACTTGTAATCCCGTATGGTCTAGTGGCTAGGATACCTGGCTTTCACCCAGGAGGCTCGGGTTCGATTCCCGGTACGGGAAATATTTTTTTTTTTTCAATTTAATATTTTTCATGTTAGTTTTCAACATTTTATTGGATACGTTTTGCTGGTATTTGAACAGAAATGGACTTGCCTGCAACACTCTTTTGGAGAGTCCAGTCTTCTGTGCGAGTTGTTTCAAGTCTTTTGCATCAGGATTTTGGTTGATAGCAAAGTAAGACTTCATTGTCCTGAGCTGATGGTGCTTGAAGCTAGTCCGCATCCTCTTAGTCCTCTGGCTGTGGCTGGAGACGCTCCCAGGAGAGGCCACCGAGGAGTCATAGGCCAAAGACTCCATGGAGGATGAGAGGTCACCACGGTGAAGAATCTCTGTAACAATATAAAGAGAATGTTTCACTTTTTTACAGACTTCCAAAAAAAGAACCCCCCCCCCCCCCTTCTCACAGGAGATCGGTTTAAAGTAGCTGCGTTTCATACGATGAGTGAGCGAGCCGGAAGACCTCTATTCCTCTCTCTTTACCCAGTAAAGTGGAGTGGACAGGTATACGCCTTGTTCATCTGAGGGTCGGCCATCGGCAAAGTGCGAGCAATGCCTTTGGTATTGCAAGCATTAATCGCTCGCTGTTTTTTTTTGCATTTTTTTATATTTTGAGGCGGCAAGCTTTGTTGTATAACAAAGAAGGAGGTTCCCTGCTATCTTTAACTGAGTTCAAAAAGGAGGAGGTTCTCAATTCGACTTTGTTTTTTTTGTGTGTGTTTATTACGCGATTTCTCCGTAATTTTTTGTCGGTAATATTATTACACACCTATCTCCGGCTTTTATAAACCAGTTTCATTTTTTATGCCTCGGTGTTGTTTTGCATAATATAAAAACGTTTCCGAAAACGATTGATGAATCAAAATGACTACAAAAAACGTATGCTCTACCAATTTCCCAGCTCACCTACCCGTGGCCACATCCTATAATTTTTCTAGCAAGTAGCAATTGTTAAGAGGAAGCAATCGATTGCCGGCTTCGCGATTCCGGAGGCTGTGGTGGCGACCGACGAACCAAGACACTGGGATCCAGGCTTTTTGCTAATGGGTGCTGACAGGAAGCATAGTTCCGGCACAAGATTAAACATAGTCCGCAGATGAGACACTGTCTCGGAGTTAGTACTTACAAAGTGCAGGTACATCTCTAATCGCCGATTTTTTATAATATCGACTCCAAATCTTTATCTATAGTCTGATTTTTAATTAGACGAAGCCAACTGACAGCTGAAAAGTTCGAATTTGAACCTTATTTGTTCTATTTATATTGAAAAGTGACATAAGAACCTGTCAGCCCACTTCGTCTAATTAAAAATCAGACTATAGTGGCTAATGACAGCTACGGAGCAGAAATAGCTGTAATAAATGTAACGCCTGTTTCAGTATTGTCAAGTGCCTAATTCCACCAAATAAAAATGGCATTTTGACGGTTCCATAGAATATCTGTCAAAACTCCATACCCATTTATCTGGCGAATACAAATTATTTTTCATCACTCATACGCGGAAAGTAGGTCTAAAGGTGCCTGAAGAGCCGACAGAAGGTGATACTTTTTAGGTCGGGCAAATTCGTTGACAGAACAGGCACAATCGTATATCCAGATATACGAGATGCAGTCACTCACCATTATTTATTTATAAAATTTGGTATTTTTAATACTACATACCGGTTTTAGTATAGTGTTCGAGTAATATCCTCGGCCCTTTAACCCTCATTTCTGGGTAAAACAATTAAACATAAAACTAGGGTCACTCATTAGTAAGAACGGAAATGGACTGGGCTGACACCCCGCCGGCCAGCTCGGCTAAACGTCAAAACAAATAACTTCGAAATGATGAATGTACCGATAATTGGACACATTTTGATCAAACAGATAATATTTAATGGGTAGGGTGACTATAGCGCGGGATCTTTGCGAGACATGTCCTGTGTTGAAAGATGTGGTTTGTCCTTGCGCGGGTCTTTGCGAGACATATCCTGTTTTAAAAGATTTGGTTTGTAAGCACGCAGCTTGGCTAAATTCATCGGGTGGTCGCAGGCTTGATTCCCGCCAAAGACAAATTTCGGAAACGGCTTTTTCGTAATTTGCCCGTCTGGGTATCACTGGGATCGCCCCAGTCCACAATACGGTAGCCATAGTACAAGAGTTGTTTAGTTTGAGACCATACAGTTTGTGTATGATATTTATAATTACATACATATTTGTTGTCCCACGATCTCACGCGCGTCACTATACCTACATAAGTACTAAGTAATAAGTACTACCAGCCAAGACAAGACAAAACGCGAGACAAATCGATTTTGTCTAATTCTCTCCTATGCATTAAGAGAGACGGTGCGACATAATGCGTGACAAAAGTCATGACAGGCGCGTGTCCTAGCCACAAAGGCCCGTAGACAAATGGATTCGTCTACAAGCATAGCGATTTATAGAAACGCTTGTAGACAAAGTCGCTTGGCTAGGGGGGCAGGGTATAAAATAAAACATTCGAATCAACACAAAGTTTGTCTTATAAACTACATAAAACATTCAAATCAACACAAAATCTGTCTCACAAACTACAACATACATGCTCACCCTCACAATAATGTTTCTCAGTCGTAAAAAGCCAGTGGTTTTAAAAAACATCGCGCTACAACACTTGGGTGGTTGGCTGCGTACCTTGCGGGATCACCGATGCGCGTCAAGCTAATTATTAAATTTATAATTAAATATATTAGTTTTTTGGGGCATGCTTTCGTGTATCGTCCGTACTGTTTACTGGTTTTTAGTTTTTTTTCGTAACATGAGTAGGTACAAACGTTTGCTCGTAAGATAAAGTTGGATAAGATGTTGGTACAAATATTGGTCATGAGCACTTACTTACGCATATAAAAGACGGTTCCTATACATTGTCTATTTATTGGATAAGATATTTTTAATTTTTTTGACGACCGCTTGGCGCAGTTGTTCACGCGTAGGCAGTTCGGCTCATTGCATCGGGTGGTTGCGGGTTCGATTCCCGCCAAAGGCTAGTTTCGGAAAGCGGCCTTTTCGTAATTTGCCCTGGTCCGCCACTGGGTTTACCCCCCAGTCCATTATACGGTACCCATAGTACAAGCTTTGCTTAGTTTGAGACCATAAAGTTGGCGTGTAACGGCTCGTATTCATAGATTTATGATTAGTTGAGCGCGTATTCTCAAAGTTGAGATCGATCTTAAGACGCTGTTATTGACAGACGTCTGAATCTCAAGATCGATCTCAACTTTGAGATGCATTTATTACTACGAGCCTAAGTCTGGCGATATTTATATTTTTTATAACATTTGTTTCAGAGACAGTTGTGAAATGAACAGAAAACTTCGGAAAGGACTTTAGTAAATTATACCCCTCCATACAAGGAGGAGTGCGCTTTGATAGCACCGTAACTTCACATAAACAGTTATATTCCTATCTTCTACACCAAAAGAGAGAACTAAAAATAATTAAGTCTACTATAACTTTGAAACAATCTATATTGCTTGGTGCGGGGGCATAAAATGCCGCTTACAATAAACGCGCCGCTAAGTTACCGCGGGTTAATGTTTTACTTTTATAGTCGAAATTAACATGTTACCGAATTTAAAAAAAATCATTTTTTTTTTCTCGGAAAGGCACAGGTAATAAAGCATCTGGGCTGTAAAGACTTCGATATTAACGATTGGTTATAAAAAAAGTAAAGAAGCTCCGGCCAGTACTTGGTTTATTGCGGTTGTAGGCGCCTCGCTTTCGGCTGTGGTGCAAGTGATGAGCGGAAGCGAGGAATAGCATTTTGCTTGTGCGTTTTCAAGCGTTACTACTACCCCACCAAGCCAACTAGGAACTCGGATGGAACGCGGCTTCCCCGTCCGCATAGCGCCCGCACACCCGCCACGTCCTGCGGCTTCCCGCCCGCCACACCTCCCGCACACCGCCACCGCCTTTTTGTGCGGGTGACGTCACATTTGACAGGTGCCTAGTTGGCTTGGTGTATATGCTCCGTGTCGCTCAAATGACAAGATGTCATTATTTTATGTGGCGGAGGTGGTTGGCTATCTCACTCATTCTATAAAACTCAGCTATAATAACTACTTTACCCCGATATTCTGTGAGAGGGTACTACTTTGTAGGTAGTGTTAAAAAAAAACATTCTAAGGAATGAAAATTATGTGCTCATCAGAAAAAAAATGCGTTAGTTCAAAATAATAGTTAAATCCTTCCGTCTCTAACTTGGTACACCGTGGTCAAATAAAATTTGGGATCTTGTAAGGCGATACTGTCCATTGCTAGTAGTTGACGACTTGACGGTTATATTTGTAGCAATCAACTTGGACTGGTAATCCATCCATGTAGTAAACTATCGTATGCCTTTATTAAGTTGTATTTTCTTAGGGAAAGAGATATTTTTAGGGTTCCACAGTCTTACTTAAACGGAGACACTACGCAAAATTGATTATAAATCGGTTAGCCCATGTGCTTTTTAAAATATACCACGTTAAACTTTAGATGGTCAGGAATAAAATGTACCTATTTATGTTTCATGCTACCAAAATTTATAGAAAGCATGCTATAAAAAATGTGGTTTTTAACATTAATTGTAAATTCCCTGTAAAATCTATACCAAAATAATGCAATAGGTACGTTTTTATAAAATATGTTTAGACATTAGTTATGAAATACAAGTCGTAAATTTGTTTCGATGAAATTAGGTTTCATTTTATTGTCATAGACTTTTCACTTGCTTTCACTAGCCTTGGAATAAGGTGCCGACCGAAAAAAACAAGGATTTTAAAACATCTAGTGATTTTAATGTTTTAAAGTTCACTATAAAAGCATTTGCAGAGCTCCACCGTGTTTTAAAAATATAAACACGAGATAAACACGAATTATGTCAAAATTAACAGAAATCAGGTTAGACGCGCGCTCAAAACCAGCTTAATTTTTTATATTAACAACACAATGGTTTAAAAACTCACCCCTCAAACAAAACATTATATCATGATAACACTATTTATATATCTAATTTAAAACTAATGGTTCAACAAAAAAGCAGTTATACTGCACACCCTTAATTTAAAACAATTAATATGAAAAGTAATGGTTTAGTTAACGAAATACATTTGAACTGACCGCAGGATGCATCACCTGTCCAACTCAAAAAAATGGTTAGGAACGGGCGAATTTCGTTACTCTGGGCCTAATTCATGTGAACACATTTTTTGGTTTCGATGTCAGATCAAAGAGATAGGTAAGTAGGTACTTAAACAGAAGTAACGGTGTTAATTAAGGGCCTCCGCAGACTTGCTACTTTTAGCATCGGCAATCGGCGATTTTGATGCTGCTTCTCGCTCGTTCGCGCTCGAAGAAACGCGACGCAGCTTCGATACGTCACAAAATTGCCGGTCGCCGATGCTAAAAGTAGCAAGTCTGCGGAGGCCCTAAGCAGTGATCAGTGAATTTACTTATTTTTTTAATAACACAAAGAAGAATAAATCACGTAAGAAATGACACATTGCGCTCCCGAACGCGCATTTCAGAAGCAGGCCAAAAAGCCGCCGAGCTTAAACTTGGCTGGGCTGTTCATGTCTGCCGCATGCCTAACACCTTTTGGGCAAATATCGCTACCGAATGGGTCCCACAAAATGTAAGATGGTCACGCGGTAGGCTCATATGGAGACGGCGTGACGAACTGGACACCTTTGCGAGGGATTGGACTTGTATAGTCCAATTTCTTTGTGTATAGCCCACGACAGGGAGGAATGGAAGAAGTGGAAGACCTTTGCCCAACAATGGGATACAAATCGCTGATATTATTATTAACATCATGTCATATTGCCATTACGTATTGTACCTACATATAAATAATAAGTAAATATCGCCAAACGAACACACAAACTGTATGATCCCAAACTAAGCAACGCTTGTCTTATGGATACCGTACAATGGACTGGGGGCGACCCCGACGGTTCCTCCAAAACGTTTTGAAGGTTAGCTGGAACCGACAGATAGACTATTTTTTGTTGTTATCAGTACCTACGGTAAAGCTTACATGAATTTTAAAAAATCGATTTGATCTACCTATAATTTTATATCATGAATTTAATAAAAAGCTGTCATTTTGACATTACAATCAGACAATGCCATTTATTTATTTGCATAGATAGTTACCTAATCTTGATTTACAAACACGCTTTCTCATTTCACCCCGTTCGGTGTTTTCCCGCCAACGGCGGCCATGTTGGCTCAACAGCGCCACTCGAGTGGCGCGCGTGACGGCGATAATGAGAACCACGAGTGCCCTCCAACAAGTCGTGCCTTATCGATTATCTTACAATCAAAATATCGCTTGCTAAGCATCGCGTATGCAAAATAGCCTGTTTTACCTGTATCTCACACAGAATAGAATGAATATACGTCACTTTCGTTGTGTTTTCTTTATAAATCTATAGTTCAGGATGTTCCTTATTTAAAAAAGTAACCGCTAAAAAGACTAACCAAGTGTCCCTAACTAAATAACGCTTGTACTATGTTACAATGGACTGCGGACAATCCGAGTGACACCCAGACCGGGGTAAATTACGAAAAGGCCATTTCCGAAATTTGCGTTTGGTGGGAATCAAACCCGCAACCACCCGATGCAGTGAGCCAAATTGCTTACGCTCGAACCACTGCACCTAGCGGTGGTCAACGTATTATATATAACGTGCCTACCCCTTCATAATGTGGTCGTGATGTTGTTTATGATAGCACCTTTCGCTTCAGTTAAAAAAAGTTTTAAATGTACCTTTAACATTTTCCTGCATTGTATACTTTTATTTTTTAAGGCCGGCAGCACATTATAAGATATTTACTGCCAGGAAAATGCCGCAAAGCGCTCCGTGCATACATTTTGCACTGGGTTCCGGACTGGTTGGGTGCTTTATGTGGACTGCATAAAGTCGTTCATAAAATTTCTGTCAGAAAGTTTCTGATGATGTGCGGCCGGCCTTAATATCAATAGTCGGTAGTTAGCGGCAAAATAGTGAATCGAAGTGGGTACTTTGAATGGCTCGCACTTGACTGCGTTTTATTGCGTCATGAGTCGTGACGTAATGTCCACTAGCTTTTCTTTTGTTTTTTTACGGCCCGGGGTACTACCAAGCTCTTGGACATCTCTTCATTGGGATGAATGGTACAAGAAGGAATATAAATAAGTATTATTAAGTATGAACCTTTTTGAAATGATTTTTTGGACATTTATGAAGTACTTCCAGACGGTCCCATTTAGCAGTTTGAGGCGATCGTTTTTCGTTAACTATCTGTATTTTTTTTGTATAGAGCATTCGGCGATATGTAATATTCTACTTATAGAGTTTTCATGAAACAATTTAATTTTTCATAATTTCATCAAATAAATCTGGGATATTAGATCCAACGCTACGACGACCCAGGGCCTCTAGTCTCTTAACAATTGTCCATTACGAAACCATAGGTGTCTTATATTATCCTCGTAAATTCTTAATTGTTAATCGCAAATGCTTGGCCGTGACTGCTAAGAGATGGCCGACAACATTTCGAACACCAAGAATTCACGAAGATAATACTAAACACTAGTGATTTCGCAATGGACAGTCTCCAAAATTTAAAATAAAGATCCCGTAAGCTGTTAGTAAAAAATACAATGTTCTCAGTGCATTCAACTCTGCGCCATTATTAATCGGGCCAACAAGTCACAGGCAGCCTGAATTCACTTCAATGAGTAGGTGCCTCATTTCGACGTTATAAAGAATAATCCAGACAACCGACCCTGACAGACGACCCAAGGCCCACAAGCACCAGCCTCTCCTTCTATCGCGAGCGCGATCAACGGGAGCGAAAGAGATAAAGCCAGTTTTGACAGTGCGCCGTCTATTCATTAGTCGTGATTATGGGATTGACAACTGGGACATTGGGGTACCGCTCGGATTTCCCTTCTGAGCCTCGCTAAAATTTCGAACGCGCGAATTCTATGAAATATGTATGTATACATACATACTTGTCTGGGACCCGTTCGTCTATGTATTCATTTTCTTACAAGCTTCAAAGAGGAGGGGTGTTTACGAAGCTTTTTATGCGACTCCAGTGTAATTAAATGTTGAATTTTAAATTAAATATTATAGGTAAGTAAATGAATTCGCATTGACAATTCGCTGAGCACAGAATACCAAAAGCTTAGCTAACACATTTATGTAGGTTTAGGCCAAACAAATAAAGAGCTAGCTATAACAAGCGTTCTTTTCCTATCTTTTCTCGTTCCTTTTATCTCTGAAAACAAACATAAACCAACGTAATTCTTTGTCTGTTACACAAATAAAATTTTATAGGATCGGAGTATATAAGCATTCGCTTGTTAGGTCTAAACCCACCTTTACATAAAACCACGAACGTTGATTTGAGATCTCCTCAAAACATGGGAACATTCATTTGCAATAACTTGGCTATAAGGTTCATACTAAAGTTCCAAAGAGGTATGAGCTTGCGGCAGTTCGTGACTGTGCCTAATTTCAGATACCTAGTATCAGATACTTAGTATCAGATATAAGTATCAGATACCTAATATGAGATACCTAGTATCAGATACTTAGTATCAGATATAAGTATCAGATACCTAATATGAGATACCTAGTATCAGATACTTAGTATCAGATACCTAGTATCAGATACTTAGATTCAGATACCTAGTATCAGATACCTAGTATCAGATACCTAGTACCAGATACCTAGTATCGAGTTCTTAGGATAAGGTTACCTAGTATAAGGTTCTCACCTAGAGCAGTGCTGGCCATTCTCATGGTCTGAACTTGCATGTCATCTGAAGATCCTTGAGTCACCTTCCTCTTCCTAGGCCGGCCCTTCTGACTGGGTCCACCTGGGTAGTACTGGGATGGGGAGTCTCCTTCACTATGAAGGTCCTGACACCTGGGGTGATGATAAAATGAACTTTAGATCGCTGACGCTAAAGCTACTTCTCCTAGCACTCTGCAAACTATAAACAATAACTACTAAAAGTCCTCAAAATTTGGAGGTTAATAACCTTCATCTTTAAAAAAAAAAAAAAAACCTGGGAAATTCTTTTACACACGGCTACCTGCGGACCTAATACGGTCCTTATGCAATAGTGCTAATGAATTGCATTGCAATTCATTTTTCCGATTTTCTGACGAAACCTTAGCAATTCCGCTAAATTTCTGTAGAATAGTGACACATTTTACGCCATTCGTGACAGTTTTACGGAAATTTAGGGGATTCTGCTGGAGGTTTGGAAAAATGAATTGCTTTAGCAGAATTGCCGCAATTCATCTTTGTGACGGTATTAACCCACCTGGTCCCAAACTAAGCAGATCTTGTACTATGGAATCCAGATAACTGATATTTTTGTTTGTAAATACATACATACTTCATATTATACATAATTACACCCAGACTCAGGACATACAGACATATTCATGCACACAAAGGCATGTCCCGGGTAGGAATTGAACCTACGACCAGCGTGAAAGGCGGCATCTAAACCAACCACGCTAACGGGCCCGGCAAAATGTTTCAAACTTTTTTAGGATGTGGACGATCTAGTAGGCATTTGGGTAGTGGACGGCTTAGGAAAGAAGACATAGAATGTAGTCTATCTAAGAAATAGACAACATTCGGGCTCTCTTATCGTACAAAACGTAGCGGTAATAGCTACTTTATGTCGATCATCAGTGAGAGGATGGTACTGCCCCGGTCGAGCCAGCCCATATATGAGCTGCAGTCAATTGGCTGCAACTTGGCTTACCACTAATAAACCTATCTATCAAGGATAAACACGATAAACATCCTTAACTATTTTTAAGATCCTCAAAGGTATTTTGATTAATTTTTCTAGGATTCGCTAAATGAATCGGTGTACATTCCATAGGCCTGTTAGGTTGAAATCTGTCAGCTTAATTGGCAAAATATTTGGGAGTCGGCATGGATGGGTTAAAAATTATGTTTGTTTGTATTTGGCAAAGGTTTTTGTAAATAAAAAACACGGTATAGTATGTGAAAAGAGATAGAATGCTTTTTAAAACGTCTAGGTAGAGGTAGGTATCTTCATCATGACGATCATGACATACATTAACGAATCCAATTGAGTCTCGAGTTTCTTCGTCTGAACCTTTCCAGGGCCTCGAGTCCCTTAACAATTGTCCATTCCGAAACCATTGGTCTCTAATACTGAGGACTGCTAACAGATGGCCGGCAACATCTTAGCCGCCAAGAATTTACGATTGATAATGAAGAATTGACAAAGATAGTAGGGTGAACCGGGGGATAATTAGACATCGTCAGTGATTAGATATTTTAAGGAAATAACTTATTTTCTGTTATTTACTGTCAATATAATTCAATGCAACTTGGCTAAGTGACGCTGTTAGCCATAGACAATCAATTGTAATATTCCACGAACAGCGTTTTTAAGAATAAAAATACTTATGGTGGGTTTTATCAAGTCGGGTGTGAGTTTCATTGAAAAATGGAAGAATCTTATCAATTTTATTAAGGACTGACATGATTCATTAGAATTATTGAATATATTTTAAACAGTAAATAACTATTTTATATGTTTAATACATACATAAATACATATAATCACGCCTGTTTCCCGTAGGGGTAGGCAGACACCACTTCTTTCCACTTGCTACGATCCTTACATACTTGTTTCGCTTCGTCCACTTTCATTAATCCCTTCATACATGCTCTTCGGTTTAGGGTACTCTTGACCTGGCCTTTTTTCAAGACGTCCCTGATTTGGTCTCGAAACGTCCGCCTAGGTCTACCCCTTCCAACACTTTCATTCACACTCGCCTTATACACTCTTTTCGTCAATCGTTCTTCCTTCATTCTCTCAACATGGCCAAACCATCTCAGCATACCTTTCTCAATTTTTGTCACTACATCTTCTTTCAGACCACAACGTTTCCTTATCTCACTATTTCTTATCCTGTCACTCAGTTTAACTCCTATCATACTTCTTAACGCTCTCATCTCAACTGCATTTATTCTGCTTTCATGTTTCTTCTGCCATACCCAACTTTCGCTTCCGTACATGAGTGTCGGAACCAACACCCCCCCATGCACAGCCAAACGAGCCTTGTTAGACACCTTCCGACTGTTCATAAAGGAGTGCAAAGCTCCATTCACCATGTTTCCTGCATTCACTCTTCTTTCAATATCACTCTCACACTTTCCATCTCTTGTAAACTTTGAACCCAGATACACAAACTCATTCACCTGTTCAATTTGTTCATCTTCAATCACGATATTGCAGTTTGTCACTGCCTGAGCTCTTTCAAACACCATTACTTTCGTCTTCATATGTTTAATGGAATGGGAAAAGCTTATTATTCATAACGTAAGTGGTAGTATTGGTTGTAATTATTCGTATTAGTCGTAAGTATTGGTTTAATTCAACAATTTAACACTTTATAGCACTGTCTAATCACTACACCTGGTGCATCTAATCACTGCAATGAGGGTGTCTAATAACAGAAAATGGCAAAAAAATCTCATATTTTACCATAATGTCTATAACTTCAATAATTATTGGATTTTAGCTAAAAACTGTTAATACAGTTCAAGCCAGTTTATTAGGCAATCTGAAAATAATATTAATAAGACTGTAGCTATTATACAAAATATTTGATATGCTGACAAAGTGTTGGCAATCCTTAAGTGGTCAATAGCTACCCGGTTTACTCTATTATATAGATCAGAAGTTTCGCAATTATTATTGTTAAAAGACTCAGGTTTCAAGCTTTAAATTCCACAATCTAGTGTGTATGTCATAGAGGGAGATAGAGTAGATATAAGTCCTAAAAGAAGTCTTTCACAAACTTGGTCGACAAAATCTTTCAAAAAAATAACTTTATGTTAGAAATAGCGTTATTTTAATTTGTCCGCGGACCCCAGCTTGGGAAACTCTACCTTAATAGCCGGCGCACAGTGAGGACGGCATGGCATGGCATTAAAATTTTTATCAATCGAATTTAATACTTATCCAATCGAAATAAGGTGCTCCACCGAGAAAATACTCCGCGATACTCCGAGATCGATCACCGAGCATTGAAATATATACCTTATTTCGATTGTATAAGTATTAAATTCGATTGATAAAAATTTAAATGCCATGCCATGCCGTCCTCGCTGTGCGCCGGCCATATAGGATCACATTTCATCACCCAAAAGTTACCTATAAACAGTGTTCATGTCTTCATCACAATATTCGTCCAAGCAGGCGCTATCGTAATGTGGTCGGCAGTACACTAGCCCGTCCCTCATGCCGAACACATCGCCCTTGGCCAGCTGGGTGCCGCACGCGGCGCAGGTGAAGCAAGACAGATGGTACACCAGGTCTCTTGCTCTCATCACCATCTCGTTGGCAGTGATGCCGTTGCCGCAGCGGGCGCAGCGTTTCACGCAGAAGAGTCTGTAACAACGAGAGTTTGATTTGGCACTTGAAGGGTGAAATTACGAATTGCTATGTGATTTGGTGCGTTCAGATGCCTCGCATGCCTCGCCCAAGCACTTCTTCTTCTTATCGTATTGGCCAACCTGGATTCAAAGTTGTTCAAGCCGCTCGAAGGCCTCTGACAAGGCTTAACGATAGCTGCCTAGATGACCAACTTTTTACGTGCCCACCAAAGAACGGAGACGCTCAGTTCAAATTCCACTAAATGGTCACACATCTCTAACTGACCTTGCCACGCGATGCTTAACTTCCGATTATTTACCGAACAGTCATTGCAGCTGGCAAAAGCGCCTCGAGCACTCATGTTATGGCATTAGGTCTACTATGCGGTCCGACGTCAAAACTGAGTGCTCGGGCGCGACATGCGAAACAACTTCACTACCATCAGTTCGCCGTTGAAACATCCGTGAGATGTTACTTTTGATAACTCTGCCTTGTTGTTTTTAATTGCGAGGTCTAGGTTGAATATAAAGTTAATAAGATATAGTGCGGAAGCTGTTCGACGCGAGCGCGTGCTCGCTGCGTCTCGCGTAACGTAACAAGTAAATAAGCGTGTTCATAACACGCGCATGCCGCGTAAAGCAGCTTTGCCTCGCGATGTTTGACATGCGGCGTGCGAGGCAAATGCTCGTCCTGCCTCACCTGAACGCTGTCATTGCCTCGCCTAGTTTGGCATAGTCATGAATAAAACGATAATGTTAATGATAATGTCGGCTATACCAGTATCTGTCTGGAGTGTAGGTTGACTCGCCCTTTGTCTCCAGTTTAATCTGTTCATTGTGCCTCGGGTTCATTCCCTTTATTTTATTGCAAAATTACACGGAATAGAAACCTATTCTAAGAAAAAATCTGGAGCAAAGCAAAATAAATAACGTACCAAATACCTAAAGCGATATCAACGGAAACCGATTTTCTTTATTATTAAGCTATTTTCCGTGAATTCGCGTAACACTAATTGAGTTGATATTACGCTGGGAACGTTAGAATTCCTGGAATCCATGTTGGGTACGGGAATGCAATATTATGGCGAATTGAAATTTAATTTATAAACTCAATGATACGATTTATTTAATAAAAATAAGCAGCTTTTCTAGCACTTAGGCACCTCTAGACAAGTGACTGTCGTTCACATTCGTTTCTACAAATCGCTACGGCTACCCTTCATCTATGGAAATGACATAAGTCACGTGATCTACTTATTGACGTGTTATGTCATTTCTATACATTTACGCGTAGCGATTTATAGAAACACTTGTAGACGAAGCCATTTGTCTAGAGGGGCTGGTGTGAAAGTCATTTATTTACAAATAGCGCCTATTTTTATACGCGATTTATTTACGATTTTATACACCTGAACGGAATTTCCTGTATTCCGAGAACACCCATGCAATTCTAGGAAAATGTATTTTTCACGGTAAAATAAAATGAAGCTGCAATGAAACTCAATTGCTAGTGAAGAAAAAAAGTGTGAAAGTTTCGAAGCTCTTGCAGTAAGCGGTATTGTGTTATGAATTGGAAAATCTGCTTCGTTTAGTGCCTGTTTCCTGTAATATTTATTTTAACTCATGCTACATTAAACAACGGTCTAATGGCCGTATTTACAAACAATATTTTCGATTTTGTAGGAACCTACTCTATAAAAATACATATCTCGGGCCATGTCTTCGTGCACACTGTGAGAACTCAGTAATGTTTGTAAATGGGTCTACCATGCACTCTACTATGCGTTCTACCATGATCTCTACCATGAATTTAATGATCGCGAAAGTCATCCAAAATTGTAAATTACTCTAGTGACCGCTGTACGCTGTATTATATTAAATTTAATATTGAGGTGTCTCTATCTTGGGTTGTCAAACATTAGAGACAAATTGTATACACAACAAATATGTACAGTAATATGTATAGTATAAATTGCATACACAATTGTGACAACAATATTGAAGTCTCTATTGTTTGTTTTATATAAACTGGAAATATTTAACCAGTGCAAACTCGGTAAGGTTCATGTCACAAATTATAATATTTACACCGTGTCTAATTACACAATAAGTCAGTCTGGAATCGAACCTACAACCCCATCCCTAACAATCAATCATCGATAATCACGTGTATCTTGACGCACCCTATTACAACATATTTGCCGCATAAACAATTACACCGTATGTTCTGAAACAAACATGGGGTGATTTAATTCGTGGTGGACAATGTCTTAAACAGGTAGGTTATAGGAGCCCTGCTTAAGTATCCACAACTAGAGTGTTTTCCTAAGGGCAAGACCCAAATTTGTATACAGTTGTGTCCTTACAAAAAAATATTCATGTTCAGTGACATCGATCCCGAACAACGGGCTCAGCAACGCCGCATGCCCAGAAAATGATGGCGGGATGAGCTGGATTCCTACTTGATAGATTGGTCCCGGGTAGCCATAGACCGGAGCAAGTGGAATAAGGGAGGGGAGGCCTTTGCCGTGCAGTGTGACAGTACAGGCCAAAAATTAAATAAAATGAAGATATAGTACGTAAGGTCTGGGCGGGGAGACTATTAAATAAAGTTGTACAATTTTGACCTATTTCAAAGTGAATGAATGGCAATAGCAAATTGCCACTGCCAACCAATTTTAACTTTCGTAAAATCCGTAGTCTGTTAGCTGTTCCAATAAGAGAAACAAGGCCATTCTACCATGGAGTATATTGTTGTAAACAAATAAAAAAAGTAATATTGACTTATTAAAAAAAGCTCAATAGCATTCGCTTGTCGAAGATAGCCAAAAGTCTTCATCCGACTTGGGATTTTTGGCACAATGGTAATTGCATTTTACGATTAGGTACGGAACCCTAAAAAAATTAAGTAGTTTATGTTTCAACAGAATAAACAAGTTTCTACTTTCTAATGCAAAGTAAGCTTAATATAAGTTCGAAAACGCGATAAAACGGGTGTGTGAATATACACGTGTTGTGGGCTTTGAGTGACAAGGCTGAGCGCTCCCTAATTGTGCCCACGTTTCAAAGTGACAACCCTGACGTAGTGACCAGTTATAGAGCACCATTATTGTAGTTATACTCCATAATTACTGAGGAATCAAAATTAATTATGTTTTGGTAATTGTTGGATAGTGCAATAAGATCGATGAATATGAAAGATGGAAATGATAATGTTTTTTTTATGTAACTAAGGTGGTAAACAAGCAGTTACCGTAGCGTATAGATAGAGTATACAGGGTGAAATCGAAATCGTGGGCAATATTTTAAAATATGACTCAACACATGATTCAGAATATTTTGGGAAAACAAATAAAAAACTATTGATAAAAAAATATTGCTCGGGTAAGCAAATAAGCAAACCATTTAACTGTTATACCCATGGACCAATTACTAAGGGGACTGGCCCTAAGCAACTCGGCCGAGTGGCCGGCCTAGTACTAACATCGACATAAAACGAAGCGAGTAGTTCAACTCTTTACCGGTAGATAGAACAATGAAAATGAAAAAACAATGACCACGTTTTTTTTCATACATATATCTACCTCTTTCTTTAGTCTTTACTCTATGGTTATACCTTACCTGGGTAATAAATTTTTATCAATGGATTTGTTGATTAATATTCCCTAAATATTCTGAATCATGTGTGGAGTCACCGTAAAATAATGCCCACGATTTCGATTTCACCCAGTTGATGCTTGCACCAAAGGCATCTTATCCTATGCTTAGTGGCCAACCTGTTTTCAGAGTTGTTCAAGCCGACCGAAGGCCTTTGACAAGGCTTAATGACTGCTATCTAGATGACAACAACCTGGACCGACTATTTTCGTGCCCTCCAAAGCACGAAGACGCTCACTTCAAATGCCCCTTAATCGTCACCTATCATTGGCTGACCTACCAAGCGTTTGACCCACAGAGTAAAGACTAAAGAAAGAGGTGCCCTTATTAGATATATGTATGAAAAAAAACGTAGTCATTGTTTTTTCATTTTCATTGTTCTATCTACCGGTAAATAGTTGAACTACTCGCTTCGTTTTATGTCGATGTTAGTACTAGGCCGACCACTCGGCCGAGTTGCTTAGGGCCAGTCCCCTTAGTAATTGGTCCATGGTTTGACCTCAGATCGTTTACCGATCAGCGAGCTGGCTGGCTGGCTGGTTGAATGAGCGCCTCCATTAGGTTGGTCTTGTATAGTGAATAGCATAAATATACACTGGACCGCAAAGAAAAAGGGGTCGGTTAGAAAATCTTCAATATCTTCAAAAGTACCTGACCTAGCTTTATGAAATATAGACCAAATTAAAGAATATTTTAATGTGCTTAAATGAAAAAAAAAATCAAGCTTTATTTTTAATAAACGTTAGTAAAATAAATAAAAATACGATTGAAGATATTGAAAACTTTCTAACCGACCCTTTTTCTTTGCGGTCCAGTGCCTTCTTCAGGGCACTGCAGAAGCGTAAGAACTGCAATATAATCATGCTTCACAAATAAAACAGAAATTTCAAAGGAACTGATACCACAGTTTGCTAAACATCGCAGAGCAATTTGCATTTGCAAGATAAAATCACGGAAAATTTAAAAACTCGCAATGGCAACACAGAAATTGAACGTCGAAGTAACGTTTAAAACGATAACGAAAAAAATATATTTTAACGATGCACCGTGAGGATAGTACTTACTCTCAGGAGCATTCTTGAATTCTACGGCAAGACTTGCATTACAATGGTGCGCTATTATATTATACTTATATACTACAACGAGAAAAATGTGATTTTATGACACATATACCTACGCATATATGTGCCTCGAGCCTCTTAGGGCCACCGCAGACATGCTACTTTATGCATCGGCGATCGGCGATTTTGCGACTGCATCGCATTTTGGCGACTCTCCGCGGTCGGACGCAACGACTGCTCCGATGCTAAAAGCGACTAAATCGCCGATCGCCGATGCAAAAAGTAGCATGTCTGCGGTGTCCCTTATCAACATGTTGTCGGCGATCTGTTAGCAGTCAGCCGACAACATGCCGACCGCCAATAATTTGCGATTTATAATGAAAAATACACGAAGATAATATTAGAGACCAGTGTTTTCGAAATGGACTTTGTTAAGAGTCTCGAGGCCCTGGAGGCCAAGTCGCTTAGCCATGTGGCGCCACTGTGGCGTTTTGCTATAGTGATCGACTCTCTAATTGGTCGCTTGATACTGACCGACCAATCAGAGGCCATCAGCCGGTCGGTCTACCAATCAGAGGGTCGATCACTATAGCAGCTCAATGGCAATGGCTAAGCGACTTGGGGGCCTGATGTAATCAGAGTTGCAAAAAAACAGGAAATTTAAAATGAAAACTGTTTAAAACGTGTTTAAATCATTGATTTAAAACAGAAGGAAAAAAATCACCATGTTCAAAACATGTTTTAAATGTTTAAAACATGTTTTAATCACGGTGTTTAAAACAAGGTGATTTTTTCGTAACAACCTTGGATGTAATGCTCAAACTCGAGATTACACGCGAATGCTCTCGATGACTACCTCCTTTTGAAACGAGCACGTCAGGTCTCATCCTTCACCAATCATTCGTACCTGTAGTAATCTTCCTTGCAATAGATATTCCCGTCTCTGGAGAAGCAAGTCAGCTCGGTGTCCAGCGGCAGTCGGCACTCGCAGCACCGGAGACATGTGCCGTGCCATTGCCGATCCACGGCGAGGAGATAATACCTGAGCAAAGGAGAAGGATTATTCAGTCGGATAAGGATAAATAAATGAATATTGCCAGACTTGCACACCAATTGTATGTCAGAGTAAAGTAGTAATAATTAGTAGTAGTAATTTACAGTTCGCTGACGGTGGGGGAAAACATCGTGAGGAAACCTACCTATCCCTCGGGATTAGGTAATAGTCAGTTCCTGTATACACGGCGACAAGGTTCACCACCTGTCACGTTGGGTTCTGACTATCTGGTGAAACGTGGGCTTTGAGTTGGTTAATACCTCCACAATGTGGTGGTGTATGACCACTCAAACCTCTGACTACCCCCGAATGGGGATAAAAGTCGTGACGTTACATTTATTTCAGTAAAGTAGCTGTATGTTCTTTTGTAACCTTACGGTTGGTACCCATACCTATTCCTCTTTGGAATAGGTATGGGTGTTGTATGTCAGAGTTGGGAAAAATTTAATTGCAATTAATTAATTGCAAATAAATTGCAGGTGGTGTCACAATTAACAATTAATTGTGATTTGTTAGCGATTGACAAACAAATCAACACACAACACAACACACAACAACAAACAAATTTTTCTTTTTATTTTCTTTTTATTATTTGGTTGTACATATTTTTGTAAACAAATGCAGAGAGGTCATAGGTTATTAATGTAAATAAATTTATATGACAAACAAATTAATTGTTAATTGTGATACCACATGCAATTTGCAATGAATTAATTAAATTTTGCCGAACTCTGCTGTATGGTCCCAAACTAAGCAACGCTTGTACTATGGCTACCATACAACGGACTGGGGGCGATCCCGGTGTCACCCAGACCTGGGCGAATTACGAAAAGGCCGTTTTAGAAATTGGCTTCTGGCGGGAATCGAACCCGCAATCACCCGATGCAGAGAGCGGAGCGGTCAACGCTAAAACCACTGCGCCAAGCGGTCTTCAGTTAGTATTATATTATTCTAGTCGATGTGGTGTGTAGTGGGTTTCTACTGTGGACCTTAAGTCCAAACTGCAAACCCCGGCTCCCAGCTCTGGGTGTTTCGAAATCCATGTGCGAATAATAATTTCAATAATATGATCATCACTTGCATACGGGGAGACATCGTGAAACCTGCAAGTTTTAGAAAATCTAACATGACAACGAAGGGCATGTGAAATCCACCAACCTGCACTAGGTCAGCGTGGTGGATGGTCCGCATCCCCCTTATATTGAGGGGAGGCCAGGGGAGCGGGACTTCAAAGGGCTAATTATTATTACCATAGAACATTTGAGGTCGTATTTAACGGGCCCGTTGGCGTGGTTGGTAAGATTCCGCCTATCACGCTGCAGGTCGTAGGTTCGATTCCTATCCGGGACATGCATTTGTGTTCATGAACATGTCTGTATGTCCCCCGAGTCTGGGTGTAATTATGTATATTAAGTATGTTCGATGTTCTTTGATAAGTATATGTAGTAATATCAGTTATCTGGTTTCCATAGTACAAGCTCTGCTTAGTTTGGGATCAGACAGCCGTGTGTAAAAAGAATGTTCTAGGATATTTTATATTTTATTTATTTATTTTATTGGGGCACGCACCATAGGCAAAAATACAAGCGTTTTTTTCTGACTGACAGTTTACTGGCATGGCTGAACCAACGTGTAGGTACGTACCCATAATTGTGGGTATAGCTTAGCAAAGTCAACCTCATAACTTAGGTTTAGCAAGCTCACCTGTCCTGTATCCTGCCCCCGCACCCCGCGCACTCGTCCGGGGCCGCGGGGGACCCTTCCGAGCTCTCTCGCTCCTTCAGCATAGCTTCCTGCTGAGAACTGGACTCTCTATCTCAAATAACAAGGCTCATTTTACTCGGCGCCGGTTTCTCATCAGAGCCGTTTGGTGTAGCCATAATATGGGTGTTTTATCCGTTTTTTGTTCTACGGTATTGGAACAGGATTCTGCTGGATCTGTCAACAAAGGAATGATGTCAGATGGTCCTCGAAATGACGCTCTTCGGGTTTTGGTGGGCAAGTTTCAACCATCAATGGTTAATGTGATAGGAACTTCGTGATTCGATAACACTCAATGATTTTGTATATAATATAGCATTTATTTAACGGCTTTGACCGCTTGGTACTTTAAAATGTAGCCTATCCTACACAGAGATAATAGAGCTGTCTATCAGTGAAAGAATTTTTAAAATCGGTTCTTATTTCTGGAGATTACCTCGCACAAACATACTGCTCACTTACATACAAACAATTCTACAATATCCTTAATATTACCCTCAAATTCATAGAGATTTTGAGCCAGCTAACAATGGTTTTAACAAGCATTTCTAGGTACAAAAGTGATTTGTAATGCCAGGTTAAATCCTTCATAACTTTCTATAAATTTGGAGGTTAGTTTTATATAAGGTCTTTAAGGGCCATAACACACCTAGCAGCCATGGCAACGTCGCCAACTGTCGCCAACCGTGAAAATATGTCAAAATATGACAGGTAACATACCTGGCGACCGACTGGCGACGGTCGCCAGTCCGTCGCCAGTCGCCAGTCGGTCACCAGAGGGGCTAGCCAAGTGGCATGAACGCTAATCGAATAGAATGGAATAAACTTCAAAATGTATGGAAATGTCAAACGTTGCTATGTAAATCAACAACAAGTCGCTATGAAGATCTCGCTTGAGATCACGTCACCTATGTCATTTCCATAGATGAAGCGTTAGCGAATTTGTAGACGTCTGCCACTTGCCTAGCCCTTCTGGTATGTTAACTGTCATATTTTGACATATTTTCACTTGGCTACGGGGTTGGCGACGTCGCCATGGCTACTAGGTGTGTTATGGCCCTTATGCATGGCACCTATAACCATAAAAGTCTTTTAACTACTTTCGTGATTCTCTACTACTCTACTTCATCTATAAATGTTTCTCGTAGACTTATCAACAATTAAAACAAATGTGAATACGTATTTCTAAGAAAATACTCTCCAGAAATGTAATTTAATTTTCAAGTTAATAGCAACGAATCAAGAGCGGCACCGAGGAGTAAATACCACTAGAGTCTAGTTCACTCAGACTTAATGCTCAATATGGTAAGCACATCAGCTCTGAGAGAGCTTAGTGCAAGAGCTGTAATACTCCTTACTTATGCAATTACTTAGAGCAAATTGAATACTCTCGGTAATAAATTATTCTGCACTGTAAAATATAAATATTTGTGATACGAAAATGTGAATACGGAAAGAATGTGAAATGGCTTGACGTTTAATTAAGAAACGCGACATTGATGTATTATTTTAGCAGGTATGGTACCTTCAAACATCGCAATCACTAAACTTGTGTTCACCACTACATGCAGCGAAATTCACACATCTTATTGCACTCGCAATTATTTTTTTATAGGACTGCAGTAGCAAAAAAGCGTACGGCCCGCCTGTTGTAAAGCATTTACCGTAATGCTTGCAATATCAACGGCATTGCTCGGACATTGCCGACCTGAAAGGAATTGAATGGAATTGAAGGAATTGAATTGTTAATTCGACAATTGACATTAAAGTTCATAAGAAGGCATTATTCACCAAAAGATGAGCCGTATTATACCAACATGTTTCCAGCATTATTTTCCGCGAGCGACTGACTGGTACTGTGACAATGGACTCAGTTTAGTAGGACAAACTATTTTGGACAGTCTCATGTCTCCCTCTTTCTTGGTAATATCTTTACAATTAGGTAAATAAGCCTAGCATCAAACGAACTACTGAAAAAAACGGACTAAAAATATACTGAAAATAAATGCATTCAGCTAACAAGAACATGACTGTAATATGGAATCGAATACTCATTCCATACTTGTATTTAAATTTTAAATTTTACATATATCCTCTTTTCCATATCGTTTACAGAGGATGGGCACAAATCAGTATACAATGGGCTGCCTACGGGTTCGCAGTCGTCCTATAGGACCTTATAGGATTCTTTACAAAGACAATGGGCTCGATCGGTTTTTATTTTTGTTCGTGACTCGATTCGGTTCGACGAAGAATATTTTTGAATATTTTATTTGTTTTGTTTATTTATTTATGTAACGGATGGGAGTATGGAGATGGTAGGTAGGTATATAATTGTTATTGTAATGTAATAATGTAATGTAACGTCACGACTTTTATCCCCGTTCGGGGGTAGTCAGAGGCTTGAGTGGCCATACACCACCACATTGTGAAGGTATTAACCAACTCAAAGCCCACGTTTCACTAGATAGTCAGAACCCAACGTGACAGGTGGTGAACCGTGTCGCCGTGTATACAGGAACTGACTATTACCTAATGCCGAGGGATAGGTAGGTTTCCTCAGGATGTTTTCCCTCACCGTCAGCGAACTGTAAATTATGCACATAGATGAAAATTCATCCATTGGTGCATGCCCCACCGGGGATCGAACCTGGGACCTTCTGATTATTAGCCCAACCTGTTCACCTCTAGGCTACGGTCGCTATAATTGTTATTGTGTAATTTTGGAAGTGCCTACCATGCATTATTTGCCATTCTAGCATTATGAAAAGTACCAATAAGTTTTTATTATAGTGTGTCTTGAATTCGTGCAGACCATAGAACAAGGAATAATTCTGTTTTGGGGTAGACATACATGGCATATAGGGCTGCATATCCCGGGCACATGCAGCATAAGCTAACCTCTCCATTACTTTCTTTCTCCGAGAGGTTCAAGCGACTGATGTTCAAATTATTTAAAAATAGACCAATACTTTAAAAGAAGCAACTTTTTTTCGTAGAATTTCTTCGAACCCTCGGCTTTTAAATTTGCGCTTAGAAGCCTATTTTCCTGTGATACGTGAACTTGTTACGGAAAATAAATAATGAATCAAAGAAAATCTTGTTATAAGAAAATCGCTTTGAAGTTGATGACTGTTAATAATACCGATAATTATCAAAGTTTCTTGGACATGAATGTTTGTTTACCTTTAAACCATTATAATATGTCACTTTAACATACGTCAGTGCATAAAAAAAATCTACAAAGAGCCTCCGCTTGTACCGTATCATAAATATTAAAATGCGCCATGTTTCATCCCTAAATAAAAGGAGGTGGCTCTAAAATAACGCTCTAGCGAAAATACCAAAAAGTAGACATAAAATACGTACCGCTTGTAACAAAAAACCAAATTTATTTCACCGCTAAAGTGGCGAGAATCCGTACCAAAATCGTTACGCAACAAACCAGTAATTAGCGCGCGTAACAATTGGTTCGCGAGGTGATTTCAACTGCACAATAAAATCCCTGTTATCGGTCAATAATGTTCCTAATTGAGTAACAAAAGTAACGATGTAAAGAATAATAAAAATATAACTGCTTTTAACAAGTTAGCTAACGTTTTGTTCTTGGAATTTAAAAAAACTATAATATACTATGTTATATTTTTAAACGACTTTCATCCCCTTTTTAGCTTCCTTACAAGATAAATTTATAAAAAACACGTTATATAAGGAACTCCTATACAAACTTTCATGATTCTAGACTTTGTTTTACACCCACAGGTTAGGATGTGTGTTTTCGTCAGTCAGTAGTTATCTTGACATTTTTATAGATATATAGATAGTCAGGAGTCTTGAACAAAGGATCTCAGATCTCTCATCGGCCGATTTATAGAAATCATCTCACCGTGAAAAAAAAACTATGGCAGAAAAGTAGGAAAAGCATCTCTTATCTATAGCACACAGGCCATTATTAAATATTAGAACAATTAAAAAATCTAAAATTTTAACAATTATTTTTAATCAGTTATTCCACCCTTCGGTAGCGACAACCGGGATCGTTAATTTAACGATCTAGGTATTAAAGCTGCAACACAATAAATTTAACTACACACCGTTTCCTGGTTCAAATATGAACCGGTTTTTATTGTGTGTTGTAATCTTTACGTCATTTTTATTGATTCATAGTTCCGATAAAGAGGTGAACAGAGTATCATAAAATCATATTTCCTACTTGTTTTTTTTTTGTCACCGCGCTGTCTTTTGGCTGACATTGACACTTGACAGTACTGTCAGTCTCTTGCTCTGTCTCCAACCTCACGATAATTTGTATTTGTACTATTGTAGTGACACTGAATAGTGAAGTGTCAGATAGGTAAAGTCATTTTAGACTCAATCAAGAGATATCTGGTGATCTGAAAAAACCTTATTGGATTGTCTCCTTGATCACAAGCATAGCCTGTCTATCATATCCGTGATTTTTCTTTATTTTATTCTGGATATTTAGAGTAGGTATGTGTGGTTAATTCGGTATATCGGCCGGAAGTTTTTAATTTGAAAGTTGTTATCAATGGTGATGTCTAGTTTGACACATCTGTGAACTCGTTGTTTAACACCTTTGAAGTGTAAAGACACCATTTATAAATCATATTATTTTCTATTCCCATACTATTGCATTCCTCTTTCTGTGGGCTTGACCTATAATGTAAAACCAAACCTAACAAAGCTTAACCGCACTATGTACTTCTCAAAGTTTTATAATAAATGTGTGTTTAAGTAAAATTTAATAAGCGTCTCTCTAAGTCTCAACTAATTAGTTGGCGGCATTACAAAGACCAAGTATGCTACTGACCGCTACCGTAAAATATAGCGTGCAGCTTGAAGAAACAGACACACTGTATTACATCCATTAATTATACTACTTACTACAACACCAAGCCAACTAGACACTCGGGTATAAATATCAAATGATAATAAGTCAATGATACCGCGGTTCTTCCACAACGTAGTGGGAGCTACTGCCACAGGAGTGCCCAGGCGTTGGCCCAGGCTCACTATGTTGTGAACGGACCGCGGAATCATTGACTTATTATCATTTGATATTTATACCCGAGTGCCTAGTTGGCTTGGTGTAGTAGTACTACAAACATGTCTAAACCGTTGAACTTTTCATTTTGGATGCCAGATTTAAAATTTAAAAGTACGATCATCAATTGGTTTTCACAATTGACGGAAAGTTCACGTTTCCAGATAGTAACCAAATTGATCTCCTTCCGAAGCAATTTTCGACACACGAAACAAGTTATAGCTAGCAATAGCTGACGGAAAAACGTCCGACACGGAAAAATCTGCTATCAGAATCGGATTTATTTGTCAAATGTGAATTACGTTCAGATACCTTCCATTCCTCCTGTATTGCAGAAACCTTCATAATTAAATAAAATAACCCAAATTAATCTACTCTTGAAAAGAGAATCAGATAAAAATTTTGTAGGAAGGAAATAATATTTTTAGAGTTAGAAGAATAATAGTTTTAGACAGTACATACCTAAGAGTCAAATAGCCAGACTCCATTCACACGACCAAAACAACAAACAAACAACATCAGTCTCTACCACAATTAAGAAAAACCTTGCAAAATAAAATTATTGCAAAATAAAATCTGAGGATAAAAAAACACGGTAGAATCACAACACGAATTGCAACTGCAGCGAATTACGCGCGAATGAGGGTTGTAAAAAAAATTACGCCCTCATCCCTCTGGGCGGAATCCCTCCGAGTAACCCCGACACACCCCCGAAATATGAAACAGCCCCCCCTCGGTTTGTTGCTAAGACGTCCCGAGAGGGTCGAATTCAACCCCGTTGACTAAGCGAACCACCCTCTGTTCTGTCTGCGAAATTCTGAAGATATTCTAGGACGATATTAATAAATCGTCAAATGACATGACCGACTCCAGCCCTGAGAATCAATTCAGAATACAGAAATAATAATAATGATATCCCGGGAAATTTTTACACACGGCTACCTCATCCCAAACTAAGCAGAGCTTGTACTATGGAAATCGGATAACTGATATGACTACATATACTACTTTTTTGTTTGTAAATACATACTTAATATACATATACACCCAGACTCGGGACATACAGACATGTTCATGCACACAAATGCATGTCCCGGGTAGGAATCAAACCTACGACCTGCAGCGTGAAAGGCGCCACTACGCCAACCACGACAACGGGCCCGTCAAATGGAGTTTTATGTTAAATTACTGTTAAAATTAACTGAAATAGTTTGCGACAATTACATATCTTTAAAGCAGACCACAATAAAAGCCAAAAATATTATGGCATTTTTGATCATTGCTGTAAAGTATAGCTTGTAGTGCTGTGTGCAATAGCGCAAGACCGGTCATTGTGGTGAACCTTGGGGAGGCCTATGTCCAGCAGTGGTCGTCTTTCGGCTGAGATGATTGTGATGACGCTAGGCAATGTTTCTGTATTTATAGTGTCTCTCGCTTCATCTCTGATCATAAATCGTTAACACATAACTTTAATCTTTAATATCAATATTTAAGGGCATCACTTCATACAAATTTTGGGCATGTCCTTTAAAATCGAACTTAGAAATTGTATGATTTTAAGGTAAGTACAAATAAAGGGGAACACTATTAATAACCTACCCCCAAATTTATAGAGAGTTATGATGGACTTACACTGGCATTACAAATCACTTTTGTTACTAGAAATTATTTGTAAAACCATTGTAAAAATTCATGATATGTGAATGAGTGAATGTCTATAAATATGGCGGTTAGTGTATTAATCTTTTATAACTGCAATGTGTGAACACTACAATTACAAATAAAGAAACTGAAATTTCTTTAAAAATATGTTTCAAGTTCATAAACTTAAACGCAATTTTATTTGTAATCAAACGACAAACGTTTCCTTAGTTCATGCTCCCGCCGCTAGATGGCGTTGCTATGCGGAAATATATCAAACCCGAAAATAATGTTTTTTATTTCTGTAAGTAGGTAACGTAGTAAAATACATTTCTGTACTTACGCGTAAAACTGTAGTAGTTAAAATTTCAGTATAGGCGTGAAGTGTGTCGAATCAAGAACTTTCGAGTAAACGTCTTCGATGAATTACTATTCGATTAAAGGACATTCGATTTCATCACATGGGTAGTGATTTCTAGACCTAATAGCTATCATAATATGTTACAACCTGTATACCGACCTATATACCTACCTACTATACTATAATATGTACCTACTCTGTTTGTCGCGTGCTAAGTAAGTACATCCTGTATAGATAATAGATCTTAAAAATAACAGTCAATTATCCGGAACTGAATAGGTTCATTCATTCAATCACACGTGTTTAGTGTCATTCAGTGAATGAGATATAACTATCAAAATTCCAAAGTTTTAATTCATTTGTCGTTTAAAACTAACGGACCGTTAGAGCAGTAAACATGTGTTACTGGTACAATCGGTTACTGCTCTAACCGTCCGTTAGAGTCCCGGTGAACACGGTCCTTATAGCATTTTTTTTTATCTGACGACGCCAATTCTGTCGTTATAACATCTATAAATAAATTTAAAAAATATACTGTCTTTCTCAAACATTACGAACATGTAAAGGACAGCAAGTTTGTGTAATGTCGTGGAACTCTTTAATTGGCTTTAGAATATTGTGAATACAACCAGTCAATAAGCATGTGTCGTATTAATAAGCTGTTGAGTTTCCATAAATAAATAAGGAACAGAATGAACACCATTTTTATATTTTCTTAATTTTTATACTTTTAGTAAAATGTTTAAAATTAGAACAAGAATTCTCTACATAGAGATACATACCTAAGTAGCGTCTAATACTGTTACATGTTGAAATAGTGTTAAATATGATAGTTGTAATTATTTTTTTTGTTAATGGGCACTTACCTAGTCTCCGAGTGTTCATATGCTGAACCATTTCTGAGATTTTTTTATTAAGTTCATAATCCATCAAAAGAAGATTCATCGGTTAATATTTTATTTTGTAGGTATAAGAATGAGATGCCTTTGCTTAATATTTTTATTTCGTGAGACTATCTGTGGAGATAGTACCTAATTGTAGCTTTTAAATACTAATACTACTTTACTATCCACTAACCTAACCTGTATTATTGTTATGTAGGTACGTATAAAAATTCTACTGTCCATGGTGTCTTTACAAAAGCGAGGGAATCACACAAGTTACGTGTATAAGCATACAGATTAGATACCTATGATATCTGTCTTATTACACCATAAAATAATAGCCTGAAAATTGGGGGAAAAAAATAGTTTTCGTAGATATGCAAGCCTGTACCATCGCGTACAAAATTCAGAAATAATATTGCACGCCAATAAAAAAATATAAAAACATATTTTGAAATAAAAATATACTTAAACGATTATTTTTCTACCAACTGACTACCCACTAATCATACCATTGGAGCACGTCAAAAACGGTTATTTCAATTTTAAATTTTACCTCCTAACTGGCCGTGGAACCGGCACGTCGCGTCGCAGCCCGAGATACGCTGCCCAACAGTTGTACGAGCATTCAACTGTTCGATTTGACACGGGACTGTCCGACCGGC
The DNA here is from genome assembly GCA_947859195.1 of Drymonia ruficornis. NCBI lineage: Eukaryota > Metazoa > Arthropoda > Insecta > Lepidoptera > Notodontidae > Drymonia > Drymonia ruficornis. The sequence goes on from OX401907.1 coordinate 3,867,135, forward strand.
GGCGATTCATCTGAGGGGGCGCTACGACGACGTCACCACGCCCCCGCACGACGGCAACCAATCGCAACCGCGTATCTCTCGAAAACCGTTTCAATTTAGTATGGTTATTCCGAATGCCCGTCCCTTTCTATGCGCGAGAGTACTTCTGAGTGCGAGAGAGCTGACGAATCCATTTCTGTTCGTAATTCAAAATTGAATACGTAATTTTGGAACGACGTAACTGAGGTTTTTGGATTATAGAATTTGGGGTTTGTTTAGAATGCGATAAGGATTAAGTTTTAGTGTTGTTACTAAATCGAATTATGCGTAACACCAGTTACAGCGAATATACCGACGGTATGTGGTGGCGAATCGATTATTTGGAGTCAGACTTCTTCAAATAATCGGACTATAGAAATTGTTATATTTTTTCTGGGAAAACATTATTTGCTTAACATTTTAACGGTTTCCATGACAACAAATTGTTTCTCTATTTGAATAGACTTCCTATATTAGGCACCACAACAAGTAGAGAAACTAGAGAATGTAGAGTTTCATTTAGCGTACCTACTATGTGAGTAGTAACTGCTAAAATCCTATGATAAGTAGCTTTAAGGAGTTTTAGGTAGATGAGTACTGACTAACTCGACCCTGTACGATAATTTGGTACAAAGTACAATGAATCCATGTGTTAGTAGCGCTCTAATTGATAACGGTACCTATAGATATGTCACTAATAGGATAGATAATCTGTGGAAATAACACCTTATTTTCGTCAAGTCAGCAAAGCCCGTGTTATAAAAGAACAAAAAAATACTATCAAAATTTTTGTCGTTATTTCTCGTTATTTTACTTTTAGAAAAATTTATCATCCATGAGTGTACCTATATTAAAATTATAATATAATCTATAATAACTTCCTTTTGAAAATAAAGAAAACATAAAAAGTTACAAGCACCATAAACATAGTATGCGTGTGTGGTGTTGTGTGTGTGTGTGTGTAGTGTACTTATTTGACTTTTTGTAAATTAATTTCTATTTTAATCTTATCGATAATTATGGTATTTTATGACGTCACAGAAAATGTAAGGGAGGGGGCGAATGACCCTTGTGTTTAAAAGAAATAACGACCATAGCTCTGACAGCGAATTTTAACGCTGTTGAGATATTATTTTGTTACAATAATAGGTACCTATTCCAAGTTCAGTCTGTACCTATCTGTGTTTTAGGTACGAAATTACCCATAGTAAAACGCTCCTGGGCCTCCCCTCAATGCGAGGGGGAATCAGACCATAATCCATCACGCTGGTCCAGCGCGGGTTGGTGGATTTCACATGTCTTTCGAAATTTTTTAAGATTTTCTACGTTTTTTTTTTTTGAGTGTAATTTTTTACTTTCATGCAATGTTCCTCACGATGTTTTCCTTCACCGTAGGACAGTAATACCTAATCATATTAAAATAATAATTCGCACATAGATTTCATAGATTTCGAAAAATCCAGATATGCGAGCTGGGGTTTAAACCCTGGACTTTAAGCCCAAAAAAATCTCCTCGCCTAAAATGTTATTTCGGACTTCTGATGCACCCCGCGATAACTAGTCCGATCTTTTAGATTATCACTGATCAGACTCCATAAATTATAATGAATGTGGTTTTTAAAAACATCTGTCGACTCTCGCGCATTTCTAATAAACGTCGATCGTCAATCAGATAGCGATAATTAATATAATGTAAACACGAACAAACCGTTTTGTTTTTATATTAATATTAAAATAATAAATAATACTTTTGTTCTTTCGTTGCAGAGCAGGTGGGGGTGCTGATTCTGTTAGTAACTTAGCTAAACTAAAGGAAGACTAATTTTCATTTAGTTTATTTTAATCTTCAATTATTAAAGAATCGATATCGGAATTATTGGTAATAATAATATTTATTTTTGGTCATTTTAAAGTTATTTTACACTGTCCCCGCGACTTCATTCGCGTGGAATTTAACAATAAATTAAGTAGCTTAAATTACTCCTTATAACATCAGCGATGTGCTAGTGAAAGTCCCGTCAAAATCCAACTGTTTCGGAGATTAGCCGGAACAAACAAACAAACAGACGAAAATTTCAGAAATTATTTTTTGTTATTCGTAACTTAGATATACTTTCATATCGGTATTCATATAGTAAAAAACTGTTAATTTTAATTTGACATTACAAACGGACACTTAATTTTTTTGTATGTTCCTATCGATTTTGTTGCTAAACCAATTATGGTCTGACGATTACAAAGAGTGAATCCAATAAATCCAATAAATCCAAATAGTACCTACCTATCTTTGAAATTTGGCAAAAAAAGGACCTTTAAAGTTTTCGAATACTGATATTGTTCGAATATTTCAGAATAAGTTGCTGGCGTTACAGTTGTTCAAGCCCCCCGAAGGCTTCGACGGCTGACTAGATTACCACCACCAGGACCGACATTTCCCAAAGACGCTCAGTTCGAAATACCACTAAATGGTCACCCATCTCTGACTGACCTTACCAAGTGTTGCTTAACCTTCGATCGAACTTCAGATCCTAGAACAGATGCTATCAAATCAAAGACTCCCGTTTAAAAGGACAAACTTTTTTGGACAGTCACTAATCTCCCTTTTTTTTGTAGGTTGTCTTTATACACAAAAGAAATTCTTTTTATTTTATGCATTTTAGTGACAGCAGCCAAAAATGAAATGTTTGTTTTACATGTACACCCTACCTATGTTAAATTATGTCAATAAATTATATATTTTTGAAATGTGCACATCAAGGCCTTCAATTTGATACCCATATTGTAATAATAGAAGAAAAAATGTTTTTTATTCACATTTGAATTTTGAGCCATAATGCCGCCATATTGATCTTTTTCAAAAATAATATACCCAGTGTTACCCAGAATGATGTAAGGATTCTAACGATACCCCATACGTCCAATTCGGTTCAAGCATTTATAAGTTATGGTGGAATAAAGAATCTCACATACATACATACATACATGAACCCTAAACACATATACACTCCTTTTTTTTGGGCAGTCGTGTAATAAAATAAGAATGGGACGGGCCCTCGGCTAACTTCACTCATATAGGTAAGTTACTGTACTTATGAGTGAAGTTAGAGCCGTACCAATTCCAGTTGTGACGTCACAATATGGCACTCGGCTGGTCCTATTCTTATTATAATTACTGTGCATGCATTTAGCCCATCACTTGACACGTATGCAGAAAGTGGGTGTTCCAAAATGAACCACTTTCATGACAGGTAGTTAAGTATAACAGTCCCTAATCCAGATTGGACTACAAACAGCTCCATAAAAGGGCCTCATTAAATAGTACGATAACGGTTTAATAAATAATAATAGGTAGGTATACAATCGTTTATGTTACAAAGAATATTCGATTTAAATAAAAAGGTTATGATAAAATTTATTTGTGATTGTGTATGTACGGAATCGTTTGTAGGAACTAAGTAATCCTATACTGCCTGCGTATCCTTGTGCTTATACCAAGGACTTAGTAAACAGAATCATGGCGTAGTAGGTAACTATGACGTAGGCCAACTATGACGTAGACCAACTACGGAGTAGGCCAACTATGGCGTAGACCAACAACGTACAGACCATGGACCAGTTACTAAGGGGACTGGCCCTAAGCAAGTCGGCCGAGTGGTCGGCCTAGTACTAAAATCGACATAAAACGAAGCGAGTAGTTCAACTATTTACCGGTAAATAGTAAAATGAAAATGAAAAAACAATGACCACGTTTTTTTTCATACAAATATCTCATAAGGGCACCTCTTTCTTTAGTCTTTACTCTGTGGTACAGACCTAAGTTATGGCATAGGACAATGATGACACCACAGAGCATTTTATAAAGTGAGATAGAGTTATCAATCAAGCGTGCAAGCGTACAGCACATCCTAGTATTATATGAATGCATAAATTCAGGAAATAAGAAAATACAAAATGTGTGCTTCTATAAGGATTCGAACCCGAATTGACCGAACCCAAGTATACTTCTGAGCTTTTAGCAACGTGGTAGAGCCAAGTTGTAGCCAATTGACTGCAGCTCATAAACGGGCTGGCTCGACCGGGGTAGTACCACCGTCTCACAGAAGACAGGCGTAAAGCAGCTATTACAGCTGTGTTTCGTACGATGAGTAAGAGAGCCGAAAGACCACCCCCACCTCCCCTCCCTCCATCCCACTCGCCTTCAGGTCGGCAATGTGCGAGCAATGCCTTTGGTATTGTAAGCATCTATAGGCTACGGTAACTGCTTAACATCAGGCGGGCCGTACGCTTTCATGCCACCGCAGTCCTATTAAAAAAAACTACCGACGTTTTTCTTCTGACTGCTTGAGTGTACCTACACTGCCATCTATTGACATGTAAATCAAACTTTTAACTGAATTAAGCAAATGTTTCAAGTTATAGGGCCGAGTTTTCTCTTATTTAAATGCAATAGTAGTCAGGGTACACAACTAGTGAACTCACAAAGCAGGCCGCGATCGCTACACGTGATAAGCTATCAACAGTTTCCGTTTGATAACGGTCCGAACAAAAAATACACGATAAACCCGCATATCGAAGGGCACATTAATTAATTTATTGCATAGAATTCCACATATTTAATTAAAAATAACTGTTTCCATGATGTTAAATAAAAACCTTATCTCGTTGAAGTCGCGCGAACAAAATGTTTCTTGTTAATAGGATCTCAGAAAATACATGGAGCTGGCGTTAAAGACAACGGTGTGAGGAAAACCACAGAATACGGGAGACTACCGATTATTGTGTCAAATCAAATTAATAGAGATGAGTCGTATTTACTAGAACAGGTGCGAAGAACAGGTATTTTATGAGACTAGGCGGCACCTATTCCAATTTGGAGAGTACTTAGTCCACCTAGTATTCCCAGCGGACGTGATGCTCTCTCGATTGCGTCCGGATATCGCGTATTATTATGAGTATAACGAACTGCTTAGTCTACATAGTATATGGTAGGTAATCTTCTAGTCCAAGTAGTATTATTATCATATTATTTTTGTGTTAAATTGTTGATATAACCTATTTTTGTCTTTATAACAAAAATGGCTCTAAAAGGAAGTTGTCATCATCGTCATCATCATCATCGACATCATCATCATAATCATCATCATCATCATCATCATCATCGTCATCATCGTCATCATCATCATAATCATCATCATCATCATCATCATCGTCATCATCATCATCGTCATCATCATCATCATAATCATCATCATCATCACCACCATCATAATCATCATCATCATCATCACTATCATCATCGTCATCATCATCATCGTTATCGTCATCATCATCATCATCGTCATCGCATCATCATCATCGCATCATCATCATCATCGTCGTCGTCGTCTTCTTCATCATCATCATCGTCGTTATCATCAAGTCATCATCATTAGTAAGCAGTAGGCGACATCTAACTGAAGTGAGCAAATCAATTTTTGTCACCATTTGATCTCATGTATCGAGTCCTATTATGGATCTAAGGACTAAGTACGCGAACCATAGCCGATAAGTACTGGAGACTAGGTGGACTAGGCGGACTAGGTGGACTAGGTGGAACAGGTGTTTGGATCACGTATTTTTAAATACTAGGAATAGGTGCACCTAGTCCCAAATTTACCTAGTCCAACCCATCTCTACAAATTAAAACAAGTGCGTGTCGGACTCGTTAAAGGGTTCCGTTCTTCTTCCCAGTCGTTACCTCAATACTGAGGATCGTGACGATTATGTACAAAATAACTTCTGGAGAGCAATTTTCCTCCACCGGCTTTTGTCACCCGCGACGTGTACCGCTTTGTGCAGTTGGAATTGCGTAAGCTCAGTGATTTGCGAGCTCCAACTAGCGGGAGGTCTGCCACGAGATCTATTGCCCTCCACTTTTCCCGTCATAATAAGCCTTTCCAGGCAGTCGGCCATAGAATGCCCAAAGAAGGTCAGAATGCGAGCCCTGCACGTGGCCGTAAGGCGATCCCTAATGCGCAGCTCGTCTAGGATAGCTATGTTGGTACGCATTGCTGTCCATGGAATGCGCAGAAGACGACGCCAACACCACATCTCAAATGCGTTGTTTCGGGCTAGCAAGTTGGCTCGTATGGTCCGAGGGTCCGTAAGGGTTCCGTTACCACCGTAGAATATAAACAAACATCTCCAAAATTGTGATATTTGGAGTCACACGTTGTCTTTTTGTATGGAAACCAGCCATAAGACAAATAAGCTAAAAATAATACGATTTTGTATGGCGACCCCCTTTATTTATTTATTATTATTTTTTTGTATTTGTCGTTGTAGCGGCAATACACGTCAGTCAGTCAGTCAGTCGACGGGAAGCCAGTTCTACCAAGTTGGTCGAAGTTGGTATACGTTCCGATGTACCTTCGTGGTAAACAAGTCGAGCAACGTTCTGTGAAAATTTGAAGTCTCTATCTATAACGGTTCGCGAGATACAGCCCGCTGACAGACAGATAGACAGGCGGACAGACGGACAGACGGACCGACAGCGTAGGCCGTCGGCCCCGTAGTAATAGGGTCCCGTTGGCACCCTTTGGTTACGGAACCCTAAAAAGCTAATAATTACTTAAATCAGTTTCATAGTATAGATGAAGCGCTTGTGATTGAGGCCATCCTAGCCAGATGCATTCACTGATCGGTAAACGATCTGAGGCTAAGCACCGCTTGGCAAGGTCAGTCAAAAAATTGGTGACCATTTAGTGGCATTAGAACTGAGCGTTTCCGTGATTCGGAGGGCACGTAAAAAGTCAGTCCCGGTTGTTGTCATTTAAACAGCAGTCGTTTAGGCCTTCGGGCGGCTTGAACAATTCTCACACCTGATTGGTCACAAACCATACGATAAGAAGATAATGCTAGGTAAGGGCGAGACTCCATTACCATATTGCGTTGCGCTGCGTCGTAGCTGCGTCATCGCTGCGTCGTCGCTGCGTCGTCGCTGCGTTGTCGCTGCGTCGTTTTACATATATTTTATACTGGCATGCCACATTTATGCGTTGCATCGTCGCATGCGATGTTTCAACGCAGAGACGAAGCGAGGGATGGTGATGCGCTGGGGGCTTACCACCACCTCTTATAGCAGTTTTGTTTTAACGTCTCAGCGGCCATTTGTGCAATGACGTTTCTTATTGTCATGACAATAAGGTACGTCATTGCACAAAAAGACGCTGAATCGTTCAAACGTTCCTGTAATTGAATCGCAATAAGAGTTCGTGGTAAGCCCCCTGAACTGTCGGTGCGATGACGCACAGCGTTCCGCTGCTAGAGGGAGACGTGCATATACGAAATGACGTATACGACAGCGTGGCGTCGCCCGTTTGCGTTGCGACGCCGTGCGTCGTCGCAACGCAGGTGTGGCATACAATGCGTTGTCCGTTGCGACGACGCAGCGCCGCGCACTAGTGGGGCCCGGCTCTTACATGTAGGTACTAATTTACATGGTCGTTCACAGCTAAAACATAGTGTTCTGTGTCACCGAGCATAATATTATTAAGTAGGTACATAATTCGAACATTTAATTTACATCACTAGCATACATCTCGCTTTATTTACATATTTAAAAAAAAACTACAAAGCGTCGTCTCGTGTTGTTGGCGACAGATTTATAATAATTAGGAGGGACACACGGTTCCCGCGAACTTCGAACATGCTAGGAGATATTCTTCATCACAGATCATCGTGTCTTAGCACACACGCCAAGACAAGACTTTTGTCACGCATTATGTCGCACCGAGTCGCTCTCTCCCTTTCTTAATTCTTAGGAGAGAAGGATACAAAATCGATTTATCTCGCGTTTGTCACGTTTGTCACGAGACGTGCCAAGACCTTTGATCAATATCCTGCATATCCTACACAAGTGCAGCATATTGATCAAAAGTCTTAGTACCATTGATGAATTATTTTAGCAGATATGGTACCTTCTAACATTGAAATCACCAGACTCGTGCTCAGTGCACTATCATGCCGCGAAATTCACACATTTGTTATCGCACTCGAAATTCGACAATCAAAATTATTTTCCGCGCACGACTGAGTCGTACTTTGTCAATTAACTGCATTCTATAGCAGCGATTCATTTTAGGACTGCAATTGAGATCTATGGAACGCAGCATTTTAGGGGTCAAACTGACAGATCGGGTCAGAAACACCTTCCTGCGTGTCAAAACTCGCATCACGGACGTGGGCAAGAAAACTGCGAAGTTGAAGTGGGAGTGGGCCGGTCACGTCGCACGCATGGACCCGCGGAGGTGGGCTAATATCAGCACCGGCTGGATACCTGCCAATGGCCATCGCCGTCGAGGTCGACCCAGAAGAAGGTGGCGAGATAACCTGGACACTTTTATGGGAAAGACGTGGCCGGAAATTGCCATGGATAGAGTGGTGTGGAAAGAAAAAGGGGAGCCCTTTGCCCAGGAGTGGGACAGCCCCATAGGCTAATAAAAAAAATAAAAAAATTGAGTAGCCATAAGAGGTGATAGGAAGCCCCCAGTAGCTGTACTACACAACTATACCTGTGGCTCTATCATGAGTTTTACAATCGCTAGTCGCTAACGTCTACGTAAATTATACAGATTACCTATCGATCATCATAACTCCACAAACTCTACAAACGATCCCCGATACTTTATATAAAATTACTTACTCGAAATAAATATAACGATTTATTTTTAGAGCATTTTTTGCGACCGTTAAACCTACCTTTAACTTCAAAGGCTGTTGCAGTAAGCTGCTTACGTGTCTAGTTTAAATTGAATAATGTGAAGGTAGAGGTATTATACAATAAAAAATGCTATATTTATGATATTATAGAAAAGAGAAAATAGATACAATTTCTGTAGTTTTCATGTACAGTTTCGGTATAGTTACCGTTTACTGATTATAAAAATATTGTTCTGCCAATCTTAACTTCTTAAAGAGTAATTGATTTAGTGGCAAAGGAATTATACTTACACCATTTGGGATGGGATACCTGCAGGCCGATTGCGTTACTTTTTCGTCAATGTTTCAATTGGTTTCGTTCATCGTGTGATGCTTTATCAATTGAAATTGATTGAAATCAGAAAGAGTGAAGTCCAGACCCGTCCCGATTTCAATCAATTTCAATTGATAAGACATCACAGGATGAACCAAACAAATTGAAACATTGACGAAAAAGTTACGCAATCGCCCCGCTGGTAGAAAGAGTAATCTATTAAACATTATTTCAACTATATGGGTGCATAAACCACATTAGGTTTTTTTATACAACTACGGTGACAAACAAGCGTAAGATCGGCAATGTGCGAGTGATGCGTTTGGTATTGCAAGCATCTATAGATTAGGGTAACTGCTTAAAATGAGGCGGCCGTACGCTTGTTTGCCCCCTTAGTACATAAATAAATCGGCCAAGTGCGTGTCAGACTCGCACATAAGGGGTTCCGTACCGCTGTAGACTAAACATTTCAAAAATATCAAGATTCTTGTATGGGTACCCCGTTTATTTTTAAATTTTATTTTATTATTAGTAGGTATATGTTGTTGTAGCGGCAACAGAGATACACATTCTGTGAACATTTAAAGTCTCTACCTATTACGGTTCTTGAGATACAGCCCGCTGACAGACGGGCAGACGGACAGATGGACAGACGGACAGCGTAGGTTTAGTAAAAGGGTCCCGTTGGCACCCCTTGCGTATGAAACCCTAATAACGCTTTAAAAAAAAGCTTTAAACGATATAGACTCAGAATTATCAACAAATTGCCTGACGAATTTAGCGTCCGTATGTCACACACCCTCTCAAAATAAACGCCGCATCGCTTTCATCTCATTACGCTGTGACAATTATATTTGTGTTGATTGACGCCGTCAACTCTAGCTTCTAACACCGCGGCATAAGGTTCATAATACGAACAAATATTACAACTTTTTCAGCATACCTTGTTTGAAGCACTTTATTTGTTGTTCTTATGTGGCTCATTTTTAAGGTTCCGTACCCAAAGGGTGCCAACGGGACCCTATTACTAAGTCTACGCTGTCCGTCTGTCTGTCTGTCTGTCTGTCTGTCCGTCCGTCTGTTTGTCAGCGGGCTGTATCTAACGAACGGTAATAGCTAGAGACTTGAAATTTTCACAGAATGTATATTTCTGTTGCCGCTACAACAACAAATACTAAAAATAAAATAAAACTAAAAAATAAAGGGGGTCCCCATACAATAAACTCGATGTCTTTGACGTTTTTATTTATAACTCATAAATTAAACAATATATAAAGAGAAAACTAACATTTTAACCATGAGTGATCATTATGACAGCTTTTACATAAATTGTTGAAAAAAAAGGAATTGTAAAACTACATTTTTGACCCATAAATAAGTTTTAAATTAATAGTACCACTCACAGTAGCGCCATCTAGTCATATATGGCTAAACTGATTTATTTGTACAACGTGTTTACGGCCTCAAGTTGCGAATGTGTTTGCAGTATTAAACTCAGAGTATAGCTAGATGGCGTTGTAGTAAATTGAAATTTTTACAGAATTTATTCGAAATACTAAAAATTTAATTTAATTTATACGGTGGTACGGAACCCTCTATGTGCGAGTCCGACACGCACTTGGCCGGTTTTTATACATATTTTAGAATACAATGTATTAGGTAAGGCAAGAGACGTGTGTTCAGTATTCGATTCTAATTCCAAAAATGTAAGAAAGTATTATATCTTAATTTTTATCTAATCTACATATACTGCAAATAAATAAAAATTGAAGCGTCTTTTTCGTAATGCATTTTACTATAAATGCATAATAATAAAAAAAGAAAACAGTGTTGTCTCGATGTTTGTTCCGGCTAATTACCGAAACGGCTGGATCTATTTTAACGGAAATTTCACTGGTAGATAGCTGATGTTATAAGGAGTAACTAATGCTAATTTTATTTTAGAAAAATAATAACTCTATGTTCGGAATATGTTTCTCGTCTAATCTAACATCGTGAATACTTACGGTATTACTACAAATCGAATGCGCAAGACCAATTTCACAAGTTCTAATTTTGACTAGACATGATTTCAAAGCGTGTTTAACTATTCTGTAGTAGCTTTGTTATTACTTAGTAATTATTGTTCAACTATTATTGGAGCTAATGAGTCCGATGTATTAATGTGTAACAACTTCACAAACAACTACTCATAAAAATTCTATAATACTTAACTGGTTAAAATCACTAATTTTATGGGACAGGACTATGGCTTCCGAATCCCATAACGAAGGTATAAAATAGGTAGTTACCTATTGCAAAAACAAAGTGGCTAACATGATAGAAAGAGCTTTGATGGCCACGGAACAAGGAATAATTACTTACTGGAAAGGGCATCTAGTCCACGCGTCGTCAATCATAATAAGCAGCATCCAAAAGAACGCGCGTCAAAGCTTTTTACAAATACAGAAATTAATAATATTTAATTAAATAATATTTAGCAATAGGTACACTATAGCAGAGATTCCCAAACTTGGTTCCGCGTAACCTAGGGGTTCCGTGGAATAGTCATCAGGGTTCCGCCAAAATCCGCCAAAACCAGCGGTGCTGACCGTCCTGGATTATGAAGCATTCATAGATCTTCAAAGTTCATCCACATTAAAACACACATTTGAATCTGTATCTCTGAATGAGTTTTGGGTTGGTATTAGGAGTCCCCCTGAAATAGCCAAAAAGGCTATCTCAACATTGCTCCTATTCGTTACAACGTACCGTTGTGAAACAGGATTTTCAGCCTACGTTTATACAAAAAACAAATACAGGTCAAGATTGGATGCTACCCCAGATATACGCATACAATTGTCGGACATAATACCAAACTATAAAACAATTATTCATAAAACAGTAAAAACAACTTCATTCTTCTAAGAATGTGTTTCAATAGGTAATATTACACATTTCTTAAAAAAAATATGTTCTTATTTGAATTTCAGTGGATTTGTAATCATTTGATATGGGGTTCCATAAAATAAAAGGTATTTGGTTGGTGTTCCGTTATCTTAAAATTTTAGGAACCCCTGCACTATAGAATAGGCGCCAGTTTAAATGAAAGACAGTTCTATTTATTTGGCTCTCTGTGGCCACTATCTCCTGATCGGTAGGGTGTACGCGTCGCCAGGCAGTGCAGGACAAGTTTTTATTTCAATCTCATGAAATTAATATCAATTGCGTTGCCGCATATGGCGGCGTGAGACTAACCGGTCGCGATCACCAGTCGTTGATTGGCGGAGCTATCGATTGTGTTGCCAGGTAATAGATGCGTCAGCCAGCTAGGCTGCGGAAGCCAATCTAATGTACGTGTGGAACCCGCGCACTAGGTGGCCAAGAATTTGCTCAATATTTCGGCTATTGCGTGCCTAGCACAGAGTAAAGACTAAAGAAAGAGGTGCCCTTATTAGATATTTGTATGAAACAAAACGTGGTCATTGTTTTTTCATTTTCATTTTACTATTTACCGGTAAATAGTTGTACTCGCTTCGTTTTATGTCGATGTGAGTACTAGGCCGACCACTCGGCCGACTTGCTTAGGGCCAGTCCCCTTAGTAACAGGTCCATGGTGTTTAGCCTACAAGGAGCGCGCCCTAGCCTACAAGCAGCGAGCCTGAAAAGTCAGTTTTATGTCCGGACGTGTAGACGTCATAAGTGATGGCTCGGGCAGAAAAAAAAACACATGCAGCTTTTGTTATCCGCAACAACGTATTTTTTTTATTTGACAACAATGGCATTGGTGTAAATGTTTTACAGCTCGCCTTTTGTTCTTTGCAGTTTCAGTTTGGGTGTTGACATACTATCTGAAAACACACGAGAAATATGAAAACAAGAGCTACACGCTTCAGGGCGCTTACTCCGAAATACGCAATGAAATGTTTCGGCTGAAGGATCGTAGCGTTTTCCTGCTCAAAGAGTTTTAGATCCGAAGTTCGGATTCGATAGTCGTGATTTGTCGATTCTTCTTTCGTAGACCCTACTCTGAAAGAATCCGGAACACTTTCGTAGTAGGAAAACGTACGATCGTCAGCCGAAACATTTCGTTTTGTATTTCGGAGTACGGAACGTAAGCACCAATACGCATAACGACAAATTTATACGCTATAAAACTCAGTTCATGTAGGTACATTTAACTCTACATACTAAACTCCGCAATAAATATTTTTCTATATAAATTATTTATTTACCTATAATATATATATTTTCCTTGTAGGTAAATAAAATTATTACATATTATATACATTTGTACATAGACGGCAGTATTGCGATATACTCGTAAATAAGGAAAACGGTCGTTTATATTTACCGGGTGTGTTTTACTTCATCTTTTCGAGATAGAAGTTGCGAAGTAATAATATAGGCAAAGACATTTCCAAGAAAGAGACACGTGACCGACCGAAATAGTTTTTCCTGCTAAACGGAGTCCATAGACACAGTACGACTCAGAAGCTCCCGGAAATTAACGTAGAAAACGTATCGGTATAGCCAATACAGTTAATCTTCTGATGTATTTATAAGTTAATTAGTTTCCGCCCGAGACTTCGTCCGCGCATAATTAAAAAAAAAGTAGCCCATGTGCTATTCCAGACTATAATCTATCTCTGTGCCAAATTTCATCCAGATCCGTTCAGCCGTTCTGGCGTGATTGAGTAACAAACATCCATCCATCCATACATCCATCCAAACTTTCTCATTTATAATATTAGTGGGATTGTCGAATTGCGGGTGCGATAATAGATCTGTGAATTTAGTGTGGTGGTGCGCTGAATACAAATTTGTGATTGCGATGTCAGGTACCATATCTGCTAAAATAATACATCAATGAATATAGGTATTTTTTATCTTTTCCTCTTGAAATGAGCAACTTATTGTAATCAGTTATACTAAAAAGTACCGTGTTACTTACGTATTTTTTTATGAATTTTAAGGTTTATTTATTATTACTCAAGGTTTATCATGATGTAGGTACCTATTCAAGAAGTGGACGGTTCATGAAAATAGACATTTCAAATAGTGGACGTTTCCAGATGTGGACGCGTCAGGAAGTGATTATTCAATAAGGGGATATTTCAAGAAGTGGTAATTTCAAGTAGTAGACTTTTTAAGGAGTGGACATTTCTAGAAATGGATATTTCAAGAAGTGAACGTATCAGAAAAGATCATTTCAAGTGGATATTTCGAGTATTTTGGTCATTCGAAGTAGTAGGCTTTTCAAGGGTCATTTCAAGGAATTGATATTTCCTGCGTTGGCTATTCTCCGCTAACATTGGCCGTCGTGGCCGAAAGTGGTTCAGGACTATTTTGGTATCAGACCATCTTGGTGCCCTTCCCCTGGCGCGTCTGTCTTGCGTTTGACGAGCTGGAGAAGCATACCTATTGACTCCATAGGTATGTAAGGACTTAAGGGCATGTCTAAGGGCCCGCATAACGTGTCCAAACCGACCGTCCCTTCTGTGGAGCGCTTAACCTATTTCTGTTTATTTTTTTGTATGTTACTAATGTAGCAAATAAGCGTTCGACCCGCCAATGTTAAGCAGTTACTGTAGCCTATGCTTGCAATACCAAAGCATCGCTCACACGTTGCCGACCTCAAGCGGAGTGGGAAAGAGGCAGGGTAAGGGGGGAGGGAGTTGGGCTTCCGGCTCTCTCACGCTACTGAACACCGATCTTCTGTGAGAGGGTGGTACTACCCCGGTCGAGCCAGCCCGTATATGAGCTGCAGTCAATAGGCTACAGTTTGACTCTCCACCGATGTCGACTGGCCTTACTGTGGTTATCCTTTAACCTAGTTCCAACGAATCTATTGAAAAAATAATATTAAAATCGGAGATCAGTTGTTTTCCCCTCAGCGTAACTATTATACCTACGTTGTGTTTATCTGAAATTTAACATTTACTGCTAAATAATAATATGATCACAATGGCGTTTGAATGATCGACCACATCCACTCTGTTTGTTGTAACTAGCTATTATTAGTAAAATGAAGTTAACGATAAATCCTTTGTATTTATGAAATTAAACTACAAATTACAATCTGTTTACATTGGAGATTTTGATACTGTGGCAGAAACAAGATACACTAGAATCGCGGTTCTACATTGAGGCGGGTTTGAAGACGATAGCACCATAATACCTACGTGTTAGCCAAGTACGATTAGGGCCTCCGCAGACTTGCTACTTTTAGCATCGGCGACCGGCGATTTTGTGACGTATTAATGCTGCGTCGCGTTTCTTCGAGCGCGAACGAGCGACACGCAGCATCAAAATCGCCGATCGCCGATGCTAAAAGTAGCAAGTCTGCGGAGGCCCTTACGGAAACGGAGCGCGTAGAAGCGCATTTTACAATGTAGTAAAATTTTAACATCTTTACAGAATAAATAAATAATAATAAATAAATATCGCCGAGTCCTTTAACCACAATTGCGCAGAATAAGATGAAAGTTGTATGACAACGGCAAATTGCTATTGCCAACCACTTTTAACTCTCGTAAAATTCGTAGCCATTGAACTGCCGTCGATAGCGTTTTGCCTTTCTAACCGATGAATCAGAGAAATCCGACCAATCAGAGATGTGAAGGCTATTAAATGGAGAAGAAATTAAATGTAACGTCACGACTTTTATCCCCATCCGGGGATATTCAGAGGCTTGAGTGGCCATACACCACCACATTGTGGAGGTATTAACCAACTCAAAGCCCACGTTTCACCAGATAGTCAGAACCCAACGTGACAGCTGGTGAACCTTGTCGCCGTGTATACAGGAACTGACTATTACCGAGGGATAGGTAGGTTTCCTCACGATGTTTTCCCTCACCGTCAGCGAACTAAACCATCACCACCATAAATTAGCAACGTAATAGCAAGACTGTTAGCAATCAGGCTACATCAGACTACGGATTTTTGGCACGATGGTAATGGATACTTTCCCATTTGTTTACAGATGACATTGAAATGGCAATCGTTATGACTTGAGGGCGTGAGCTGAAAATTTTTGACCTCTTAAGACGATTCTTAATAATAATAATATAACGTCACGACTTTTATCCCCATTCGGGGGTAGTCAGAGGCTTGAGTGGCCATACTCCACCACAAGACGATTCTTATCAAGCATATTCCGTGATAACTAACTACATTTGACCGCATCCGAGAGCATACCTTTGAATCAGACGAACAGGGTCTCATTTTCAGCCAAAGCCTCATACTCTGACTAACGGCCCGGCCACGACCTTGTCGCTATCAGCGACAGAAGCGCGCGGTGGTACTAAAATGTCGCATCGCGCGCGTGACCGAGAGCGGCAGCTCGTGGCGTGATGCAACATTTTAGTACCCCCGCGCTGTCGCTTGCCGATAACCGAAACGTGGCCGGGCCGTTACATCTAACTGGCTACCCAAATGGCAGTAAAACATCCAGTAGGTACAGTCAGCAACGAAAGTCGCTGAACATTCCGAATTTTTCAAATCGGTTATACTCTTTATTCTACAAACGTTGGTAAACCTTTATAAAACCAAACATTAGCAACATGTCTACATTTTGTTTCGATAAAGAAAAATTATGGATTTGATGCAAAACAAAAGTGTGCAAGCTATTTGAAAAACTGAGAATGTTCAGCGACTTTCGTTGCTGACCGTACACCCCATTGCACATAACATAGTTCACACTTATGGTTTTAGAACACTATGTTATTCCTGTTACCACATTCTGTCATCGCTTCATTAATAACTTCAGGTGTTGCGTTACTCGGCTTACAAAGGGCGGAGATCAAAGGGCACGCGCCCTTGTCACAGACGACACCAAACACACGGCGACCTTATTTTTAGATGGGACGATATGTTTTCGTATTCGCGTATCTTTTTACAGTATAACGTTTCAGTTTTTGATAGTTAGTGAAACGTTTCAGATCATATTGCTATGTTGATACTATAGTTCCACTCCCCCCTTCCCCTCCCTCTGTCCCACTCCCCTTCTGGTCAGCAACGTGTGAGCGATGCCTTTGTTATTGCAAGCATCTATAGGCACGGTAACTACTTAACATCTGGCGGGCCGTACGATTGTTTGCCACCTTTAGATACCTTATAGTAACATTAAAAAAAATACTTGGTTTTGGGCTGTATTGACCAGTGTACGCATATATAACTGATGGTAGAGCCAAGCTGAAGACAATTGATTACAGCTCATATACGGGCTGGCTCGATCTGGGTAGTACCACCCTGTTACAGAAGATCGGCGTAAAGTAGCTATTACAGCTTCGTTTCGTACTCTTTCATTCGTTCGTTCCTTCAAGAGTTTGACACTAATTTACTATGGAAATGTATCGAAATTTAAGTTTCGAATTCCGAACGAATTCGATCATTGCTTTCCTACCGGGGCTGCAACAAACCCGGTAGGTATACGAAAACAATAAACTTCTTCGTTTAAACTTAGAATTTTAAATTCCGCTGCTTTGTAAAGGTCGGCGCACACCTAACGCCGGGTGCGGAGGCGTTGGGTGAGCGTTGACCTTAATAGCCGTCCTCTTAATAGGTCATGTTTACATGTACTACTACCACAGGTCCATGACTACTACTCTACCAAGCCAACTAGGCGCCTTTCAAATGTGACGTCACCCGCACAAAAAGGCGGTGGCGTGTGCGGGCGGGAAGCTCCATTCCACCCGAGCACCTAGTTGGCTTGATTAAGTAGTAATGATGAAGTTTGAGTTTCAAGAAGGCTTTTGAAACAGATGTCTTGTTATTTCCAAGCTCCAACTCGGCTATCACTGCTATACATTATCATCATCATCATCATCATCATCATCATCATCATCATCATCATCATCATCATCATCATCATCATCATCATCATCATCATCATCATCATCATCATCATCATCATCATCATCATCATCATTATCATCATCATCATCATCATCATAGTATTAATACGTGAAGCAAATCTGTTCGGTACCTGTTTTTCGAAGATGCGTGGACGGAGGAGTATGAAATTTGGCATAGTAAAAGTTTACATGCCGATTGACTGCACAAACATTATATTTTCACAAAAAGTGCATTATAATTGCACTAAATTAATAAAAGAAAACGTTACTCACACTACATACAATTTCACCCTTTGGTGACTTCGGTCAAGGAAGGTCGTTGGTTTGACATTTCACATATTCACATATACACACATATATATTAACGTAGACTTTTTGATATTTTTGACACTGTCATATTGTTTTTTTTAAGGCCAGTACTTTTTCAAACTTTATGAAAGGTTTTAGTCGTCGGAGGAGGGACGATTTGTGATTGATCTATGAAAGAGGTTTTAAATCGAAGTTTAGTCTTTGAAAATAGAACCTTACTAACGTTTCAACGCGGCGCTCGACTAATATATAATCTAAGGTTTCAACCTTCAATTTAAATGAATAATGGTCGAATTTCGACTACGAGTACGGCCACTAGTTCTGTTAAATTTCCCATGACACTGGTCCCTGCCCACACCCTCCAATTAACAGTGCATTAACATACACCCGCGAGTAGTGCTAACCCGCTCTATATGAAACAAAAAACATAAACAATACAGAACAATAAGCTCTTTTGTACCGCAGATGTGTAGGGCCTCTTACAAATTGGTGTGTTCACACCTTAGATAAATTTACGGGTTGTTAGGACGCGGCTACATGAGACCATTTTTGACGCGAGACTTTTATTGTTTTTCCAGTAGGTATTTGTAGAATGTTTAATTCAAATTCCAATTTTAATTCAATTTTGCAACAAGATGTCAAATGCCGACTTCGGTGCAGTACCTGTCAATTGCCGAATTTTATTACTGCGTATCCATCTATCTATTTCAAGCGCCTTCGCGGTAATCGAAATTCATCTATGCATATTTTTGATACTGGCTAAAACACAATAAGTTATGCCAAGGAAAAATGGGTGGATGTACTGGATGCTTAAGGGTTCCTCATAGAGACTAGGGAACCCCAAAGAAAACAGAAAATGGCAACAGGCTTCAACCGAATACGATCGGGAAAAATGAGTCTAATTTAATTCATCCATTACTGCAAAATCAGACACTATTTTCATCAATAAGCAAATCGTGTAACCGCAGCTTTAGGCATTACACATGTGAATTAGGTTATGTTAGGCACGTGACCAGGGAACAACCTTATCTTCCCGAAAAGCGTGTATTAACGGTGAAGCGAACACCTGCGAGTATGAATATAGATTTGCTTGCTTTAGTAATCTAACACCCGTGCGAGTGAGCAAGCAATTTCGTGGAAATAGCACGCACGCCTCTCACACACACTGTTTAGCGTGAGCGATGCAAGCGAGCATAACACACGAGAGTGCACCGCTCGCTTGCTCATAAAATAGGAAAATGGAATTTGCACAAGAGTTCCTTATATTTACATACTTAAGAGACTGCAGTTCGATTCCCGCCAGAGGTAAATTTTGGAAACGGCCTTTCCATAGTATACCCGTCTGGGTGTCACCGGAATCGCCCCCAGTCTATAGTCTGATTTTTAATTAGACGAAGTGGGCTGACAGGTGCTTATGTCACTTTTCAATATAAATAGAACAAATAAGGTTCAAATTCATAGAACAGTGACATTTTCAGCTGTCAGTTGGCTTCGTCTAATTAAAAATCAGACTATATGTAAGGTCGCCAAGGTTGGTACAAACATTGCCTAGTTTGGGACCATACATTTGGTTAGTCTGGCGATATTTAATTTAAATATTATTGTATACAATATCTTAACAAAGGGAAAATAAACGTAATATTTTTAATGACATGTGCGGTTTACTCTGCATGTCGAGCATTATTCGAATTTTGAGGTGAAAAAGGGGAGTTTGGGAATGTGTGCGGTAAATAACACAATAAACTGATCTCCAATTAATTACATCAGACTATAATAACGTTCGCAAAATGTGGATGCATTTGATGAACTGATAATTAAATGTAAAATGTAAAATACACCGCAATTTAAACTGACTTTGACTTGACATCTATCAACCCGGCACGTGAGTCGTTAGATGACCTTAAATCAGTCTATGAGTGTATTTTTTAATTCCGGAGACTAAATTGCTAACCCTAAATGTCAAACTCGAAAATAATGCTGCCACATTTATTTATGTAGTGTTGTCCTACCGCTTTTTTCCGGTACCGATTATTTGAACCGTAAAATTAAAAAATGTCGTGCTTATACAGCATGGAGTAGGTATTATAAATAGGTACTCGAGATAGAAAATCGAGATAGAAAATTTTACTCAAAGGAATTATAATAATTGTTTCTTTGTTTTTATGTTATTGTTTCTTTATAAACTAATTACTTTTTTACCTACATAATTGATATATTTTGTAAAAAAAAACTGCGCGTCCATTTTTTCAAGGTTTGTCCTTGAGCCATGACAACGCCTTTTGTTTACCTCATTCGGCCTTCAGCAAAGCCAATGTAATAGAGTTACATTCGCAAATTCGGAA
This sequence comes from Drymonia ruficornis, assembly GCA_947859195.1. Taxonomy (NCBI): domain Eukaryota; kingdom Metazoa; phylum Arthropoda; class Insecta; order Lepidoptera; family Notodontidae; genus Drymonia; species Drymonia ruficornis. The sequence goes on from OX401907.1 coordinate 3,887,657, forward strand.
TCCCATTCATCTGATTCTGAGTAAATAAATAAAACGCTTACTTAGCTTTGCTGAACTGTGTTGTTACGGGCATGAATCGGTCATGCTTACTCTTATGTCTTTGCTCTGTATTTCGCTATTTTTTATTTAATATTGTGTAAATGCCTGCCTGCTCACCTAGCGTTGCTGTTTGAAATGTATACAATTTTATTTTTCTTTTTCTATTGAAAAGAGTAACCATTGAGTTTCTTGCCGGCTCTTCTCAAGGGACGCAATATTACGAACCGGTGGTAACGCTAAATGTTTATGTTAATAACGATTCATAAATGCTACATTTAGCTTACATGTATAAAACAATGTGTTAATGCCTGATTGCTTACATAGCGTTACTGTTTAAATAGTATGTATTGCTAATAAGATTTACATTTTTGTTCAAGCCAATACAGACTAAATAAAAGTACATGTACTCTGATTTTTTATTTTGTGGATTAAAATAAAAACGTCAAAAATATCAAACTTTTGGTGTATGGGGACCCCGTTATTTGTAAATTTTATTTTATTTTTAGTACTTGTTGTAGCGGCAACAAATATACACATTCTGTGAAAATTTCAAGTCGCTAGCTATTCCGGTTCGTAAGATACAGCCCGCTGACAGACAGACATAGTAATAGGGTCCCGTTGGCATCATTTGGGTACGGAACCCGAAAAATCTGAGTATAGACACAGTGAAAGTACGTAGAGACATATTCGATAATAAAATAATTCATCTTTAACGTCTATGACTTTGTTGTATGATTTTGTTGTTTACTGTTATAAATTTTAATGATTTCATCGAATTCCAGAAGTTTGCTTGAGGTTTATGCGATTTTGCAGAAAAACTTATAAATAAATAGTAAAATAATATTTTACGGTTAGCTCCGATATTTTTCGATCATTTCCGATTGCTGGACATCACTATTTAAAATTTGCAATAACCTAGCCACACTGTCATTGTCAAATTAGTCTCCGGAATTAAAAAACAAACCATAGATGGCTCGAATCCCGCGCGATGCTGCTCGGTCACAAGTCGCGCGCGTCACGCGCGGCAGCCTCATAGATGGGGAGCCGTAGAAGGGATTTCGGGATTTACTCGAGCGTGGCAGATTAATATAAGGGAGATACCTTACATATTGATAGGAACCTCCAACCAGTAAGAGGCTTAATATGGGGGGGGGGGGTACGCTCAAAAAAACAAACAAAAATTGACCATCTGGAATACTCGAGTGCGTGAGATTAAGGGGGATTCATTACTAGATAAGAAGTGTCAATAATGTAAATTTTGCTAATTTGATCGTGGATGAAATTTGGCACAGAGATAGATTATAACCTGGATTAACACATAGGATACTTTTTATCCCTATAGTATGTTCTCGTGGGATAAATTATGCGCGGACGAAGTCGCGGGCGGAAGCTAGTTTTCTATAAATTTGAGAGTTAGAATTTTTTCGCACCTAGTGTCTTAAAAAAATATTTAAATAATACTCCGTTGTCATTGTCCATAGTCGCATCGCGTATAATATAATCAGCAAAACACCAAAACGTCCAGAACGAACCACCGACACATATATTTACGCCTTCCATAAAACTTATTATATACATTTACAACACGACGGCGTTCGGCCTGTAATCAACAATTTATTACTTTTAACTCTATCAAACGGTTACAAGTCCGTATTCCGTGAGAACTGGGCGTAAAAAATTCTGAGAAACGTTAACTTTTAATTTCTCAAATCCCCACTTTTATTGTACCTACTATTGGGGGTGTTATATATTTTTTCTGCTACTTCTAAATAATAGACGTTCGAGTGAGTAATTTTTTTTTTGTTTTTCAAGTGTGCGGTATCGGCGTTTGAGGGTTATTTGACGGTAGCGATAGAAAAAATTGGTCCGAACAGCGTGGTTCCGTGGAAGGGTTTTTGTTTTACAGCGTCGGTCTTTGTAGACAAGAAATCAAAGACGTTACCAAAAAAGAGGGAGACATGTAACTAAACTAATAGTATGTCCTACTAAACTGAGTCCATGGACACAGTACGACTCAGTCGCACCAAAATATCTTTAAGTTGATTTTCGAATCGTGAGTGCGATAACAGGTGTGTCCGTTCGCTGCATGTATGTAGTACTAAATAATTAATATGTGCACAACGCATCAGTCGCACCACTACATGCAGCAAAATGTAAACATCATTTATTTGTTTCGTAAGTTAAAAACACCTATTAAATGCACAAGGAGGCATTTTGGTGCGTGTTCATCAGAAACGATGAGCCGTATTAACAACACTGACGTGCTTTTGGGACACCGCAGACATACTACTTTTTGCATCGACGATCGGCGATTTAGTCGCCCTACGTCCGACCGCAGAAAGTCGCCAAAACGCGATGCAGTCGCAAAATCGCCGACCGCCGATGCAAAATGTAGTATGTCTGTGGTGGCCCTTTGAGACGATGTCCCGCGCGCGACTGAATTGTACTTACTTAATTCGGTTAAGGATAACATACAATTTCGAGACGTGACATATCTTCTACTTTCTAATAGTTAAATGTATGGAACTCAAAAACACAACGACCCCAAACTGTTATCTTAGGATTGTGCTACTATTAAAATTAAGGCTTACGTTCAAGTAACAATGACTGGACACGAACACCTTGTAGTAAAATTTTGCGGAAAGCTCGTTATGCCTATAATTTAGCAGACATTCATACTACCACGCGTTTTCTACTAATTTTACAGTATTCAGCTAGGCTATTCTGTAACGACAAACTCACTTTGCACGCGTGTTTGCAGGTGATATGTCAATTTTTTTATTGAAATTTGACATTTCACTAGAAAATTCACGCGTGCGAAGTGAGTATGACGTTTCAGAATAGCCTAGCGGGTGCTAAATACGGCCATTAACTGTCAAAAATTAATAGAAAAAGACTGTCGTCTACATAATATGAATGTAGCATTAATCCTGTTCAAGTATTCGGAAATAACAGTTCATTCATAGTCTGCAATTTATGGTATCACAAATTTCAGTGCATTTTGCCTCGTATATCGCTATTACACAATTAACGTATTCAATCAAACTACCCCCTTATTATCTAGATCATAAAATCCAAACTTCAATAAAACAACAGCGGGTTTATTATGACGATTATAAATCATTTGGCGTCTGTATGTTTATAAACCGAAGACAATTTATATTTTACTGTAACACATGTAGCAAAAGGTTCAAAATAGGCTGTACAGAATTTAATATTATATCTATAATAATTAATTATTGTGGTTAGTTTGAGTTTTGGCGGAAATTTTCGTTTATCAGTACGTAACCAATGACAGAGATTTTTTTACTGAAATGATTTAAAAATACGTTGATTATAAATTTTGGTTCGTTGTTTAAAATAATATCTATTGTGGAAATGTTCGATTAGCGATGCTTATTTTAATAAAAAGTAAGGGGCCATCCATAAACTACGTCAGACGTAAAGGGGGGGAGGGGGTCGACGAAATGTGACATTGTGTGACAAGGGGGGAGGGGTCCTAAGTTAAGTGACGTCACATTTAAAAATCGAATATATCCAAGTATTAAAACCGAAATTTTAACTGTAACCGAAAAAAATAGAAACTTTCTGAAATGTTAAAAAAATATGTGACGTCACACAGGGAGGGGGGAGTGTCGCAAATGTGACCAGCTGTGACAAGTGGGGGAGGGGTCTAAAAATCATGAAATTCGTGTGACGTAATTAATGGATAGCCCCTAACTTATAACTAGCGAATGATCAAGACGCTTCCAAAGATACCTCATTTGTCTTATGATAAGTAGTTTGGAATTTATGAGGTACAGATGAACATATACATACACACACATACCATGGTGGTCAAAATCATAACCCTTCCCCATAGTCGGGTAAAAGCACAAACCTAAAACCAAATGGGTCAAACCAAATTGATCTCAAACCAGAACCAAATTACTAATGGCCGGCGCACATAGAGCACGGCATAGCATGGCATATTAATTTTTATCAATAGAATTTAATACTTATCCAATCGAAATAAGGTGCTCCAGCGGGTGCACCGAGAAAATGCTCCGCGATGCTCCGAGGTCGATCACCAAGCATTGAAATATATACCCTATTTCGATTGATTGATTGATTGATAAAAAATAAAATGCCATGACATGCCGTGCACTATGTGTGCCGGCCATCCACTTTTAAAATACTTAAATTGAACCCATGGCTAGTTCAGCAATTTAGGCGTCTATCACACGTCAAGGCCTGAATTGCATGTTTTTAGATATACATTGACCATATTCGCGAAAAAAGTAGCAAGTCTGCGGAGGCCCTAAACCTTTACTGGCACGATTTTGACCGTACATACTTATTTAATTTTGAATAAGTATGTACGGTCAAAATCGTGCCAGTAAAGGTTTAGGGCCTCCGCAGACTTGCTACTTTTAGCATCGGCGACCGGCGATTTTGATGCTGCGTCTCGCTCGTTCGCGCTCGTTAAAACGCGACGCAGCATCGATACGTCACAAAATCGCCGGTCGCCGATGCTAAAAGTAGCAAGTCTGCGGAAGCCCTTATTCAGGCAGTCTTGAAGAAATCTTCATTATTTTGAAGATTAGTAGACCTGAAATCATAAGACTATTTTGTAGACCCATCGTTTGGTCAGCTCAAGATATAAAAAATCTGTCCGTCAGTAAAGCTATTAAATCAAACAATCAATATTGAGGTATTTGGTCTGCAGGTTGGACCACAATAAAATTTGGGCTGCGGGCCAAAAAAACATGGCATAATTGTTGGGGTGTAAAACCCGGGTTTCGGTGGAACGTTTGAGCTAGGATGTTGAAGGTTTACAGCATGTTGTAACGTATCATAGCATAATGTTTGCTTTATAAGTCTGGTCTGCGATTTAGTTTTTCTGCACCTTAAAAAAAAGAATGATACACTTTCTTTCAGTACTATCTAAAAATGAAGTTTCCTGTACCGATTTTTTCCCCCAATTTTCGATGATAAAAAATGCGATAAGAAATGCTATTTTTCTATTAAATAAATAAAGAAATTTCGCCAGCTTACACATCAACTATATAGTCACGAACCAAGTAACGCTTGTACTATGGCTACCTACAGTAGATTTGATGCGATCCCAGTGACACCCACACCAGGGCAAATTACGAGAAGGCCGTTTCCGAGCTTTGCCTCTGGCAGGAATCGAACCCACAACCCACCCGATGTAACCGAGCGGCCTTACGCTCGAACCACTGCGGCAAGCGCTCGTCGAAATGGAATTACAAAGCACTTCTGTTTTAAAAACCCTTTGTAAAACCTTTGTAAATGGATTACAATTTCATTCGGAGAATAATAAAAATTAACGGTAACTTGATTGCAAACAACCACTAGTTAGATTATTAACCGTTTCAACCAGCATTTAAATACATCGAATACCGTTTAACGGCGACAATTTGTCATCAACATACTTCAGAAACCCATTATACGTTTGTTAACACACATACAAATAATTTATCGGACCCCAATGGACGGTACCCGAGCATAAATACTTAAAACAAAACCACTGTGGCATCAACAACAAAATGAACAATGTAAATGAAGTGTTAATTTTGTGGAAACATTGAATAATGATCGGCATACGTTATATAAATAGTCATAAATAACATTTCGAAATTCAGTTTAATAATAATAAGTACAAAAGTGTAATGAGAATAAAAAAACTCATTGTGTTATTAATTTTGTGGCTGGTTGAGGTGTGAGATGAGCTCACTGCGAGTGCGGTGGAGTCGAATTGTTTGTAGAAATATTTTGCGAATAAAAAAAAAAGTAAAATAGCTGACTTTTCTGTAGGTATATAAAACCAAAAACATTTAATTTAAATATTACCGGTGACCAGAGGGCTGGCTCATATCTAACACAGAGAATAAGCATTGCCATGCAACATGGCAATGCTGCCAGTGCCAGACGACGACGGTCTGGCACAAGTGTATATTTTAAATATATTTATTATATAGGTCTTACAAAGAATCAGACGACGGTTGGTTTAGTTGTTTAATGTAGGCTGCTCGGCCAATAGCGGCCATGCGATTTCAGAAATACAGGCCAAATTCGGAAATGGTATTGTCGTAATTCGTGATGGTCTGGGTGTAACTGAAATAACCCTCAGTTCATTGCACGGTACTCTACGTAAAGCGTTGCATAGTGAGGGACCATAAGAAGATTTAAAAAAAAAAATCGTGAGCAATAAGAAAGCCAAGACTTCAATAACAATAATATTATATATATCGGCTGAACGTAACTCAAATTTGAGAGCTGCTTAACTTAGACCTTTAATACGAAAACTGACAGTGCTTAATATTGCCAAACTATAAATTGATCCTTTTGTTCGAGGAATAAAGCAGAAGAAGCTTCAAACTCAACATAAAAAAAATATAATTAAAATATCGACTCTATATATCGCACTGTGCATGGTTCAATTCTAAAGGAGAGTTTGACTTACGAGGAGGTTAAAAATAACTGCCGGCCACTCATTACATTCCACGTCCCTATTTGCATATCTATTGGAATCGAACCAGGGACCCGCCGGTGTGTGTTTAGAGGACGATGTATGGTCTGTGGATACGAAATGAATCCGCGATTTCATTACTGGGTTTAAAAAGTTTATGGCTTTTCGTACGTTAAAATATTATTTGCAATAGCCGCGTCTAAATGACTCTCATGCCGTGCTGCCTCGCTTAGTGTGACAGGGCACGCCCTGCCTTACCCAAGCGCTGTCATTTCCCTCGCCTAGTCTGGCATAGTCATGAGACAGAAGGATAATGCATCTATGTAAGTGATTGCTCGGCTATACCCTTCTCTGTCTAGAGTGTAAGTTGGCTCGCCCTTTGGCTCACCCGAGCATGTGACTGAGGCTGCCGCGCACCACGCGCGGTATGTGAGTGCGCAGCCTCGCGGGGCATGCGCCTGATATAGACGCAGCCATTGAGCTTTAAACGAAACAGTTTTACTTTAAAAGGATGTTAGATACGAGAGACACATTGAAGCAGATTCAGTATTCAATTCTCATTCCAAATATTTAAGAAAAATATTACCTTAAGTTTTGGTCTAATTATCTGATAAAAAATCGAGTTTCTCTACGAGATCGAATCAGAAATGAGGAGATACGTAGGCAAACCAAGGTCACCGACATAGCTCTGCGAATTAGCAGGCTGAAGTGGCAGTGGGCGGGGCACATAGCCCGAAGAACTGATGGCCGATGGGGCAGAAAGGTTCTTGAGTGGCGACCACGTACCGGAAGACGCAGCGTGGGTAGGCCCCCCACAAGGTGGACTGACGACCTAGTGAAGGTCGCGGGAAACCGCTGGATGCAAGTGGCACAGGACCGGTCGTTGTGGAAATCCTTGGGGGAGGCCTATGTCCAACAGTGGACGTCTTTTGGCTGAAATGATGATGATGATGATCCGATAAAAAACGAATTAATGAATAAAATGTGGTATGAAGTATAAACGGATTGAATCATTTAAACGAGTAAATACCGATAAGACAGCTCATAGCTTTTGAGAAATCGTAAAACTTTTTGCGATATTTTTGCTAAGTTTTCTCTGTCATTAGAGTTTTTAAATTATATTTTTAATAATATACGCGCGTATTTAACGCGGCATTCGGTTGGTGCCTTAATGTATATTCACTGGCAAAATTGTTTTCTTTTTTGTGTTCGCTCTTACAAACAATTACCTATCTAGAACGTCCATAAACTAATTAAAATAAAACAATCCTTATTTAATATTTTAACAAACTCTATTTACATTTACCTAAACGTAATAAAATAACCGCTATTTGTATGTGCAACGATGCAGCAGTTTTTTTTTTCGTGTTTCGTACATCAAAACCACTGTGCGATTGTACGATAAGATTATATTACCCACTTAAAAGATGGAATCTAATAAAACAGCCAAAAAAGCAAGGACTCTATTTTTTCTATTTTGTCAAAAATACATTTATATTTATTTTTGTAAAATTGTTCGTTGTGTTCTTTATATACGCCATAAGTTACGCCAGACTTGCACATCAACTTTATGGTCCCAAACTAAGCAACGCTTGTACTATGATTACCATACAATGGACTGGGGGCGATCCCAGACCAGGGCAAAAGGACGTTTCTAAAATTTGCCTCTTACGCGAATCGAACCCGCAACCACCCGATGCAGTGAACAACGCTCGAACCATTGCGCCAAGCGGTCGTCTATATTTTGGCATATAATCCGAAAACGTCTGTACATAATATCCTTTTATTTAATAGCCGTGAGTAAAGTTCTAAACAAAACCAATACGGGTTAGGGCGAGGCTCCATCTACGCGCTGCGCTGCGTTGCGCTGCGTCGTCGGAAGATTTTGTACTGGCACGTCACCCTCCCCGCTTCGTCTCTCACCCGCTGTTACCTGCGACGACGCAGCGCAGCGCAGCGCGTAGATGGAGCCCGGCTCTTAGTAGTTACCCACTTTAATAAATCTCGAAGCATTTAAAAGGGAGCGTAACCACATCGCTAAAGACTATAATAATAGTTATTATAAACTGCGGGTTACAACTGTTATTCCTGCGCTATAAATATTGGGCAATAGCATATCTGAGACTGTCTTTACAACCCACAAATATGTACTGCGAAATTAGAAACTCTCGTTTAAACCAACTTATTAACTAACTTTACTGCCTATCACACCGAACTGTACCGCCACCTTATCCAAGGGGCTTCGTGTACAAACGTTTCTACAAATCGCTATGCTTAAATGTATGGAAACGACATTACAAGTAGATCACGTGACTTATGTCATTTCCATACATGAAGCGTAGCACTACAGATATAAATTTGTCGCGATCCGCGATAAATTTATATCTGTAGTGACACTGACAGAAGTGACGTTTTTTTGTGTGACTAAGGTGGCAAGCGTACAACCCGCTAGATATTAATACCAAAGGCACTGCTCGCACATTGGCGACCTGAAGGGAAGAGGGGCAGAGGGAAGGGGAAAGGAGGAGGTTGGGCTTCCAACTCTCTCACTAATCATGCGAAACGCAGCTGCAATAGCTACTTTTCGCTTATCTTCTGCGACAGCCCGTATATGAGTTGCAGTCAATTGGCTATTCTAATTTGATAAAAAGTGAGAGCCATTTACAATTGTTTACCAAAAAAAAAAAAACAAAAAATAGTGCTAAAGCCACTGTAAATGAATCGATTCACAATATTTTAACAAATAATGCCTTTGGATAACGTTTTGTTCGGTGCGGTGTAAATGTAATCCACTTTTGTATAAGCACCACGACAAGATTTACGAGACAACGCCAGTGTTAAAAACTGATTGTTTAATTATTCGGCGATGAACTAACCCCGGACCGATTTAATTTCCGAATTCAAATAAGGAAACGTTCCGTCTGCATTACCCATGAAGGTTTTACGACGAGAGGAGATGAACACACAGATGAACAAACACACGTGAACGTTTTATGTTGTTGCTCAGATACGCTTTAAACAACCTTTGTGTTAAGCTTGAACCCACAGAGTAAAGACTTAAGAAAGAGGTGCCCTTATTAGATATATGTATGAAAAAAAACGTGGTCATTGTTTTTTCATTTTCATTGTTCTATCTACCGGTAAATAGTTGAATTACTCGCTTCGGTTTATGTCGATGTTAGTACTAGGCCGACCACTCGGCCGAGTTGCTTAGGGCCAGTCCCCTTAGTAATTGGTCCATGCTTGAACCGCACTTGCGAGGCGCGGTGCGGCGCGGCGCTGTGCCACACAATATTAAATGGACCATTCTTCGTTTGAACGTTCTCCGTGTGACCTCGGTGGCAACAATTTTCTTTTAGAAATTAGACAAATCAATTATGCAGGCATAATTCCGCCCTGAAGGTGCCCATACATGCATAAATTCTGCCTACATTGATATTTCATCATCAAATAAACAAAAAATCCATCGAGGTCACACGGAAAACGGTCAGACGAAGAATGACCCATATAGTGCTGCTATAGAAGCAGCGGAGAAGCGCGGCGTGAAACTTTCTCCATACAGTTCTTTCACGGTGCGGTGTTGTTATGCGGAGAAAGTGTCGCACCGCGCTGCGCCGTATTGTGTCTCTATGGTTTAAGCTTTATGCAGCTTTATGCTTTTAGCAATGTGCCTTATGTTAAAGAGAGGCACAAGTGCGATTTTTGTTTTTAAACATGGAGAATCATTGAACCCATGGACCAGCTACTAAGGGGACTGGCCCTAAGCAAGTCGGCCGAGTGGTCGGCCTAGTACTAACATCGACATAAAACGAAGCGAGTAGTTCAACTATTTACCGGTAAATAGTAAAATGAAAATGAAAAAACAATGACCACGTTTTGTTTCATACAAATATCTAATAAGGGCACCTCTTTCTTTAGTCTTTACTCTGTGATTGAACCATAGATGAAGGATTTTTATTTTTACAAAATATTTTACGACATTACCTTGATGATATTGATCAAACCCGTATAAATAATTTCCCAATTTCGGAATTGGTCTTTTCCTAATTAGTCCGTAAGTCACATTATGAAGACGACGACATGTTATCCATACATTTTACGGTATACGGGTACCGAATACGGCTATTGTCTGTCAAAAATGTATAGAAATAAGCAAAAGAAGTTGTCGTCTATATAATCCGCTGGGATTGCCCCTAGTCCATTGTATTTGTACGGTATGCATAGTAGCCATAATCGCCGCTTAGTTCGGAACTATAAAGCTAGTGTATCTGGGTATAAAAAATAGTTACTTAGTTAAAAATTCATACTTTTTATATATCAGTTATGTTACGTCAAATCAAATTCGTTAGAAAACCAAGCCGCATGCACTGATGCTCGCGAATCGTAAAACACAATATTCACAGTAAAAAAAAACAACAAATTCATAAACATGCTCGTTTTATAGCCGAAAGAATGGCTCACGATTTGAATTTTAATCTATTGTACCTAATTACTTGTTAAAAAAAAAACTGTTCCATGTCCGTTTAGTTTGTTACGTATGACGCACAGACAAATAAAATTATGATGTGAATTGATGTGTTATTTAGCAGATATGGTACTTATCAGACTTGTGCTCAGTGCACCAATACGGGACATCGCAGACTTGCTACTTTTTGCATCGGCGATCGGCGATTTAGTCGCTTTTAGCATTGGAGCAGACGCTGCGTCCGACCGCAGAGAGGCGCCAAAACGCGATGCAGTCGCAAAATCGCCGATCGCCGATGCAAAAAGTAGCAAGTCTGCGGTGACCCTACATGCAGCGACATTTTCGACTCGCAATTCGACAACCAACGGCATTTTGATGCGTATTATTTACCAGAAGATGAGCCGTATTAGCTTTACCGACATGTTTTCAACATTATTTTCCGCGAGCAACTGAGTCGTGCTATGTCCATGGACTTCGTTTAGTAAGGCATACTATTTTGGACAGTCACATATTAAAAAAATACATTTATTCATCTCCCTCTTTCTTGGTAATGTGTTTGATGAGGTGTTTATTCTAATACGGTTTTGATGTTTATAGGTTAAATATAGCCGATCGCGTCCCCTGTCCATCATGTCTTTAATACGTGAATTTTCGAATTTCGAATGCGATAATAGATGTATGAATTTCGCTACATGTAGTGATGCGCTGAGCACAAGTTTAGTGATTGCGATGTTAGAACATACCATATCTGCTAATATAATAATAGGTACATCAATGTATAGCTCGTGCAATACCTGAAAGGTTAACGCCCATAAACAAACAAATGGTGCTTATTACTTCTCTCCATATGTTTGTCGCCTCGAGGGATGAGCTGTCCACGGCTGGGTACGTGGATTCGATTCCAGCTAATGGAGTTTTACTGCACTTATAATGACTTCTGAGATTAATGTTGATCGTCAATCAGTATGTAATAAGTATTATGATCAGTTCTCAGGATTACAGATGGAGCTTCAATAGACTTCAATGCAGTAGGTAATGAACAGAATCAAGGTATAGCTGAAGCAAATTTTAATAAAGGTACCTTCATTAAAATTCGCTTTTATTACTTCTTTACTGACTACTCCACCAAGCCAACTAGGCGCTCGAGTGAAATGCGGCTTCCCCGCTCGCACACTGCCCGCGCACCGCCACCGCCTTTTTGTGCGGGTGACGTCACATTTGACAGGAGCCTAGTTGGCTTGGTGGAGTTGTATCAAAACGAACGACCCTGGATGCTGCATGACTGAGTCGATATCAGGCAGTTACCTTTCATCAATGTTCCAAAATAAGCGCAGTAAGGCGTATCTAATGGTTTAATACCTACATCTTTGAGGGCGATAGCATATTCTAATCTTAAAATCTTCAAGACTTAGAGACACCGCAGACTTGCTTTTTGTATCGGCGATCGGCAATTTAGTCGCTTTTAGCATCGGAGCAGTCGCTGCGTCCGACCGCAGAGAGTCGCCAAAACGCGATGCAGTCGCAAAATCGCCGATCGCCAATGCAAAAAGTAGCAAGTATGCGGTGGCCCTTAAAAGTATACTTACTATTTTTAGTTAAATTCGTACTTATTGTTATTTCTCAAAATAAGTACCTATCGCTACGGTCTATTTCCATCTAGTAATGGTAATTCGAGGATGAGCCACGTTTTTGTCGTCCGCGCATGAGTGAGCGCTCGGGCGGCGCCTGCGCGTACGACGGGTCACATTACAAAGGACCCGCCGCCGGGTACTATTGAAATTCGATTGCGGTTGATATGGGGTGAGAATTAAGTGAGTATCGTGAGTATGAGAAAAAGCACAAGCAGCTATAGGATTTTTCCATTAGACTCTTTTTCTCTATTTGTAATAAGAATCATTTCTTATTACATATAGAAGGGAAGGCAAAATATTAATCTAACTGATGTTAGATTAATATTTTTCACATTTTACTTGGCTTTGACGATAGTTCATTGTTAGTACCTTTCTAAAAATATCATGATAAAGTTATCCCTGCGTTTGCACTAGACGAAACATTTGAATAAAACACGTTGTTGTGTCTATTTTTATTGCCATTAAAATCCAGTCCCCGTCCCAGTGCAAATTCAAGTACTATAAGTACATATTTTTATAAATACATAATATATAAGTAAATAAGTATTTGTTACCGATCTGAGTCACTGCAAAACACTTTTATTTACATACTACAGCAAATGCATACACTTCCTTTAGTTTTCTACAACAATATTCGAGTTTAATTCGAGTACCACTAGTACCCATCTTTGAATCGTTTCTCCAATGTCGCCCGTTCCTTCAAAGAGTGGGTGTTACATGTCATAATTTATTAAGTATTCGCATTCGTGATAAAAAATACTGACGCCATTAAGCGTCTAAACGGTAAACGAAGGATTTCTTTGCCTTCCCAAGAAGCGTCGGGTACAAACAGGTTTATACTATCAGTAGACTACATTTTCAACTTTATTCTAATAATTATAAGATCGGTTTCATGCGTATATTTAATGTTTGTTGGGCGATAATTCATTAGTGTGGGTTAGGGCCGGGGTTGCTTTTTTTTTCAAGTCGAAATTTTGATTGATTGCAATAGGAAGTTAGTGGGTTTGACTCCAGTTTGTGGTAAATTGATTTAACATAGATTGAATTAAACATCGCTTGCTGAATGATCCTAATCCAGACATTAGTGTGATCAATATTAAAAGAAATGTTTATCTGCTATTTATAGAACTATACCATACCAATCATTAAGTAAATAGGTATCTCCAAAAGTCTGAAAACATAGTTCAGTAAAGTTTGGTTGATTTATCAAAAGCATTATGTAAAATATAATAATAATAGCTATTTTAATGTCCCACCCCTGGACACGGGCCTCCTCTCAATGCGAGGGGGATTCCGGTCAAATCCACCACGCTGGCCCAGCGGTACATCCAATTCTTGATGTCTCTAATTTTTTACAGCTATTATTTTTGAAAATAGAGACAGAAAAAGTCAGTATAGAACCCGCACCACTTTCTTTACAAAATGCATATACTTCCTAGTAGCGAATGAACAGACAAACTAACACATTAGTCGTGTCATTATGTTATGTGCGCAGGAATGTCGGCACGGAACGGTGACCGACGTAACCACCGTGAGCGGGCACTTCTTTGGTGTTTAAATGCGGTCTAAGACACGAGAAAATGCTTAAAATATTGCAAGGTACACAAACCAGTCAAATCAATGCAGAGGCCTTTATCAAATCGTCTGCTTGAGGCTAATTTAAGACTGAGGCTGCATCGGTAAGGCAATCAAAGCCTAATTTTTATGACAGTAGCCGCATCGCATCAAGGAAAAGTTCATAAATCGCAATTTTATTTGGGCTGACTTGATCACTAACAATCTTTGAAGTAATCTTCCCACCCACGCTCAGTTTCCATCTGGGTATAGTCATCCCCTAGCAATTTTTGAAGTGATATTCTCACCCACGCTCATAGTGGGTGAGTTTATCACCTAAATGTTTAAGGGCCTCCGCAGACTAGCTACTTTTAGCATCGGCGATCGGCGATTTTGATGCTGCGTCTCGCTCGTACGCGCTCGAAGAAACGCGACGCAGCATCGATACGTCACAAAATCGCCGGTCGCCGATGCTAAAAGTAGCTAGTCTGCGGAGGCCCTTAAAGGGGAAACTATAAAAAGGGGAGGTTACCCAGCAGCGAGAAACAACAAAGGCTAATAAATAAAAACATAGATAACTAAGGCGGAAAATAAGTATACGGCCCGGATGTTAGGCAGGTACCGTAGTCTATAAATATTTGCAATAACAAGGCAACGCTCGCACGTTCCTGATCTGAAGGTGAGTGGGACAGGAAGAGTGGAAAGGGGGCTTCCGGCAATCTAATTCGTAGAAAGTCAGCCAGCTAAAATTAGATACTTAACGCCGATGTGAGAGAGCGGTACTACCCCCGTCATACCAGCCCGTATACAGGGTGAATTTGGGCATCCTTTTAAACGGTGGTTCTATACATAATTCCGAATATTTAGGGAATATTAATCAACAAACCAATTGATAAATAGTAGATTGCTATACGAGGGTCGAAAGGAATCAATGCACATACGAGGTACTTAGACGCCCGAGCGCAGCGATAAAAACAAAAAATACAAAAAAGATACAAAAAAACAAACAAGAACAAAAAATACAAAAAAAAACAAACGAAATTCAAAAAAAAACAAAACAAAAAAAAACAATCAAACAAAAAATAACATACACTCACAAGACCGCAGCATTTTTTTTCTTAATTATGTTAGATTATTTACATCCGACTGCCTAACCAAATTTAGTTCTATTTTTATTTAAAATTACTTTCCACCCTAGGAAGGGAAGCAATTACTGAGTTTTTCCCACCTTATGTTGGGAAGTAGGATCTTCAACCCGCTACTCGGATCAAATAAACACTACTTTCCGAGTATGAGATATGCAAAATTTATTGCCCAGGTAAGGTATAACAGTTAACTGGTTTGCTTATTTGCTTATTCGAGCAATATTTTTTTATCAATAGATTTTTGTATTTTCCCAAAATATTCTGATTCATGTGATAAGTCATAGTTTAAAAGGATGCCCATGATTACAAATTCATTCTGTATATGAGCTGCAGTCAATTTGACAATCCCGATGAGTTTCTTCCCGGACCTTCAGGGCCATAACACACCGGTTAGCCATGACGACGTCGCCAGCCACCGTAGCCAATGAAATGTATGGGTGGCGACTAGAGAATACAATCCCGGGATCCCGAATCCCGGGATCCCGGGATCCCGGCCGTTTTCTGATCCCGAAAATCCCGGGACTGTACTTGGCTAATCTCGGGATTTTCGGGATTGCCACCAATAGGTCTAGTTTAGTATTAGACATGAAATGAGCATGTTTGAAAATGGAGGAATTCGTGGATATCACTTAGAAACCGCATATAAGTATCTATTGTCTATTTCTGCAACCAGTGTACAACCTGAGCGAGCGTTTGCAGCTACTGCTTATGTTCGCATTAAACTACGAAGCAGGATTGGAAGTCAAACATTGGATGCTTTGATATTTCTGCGATTGTATTTTCAAAATTCTAATAAGTTTTTGTTCTGTCTTTTTTATTTCTTACAAAACTACCTATGGTTTTTTGTTTTGTCTTTTTATTTTCTTACTATTGTCGTGATATGTGATGTGTGCAACAATATTCAATTTTTTTTTACGAAATTACATGTTTTTTTTTATTGTGAGCCCTATTAGAAACTACATAGTCTAATCCCGGGATAGCCCCGGGATCCCGGGATTACGCATCAAAAATCCCGTAATCCCGGGATTGAAAAACATGCTCGGGATTGTATTCTCTAGTAGCGACGGATTGGCGACTACGCCAGTCCGACACTAGCATACATTTCAATACGAATTAGTTGGCTACGGTGGCTGGCGACGTCGCCATGGCGTCCCGGTGTGTTATGGCTCTTAATGTTTCTCAATGCCTTTAGATTGATTACATATGGTTGGCACGGAGGCGCCTTTCACGCTGCAGGTCGTAGGTTCGATTCCTACCCGGGACATGCATTTATGTGCATGAACATGTCTGTATGTCCGGAGTCTGGGTGTATATGTATATTAAGTATGTATTTACAAAAAAGTAGTATATGTAGTCATATCAGTTATCTGGTTTCCATAGTACAAGCTCTGCTTAGTTTGGGATCAGGTAACCGTGTGTACAAAAATGTCCCAGGATATTATTATTATTATTCACAAGTTAAAGACGTGTATTTTTGTCTTCAGTGACTCAGGCGCTTGAGACTTGGACCACAACATCGGTTGCAACAAAACGACCAAAGTATCCATAGAGCTGCAATCATCAATAATGATTATCACCTGATCTGCGGCCGATCGGGCCGGCCAGGAAGCGCGGGGTCTAATACGAAATTATAGAATTAATACACCTCTATCAAATTACATTTATTCCGGTTTGTAAAATTACAAGGTCATTTTTGAGGCCACCTTTTGTTATATTTTAATTTTGTGCTATTTTATTTGACTATTGTTAGTTTGGCTGGTTTCAAGGTGCGGGGTCAATTGATTGCAAACAAAGCAGTTTGTAGACGTTTTGCACTGAGGAGATATTAGATGATGCCGACTCTATTTTTGACAGCATAATATAGAGATAACAACAGCATTGAAATCTTTACTACGATACGCAAGTAATTTCGTGACATATACAGCTACCCGTAGGTCAACATAAAATATATACAATGCTGTTTGATCCCAAACTACACAAATGGTGGTGGAACTACACAACCGGTGGAAGAACCAAGCTGTAGCCAATTGACTGTAGCTCATACAGGGTTATTGGTAAAACACTAACAACCTTGCAGGGGCGTATTACTGATATCAAAAACAACAACTTTTGTTCTATGACTTTTTACAAAACAAAAAAGAATAACAAAAAATCACTTTCTAAAATGTATGAAACAATTTTTTTCTCATCTAGAGGATAGCCATGGTACGTGGTTGTATTCCACTTTGCCCTAAAGTACCTAAACGGACCACGGCTATCCTTTAGATGAGCATATTTTCTTGTTTCATACATTTTAGAGTGTGATTTTTGTTATTTTTTTTTTCGTTTTGTAAAAAGTCATAGAACAAAACTTGTTGATTTTAATGTCAGTAATACGCCCCTGCAAGGTTGTTAGTGTTTTACCAATAACCCTGTATAGACTGGCTCGATCGGGGTAGTACCATCCTCTCACAGAAGATCAGCGCAAAGTAGCTATTACAGCTGCGTTTCGTACGATGAGTTCTCACACATCAGCTGAAAGTCCAACCTTTCCCTCTCTCCCACTCCCTTTCAGGTCAGAAACGTGCGAGCGATGCCTTTGGTATTGCAAGCATCTTATTTTCCACCTTAGCGAAATAACAATAAGAACTATTAGACAGGCATCTCCCAAGGCTCAATACTGAACCCACCATTGCACTTGTGTTCGATTCTAACTTCTCAAAATTACTAAACACGCACCTATCACTCATACTATTTCATAATAAAACGTACCGTCTTCGAAAAATTCAGAGTCAAATCAAAACACACAAACCAAAAGACGCTATTGAATTTTTTTACACGAAACAATAGCGTTGACCTTCATTATGAGAGCTGGTAGTTATAAATCTCTGCTCGTTTTTGATGCATCACTCGCAATGACAAGAGGGGAGTGTAAATTGGTAAGCGGTAACGTTTCAATCGTCGCTATACTGCCGAATCATGGTTCTGATTTTTACTTGGATTTGTTGGTATTGGATATGGAAAATGTATGTTGACTGGTAGAGACAAGCTGTTGTCAATTGACTGCAGCTCATATATGAGCTGTCTTAACCGAGTACCATCCTGTCACATAAGATCGGCGTGAAGTAGCTAATAGGGCCTCCGCAGACTAGCTACTTTTAGCATCGGCGACCGGCGATTTTGTGACGTATCGATGCTGCGTCGCGTTTCTTCGAGCGCGAACGAGCGAGACGCAGCATCAAAATCGCCGATCGCCGATGCTAAAAGTAGCTAGTCTGCGGAGGCCCTTAAAGCCTAACCCCCATTTTTACCGAGTTATTTTTTTTTTGGTTCTTTACGTGATTATACGAATATAGTGTGTTATGTTATAGGTACCCTAATTACAAATTCTTACTAACTCTAATAATTACTTTATCTCTATTCTTGCATACAAAATGTTGTTGGCTGAGTAATTATGATGAATATTATATAATTAGGAAAAAGCATATCTACATTATTTAAATAATAGGAATATCATTCATCAAAGTTTTTAGGACCACAATCAGTAGAACCCCTATTATTTCAAATTCTTTGAATAGAAAATATTCCTTATCCAGCACCAATTGATCCAGCAGCCGCAGTACGTCACATTCTGCCATCATTTGATAAATGAACGCGCGGCTACTTATTCTAGTGCCGAAGCATCTTCATTTGTGATATTCAATCGGATTTGTATCTCACTGACAGAAGATGGTTTAATTCATAAGCGGACAAATTATTCCTATTATAACTGGTGTTTAAACGAGTCAACAATAAACTAAAATCTATGAAAAAAAAATTCTTGTCCACATAGATTGATAGAAGTTGCGCTTCCTCGCGGAAACAAATATTTAACTATGTTCCGTGTGTCTACTGAAATTACTGAAACAAAAGAGATAAGATAGTCTGTGCATCCTCTTCACTCCAACGTAATGGTATTGTGTATTTCATTTTCGCAAGCTTCTTTTTAACTATGTCCTTTTACGGGACTCGTCGAAGTCGATGTTGAGTTTGTCAGGTAGTAAGCAGTGCTGGATTGTAAATAGGCGGCATACGCAACAACAGCAGCACAAGGAAGCACAGCACAGCACAGCATAAGGAATTTCAGTTGTGTATACTTACCTAATCCACCTAAATAAATACAAGTAAGTCATAGATATTATGCAAGGAGGCACAAATTTAAGTGTCCTTGTGGGAATATTTCCACTTAACTTTGTGCCGCAAATCCGGCACTGAGTAGACCTTTAAAAGCGGTTCTCGTAGCAGATAGAGTTATCATACTATATTCTCCTCGCTCCCTCTCGTATCTTATCCCACTCTCCACTCCAAAGCACAAGAACAAGAAGCAATCACGGAACATTCCCAGCACATCAAACAGGCCTTTGTTCCTGTAACACTAGTAGTCTTACACACCTCACGTTGTGCTCACGCGCACAATGGCGCGCCGTGATGTTACTAAACCATAGTGTCTTGATTGACGCATGGAATTCTATTAATTGTTTGTTTATGGTCGGTACTGGTTTGGTTTGGTTGGTGGAACTGAATATGGAAGGTGCTTGTTCCGTAAAATGTTAAAACTGGAATATCAGGAAATTTTCTTCGAGTGATAGATAACTTTTTCAAGGCTTGCTTGTGGTTACTGGCAGTTAAAAGCCTGGAAAATAAACTAATCTTCGATAAACGTCCAATTGCTTATTGAATTTAAACAAAAAAAAGATAAAACCTGAGCACTAAGGCTCGTATTAATAAACCTCAAAGTTGAGATCGATCTTAAGATGCAGTTTTGACGTTTAATGTATGGAACATCTGTCAAAAACAGCAACTTAAAATTGATCTCAACTTTGAGATGCATTTATTAATACGAGCATAAAAGGCCAGAATTGATGGTGTATTCAGATTGTCTGATAACTTTCCTCCTAATAAATATGGTGTTTTTACAGATATTCTATGGAAAAACTGTCAAACCCCCATATTTATTTGGTGAATCAAACTTATCTGACGATTTCAAAGATTTTGATTCGGTCATTGGACGATTTTGAAACGGATTCCAAATGACCGTCCCGTTCGAATTAAGAATCACCTTTATTGAAGTCGTTAAAAAGCGCGCAAAGGCGGCAATTGTTTTTTTAAAGTTATGTCTGTCATGTATGAAAAAAAACATTGTCGCCTATTACCTCACGCCGCCAAGCAGGTTCGTGTAGTAGAAATCCTGAAGCCATCCTATCGACACTGGGGAATTAAAATGCCCAAATTATACGTAACACGAACCCATCAAGTCATTCCCCTGCCTCCACACTAATTCACTTAACCACATTGTTTTTTCCACAATGACTTGAGTATTTGAATTAAAAAAAGGTTTCCACGTCCCTATTGAACTACCCATTTTACGGTGGTAGAAAACACACATAATTACATCATTCTGTCGGTGTCCGAGTTTTTTGTTGGTCATAAAATTATGAACGAATTATTTTAGGTGCTCGATTGTAGGCTGGGGAATGACACTGCGGTTTTGTGTATGTGTGGCACTATTCTGCAACTCCACCGTTGGATCAGTAGTTATTTAATGTCTATGTAAAAATATGGTTAATTGTATAATACCCGTATCGGACACACCGAGATACCCGATAGACACAGAAAGTTTAGACAAGTAGCTGACGTCTACAAGCGTTCCTTGAAATCGCTACGCTTCATGTATGGAAATGACATAAGTCACGTGACCTACATAGCAACTTGTTGTTGATCTACATAACGACGTTTGACATTTCCATACATTGTGAAGTCTATTCTATTCTATTCGATTATCGTTCATGCCACTTTTCTAGGGGAGCTGTAGAGACCGTAAAGCCCATGGTAGAGTTGTTTTTTGCTGTGAATTATCCCTATTGTGTTAAGCCTTACGATAAGCTTACAAAAAATAGTTTAGTAGTTTTCCAACCAGTGGCTGCGTCTAAACGCGCCCGAGCAATCAGTTTTGAAGTCAGTCTACGTGCGTATCATAACATTATTACTTGGTCGACCACTCGCCTCTTTTGAGCGCAGTGAGCTAGCGATCGAGCGAGCTGAGCGGTCTAGAATCTACTGATTGAATCTTTAAGCGAGCAAACTATACAGATTAATTGTTCGCACTTACCACTTTATCCATACATAGAGGTTAAGTATTGTATTTCATTAGGAACTTGTCAAAAATCTACATCTGTGACATCCATAAAATATTTTTTAAATGATCCCAAAATTCACATTTAAAACCCTTTCAGAATACCCCTGCCGGGCAAGTCGGTGAAGCAAAGAGCGCAGTCGTGAATGCGTTGTGTCGTCACTGAGCGGCAGGTGCCGGACGGACACTCGTGACGTACCGCTGACGTAAATCCGGTGCTCGTCGATGCGATGGTACTTGAGATCGTATTTTTTCTATATCTAACGCCGGCCGCACATCATCAGAAACTTTCTGGCAGTTCATATAACGCACCGGTCCGGCAAATTTTTGATGCGGGCCCCAGTACAAAATGTATGAACGGAGTATTTTTCTGACGGTAAAAGAACCACACATTATTCATGCATTATTTTATAGGCAAAGGCTAGGCAAAGTTCGCCCTTTCCACACATCCATGCCTCCGAAATACCTAACTATAATAGAAGCATTTATAAAATATGATAAAGAAAGCACCCCTACTAGAAAAAAAGACACCTGTTATAAAAATACAACAAAATATCGATAAAAACAGAGAGTATTGTGCCACTTGACAGAACTGTAACATATCTGTAGTACCAAATGAAACAATGTATTGTACCTACTTCAAATGAAAACGCATTGATCTTATCATCAGTTGGTGCCCTGCAACAGGTGCGGGGTATCGCCCCCATCGGAGATCCATTCAGATTTGGATAAAGGGTGCAGATAAAGTACCTACTCTTTATTGGATATAAAAAAGAAATACAAATATCTACAATCTACTGTCGCATAAAATCAAACGAATGTATTTACGCTAATCGCAGTACGTTCGTTATAACGTATAACTGGTGGCGTGGAAATAAAAAATAATCTTTGTACTATACTAATATATAATATAATAATATCCTGGGACATTTTTTTACACACGGCTAACTGATCCCAGACTAAGCAGAGCTTGTACTATGGAAACCAGATAACTGATATTACTACATATACTACTTTTTTATTTGTAAATACATACTTAATATACATATACACCCAGACTCGGGACATACAGACATGTTCATACACAAATGCATGTCCCGGGTAGGAATCGAACCTACGACCTGCAGCGTGAAAGGCACCATCACGCCAACCACGCCAACGGGCCCGTCAAACTACTGATTAAAAAAGCAATGTAAGCACACGTCTTACAGGCTAAGGTCCAGATTATACAAAGGTTAAAGTTGTAGGAGCTAATCTCTGGAACAACTGATCCGAATCTGAAAAATCTTACACTGATACAATGATGGTAGTACCACTCTCTTACAGAAGATCGGCGTAAAGTAGCTATTTTATTTTCTTTTGCGTACGATGTAAGAGAGAGCTAGAAGCCCAACCTCTTTATACTTCTCTCCCTTTGTCCCATTTTCTTTCAGGTCACAGGGCAACTCACTTATTAAATACATAAGACATTATTCACCAGAAAATGAACCGTATTGGCAGTACCGATATGTTTTTAACATTATTTTCCGCGAGAGACGCAGGCGTACTGTGTCCATGGACTCAGTTAAGTAGGACCAACTATAATAGGCAGCCACGCGTCTCCCTCTTTCTCGGTAATGTCTTTGTGTCATTTTATCTTATAGCTGCATCTCTGTCTGTCTAAGGCCTTAGTAGGGAGAGTCAAGCGTCACTTGAATTTGACGGTTGTCGGACTCCCCTCGCGATTACGCGTGTAAAATGTACGGATAATTGGTAGTGTATGGCGGAAAATTTAATCGTTATAATGAAGGAGCGTATAATCTGCACAGGATACTCGGAGCTCGTAGTTTTATAAGGGGATTTGAATTTTATATAAAAAAAATCACTATAGAAATTGTTTCTTTCGTTACCTTGGGGCAAGGGGGGAACCTCCCCGCCAGGATCTGAAATGCCACCCCTTTTTCATACAGAAATGATAATTTGAGTTTTTCTTACCATGTCCTTTACAGACATTTTCTGATTTCCTCCTACATAATTATAATCCGCTCAAACTACTACGCAATGTCATATCAGTCTGTTTTTTACACGACTGCCCAAAAAAAAAGAGTGTGTATGTTTTAGGGTTCATGTATGTATGTATGTTTGTATGTGAGATTCTTTATTCCACCATAACTTATAAATGCCTGAACGGATTTCGATGTATGGGGTATCGTTAGAATCCTTACATCATTCCGGGTAACACTGGGTATATTATTTAAAAAAAAAATCAATATGGCGGCATTATGGCTCAACTTTAATATGTGAAAAAAATTTTTTTTTCTTCCATTATTACAATATGGGTATCAAATTGAAGGCCTTGATGAGCACAGTCCAAAACTGTAGAATTTATAGGCATAATTTAACATAGGTAGGGTGTACATGCAAAACAAATATATAATTTTTGGCTGCTGTCACTAAAAGGCATAAAATAAAAATAAATAATTTAAAAAATTAAAAACACGACTGCCCTGCCAAAAAACGAACTAAAAAGTATAAAACAAATGCAGTGTCATTGCAGTCGGGGGCCCTCTTAGATTAAATATGTTCCACAGAACGGTCCCCCGACTGCAATGACACTGCACTTGTTTTATACTTTTTAGTTCGTTTTTTGGCAGGGCAGTCGTGTTTTTAATTTTTTTAATTATTTATTTTTATTATTAATATTGTGCCTCAATCTGTAACTATACTTACTAATATCTGCCTGTCTGTTACGTTTTTAGGACCTTGAACAAGGACATAGACTACTTTTTGTCGCGAAAATAAAACTTGAAGGCGAGGAATAGGGTAGGATAATTTGTATGAGAGACAAATCATTTCTCAAGTTATTTTATTTATTTTATTAGTATGGAGATAGATGAAAGCTTAGGGTCACCGCACACTTGCTACTTTTAGCATCGGCGATCGGCGATTTTGATGCTGCGTCTCGCTCGTTCGTGCTCGAAGAAACGCAACGCAGCATCGATACGTCACAAAATCGCCGGTCGCCGATGCTAAAAGTAGCAAGACTTACTTACTTACAGAAATAAGGCTACTCGAAGTACAAACTCTACGCAGACAAAGTCGCGGGCACCAGCTAGTTACTTATAATTCCACGATTCCCACCTCATTCAAATTCTTAATATTATAAATGCGAAAGTAAGTGTGTGTGTGTGTGTGTGTGTGAATGTTTGTTACCACATATCTCCATAACTACAGGACCGATTTTGAAAATTCTTTCACCTGTAGAAACCTACATTATTCCTGAGCGACATAGGCTATTTCAAAGTACCACGCGGGCGGGGCCGCGGGCAACAGCTAGTACTACTATTATAATATTAGCGACATATCACCTTCGTTGTGTTCAAATTAGTTCCACTACGAAAATTATCGTAGAGCCAGCCCTGACAAATTGGCAGGGATGTGCCTAGGGTTGCCAAGTCAAGATTTGTCCTGACAGTCAGTACTAACTTTTTATTCAGGTCAGTAAGGCCCGTATTAATAAATCGATCTCAAAGTTGAGATCGATCTTAAGATGCAGTTTTGAAAGATGTTCCATCCATCTGTCAAGACCGACATCTTAAGTTCGATTTCAATCTTGAGATCGATTTATTAAATACGGGCCTAAGGTCTTGAGAACTGTAATTTAATTAATTGCTGATTCTATTGATACGCAAACTAAACTAAATTAATGCCATCCTTCTCCATGATGTATGAGCGAGGTAACAATTCTTTTAGAAGTTTCAAATTTACTTTTCTCGTGATTTGACGGAAATTTAAATTAGTTTTTTAGCGGAAAAGGAAAAATCTCCCAGCCAAGGTGAGATACGCAGGATAGTACACTGATAATATTGAGTTACTGTATTTTATTGTTTTGTTATCTAATATTGTGTTAATGCCTGCCTGCTCACATAACGTTGCTGTTTGAAAATGAATACAATTTTTCTTTGTCTTCTGAAAATAGTATCCATTGAGGTTGTGTTTAAGGGGCTCGTAGCCAGTTGCAATCACTGACCGGTAAACGATCGGAGGTTAAGCAATGCTCGGCAAGGTCAGTCAGAGATGGGTGGCCATTTAGTGGCATTTGAACTGAGCGTCTCCGTGCTTCGGAGGGTACGTTAAAAGTCGGTCCCGGTTGTTGTCATCTAGGCAGCAGTCGTTAAGTCTTGTCAGAGGCCTACGGGCGGCTTGAACAACTCTGACACCAGGCTGGCCACTAACCATACGATAAGAAGGAGAAGTAACCATTGTATTTCTTGTCGGCTCTTCTTAATAGAATCAATATTACGAACCAGTAGTCACGCTAATATATTGATATTACCGATTCATAAGTGCTACCACTACACTACACTAACATGCTAAAAAAAAACCTGTCCATTGAAAAAAAGTTTTCA
This sequence comes from Drymonia ruficornis, assembly GCA_947859195.1. Taxonomy (NCBI): domain Eukaryota; kingdom Metazoa; phylum Arthropoda; class Insecta; order Lepidoptera; family Notodontidae; genus Drymonia; species Drymonia ruficornis. The sequence continues at coordinate 3,913,505 of OX401907.1, forward strand.
GTTTTGTGGGAACCACGGGGGTGTACTAGCGCATTATTACTTGTAAAGTATCGCTGTATTGTATTGTGTATTGTCACTTCTAAAGGAGGCATTCAGAGAGAATTTCAGTACAGTCAGTGTTGCTTCAACAAATTGAATCGACAGATTGAATAAAAAATTGAATTGTGTGTAGCCTCCTCAACTCTTATTACTATAAATTATTTGGTGATAACCCTATAATGGTTACATGGCCTGCCAGTGCGGGTGCGGGTTCGCTAATGAAGCCATCCCGCGCTGCGACGCGTAATTCGTTCCATTGACTGGGTGTAACCCTTCCCTTAATTTTAACGCTTGCAATCAGTAGTTTTTATTTTTTTGTTTTTTATTTTGTTGGGTTCTGTATCATGTATGGAAAATATTTATACCCTGCTCGTCCTTTTTCTGGATAATGGAATAGACACAAAGTTAGGCCCATAGCATAGAGGATACATTAGGGCCACCGCAGACTTGCTACTTTTAGCATTGACGATCGGCGATTTTGATGCTGCGTATCGCTCGTTCGCGCTCGAAGAAACGCGACGCAGCATCGATACGTCACAAAATCGCCGGTCGCCGGTCGCCGATGCTAAAAGTAGCAAGTCTGCGGAGGCCGTTATGTAAAGTCAATTATGTGGGATCAATATGGTTTTAGCGGCTTATGTTTAATTTTGAGGGGGTTTTCAGGGAGTCTCAAGCCATAACAGGTGATGCACGATAGGGTAGATGACACCACTTGCCCAGTGCGGTTTAATCCTTTTCACAGAAGATCGGCCTTTCGTACGATGAGTGAGAGAGTTGGAAGCCCAACCCCCCCTTCCTCTCCCTCTGTGCCACTTCCCTTCTGAAGGGCTAGACAAGTGGCTGACGTCTACAAGCGTTCCTGGAAATCGCTACGCTTCATGTATGGAATTGACATAAGGGCCTCCGCAGACTAGCTACTTTTAGCATCGGCGATCGGCGATTTTGATGCTGCGTCTCGCTCGTTCGCGCTCGAAGAAACGCAACGCAGCATCGATACGTCACAGAATCGCCGGTCGCCGATGCTAAAAGTAGCTAGTCTGCGGAGGCCCTAAGTCACGTGATCTACATAGCAACTTGTTGTTGATCTACATAGCGACGTTTGACATTTCCATACATTGTGAAGTCTATTCTATTCTATTCGATTAGCGTTCATGCCACTTGGCTAGGGGGGCAAGTCGGCAACGTGAGAGCGATGCCTTGATATTGCAAGTAGTCACATTAAAAAAAATCTTTATGGTTTTCATAATCACCTACGGAACCACAGCCTAACGCATATGACAGTACAAAACTTGTCAATTTGTGCTCATAACCCGCCAATACCAGTTAATTTTATTACCCACTTCCGCCGTAACACCCAACGACTTGAAACCCAACAATAACGTTGTAAAATCAACCTTGTCCAGAAGGGTTAAAGTCTACAACGCTTATTATTTTTATTTGCTGGATGCACAAACATCGTTAACGCCGTCGGTTTGTCTGTTTATTTGTTTGCGGTAATTGATTGTCGGCGCCGATTTTGTAATCATCATTTTCGACGACTATCAAAAATGGTCTTTTGTAATTTGATCTAAAAATTAACCGTTTAAGGGTATTACCACACCAATCGATCCATCGGCGATCGATGTTGATCGATCGATCGGTGTGGTAGAAACTATCAATCGACGTAGACTAATCCATTCTACTATCGATCGACAATCGATCGACGCTGTGGTAGAAATTATTGATCGACGTCGACTAATCCATTCTACTTTCGATCCACAATCGATCCATCGTTGTGGTAGAAACTATCGATCGACGTCGACTAATCCATTCTACCATCGATCGATGCTATCGAACGGCGGTCGATCGATTGGTCTGGTAACACCCTTGTTAATATTGAAACATGACATTAATTTGGTTGGACTCCTATTGCATAGCTTTATAGCTTTAATTATTGTTAAGTATGAAGTTATTATGGATGATTGTATCCACCTGTCCTCAAAATGAAAAGGTATTAATCAGTCAGTTCGGGTCGATCCTCATTTGGTCTATTAGAAATTGTGTTATTTATTAATAACTTATGTTAATCAGCCGTGATGCACTCTGACTCGACAATTTTATAATATCTCTTCATTTAGATCAACCATGAAAATATGTTGTATCGATAATTAAATTTCTATACAGGGATATTATTATTACATAAATTGTACTGTGTTAAATTTCTTATTATATTTATTTTATCTAGTTCTTTTTAAAAGTACCTATAAAGGTAAAAATAACGAATACATTGTTTAAAAAATTCAGAAGGGCTAGCCCATACGGCTAGACAAGACCTTTGTCACGCATTTTTCTCGCACCGAGACATTACATACTAATGCATAATGAGAGAATCTGACAAAATCGATTAATTGCGTGGGACAAAATCGCATTTTGTTTTGTCAAGGCTGACTGTGTTACCGGTGCTGAAAACAAAAATAGCAACACAGTACTGTAGCCCGTAGGCCCTGACAAGACAAAAGGCGAGATCATCTTTATTAATTGTTCGTCTCCTACGCTCCTTGTAAGAGAGAAAGCGACTAGGTGCGACATAATGCGTGACAAAAGTCTTGTTGTTTTTAATTACCAAGGATGGCAGACGGATGGCAGACTGGCAGACGGTCCACCTGATGGTAAGTGGGCAATCGCGGCGCCGACCTCTTAGCGCTAACATACACGGACTGCAATTTGCAGTTTGGTTGCAGTCGACGGCACGCGACTGCACACGGACTGCATGTTGCAGTCGGAAGTGACAGCTCTATTGCAGTTGGTTGCAGACGACGGCACGCGACTGCACACGGAGTGCATTTTGCAGTCGGAAGTGACAGCTCTATTTCAGTTGGTTGCAGTCGATGGTACGCGACTGCACACGGACTGCATGTTGCAGTCGGAAGTGACAGCTCTATTGCAGTTGGTTGCAGACGACGGCACGCGACTGCACACGGAGTGCATTTTGCAGTCGGAAGTGACAGCTCTATTTCAGTTGGTTGCAGTCGATGGTACGCGACTGCACACGGACTGCATTTTGCAGTCGGAAGTGACAGCTCTATTTCAGTTGGTTGCAGTCGATGGTACGCGACTGCACACGGACTGCATTTTGCAGTCGGAAGTGACAGCTCTATTTCAGTTGGTTGCAGACGACGGCACGCGACTGCACACGGAGTGCATTTTGCAGTCGGAAGTGACAGCTCTATTGCAGTTGGTTGCAGTCGATAGTACGCGACTGCACACTGAGTGCATTTTGCAGTCGGAAGTGACAGCTCTATTTCAGTTGGTTGCAGTCGATGGTACGCGACTGCACACGGACTGCATTTTGCAGTCGGAAGTGACAGCTCTATTTCAGTTGGTTGCAGTCGATGGTACGCGACTGCACACGGACTGCATTTTGCAATCGGAAGTGACAGCTCTATTTCAGTTGGTTGCAGTCGATGGTACGCGACTGCACACGGACTGCATTTTGCAGTCGGAAGTGACAGCTCTATTTCAGTTGGTTGCAGACGACGGCACGCGACTGCACACGGAGTGCATTTTGCAGTCGGAAGTGACAGCTCTATTGCAGTTGGTTGCAGTCGATGGCACGCGATTGCACACGGAGTGCATTTTGCAGTCGGAAGTGACTGCAGTCCGTGTATGGCGGCGCTTAGATACCTGTAAACGTGATTATCGTGGAGTAGAATGAAACTTAATTAAAAATATATTAAACATATTTTTGTTTTCGTGGAGTAGTTTGGTAACTCTTTTTGGAGTACTTTGGGAATAAGCCCTTTGAAGAATCCAATGTTGTAGTGCAAAGGAAAGACATCGGGAGGGATATCATTCCACAACTTGCAGTCTTCGCGCTCGCGCTAGCCCTACAGACCTGCCCTTTTAAACAGACATATTTTCCGTCTGATTTGAGATAATGCCGCATCAAGGGTCCCGCAGGGGTCGCAGTCGCACATATGTCCCCGATCATCCCCGTATCACCCCTTGCCAATTAACAGAGGGAGTGCACCCTATTGATACAATCACTGTTAATGATTGGAATGGACTCAAAATTGCCGATTTGAGGTGCTAATTGCACTTTTCAGCACGTACAACAACATCATCAACAATGATTTCAACAACAACAACGCAAAACCTTGCAGGTTTATTGGTGGTAAAGCCAAGCTGTAGTCAATCGACTGCAGCTCATATACGGGTTGGCTCGACCGGGGTAGTACCACCCTCTCACAGAAGATCGTCGTAAAGTAGCTATTACAGCTGCGTTTCGTACGATGACTGGGAGAGCCGGTAGCCAAACTCCCCTCTCCCCCCTTCCTCGTAGTTTTGTGTACTGTTGCTGTCCATTACGGGTATGGAAAATGCGTTTCCATAGCTTTTTGCTTCCATGGGTAAATACTTCTGTGGCTATTGTCATACAAAAGTCTATGGTTAGTGGTCCATGGTCCGTGGTACATGTCTACTATACTCAGTTCACAGTTATTTTACCTCTGACGTTCCTCATTTTATTTATGTAAAAAGCAAAGTCAGCCTTTAAACTTGGCCTTTGAGACCATGAACTGTAGATTATACTTTATTCTACAGCCTACATGACTTATAAAAACCTAATATCGCCCACGTTTTTCAAAAATAAATAAATGAGGTAAAATGTCAGAGGCAAAATAACTGTGAACGAACAGTATGCATGCCTATGTTCCCGCGATCTACCATCATCGTTGGAAAAGGTGTCATAAATCCAGCTGGTTTTTTTAAAAGGTACAATTACGCACAGATTATAATAATAACCCATTAATATTAACAGCATATCCGTCATAATTATCACGTATTGTTTCTCAAAATAAAACCGTACTACAAAACAAACAAATAAAGTTCTCGAGATAACAATAGGCAAACAAGCAAACCCCTTGCTTTAATATTTTAACGTCACCGAAGACACTTGCGAATAACAAATAAGTTTATGTTTGAGGGTCCAAGTGATAAGCGAGTAGCGAGGCACACCCACCCCCAAATTTATAGAGATTTTCAGTTTACAATGGATTTACAAAGCATTTCCAGGAACAAAAGTGATTAGTCACGTCCAGATGTCGCACATGCCGCGCGAGGCTGCTCACCCACATGCCTCGCGAAGCACGACGTTTGCTTCAGTCGCATGCCGTGCGAGGCAAATGCCGAGGCAACTGACATTCTAGACAGAGAAGCGTATAAATACCCGAACAATCAGTTCGACATTATCGTTCTGTCGCATAACTATGCCAAACTAGGCGAGGCAAATGTGAGTGCTCAGGTGAGGCAGGGCGAATTCGGCGATTTGAACGCTTATGGTAGGTATGGTTTGCGGTACGCTTGTTTGCCACCTTAGGGCCACCACAGACTTGCTACTTTTAGCATCGGCGACCGGCGATTTTGCGACTGTATCGATGCCGCGTCGCGTTTCTTCGAGCGCGAACGAGCGAGACGCAGCTTCAAAATCGCCGATCGCCAATGCTAAAAGTAGCAAGTCTGCGGTGGCCCTAAGTTATACAATCAATATATCTTTTTAATCTTTAGGTAGGTATAGGATTCAGATTTTTAAAATTAATAAATAAAAAATAAATTTTAACTTAATAAGGAATGGTCCGCTAGTCGCTTCTAATTTAAAACCCAAAGCAAATAATAAATGGGCTTCGTAAAAAAAGCAAATATGTGGGGTGTTAACAATAAGTTGTCGGCGCGAGGGAGCGGGGTCGGCAAATATTATAAAATATTATCAATTACACGCTACTACTGTCGGCTTTATTAGCCCACCGGATTATTACATATGGGGGGTCATGAAACTACTGATTATACGTGATTGTTTAAAATGTTTTATGCCAAAAAATTATAATCGTCACGCCCCGGTGGTGTCTGAAAACACTAGGCTAGAATCTAGCCTAGATAGATACTTATTCAAATTAGTATGAAATCGAGCGTGCAACGTTTTTCTATCTAAGATGACGTCGAACAAGTAATTTTCATCACTCATATGCGGAAAGTAGGTCGAAAGGTGCCTGAAGAGCCGATAGAAGGTGATACTTTTCTGAACGGGCAAAATCGTTGACAGAACGGGCACAATCGATATCCAGATAACGATAAGGGCCCGTACTCTCAAATTATTAAAAAAATACGAGTTTCTCTTTAACCATGTTCCAACCGAAGAGTTCCAACTTTCTTACAGCCACTCAATTACAGCGTGATGTAAAATTTAAATAACATAAAGTTAAGTATTATTAAAGTTATTTTTTTAAATGACTTTATTGTAATTTACTTTCAACTATTTCTTTGAAATATCATAGATTTGGGCAAATATTCAGCATTTTCCCTAAATCAATCACAAATCGTTCTTCCTCCGAAACTATAATCACAGACTAAAACCTTTTTAATGTTTGAAAACTGACCTCTAAAAAAAACAAAGTGAGTGTCAAAATATCAAAAAGCAAAATACACAATCTACATCAGTATACATGTGTGTGTATGTGTAAGTAGTTGTTCACTCATTTTTTTCTTTAGCTACTTAAATAATATTTTATTTTTTCTTTCCTTGTACACGTGATGAAAAGCACAGTGTTTATCTCGGGTTAAAGTAACTTATTATTGGTCCCTCGAACTATTAGCGTCCTCGCTACGCTCGGGCGCCAAACCCCGTCTTGGGACCAATAATAAGTTACTTTGTCCCTCGGATAACAATGTACTATTAAATCACTTCGATATCATTAGAAATATTGTATTCAGACAAAGGAATGATAATAAAAACTTTAAAATGGTCAAAGAGAAAATACACACATGCTTTAGAAGCGCCGCAAGGTGATGCTCATTGAAGGGCTTGCGTTATCTAGCCTATTCTAAACCTGTGGCCCGACTCTACCCCTATTGAGTCGACCATCCACTAGGACGACTCAGACGTCTCAGACAAACTCCTTAAGCACTAGGCACTTAATAAACTGTCTGAAACACCGCTATCTTATTTAATATTTGTATGAACTAAGGAGCTCTACATTCCAGTTGCGTTGGAGTAGACTAAAACCACCGATAAATCAATTATTTTATTAACGGCCGAATACTCAAAGGCCACTTAAATATTTAAGTCCCACTTAGCAGTTTGAGACGTCGTTAACTGTCATTTTTTGTATGGCGCGTCAAAGTTAAGCAGCTCTCAAATTTAAGTTGCGTACGAGTATTCGGCCGTAAGACATACAGAATGAAAACATTGACAAGTAAGATTCTCAATTTTTTTATTGGATCCTATCATCATAGCTTCTAAAAAAAAAAAAAAACGCGAATCAAGCGGAAACCCGTTATCGAAGTAGGATGGCGTCTTAACCCTCTATCTGCGTACGTGTGAATGGGTATCAGCCATGTCGCCCCAACCCTTCCGGCGATCGCCGGCCGCCGATAACCGACACCGCTGACTTACAAAATGTTCGTTTGTATCTATTTCCAATAAAAAAATGAGACTTGAAAATGTAGACTTATTTTTGTTGGGCCACGAAATTGATCTAACGAGAGTGACATAAAAAATATAAAAATATCTCCGCTCGATCTAGTGGTTTGAGCGTTGGTCGCTCGACTTAAAGCACCGGGTGATAGTGGGTTCGATTCCCATCGGGGCAAATTTCGGAAAATAGTCTAATTTTCATTATTGGCCCCGGTCTGGAGGTCACTAAGATCGCCCCCAGTCCCAAACTTAGCAACGGTTGCATTATGGGTATAATGCAACCGTTGCTAAGTTTGGGACCAAACAGTTGGTATGTTAGTCTAGCGTATTTATTTTTGAATAAGAAACTACTCTAAGTTTACAAGCAACAGCCAGAACAGCTTTGGTGTTGTGGTAAAAGTAAGAGTAAGTACAAGTAAGTACATCTCTTACTTATCTCCCTACCAATTCTAAAAGCTTATTCACTCTACTCTAATCCTTATTGCATAATGTTCCAAATATAAAACCCGCTGTCCCATTTAATTGCGGGGCTATCACCGCACTTCACTCAGATATTGTGGTCAGATATTGTGGTCAGATATTGTGGAAAGATGGCAGTACCCGATTTAATTGTACATCGATATTTACCACAGACTGCAATCAGAGTTTCTAAACCCAATTAGTGTACCAGCAGAAACTTAGATGCAAGTATAACGGAGATATACAAATTAATACAAGATCACTAGATGGCCCTATATTTTGCACTGCCGGTTTGATTGTCACGAGAGACAAACCATAACAGTTTAGAAGGGAAGATAGATTTATTTATTAAGACTAAAACACCACTAATAAGAGTCTGCAAAGCAAAATACTGTCCAAATTTTGCTTTTTTAGGCGGCCGCTTACAGCGTCACGCGTACGCTGCGTCACAATTTTACTATAGTGACGTCGGCGTGTGAAGGAGACCACAACAGTACATTTCTATAGTAAGCATTATGACGCGGCTTACGCGTGACGCTGTAAGCGGCCGATGGCATTTAATAGGAGACCACGGCCTTACACTGCTATATACCATTTGGGATCTCGGTCTCGTACTAAAATGTATTTAATATTATGTGTTATTCTTATTTGATGTACTAATGTGATGTGACAATGATTTAAAGGTACAAAATGTGGCAGTCTTCCCTTACGCTTAGCTTTCTCGCTAATTTGGTGGCCCTACACCAAACTCAGCACTCGATGTTCTCGTTCCAAGTGACAATCGATCATACGCCTAAATCTTTGGATTAAAAGTTTGGACAGAACACGAACGGGACAGTGGTCAGGCGACGCAGGTGACCGAGTTTGATTAATCGAGTCGGGGAATCGATTGTGATTCGATTCTACCGAGGTACTGAGGCGAGACATTGTCTTTTTAAGTTTTTATTATCCCAACGTTGTAACACCTTATATTACTTTGTAAGGAACGTTGTTGTTGGATGCTGACCATTGAGCTACTATGTACTACGTACTAGAGCAGACACCGCGCAACACTATGATGCCCCATTTAGTTGTGACCTTATGACCGTACTTCACTCAGGGCCGTTTCACCATTACTAACGAACCGTAGCCGTAAACGGACTGTCACTAGTACTTCAAACAATGGGTTACTGCTCTAACGGTCCCTTAGTGTGTTGGTGAACTTGGCCCTAAGTCTAAGTTTAAGAGTACAAATAAGTAGAAGCTAGTGAAGTGAAGCCAAGTGTTGTTAGAAAAGAGTACAAATTATCTCTTACCCGCGTGTGGCACATGACGTTTGTTTGACGTGGCACAACTAGCACATATTACATATTAGGTCAATTACTATCGGTCTAATTTAATGTACTTCCAATCCCGTTATCTAAAAAATTTTCAAAAAAATACATTCCCAATACTACACCACCAAGCCAACTAGACACTCGGGTATAAATATCAAATGATAATAAGTCAATGATTCCGCGGTCCGTCCACAATTTAGTGAGCCTGGGCCAATGCCTGGGCACTCCTGTGGCAGTAGCTACCACTAATTAGCGGAAGGACCGCGGAATCATTGACTTATTATTATTTGATATACCCAAGCGCTTAGTTGGCTTGGTGGTATAGTAATGATTATGTCGCTCTAATTTAATGTACCTCCAAATCCGTTATCTAAACAATTTTCTTAAAAAAAACATTCCCAATACATTCGCACGGAGCGGCGCGGCGGCGCGCGCTCGCCGCACCGTCGCACGCGCCGGGGCGAGCGCGCGCACGCCACGTGCCTCTCTTCATTACCGCGGACCTCATTACCAACCTCTCCACCTTTATTTCCCGCCACGCGACCATTATAGCGGTTTCTATTTTTTCTTTTTTTTAGAGCGAAGGTAATCGGATAGGGCGGGGATTAGTCGATATGTGATTCGATCAACATAAACACGCCGTTTAGAGGTTAATGGCGGTATTAGCGATGTAATGACAATGTTAGTGATAGTCGGGTAGTTTTATCGATATGTATCAGGAGTTAGGGCTATACCTATCGCACGAGGACACCAGTGGTAGCGCAACCAGTCGCTCCACCAACAAAATGTATAGAGCTGTATGGAAGATATCGCGCGTGGTGACCGCGTGGTAGCGCAACCAATTCGGTGTCGGCTATCGAATTAGCCACTGGCGCCACCATGGTTGCCTCGTGCGATATCGCGCTAAGACTTACCTACTCAGTTTTTGTAGAACTTTTATTTTTCAGCATTGAAAAATCTGTACTAAGGCAGACAGGTTCAGTTTGACGCCTTTGTCTATCAGATAAATAAATAGACATACAAACCGTATAGTCCTAAACTAAGCAAAGTCGGTAATATGGGTACTGTACAATGGACTGAAACCCAGATAAGAAATTCCGAAATGTATGATTCCGATATTTCTGAAATTAAACCACCGTCACATGAGATTGCCTCCTTAAATTTCAACGAGCTTAACGTAAAATATCAGATACTGAAAACAATAGGTCATCAAAACACGGGGTTTGTTATACTGGTTTTTATTCCAGTTTCATAAAGAGGTCGAGGAGTGACCTACTGAATATCAACTTAAAATATTTACATTTAACAAGCTTAAAACCATTTTTATGACAAACGTCACGACTTTTTATTTTATCCCCATTCGGGGGTAGTCAGAGGCTTGAGTGGCCATACACCACCATATTGTGGAGGTATTAACCAACTCAAAGCCCACGTTTCACCAGATAGTAAGAACCCAACGTGACAGGTGGTGAACCTTGTCGCCGTGTATACAGGAACTGACTATTACCTAATCCCGAGGCATAGGTAGGTTTCCTCACGATGTTTTCCCTCACCGTAAGCGAACTGTAAATTATGCACATAGATGAAAATTCATCCATTGGTGCATGCCCCACCAGGGATCGAACCTGGGACCTTCTGATTGCTAGCCCAATGTGTTCGCCCCTAGGCTACAGTCGCTTTATGACAAATGTTTATAGTTAATCTAGAATATGGGTGCATGCGGCGTGGGCCTCAAGTCTCTTAATAAATTGTCCATCGCGAAATTACTGGTCTCTGATATTATCTACCTGTTCGTCTTACGTCATTTTGACAATGACATTTTTACAATTTAATTGTTCAATAGTAGCAGTGCATGGTGAGTGCAGTGGTAGCCGATTGGTTAAGCACGCGTCTTGCGGGCTTAAGATCATGGGTTCAAACCCTGGCTCACACCTCTGGATTTTTCGAAATCTATGTATGAATCATAACTTTAATATGTCTTGTCTATGTGCATGTCTTTAGACATCTGAAATCCACCAACCCGCATTGGGCCAGCGTGGTGGATTATGGCCTGAATCCCCCTCGCATTGAGGGGAGGCCCGTGCCCAGCAGTGGGATGTTAAAAGGGCTAAATTATTATTATTTAATGGTTCAATATTTTTCTAGACATAGAGAAGGGTATAACATGGTCTACAAGTAGGTATTGAAACTTGTAAGTAGGTATTGAGTATCGAATACCGAGTATATTTAACTGCAGTTTGTACCCAGCGGGGTCCATACCCCACGATCATTAGTGAGGCTTGTCAGCTTCCCTGCCTCGACGGGACAGGGTCAGAGTACCAGTGCCTCGTGGCCGCCACGCGCGAGGCACGCTCCCGCCCGCCATTATTTGCTTTTACCTGATTTAACATGTTTGTGCGTACGAAATTTTATATTCGGGATTTTTGATGTTTGTTCGGCTGGGAGAGTATTTGCATTGCGTATTGTTGTTATAAGGTCGGGTTGCGGTTAATACTTTAATCTTATACAGAGTACCTACGTGTTTATTTATCGGTGATTTTTTTGTATTTGCTATGTAATTTGGTGCGTCCAGATGCCTCGCATGCCTCGCCCGAGCACTCAGTCACGCCCAAATTTACAAAAAGTTATGGCGGACTTACAATGGCTTTACAAGTCACTTTTGATCCTAGAAATGCTTTGTAGAACCATTGTAAACTGAATACAAATCTTTTAAAATTTGGTGTAAGTCCAATATAAAACTGACCAAAAATACAGTGTTTGGGAAAGTACATTTTAGCAAATATTTTTTTAAGTTATTTCATCTTATATTAAAAAAGATTTACCGCCAACTTTATAGAGATTTTAGCCAGTTAACAATGGTTTTACAAAGCATATCTAGTCACTAAAGTGATTTGTAATGCCAGTTCAAGTCGTAATTTGGGGGTTAGTAGGTAAGTACCTACTTATCAGATAGGTAATATAGAAAATACAATAAAAGTAAAATTGGGAAATTAGCCTATTGCATGATCACATGATGCTTTCCTAATTTAAAATAGTATACCTAGCCTAGTTCCAAATTGGGGCAATCGGTAAAGGGTCTAATATACCAATCGAATCGATAAATAAAATCTTAACCCTGCTCTGCTGCCCTTGCCCCATGGGGTCGAAAAGACACAATTAATTGTAATTAAATGAAATTACGCACACGCACCTGCGAGCTCATCACTGGGTGAGATTAGCCATTATGACGGGTTATGCCCGGTGGGCTTGCCCCGTATGCGCATCAGGCCATGTTAGGGGCTTAATTTATAACTTGTTCAGGGCAGGTGTCAATCGTGAATTGGAACACGCGCCACTTCTTTCGAATGGGTTAATCAATGATCAATGTAATGAATATCAATACTATGTTGTCGTCGAATCGCAACTAATCCAAATTTCACACATGTGAAATATATTGTTGTCCTGCTTATACATTACGGCTATGAGGAAGATGGTAATATAGTAGTAACTAATTTGGGCATATTATTTATTTTGACATTATTTACCAACAAATTAGGAATCCGCAAGAAATTCTGACATTATTTCATAAGCTCAAACGCGCTCGTGAATGCCTGGGTGAACAATCACATTATGAATTAAAAATTTCATGAACGCGTGAATACGCGTGAGCTTGTTACAGAATAGTAATAGATTTCGCTGCATTCAGTGGTGCGCAGCACTAGTCTAGTGATTGTTATGTTAGGAGGTACCATCTCTGCTAAAATAATACATCAATGACGACCGCTTGGTGCAGTGATTCGAACGTAGGCCGTTCGGCTGACCGCATCGGGTGGTTGTGGGTTCTATTCCCGCCAGAGGCAAATTTCAGAAACGGCCTTTTCGTTTTTACTCTAGTCTAAATGTCACTGGGTTCCCGAATCCATTTTACGGTACCCATAGTACAAGCTTTGCTTAGTTTGGGACCAAACAGTTGGTGTGTAAGGGCCACCGCAAACACACTACTCTTAGCATCGGCGATCGAAGATCTAGTCGCTTTTTAGAAGCCTCTAAAAAGCGACTAGATCTGCGACCAGTCGCAATATCGCGCACATTTAATACTGCGATCAAACGCAGAGAGTCGCCAAATCGCGATGCAGCATCGATACAGTCGCAAAGTCGCCGATCGCCGATGCAAAAAGTAGCATGTCTGCGGTGTCCCTAAGTCTGGCAATATTTATTTATTTATAACATCTTCTATACTTTAAGTTTAACCTTAGCTCTCAACATCTATGATAGTTCAAACAATGCACTTATTGTTTTTATTTTATTAATTTTGCCGGCCGCAACATAACATCAAGACAATGCCTTGCCTCGCGCCGATCCACGGGAAAAATATTCCACAATGGACCCATAACAATACCTTCGAAAAATCCACACTATTTCCCAAGAACCGTGCGCCCTTTGTCCTGAAAAAAGGGCGAACGTGAGTCGTCCTATAAAAAGGACTACGTGAGTTTTGGCTTGTTTTTGACTCTAACAATAGGGCGGGGAGGGCACTAGGGCACGCCACGTGTCTGACATCTAACCATTGTTATGGCGGTAATAGAATTTGGGCTTTATCAAGGATATTTAAGTTTGCATTTGCAGTGGGAATGTGTAGTGAGGATCAGATTTTGTTTGAGTGTATACGGGATAGGTATTGCGTAAGCTTTAGTTTTTTTCGTATCTATTAAAAAATCTTCTTTTTTTTTAAACTTTTGAAAAAGCTAACGATAGCAGTCAGAAGCATTAATTTTATATGAAAACCACGTTATGCAGATTCTATTCCAGACCAGATTTTTGTGCTGTTACTTGCAAACCAAAATATTGTAAAATGTTAAAACTATGAATGAAACCAAACCAAGTAACTATAAACCAAAAGAGTTCTTCACTTATTTTCTGTTTCAACCTGCGTGCTGGGTAAAGGTCTCCCTTGCCTTCCTCCACTCCTTCCTGTTGAATTATTAAAAGAATATTCCAATAACGCGGGAGCACTGTACCAACGATTATGGCCTGGTAAATAGCTACGTCCAGATGTGTCACATGCCGCGCGAGGCAAATTGCCTCACGAAGTTTGACTTGCCTCGCGCGAGGCAAATGCGCGTCTTGCCTCACCTGAGCGCTGTCATTTGCCTCGCCTATTTTGGCATAGTTGATAGTCATGAGACAGAACTATGTCAAACGTGTCAAACTGATTGCTCGGATATAACTTTCTCTGTCTAGAGTGTCAGTTGCCTCGCCATTTGCTTCGCGCGGCATGCGACTGAGGCAAACGTCGCGCTTCGCGAGGCATGTGAGTGAGCAGCCTCGCGCGGCATATGTATGTTGTAGACACTCCTATTGAACCCTTTGTGTACGAAAACGCAGATCCACACTCGACAACTGATTATCTATTGTGTCTGGAATTACTTAAGAGGTTAAGTTAAATCGCGTCATACCCGTCCCGAAATTCCTCCCGTATATTCCTCTATAATTTTCTAACACAATGCAACTCGGAACATCGTGTTACAAGCCCAGTCGCCCTGACCCCGCACGGGGCGGGTTGGATTTCAACTCAATCCTACCGTGTAATCATTACGCACCATTGATTGGGAGAAGATTTCCTTGTGATTTGTACTTCAAGGCATGGGGTAGGTTTTCTTGCCGCTAAGTACCAAATTATCTGAATCTTCTTCTTCAAAGTTTACGTGTACAAAAATTTACGATTTATACTGAAGAATGGAACTGGGCTGGCCAAACACCCATTGGGCTAAACTGGTGACCGATTGGGTCCCACGACTAGCCCAGCATCTACTTATTGTTTGTTTCTAACGTCACGACTTTTATCCCCGTTCGGGGGTAGTCAGAGGCTTGAGTGGCCATACACCACCACGTTGTGGAGCTATTAACCAACTCAAAGCCCACGTTTCACTAGATAGTCAGAACCCAACGTGACAGGTGGTGAACCGTGTCGCCGTATATACAGGAACTGACTATTACCTAATCCCGAGGGATAGGTAGGTTTCCTCACGATGTTTTCCATCACCGTCAGCGAACTGTAAATTATGCACATAGATGAAAATTCATCCATTGGTGCATGCCCCACCGGGGATCGAACCTGAGACCTTCTGATTGTTAGCCCAACCTGTTCACCCCTAGGCTACAGTCGCTCTACTTATCAGCTACCGTATACTAAGTAGTTTAATTATTTCGTACTTTTGAACCACTCGCTATATAATAACGTCAATGGCGTGAGTATTAAAAAGTCGAATATCATCACCCCATTCATTTATCTAAAACGGGTCGAGCGACGAAAAGATTTAACAAAAAAAATAATATAAAAACGTGACAAAGACCCATGTACGTTGACGTCATCGGGCGGACCCTGACCTATCAATTATTATGATTCATCGCGGCGGGACCAGCCCGATGTGTCACCCGCCGATCCAAAATATTATGATTTTAGATGTTTATCGACCCGTTTTTAATAATTTGAACATTTCTGTTGTGTGGCACGGCCCTTATAGTGTTTTGACAAAATGTATTCAGTACGACAGTTAAAGCAAGTGGAACAAACCAGTTTTTGTAAGGGAAATTGATTGCATACACCCATATAAGTATACATCGGAACACACCAACTTTATTGATGTATAGTCAACATCAGAAGTAGCTTGGTTCTCTTTTTATGAAGCTCAACCCCCCTCCCCTCCCCCTGTCCACACCCCTTGAGATCGGCAACGTGCGAGCTATGCCTTTGGTATTGCAAGCATTTAAAAAGCTATGGTAACTGCTTAACATCAGGCACGCCGAACGCTTGTTTCCCTCCTTAGTTATTTAAAAAAATATGTGCTACCCTCATTTTGGAACCACCATGATTTCTTGTTTCTGGATGGAAATACTACACGACCAAGCCAACTAGGAACTCAGGTGAATGCAGCTTCCCCGCCCGCATACCGCCCACACACCCGCCACCGCCTGCGGCTTCCCACCCGTCACACACCCCGCAGCCTTTCACCGTCTTTTTGCGCGGGTGACGTCACATTTCACAGGTCTCTAGTTGGCTTGGTGGAGTAGTATGTATATGTAACTTATTAAATGTATTTTTAAGTACTGATATAACGTGTCCCTCTTATTAGAATCGAACTCAGACAAGTGAGAACAGATAAATTGATTCACTGAGCATTTGTCAAACTAGTTTTTTTGTCATCGCCCGCCAACGCCATCTACCTGCCTCGTCAATGAACCGAACGACGATCGATAGTGGCGCCAACCAAATTACATTTTCCGTTACATTTGATTGACTAAGCTCGTATTATTATCGGTTTAAAGTTCGGAATGGCGTGAGGTGTAGTTTCTTGGGTAGTTTCAGTTTTGTGTCATATGGGATGTCAAATCTATGATAAAACAATGGGCAATGTAATCTGAAGTGACGATCGTACGCATTTGGGACATTTTGAATTGATAAAAAATTTTGGAACTAAATCTTTGTAAGGATATGGTACCTTCTAACATCGCAATTACAGAAGTTGTGTTATTATCGTACGCGCATTTCGACAATTTACTTATTGAATTATGTATTCAATAAGTAAATTGTCATTCACCAGAAGATAAGCCGTAGTAGCAATACCTATAATGTTTTCAACATTATTTTTCGCGACTGAGTCGTACTGTGTCCATATTTTTTTAGGACCAACTTTCTTGGACAGTCATGTCTCTTCTTCCTTCTTTCCTAGCAATGTCTAAGATTGAATAATCATGAACGTAGACTTAAAACTTCCTTGTGAATAATACACTACTCATCAAAAAAATCGAAACACCTACATTCATTTATTGGATGAAAATTCTAAAATTTAAATTCAAATTTGGAATTGTGGTACACCATTGTGTAGACTAAACTGCCAGCTATTTAATGGCGTATTTTTTTAATGATATAAAGCATTTTTTTATTTAAATGCCTGAATAGTACTTGCAGTACTGTTTCGATTTTTTTGATGAGAAGTGTATGAATCTTTGTTGGTAATTTATAACCCTTCTTGCAAAAGTACATTTGCAATTCTGTTAATTACTACTCAGTCCTCAAACTTAATGTCACCTGACCTTAATTATTGTTTGCTAACGTAAGAGAAACTCATTAAAGTTTTATTTAAGTAAGTTAATTCTTAAAACTACAACAAAAGATAAAAAGATATGAGACTTATATTAAAGTCGGTAACCAGTAGGACAGTTAGCGCCGCAGACAAAAACGACCCAGAAATAGGTTGGACTGGCTGACATCGTTTCCTGGGGGAAATGGCCCGAGTCGGGGGCAAAAACTAGTGTTGCGGTCGCGACCGACGATTTTTTGTGGCCACTGCCAACGTTCTGTCAAACATTGAATCCATTTCTGGGCTTCGAGCTTCTCTACAATTGTTCATTAGACGTGTCTACAACATGCACATGCCGCGCGAGGCTGCTCATCCACATGCCTCGCGAAGCACGACGTTTGCCTCAGTCGTATGCCGCGCGAGGCAAATGGCGAGGCAACTGACACTCTAGACAGGGAAAGGTATACCCGATCAATCAGTTTGACACGTTTGACATCGTTCTGTCTCACGACTGCCAAACTAGGCGAGGCAAATGTGAGTGCTCAGGTGAGGCAGGGCGCGCATTTGCCTCACGTGAGGCAAGTCAAACTTGGCGAGGAAAATTTTCCTCGCGCGGCATGTGACACTTCTGGACGTACCTATTGAGAAATCACTACTGCACACTACTACACAATTCATTGGCGGTTATAATGGTTATAGTGGTTTCGCAATGGACAATTATTAACAGACTCGCGGCCCTGGCCGCAGCGCGCCCTACACTACGTTTGCCTACTCGTGGTCTAGGCATTATTATTGGGTGCGTCTAAATGTGGCAAGCACAGCGCTTTAGCAATCACTTTTGAAGTCAGAATACATAGACATATCTACCTAATCTAGTAAAATGCTGATGTACGCCGAGTTCTTCTTTTAAACATTCCCTTGAGTTTTCACAACGCGCGCGATACTTTTTTAAATCTATGGGTTTAAGTAAGTAGTCTGTATACTTACAAAAAATCACGGAAACTGTGGTCTACTTAATATACCGCGAAGGAGGTCATCTGTACCATATCGGTCACCCATCCGAGCCACATGTGCAGTCGTTTGGCGGCGCTCGACACCCGAAAACTTAAAACTGCACGCTACATTACGCTTGCACATGATTTATAATGCGCCCGCGCACAAAAACCGCTTAAATGGGAACACGTTGTGGTTACTATGCGCGCGCATGTGATGGATAGATCAGTACTTCGTAAATTACTACAAGCTTCCTCCCGGGACTTCGTCAGGGGCCTGCTGGCTTACTCTGTTTCAAACGAAAACGAAATTTCGGACGATTTCGCTTATTTCCTACTACGTTTCTCATTGATTCCGACATTTCTTACGAACGAAAATTGTTTGACATCTACGTCGTCGTTGAATCTAAACGTCAAACAATTTTCGTTCGTAAGAAATGTCGGAATCAATGAGAAACATAGTAGGAAATACGCGAATTTCGTCCGAAATTTCGTTTTCGTTTGAAACAGAATAGGCCCTCTGTTTTCAACACGATTATGTGTATTATGTTTGGAGAGCCAAGCTGTAGCCAATTGACTGCAGCTCATAATAATACGGGCTGGCTCGACCGGGGTACTACCACCCTCTCACAGAAAATCAGTATAAAGTAGCTATTATTAGCTGCGTTTCGTACGTGAGTGAGAGAGCCGGAAGCCCAATTCCTTCCCTTCCAGGTCAGCAACGTGCGATGCCTGGTATTGCAAGCACTGGCCACGGTAACTACAACTACTTAACATCAGGCGGGCCGTACATAGTCACATAAAAACCGAACCCAAGACCTTGTGGTCAGCACATTGAACTTGCAATCTCAGAGGCCCTACTCTTTTACAAACGAAAACGAAATTCGCGTATTTCCTACTACGTTTCTCATTGATTCCGACATTTCTTACGAACGAAAATTGTTTGACGTCTTCATCGTCGTCGAAACTAAACGTCAAACAATTTTCGTTCGTAAGAAATATCGGAATCAATGAGGAACGTAGTAGGAAATACGCGAATTTCGTCCGAAATTTCGTTTTCGTTTGTAAAAGAGTAGGGCCTCTGGACCAAAGAGTTTTCAGACTTCTTCGATAATGCTTGTCAGGGCATTACATTATTTATAGGTACTGAACAAGTCCTGCACATTTATATCGAAATGTTTCCTTGATGAGAACTGCCTTCCACACAAAAACTGGTCCAGCCTCTGTCTGCAATCCGGTAGTCCCATTCAAGAGGAAACGAGACACGAATGTCTGAAATTGCATTTGTACGAAAAGGACGAAAATAATGGGGGATAACGGGATACGTTTGGGGTTCATACCTTTGTTTTTGGTTCTGCGAATATCTTGTATTTATGTGAGTTTCCTATGTATGTACTATATCTATATTTATACAAATAAATAAAAGTGAAGTGTCTGTTTGTATAATCAAAATAACAGCTTGTTACTAAATGCATTTATGAAAGCAAATATGGTTCTTATAACAAAAGAGAAATTTTAAATTTTGTCTGTCTGTCTGGTTGTTTGTTTCGGCTAATCTCCGAAACGGCTGAATCGATTTTATCTGGTCCTTCACTGACAGACAGCTGATGTTAGAAGGAGCAACATAAGTTTTTATTATAGACTAGACCCCCGCGACTTCGTCCGCGTAGATACAAAATTTAAAAAAATCGGATCTTTGATCCCGGATCCCGTATCCCGTATCCCGGATCCCAAAAAATGTAGCCTATGTTACTCAGGGCTAATGTAACACTCTAATGGTGAAAGAATTTTTGAAATCGGTCCAGTAGTTTTCGAGTTTACTCATCACAAACATCCATACATACAAATCTTCTCTCTTTATAATATTAGTATAGAAATAGGGTTCCGCGCAAAAACATAAAACAAATTAAAATGAAATTCCACGCAGACGTAGCCGCGAGTAATTTTTTTCTAAATTTACGCGTATGAAGTCGCGGACACAGCTAGTAGTGGAAATAAGATGACGTTTGATTGAAATATGTCAATGGTTCCGGTCCCACAGAATACCTATTTAAAATGCTGTTTTAAGAGACCGATTTCCTTGTAAAACATACCTATATAATGAACCAACCTATACTGAGTATCCCACTAATATTATAAATGTGAAAGTTTCGATGGTTGGATGGATGGATGTTTGTTACTCAATCACGCCAGAACAGCTGAACGGATATGGATGAAAATTGGCACAGAGATAGATTATTGTCTGGAATAGCACATAGGCTACTTTTTTTAAATTATGCGAGGTCGAAGTCGCGGGCAAAAGCTAATTAGTTATATTTCTTTACTAGCAACTGCGTGCGCAGAAATACTCTCTAAGCAAGTCCAAGCAAGTCAAGTCCTAGCAAAAGTACATCCATGGTAGATTCGCACTCTCGCAGCATGCTTTACACGTTGAAGTATTTTTGGCAATGGTATTTATAATAATAATAATTTAGCCCTTTTAACGTCCCACTGGTGGGCACGGGCCTCCCCTCAATGCGAGGGGGATTCAGGCTATAATCCACCACGCTGGCCCAGTGCGGGTTGGTGGATTTCACATGTCTAAAGACATGCAGGTTTCCTCACGATGTTTTCCGTCACCGTAAGCAAGTGATAATCATATTAAAGTTATGATTCACACATAGATTTCGAAAAATCCAGAGGTGTGAGCCAGGGTTTGAACCCAGGACCTTAAGCCCGCAAGACGCGTGCTTAACCAATCGGCTACCACTGCTTGGTATCTAATTATGTAAAAATTATGTTATTCGATTGTTACAGGTTTTTTGCTACAGGTTTTTTATCGCAATTTATTGGAAGCCATTGAACTCCAACTAATGTGTTACAAATATAAATTACGTCGCATTTGCGTTGATAAATAGAGCCATTACACACCGGGTAGACATGGCGACGTAACCAACCACCGTAGCCAACTAATTCCTATTGAAATGTATGACAGGTAAGACACCTGGCTACGGACTGGCGACGTCGCCATCAATACAAATTGTTTGGATACGTAGCCGGCGACCGGCCGTAGCGTCCCGGTGTATTATGGCCAAGTAGAGTTACTTACAGTTTAATGATTAATCATACTCATTATTGGTCAAAACTTACCATGGGATATCAGGTTTAGTTCCCGGCGTGAAGATTTGAGCTTTATAAGGACTTTAGAAACATCTAGAGTCTACTTGAACGTTGGATTACTGTAACAATAAAATAGAGTTGCTTCTTTCTGAAATACAGTCCTTATAGCTGGCTCAAAAAAAAAAGTCGTCACTGAAGCTGTTCACTACGATTCCTAGTCGCGTTGTTTTGGGTCAGTCACGTGATCTCGATATCACGAAGAGAATTCCTAGGTTTATATTATAGCATGATGGAAGTGGCTAGGAATGGCTAGAACTGCAGGGCTAGCACACGTGGTTAAGACAAGAACTTTGGCTCGCATTATGTCCCACCGAGTTGCTCTCTCTATTACTTACCTAATGCATGGGAGAGAATGAGGCAAAATCGATTTATCTTGTCACAGCCGGCTGTGCTACCATTGCTGGGGATGACAAAAATATGATATTCATACTTCAATTCTTTAGAATACAGACAGAGACCAGACGGTCAGACAGAGCTTACCTGCATAGCTCCTCATTTCTCTAAGTGACGCGTATGATGATACCATGCCCTTAAAATATTTAAAAGAGGGTAGGTAGTATGACTAAGTAAACATAGCTATGTAAACAGAGGGAGCCACTACTATGCACATTCTCTGTGTTTGCTGTTTGGATTGACTTTTTATATCTGATTATGTGTAATTCGTTCCCCTAGTTTATTTGTCAAGTAGGATTTATTTCTACTTATTTGTTAAGGTAGCAGGTGATGTTAGCAGGCCTAGCCGGCTGTGACAAGACAAAAAGTGAGATAAATCAATTTTGTGTCATTCTCTCTTATGAAAAAGAAAAACAACTTCGGTGACGACTTTTTTGAGCCAGCTATAAGGACTGTATTTCAGAAAGAAGCAACTCGATTTTATTGTTACAGTAATCCAACGCTCAAGTAGACTCTAGATGTTTAAAGAACCGTTGTCACATTAGTATGTACCTACTTTAAGGTATTTTTCAGAAGCTGTCCCAAAGCGCCCGTGACACAGGCGCGCGCGCAACCTCGCCACTGAGTTATGTTGTATTAATTAAAACAATAAATAAGGCGGCAGCTGGAACTGGGTGGTCCCGCCCGGACACCATTTCACAAAAATTCCGAGTTTTATCTATACCGAAAACATCTGACGGGATTTACGCGTGAAAATGTGTCACTTAGAGCCTTAAAGGTAGGCGTTGGATCAACGCGGCAGACGGCAGACGTCAGTCGGCACACGTCAGTCTCATAGAAATTGTAATGCCGTCTGCCATCGCGGCACATGTCATCGCAACAATTTGTATGAAGACTGACGTCTGCCGACTGACGTCTGCCGTCTGCCGCGTTGATCCAACTCCCACCTTTACACACCGGGACGCCAGGCGACGTCGCCAGCCACCATAGGCAAACAATTGTATTGACTGGCGACGTCGCCAAGTGTGTGACCTCCCATACATATCAATACGAATAGTTGGCTACAGTGGCTGGCGACGTCGCCATGGCTACCCGGTGTGTTATGGCCCTTCTACCTTCATACTAGGTATATCTACATCTTTGCCTGTAGTTGTTATAAGTTTAAAACTATAGTTAAAACTAAACTCTGTCAAAAGGCTTACTACTTACATTTTGACAGGCCCGTTAGCGTTGTTGGCGCGGAGGCGCCTTTCACGCTGCAGGTCGTAGGTTCGATTCCTACCCGGGACATGCATTTGTGTGCATGAACATGTCTGTAGGTCCGGAGTCTGGGTGTATATGTATATTAAATATGTATTTACAAATAAAAAAGTAGTATATGTAGTAATATCAGTTATCTGGTTTCCATAGTACAAGCTCTGCTTAGTTTAGGATCAGGTAACCGTGTGTACAAAAATGTCCCAGGATATTATTATTATTATTTGCCTAAACAAAATAAAAGTGCCTTAAGCCTGTAAAGTCAGCCAAAGGTTGGCTTTTTAGATCGAATTGATGAAAGGAAACTTACCGCCAAATTTATAGAGATTTTCAGCCAGTTTACAATGGGTTTACAAAGCATTTCTACGAACAAAAGTGATGTGTAATGCCATTGTAAGTCTATCATAACTTTATATTTAAATGGGGCTAATGTTCGAGTAGGCTTATTGTTTGCTCCAATTTTGGATCGGACATTTTCAGGACTGAAATCAGGATATTAACCTCTGTTACTTTAATACCCTTGAAAGCCTGGCCTATAGCACTAGGGTTGGAATGAAATACCTACGTTCACAAATCTTCATACTGACCTAGCGTATTAAATAGCGAATTCCGCCATTTGGAACCACCAAACAACTAAACGTTTGAACCACAAAACAACTAAACGCACAACAACAAATACAAAAAAAAAGTATTTGTTGTTGTAACGGCAACAGAAATACACATTCTGTGAAAATGACAACTTTACCTACCTATTACGGTTCGTGAGATACAGCCCGCTGACAGACGGGCAAACGGACAGTGGAGGCTTAGTAATAGGGTTCCGTTGGCTTTGGGTACGGAACCCTAAAAACTACTCGAGTTCCAAAATCTTTTATTTCATATTCATTTGGATATAGGTAAACGGTGACAAAATAATTTAAAAAAAGTCGCAGTTGGAATATTTTTATTAACAATTCATAATCATTTTAGTCACAGGCTTCATCCGGGTAAAAATCCACGCCAACTCAATTTGACACTTTACACTTTATTTTACATATCCGTTTCTCTTTTGACTTTCACATTTGTTATCAGTTTGATTATTGATTACTAATGTCAGCTACAATTATATATTATGGATTATTTTATTATGTACTTTTAATCTATACAAAAAAGGAACTAACAGTGAGTTTACTTAGCCGGACTAATTATATGTATAGCTTAAAACTACTTAAATGATTATGCAAGTTTATTACAAACATGTCGCTTGATAATGCAAGAAATATTTAAAAAAAAAACGCAATCAAGATTTCATCCGGCAGCTATCTATGTTTTCTATGACACTATACTAACCTAACAATAATTAAAACTATGGAAATTTTCACATTTACCTATTATTACTTAAGCTTATCCTATTTAAATATCCATCGTCAATAAATAAATAGTATATATTAATTAAAAAACTTTCTTCCTGTTGGTTCAATGAACCGAGTTTTTCATTTCTTCGCAACAAAACAACTGCTTCATTACAATATAAAAATCATTATTCAATCAGTTTTGCAGTAATTAAAATATTTTCACGATATTAATAAAAACATGATTATAATTACAATTGTTGGTAGTATCTATGTAGTTAGGAATAATTCATTATTTAAACTAACGTTAAAACATAAATAGGAATCGGAACTTACTGGGCACATTTTAAATCTACTGATCTCTTTAAAAGCCTTCAATCTTTCTTATTTATCCGGAATCACTTTTAATAAGCGCCCTGGGTGCGAAAATTTCATAATATTATACTAAGCGCCTACGTGCGCGCTCACGAACCGCGCTCAGGGCGCTTGCTATAAGACTGACACTTATTTAGCCGAAGAGGTGTTCAGCGGTGTAAAATTCCGTATTTAGAATTCAGTTCAACCAAACAGAGTATTGACATAAGGCTTGAAATGTTAATTAACTAACTGTGCCCGCGACTTCATGCGCGTGGAATTTAACAAATAATGAAAAATAAATGTAGCCTAAGTGACTTACGACATCAGGTATCCAGTGAAAGTCCTAACAAAATCGGCCCAGCCGGAGATTAGATTAAAATTACTTTTTTACTATTAAGTACCGTACTTACATACTGTCATAAGCATTTAGTAAAAAGCTGTTATTTTGATATTGCAAACAGACACTTCAATTTTATCTATTTGTATTTACAGATTTCAGCTCCGCTAAACACCTCTTCACATTACTGGAGTCCCTATCTGTTGCAGAATTAAAAACCAGCACCTCTTGGCTATGAACTTGTCACATCACGCAACAGAGACAAGTAGACATGCGACAAAATCGAATGTTTGAACCTTGATACGTTCAACCGTGATATGATATGCGACAAGGCAAGACATGTTCATACGTACAATTCGTTACGTCATCTGTAAGTCCGTCACCTTTCGCTCTAGAGTGACATATTCGTGCCCAAAAGTCTGAAAGTTTTGGACAACATTGAATCACTTATTGAAAGGCGAAGGATCATGATACAGGTTTTCAAGATTCAGTTTCGTTTCTTGATTCTGATTGAAAGGTTGTTTGCATTGAATTTCATACTTGAGGTTGTAGATAAAAACTTGAAACCTTTCTTAAAAATTTACATAATCACCTAAAATCATTTATATTGAGGCAGTATAAAAAGTAACTTTTCTTCATTACCTACTCATGAAATAATATAGCAAGAGCAAGACAAACACGCGAGCCAAGACTTTGTCATGGATTATGTCACACCGAGTCGTTCTCTCTACGTCTTTATCTATAGGAGATAACGAGACAAAATCTATTAATCTCACTTTTTTCTTGTCACACCCGGGAATGAAATGAAACAGGGATTATGCATAACACAAATGAACCAAGTAAACCAATATTAAAAGGGTTATAATAGGATTGTTATTAATCTTCAGAACAATATCGTAGATCATTATGTACATCTAAAACATGAAGTATTATACCTATTAGGTATAGCAAGTCAACTGTCTTTATCCGAATTATCCTCACTACTCACTAACCACGCCAAAAGTACTTTACTCGTACCTTGAACTAGCATTCGAGATGCAACACGGATCTTCACAACCCAGTTACGTAACTACACCGTAACACAACCCAGTTACGTAACTACACCGTAACACAACCGTACGTCACTGTCCGTCATAACAAACTATGCGATCACTACCACTTTCCTGACATCGCAGAATGGCGATACGTTCTCAGAGTTCATCGCTGCGCTCACAAAGCGCAAAATTGTGGCTATGGACAGTCCATCGAGTTGGGGCTCGGCGGGCCCCCCATCACGCTGTACGGTGGACTGTGCGGCGGCAGCGACTGAATGGACCCCATCGGCCCGTGGTACATGTCCATCTCGAGGGACGCGTCCGGCGAACACTTCTCCGCCATCTTGTTCTCTTGCTTCGTCACCAATCGCCGCCATTTCGCCCTCGCGTTCTGGAACCACACCTGCGAACAAAAACAAACGGCCGGTTGGTTTGTGCCCGAAAATAAAGCATCGCAAGCAAAAAGTCGCAGTTCGGACGCGCAGCGGAATAAACACAAAAAGAATTTGCAGAGATGGCGATACTGCGATCCTTGAGTTGTGGTGCGGTCGCACGCGGAAGCTCGGCTTGGGCGCGTATCTCCTCCACTGCATTTTTGTGAGGCACGTGAGAGCGTTCCGAAGATGTGCTGTGATTTTATCTGTAATTAGTGAGATCGACCCGCCAGTGCCGGCGCGTGACGTGCGCTGACGCAGTCTTCGCACGCGCAGCATTCCACCACGTTGTTTGAACATACTGTAAACGGTCTAAATGTTTGGTTAGATACACGTCAATGTAGGTACAGAAAAACTGATTGCACGACCAACCAATGTAATGACACGCCTTCATAAACAACGTTGAGTGTGTCGGAAGGATGGTTACTTTATCGCATGATTTAGGATCGCGATAGATAAAATCAAAAATGATCTAGGTATACTGGCCACAATAAGCGCGCGACGTTCAAGATTCGAACGCCGGTGCGCGCGAAATACTCAGCCAATGAGGCGCAGCCGCGGGCGAGGCCCCGCCCCCCGCGACATGGCCGCTGACGCGCGCACTCCAAATTTAGCCGACAGCTTCTTTGGACCGCAAGTACATGAGGTATGAGGTATGAGTTCGCGCGGTAAAAGAGGGAAGTTCAATGACATTTAATTTTAAAATGCACCTTGTTTTTCTGTGGAAATTGCGAGTTCATCGAACATTGGAAGAATGTGCTCCAACAACAGCGATAGGCCAGAAAAAGCGAGTCTGGTGTTTCGTTGCCCATGCGCAAGTGGTTTGCCTTTTTAGAAGCGTTTTTTGTACTAATATTTCATTGTGCCCCTACCAGCTATGTAGTCAGTGCCCTGTGCACATGTCTCTCATTATGGCCTGAAAGACTTCAGGGTATTGACTAAAAAAACAATCCAATCTATTCAACGTGTCAAGTGAAAAGGTACTACAAGCATTTTGTGGACATGACCAAAATTTCTAATCGAGTGAATAATGAACGGACTGACCGACAAGCACGATTGATGACTCGTGCGCGCCACCACGTATAGATAACGCCATCTAGGTGGTCCCCACGCACGTCGTGTTATGAATGACGGCGTCCCATTGGCCGGCGATGACAACGCCATCTGTTCCCCTAAACATCCGTTAGTTTCTGACAGACGACAAACAATTGGAAGGAGTCCTCATCAAAGTCGCCTAGACAAAAAAAAAACTACTGTCTATGCCTAGTTGTTGTAACCTAGTTGTAATCTACGTTGTATAAAATCTATAGTTTATCTAACGATCAATGTAGGTATAAATACATAATGTGTACCACTCTGTCAGGCATCAGATCATTTCGACGAGACTTTTTATCAGCTTTATGATCAGTCTATTCTGGGTTAACACCGAACTTTTGATACGTAGAGTTTTTTTTCTAGCGACACATTTCGTACGCACATAACTTTTGTTCGAAAGGGATTGAACGTTTTATAGATACAACACTATGGTTCAAATCTGACGGGATCTGTTTGATCTGAAAAGTGACAAAAATGTATCATTAATTTATTTCCGCTATCTGTCCATTTGCTATTCGGAAAATTTAAAATGGATACCGGTAGGTAAATAAAAAGTTAAATTTAGTATTCTTAAAAAAGACATAAGTAGTCGTCTTGTTGGCGACCGCTAGTATAGGAAACCCATTGGTAATTTAATTCCCACGGGAAATATATCACGGAAGAAAGACCATTTCTATCACGGACACGATGTTATTTTTTTTTTATAAGTTATAATCTTTGCATGTTGCTGTAAATCGTAAACATTATTACTTACCTCTTGCGTGGGCACACAATTCTTATATTTCTATTGAAAATAATTTAACCATTGTTATCTTAGTACCTACCTATTATAACATTATATTATGCTTGGGAATAAATGGATAAAAATGAGAAAATCCGTGTAACAAAATACAACAACTTTTGAGTCGAAAAGTAACAAATTAAGCTATTACTAAAGATATAACCTACGTAATTATTTTTATAATAAGTCAAAATATTCCCGCGGGAAATATAAAAATGATAGACAGCTTTTTACGCGAACTTGTGACGCAGTGGAACAGCTTCATAAAGTAGTTCTTAAGGAGGGATTCCGACGAACGCGGCAGACAGCAGACGTCAGTCGGTCTCATACAAATTGTGCGATGACATGTGCCGCGACGGCAGACGGTATTAAAATTTGTCGACTGACATCTGCTGTCTGCCGCGTTCGTCGGAATCGTACCTTTACAATTGTTATAAAAATACAATAAGAATAGTCTGAATTATACGTACGTAGGTTATAATGAAAGACACCCGCCTCTTGTCTATCCCACTACTCTCCACGGGGCCAATGCTATGAACTAAGGCTATGGTTATATTGTAGCGGGAAAGCGTAATAGTACCTACCTAATATTTTTTTATAGGCGTTTGAGACGGTTTCGTTTGTAAAGTACCTATCTAGTAAATAAAAAGTTTATGGTCCCAGAATTATGCACTATTTTACACTTTGATTTACACTCTTCATGATTTAATCCATGTAGAATTTTATTCACTCAAACATTCATTAGTTAAAAGCGTTCAAAAAACGAAACTGGGCGGTAGTACATAAAACCAAATCTTAATAAACCTGTAAGTTAATCTAATTTTCTTGTAAAACTAAAATATAAATTGTGAATACAATAGAGTTTATAATACTGCGTGAATTTGAAATCATGGGCATTATTTATACGGTGATTCTACACATGATTCCGAATATTTAGGGAGTATTAATGAACAAATCAATTGATAAACAATTATTGCTCAGATAAGGTATAACAGTTAACTGGTTTGCTTATTTGCTTACTCGAGCAATATTTTTGTTATCAATAGATCTTTTAATTTAGTATCCCAAAATATTCTGAATCATTTGTAGAATCATAGTTTAAAAGGATGCCCATGATTTCAAAATCACCCTGTATAATTGAGTTTAAATATTACAAAATCGCTCCGCTCGTGGAATTCCACAGCCTAACTATCCCCGCACATCAAATAAATAATCAGTGCTTCAGACACACCATTAGTTACGCCGTCACACATGACGCTGTCGTCCAAAAATAACTCTTAGCACGTTAAATTTACGTATCAATTTGCTACGCACTCGGCTTGTAAATAAAAGACAATTGAATACATTCATGTGTGTAATTTTTCAGCGCCCCGAGTGTTTGAACGATTCTTTTTTTATTTATGAAACTTTTTATTAAGTAGACTTTTTTGTTTTCAGAAATGTAAAATAAAATGGATTGTTTTTTAAAATAAGAATTAGAATGAAAGGGAATTCGAAACTTGCTTGTTTTTTGTGTGACTCATACGTGCAGTGCAGTATTCTGTCAAAGAAAACTCAAATCTTTAGGAATTTCACTAAGTCCACACGATTGTTATTTTCTCTTTTTTTAAATCAAAATAGGAAGTTGTGTTATGTTCGTATTAAAGGAAGTACAAAAGTGTAGTTCTTGCGCCTGCTTAGGTGTGCTCTACTTTTTATATTTTCACAATGTTCAGCTGTCGTCAACAAAACCCCCTCATTTCTCCTCTCGACAATCGAACCCAAACCAAAATATTAGGACAGACAGCCACAGCGTAGTTATAAATAAGTGGTCATGATCGTTTAGTCAATGTCGGCTACCGAACCGACGGCAGATCAGTATCGAGATGACGGATAGTGCCACTGCACTGTCGCCGCGACGAGTAGTAACGAAAAATATTGTCACAGTGAGAGGCAGATAGATAAAGAAAGCTCTAAAATAAATAAAAAATATTTATATACGATAGGTAACAAATCTTTCTGTTAACAAAAAAAAATTCTCGTAGGTGTTACGGGTCAATTCTCATAAAAAATATAAGCTTAGTTATCTATGTTGCTAGAAAAACTACGTTAAAATCTGTCATCTAGTCAAAATATAAATAAAAGACAAAGCCTCTCGCTCCTAGATTCCTTTTTAGAATAAAATAGAACGAATTACATATCTCATAGAGAGAATAAACGTAGTGTCCTTTTGGAACTACCTACATAGTTCAAATAGCTACCGCCCTGACGCGACAACCCCTCTTGCAAATCACATACGCGTAGAGCTGTGACAAATTTTCATTATCCGTCACAAGACCGCACAGTGCCGTAATTGGCTAGTATTCAATTACCCGTGACGGTGGTGGGACGCGGGCGCAATCAGTCACGCTAAATGCTGACACACATGATACCACTACGGTGTAGAATACACCGATCGTTCTTTCGTCACGAGTTTTTATTTCTGTCAACTATTAAGCTTAGAGAAAGGAAGACGGAATCAATAGGTATGCAGTTTGATTAAGTGACGGCTGTCAAACCTGACCCTTAGCGCTCTCCTTGTTAGACATTTCTGTTAGTCAAGAATTCACTCAAGGTGGGAGTTCAGATCAACGCGGCAAGACAGCAGACGTCAGTCGGTCCATAGAAATTGAATGCCGTCTGCCGTCGCGGCACATGTCATCGCCACAATTTCTATGAACCGACTGACGTCTGCTGTTGTGCCGCGTTGATCGAACACCCACCTTAACAAAAAAAAATTGTCAACTTAATATTTTTTTGTTTCGGACTAGGACCGCCACGCACTTCCATCACTGTTACTCCTGCCAAGATCGACAATGGTGTCCAACGATAACGCCAAGGTTTGACCCTCGACGACTCCCGAGAGCTCCGAGAAGCTAAGTTGTCTTGAAACCCGCACGAATTTAATCAATAGCATGGATAGCAGGAGTTGCAAGAAGATAATTTAATGTATTATTATATATGACTTCTAAACTCTGTATTACAATATTTGATTGTCACACTGACCTCACATATTATGAACTTTATTTTGTACCATGTGGTAGTAACGTGCATCGCAGCACTTAGCGTAAATAATGCTATCTCGTTTGTTCTACGCCAGCGCCGCGCCGGTACAATTTGCGCATCGGCGGCCGCCAGTTAGCCTAATGAGCTATGAACCCGGGATTGAGACATCATCCCAGCGGAAGGCTACAATTTTAGATCGTATACATATGGAAATTGGGACGATAATTGTCGTGTTCTTTTTTTTATATGACTAAGGGCCACCGCAGACTTGCTACTTTTAGCATCGGCGACCGGCGATTTTGCGACTGTATCGATGCTGCGTCGCGTTTCTTCAAGCGCGAACGAGCGAGACGCAGCATCAAAATCACCGATCGCCGATGCTAAAAGTAGCAAGTCTGCGGAGGCCCTAAGGTGGCAAACAAGCGTACGTACCGCCTGATGTTAAGCAGTAACCGTAGCCTATGCTTGCAATACTAAAGGCATCGCTCGCACGTTTCCGAACTGAAGGGCAGTGTGCTAGAGGGAGAAGAAGGTTAATGGGCTTCCTATTCCCTCACTCATAGTACGAAACGAAGCGGTAATAGCTACATAAATGCTGATCTTCTGTGAGAGCTGCAGTCAATTGGCTATCCCCATTGCCGCAAATTCTTTATAATGAGTTAAGTACCTATTTAAATTGAATAAAATCTGGTCCCTTTAAATGATCTAGGTTCAAGGATTGTACGAGTAAATATTATGACGTGAGTTAACAATCGATTCCAATATTACATGTTACAAAAAATAAAGTACCTACGTACCTATATTTTAATTAAAAGAACCCGCTTGTTATCAGTATGTAGAGAACAATTATCATATACTTCACACATCCGTAATGCAACGTAACGAAGACCATAACGAAGAGCACGTTATATACAAACATTAGTTTGATATACCGCACTAAAAAGCTCATTAATTATAAAAAAGCATATTCTAATTACAAAGAAAGCATCTCTAATGGCAATTTAAAACAGAGGTACGCAGCAATAACGAGGATACGACTAATGATACCAACGCAAATTGGTAATAATTACTATTGAACGACTCAGCGGACAAATACACTCACTCCTAATCACTCTACCAACAAAATTTGTAAATTGATACCGATTTTAATTATTCCCAATTGTGAACCAACAAAAAGCCGACCGAATAAGGACTCTAATAAATGTCTAAACGATCAAAGAAACACCAGAGGGCCGAGTATGTAAATAAAAAACCCTAGAAATGTGATTAATAGTCCCGTTTTCCTTAAATAAATAATATTTGAATAAATTAAGTAGGGAGAGGCACGTCCGCTCTGTGCGAGTTCGCGCGACCAAATGACAAATGGTCGTCTTTTGAACGTACAGCGGAAATTATCTGCCCAACGGAGCGTCTCTGGACGCGCCCGTACTAATTACTAGACTGTCTGATTTGATCTTATTGCTGCGACCGGTTTTGGAGATTAATTTTAATGTGGTAGAGTCGATTTTGGAACGGTTAGCCTCCCTTATTATTGTCACAAAATGTACTTAGAAAGTAAAATTATATGCGGCTGAATGTCGAGGTGTGACCATCCGACGCTAATTGCGGGGGTTGGGAACCGCCTTTGGCCGACTTATTTGTGTGGCGTTAAGAGGCATCTTTATAGTGTTCGAAATCATGGCATGAAAACGCTCTAAAAATAGTAAGCCCGCTATGTAATTAATTTTTGTGGAACCGAAATAATGGCGACCGGGACGAAAGTGGCACATCACTAGCTGCCTATATTTTAGATTTTATTATTTTACTCTCGACTTGTTTATGGTAAATGTGGTTGAAATTGAAACTGAGAGTCTCTTTATTACATTTATAAAACGTGAATCAGTATACCTACTATACTTACCGACTAAAATGTTGAAGATTATATTTATTTTGCCAGAAACACAATATCTTACAGCTCAATATTTTCATCACAGAATAAAAATTATGCTAATTTGATCAAATTGAATTTACAAGCAAAACACAATCTCCACTCTTAAAGAATGTACAGTTGCGTGCACAAGTATTATCAAAAATATAGAACCCTAAGAATAATATCCCGCGATAAGCCTCTCACATCGAGAATCGACTAATTAATCGACCGAGATAAATTAAATAGATCGATTTAAAACAGTAGCGTTTGTACGAATTGATAGTATAATAAAGGGGAACAGGGAAAAGCACTTTTTCAGTCGACTAATTACGGATGCTACTTGAACAGTTGAACTCGAGTCATTTTTCAGATTGAAAGGAGAAGAAAAAAAGGTTCAGCCGAGTGACAAATCACGTAATTGCGGACGCAAGGAGAGAAATATGGCGCTGTTTGTTCTAAATGCGCTTGCGCCGGAGTTCGGGTGACAGGCCGTCTATATATTATGGAGGCGCCCGTGGCAATTAGACGCCTCGCAAGAGCACCTGTTGCGTGTTTGCTTTTAAAAATATGTATTTTTTTTTCACGTGTGTGTCCGTATTTATTTATGGATTGCGGAAAGATGCTGTGTTTACATGTGTCGCGTGTTGAATTATAAATTATTATTATGATGGCGATATTTTTTTTTGATGAGATATATTGTTGCGAGCAATCTTCTTGTGAAGTAAAATATGTTACACTAAACAATTTTTTTTTTTTTTTTTAAATTGAAACAAAGGTTTTTAGAAATATCACATATTTTATTTAAAATAATGAGGTTATTTGCACGGATTTAATCGCCAATTAATAAATTACCTCAGCCAGAGGAAATACTCTCAAGTTGAATACTATATCATTACAAGTTGCATCGTATCAATAATTTCACTTAACTAACAACCTAAAATCCCATTTCAAAGGATTAGGTCAGTGATTTAGAGAATAACTAATTTACTACCACCATTCATATCCATATTCAATCAACTACGAGACCAATGTAAATATGTCAACCGTTAAATAGAAACAAATAAAACATGCAACGAATTGAAATTTATTTGCTAGCACGCAGCCGACGCATGCACGGAGGGCGACGGGTCTTTCAGCCCACATGCACAACAGCGCCTTTCACAGGCCATTTCAAAGTCCTTTTCAAAGGCCTTTAGCCTAAGCTGAGGCCTCAAGTGCGCCTGCCGCGAACCGCTGACGCCCAACACACGGAAGTAGAAAAGGAACTCAAATCTCGACTTTGAGTTTACGCGTTATTCTAAAAGCGGTAAGGTTCAACGTCGGCGTCAAAGCAATTAGTAATAATTCTCGTAAATAACTTGAGAGGTGAGAGACATAAATCTTTGGGTTTCAGCCTTTTGAATTTTATTTAGGGATAGCTGAAATTGCTTAGCTTTTTGTGTATGACATCGGTTTTTATGTGTTTATTGGTGCCTATAATTCTTTGATGCCGTTTCGAATTGAATAGAGTCGGCTTTGAGTCCTCCATTAGGTTTAGCGAAGGCTTTTTGTAGACTGCAGCGCAATAAAATGGACTTGACCTAGAAGTCATGCTGCAAGAAAATAGTGCTCTAGTAATTAATGATAAAAACGTCATTTTCATTAGATACATTCCACGTCATTTTGGAACATCACATCATACCCTTTATCAATACTTCCTGAGTCGTCTTTTTCTTCCAACTGGATTGGTTTTTTCTACATTAATTTGATGAATAATAATTATACTAATTATTTTCAGAATAAGACCAGTTGTGAGTATAAATCATGATAGGGAGTAATCCTTATATCGAGTTTAGTATATTTTCATATTAACTCATAAGTAACAATTATTTTTGACGAATGAAAATTGAACTCACCACCACCACCACCACCTGTCACGTTGGGTTCTGACTATCTGGTGAAACGTGGGCTTTGAGTTGGCTTAATACCTCCACAATGTGGTGGTGTATGGCCACTCAAGCCTCTGACTACCCCCAAATGGGGATAAAAGTCGTGACGTTACATTTACATATTTTTTTTTTAGAAAATTGAACTTTCAAAAGTAATTAAAAAGATATTCGCTATTATTGATTGATAAACTAGGCACTCATGACTTCATACGTATGTAGGATAATTAATTATACCGTAATAAAAAAAACAATCGTCCTCAAGGGTTTTAGAAAACCCGTAAAAAATAAAAAACAATTTAACCAGTTTTCCGCAGAAGCGTACAACCGAAAGTGTGCGAGCCGTGCAAAACGAATACGATCTTATCGATACAAAATGGCGTCGCTGAGCCGAAGGCTTTGCCCGAAAAAATCTCGATCAATATTCGAGGGGGTGAGGGGGTTTTTTCGTATAATTGGTCGGATTTATGCTGCCTGTATCTGGGTCTGGGCCCGATAAAAGTGTATACGGCCTTCGGGTAACAAAGGGCTCGTATAGGCAGAAGTCGACAATGATTCTGATTCTGTTCTATCCTACTTATAATATTATAAAAGTGAAAGTTTGTGAGTATGGATGTATGGATGTTTGTTACTCTTTCACGCAAAAACTACTGAACGGATTTGTATGAAATTTGGAACACAGATAGTTTATAACCTGGATTAACACATAGGGTACTTTTTTTAAAATTTATGCGCGTATGAAGTCGCGGGCGGAAGCTAGTACAAACTAAATTTGATTCTTTGTATTTCCATCTTTCTTGCATTTTCGATGAGTCGAAATTTAGTTTAGTCGTGACTGGAAAACTGAATTGGCATCAATATTGTTTAAAAAAAAATCGAGGCTGGGATTTAGTGATAGGGTTGAGCTTCCTAAATAATGGTCTTGTTAAAGATAAATAAAAATATAAAATTAACTTATTCAGTAAAATAATCGAAGTCTGTGAGTACCATAGGTACCTAGGGAACAGGGAAATAAGTGTTAAGAAGAAACATATTTTTTTATAGTTATGTACTTATTGACATCGACACAAGGTATGAAGCAAGAACCTAAAGATATTTTATTACACAAAAAGCATAGCTACTCACGAACGCCTACCTATAATTACACCTTAATTAAATACAGTAACATAATTCAATTCACCGCGACAGGTATTCATTAGAAAACACGCTAATTAACTGATAATAATTATTATTTATGACAGGATGTCATCTTGTATCAACCCTATGTAAGCCACCCCTATATTCTGTCTTGTATACAGGGTGAAATATATCGATGGCTCACCCTGTATTATGAAGTGCTTAGTTGCAGTGCCTTGATACGATTGTACCTACTCAAGGATATATTTTGCATAATGCATAGAAATTTAGGTGATTATGACGGCAAATAGTATTTTTTACCGTCATAAATGAAACCAACCGTAGGTAATATCTCTCTAACTCTCTGTCTAGAGCGTAAATCAATGGTTATAGATACCTACTATTGTTATATAATGTAAAAAGAAATGGTAAGACGAATAATAAATAAAATTAATAACCTTGCAATTTTGGCACAGCTGCTAAACATTTTTGCCAAATAAAACACCAAACGACATCACTATTGCGTTCCATATTTGATTTTAAATTCAAATAAAAAATGGAACACAAGTCTTGACGCTCTGACGCTGACGTCACCGGATCGTAGTGCGTGTTGCACAAGCGGTATAACTCTAAAAAACGTAATTTTAGAAACAAAGGGTAGCGCTTTGTACACGAAGCCCCACATTAAAGTGCCGCAACTCAAACAAATTAAGAAATACAAAGCTCTAAATGTACGTAGATGTGCCGATGTATGCATTTAATGTTAGATGCGTCCGTCAAAGGCTGTGCGCTACCGACTACCTATGTTTGCTTATAGTGTAAATGATTTTTTACTGAGAAAAAAATGTGATCTGAAAGTTTTATTTTTCTAGTGTAGATCTGTTTTGTGGGGTACCTATGTAATGTGAGATGGTTGCGTCTCCCCTACATGGTAAAAACAGTTATGACTTTCGGTAAAATAAGTAGGAAGTTGGTAAACTCCCTTTAAATTCCGTTGGTAAATTCCATGGTAAAATTATGCAGTTATTTTTTGGCGTCGACAAAAAAGTACCTACGGATATGTCCAAGGAGTAGTAAATGCATTATGATTTTCAAAAGTTTCAATAACTAAATAGGTGACTTACGCAATAGCGCACGCGCACCAACTACACATACCATAAACCGACATCATACAGAAGTCACCTTTCACTTTCAATCATCGCGCCGACACTAGTTCAGCCGTTGATTTCTCGAAAACTCCCAACTTACGTACCTGGTCATTACCGTCGGTCAATAATAACAGCTATACGATATTACCTTTCAGAGAACTCGCAATTTCGTATCGACAACACGCGATTTCCTTGAACAGGTAATGATGGGACCCGTTGACATTCGACGGTGGTCAGGAGACCGCTTTTTTGGATATTTTTTCCTTACTGTACTCTGGATGTTGGCTGTCTATAAAAAAAATATTGTGTTGACATTCCATTTTCAAAAAGAAATATGGAAAATATTTACCTTGCACAGCGAAATGATAGGTAGCTGCGTACCATCTGCGTACTCATTGGCTGTCTTGACTCTAAAAAGTTAGATGAAGCTAATCTCTAAAAAAGAAGTTGAATACCTTTTTAATTATTAAGTGCCTATAGTAAAAAAAGTGTAAGTTTTCTCCGGATCATTCTGAAACTCGACGCGTTAATTTAATATCAATACAATTTGATGGTACCACTCGTCACCCGTCAAAACGAGTGGATTGATAAAAAGTCGGACGACGAATACAAATAAATAAAATTCAACATTAAAAACACGTTCGCAATGCAACACGTTGATAAGTCGATACAGTGCACAGCGCCGCTGTATCGGGACTACATTAAATTCGCATTAGCTTTCAACTACCGGTTTGTTCAAGACTTATTTTATGTATTTGACACACTTGAGTTGTGGCACTGCGTAAATATTATTACTCTGTGGGTGTTGCGACAGCTAAATTATAAATAGAACACTACAATTTGGTTGCCTACTACAATAATCACCTATTCCACCTTTTTTAAATCTACTCATTTCCAAGTTTAAAAAAAGTACTTATATTAGTATATTTTTTCATATCAAAGCATCCTATTAGAACTTGAGTATTAAATCAAAGTTTAAGTGACCTCCGTTCTGAATCTCGTTTTAATTTTATTAAAATATGTTGATTAATACCAAAATCGTAATGTTATTCACGCCTATAGGTAGCATCGATCGGATTTTAAGTATAGTTTAAATACTTAATGTTAATAAACGGTCAATTAAAGATTAACTTTTAAAATTAATGGCTACCTTACACTAGTTGTGTGCATTGATTTTGTGGAATGGAAATTCAAAGTGTTTTTATATTACATCCACCTTTATTGCACCTACGGCTTTTGTATCATGGAATTTTTATTGTAATTTTTATTGAGTTAAAACTATTTCTTTTTTCAATAAAACATAAGCATAATATTTCCAGTGCGCAGTTATAAAAAACTGGACAATGTGTGTAGGTTCCCAGTAAAGTAGGCGAAGCATGAATGAAATGAACCGCACTATTTATTTGCTTGTCATATAACTATGAATTCGGTACAGTAAGTTATAAAATATCTTATTATTTTTAGTTTTCCTCACCTACCATTCCACTAAAAATAAAATGAAGAATCACGACTGAATAGATTTTATTTCTCAATTGAAAATACGGAACCCTAGAAATAAATACACCGTCGAAACTACCGTATATTTCGCGTAAGTAGAGTTTTTTATTCAAAACGACAGCCGCGATATAAAGTGCGATAAGTGTAAAACCAAACATTCCGAGCCTTGTCTTATCAGCCGTGTTCGTTGTAATCATACCCGACCAATATTCTAACGTCTTGATCGGTAAGTATGTTAATTAGTCCGCTACCTACGCGTAAAATAACACCTCTCGATTTGTATTTAACCAAATGTAAGATCTTGAATATGTTCGATTATGAATCGATGAAGCTTAGTTCAAATAGGCGCTATTCATTTCGAGCAGATTCGCAGAACCACGACTCTACATGACTGACGTATTTCCAGTATTGATGCGTCATTATGTAACTCTACTGTGACTCTACCATGATTTTAGACGCTCACTAGGAGTCATAACTCGGTCAAGTCTACTTAATAATGTATTTGTGTGGCAATTATCTAGTTTCACAAATGTTATGCGAAGGGGCTCACAACTAGTGAAGCTTAACACTTAATGTAGAGCTGCTGATTCGGTATAAATAAACGGTCTTAGTGCGCCTTTAAAACAGGCGCAAGTGTTCCGAAAAGATAATATTAAGTGCATTTTTATCAACTCAAGTGTATAAATACCACAACATAAGCCTTTATTACATACAGGATATACAAAAGGAGTAACTTCAAAAGATCAATAATATAATATACAAATTAAAACATGAGTGGCCAATCTTTCCAGTAGCTAGGCGGAATTTCGGGAATTGACCAATTTTTTACTTTTTTCTCATGATGTAATTTTCTTTTGGCGGTAGGTGTATAATAAAAGTTAATCCAGCTGCGCGGGCCAAATATGAACTCCGGCGGGCCAGATTAATCCCGCGGGCCACATGCGTCCCACGGGCCAGTTGGACCAGTTGACCACTCATACTTTAAAGCATCTCGCAAGCATGAATATGGGAACTCATATTACCTGCAAAACTCTTTTGGGGAGTCCAGTTTTTTGGCTAAGTTGCTTCAGGTCCTTCGCGTCGGGGTTGTGGTTGATCGCGAAGTAGGACTTCATGGTGCGTAGCTGGTGGTGCTTGAAGCTGGTGCGCATGCGCTTCGTGCGCGACGTGCTGCCCAGCCCGCCGCCGCGGAACCCCATCTCCAGGTAATCAGGATTCAAATCTGATTGGAGAAGAGACAGTCACACTGCTAAATGCTGAGGATTCCATGGATATTTAATTATGTGTAACAGGAACATGTTTGAGATAAATAGTGTATGGTATAAAGTAGTGGACCAAATGTAATACATAATATACGGCTCAGAAAAAAAAAACAGTTGCATAAAATACATACAAGATTCAATAAATATTTCCTATTTTATTTTGCAATCAAAAGTGTTAGTACATAAAAGTTGTAACGTGAATTAGGTTATAGATAAACAAAATATTAATGTATATCCGTTACAATATAATCAAAGCTGAACAACATAATAAGGAAAATATTAGTATTAGTTTATCCAAATAATACTCGAAACATTAGCAGTGTGGTTATCAAACAACAATTATTACAAACATTTTTTTTACAGAATAATAATGAGAAAATAAATGGAACAAATATTATAACATTCGCATCGCAAATTCGCTTAAACATTAATAATTAAAAGTGACAGTATGTAACGGAGAACCCGATCGATAAATTATCAATGGACAAATTTAATTTGCTTTATATCGGCATAATGCATGATAATGCCAATATTTACAAGTTTATGCGTAATTATGTTGATTGTTATTATGTCTTTATACTCGTGAAAAGCAATAAAGATAATAATGTGTGTAAAAACGTATAATTTGTTTACGATTCATAGGCTTAATTTGTGCACCAATCAATCTTTTGTTATGATATAAACGTTCAGATTGTGTCCGCTTTTAAATTATGTTAGTAGTTAACATCTAGCATTTTTACATTACGGGGGCGTCGTAAAGGGGCCGACTCTCATCCAATCCCACGTGGGAAAGAGGGGGGGGGGTCCCGGCAAATATCACGTAATTATTTTTTCCGCAAGAAATTGTGTAAAATTGCGAGAAAACTGAGATTAAATTAAGTTACACATGTTTCTCCACTAAAATATGGCTTTTGAATAATCACACGTGAGATTAGGGGGAGAGGGAGGGGGTCGAGCCAAATCTCACGACATCTCACCAAGGGGAGGGGGGGTAGAAAATTCACCAAAATCGCCTCACGTAATTTAAGGACGCCCCCAAATGGACATTGCAAGATTAATGAGTTATACAATTTTAATTGAACCAATAACGAAATGACCTACAAAAATAGTCAGAAAAAATAGCCCACAAACATTCCAACAGTTATTTCGGATACGCGAAGATTTATGCTCGCATAAATTCACTCACGGCGGCCGCTCCGACAAAGGCAGAAAGCTCATAATAGTTGAAAAAATCGTAATGACGTCGGCAAAACGTGTACGACGTATCGTATTTAAGTCGTAAATCGATCGTAACACGCACACCGGTCATTGTTTTCAG
The DNA here is from genome assembly GCA_947859195.1 of Drymonia ruficornis. Taxonomy (NCBI): domain Eukaryota; kingdom Metazoa; phylum Arthropoda; class Insecta; order Lepidoptera; family Notodontidae; genus Drymonia; species Drymonia ruficornis. The sequence goes on from OX401907.1 coordinate 3,955,195, forward strand.
ACTTTCCGTTATAATACCTCGCGGCACCGTGACGCGCCCGTGACGGCGGGGGCGCGTTGCCGAGACGCGAACGCTTTAACGACCGATAAATACTGCTGCCAATAAACATTCGGAACCCGCTCCGATACCGATTTGGTAAGGTATGCAAATATTCTCATTTTTTGAGTTACTACATTCTACCCTTGAGTTGTTTTGAGTGCGATAAAACCGTGTTCACACTGCAGTAATTATTAAAACCTCGGTTTTCTAAAGCCACTTGAATAGTGATTAAATTGCAGCGGTAAATAGGTTTCTCAATGGGTAAGTACCTACTAAGTACTTACTAGGAAAATAATTTCAAGATAGAGTTTTGAAGTATTTCACGGCATGCTAAGGGGATGGTTGAAAATTAATATTCCTTTGATTCATTTTGGGAATGAAATAGAAACTCCTATAAGTAAGAAGTAATACTGGCATATACACCTGTTTTGCGTTGGACCTATTAGGTATCGATAGTTTCAACGATGGTAACGAATTCAAACATTTTTTTATTTTTATATATAGTCCTCCCACATAGTTATGTAATATAATTTTGCTCAACAACGTGTACAACAAAGTGAGTATGTATTTAAAAGTAAGTTTTCAATTTGTATCGATGAACAATTTCTCAAATTATTCCCGTTACCGTTAAACTGTTAATTTATTTTTAAATCTAATTTTATCTGTCAGTAACCGTGAGCAAAGTCCAAAAAGACTTTCAGCTACCAAATATATTTTGTATTTTAAACAATAAACATTAAATTTTAAGACGTCATTCGAGATTTGCAAATTTTAATTTTATTTATAAAATTTTAATGGCGGCGAGTGTGTGCGCGAGAGTCGTTCCGAAGTCGCAACAATTAGCGTATAAGTAATTACGCGGGGGTCCGTTGGTGCGTTTTACTTGCGAGCTAATGGCCATTGCGACCGATACGTGTAAAACGGACCGCGTTTACGAACGCACCGCGAAGAATGTAAAATTAAAATCGTTATGAAAGCCGCACTACCTGCGTTGACATTATTTTTAAATTTAGAATAAGTTAAACTTCTTTTTAAAAAAGCAGCATGATTGTTTATTATAATTAACACAGATAAATACATCACTGCCTTCCTTTTGCCTGCCTAGATTTTGGCATAGGTAGTATCTTACTGATACACAAAACATTTACAAAACTACTGATATTTTTTATTGGTTTACTTGCTGTGTAACTGAGATGATTACGCAAGGTTTATTTTTTATGTTAAGCCAGCATTGATATTTAACTCAACGTCAACATCAGTGTTTATGGTTCAGACCAAAAACTTAGAATAAACACAGACTATATAAAAATACCTACACATCACCATAAAACTGTTTTAAAGTAACGACGACGAGACGTTAACGATTCGTTGACGGACTGTCCAACGCCAGTATTTGCCCGTCATAATTTACACCGCCAGCGTCCAACATAATCAGATCTCCTCAAGTTTAAGGTTATGCATCTCCACCATCTGGAGCATCGTGTATCGCAGGGGGGGTGATAGGTCAAGGTGACTGGTCACTCAGACTTCGCCTCGGGCGATCGTGCAGGAAGGCGACGATACCGTCTTATTTTGCTAAGAGAAACCGAAGCAGCATTTTTTATAAAGATACCTTAATGTTTGGGTGAATTAATAATTATAGTGGTGAATTGATTTGAGAGGTAGTACTTATAAATATAATAATCGAAAGTTTCGGTAAAAGAAAGCAAGTAGGTATAGGACAATAATACCTAATGATATTTACAACAATTTGGAATTAAGTACATTTAAAAAACAAAACATTCTAAAATTAAATTTTCACAACTCAAAAAACTAGTGATGTCCCGTCACCGAGCATCGATAAAGATCGACACACGTCGCCCCAAACGAAGACGTTATTAATAGATTGAGACACAAAATTGTAAAGATAACGCTTCGGACTTTAAAAAAAGAACAGTCACCAAGTTGGGTTCTAAAAGAACTGTGATATCATAAATCGTGTGCACCATTCATGTTTTTAAAGGATGGTGGTATAAAAAAGGTTGAGATTTCCTAAATGATAATACTTCGTCCGGTGGCCGGTGATTTTTTTTTATGACGTAGCAAAAACCAGGTTGGAGTTGACCGCAAATAATGGAGGCATAGTTTTTCTGATAAAATCAAAGGGTCGATTTGTGTTTTGTTTTTAGGTAAATGTACGGAATAACAAGGTTAACAACTTAATCTATGGTTCCTTATTAATGCGTAAAAGAGTGTAAGTGTTTGTAGTCGAAATCGTAGGGGTTTTTTTATAACCTGTGTCGTCCCACTGCTGGGCAAAGGTCTCCCTTTCCTTCCTCCACTCCTCCCTGTCTATGGTAATACTGGGCCAATCCCCCAAGTAGAAGTCTAACTCATCCCGCCATCTCCTTCTGGGCCAGCCGCAATGCCGTTTGGCTAGTCGTGGGACCCAATTATGACCAATTGGCAAAAGGTTTTTAGGTAAAATAAAAATGTCCATGTACCTATGTATGTGAATTTACCTAAATAGATGGGAATAGATGAGTAATAATTATTTTACTTTACTCCGTCTACGTTGACTTGACCGTAACTCAGCTAATTATTACCCAAGTAACTTTACGTAGTTACAAGATTTAACATAGACTGAATACTAGTCTGACTAATATTATAGTATCCATATGTAATGTTATCCACAAATGAGCTTTTCTGTATGTTTTAATAATATTTAGAAACGCATAACAATAAATAGAATATACCCCCTAGTATTAAGAATACTTTATTTTTTAAGCAAGCGACTGTAGCCTAGGGGTGAACAGGTTGGGCTAGCAATCACAAGGTCCCAGGTTCGATCCCCGGTGGGGCATGCACCAATGGATGAATTTTCATCTATGTGCATAATTTACAGTACACTGACGGTGAGGGAAAACATCGTGAGGAAACCTACCTATCCCTCGGGATTAGGTAATAGTCAGTTCCTGTGTATATACGGCGACAAGGTTCACCACCTGTCACGTTGGGTTCTGACTATCTGGTGAAACGTGGGCTTTGAGTTGGTTAATACCTCCACAATGTGGTGGTGTATGGCCACTCAAGCCTCTGACTACCCCCGAATGGGGATAAAAGTCGTGACGTTACATTTATTTTTTACATTTTAGTTTTATTTTTTTATTCATACTGGTAGTTATTCTGTCGGTACAAACTAAAATTAAATAGCTGTCCTACTTGAGTTATAGTGTGTAAGTAAGATAGCAACATTTTAGTTGTTCCACATTGAGCTCACTGTGATTTGTCGCCACTAGAATTATCACGAATACTATTTAGTCTTGCTTTGAATTTACACGCCTATTGTACCTACCTATAGGTAGCCCTAAACATTAAAAAGTAAAACCGAAGCGATTCTTCACACGTAACCGACTTTGTAGCTCATTTCGATACCCTACAGTAAAGTCCTACTTCTGTAAATATAAAAAATAATGTTCTATAATTAAAAAGTGTTTCTCACATATAAAATCGTTCACAAGGTATCGACATCTATACTTAATATTATAAATGCGAAAGTAACTCTGTCTCTCTATCTGTCCGTTACGTTTTCACGACTAAACGCTAGACCAATTTAGATTAATTATAGTATCGAGATAGACAGCACCTTGGAGAATGATATAGCCCATGATATTATTATATGTCCCAGGATATTATTATATTTTTTTGTTGCGAAAATAAAAATTGAAGGGGTTGAAATAGTCGATGAAAGTTTGTATGGGAGACATGCTTTTGTGTGCATGAACATGTCTGTATGTCCCGAGTCTGGGTGTATTTATGTATATTATTTATGTGTATTATTATTATTATTATTTATAAACAAAAAGTAGTATGTATATGTAGTAATATCAGTTATCTGGTATCCCTATGGATACCAGATAACTGTACAAGCTCTGCTTAGTTTGGGATCAGGTAGCCGTGTGTAAAAGAATGTCCCAGGATATTATTATTATTTTTTGTTGCGAAAATAAAACTTGAAGGGGTTGAAATAGTCGATGAAGGTTTGTATGGGAGACATTTCTCAAGTGTAGGGATTTAAAAAACTACTCGCTACTCGATGTACAAATTCTACGCAGACGAAGTCGCGGGTACTCTCTAGTGCTTTATATGTACCGAATAAAGTAAGCAAGATACTTACTGGCATAACGCCGAAACCCCGATATCAAAATACCGATCTTGGTCAATAAAAAAATTCTCGAATCGTCGCGTCGGTGCGATTAAAAATGTAAAATTATTAAATTCGTCGGCGCTATGTGTCGTATCGCATAACGTGACCCCGGGGGGCGCTACCGGGGACCCTAACTCATGCAGTACCTCCTGTGGTATTATATTAGTAGTTAAGGCGAAGTAATAAACCTACAGTGTATTAATAATTATTTTCACTGTAAGATAAAATAATAATGTTAGGCCTCTTTAACTGTGCACGGGCCTCCCCTCAATGTGAGGGAATTCGGTGCGGGTCGGTGAATTACATCTTTCGAAAAATGTATTGAGTTTGCTAAGACATGCAGGTTTGCTCACGATATTTACAGTAATTAGGATAATGGCATTAGTGATTTATAATTTTAAGCCTGTTTTAAGTCTGTTATGATGTTTATTTATTTAGTATTAATTGAGAAAAACCTGATACCCAGTGATATAAAAAAATATTACATCAACATATTATTAATCAAATTATCATACAAATCCTCACGCCCCGTCGCCGCGGCGCGGCGGCCGGCGCTTACATCGCCTTAAAACCCTCAAGTAGCAGCAAGACGATATATATCAAAGTTGAATATCACGACGAAATATTAAAATGTTTACGATTTAGTGAAGTCCCTATCTATACTTGTGAATGTTAATTTGTTTATTTCCTTGGAATTTACGTTTGTGTTGTTTGCGATTGCAACGGCGTTCTTTGAACATTTATTTGTAGGGAGTACCTAGTTAAATCAAACTGACAGCTAAAAAATATACTTATAATATCTTAAAATATTAATAACTACCAAAAACGTACATTGACTATTTTTAAAAACTTATATCATTGATAATCTACTTATATTTATGATATTGTTTTAAAATACACAAATAAAATAGATATAAATAGTTAATTTATTTTATGTCTCAATTCTAGTTCGATATTATACGTGATGCTTGTCTCTTTACTGTCATTGAAATCGATATATCGATAGTTTATCGTCGCATCACTATTAACGCGGCACCCCACTGGTTTGAAACATAAAAATATATACGTGTATTTTTAGGGTTCCGTACCCAAAGGGTGCCAACGGGACCCTATTACTAAGCCTACGCTGTCCGTCTGTCTGTCTGTCTGTCTGTCTGTCTGTCTGTCTGTCTGTCTGTCTGTCTGTCTGTCTGTCCGTCTGTCTGTCAGTGGGCTGTATCTAACAAACGGTAATAGCTAGAGACATGAAATTTTCACAGAATGTGTATTTCTGTTGCCGCTACAACAACAAATACTAAAAATAAAATAAAACTTAAAAATAAAGGGGGTCCCCATACAATAAACTCGATATTTTTGGCGTTTTTATTGATAACTCATAAATTAAACAATATATAAAGAGAAAACTAACATTTTAACCATGAGTGATCATTATGACATATTTTAGATAAATTGTTGACAAAAAAAAGAAATGTAAAACTACATTTTTGACCCATAAATAAGTTTTAAATTAATAGTACCAGTCAAAGTAGCGCCATCTAACATTGTTATGATATCATTGGCATTACAGTGTCATAAGTAGTATAATAATTCGAGTGCAATACTAGAGATCATCTTAGCCGTATGGTTAAGGCGTTAGTCCACGTGTATGTGGGTATTAGGTTCGAATCTTACTATGAGTTGTTTTTTTTTTGAGTAATTCGCATTTTTTTTGTCGCCCACAGCTTAAATTAAAATAATGTTAACACTAAACTGATTTGTGCAAATACATTGTTTACGTACGTAAACATATTTGTAAATCAAGTTTCAAATGCATTCGGAGTTTCAAGCACAGAGTATTAGAACTATAGATGGCGTTGTAATAGTTTTTCACAGAATGTGTATTTATTTATTTGTGTACTTTATGTACCTATTATTGCAGGTGTGTACTAACAATTATGGGACTGAGGTGGCAAAAAAGCGTACAGCCCGCCTGATGTTGAGCAGTTTTTTTTTTTATGGGAGTGAGGTGGCAAAGAGTAAATAATTGTTGCTATAACAAAGATAATATAAAATAAGAACCTCATAATATATAAAATAATAGTACCGCTACGCACCACTAGATGACGCTAGATGAGCTCCTAGATCGCGCTATGGTTTCGTTTTTCAGATCGCAATATAGTCACGACCAAAATTCGCCTGCTATTGACAAGTTTTGCGTTATCTCTAGGTTTCGATCGATTGGAAATTGTTGTATTGCTTTCATAGTGTCATATTTGATGGCAGAATACTCCCGTTGCCTCCGACTATAGTGTGCGGGGATTTTAATGTAGACTTACTGGAATCTAATGAGAATGCACCTTTAAAAAAATATTTTGGCCATATTGGTTTAAATTCAAAACTTCCTCGTGTTGTTACCACAACGGGTTATACTCAAATAGATAATGTGTTTATCAATATTGACTTGAATGCTGACACATACTGTGCACTCTTTAGTTACCATAGCCCTTTATGGATACAATTTCGAATTGAGCAATAGATTTTATCAAAACTATCCGAAAAGTCAGAATAAAATTTGTATTTCTGTTGCCGCTGTAACAACAAATACTAAAACAGAATAAAAAAATATTTAAGTGGGGTTCCCATACAACAGACATGATTGCCGTTTTTATAGAATGGTACGGAACCCTTCGTGCGCGAGTCCGACTCGCACTTGGCCGGTTTTTTATATTATATTAGCATCAAATTCAATGAAATTTTAATATTACGAGTGTGTTATATAAAACAGAACGACTTAACAATAAAATTACAAAATTCTGTCCATAAAGTACTATGTCCTATTATATCCTCTTCTATCCTAGTAGTTACCTACTGAAAGCCCGGATTCACACATGAACAAAACATGTTTAAATTCTGTATAACAGCTTAAAGTTGTGTTAAAGGAAAATGACAACAGCAATAATTATAACTCAATTAAATTTCATATATTTAAAAAAAATAACCACCACCCTTTTAAAAAAAGAAACCGAAATCACTCATTCAGTCCACAGATAAAAAACAAACGTAACATTTCTCTCAAAGGTGTTTATGTACCGAAATTTCTTAATTCCGTCGGGGTCCAAGCGATAAATTAAGGGGTCGATATAAAGCTACGGGGTCGGTGCCACCGATACAGATGTCCTGGCCGAGATAGCGGCACTGACTAAACGTACACGGATATCACATTAGGCGGCTGACGTGTACGGGGTCCGTGAGTTTTGGAAAACGCGAGACAGTCCATATTAGAATCAGATTTGCAAAAAAACAGAAAAATTAAAATGAAAACTGTTTAAAACGTGTTTAAAACATTAATTTAAATGAGAAGGAATAAATCACCGTTGTTTTAAACACGGTGTTTAAAACAAGGTGATTTTTTCGTAACAACCCTGATTAGAATTGGTGTTTCTTCAAACTCTGTAACATTTTTGAAACTAAAACTAATAAATGTTCAATAAAACCGAATCGAATGCATTATTACTTAAATAAAAGAATTTAATCTTGAAAAAAATTAAAAAAGTAATTTTAATATTATTTCGTAATGCTCGTAAATAGTGCATCGAATCGAAAAATGCATTATTACCAATAACGTGTAAGTATTATCAAATGTCGATAACCTAAGTTATAACTAGCTCAACAAGAGTTATAAACATTACAACTGGCAAGATATACCATTTGAATCATCTAAGTATAATACTTCCATACCTATAATATAAAAAAATACTAACTATTGTTTGTGTACTAATATTATTATCGATCACAGAATTGAAAACCGCATTGTACTCTATTGTTCTAATCCAAATATTCCTAAATCCCTCTCGACTATTGGGTAAACCCGGATTGTTAACAAAATTAAAAAGGTTATTCATTCATTTGTAACTTAGAAAATGGCGATATAGTGGGATTTTCTCTCAATTTACTGCTAAAACTCAAAATGTATCGCCACATTTTGCTTTACACCTAATAATATTGCTTTAACCTCGTATTATCATTGAACCAAGAAATTGAAACAATGATTGTTTTTATGAAACGATACGAGCGTGAAATTTTTAAATAAAACCCTTGACTGGCAGGCAATTGCTCGTAAACATTACAATAATGTTGCCATAATATTTTGCCGCAGCGTAATAAAATGTTAATCTAGAAAACTATTTACAATTGCAGGACCATTAACTTCTAAGCAATCGATGTTACAGGTGCATATATAATTATTTAGTGTTAAGCTTTGCAGGTTTTGTCGTTAAGTACTTTATAATATTCCGATGTATCAATATACAATTTTAGTTTCAGTAGTAACTTTGACAAGGACTTCAATGCATACTATAAATCTAAAATGTGTCTGCATTTTTATCAATATATTCCATAATGCATTATGTATCTGGAGAGGAAATCTACCTACATATTAACATTTACAAAAAGTTAGCAAAACAATCCCACCAAACAAAAAATAAGTAAGAGAAACTCATTCAATGTATAAAGAAATAAAGCCTTCGTGACGCCATTATCTTATATCATGAATTAAAAAGAAAAAAAAAGTCACCTCCCAACGGCTTTTTGTTTTGAATTTCGAAATAAAATAAAAATGGAATAACATTTTTTAATCCAACTACCGTCGGTGAAGGAACGCGGCCACCCTATCGGCGTGATCGGGTGGACGCTACTCGAAATGTCCGATACTTAAATAAAGAAAAAAAGCTCACATATTTTGGCGGGGAATAAATCACGAGCCGTAGACGCGGCTATACAAAATTTATGGCGGCATTATAATGCGGTGCACTCAGTAGAAAAGTAAAGACAAAAGGTGAAAAAACTCGCCTGATTACGTCTTCGATTCGAGCTGTGAAGGTTCCGTACCCTGGTTAGAGGACGGCGCCATCACATTCAAACGTTAATGACATTGCGGTAATTGGCATAATATAGCTCGTAAAGTTTATGGTTGGTGAACGAATAACAAATAATAATCGCAATGTACCTTATCGATCTTTTACTTTAATATCCATCCACTAGAAAAACCATTTATTGAATTGTACAACTTTATAAATCAATAAGAGCTGGACAGATTTATTAGTGGTCTAAAATTCGAATAAAATAGAAATATTAAATAACACATCTACAATAATAAAATGCAGCTTCAAGAATATTCATTTTAGAATTAACATGTCATAGACAATAAAAATGGTCAGTTACACATTCTATTTTCGATTCGAATTATTTATTACCTGTGGTATTAGTACCATATTTCAAGGAATTTCAAATTGTTAGTAGGCTACGGAACCCAGTTAAGGTGACACCACGTGACACGGCAGATGGGACGGCTTCATTACGACTCACAATTTACACCGCTCCCGTTATTGTAGGAAGCGATAGTTTTTTTTTTCACTCTGTCCGCCCGTTAACGCGTAATTTATGGTCACAGCGTTCGGAAATTTAAGGGAAGGTCGACAGTCATTGGGAAACTAATTATGACGAATTTATCTATGAGAGTCGCTTTTTAGTGTGTGTTGATCGAATTGTCTTTGATTGCGCGTTCTCAGCATAACGTCAGTATTATATTATTTCTTACTATCTATTATCTGGAATCAGTAAGTACCTACTTATTAGACTGGTCTTAACGCATTAAGGCTGGTATAATAAAATTGATCTCAATGAGAGTGATCGAGCTATCTTAGTAATATAATTCTTATGTCCTACCATTATAAAACGAGATGTAAAAAAAATACTCAAAATCACTCATAACATTTAGATTGATTTCTTAAGAGCTAAATTTAGAAGCCTAAATTCAGAAGCTTCTAAATATTCAAACCATTCTAGCTTCTGAATAGCTTGCTGAATGCGATTACACTTGCCTAAATTCAGTAACGACTAAATTAAGTAGCCTAAATTTAGATAAGTGTAAAAACCCCTTTAACTCTAGTGATCCTAAAGAAAATAACTATTTTTTTTTTATTTGTGACCTCTGTCATCGATTTTGTCCCCTGATTGTCTTCGGGATTATAAGTTCGTATTCCCCGCTGCCTGTAGCTATAACAATATAGATTGATGATACAACGTATTGTGGGAGTGGATGTGGTTAGCCGCCGCCTCCAACCATTGACATCAGATCTGTAAGTCTATACCTAGCTACAGTTAAGGGGGCGTCCATTAGTTACGTGAGGCATTCAGGGGGGGGAGGGGGTCGAGCCAAATCTCACCAAATCTCACGTGGGGGAGAGGGGGTGTCTCGGCAAATCTCACGTAATTTTATTTTACCGCAAGAAACAGTGTAAAACTGCGAGAAAATTGGATAACATTAAGTAAAACATGTTTCTCCACTAGAATTTGGCTTTTGAAAAATCTCACGTGAGATTAGAGAGGGAGGGAGAGGTTGGGCAAAATCTCACGATATCTCACCAAGGGGGGAGGGGTGGTCGAAAAATCACAAAAATCACCTCACGTAATTTATGGACGCCCCCTAACCCAGCTGAATACCAAGCTTTTCAATATCCCACTAATATTATAAATGTGAAAGTTTGGATGGATGTATGGATGGATGTTTGTTACTCAATCACGCCAGAACGGCTGAACGGATCTGGATGAAATTTGGCACAGAGATAGATTATAGTCTGGAATAGTACCTACATAAGCTACTTTTTTTTTAAATATGCGCGGACGAAGTCGCGGGTGGAAGCTAGTTATTTAATCATTTTAAATGACTTCCGCAGCACATAGGTACCTAATCAATGTTAGATGTTTAAAAAAACTCACAATAGTTAGGTACATTAACCCCTTGTATGTCACAAAAACAACGAAATAATTTATTTTATTCCCTAAAATAACAGTTTCAACGAGCTTAGCGAAAAATATTTCCAAGACTGGTTTCAACTATACATTAAATTCACTATATTATGTATATTTAATTCTTGTTCATTTGGACTTTTTATACAGAGAAATTAATTAAATTTGACAAAATTAAAAATATTTACTATTTAGTTTTTTTGCAAGTTTAGTTTGTGCACCAACATAATTAGCACCAATTCTAAATAAAAATATCGCTAACCCAATATTCCCCAACATGTTCCACAGAGGCCCATTCCTTATTCAGTTTACGAAATACATTTCTCTAAACATTTATCGGCGCATCTGTGAGGATTCCCAGCGAGGAGTTGCTATCAGATCGTGTGGGGGTTACCCTTGTGTCACCCAGTGCTGGCCGCACGTGATTAAGGCCAGGGCACAGCCACACGTAGGGCATACGTGACGAGGTGACAGTGAGATGACATGTTTACTATCTATGGTTACTGCCATTTTGAAATTCAGAAAACGCCAAATTTAAACTTTTCGCGGGAAATCGAAGTGGTTCATTCTCATTTCAAACATGTGTTCTTTTTTTGAAATCCTAATTGTTGGGTATATTTTCCTATTTTTCAATGTTTGCAAACATTATTTCTTAAACTCTCAATAGCGAGATTATCCATTCATCTTTGCTTCGACTAACGGATTATGTTTTTCATCGCAAATCGTGAGTAACAGTACAAACAAAGTACAAGTGCTCATCCAACCAAGACTAATCTAACCAAGTACCTATTCTACGAAGACGAAGTCGCGGGCACCAGCTAGTAAAGTAATTTAATATGTAACATTAACGTTAACACAACCCACTAGAGGACACCCACAGCACAAAACGTAAACCGCATTCAACAAACTAAATTCTTGTTCGTAATTTTGAGCAATGTATTTCATACGTGGGTTACCGTTCGTAGCTCGCACGTACGGGCGTGGGACTCCAGTTAGGCCTTCCACAGAGGTACACAAGCGAACGTTCCCTTATAATTGATATAGTCGCCGGTCTCCGAAACTGGTCGAGAAAAAACCAACCCGCCTCTGGAAAATGGCCGACGAACAAAAAGGCGGTCTGACCAAAGCGGGATACGGCGGACGCGACGATGTAAAATATCCAATACGCGTCGCATAATTTATTGGTCCTATGTATAGAGTAATCGCTTAATCTTGAAAACAGGTGCTGAACGGTACCTATTAGGTAAATTGCACCATATTCCAATACGTAAAATTGAAAAAAAATATCATTTTTTTCGTATGGCAACTATTTTGAGCACGCTCCCGTCGCTGATTGGCCGTGGGGATCCACAAAACACGAGGCATTTTGCACATGTTCACTGCTCTGTCCAAACGAATGCAATGAAATATTACGTGCGCAAAGCAATTATTTTTTCTTGCATTTAGGTCATCGGCCAATTATGTGGATCTACTTACAAATCATAAATATTTATCAACTTTTTAATATAAAGCTACCTTCGACAATGAGATTAATATGTCCACATGAATAACGTTGGGCGATTTAATTGCTTTAATTTGTGGCAATACAGTTTAATAATATCATTTTTAATGACTTCATTCGTACATTTTTTCCTATAAGTAGGTAAGTGGCGTGCATGATAATTAATAAATAAAGCAAGTAGGTATGATATCTATAGGTAGATAGTATTATAAAATATTTTAGAAACGAAATTTTACCTACAATGTAACACCGTTATAATATTTCAAAATGACAATTAAACTTTAGAAATGTTGCCAGCTATGAACAAAATTAGAAAATTATAATTGGTATTTATTCCATTTCTAAATCGTTAGCGAAAACAGGAAAGTATTTAAACAATTTAATTGGGTAATTTTGATAACAATAATTATACACATACCCACATAATGTGGTTATTTTGATTATTATGAAATGGGTAATCACCAGTAATGGGTTATCCCTTATCGATAACGATCAATATTTGTACATAATTATAAAAGCCCCAACGAGCTGTCGCGGGAAATCTGTGCGAATTATCCGGAGGTATCGTCGCCAAAGTCAAAACAAGCTATTATTCACGTCTGTACTGGGCACATTTTTAAGAAAATCGCAACGCACTGCAATGGTTTTGCAAGAGCAACCTAATTCTTATTTATACTGAGTGTTTCAAAGGTCAGAAATAATAATTAAGCTACATAGGCAGTAGCTGATATGTAGATGCTTAGTGAAGATAAAAAATACGTTACTATTATAGTTTCTGAGTTATGGGCCTTTGAATAATTGTGATAGCTTTCGTGTTTCGGCCTTTAAACACCCTGAATATGCTTACAGCACAGAGTACATTTTCATTAATTATTTTCTATATTGAGCACGGATAATTCGTGCGTATTTTCCGCGGCAGTCGGTTTTAGAGGAAAATATTTCATTGGTGCCCATGCCCATGTATATGCCTATTCTGTTGTCGGCGAATGAAATCTAAATTAATTAATTTGAAATAAGAAATCTGTCTCGCTCATACGTTATGACCATGAGAGGGACGGCAATACAGTCACTTTAGTTTAGTTTAGTTTGTGTACCAACTGAATCAGCGCCGTTATGTAGCTACCCCTTGTCCCCAAACCTAATAAGCTCCAAAATAATAAAAAATAACAATCCCGCCCCCATCCGCCGCAAGATTAATGTACATAGACCGGGAATCGAACCTCGTATTACGGCTTCATGTTACGTGGGGTGCACCACCCCTGTGTAACACTATGCATATTGTTTGTGTAAAAAATACGCCTAATTTAGTATTTTTATGTCTATTTTGCCCTTGGGAGTCGATTAAAATAAATGAACCATATAAGTACTGTGTCCGGAAAAAATAATCTGCATTGTGGTTACACTAAGAGAGGTTCGTTGAACTAAATATTGGTTTTAGCATAATGATTAGTTTAGCCAAGTTTTGTTTGGGTACAAATATAATTAGCACAATTGTCGATTAAATTAATTATTAGATTGTATTATTATAAAATTAGTCCTTAACGTAGCATAAATGTTCGAAACTTAAAATTGGTAGTTAATATTAGTTACGACAAGTTTAGTTTGGGTACAAATATAATTAACGCCATTGTTGATTACAAGATTTTATCTTTATTATATAATTTAAATTAGTCCTTAGCGTGATATGAGAAAGTTCAAAACTCGAAATCATTATTTAATAAGTAATCGCAGTTATAAACGGTATTTATATTCTCAATACATAACAATATTTATGAGTTTTATGACAGTTCATCATCGGCTTCCCACGTCCAGTTATAAGAACAACGATTATTTAAAAACTGGGCTTTCTTCTGTGCATAACAATGGTGTTAACCAGGTTACTTTTGTACATGGGACGGTAATCACGTGGTAGCCATGGTAACGGTTGTTAGCTGGACTAATGTTGTTTAAACCACCAACGTTTAATTTAAAAAAAAATATGGTTCGATTTTTGAATAAATGATCATGACATTTATGTGACGGTGGCTCAACCAAAGAGAATAACCCCACAGATTGAACTATAGAGTATGCTTCATTATATAAAATAAAAAGAGGTTAGCCTAACTATTCCCAATCCTATCTTAAATTAGGGGGTATAATATAATGTATAAGGGCCACCGCAGACATGCTACTTTTTGCATCGGCGATCGGCGATTTTGCGACTGCATCGCGTTTTGGCGACTGTGCGGTCGGACGCAGCGACTGCTCCGATGCTAAAAGCGACTAAATCGCCGATCGCCGATGCAAAAAGTGGCATGTCTGCGGTGGCCCTCACATATAAATATTAATAATATATATTATATTTAAGTAAGCACCTATATTTTTTCTCACTGCTTTCATTTTGTATGGAATATTTCGATTCTAGATATTTTTTGTATGGTGTCTACCATAAATGACTTGATACACTAATAAATATTGCGTCCATGTATTAGTAAAATGGTGGTATCCCTACACAAACTATAATTCGAGGTTAATACGTGAAGATCACGCGAGTGCAGACAATGTCTGGGAACAACGCTAAACGCCACCAAGTCATCACTCATCGCGGCATGAGTTTAACTTACATATTCATTCGTCTACAATTTAAAGTTATCATTAAAATTACATAAAACTTGACAAAACTAAAACTGGACTAAAACTTGACAATTTCAAGCCAGGCTAACGTAGCTTACGCCGTATCACTACACGCCGGCTCCAAATATTGGTGCCAATCATGGACCAATTACTAAGGGGACTGGCCCTAAGCAACTCGGCCGAGTGGTCGGCCTAGCACTAACATCGACATAAAACGAAGCGAGTAGTTCAACTATTTACCGGTAGATAGAACAATGAAAATGAAAAAACAATGACCACGTTTTTTTTCATACATCACGTTTTTTTTCATACATCACGTTTTTTTTTTATCTAATAAGGGCACCTCTTTCTTTAGTCTTTACTCTGTGGTGCCAATGCAATTTTTTTGATCCGAAGGTTGAGCCCAACGTTGGCCATGTTGGACCCACGTGTGGAGCCGGCGATAGAGTGTTTGTAGTAAAGACCATCAGCCCTTCTAGCCAAGTGGATTTGTATACAAGCGTTTGCGCCACTGACTCAGAAGAAAGAGACGAAGATGTTATGGCGTATAGACAAACGCGGGAATAAAACGCAGTAAATGAAAATGGCGGTTGTGCACGCGCAGTATGATGAACCTCTGGACACGCGAGCGGCAGCGCCGGCGCCGCGAGCTCCACGTGAGAAACTGGTTCCCGAGCTATTTTAGACCAGCACTGGTAGCACAAGCCGTGACAAGACAAAAATTATGCGAGAATAATAGATTTTGTCTCATTGTCTCTTATGCATTAGGTAAGTGACTCGGTGCAACTTAACGCGTGACAAGTCTTGTCTTAGCCCATGTGCTAGCTCTACAGGAGGCGATGGCTCTTAGGCAATATGATAATATTTTTTAAATAAACTCAGGTCAAAACAATCCCAAAATGCCATTAAAGTATAAATAGAAATTAGCCATCCGGTACCTTCAAAGATCGAACATAACCTAACCAACAATTTTTACGATAATTGTTTAATTTACGACAATTTAATCGGTAGACAGAAGTGACGAAATATACACTCATTCCTGTAATTCCCGTATCAACATGAACTTTAATACCGTACTAAATTAAAGGCGCGAAGGATCAATTCGCAGGATATTAACTGCTAATGCACTAATAAGGGACTCGAGCGATGTAAATGTAATTCCTATGTGCCTGCATAATAACTATGTAATTATTAGTGTTATAAATTGACGCAAAAAACAGGTTGTCTCAAGCATTTTTACTACGGTTTAATGGAGTGTGAGGTGCGTGTCGCATTTTTACCTGTTAATAGGTAAATTGAGGCGTCTTAATAGGATTGTAAAAAGGGCGTAAGATGTGTAATGTAGTAAGTAATCGTCGTAAATAGACCTGTAGGGCTAGCACAGCTTCACGACAAAACTTTATCTCGCAGATTTTGTCACGCTGAATCGCGCTCTCTCTTTCGTATTGCACAAAAGAGAATGAGAGAAAATTTACATTCGTCACAAATAAGGTCTTGTCACAGCCGGCTGTACTAGGTCTTCTGGTGGATAAAAATCAAAGTGAGTACTTTTAATGTTGTTGTTATTTTAGCGAATCTTACAATGAGTTGATGGCCAGTTATTGTTTGGTTTAAATAATCAATTGTTTTCTTTTTATTTCTTTGAATTTACTTCCACGAATATCGAAATGCGATTTAATTTTCTCCCGAATACTCCGACGGCGCACGCAACGTTCTAATTTCAAAAATTGAGAAAGAATTCCCGTCACCGCTCCGATCGAACGCTGGCCGCAAGATAAAAAGACTGGTTTCTGTATCTCGAGGCAAAAAAATATATAATTTAAAAAACAAACACACGGGAAGTCGCCGCCGATAATCTGGCCGGAGTAAGTGCGGTTTTGACTTTAATGTGTTAATAAAATTGTAAGCGTTTTGTCGGCAAAACGAGGGCTCCGATGTCGATATAATACGAACAAAATGGCAGCATGCGATGACGCGCATTCGAAGTATTTAATCCTTGTTTTACATTAATTATAGTTATAATGCTTGGCGTCATTCGCGTGGCGCATCGATAGACACTCACCGAGGTTTGCTGACATGATGTCTTGGTCTTTTGGCTTCTTTTTTCTGGGTCTCCCTTTCTGTCGTGGTGGGGGCGCCGCTGTGCCGTTGAAGAACGGTCCTTTAGGAACGTCGGTGTCGACCCGGGCGAACTCCGGGGAGGGGTAAGGGGGGTAGTGGGGGCCGGGCTGCGGGCCCGCGTACGGCCCGGGACACATTTGCGGCGGGCCAGGGACGGACATGTGCGGCCCGTACTCCGGCATGGTGTCGTAATGGAGCCTGTGAACATTACAAATTACATAGTTTTAGGAAAACTAGTGATGGAACGTTTGCACGTACTGGGGGCTTACCACCACCTCTTATAGCAGTTTTGTTTTAACGTTTCAGCGGCCATTTGTGCAATGACGTTTCTTATTGTCATGACAATAAGGTACGTCATTGCACAAAAAGACGCTGAATCGTTAAAACGTTCCTGTAATTGAATCGCAATAAGAGTTCGTGGTAAGCCCCCTGCCGTGATGGCAATGGTACACGTGCCATTGATGGCACGGAACAAAATGAGTTGGGCACGGCATTAATAAAGCTATTTAGGTACCATCGACTTCATATCCAGTAGACACTTAGTATAGGGCGTACGTTTTCAGAACCACATAAGGAAGACAGATCTAATATAAATCCACGCCCACCAATGTTTGGCCAGTAAAGATCGAATTGTGTCTGCGTGCGTGCGTGTCAGGATTTGTCGTGACCTTGTCCAATAGGCGTGTCTACAACATGCACATGCCGCGCGAGGCTGCTCACCCACATGCCTCGCGATGCACGACGTTTGCCACAGTCGCATGCCGCGCGAGGCAAATGGCGAGACAACTGACACTCTAGATCGATGATACCCAAAGTGGTCTATATCGACCCCCAGTGGTCGACATCGACCTGCATATATATATTTGAGCGAAAAAAAGAATTAGGGGTCTATGGGATCTCATTTAATTAGGTCGCGAGTTTAATTTTAACTTTCCATTAATTACATAATTATAAATTTTATTCTAAATGAAAAATGTTTTTTTTTTTTTAATTAAATAACTCGCATCCCTGATTGTAGAATGTGTAAACAAACTTCTATTCGCAATTTTATAATAGGTATTAGTAGCGAATTAATACATCAGGTTTCCAATTTCTGACCTATTGTCCATAACCTGTAAGTTAAGAGAAGGCCTTTTCCCAGTAGAGGAACAGTTAACAGGCTATGAAAGGACCACAGGTAACCAAAGGAACGAATAGCAATAGTTTTATTTGAGTAAAATTTAGGGAAATTACTGCCAATGATATCTCAACTGAATTATTGGGAGTATTCCCAATAGGTCAGAAATTGGAAACCTGATGTATTAATTCGCTACTAATACCCATTATAAAACTGCGAAAAGAAGTTGTTCCATCCTGATGACACCGTACCATTGCTTTGTATCGAAAACTAAAGAGTTTTTGAGGGAGAAGGATTCAAGAGTGTTCAAGAGTCTTTTCTCTTAAGCTCGGGATATACGACACTTGTACACTTATACACTCAGTGTATACATGGAGTGTCTGCGAGTGTACACCACTGCGACACCTTGTTACAGTTGTAGTAACGGTGTCGCTTCACTGAGATACACTGAGTGTCGAGTGGCGCCGTGTATCCCGAGCATTACACAAGGTTTTTAACTTTCAGTTTTCTTTTTTTTTTCACATAAAGTGAGAGTATCTCACCTGCAATACACAGCTGAGTCCCTAATGCCGAAGGTGTCGCCCTTCTTAAGGCGCGTGCTGCAGAGCGCGCAGGAGAAGCAGTGTACGTGGAACACCAGGTCCCGCGCCCGCATCACCAGCTCAGACGCCGATATGGGCGTGCTGCACCGCGCACACCGCTTTGAACCGTATAATCTGGAACAAAGATACGATATTTGATATTGAATAAAAGCGCCTACTTACGACGCTAAAATCAGAAAAAAGATGCAATTTACAGATTGGGTATCCTTGACGGCACGTTTTTTTTTGCATAGTGCTCAATCCTTTTAGACGATTCTTACTCCCTAAATCGCCCCGATTTTGGGGTCGTGAGTAGGCGGTTTTACTGTATTTTATAGCGACAATGGTGCTGCCAGCTTACATTGCGATACTGTTTAAAAAAAGTTGTATTGAAAAGAGGAACCATTGAGTTTCTTGCCAGCTCTTCTCAATAGAAGCAGCGTTACGAAACGGTGGGAACGTTAAAATATTTAAATTCACTATACATAAGTGCTTCCTTTAACCTACATGAATAAAAATATTTACCCCCTTATTCATAGAGATTTTGCCCAGTTTGCAATGGTTATGAAAGGCATTTTTAGGAACAAATGTGATTTGTAACTCCACTGCAGGTCGATTATAACTTTCTATGAATAAGGGGGTTAGACTTTGAGAATATATTTTTTCTAATGGGTGACAATTGGACAAATCGGAGTAAACTGAATGCCCACCCCTTATAAGGCCAAATGTCTAAGCTGGCTCGCTCGTTTTCATCCAGTGGGAACACTTCATTTCAATGTGCTAAGTAACATTAATTCTATTGGTCAAAAAGGTGGACGCTCAGCGTAAGGGGATATGGCTACGAAGAAGTGATGTACCTTCTAAATATCATGTAGTTTTTTTTCATGAAACACTACCCACATGTTGATCCACAAACCACCTTTAGTGGGACCACTAAACAAGCGATAATTTCGCTAAATATTAATCAAACAAAACGGTCGCGAATTTCCTCCGAAACTCAGTGCCGTTGACCGCACTAATAATTTAGCGCCATCGCGTGCCTAAAACACAGCTGCAAATTGATTTCCATACATTAATATCTATAAAGGATACGTGCCAATTGATTTTTTTATTGTAAATTAAATGAAAATCGCCCACGCGTGGTCTCAATTCGCACGGCTTGGCAAATTTGATGGGAAAGCTTGGTGATTGGACATCGTAATATGAAACAGTCTGGGTTTGTTAAGCGATATGTTGGGCAACTAGTTCTAGTATCTAGTTGCTTGGAGACTTCCAGTTCTTTAAGCTCGCGATTTGTGTGTGATTCTATTTTTAACTGACAACTAGGTAAAGTAAATAGAAAGGCGTGGAAACAATTTGCTAATAAACCACGTCTACGACCGTATCCACAAATCGCTACGCTTAAATGTATAGAAATGACATTACAAGTCAATAAGTATTCACGTGACTTATGTCATTTCCGTACACCAAGCGTAGCGATTTGTAGAAACGAATGTAGATGAAGCCACTTGGCTAGAGGGTACACTTAACATTCATATATTTATTGGATTATTTATGTTTAAATTTCAACGGGGAACCGGCCTTCAAGCAATTTAGTTGAACAGATATTGTTTTAGTATTCAAACATTAAACAGTTAGTTATCGTTACGCTACTCGCTATTCAGTGTGGGCAGAGGAAACGGCCACTTTACTTGATAATTAAGTTATTCCCAACTCCACTAAACATATTTAAACTTTTGTTGACATCGACGAGCAAAGGGGACATTTTCTAAAACATTTCAACGGTAACATTAACGCAATCAAATAAACGTTTTATGTACGAAGATGTCGACGATAATCCGAATCTAAAATCTATCGTACAAAAGGAATTCGGAACGTCTCACTTAAAACGCATAACGCAACGATATACCAACGGTTCGCGTTACTGCAACCTGAAAGCGACCTAGCGCCCTGTGTGAATGGTATAAAATTGGTTAATTTAGGTGAGTTTGTTTAAAATGTTATTGCTCAACGTATCACAAGATGGTTAAGGTCCGATCTAGATAGTAAGACCACACTCTATGTTTCAGCTGGGAGTTGAACCCGGTATCTAAGATCTCGGGGCTCGGCGGATGCATTTAATTACAGCATAAAACCAGCTGGTCGCCGGTCGCTGGTGACATTTATTTTTGGGGGAAGATAAGGGTTTTTTTGTTATTTAGGGCCGGTAGTGCCTACTGATAGGGATATTAGTAGGGCTAGTTGTTGCTCGATTAGTGGTGCTATGCCTACCGATTTACAACGAGGAAGAAAGAATACAGTCGTATCGGCTAAGCAGTTTGGCAGATGATATATATTTTTTATATTCTTTAAAAATATATGTATCATCTTCCACAAGTACATTAGTTTGCTAAAGTAACCAAAAACCTCTATATGCTATTCGAAACTTTAAATCTTTTTATACTGGGTGAAATCGAAATCGTGGGCCATATTTTAAACGGTGATTCTACACATGATTCAAAATATTTAGGGAATATGAATCAACAAAATCAATTGATAAAAATTTATTACCCAGGCAAGGTATAACAGTTAAATGGTTTGCTTATTTGCTTACCCGAGCAATATTTTTTTATCAATAGATTTTTTATTTGTTTTCCCAAAATATTCTGAATCATGTGTTGAGTCATATTTTAAAATATTTCCCACGATTTCGATTTCACCCTATATAGGTATGGCCAAACAAACACCCACTGTATGATCCCAAACTAAGGATGTAAGGCTATCGAAGTTGTACCCAGGCTAGGGCAAAAGGCCCAAAATGTTAATTACTGAATTTAGCCCCCCACGGGAATCAAACCCGCAACAACCAGGTGCGGCCAAGCGGTCTTCTATTATAAAAACTACAAGAATTATGTGACGACTGCCGCCACCTGTTTGGTTCAATGGTTTAAAGATACCGCTTAGCTCACTGCACCAGGTGATTGGGTTCGATTTCAGATGATGTTTATATGTAGAGCCGTCTAATTTGGGTTTTACAAGGATCGCCTCCTGGTCATTGCAACCTACTTACTTCTTTTAGGAGCAAATAGTAGAGTTCAGAAGGCGGTGGAGGAAAATTGCCCTCCAGAAGTAGAGTATTATTGCACATAATCGTCACAATCCTCAGAAATGAGGTAACGACTGGGAACAGTAGAGTTGCTATGTATCTCTATCTAACATTATTATTGAATGCGGGTTTAACTTCCTGAAGTACCGATTGATACTCACTGAATAAGTAATATTTATTTCCACAATATAAGGATAGCAGTATAAATAAATTATTTTAATTCACACTTGTTACTCTACATTCCTTAGCGCGAATTCCATGCGGTCACATGCAGATGAACGGTAGGTATGCACTTCTAGCGGGTACCCATCCGGCATCACAAGTATAATTACCTTAAACTATTTTGATTGTGGAAGAAAAATGACAGCGCAGAAAGAATGAAAAAATAACTTCGTTGGTATAATACAAGATGATAATAGAGTCAAACGACCTTCATATTAGCCTTCAGTCAATCTGAAATGTAATTTAAAATACATAATTCAAGCATTGTTGTAGACAATTAATGAAGTTACATACGTAAATAAAATTATACAAATTATCTACCTTGCTATTTCTGGGTTTTTGTAGGTATTTTACTAAGATGTCTAGGCACAAGTTAGTAAACACTATATAGCCGCATATTTAATCAAAGATATAAGGGTTGATTTATTCGTTTGTGAACCATTAACATCAACATATAGGTATTCTAACACAAGGTATACAATAGGCATGAGCGTTGTTTCACGTCACCGGTTACATTAACTGGTTACGAGCTAATTCACCGAATCACTGTTTACGCGACGAACGAGTAACTGGTGATTTTTGTTACAGGTTATTTAGCTGTAGCCCGAACTACATCATAGGTATTATGTCACCGGTCACCTATAGACATCTAAAAGTAACAAATAACAATGTTTATATTTTTGTATACAAGACGCTAGTAGTGACGAAAACCATAGGGTTACAAAAATAACCAGTTACAAAAATCACCTATTAAATAACCGGTGACGCTTTTGACGTAACCGGTTATGTTACGTTTCGTGAAAATAATGTAACGACACGCGTCTAGTATACAATACAATATCAATACTAGTATAACCAACCAAGCAACGAAACATTTATATTTTTAATTGATTCATCATTAGTAATATAATCGTCGCTGTTAGTGGCGCCACACCTCGTTCGAATGAAGCTATCGAGCGAGCGAGCGTCGAGCGGGCAAGTCACGAAAGCGATCGTATCACTGGCCAAGTGGCCACACAGTCCGAACGATCCTCGCTATACCCGATCTAAAGCTATAGGATATCTATAGACTAACCTATTGTTTCTGCATAGAAAATGGTAAAACCCTGCCTTTGTTGTTAAATAATAGATCCCAAAGATATATAAACCTTTAGATGCGACTTAGCGCGCTTATTTTAGCAACATTAATGCAAGGTACACTCCAGACCAAACTGGGCAGACGTCGTGGTCGTCAGACGCAAATTGATCGCTCGGCCGTGCTTTATATTCTGGACGACCCCAAAAAACGATCAAAAAAAGTAGTCTTATAACCTTTATCCGCTGTAATCGAAACCACACCTTATTCACGCCGAGATAAAACTTAAGTCTAAGCTGTCAAAAATTTGACCCTAGGCAGTAGGTACACTTAAGTGTATCTATTTATGTACACTATATTATTTGTTGGTTGACGGCGTGATAAACGAAGGAAGACAACTTATATTTGGAACTCAATCTGCCTCAAGCCGTATCGGAAAAATCTTTTTGTTCAAATAATACCTACTTCAAAGACATTGCTAAGAAAGAGGATGTGACAGTCCAAAATAGTTTGTCTTAATAAACGCGTAAAATATTGTTGAAAACATGTCAGTATTACCAATACAGCTCAAGTTCTGGTGAATAATGCATTCTTATGTATTCAATAATTTAATTGTCGAATTGCGAATTCGATATCAGATTAATGAATTTTGCTGCAAGTAGTGTCAAGTTTTATCTTTTCACTCATAGCAGCTCAGCCGAACATAAGTAGACAAATCGCAAGATAAATTGATTTTGTCACATTCTATTCTATGCATTAAGACAGGGAGATGCCGACTCGGTGCGATATAATGCGTGACAAGTCATGTCTTGGCGTATGAGCCCAGCCACAGCTGTGCTAAGCCTATAAGGGCCACCGCAGACATGCTACTTCTTGCATCGGCGATCGGCGATTATGCGAATGCATCGCGTTTTGGCGACTGCGGTCGTACGCTGTGACTGCTCCGATGCTAAAAGCGACTAAAATCGCCGATCGCCGATGCAAAAAGTAGCGTCTGCGGTGTCCCTAAGGTCCCTAAATTAGGAAACAGTTCGAAAGAAGGAAAATTATTCCTCGCTAACCGCTTCGCTTATTCCCAACTTAAGTTCTTAAGTGGTGTTGAGTACCGCTATCGTTCTGATTATCCCCCAACCGTGAGGCATGCATATGAGCCACAATCTGCTCGTCTGCGCGTAGTATTTGCACCGTGACGCCTATCTAAGTATCTCGAGCGGAGCCGCGAAACAAAACGTGTTTGTTTTGCTTAAATTAACTTAAACTTAATGGATGCGTGATAACGAGATAAGTGGATGGATAACAAGTAGATAACAATGGAATTGGTTAATTGTGGGAGTCACTATTATTAGCGAAAACCTACGCAAATTCATTTTCAGTGGATCTTTTGGTCTGTAAGTAATTTCACTTTATGGAAGGACACAAAATATAGCAGAAAAATTGGCTGAAAAAAAAAACGTACAGGACGCATCTATATGTTGGAATATAATGTCACGCCAAGTTCCATTGGCAATTGGAATATACTTTTACATAAAAATAATTCTACCTTATGCTTGGATATTCCGTTGAAAGCATGCCACAAATGTGGCGTGCTAATGAAATAAATTATTAAACTGGTATCACCATGAAGAATATCGCAGTGGCCATTCGAAATACCTTAAAAATTAAAAAAAGAACAATCTCTCCCGTTTCGGTCGTCGCGTTAGACTAACTAGCATCGTATTAAATATTCGACATTCGTAACCCTATCGGCGTGTCGTCGACGTTCCGTTTCACGCTAGAAACCCGCGATTAAGCACGCTGCGGGCAACAATGGCGAGCGGCAAGCTTTATTTGTTAGTAATATGTCACGGTAAAAGGATATGTCACGCTTATTCGGGCATATAGTGGCCGATAGAGGATTGATGTTTGTGAGAAAGTATGGTTAATTGTCATAATATTGTGACTTTAAGTAATGTGAATTTCAACAGCCGCTTGGCGCAATGGTTCGAGACGACCGTTGGCCGCTCGGCTCTCTACATCGGTTGATTGCGGGTTTGATTCCGAAATTTCGGAAACGTACTTTTTTTTGTAATTTGCCCTGGTCTGGGTGGGTCGAATTGTGAGTGCAAGGCACAGAGTAAAGACTAAAGAAAGAGGTGCCCTTATTAGATATTTATGAAACAAAACGTGGTCATTGTTTTTTCATTTTCATTTTACTATTTACCGGTAAATAGTTGAACTACTCGCTTTGTTTTATGTCGATGTTAGTACTAGGCCGACCACTCGGATGACTTGCTTAGGAGGTGCCCTTATTACATATTTGTATGAAACAAAACGTGGTCATTGTTTTGTCATTTTACTATTTACCGGTAAATAGTTGAACTACTCGCTTCGTTTTATGTCGATGTTGGTACTAGGTCGACCACTCGGCCGACTTGCTTAGGGCCAGTCCCCTTAGTAACTGGTCCATGGTGCAAGGTATAACAGGTGTCATAATTTCGCTGTATGTAATGATGCGCTAAGGACAAGTCTAGTGATTGCAATACAATGAGGTACCATATCTGCTAAAATAATACATCAATGATTGCGAATGTTGAGTATATTGGTAGTTGAACTAAACAATTAGGTGACTCACTTAGGCCAAACGTCCTTGGCGCCCTATCGCACGAGGACACCAGTGGTAGCGCAACCAGTCGCTCCACCAACAAAATGTATAGAGCTGTATGGAGGGTATCGCACCTAGTGTCCGCTTGGTAGCGCAACCAATTCGGTGTCGGCTATCAAATCACCCGCTGGTGGCGCAACCATGGTTGCCACGTGCGATAGGGCGCTTAGAACCGTAAGTTCGACGCTAATTCATCCGTGAGATGTCACTATTGACAAATCTCTCTTGTTGTTTTCAAGATCGAAGTCTAGGTTGAAGCACCCGTGACATTGATGTAAAAAATAGATAATCGCACTCCTGTTATTAGTACAGATTTCCAAACATTGGCCGTCTGCCGAACCAACATCATGACACGCCTGACTGGATCCATTCGTACTGTACCATATTTATGAGAAAATGTGCTACACAGTATCTAACACAGTTTTACGTAGCGGAGCGGAACTAACCTATTTCTGCAAGTACACACATCATTAAAAGTTTGTTTATTCCATAAAGTAGCGTATATTCCTGCAGGGGAAAAGCAAACTATAATTATTGATGTTATGTAATATAATATATTATTTTTACAGGTCTGTAACAGAAGCTGTGTATCTTTTTAACACACTGTGCATTAGCTCTAAAGCACCTCGAAAGCGGTATCACCTCGTTTTGGACAGTCACGGGGTGAAGCTTTAAACAAAGATATTAAATAAAAATGAAGATAGATTGTACGCGTTTCGTAAGTGGCACACAAAAACTTTACCAATTGACAAACCTGTGCTCTGTCTCGCATGGTCTGTCATCGATGGACGCGTTGACAGTGTGGTTTTTGCATGTTATTAATTACGCACCTACATTGTTGATTTTAATACATGGTTGATACAATATTACCTATATAAAAGCGGGTGTGAGCGCGCGATATTCGTGCCATTTATAAACACGTTTTCCGCCTAGGTCTACCGATCTACCTGTTTTCTTATCATAACATTGGCGTCAAACGTTAAAGAGTTTAATTTCTACCAATTACCAATTGCGTTTTTCCCTTACATACCATGTCAATAATACTAGGTACTTTATCATTGCCAATTCGCCCCACTGTGCACTGCAGCTATGAGCATGACGCTTGTTTTTAACACCTGTCACTGTGTGAAATTCCATAAAATGCCAACGAACTGGCTAGGTCGCGTCTGTCAGAGAAAATAATAATGTGTCCTGTTTCATGTTGAATTATTGCTGGTCCGAAATTAATATTAAATAATGGTACAGTCACCAACATAAATCCAAAACATTCTCAGTTTTTCAAATCGCTTCCACACTTTTGTTTTGCATGTAATCCATTATTTATATACTACATAAAATTCTGATATGTAGGTAATGTTTGGGTTTGACAATGTTTATCAACGTTTGTATGTGTATTATCGATTTGAAAAACTGAGAATGTTCAGCGACTTTCGTTGCTGACTGTACAAAATGCTAACTACAATGCTATAATGTAAGTACAGTAAATTGAAAATATTAATAGTCATAAATCATGTTATTTAAAAGCACAATTTATATTTATTTTTGTACAACTACATTGATGCATTATTTTATCAGGTATGGTTAGGTATTCTTACTTTGCTTTAAACCCTTGGTGTACCATAAAAGAACCACCAATAAAGTAGGTTCTTCCTTCTTATAAAAATGTGAGACTTTCAGATTTAACGGATAACTTTTATCCACCAAATAATAAGTTTTAAGTGTTAAGTTTTATCTATCAAAATGCCATTTTTATTTGTTAGATAAAATTTATCTGACGATTCTGAAACAGGCTCTAAATAAATAAAAGTTTTACCTACTCACAGATTTTCTTGCCTACACCCCAACCTACTATTATCTCGAAAAACATACGCTCCGAATTCCTTCAGAGCCGAACGACAAATGTCCGACAAAACTGTCCCGTGAGATTGATAGGGCGTCACCGATAGATGGCGTTGCCATTAATTAACACCGCACGTCGGGGTCGCGACGGAGTCGTCGCGGTGTCGCCCGTCAATCGTCCGGAACGATTCGACTGCGATACTAATGGAACTCCAGGGATTGTGAACTAGAAAATTGTAAGCGTTCTTTAGAAGCGAAAATATTCTATCAAAAATTGATTTTGCGGCAGCGAATTCAAAGTTCAACAAAAATACTTATTTTGAAATGAGCTTTTATTCTCCTTTCATCATATTCGTTATTGGATATTATTTATAAAAACTTATTCTTTTACACAAGTCCCGCTTCAAAAACGAGTTAATAGTTATGCACTAAAAATAAATAAGTAGAATTATTAATGTGTAAATCTCACGCCACCTTTGAATGTGGCACAATAGTAGGGGAGGTTGACGACTGATTTATTCTTAGGATCATAAGTTTAGACCGCGCATAGCTAAATTGGAATGAATTGATGGTTCACGCACGTAACGTTTACCTGGGGGCTTACCACCACCTCTTATAGCAGTTTTGTTTTAACGTTTCAGCGGCCATTTGTGCAATGACGTTTCTTATTGTCATGACAATAAGGTACGTCATTGCACAAAAAGACGCTGAATCGTAAAAACGTTCCTGTAATTGAATCGCAATAAGAGTTCATGGTAAGCCCCCTAGGCTTACTAGAACTATGGAAAATAAAATAACAGTTGTTTAATAGTAGGAGGACAATTTATCATAGTGTAGGTATCATTTTAATTGTATTGGTATGTTCCTAATATCGACATGTACCGGATAAAAATATTTGTCTATGTTTAGTAAGTCTAACATCTCCGTTAATGTTTATAAAGGTACGAGTTCGTAGCCAGCGGCAGACAGCAGACGTCAGTCGGTCTCATAGAAATTATAATGCCGTCTGACGTAGCGGCATATGTCATCGCCACAGTTTGTACCGACTGACGTCTGCTGTCTGCCGCTTGCTACGAACTCGTATCTTAAGATCGATGGGATGCTGTGGGAAAACCATTCGCAACCGGCTACAGAAAAAGTGATTCAACTGATAGTGTAACTGACAACCCTATTTACTACATACTCGTACCAACCCTAACGAAGGCAGATGCGACGCAGAAGGTCAAAAAAGTGACATTACTTTCGAAAAATGTTCGCGACAATATGCATACGAATTACGAACAATATGTCTGCCCTTGGGGCTTACCACGACCTCTTATCGCGACTCAATTATAGGAACGTTTTAATGACGTGACAATGACGTTTCTTATTGTCATGACAATAAGGTACGTCATTGCACAAAAAGTCGCTGAAACGTTAAAACGATCCTGTAATTGAATCGCAACAAGAGTTCGTGGTAAGCCCCCTTATGTCTGTTAGTTCGCTCAAATGTCAAGTTGTATCATAGTATCAAAGACACGTACCCCAGATGTAATCTGTCACCCACTATACCAGCTTTTATTTGAGTTACGATGTTTTAGATTGTTTGTTTAGGTCAAATCTTTAAAATAAGTATTCATGTACTTCCGCTTATTCTGTGGATATAAAAAATCACATAATACGTTCCTGGCTCTATGCTATGGGGACTATAATGATAACTTAATTATCGAGATATCGCGAAATGTGACTCTACTACAGTCATTGGTAAAACGCATGAATAAAGTAGAGACACTTTTACAGCGCTACGAAAGAATTTGTGTACTTAATTGAAAGATAGTAACCGGCCAAGTGCATGTCGGACTCGCATATAAAGGGTTCCGTACCAAATTGCTTTGGTACCTGCAAACCATTAGAAATTTATACAATTTGTTTGTTTAATAAAAATGTTTTCAACTACGCCATCTATTATCGAGTAGCAAAACATTAAGTATAGTCAAATTATTAGCTTATACTATAATAGAATGCGCTGTATTCAATAATCAAAATTTTGTATGGGGACCCCCTTTATTAAATTTTATTTTACTTTTAGTATTTGTAGTACGGAACCCTAAAAACCACATAACATTCTTATTCCACATTCATAATTCAAAAATTCCATTTTCTAAAAAGTGATATTTTAAAAATCGCCATAATTAGCATAGAACACAAAATATTTTGAAATAAATTATAATTAATTAGATGAAACGCATCGATCAATGTAATGTTACTAATTAGTTTTTATTTTCAGGCCCCAGCATGGGAAATGGAATGGTATGTGCGGTCGTTGACTGATGGCAGGTATTAAAATTTAGGGGTAGGTACATACATACGTAATAAATTAATTCAAAGTGTTGGAAAGAGGCATTTCCAATATACGGTACATAAAAATCAATACTTTTTTGTTTTTAAGCACTGACATAACATCTCAAGTGACAACTACGATCGGTAAGGGCCACCGCAGACTTGCTACTTCTTGCATCGGCGATCGGCTATTTTGCGACTGCATCGCGTTTTGGCGACTCTCTGTGGTCGGACGCAGCGACTACTCCGATGCTAAAAGCGACTAAATCACCGATCGCCGATGCAAAAAGTAACATATCTGCGGTGTCCCTTAGCCCTTTAGTCTCCGTTCACGATATCTGCAAAAGGAGGGAACAATGATAACAGGGAACACTCCCACCACTGTTACTCTTGTAAGCCACGATAGACAATGGTGTCCAAGGATGACGTCAAGATTTGACCCTCGATGAGTCCCGGAGAAAAAATAAATTATCATAGAACCCATCTAAATTAAATCAATAGAAAGAATAGGGGCCATAACACACCGGGACGCCATGGCGACGTCGCCGGCTACGTATCCAAATAATTTGTATTAACGGCGACGTCGCCAGTCCGTCGCCAGAAGGGCTAGCCAAGTGGCATGAACGCTAAACGAATAGAATAGAATAAACTTCACAATGTATGGAAATGTCAAACGCTATGTAAATCAACAACAAGTCGCTATGAAGATCACGCTTGAGATCACGTGACTTACGTCATTTCCATAAATGAAGCGTAGCGATTTGAATGAACGCTTGTAGACGTCAGCCACTTGTCTAGCCCTTCTGGTGTGTTACCTTTCATACATTTCAATACGACCAAGAGCCCGGCTCCACTAGCGCGCTGCGCTGCGTCGTCGCAACGGATCAAAGTGTCGACGGGCGAAAGACGAAGCGGGGGAAGGTAATGCGCCAGTACAAAATCTTGCGACGACGCAACGCAACGCGCTAATGGAGCCCGGCCCTTAGTTGGCTTCGGTGACTTGCGACGTCGCCATGGCTACCCGGTGTGTTATAGCCCTAGGAGTTGGAAGAAGATTATCCACTAAATGGTGGTACTTTAATATTTTGGAATTGACGTATTTCTTTCAAATTCTTTTCAGAAAACACAAAAATAGCTACGTCAAGATGTGTCACATGCCGCGCGAGGCAAATTGCCTCACGAAGTTTGACTTGCCTCGCGCGAGGCAAATGCGCGTCCTGCCTCACCTGAGCGCTGTCATTTGCCTCGCCTAGTTTGGCATAGTCATCAGACAGAACGATGTCAAACGTGTCAAACTGATTGCTCGGCTATACCTTTCTCTGTCTAGAGTGTCAGTTGCCTCGCCATTTGCCTCGCGCGGCATGCGACTGAGGCAAACGTCGTGCTTCGCGAAGCATGTGGGTGAGCAGCCTCGCGCGGCATGTGTATGTTGTAGACACGTCTAATGAGCCAATACCGAATCTATAAGTATGAGATCGCTGCGGCATCGCAATCTCGAAACTGGTACGACCGCGGATTAATATGCAATATGAACCGTTTACACACTCGGACAGTTCAGGTAGTTACACACTCGGACAGTTCGGTTAATAGTCGTTTTATTATAACCGCTTTTTGCCACTTGCAACTCTACATAGTGATGTCGGCAAATGAATCGGAAAATCATCTTCATCGAGCGATTCGTGTGCGATAATAATTGTGATTTTATTCATAACTTATTTTCTGTGGTAAAGGGCTTTACTTGGAAATGTAAACATGCTACTTTTATCGGCGATCGGTGATTTAGTCGCTTTTTAGAAGCTAAATGCAGCGACCAGTCGCAAAATCGCGCGATTTTGATATTGCGATCGAACGCAGAGAGTCGCCAAAATGCAATGCAGTCGCAAAATCGCCGATCGCCAAAAAGTAGCATGTCTGCGGTGGGCAGTATATTATTTGAAGTTACATATAAAAATAAATAAATTTGTCTGTAATGTCAAAATAACAGTTTTTTTTTTTCACTAAATACATGTGACAGTATTAACGGTACGTATAACAAGAAAAAAACATGTTTAAAATATTTGTCTCTCCGTCTGTTAGTTCCGGCTAATCTCTGAAACGGCTAGACCGATTTTGACGGGACTTTCACTGGCAGATAGCTGATGTTATAAGGAGTAACTTAGGCTACTTTTATTTTAACAATCATTTTTGTTAAATTCAAATTAAAGATAATTTTATACCATTCATAATAATTCTTTTCCATTATTGGTCGTCATAAAAGTCCTTTCACACGATACAATCGCTCAAAGATATCAGTACAACGCCGGTGCTATCACTTGTCTAAAAATTATCTACAACTGTCAAGTAATGTGTGAGCCGGGACGATTAGGAGACCAAATATGGGCACCGCGGCCTCACTACTACGCTAGTAGTTTTTTAGTGAATATTAATAAGGAAAATTTTTAACCCTGTATCTATCTATAGACAAGTAATACAGTTAAATTGAATATCATACTTCACAAATTGTTGGTAAGGTAAGTGCTAATAATAGCCATTTTCGTTACTTTTAACTCTCGTTTAGATAAGTGTATCACTTGTCTGTAGAACATTATTAAAATATCTTCCTATGCGCTTCTTTAAATTGTATGTGACTAAGTTGGGAAACCAGCGTACGGCCCGCCTGATGTTAAGCAGTTACCGTATCATAGATACTTGCAGTACCGAAGGCATCACTCACACGTTGCCGATCTTAAGGGGAATGGGACAGACGGAGGGGAATGGGGGTTGGGGGGTTTGGGCTTCCAGCTCTCTCACTCATCGTACAGAACACAGCTGTATAGCTAATTTACGCCGATCTTCTGTGAGAGGGTGGTACTACCCCGGTCGAGCCAGCCCATATACGAGTTGTAGTCAATTGGCTACAGCTTGGCTCTACCACCAAAAAAATAAAGTAATGAGACTGTAGCCTAGGGGCGAACACGTTGGGCTAGCAATCACAAGGTCCCAGATTCGATCCCCGGTTGGGCATGCACCAATAGATGAATTTTCATCTATGTGCATAATTTACAGTTCGCTTACGGTGAGGGAAAACATCGTGAGGAAACCTACCTATCCCTCGGGATTAGGTAATAGTCAGTTCCTGTATACACGGCGACAAGGTTCACCACCTGTCACGTTGGGTTCTGACTATCTGGTGAAACGTGGGCTTTGAGTTGACTTAATACCTCCACAATGTGGTGGTGTATGGCCACTCAAGCCTCTGACTACCCCCGAACGGGGATAAAAGTCGTGACGTTACATTTACATTTTACATTTACATAGTAGTATAGTAGTAGTAGTAGACGCACAAGATAAAAACTAAATGTATTTTTTATAAAACTAAGTTAAGTTGTCATTATGTTAAAATACCCAGGATTAAACTAACTACCAAACTGAATACCAACATACCTTCCGAATACTTAAACAACCGCACGCCCTAAATTCCCCATCAAATGTTTGATAACATTAAAAAACTAAAATAAAAGGCCTTGTCACAAAAATGTTTTCAATTAACACGAGCATAAACAACGTGAAGTTTAATACGTTTATTTAAGCAGCAATCGCAGGCAATAAAGTTTTGTAACTCTATGTGAACGGCGTCTTTTTGACGAGAAAGATATTCGAAGTTTTAATTATTGAAACTTTAAAGAGACACCGATTATTCCCAGACTCTGTTTATAGTAAATTTTTTTATACTTGTCTTATTTGGTAAGCAAAGATGGCGTCCAGCGGGGCGATTGCGTAACTTTTTTGTGAATGTTTCAATTGGTTTCGTTAATCCTGTGTCAATTATATACGAAACCAATTGAAACATTGACAAAAAGTTACGCAATCGCCCCGCTGGACGCCATCTTTGCTTACCAAATAGGACAAGTATAAAAAAGTACTAGTTATCGCACTCCCTTCTCTACATCGTCACGGTCGTTGTATTTCGGGGGTAGGTAGAGAAGATAGAGACGAGTGGAATTCGAGCTAGTCCACTAAAGTGATATTTAGTACTCTCTCGAATATCCACTGAAAATGTCTGAAAAAGTTTTTTTTTATTTGTTTTCTGCTCTTAGTTTTTTTTTTATAGGACTGCGGTGGCAAAAAAGCGTACCACCCGCCTGATGTTAAGCAGTTACCGTAGCCTATAGATGCTTACAATACCAATGGCATTGCTCGCACATTGCCGATCTGAAGGGGAGTGGGTAGGTCGGATCAAGTCTCACCACTAGCGCCAATTGGTGCAAAAGTACTTTAATAATAATAATAATATCCTGGGACATTTTTGTACACACGGTTACCTGATCCCAAACTAAGCAAAGCTTGTACTATGGAAACCAGATAACTGATATTGCTACATATACTACTTTTTTATTTGTAAATACATACTTAATATACATATACACCTAGACTCCGGACATACAGACATGTTCATGCACAAAAATGCATGTCTCGGGTAGGAATCGAACCTACGACCTGCAGCGCGAAAGGCGCCTCCGCGCCAACCACGCTAACGGGCCCGTTCTTCTTTGGTGGACTAGTCTGAATTCCACTCGATTCTACCCTCTCTACCTACCCCAAAATACATCAGCTGTGACAATGTAGAAACGAGAGCTTGAAAACCTAAACAACGTCTAAGAATAATCAGCTTCTTCACAAAGTTTCAATAATTTAAAAAAATGAATATCTTTCTCAACACATTATATTAGTTAAGCAGCGCTTGGCAAGGTCAGTAATCAATGGGTGACCATTTACTGGCATTTGAACTGAGCATCTCCGTGCTTCGGAGGGCACGTAACAAGTTGGCCCCGGTTATTGTCATCTAAGCAGCAGTCGTTAAGCCTTGTCAGAGGCCTTCGGGCGGCTTGAACAACTCTGACACTACGTTGGCCGCTAACCATACGATAAGAAGAACTTAAATTGTCGATACTACTAATATACAGCCATTTTTTAAACTTCTATATAATATAGCTACATTACAGAATAGCTACGTCCATGTCTCACATGCCGCGCGACGCAAATTGCCTCACGAAGTTTGACTTGCCTCACGCAAGGCAAATGCGCGTCCTGCCTCACCTGGTTTGGCATAGTCATGAGACAGAACGATGTCAAACGTGTCAAACTGATTGTTCGCTGTCTAGTGTCAGTTACCTCGCCATTTGCCTCGCGCGGCATGCGACTGAGGCAAACGCCGTGCATCGCGAAGCATGTGAGTGAGCAGCCTCGCGCGGCATGTGTATGTTGTAGACACGCTTAATCGTATGAGATACGCACTTAGTAGCACAAATAACAGTTACTTAAAGATAATCCAGCGACATCAAAGTTATAAATAGGAGAGGCAACACTAAAATAAAATAAAAATCAATCAATCAGTTGCCAGCTGTGAAATACAAATTTTATATCGATACAGATAGGTATGGAATACCCGAATTATAGAGATGGACAAGTTTGAGTTGTTGCTGCCAGGATTCCGTTATATTTAACGGAAACGACCAGAAATTGAACCAGCGTAAGTTGGACTTTTATTTCTAACTACTAAGATTTGTATTGTATGGGCGAAAGAGTTTAAGTTAAAGTGGATTTGTGTTCTCCAAAGCCAGGTTGCTTGTCAGGAGTTTCGTGTCCAATATCTAAGTGCCGGAACCCTAAAAATCAATCCGTAGAGATGTCATTCGGATTTTACAATGTCTATTAATTTTTATCTATATGTAAGTTTTTATTTGTCCGTCTGCCTACCGTTTTACATTTTTATTACTGTAGATGTTAAAATAAAAGTATTACGTGGGAAAGTGTATAAACATAATTTCGGTTTTAGAACCTAGCTAATGGGACCAGATTTCTTTAAGAGCTTTGAATTATGTGGAATAAATCAAATAGTGACAGTTGCGCGCGAGTCGATGGACCTACTGTACGTTTTTTATACTTGTCCTATTTGGTAAGCAAAGATGGCGTCCAGCGGGGCGATTGCGTAACTTTTTGTCAATGTTTCATTTGGTTTCGTATATTATTGACACAGGATCAACGAAACCAATTGAAACATTGTCAAAAAAGTTACGCAATCGCCCCGCTGGACGCCATCTTAGCTTACCAAATAGGACAAGAATAAAAAACGTACTATACGTATGAATGTTATTTTGTTATTTTACACGCCATTATCTTCGATAACGTTATTTTATTATAGGTATATCGTTATAATCTTAAAAACTGATTTGGTAACTTTTTTTATTTAAGGATGACAGACTTCAATTTTAACTGTTAATATTATGCTTCTTCGAAAGTAGCTGGGGTTAAGTCAATATCGGGAGGTTGCAGGTTCGATTCCCGCCAGAGGAAAATTTCGGAAATGGCCTTTACGTATTTTGCCATGGTCTGGGTGTCCCCGGGATTGTCGCAGTCCATTATAAGTTCCGGTGTACGTTAGGATTAAATAACATAGGGTTTGGCTTTAAGTTGGCCGAAAGATTCATCCAATATATTTTATTATCTTAAAATAACCTATTCTTGTTCAATTTTAATACCGGCAACTACAGCCACCACTAATATACAAAGTATACAGGGTGAATTTTAAATCATGGGCATCCTTTTAAACGGTGATTCTACACATGATTCAGAATATTTAGGGAATATTAATCAACAAATCAATTGATAAAAATGTATTGTCCAGGTAATACAGGTATAACAGTAAACTGGTTTGCTTATTTGCTTACTCGAGCAATATTTATTTATCAATGGATTTTGTTTTGTTATTTTCTCAAAATATTCTGAATCATGTGTAGAGTCATAGTTTAAAAGGATGTCCATGATTTCAAATTCACCCTGTATTTACCCAAGGAACAAGCGTCCCACATACAAAATCGGAAGTAAAAATGGACTAAATTCATACGAGTATCGAATTACTGGAATCGTAACAAATAGTGAGCGCGGGCGCAGCGGGCGGCGCGCGCCGTGTTTGCAAATAAACACCGGGCGATGTCCCGCGGCTCCGGCACAATGGTTGCGCGATGGTTGCACAACCCTGGTTGCACAATAGCGACCAGCGGGTCGCCCGCTACGTACCGCGGTTTCTCATGTGAAATGAGAAATAAAAACGGTATTTTTTTGTCTATCCCGCCTAGTGATGTGTGAATGGTGCAATTTGCTAGGGATTTTTTTGGGTTATTTTATGTTGCTGTTACGAACTGAGGCGGAATTAGGCTTGTGTTTACTATTTGTCACTGTAATGACTTTATTTTTAAATCTCTAGAGCCATAACACATCGGGACGCCAGGCGACATCGCCAGCCGCCGTAGCCAACTAATTTGTATTGACTGGCGACGTCGCCAGTCCGTCGCCAGTTGTGATACCTGTCATACATTTCAATACGAATAGTTTGCAACGGTGGCTGGCGACGTCGTCATGGCTACCCGGTGTGTTATGGCCCTTTAGGTCAATGAGGCATCTTATTTACTTCAGGCTATTATTGTAGGTAATTTAGCATTAAAACTAAGACAAAAGCTCCCCTAAAACAACAGACTAACCCCCGCACCCAAACCACTTAAAAAATTGAAATATAAATAAAACAAATACGCAAACGAAACATTAAACAATCGAACAAAACAACACTTATTGGGAACTGTTGTTCTCAACAACACTTAACATTGACATCTCACTACCACTCCAAATACTGTAGAACATTATTTGTTTATTTGTTCAACAGTCAAGAGCCTACCCTTTCACAAAAAACCCGAGTGTATGACAACTCTAGTCAGTCGATTACAACAATTTCGGCTGCAGCACAATAGTGAGTGTATAGTGACGTACCACGGCGCGGTGAATCGATTGTGTGGCTCGCTCGATATTGTGGTGAGTCGATGCGCGAAATCGCATTATTTCGCTAGTTGCACGCCACCATTGTACGTGACATCGCGGTATCTTTATTGTTGATTTTGAATAATTTATAAACCTAACAATAATGAATGCTCGTACAAAAATATCGTGTGCATATTAAATAAAAAAGTCTACTGCATTTTGTTGCACATTTTTTATTTATATTTTTATGTTTCGTAACAAAACAAATATCGAATACAACGGACAAAAATGCCAATAAAAGGAATATACAATTTTAATTTGAAATTGAGATAATTTACGTACAAAATAGTGAATACTTGATTTAACAATTTCATTAAGTATAAGTATTTAGGTATTCTATTCTGCAACATTCGCCAAAATTACTTAAGGACACATTTTATTATTCATATTACTTTATCAGCGAACATTATCGACAAGAAAGGCCCAACACACTACAAAACAAATCGTAAAATAAAAAAAACTAGAAATAATAATCTCCACAAATTGTACAGTCAACGGTCGCCTCAACATAATAAAGTCATCACCGCAGAGGGAGCCAACCACAATTGTCATCATTTATTTGTCAACATACGCCCTAACAACCCTTATGACAAGGGTATAAGGGCTAGTAATAATAGAATCGCTTCCGCCAGTGGCATCTGCCACAACAATGCGTTTGTAGGTCAAATAGTTCCGTAAACAGGGATTGTTGGTTTCCGGATCTTGGTTCCGTTTCATTGAATAACATTTTATAAAAACTTATTCAGAGATGTCAGTTGACAGTCTATGGTGTAGCTTGCATGCGCCGTGCATACTGCATCCCGATATCATAGAGAAAAAAAAATGCGTAACTTATAAAGGTTCAAAACGGTGACTTTATGCAAAATTGTACATGAGTCCGTTGGCCGCATGGCCACTTGTCGGGTGTCATGCCCGACAGAAAATTGGCTGATCTAGTGGCAGAATATTGGAGCTGTTCACACTTATCCGACACCGATTTCTTGTCGCTCCCGACAAGAAATGTCGGATGTTATGCCAGTCCTCTACATCCATAAAAAAATCGTGTCGGATCTAGCTCGCCTATGAGTAAGTATGGCACAGTACAGCTGTCCGATATCGGGCCCGGCAACCCTCTCCCGTTCCCCATTCTTCCGTCCGTCCACCAACAATGCAGTCGCCTCGCATAGACTGCCAAAAAACGGCTCCAGCTTCGATCGGGTCCGACATCTGACTAGCGTGATCAAAGGCGCCGACATCCGATTAAAATACGGCGCACGACACCCAACAAGTGGGGATAAGCTGTTATGGATGTAGAGGACTAGCAAAACACCCGACATTTCATGTCAGCGCCGACAAGAAATCGGTGTCGGATAAGTGTGAACAACTCCATATAAAATGTTCTGCCACTAGAGCAGCCGATTTTCTGTCGGGCCGGCACCCGACAAGTGGGAACGAGCTGAGTACAAGCACTGGCCAATGACAACAGTACATGTATACTCAGTATTCCGTAGCAGTAGACCGGCGAAGTACCAGGGCCCCAGATAATACGTGGCGATAACGGTGCACATTGTTGCCCGGTCAGAGTTTATCGTGCCGAGGTGACTAACGTTCTGATGACGATGCCGCTCGTGTTTTGGTGATACCGGAGACGGCATTAGTACTACTGGATGTGGTACCCCGGAAATATTGTAACTAAATTAAATTATTTATTGGTGGTTGACTGCAGCTCATTTACGGGCTGGCTCGACCGGGGTAGAACCTCTCACAGAAGATCGGCGTAAAGTAGCTATTGCAGCTGCGTTTCATACGACGAGTAAGAGAGCCGGAAGCCTAACTCCCCCTCCCCCTTCTTCCTCTCCCTTCGTTCCATTCCA
This sequence comes from Drymonia ruficornis, assembly GCA_947859195.1. Taxonomy (NCBI): domain Eukaryota; kingdom Metazoa; phylum Arthropoda; class Insecta; order Lepidoptera; family Notodontidae; genus Drymonia; species Drymonia ruficornis. The sequence continues at coordinate 3,995,021 of OX401907.1, forward strand.
GGTCGGCAACGTGCGAGCAATGCCTCTGGTATTGAAAGCATCTATAGGTTACGGTAACTGCTTATTTTCAGGCGGTCCGTACGCTCGTTTGCCAGCTCAGTCCCATAAAAAAACAGGTATAATTTTAAGCAAAAATACCAAATAGGCATATAAACTTGATATTTAAATGAGGAAACAGTAATAGACAGAACAATAAATCATTTTTACAGTAAAATGTTTCCAATTCTTCATGATGTGTTTACCCACAGGAAAATCTGGTCTATTTAAAACCTATTCTGAAGACTGTGTACCTAATACCTACATTGACTCAAGCGTTGCTTTGCGGAAATCCATAGCTACATTCTTTGACAGAAGAATCTTCCACTCGCCCTCTAAGCTGCTAGAAATTCAGAAAAAACAATTGCTTTTGCAGAATTGCTAAGTGCCCTCTTTAGCCTCTCAACTATAGTCTGACCGCTACCGCTGTGCCGCGCCTGAGGTATGCGCGGGGAGGTGGGGAGTGGGCAACTAGGTATGCGCGGGGAGGTGGGTAGTAGATTCGCCCACCCCGTCTCGCCGCTCGCGTACCTAAGGCGCGGCACAGCGGTAGCGGTCAGACAGCCAGCACATGCGCTAAGATAAGACTTTTATGCCTTATGTCGCATCGAATCGCTCTCTCTTACTTAACATATAGGAGAGAATGAGACAAAATAGATATATCTCGCGTTTTGTCTTGTCAGCTCCCCTAGACAAGTGGCATGAACGCTAATCGAATAGAATAGAATATACTTCACAATGTATGGAAATGACATTACAAGTCGCTATTTAGATCACGTGACTTATGTCATTTCCATACATGAAGCGTAGCGATTTGAAGGAACGCTTGTAGACGTCAGCCACTTGTCTAGAGGGGCTGTGTAGATATATCTCGCGTTTTGCCTTGTCAGATCACATCCAGTGTTCTTACATCTCGGATCGACGCACGCGCACTCCTAATGTAAGCCACACAAAGTCTGCGCACTCTGACCGATACGTTATCACACAGAGGTTACCCCTCATACCTACATAACATTTACTTTAACACCGTGTATGGTAATACGGTGAGGGAAAACATCGTGAGGAAACCTACCTATCCCTAGGGATTAGGTAATAGTCAGTTCCTGTATACACGGCGACAAGGTTCACCACCTGTCACGTTGGGTTCTGACTATCTGGTGAAACGTGGGCTTTGAGTTGACTTAATACCTCTACAATGTGGTGGTGTATGGCCACTCAAGCCTCTGACTACCCCCGAATGGGGATAAAAGTCGTGACATTATATATATATATATATATATATATATATATATATATATATATATATATATATATATATATATATATATATATATATATATATATATATATATATATGGTAATAGGTATCGGTTTTTTTTTCTTTCATGATTATGATAAGGCTATTGGTGGTAGAGCTAAGCTCATATACGGGCTGGCTCGACCGGGGTAACACCACCCTCTCACAGAAAATCGGCGTAAAACAGCTTTTACAGCGTTTCGTACGATGAGTGAGAGAGCCGAAAGCCCAACTCCCCTACCCCTCCCTCCATCCAACAACCCTTCAGTTCAGCAATGTGCAAGCAATGCCTTCGGTATTGCAAGCATCTATAGGCTACGGTAGCTGCCTAACATCAGGCGGGCCGTACGCTTATGCCAACTCAGTCCCATAAAAAAAAAATCGTATCGGCTTTTTATATCGATTGCGAATTCGGCATCGAGCATTTATAGTATACACTAGTTATTCACGCGCCGCCCAGACGCATTTATCAGTGTCATGTCCGGGTCAGAGCCCACCGTCCGGTTATCGCAAGACCATGTGCGCAGGCGGACTTTACTTCTAAACGCATGCGCGTTGACACTAGCATTCACGGAAGAGTATCTTACCGCTGACCACTACCCTGAAGGGCTAGACAAGTGGCTGACGTCTACAAGCGTTATTTTAAATCGCTACGCTTCATGTATGGAAATTACATAAGTCACGTGATCTACATAGCAACTTGTTGTTGATCTACATAGCGACGTTTGACATTTCTATACATTGTGAAGTCTATTCTATTGTATTCGATTAGCGTTCATGCTACTTGTCTATAGTCTGATTTTTAATTAGACGAAGCCAACTGACAGCTGACAATGTCACTGCTCTATGAATTTGAACCTTATTTGTTCTATTTATATTGAAAAGTGACATAAGAACCTGTCAGCCCACTTCGTCTAATTAAAAATCAGACTATAGGGGGCTGTTTGAAACACGGAATCCTCTCCATCCAAAGGTTGTCTGGAAGAGATCGCAGCTTGCGATAACGCCCACTGTACATTTTGTTTCTTGTTTTGTTTGTCATTTTTGTTTACGTATATGTTTCCACTGGTGTATAATGAAGTGTTATCTATCTATCTATCTATTTTCTTCTTGCAGGGCCCTCTACACTCAGTCACTAGGGTTGTTTCAAAGATGGCGTGTCTAGTAGAGAACCGGGAAAAAAAGGATTACAACTTATTTTTTTTTTTTATTAGCCCTTTTAACATCCCACTGCTGGGCACGGGCCTCCCCTCAATGCGAGGGGGATTCAGGCCATAATCCACCACGCTGGCCCAGTGCGGGTTGGTAACCCAGTGCGGGTTGGTTACACCTAACCTTGTGCTAAATTAAAACAAAATTTAAAATGAATTAAATTTACTCTGAGAAAGCAAATACAGAAACAATAAAAACTTCACTCCAACGGGGCTAATAAAGCTTCATAGCAATTACGTTAAAAGATTATTTTCTGAGTTTCTAGCAGAATTTTAAGGAATGCCGCTAAATTTCCTTAAAATGGTCTCGAATAGCGTAAAATGTGTGTCCATTTCACGGAAATGCCGAACTGCTAAGGATGTTGCAAGAAAATCAGAAAAATACATTGTTTTTTAAAAATTTATATGTGGCGTGATTAGCCCCGCAGGACATAGAATTAATTCTACTATAGACGTTCAAGCAAACCCGAGGTAGTAAAGCTTTATAAAAGCATGTATCACTATAATGCAAATTGCCGGCGGACGGAGGTATTTACGGGCGGCATTAAATCGGGGGGCCGTAAACCGTTTGACCTCACTCAACACCGCCGACTCGGGGTCAGGAGAACGAGTTCAAGTTTAGCTCCTGAGAGGTACCTAACTGCAATACAATAATAAAATAATAATAACCCAGCCATGAGCCCATCGTTATCAAAAGAGTTCCGGGATCGTTTTAAAAAACCGGCCAAGTGTGTGTCGGACTCGCACATAAAGGGTTCCGTACCACCGTAGAATAAAAACGTCAAAAATATCACGTTTCTTGTATCCCCATACAAGAAACGTGATATTTTACCCCTTAATTTTTTTAGTATTTGTTGTTGTAGCGGCAACAGAAATACACATTCTGTGAAAATTTCAACTCTCTACCTATTACAGCCCGTGAGATACAGCCCGCTGACAGACGGAGGAATGGACGGACAAAGGGACGGACAGACGGATAGTGTAGGCTTAGTAATAGGGTCCCGTTGGCACCCTTTGGGTACGGAAACCTAAAAAATGGGCAGGGTGAGAACCCTGTCCTGTCCTTTTTACTAAGGACCTCCTATTAGTCGCCTGCACGTCTTTGGAAACATTTCCAACATAATCTGAGCTTTCTTATTTACGGATTTAAGTTAGAAATTGTAACTCCCCTTTTCAAAATATAACTAATAGTTTAAAATCTCCACGATCGACGAACTACCATTGATCTAAGGCCCTTGGACGTGCCTAGCTTACTTAGTTCGGGGTGGTATAATCTCACTAGTAATCTAAAAAACTAAATGGAGCTGATTCTATTGGCACTGTATGAAAACAAAATAGTGAATTTAGTTTAAATTGTGTACCAATCACCACAAGCACCATTGCCTAACTTATGGCTAGTTACATAGGAAAAATATATATGTATATAAATGTGATAATAATTTGCGAGGAATAATAGTAATCCAATTTTAATTGGGTCACCCACTAATAACGCTACCTACCGCAAAACGAAACGTTTTATCAATAGTTAATTACGATTACATTGAAATATCACGTTTAATACTTTAACTGGTTTAATGTTGCGTCCAGATGCCTCGCATGCCTCGCGCGAGCACTTATGTTATGACTATATCTATGCGTTCCGACGTCAAAAGCCTCAAAACTGAGTGCTCGGGCGCGTCATGCGCCTGATGTAGATGCAGTCATTGATCGCGCGGAGATCTCGAGGTACCTACTCCAATAGGGCTGGCACACGCGGCAAGACAAGACTTTTGTAGCGCATTATATCGCACCGAATCGCTCTCTTTCTTACTTAATAGGAGAGAATGAGACAAAATCGATTTATCTCGCATTTTGTCTTGTCATGGCCGGCTGTGCTAGTAAGTAATAAAATCGCAGAAGGGAAAGTATACAAGTACAACAGTTTAACCCCGTTTTTGCCCGTCTGAAATGCAAAAAAATCTAGACTGTATTTAATAAGGTTTGGTGCTGCATCGGTTAGAATAACATTACAAAATACAGAGTATATTTTCCTGCGGTTCCACGACGAAATAAAATGTTGAGTGTCAAATTAAATGGCCGAATCCAGTCTTCAAAATCTATACAAGAAACATACTGCAACAATTACATTTCTCCAAAATAGACAAAAAATGCTAAACAATATGGAATCTCAGAATTTTTGATTGCTATTCCAAATGTTTAGGCACATTTTAAATCCCAATTTATGGTGCCCATCATGGCTATAGTTTCCTTTACTGTAGTACAATTTGAATTTTAAATTCGCTGCAACAGTGACGGAAATATTTGCATTGGTGATACTCGTCTGAGCGAAAACAAAGAGCTGATCGCTCTAGATTTTGAAATTCAAACAATCGAAAATACGAGGTGTTTGTATACCTAATATAATTATTATCTGTTATATCAGTTGCCGAAAACAAAGAACATTAGATCCCATACGGAGACAGGTGTTAGACGGGCCGTCCAGTAGAAGCGACGCGGTAAACAACAGCTACAATCTTAAGCCACCAGACCAGCTTAAATAAAATTCTTAGCTTATGAGCTAATTAGACAATCGCAATTGTTCCTCAAGCGGGTTAAATTTCAAGAGGTTAGGTTAGTGTCCATTTAGATCTTCTTCCAATTTTATTAAACGTGCAAAACTTGGAGGGCGCAAAATTTAGGTGATTTGACACTATAGTATTCGGATTATACTCTTCTATGTCACTCGCTAAGCGTGTCCTTGCATCGCGCATCGCATTTCAATCACCGGTTACTTTAGCATTATTTCGGCGCAAGCGGTTCTCTGTGTGAACCACAGCACAATACGGTCCCATACGATAGGATCGCGGCCAGTGGAGCGATGCTTTTGATACAACACTTAAGAAATGGATTACTCTTAAACACCTCAAAAGTAACCACGAAATGGATCCCAAACAGCGGGAAACGGCAACGTGGCAGGCCCAGAAAAACGATACGCGATGGAAAGAGAAAGCCTTGTTGGAGAATATCATTTTAGAAGAAGAAGAAATATGGCCTGCGCACAATGGCGGACGGCATGACAGAGCATTTTACTTTTATCAATCAAATTTAATACTTATCCAATCGAAAGAAGGTGCTCCAGCGTGCTCTTCGGTGCACCGAGAAAACTGCACCGCGACGATCCGGGGTCGATCACCGAGTGTTGAAATATATGCCTTATTTCGATTAGATAAAATAAAAATGCTCTGCCATGCCGTTCGCCAATGTGCGCAGGCCAATACTATAGAGACAACGTAAATCATCCTGACATTTCAGTTAGGTACTACTATATTTTGACTTAGTCTGATTTCGTAACATTCACCCCAGACCAACAAAAATTGCGTATCGTAAACTTTAAAATTTCCAAAACTCAAGAAACTACTTGCATTTAAAACGTCTCTATGTGGGCGCCGACTAGACTGATATAGAGCACATACAAAACAATTTTCACATCAAATAACTAAAAACCAGCAGAGCTAATACAATTCCTTTCGAAAAGAAACCTATTAAAATAAGTATTATAGCATACCGGTCTCTCATTGTATTATGAAATACCATAAATAACTGAGATGCAGACGAACTTACCGACATAACTCTCAGACCTGAATGTCTAAAATCATTTCTCTATCAGACCGTATCTTAATAAGCTGGACAAATCTATTTTCGCCTATAATTTAAACAAAGACATCGTATTGATTATACGAATAGGGTCGAGAATGGAATGAGGGTTTGTTTGTGGATGGTAATGAATTCGTGGGCATTGATTTTCCCGCCGGAAGCTCGCGTGACGTCACGGCCGGTGCGCTCGCGCAGGTTTGCGGATTAGCGCTATCAAACTCGTGTGGATCACGCGAACGGCAATTATTTTTCTTTTTATCCAAGGGTCAAGTAGTCCATCAATGTAGTAGGGTACCTGCTCCAGTTAATGGACCACCCGTCATACATACTTCACAAAAAGTTTGAGATCTATTCATGCGTTCTATTGTTATGCAATTAAAAACTTAACATTTGTATAAAGTTGACTAGACACTCTGTAATTAATTATTTCCCCTGACTAAAGTTCTACCCAAATCAGTTCAGCCCTCCAACTGTTATTAGTTCAACCCCCCTCCCTCTCCTCTTCCCACTAAAGACAACACAATCACATCTTGGTGGTTGAGCCCTATTAGGGCTCTCTCACTCATCGTAAGCCCAGCTGTAATATCTGCTTTACGCTGATTTTCTGTGTGAGGGTGGTACTACCCCGATCAAGCCAACCCATATATGAGTTGGCTTGATCGGGGCGATACTTTTAGCGATACTTTTAGGGTTCCGTACCCAAAGGGTGCCAACGGAACCCTATTACTGAGACTCCGCTGTCCGTCGTCTGTCTGTCCATCCGTACGTCCGTCCGTCCGTCTGTTACCGGACTGTATCTCACGAACCGTAATAGGTAGAGACTTGAAATTTTCACAAGATACGTATTTCTATTGCTGATACAACAACAAATCTATACATATAATAAGAATGTAAAATTGGTCGCGTCTGTACATTCGAAATATTTGGAAAAAAAATAGTGGGGGGGACTTAGATGGACCAGCAGAATTCATTTTTATCATTTTTAGAATTTTTGTCTGTGTGTATGTTTGTATGTTTGTATGTTTGTATGTTTGTATGTTTGCTCAGATTTTCGAAAGAGCACAACTTCGAATCCACCGGATGGATTTCAATGAAATTTGGCATGGATATGACTAATAGTCTGACTTAACATCTAGCATTTTTTTTTTTTCGGTAAAGTTTAGGGTTGCCACAAAACATTTAAAAACTACCTAAATATTCGAACACGCACAACTTCGAATCCAATGGATTGATTTCAATGAAATTTGGAATGGATATGACTAATAGTCCAACTTAACATCTAGGATATTTTTTTCTAAAATATTAGGTTGTAAATTTTTATGACCACACAGAAATTCTAGCAAAAAATAAGTTTTAGTTATTGAAATACGTCTATTTAGAGCGGAGCCCTACGGAGCCCTACGTTGTGTGTGATCCGACACTATTTGGAATAGATAATCTTAATTTTAATAACAATAATAAATATTTTATTGCTGCGTTCTACAATCTTAAGTTTCGTTTTTCTTAACTAGATGTCGCTATACTTAAAATCAGGCAATACCTGCCTTGCACCACATGTCAAAATTTTATATCTTCCTTGCTTCAAGAAATTTCGTTTTTTTATTCCTAATTACGTATAAAAAACATTAAGCGGGTCTTTGTATCACGCGGAATCTTAGACGTTAACTCTGCAATTCATCTCCACAGTACTAATGCCGTAGGGAAGCTACCTACCTAAGAAGTAAGTCTAGAGGACCTGCTGATTTTTAATTAAGTAGTAATAGAAACATAGACATTGAACTCTGAACTCCAACCCCTCAGGAATGATGCTGCTGGGTAACTGCCTACTTAAAACATAAATCTGGAGGACCTGCTAACTTTGAATTAGCAATGTGGGTATCAAGTAGAAACTTCTCAGGCGAGGTCGCGTTTCCGATCCGGCGCTAGAATTTAAGGAAAACATGTAAACTGACCACTTATAAGTGCCCTCCTAGGCCTAAACAAAATAAACGCTTTGGCTATTGACTTAGACGATAAACCCCGGACTCTAACTTTTTAAGCACGATGTTGCGAAGTGACTCTTACCTAAGCCGTGAGTCTGGAGCACTCACTCATTTTAAATAAGGAACATGGGTATCAAGTACAAACTTAAACATTAAGCTCTGGAGTCCAACCGCTCAGTCGTGATACTGTGAGTAACTACAGATATAGATAGACGGATACAGATAGACTGCTGGCCTACTCCGAAATACGAACCTAACGTTTCGGCTGACGGATTGTCGTGATTTGACATTTCTTCTTTCGTTTTCCTCTACGATTTGACATTGTTTTGATCGTAAATCGAATCCGTACTTCGGACGATCCGTCAGCGACGTATTTCGGAGTAACCCCCCTGGTACAGACAGAGATACTCACCTACCGATAGATTACAGACAGACCGATTCAGACAGACAGATACTTACAGCTAAACTGATACACACAGACAAATTTTTACACAAGACAAACTTTTGTTATACAACTAAGGCGCCAGGCAAGCGTACGGCCCACCTGTTGTTAAGCAGTTACCGTACCCTATAGATGCTTGCAACCAAAGGCATCGGTAGCACGTTTCCAACCTGAAGGGGAGTGGGGTTAGTGTGGAGGGGACGGGGAGGTGGCTGGGTTGCGCTTCCGGCTCTCTCCCTCATCATACGAAACGAAGGTAAATTAGCTACTTGAATGCCGATCTCCACCTTACTGGTCAGACTCTACCACCTTACTGGTATAGACTGGTACAGATAGACAGCCACGGACAGACGAACTCAGACTTATGCAGACTGACGTAATACAGATTAGACGATAGACTAAATTATATTTAAGGGCTTCACCGACTGGACGCGGACGGAGTCGCGGGCACAGCTAGTACTAAAAATAAAATTAATAATAAAGGGGGCCATATACAAGCAACTTGATATTTTTGACGTTTTTATTCTACGGTGGTACGGTAGGTACCCTTTATGTGCGAGTCCGACACGCACTTGCCCGGTTTTTAGTTTTATACTGAATCGATATTCCGTAAACAGCATTTTTAACTTGTCACATTAAATGGCTAATGTGACAATAAATTAAATCTTAATGTTAATTACATTGCATTTATCTGTATGTAACATAAACAATGACATAGGTTACTGTGTATACAACTGATAACGCCCATTTGGACGGAGCGTGATAGTGCCGAATTCCTTGTTAGAACATCGGGGTGATAGGTGAGGGTTTACGCGTGCCGAATGACACAATACGGCTCACATCCGACATGCGTAAACCTCGGACAGTGGGCAAGGTCGAAATGTGGATGGATCCCACAGAAAACAAAACTAAATAGAATGGCCTTCGCTCAAATTTTTGCCAAAACCGATGTAGCCTCATACGTCGCTGCATACTAGAATAAATGATTAATAAATAATGCCGTAATAATATGAGTGATTAAGGGCCTCCGCAGACTAGCTACTTGTAGCATCGGCGATCGGCGATTTTGATGCTGCGTCTCGCTCGTTCGCGCTCGAAGAAACACGACGGAGCATCGATACGTCACAAAATCGCCGATCGCCGATGCTAAAAGTAGCTAGTCTGCGGAGGCCCTAAGTTAACGCAGTAAATTGCCGCTCTTTTGTTTGACGGTATTACTAAGCGCTGGCGCTTTTGATGATTATTTACTAAAATCCTGCTTACAGGTTATTTTTATAACTTTTTATTCCAAAATCTGACTATACTGATTGCACCGCGTATTCATACAACCGGGTGTATATTGAACAATAGAGTACACATCGTGTCTTATCGTGTCGATATGACGACAGGCGTCTGCAGGCGGGCAGTACGCTTGTTTGCTACCTTAGTTCATCCCCTCCCTCATCTTCTTCCACCCATTCTTCGTCCCCTTTTTTGGGCTCTCTTGTACCACCCAGATGAGTTCAAGTTCATCGCCACCGTTTATACATAAAAATACAATTCCACAAAGCTTGTCAACCCATCCAAACACCGGCCTTGCGCTGATCCCTTTGATAAGAGTAATGATATTTCCACACATTTGCATCCAACATATTATTACTCACAGAAAACATGTTCAGATTCGGCTCACCCAAAACCTCTAGTAGTAAAAAACAATTTTTATATAACACAATCTACATAAAACAACAGTAATTTGAAACGCCGTAAACCAATTCACGCCACAGAACGTTATATTATAACCATTATAGAGGTTATAATCGCTTGTAAAACTCGTCCGAATAAGAATTAAGCGTACATTATTAAAATAATTTGATGAAGCCACTCACTGTTCCCATGGGGCCCAAAAGCTATAAAAAATATATCTAAATTTTATAAACATACATACAGCGTTAGATATTATTAGAGATAAAACACTACGGGAGCACCCATTAACAATAAAAGATTTGGTTTGTAATTATTTTAACGTTATCTTTCCCGATTATGGAATATCAAATGACATAATTGACGAATACCATGTCTTGCTACTGCGAAACGATTGACCTGAAGATCTATGTTTGCTAAGCTAAGGCTAAGCTTAGCCGAATGAGCTCAAAACGGTTGGCCAGAGCGTCCGCCGAGTGGGTCCCAGAGCACGAACGTCGTCGTATATGTAGACCCAAAAGAATTCGACGCTCATCAAGACGAGTGGTATGAGAGAGCCCAAGACCACGATGGATAGACGAAAACGTAACGATGAAGACCTTTGCCCACCACTGGGACTTAGTAGGTGAAATAAAAATCTTAGTTACTGATTTGGTCCCGCAAAGGTGCGGGAGGTACTTGGCCTGTAACCGCACAAACTCGTGTTGTTTGGAGAACTCAAGGAGAGGACTTTGCTTAGGAGTGGGACACGATAATAAGCTAGTAAAAAAGCTTAGTTATACTCCTTTATTTCTTATCACACAGAAAAAATAATAGCATAGAATGAAGATCGAATATAATGTGCTAAAAAGCCGTGTCGCTGCCCGCACTAGCCACTTTTTTTTTATTAACACTGTCACCATTTTTAGCCATAAATATTGTTTCTCATAATGTTCACTACTTATAGTAAACCTACCTAGGTAAGTGAGTCCTTACTCAGTTACGCACTTATTAAGTAGAGTTTTTTTTTAGTCTATAGAAATAAAACATTATGACTTTCTATCATTTTAAGATCGTTATGAGTAGCGGATTATGAGAATAAATATGATGTTAAGCAAATGGTACCTTAATCCCGAGCCTTTTCTCCCGTCTTTCTGCTATCGTAAAACGCCATGTTATGTACATACATACTTACATGCAGACGCACGCACGCTCTCTTACGATGCGTATTTTTTGGTTTATATTGCCGTTCAATACAATTGTAAATCAATAAGATTGTACACTTCTTGTGAGGGGACGTGTTTTTGTTATTGTATTTTATTACACTTTACCACACTCAACTGATAATAGATCTTATTAATTACATCTAAAGTTGAAAATGATTCACGAAGTGAATGTCTGTTAAGACCTTAAAACAGTGAGAGGAGGAAAGCAGAAGTACTGTCTCGTTTGGCGCGTTGCTCCTCACCCCTTCGAGTAAACAAGATGGGCTCTTATTTTCTTCCTGCTCATCCACTATAGGTTACATGGAGGCCTAGTTACACCGGTTGTGTATCTAATAATGAGCATTCAAAGATCCTCGCCTGGCGCTAAAGCTGGTCATGGAAGCTCCCAATCAGAGTTATCAAAGCTATAGTCTGATACGAAACCACAGCAAGATAATCCCTGCCGAGATTCTAAAGAAAAACAATCAGATGACCCAGTAAAACTTGAAATATCAGTAGAAATGGAAGAGTTCCAAAGTGACTTTGAAAAGACCCAAGACGTAGGAATGTCAAAAGAGTATGAATCTGACTCTGAAATCTCCCAAGAGGAGCTTAAAAAGATCTATTCTGACGTCTCATCAATGTAAGAACAAATAAATAAACTGGAATCAATGTCTAACGACCTGTTTGAGGACCAATTAGTGATGAAGAACACCCTAGCAATGATGCGCACTGAATGAAGGAGAGAGAATGGACCTCTAACTTTTAATCCAACGTTAATGCTGTTCAAAAATAGAAAACACCAACAAAGAACTCGTCAGAAATGTGCGATTGGTTTGCATCCCGATAAAACACGAGTAACTGACCAGTAGCGACTTGAGTATCACAGATAAAATGGGTGTTTAACCTCTCGTCTACCGGTTTTATTTGTTCTCGAACCGCCGGTTGGAAAGCTCACGTCACCAAGGACAATATCACAGCGACGTTAAAAACATCGACTCATACGCAACATGAAACCTAGGATATGCGGACTTCTGGCAAGTAACAAGCTTCATTTATAAGAAATGTGGCTGAAATGTGCAAGATTATACGCGGATCGAATACGTCATTGACTCCGAAGCGAACATTAAAAGTTAAGTAAGTAAATTTTACATCGTTTAGGGCATTTTAAGCACTCATTACCATGTATAATAAAAGCTTGTCTTGTCATGGGATCGACCCGAGTCCATTGTAGCGATAGTACAAGCGTTGCTTAGTTTGGGACCATACATTTGGTGTGTAAGTCTGGCAATATTTATTTATAACAATAACTGATTTCTTTAAAAACCTTCGACACGAACCATACTACATACATTAAACATGCAACAGTTAAAAATACATCATAGTGACGTCTTCCACATACAACCCCATCAAAATTCACGGAGTGTGCACACGAAATTCAATAACTCGTAACTACTTGCGAGAATACTTATCATAACTTATATTTTTCTTCATTTCTAATACTTAATAAGACCTTCCGTTATATAAGATCACGTCTACCAGTCAGGATCTTCAGACGAAGGTGTGGTAATAATTTGCGCCTTCCTTTGTCAGACTTATGACTAAACGCAGCGTCCGCGCGGGTGCTCCGGTAGAGACAATCTGTATAAATATTCCGAGCTAAGTGTAGAGTGATCACTTCGGTCACTTCCCACCAGAGTTGGGCAAAATTTAATTGCAAATAATTAATTGCAAATTTCAAGTGGTATCACAATTAACAATTAATTGTGATTTGTTCGCGATTGACAAACAAATCAAAATGAATTGTTAATTGTGACACCACAGGCAATTTGCAATTAAATTTTGCCCTACTCTGCTCCCGACTATGCACGTGCACTCTCGCGCCACAGCCTCTCTCACTCGATCCTCCTTGCGACTCTACCATTTTATCTAGCTAAGCAACAGTGTTAACAATATTATTGCAAACTTAATCAAACCTGTCTTCTATACAATCATAATTGTAACTAGGTTAGTCTATAAAATCTAATAGGTACATTATGTTGAAGTTAAATTTAATAAAAAAGTTCTTACATAATATTTTATCAGTCTTGAGTCTATTTATAAGGTGGGCGACGACGTATGCTTACTTAAATACGTAATTTCCAGTAATTCCTTATTCCATAGTGATGCCAAAGGGGGTTACGGAAGTAACAGGAGTGTGATCCATTTTTGATAACCCGATTGGATCATTAGGATTGGGCCCAAACTAACAGTTTTAATAAAATAACAGCTAAAAGTCCCGTACTAAGTTCCTGTAACATTAGGGTAAGTACCACTTAAGGTTTTTAGAATACCTTATACATATAAATTGAACTTCTATCAGTTCGTTTAACTATTCTAGAGTTGACCTCAAACCTTAAAAACTTGCTAGGTTGTTAGCCTTGTGTAAAGGAATAGGGTAAAACCAAGAAATCTAGAGTCAAAACCATGGGCTTAATGAAAATGTTACTCTGTATCGGGACTGTACTAATGGGATGATAAAATATCAAATTACTCGGTATAAGTATTATACGTGATATGTGGTGATATGCAAATGTCAGAGATAAGTATCGCTGGTAGTGACGTGGTGTCAGTTACCGGTAATCACTCGGTAAAATACTAATACTTTATCTGTTCCAATTACCAATAACAGAACAAATTGAGATGTACGCACAAAATGATTAAGTACATATTTTTTAAATGTATTTATTATTTAAACATAACTTTTAAGATGTTTTATAGGGTATCATCGAGAACGAAGAGAGTTTTGAATATGGAATGACAAACTCCAAATAGTAAAAAGTATGACGTGGCGCATCACTAGACCTTTCTAAAAGATCTATAAGTGCGAGTGAGAACGCGATATCGACAATTCCATGACAGTTACGAGTTTTGGTGTCCACTATTCTCGTAAGGGCCGGGCTCCATTAGCGCGTTGCGTTGCGTCGTCGCAAGATTTTGTACTGGCGCATCACCTTCCCCCGCTTCGTCTCTCGCCCGTCGACCCTTTGATCCGTTGCGACGACGCAGCGCAGCGCACTAGTGGAGCCGCGCTCTAACTCCGCACACGACAACCTCCAACAGAATGATACAGAAATATAAAAAATCAATTATATTCTTATTTTTTTTGGTGGTAGAGCCGAGCTGTAGCTAATTGACTGCAGCTCATATACGGGCTGGTGCGAACGGGGTAGTACCACCCTCTCACGGAAGATCGGCGTAAAGCAGCTTTTAAAGCTGCGTTTCGTACGATGAGTGAGAGAGCTGGAAGTTCAACTTCCCTTCCTTCTCTCTCACTCCCCTTCAGGTCGGCAACGTGCTATCAATGCCTTTGGTATTGCAAGCATCTATAGGCTACGGTAACTGCTTAACACCAGGCGGCCCATACGCTTGATTGCCACCTTAGAACTATTAAAAAACCGGCCAAGTGCGTGTCGGACTCGCACAAAAAGGGTTCCGTACCACCATAGAATATAAACGTCAAAAATATGAAGTTTCTTGTATGGGGACCCCCTTTATTTTTAAATTTTATTTTATTTTTAGTGTTTGCTGTTGTAGCGGCAACAGAAATACACATTCTGTGAAAATTTCAACTCTCTACCTATTACGTCTCGTCAGATACAGCCCGCTGACAGACGGACAGACGGATGGACAGACAGACAGCGTAGGCTTAGTAATAGGGTCCACTTGCCACACTTTGGGTACGGTACCCTAAAAACCGGCTTACCAAATTTTGTTATAGCTCCTCACTCAGTCGGATCATTCTCTAGCAGATTAGAAACACACTAAACCCAACAATGGGTCCAAAATTCCCACCGAATATTCATTATTAAGTAACTACTAATATAAAACTATAACTACCTATCTGTCAGTACATTAGAGATGTTTAGGTACTCTTTGAATAGAAGAAGAAAGAAGATAGACTATCTTATACGACATGACATGATGATAGGAAAGCGTAGAATGGGAAGGCTAAGACGAAGCTATAAATAGATGTAAAAAATACATGAGGCAGATATAAAAACCGGCCAAGTGCGTGTCGGACTCGCACATAAAAGGTTCCGTCCACAGCAGAATGAAAAGTCAAAAATATAAAGTTTCTTGTATGGGGAATCCCTTTTTTTTTTTTTTTTTAATATGTATTTGTAACAACGGCGGCAACAGAAATACAAATTTCAACTCTCTATACGTTCTCTACTTATTACGTTCGTGAGCTACAGCCCGCTGACGGCCGGACGGATGGACGGACAGACAGACAGACGGACAGCGGAGTCTCAGTAATAGGGTTCTGTTAGCACCCTTTGGGTACGGAACCCTAAAAAGGTTGGTGTCGTGTCGTACAAGAAGGTGATGGATGAAGGAGACTGCTCTGGGCTGAGAGAGATGGCACGAATTTCATAAGCTACTGATAAGGATGTTTCTATCTGGATTATCCCAGTACCTAATACAAGTGTGTTTTTTTTTTGGTCTGTTTAGTCGACCATCACGGAAAAACTACTCGGCCGATCTTAACAGGGTTTTCACAATTAGATAGTCTATAGTTAGATTTAAAAGATAGGTTACAAATCATCACGCTGTCAACTTTAGGAATCGGACTGCAGAGGAAAAACAATGCTGACATGGGCACGCGTAGCCGCGGTCTAAAGTAATATTTAACATAAAGTTTTATTATAAAAGTGTTGAACTCAATCCAGTTTGTTTGTGCGGTAACTGTACCAGTTTTTTGTTAACGGTACACAGTATGAGCACATGTGGGCGCTAAAGTACGAACGATCAAGGTCGACAACTAAGTACTCGGTAAAAAAGTATTTTTCTCTTCGATTCGCTCGAACATTTTATTCTTGCATATGCTTATACGTTGTATACAAATGATTGCGTTTAGATTTTAATTCGTATTTGAAAGAAGTGGGTTTGAAGGGAGCTTTCATGACTCCTTTGATCACGGTGTCGTGGCATAATTTTGTGATTATAACACGAACTTAAAAATTCCTTGGATTATAATAATAAAAACAACACAATAAAAAAATACTGGCAGCTTTTCTTTTGAATTATTGGAAGGTTTTAAAAATCTTCGTTCTTTTTTTAAATTACGAGATTAAAGCCGCCTTTCCACTTTCCTCGTCGCACGTTACGCACGCTACGCACGAAATGACGTCAATCTTGATTATTTGTTCGACAATGACGTCAATGACGTCATTTCGTGCGTAGCCTCTCTCCGTGCGCCGCAGTGAAAAGGCGGCCTAAATGGGTAATAGTGGCAGTTATTATTTTTTTAAAATTTGGAACTTGTTTGTTGAATTTTGAATTAATAGACGGTAGGAACAACGCGGTTCAACCCCATTATCTCGTTAGCTCAGTAAGTAAGAACACCGATATAAGTAACAAAAAACTTTACATTGTATTATGGTAATTAAATTAACTTATATTTAGTAATGTAAAAAAAGTAAACAAGAATCTTAGCTGGCTAAGATAGATAGATGGATTAAGATAATAGAAACATATCTCATCAGATGACGCAATAATTTTGTGTATCTAGTCAGTGATAATATGATGTTACTTCAAAGGATCAATAGATTTGTTTTAAACACCAACAATCAATAATTTCGTCTATAACATTAGGAACCTGCGTAATAGAAACAAAGCCAAATTCAAATATCGAAGGCCGATCGGTGGCCAAACCCAACTAACTAGGTACTAAAATTCAAATATGAAAGCCGATCGGTGCCGACAGCTAGCCAATCAAACGCGCCGATAGGCCGCGGCGCGGGCGCAGTAAAACCACGGTAATATACGCGTGCGTATTGCACTCTCGACATTTACTAGCAATTTAACAAGTGTCTCTGGAAGACACCGGTTTGATTTATGTAGGTTCGCATAAGGTCGGTTTTACGATGTCAGTTTATTGATTCTTATATGTCATCGGGTTTGACCGCAGACGTTATTTGAGTAGGTACCGGACGCAAAGATACGATGGTCTAAAACCTAAAATAATGCTTATAACTACCGCCAAAATTGCAGAGGTTTTATAGCCAGTGTACAATGGTTTTACAAAGTACTTTAAGGAACAAAAGTAATTTGTAATGACAGTGTCAGTTCAATATAACATTTTATAAATTGGGTGGATTGGTACAATAAAATTATTGTTGTATATTTAAAAATAACATGAATGGGAAAAAGGGCTAGTTCACTTAGCCGTGCGTCTGATGGGATTTCCACACACACCTTCATTCGTGTTCATTTGATGCTTCTAAACGCACCTGCACCGGTTTAGGTGCGTTGTCTGTTAGTCAATCGTTAAAAGTAAAGGCATCGGTATTTATTTCATCAAGTTAATAAGTACCTATTCATAAACCCATCTGGCTAATATCCACAAAACCACAGAATTACGCCACAGAAATCCCACGAATCCATTGATGTAATATTTTAGTAGATATGGTACCTCCATACATTGCAATCACTAGACTTTGCTCAGCGCACGATCGTTGTTTTTTTTTTCCAGAAGATGAGCCGAATTGTTAATATTTTCAACATTATTTTTACGCAAACGACTGAGTCGAACTATGTCCATGGACTCCGTTTAGTGGGGCATACTATTTTGGACAGTCACATGTCTCTATCTTGGTAATATCTTTGCCCGAAATCATTTCAACAGTTTCTATAATGTTAATCCGAATGACAATCTGTTAAGAGATCTCCGATATACCATGTTGACAACATCAATACTCTTTTAGTCCACGATTGGGCAAAGTGTCACCTTTAATAAGATGTGTCTTGGCGTTATAAAACATATCAACGAGTTGTCAGTTCCGATCGGCGGTGACCGGCCCGTCCCGTCAATATCGATTATGATTCAAATCGATGCACGCCTGTCATCGCTGCTTTTAATCGATTGCGGCGAAGTCAAAAGGGTTGTGATTTTGGCACCTGCATCAGATCACAGCATGGGACCTCTTACATTGTACCGTCCATACGTGTACATGTTCATTGACATGTAGTGCATTGCTTGGTCTGGTAGCAATATCAGTCAGTGCTGCTTGCGGAGCCGGCCGTGTAAAGCGTGCATACATGTACTGTCAACAAGCGAGCTTAATAATGACTAAGTTAAATGTGAATTACTTGTAAACATTCCGTAATTAGTTTCATTATACTGGTACCTACCTACCTAAATTCCGCTGGTCTTTCATGGTAAAAAAATATCTCGAATCAAAACTTGTTAAAATTTATTAAAAATATATTATTATGACAATGCTCATGCAAGATATTTTTGATTACTATATTACATATTAATATTACTAGAACCTTAGACCAATAGACTACACATAACACTGTGATGATCTTCATAAACAGTTGCAAAGACACTTCATACTAATAGTAATACAATTTATACAATACTTTTTATGTAAATGGCGGTCGGTATCTGATCAAATAACTTTATTACTACACATAATAATCCGTCATATTCCACTCAACAGCAAAGGGTATCACTTACAGTCGGACAACATCATAATTCTTGAATTTTATGACGTCACTCATGACGTAACCGCCGAATGCATCGGACAGACTTATCGACAACAATTTGGATAGTAAAAACTGAATATATGGGGGATATAAAAAAGAAACTTAGCTAATACAAGACAGTGAGCGGCAAGTGATTAGCGGAGAGCGGGTAAGGGACTATGCACACGGAGCAACTCTAGTTGAAGAAACTGTCAACTTATACCTGCGGCTCGTTATGATGGCCGGTTTGACATGTGGTAGGGGGAAAGGATGAACATTATTATAACGGAATAAAATTCATCATCGCATAATTTTTTTGACATTCTTATTTTTTAAAACGGCCAGTCTTATTCCGTTATAATAAGGTTCATTTTGTCCCCCCCCCCCACATATCAAACCGGCAATCGTAAAATGCCGCTACTGTAGTTGACGAAACTATCAACTTTTAATTTTTTTTTTTTAAAAGTTGCCAGTTGCAACAACAGTTTACAATTTCACCAACTCACAACTAAAGTTGCTATGTCTGCGTAGTTTCTTTTCTAAACAGCTAGTTGCGAGTTGCCAGTTGCCGCAATTCGAAGACTGACAGAAGAATGACATTAGGTACTAGTTTCTAAAATTTAAAATAATATAAGTACCATTTATACTACACATAACCGAAAAAATAATCTATGTAGACTACAATTTACATAACTAAGTACTTCACTGACTCTATATTAGCGTCATTTTAATCGATTGGAAGACCCGACTACGGGGCGGAGGGTTATGATTTTATAGCGAAGGAGCCTTGCAGAAATTACATTTTCTCATAAATAAGTTAGTACGTCCAAATACCTCGCATGCCTAACCCGAGCACTCATGTTATGATATTATGTCTATGCAATCCGACGTCAGAACTGAGTGCTCGGGCGAGGCATGCACCTGATTTAGACGCAGCCATTTGTAAATCTTATTTATTATCTTCGAGATGAAATCGTCGACTCCAAAGTCAATCCGCTCCGCTACCCTCCCCGCTTACTCTCATAACACGCACCACACGCCCCCGACGTCCCGTCGAGATGGACAGCAAGATGCGTACGTGTTCTAAGTAAACTGCGCGATAAGGCTGGCTGAGTTGTGACCCCGGCAGCATGTAAAACGTACATCTGATAGCCGAGTCATGGGTGACGGCCGGCTGCGTCCCTATGCTACTGTCCGGGCATGAACACGGCAGGGAACAGACTTGCATCCATATTCCAAGACGTTTCCTGGTTCTTTATCACTTAACAACTTTTGATGACCGCTTGCCGCAGTGGTGAGAGCGTAGGCCGCTCGGCTTTTCGACTTCGATTCGATCCCGCCCGAGCTTTTATTATTAAGCGGATTATTCCTTTCGTACGTGGTTTCTAATAGCAGCTTCGCACATTTTCGCCATTCGTGACCATTTTACGGATATTCAGCGGAATTGCTAAAGTTTTTTTTAAATTAAATACCTAATTCAGTTTTTTTTATTCACAATGTGTTAATGCCTGCCTGCTCACATAGCGTTGCTGTTTGAAAATGTACACAAATATTATTTTTCTTTTGAAAAGAGTAACCATTGAGTTTCTTGCCGGCTCTTCTCAATGGAAGCAACATTACGAACCGGTGGTAACGCTAAAATATAGTTTTTGACGATTTATTAACGCTACATATAGCTAAAACGAATAAAAAAAATTTGTGAGTTTGAGTTAATTCTGTTACAAAATCAGAACAATAAATTGCTTTTTCAGAATTCCTATGCGACGTTTTTAGCTCGCCTGTAATACTCTTTTTAAATACGCTCCAAACCAGAAATATAAAATCTAGATTGCAGATCGAATATTCCACGTTATTTGAATGGTAGACCATTGGCACACAGCTTATAGTGTTATTATGAATTACAGGCACATAAAATAGTCGACACCAGTGTACACCAGGATCAATAGCACGTCTTTACGGCCCTCGACACCATTGTTATAACACTGCTAAATAGTTTTCTATATGGAATACTAGCTTTTGCCCGCGACTTCGTCCGCGCATTTGTGCCATGGGAACATACTATCGGGAAAAATAAATAATCGTAAACGTAGACTATAATCTATCTCTGTGCCAAATTTCATCCAGATCCGTTCAGCCGTTCTGGCATGATTGAGTAACAAATATCTATCCATCCAAACTTTCACATTTATAATATTAGCGGGATATATAGTCAGATGGGATTATTCCCAGTTCTACCATAGAGTTTTTAAAGTTACTATCATCGATTAAGTTACTAAAGTTGCGTGCGTGCGCCCTTAAATGTACTAGTGCGCAGACTTCAATTCGAGCACCCTCGTGGAAACGAAAATTTACCTATGGTTACTACAAAAAGGTAACTACGTATTAAAAGCGTGCCTTGTCAGATTTCCCTTGTAAAGTTGTACTAGACACACGTTTAAAATAGGTTTAACGTTTTGTAGTAACACCGTGAACGTTGAACATTTTTACCCGAAGAAATAACAATTTGCCATAAACAAATTAGTATTTTACGTACACGCTAGCGACTAGCGAGAAGAGTCTAGATTAAATTCGTGGTAGAGTCACTCTTGTTGTAGTATTGCAAATAACACTACGGGGATTAGTTTAAGTTTAGTAAACTAAAGTCTCTGAGGAAAGAGGAATTGGCGGCGTCTTCATCAGGCGCATGCCTCGCGCGAGCACTCACCTTTGACGTCGGAACGCATAGACGTAATGTCATAATATGAGTGCTCGGGTGAGGCATGCGCGCCATATGGACACATCTAATTGTTAATCATAAATAATTTAATAATCTAAAATTAAACAGTACCGCAATAAACCAACCACTGAATAAACCAGTTAGGGCCATAACACACTCGGACGCCATGGCGACGTCGCCAGCTACCGTGCCCAACTAATTCGTATTAAATGTATGACAGGTCACCTGGCTACGGACTGGCGACGTCACCAATCAATACAAATTGTTTGGATACGTGGCCGGCGACGTCGCCTGGCGTCCCGGTGTGTTATGGCTCTTAGTGCAATGCTAACTGCGGCATATTTATCACTTTTGATTAACAATATCGTCTCCAATCTGTATGTAATAAATTCGGGTAATAATTAAAACGCATAACGCATTTTGCCACTGTCGGGTACCGACTAAATAACTATGAACTGTTATAAATATCACAGATTTATTTATACTCTCGGAGGGTTGAGTCCGACTGACAGCGGGCAAATATAATTCAAAATATAACAGGGTACTAAATATGCTTCCATCTATACATATAATAAGAATGTAAAATTGGTCGCGTCTGTACATTCGAAATATTTGGAAAAAAAATAGTGGGGGGGACTTAGATGGACCAGCAGAATTCATTTTTATCATTTTTAGAATTTTTGTCTGTGTGTATGTTTGTATGTTTGTATGTTTGTATGTTTGTATGTTTGCTCAGATTTTCGAAAGAGCACAACTTCGAATCCACCGGATGGATTTCAATGAAATTTGGCATGGATATGACTAATAGTCTGACTTAACATCTAGCATTTTTTTTTTTTCGTTAAAGTTTAGGGTTGCCACAAAACATTTAAAAACTACCTAAATATTCGAACACGCACAACTTCGAATCCAATGGATTGATTTCAATGAAATTTGGAATGGATATGACTAATAGTCCAACTTAACATCTAGGATATTTTTTTCTAAAATATTAGGTTGTAAATTTTTATGACCACACAGAAATTCTAGCAAAAAATAAGTTTTAGTTATTGAAATACGTCTATTTAGAGCGGAGCCCTACGGAGCCCTACGTTGTGTGTGATCCGACACTATTTGGAATAGATAATCTTAATTTTAATAACAATAATAAATATTTTATTGCTGCGTTCTACAATCTTAAGTTTCGTTTTTCTTAACTAGATGTCGCTATACTTAAAATCAGGCAATACCTGCCTTGCACCACATGTCAAAATTTTATATCTTCCTTGCTTCAAGAAATTTCGTTTTTTTATTCCTAATTACGTATAAAAAACATTAAGCGGGTCTTTGTATCACGCGGAATCTTAGACGTTAACTCTGCAATTCATCTCCACAGTACTAATGCCGTAGGGAAGCTACCTACCTAAGAAGTAAGTCTAGAGGACCTGCTGATTTTTAATTAAGTAGTAATAGAAACATAGACATTGAACTCTGAACTCCAACCCCTCAGGAATGATGCTGCTGGGTAACTGCCTACTTAAAACATAAATCTGGAGGACCTGCTAACTTTGAATTAGCAATGTGGGTATCAAGTAGAAACTTCTCAGGCGAGGTCGCGTTTCCGATCCGGCGCTAGAATTTAAGGAAAACATGTAAAATGACCACTTATAAGTGCCCTCCTAGGCCTAAACAAAATAAACGCTTTGGCTATTGACTTAGACGATAAACCCCGGACTCTAACTTTTTAAGCACGATGTTGCGAAGTGACTCTTACCTAAGCCGTGAGTCTGGAGCACTCACTCATTTTAAATAAGGAACATGGGTATCAAGTACAAACTTAAACATTAAGCTCTGGAGTCCAACCGCTCAGTCGTGATACTGTGAGTAACTACAGATATAGATAGACGGATACAGATAGACTGCTGGCCTACTCCGAAATACGAACCTAACGTTTCGGCTGACGGATTGTCGTGATTTGACATTTCTTCTTTCGTTTTCCTCTACGATTTGACATTGTTTTGATCGTAAATCGAATCCGTACTTCGGACGATCCGTCAGCGACGTATTTCGGAGTAACCCCCCTGGTACAGACAGAGATACTCACCTACCGATAGATTACAGACAGACCGATTCAGACAGACAGATACTTACAGCTAAACTGATACACACAGACAAATTTTTACACAAGACAAACTTTTGTTATACAATAAGGCGCCAGGCAAGCGTACGGCCCACCTGTTGTTAAGCAGTTACCGTACCCTATAGATGCTTGCAACCAAAGGCATCGGTAGCACGTTTCCAACCTGAAGGGGAGTGGGGTTAGTGTGGAGGGGACGGGGAGGTGGCTGGGTTGCGCTTCCGGCTCTCTCCCTCATCATACGAAACGAAGGTAAATTAGCTACTTGAATGCCGATCTCCACCTTACTGGTCAGACTCTACCACCTTACTGGTATAGACTGGTACAGATAGACAGCCACGGACAGACGAACTCAGACTTATGCAGACTGACGTAATACAGATTAGACGATAGACTAAATTATATTTAAGGGCTTCACCGACTGGACGCGGACGGAGTCGCGGGCACAGCTAGTATTAGTAATAAATGGCTTTTAAATCAACGTGAACATGTTGGCTAGCAATCAGAAGGTCCCAGGTTCGATCTCCGGTTGGGCATGCACCAATGGGTGAATTTTTATCTATGTGCATAATTTACAGTTCGCTGACGGTGAGGGAAAACATCGTGAGGAAACCTACCTATCCCTCGGGATTAGGTAATAGTCAGTTCCTGTATACACGGCGACAAGGTTCACCACCTGTCACGTTGGGTTCTGACTATCTGGTGAAACGTGGGCTTTGAGTTGGTTAATACCTCCACAATGTGGTGGTGTATGGCCACTCAAGCCTCTGACTACCCCCGAATAGGGATTAAAGTCGTGACGTTACATTTCATTTTTTTTTTAATAAAATATCAACACAATAACCTTAAAAAAAAAGAAAAAAAAAATATTGATAAAAATAGATGTATATTTATATAGGAGTAAATCAGCTTCGTAACAAACATTTTTGTTTAGAATTACTTACCTGACTACCTTTTTTGTCAATATACTTAATTTTCGGCGTTGAAAAACTCTAAAGTTTGATTAAAGTAAAAAGTGAATTATGCTAGAGAATTAAGAGCCATTTTTATAT
This sequence comes from Drymonia ruficornis, assembly GCA_947859195.1. Taxonomy (NCBI): domain Eukaryota; kingdom Metazoa; phylum Arthropoda; class Insecta; order Lepidoptera; family Notodontidae; genus Drymonia; species Drymonia ruficornis. The sequence goes on from OX401907.1 coordinate 4,019,885, forward strand.
CGTATCGCGGTCGCTATCAATCAAACCGCGCACTCTACACTCGCATAGAGTCAGTTGCAATAGCCACTCCATTATATATAGACTCGTAAAATACTGCCATTATTCATTCACCTAAGATAAATAGGCGTACAGATAATTAAAATGTTAATACAAAGGACTCGGCCACAGGTATCATACTGCAATTATTGCACTTTAAAACATTACCCCAGGGCCTTTTTACCCGACTACGGAGGCATTATTATTTTGACCGGTATGTATGTATGTGCATCTGTTCCCACCTAACTTCCAAACTACTTGTCGTAATTTGACAAATGAGGTATCACTAGAAGCGGCTTTATGGCGCGCTGGTTATAGGCTAAGTGACGTCACATAAAATTGCATATGGCGCCCTCTAGCGGACATAATGTCAAGTACTAAAAAAAAACATTTTTTAATGAAACCGTGTGGGTATTAAATAAAAGAGCTTGATGAGCACGTTTCAAAAATATATATATTGTTACCTATAACTCCAAAATAATAAATAAAAAGTAAGTTTAAAAACTAAAACCCGACTACTAAAAAATCGCGCTCTAAAAAGTATGAAACAAGAAAATATTCTCATCTAGAGGATAGCCGTGGTCCGTGTTCATATGCCATTTGGCCCTAAAAGACCTACACGGACCACGGCTATCCTCTAGATGAGAATATTTTCTTGTTTCATACTTTTTAGAGCGCGTTTTTTCTGTAGTCGGATTTTAGTTCTTAAACTTACTTTTTATTATTGTAACCGTTTACGATTAAAACATTTTTTTTAAGACTAGTTAAGTATGAAGGTAAGAAGGGCCCAGGGGTGGCAAGCCAGGTCGAGGGCCCCTGTCCTCCCCCCCCCCCCCTTCTGCTCCCCTCAATACCCGTAAATAATATTCCCGTTGAACTAATGATTGCAAATAAATAGACATTAGAATAAATAATGATAGTATTTTTTCTTTCAGTCCTTTATAAACCCGTGTCCTGTCATATATATACTCGGGTGTATATCACAGCAATCTTTTGTATTTTTCCTTTTCGTTTCTACTCATAACTTACAGTTGGTTATAAAATAACCAGGATTCATAGTCATTGCCCTTAATTTCTGTTGGTACACCCTACTGTCACTACCTTTGAAATGGTTCATTACAAAAATTAAACGAATCTGTCGCCGTTTACAATAATTAAAGTACACTCCTAACTGTTAATTTGATGTTAGCAACATTGTAACGTAAGCAAATGGGATTCGTACACCTGACTTATGTAGGCAATTTTTCGTTCATGTTTTAAAATCATTTACAAAAGTGGCCACTACGAGACACCACTAGCTAGGTCCACTAGGAAGCACTACTAGATACACTAGGAGGCATACTAGGATTACTAGGAACCACAACTAGGAAAACTTTATGATTTCTGGGCATGATTTCACTATATAGTTACACTAGGAACACCACTAGCTTACGGGACATACTAGGGTCACTAGGCCAACTAGGGGACACCACTAGGTATTCTAGGAAGCATAGTAGATTCACTAGATCTACCCGATAGCACCACTGGGTATCCTAGGAGGCATAGTAGTTTCACTAGATCTACTGGGAAGTAGTACTAGGTATCCTAGAAGGCATAGCAGGTTCACTAGGTGTACTAGGAAGCAACACTGGGTATTCTAGGAGGCATACTAGATCCAATAGGTCTACTAGGAGGCACAACTATGGTCGGGAATAAGTAATTTGTTAAATTTTGAAAAACTCACCTGAAATAATCGTTCTTGCAGAATATATTGCTATCTCTCGCATAGCACCTTTGCTCTGAGTCCAGAGGCATCTTACATTCGCAGCACCTCAGACAAGGCGTGTGCCAACGCCTCTCTAGCGCGAGTAGGTAATATCTGTCTGTGATTCGGGCCCCGCAACCGGCGCAGGGGTCCTCCGCGGAGGGCGCCGGGGCGTCATCGGGGGGCTCCCGCTTGCGGCACGAGGTGCAGTCGCGGGGGGAGCCGGGGGAAGTGGCGGGCGCGACGGGGGACAGCTCACCCCCGCCCTCGTATGCCGTCGTTATGCTGTATCGCTCATTTTGTTGCTGCAACAAAATTATGTTGCGGATTAAAAAAGAGTCTGCAGTAAGTACGTACTAAGGGCAAACGTATAGCAGTGGATCGGCTGCGGATATACAGCGCTGAATCTGCGCCTCTTCTTCTCTTATCGTATGGTTAGTGGCCAACCTGGTGCCAGAGTTGTTCAAGCCGCCCGAAAGCCTCAGAGGGCCTACTCTGTGTCAAACGAAAACGAAATTTCGGACGAAATACGCGTATTTCCTACTACGTTTCTCATTGATTCCGACATTTCTTACGAACAAAAATTGTTTGACGTCTACGTCGTCGTCGAATCTAAACGTCAAACAATTTTGGTTCGTAAGAATTGTCGGAATCAATGAGAAACGTAGTAGGAAATACGCGAATTTCGTCCGAAATTTAGTTTTCGTTTGAAACAGAGTAAGTAGGCCCTCTGACATGGCTTGACGACTGCTGCCTAGATGACAACAGGGACCGACTTTTTACGTGCCCTCCGAAGCACGGAAACGCTTAGTTCAAATGCTACTAAGTGGTCACCCATCACTGACTGACCTTGCCAAGCCTTGCTTAACCTCCGATCGTTGACCGATCAATAATTGCAGCTGGCTATAAGAGCCTTAAATCAATCAATCTGCGCTGGTAGATAAATTAGTTTAGGTTGTTAATAGGCACATGTGGTCACTGCCATTTCCTGGACGAGGCTGCTCGGGACTTGCGGACGCACCTAATGACTAAACCATTCTATTCGACCAATTAATCCTATTCCGAAATTAAAACAATGTTAATTTGTGTATCCATCTATCGTGCAGAAACGGATAGACGTATTCTGATATTTGACAGGCCCGTTAGCGTGGTTGGCGCGGAGGCGATATTCACGCTGCAGGTCGTAGGTTCGATACCTACCCGTGACATGCATTTGTGTGCATGAACATGTCTGTATGTCCGGAGTCTGGGTGTATATGTATATTAAGTATGTATTTACAAATAAAAAAGTAGTATATGTAGTAATATCAGTTATCTGGTTTCCATAGTACAAGCTCTGCTTAGTTTGGGATCAGGTAGCCGTGTGTAAAAAATGTCCCCGGATATTATTATTATTATTATACCGATTCTAGAAATCAACATCAGTCGGAAACGCGGCGATGGCAGCCAACGGTACCAAGTATAGCGAAAATATATCAAAGAGTTTTATTTTTACAACCCCCTAGACTGGAGTGGGGCCCCATCTGTACCGCGGCTAATGAGACACTGTTGCCTTAAGGCTCACGGCACACGATCCGGCCAGGAAACCGGCAGAGCTCAAGACTGTTTAATGTGTAGAATACCTTACTATGTACCTAAGTTTTTTTTTATTTAAACTTACTTCCTTTTTCCGTTTTTTTGGAACTAGGTCCGCCACACACTTTTAGTCCACTCCACGAGGCTCCAAATCTCACAATAATTGTCCATTGCGAAACCACTAGTAACTTATTTTATATTCCTAGTTCTTCATTATAAATCGTAAATTCTTGGCTGTTGGCGATCTATTAGCAATCCTGTGGCCGAAAACATGCCGACCGCCACGAATTTGCGATTTATAATGAATAATGTTTGTGTTGTAGGTTTCGCAATGCAAAATTGTTAAAAGACTCGAGACCCTGGAGTGTAGTGGGTTGAAAGCATGGACCAATTACTAAGGGGACTGGCCCTAAGCAACTCGGCCGAGGGGTCGGCCTAGTACTAACATCGACATAAAACGAAGCGAGTAGTTCAACTATTTACCGGTAGATAGAACAATGAAAATGAAAAAATCTGTGGTTGAAAGTGTGAGACAGAAACTATTTTACGAAACTATTTTGCGAATCGCTAAGTATTCTGCTAAAAAATCTGAAAAATGAATTGCGTTTGCAGAATTGCTATGTGGCGTTCTTAGCCCCCCCCTTCTTCAACTACCTCATAATTATGGTTTTGCTGGTGGTAGATCCAAGCTGCAGACTGCAGCTTATATACGCGCTGGCTCGACCGGGGTAGATAGTACCACCCTCTCACAGAAGATCGGCGTAAAGTAACTATTACAGCTGCGTTTCTTACGATGAGTAAGAGAACCGGCAGCCCAATCCCCCCCCCTCTTCCCATTCCTTCGTTCCACTCCCCTTCAGATCGGCAACGTGCGAGCAATGCATTTAGTATTGCAAGCATCTATAGGTTACGGTAACTGCTTGTTTACCAGCTTAGCTTATTTCCCATATTTTTATATGGGTGGATGATTTTCATCACGTAATATATCGTTTGGTTTGGAACAGGTATCGTTATCACGGGTCAGTCAGTTCAGTGGGCGCAGTTCACGGGGCCGAGGATCCCTTATCGCCTAGATCCGAATCTAGGACGCTCTGTCTACCCACTGTTGAACTACGCAGTACAGTACATCTGCGTATGTTAGGCAGTAGGACTGCCGCTTGAATTAGGGTGTCACCAGCCCAATCGATCGATCGCCGATCGATGCTGATCGACGTCGTTTCGTCTCATTCTGTCATTTCAATTAATATAATGTGAGAGAGATTCTCCCTTATTCTATATCTATGAAAACTACAATTTGTTACATAAAAACGACTACACGCGACTCTAAAATAGGAGGCATTTTAGGGAGTAAGGATTGTGGCTTGACGGGCCCGTTGGCGTGGATGGTTAAGATTCGCCCTTTCACGCTGCAGGTCGTAGGTTCGATTTCTACCCGGGACATGCATTTGTGTGCATGAACATGTCTGCATGTCCCGATTCTGCGTGTAATTATGTATATTAAGTATCTATTTACAAACAGAAAGTAGTATATGTAGTAATATCAGTTATCTGGTTTCCATAGTACAAGCTCTGCTTAGTTTGGGATCAGGTAGCCGTGTGTAAAATAATGTCCTAGGATATTATTATTATTATGATTAAAAGGAGTGTGCACTATGCAAAAATGCGTTCCGACAAAGATTCATAACCGGAGCATTACATCTATCTCTAAGTTGGGTATTTACGAACCTTGTTGCGTAGACGCTCGGCGCTCCAAGTTCTAAGACCACAATTTTAGAGGGAAGGAACACTTTCTAATCGCAATTATCTTTTTCTCATGTACATTTAATTTCACAGAAGTAATGCTAGTTAGCAAAAACAAAGCACTGATTAGTTAACTAGACTAACCTACGTCTTTTAATCATAATAAATTCAACATTTTTTACATTTACATAAATCTGAAGAAAAAATCGCTACTTTGAATTAAAGACAGTTTATTGCTCGCGGGTTTGCTTACTGATGATAACTCATAACTAGTTATATTAAATTTAATTTAATTTATACCGGTGGTCACTTTGAAAAACGAACGCTGACGGATCGTCCGAAGTACGGATTCGATTTACGATCAAAACCATGTCAAACGCAAGAAGAAACGAAAGAAGAAATGTCATATCACGACGATCCGTCAGCCGAAACGTTTCGTTTCGTATTTCGAAGTAGGCCAGTGTGCCTGCGAGTTCATGCGAGGATTTTATTATACTGAAAAGTATTTTTTTTAAGTATTACGAATCCGAATGCGGGCAGCGCAAGACCGGTCATTGTGGCGAACCTTGGGGGAGGCCTATGTCCAGCAGTGGACGTCTTTCGGCTGTGATGATGATGATGATGGATAATTCACTTTTTCGGGACAACAGTGTCCTGAAATTTTAACCCGATATTTAAAAGTGCATGATCAATTATATTAAGAACCATTGGCGGCGTCGTGTGGACACATAGATGTGTCCATATGGCGCGCATGCCTCACCCGAGCACTCATATTATGACATTACGTCTATGCATTCCGACGTCAAAAGTGAGTGCTCGCGCGAGGCATGCGCCTGATGAAGACGCCGCCAATTCATTAGACGTGTCTACAACATACACATGCCGCGCGAGGCTGCTCACCCACATGCCTCGCGAAGCACGACGTTTGCCTCAGTCGCATGCCGCGCGAGGCAAATGGTGAGGCAACTGACAATCTAAACAGATAAAGGTATAACCGAGCAATCAGTTTGACACGTTTGACATCGTTCTGTCTGATGAGTATGCCAAACTAGGCGAGGCAAATGACAGCGCTCAGGTGAGGCAGGACGCGCATTTGCCTCGCGCGAGACAAGTCAAACTTCGTGAGGCAATTTGCCTCGCGCGGCATGTGACACTTCTGGACGTAGCTATTAGTTTCATCGCGATGCATGCCTCAATGTATAGTAAAACCTATTTTATCATTTTGCAAAAATTATGCTTAGACGCGACCCCGTTAAAGTCTTATGTATAGAAAAGTTTATCTATAAATAGGTACGCATTTTTTTTAATGGTAAGTACTACGTAGGTAGGTGTTAGCTGCCGTGCGCTAGAATAGATATCGTTTTTACTTTTTTTATATTTTCATCCATAAGCCGAGATTAGCGTAGGTATTGCCATGCCTATCTGAGGCACGGGCACGAGCTTTGAGAAAACTACCTATGTGCTAAGCCGGCAAACAAGCGTACAAATATTACGCAGTAACCGTAGCCTTTGGATGCTTGCAATACTAAAGCCATCGCTCGCACGTTGCTGAACTGAAGGGAAGTAGGACAGAGGCAGGAGAAGGGGGGTTGGGCTTCCAGCTCTGTCATAGAACGAAACGCAGCTGTAATAGATACTTTACGCTGATTTTCTGTGAGAGGTTGGTACTACCTCGGTTAAGCCAACCCGTATATAAGCTGCAGTCAATTGGCTACAGCTTGGCTCTACCACCATTAAAGGTATTTAAAACAGTAAAGGTATTCTATAAGTAGGTATTTACAGTTGGTCTTCGGTCCACTAGATCTCATGGCTTTTTATCGCTGTGCCATCACAGGTCTCAGTATATTCCAACGGGAACTGCTTTCAGTAGGTAATAATAATAATAATATCCAGGGACATTTTTTACACACGGCTACCTGATCCCAAACTAAGCAGAGCTGGTACTATGGAAACCAGATAACTGATATTACTACAAATCAAAATTTGTAAATACATACTTAATATACATATACACCCAGACTCGGGACATACAGACATGTTCATGCACACAAATGCATGTCCCGGGTACGAATCGAACGTACGACCTGCAGCGTGAATGGCGCCATCACGCCAACCACGCCAACGGGCTCATCGTAGGTGCTTTAAATATTTTTTAAACATACCCATTCGTTACCCGAAGCGTAGCGTAGGCCGCTCGACTCACAATACACACCGTGTTCGCTTACCGTCGGGAAAATTTCGGAAATGCCTTTCACAATTCGCCCTAGCCCCCAAGTCACTTAGTCATTGACTGCCACTGTATCGTCTTGCTATTGTGACCGACCCTGTGATTGGTTTGTCAGTATCCACCAGCGACTACGTAGTCAGGTCTTGTTAACACTATTATATGATATAATATTATCTTATATAACTAGCTTATGCCCGCTACTTCGTCCGCGTTATCTTTAAAATCCCACAGGAACCTGACATTTTTCCGGGATACAAAGTATCCTATGTGTTAATCCAGGTTATAAACTATCTGTGTTCCAAATTTCATCCAAATCCGTTCAGCTGTTCTGGCGTGATTGAGTAACAAACATCCATCAATCCATCCAAACTTTCACATTAATAATATTAGTGGGATATATGATCGCCCCCAGTTCATTGAACGGTAGGCATAGCACAAGCGTCACTTAGTTTAGGACCATACAGTTGGTGTATTAGTCTGGCGATGTTTATTTTCTATAAAACAAACCAACACACCTCCGTTCCGGATTTATAATAATAGATAACTAGCTAAAATGAATGGTTAAATTGTTCACATATATAACTGTGAATATTAACATTAAAATACCAACACATACTTATTAAATTTAATAACGGTCGGATTTTTTATAAAAAAATGCTTTTATGAGGCGTCGTGCGAGTAGCTTGCATAAACTTATTCACGGTTGTAATACAGTAATAACTTATAAGTAGGTATGAATTGTGGTAATAATAAGCGCAGTGAGGATTCAATACAATACCTAAGTCCAAGAGACATGTAAGTTGAAGTATCATGTGGTGACAAAGATTGAGAAGAGTATGCTAAGATGGTTTGGCCGTGTAGAGAGGATGAGTGAAACAGAGCGAAAGTAAGTGGATGCGTCGGAAGAGGGCGCCTAAAGAGAACTTTTAACGACCAGTGGGGTTAATACCGTCACAAAGATGAATTGCGGCAATTCTGCTAAAGCAATTCATTTTTCCAACCCTCCAGCAGAATCCCCTAAATTTCCGTGAAACTGTCACGAATGGCGTAAAATGTGTTACTATTCTACAGAAATTTAGCGGAATTGCTAAGGATTCCTCAGAAATACAGAAAAATTAATTGCAATGCAATTCATTAGCAATATTGCATAAGGACCGTATTAGGTCCGCAGGTAAATGGTATTTTTCAGATAGGTCAAGTCCGTAGCACCCTCAACCGTCGGCAATGCATGAATGTGGATAAAGCAATAGAGGTGTGTCAAAATCGTAGCATGTGGCAATCAATCGTCTCTGTCTAATGCCGTGGGATACAGACATGGATACCTATATGAATATTTACAGTCTGTTAAAAAAAATGCGTAGTAATAATAATAATAATATCCTGGGACATTTTTTTACACACGGCTACCTGATCCCAAACTAAGCAGAGCTTGTACTATGGAAACCAGATAACTGATATTACTACATATACTACTTTTTTATTTGTAAATACATACTTAATATACATATACACCCAGACTCGGGACATACAGACATGTTCACGCACACAAATGCATGTCCCGGGTAGGAATCGAACCTACGACCTGCAGCGTGAAAGGCGCCTCCGCGCCAACCACGCTAACGGGCACGTCGCATAAGAATAAGAATATTCCAAAAAATCATCGATGGTACCTAGCTAGTTATCTAGCTAGGTAGAAAAGATCTAGCTGGCCAGTCCGACATGGATTAAAGTGAAATAATGAGATGCGTTAATATGCCGACGGCAAAATAATTACCTACGTAAGATGTTTTATCTTATAAAATAATACTTTACAGTTCGTAAAACTTGAATGAATATTTTAATGCTTGCTTTAAGTATTACCTACATGAAATATGAAAATGATGTCGGCAATTTTACAAATAGCCTATTTTCCAAATTTGCAATGAACTAGGTAACGTGTGCCGTGGTGTACCGACTATTTAACGTTTCACCCCCAAATTTATAGAAAGTTAAGGTGGACTGATTGGTAAAACCATTGTAAAAATTAATTGGCTAAAAATATCTATACATTTGGCAGTTAATCCATAGCAGCGGGCCGAGAAAAGCTTTAATTATGTATTAAATATTGTTTTATTGAAATCCATGTCTTATTCATTCGATCGCCGAATAGCAATTTACTAACATACGAGGACCAAAAAAAAAATATCACACTTAAATAAGTAACTATGCCTTTTTAGTCTATGATGAACAAAATGTATTAGTTCGTGCGTATCGAGCAATGCAAAATTTAACACTAGTGTTTAAAAAATATCATAATGTACCAAACAATTATATATAACAAACATTTTTATTTTTTAAACTGTCGATCTGCCTAATTAACCAGTAGTTATATTTAGAACCTAAAAAAACTTAGGTGAATGTTCTCTCACAATAATTAAACACTGGACTGTTAAATTACCTACTTATCCAGGTAGACGAACTGCAAGAAGTGAATTAAATAGGCTTCTATTTATTTGACAATTAACCAAATGAGCCCATTTTATAAAATACCGGCAAAAACATTTTAGTTATTTTAAAATTTAAAATTAAAATTTTGCGTTTGTAATTATTTGCAAAATTAATGGCCCACATTTCAATTTAAGTGCATACACTTAAATTGATTTAATTATTTAAATAAATATTATAACGAAATAAATTAATTAAAACAATTATTTCGTTGAATTAGGAATACAGTCTGCTTATATGAAATAATTGTAATTGTGCGCGACAATATTTAAATATGTATTATTATTTTTGTGTTAGATTCTTAGCAATATCATTATTCTTTCTATAGTAAAATAATACATTATAACGTTTTATACCCACATACATCTGTGCTCACATGCTAACGAAGAAAATTTTAGTATTTTAACCATACCTAGTTAAATAACCAAGAAATAATACGCATACTCAGTATTTTCCGTTAAATAAACATGCAGGTAACATTTTTAAAAATATCGCTATTAAAAAAATGATGTGAATATTTTAATTGAATTTTTCGTGATTATGAAGTTTTTTTAACATGTTTAACGGCCGAATACTCAAAGGTTACTTAAATATTTAAGTCCCACTTAGCAGTTTGAGACGTCGTTAACTGTCATGTTTTGTATGGCGCGTCAAAGTTAAGCAACTCTCAAATTTAAGTTGCGTATGAGTATTCGGCCGTAAGGTGCAATACCAAAGGCATCACTCACACGTTAGCGACCTGCTAGGCTATTCTGTAACGACAAATCACTTCGCACGCGTGAATTTGCAGGTGATATGTCAAATTTTGTATTGAAATTTGACATTTCACTAGAAAATTCACGCGTGCGTTGCGCGTGCGATGTGAGTGTGACGTTACAGAATAGCCTAGCTGAGACAAAAAGAGGGGAAGCGGGGAGAGGGGGTTGGGCTTGCGGTGCCTACTTAAAGACATCTTCAAACGTCCAGTGCATATTATTATACTAACCCTACCATGCATGATCCGTTAGGTGTTGCGCAAGCGTCAAGCGGAAATGCTCCCGGAATAGCACCGGTTTAAAATCCACAACGCAGTGGGAAGTTTAGAAGGAATTGACTCAAAGACCTGGAGGAGAATGGCCGCATTTACAAGAACCACCCACACCTCCTACAAATATCTATGACGTTCAGCCCCGGATCTAGAGGGGGCAAACCGGGGCCCCCGCCCCGGGCGGCAGTTTCAGGGGCGCCAAAATTATAATATATGTAGTATGATTAAAAATAAAAAACATGCTCCACAAAACGCCTAGCATACGTATGCCTGGTTGGCTCACCGTCGACTATCGATAGATAATAAGGAGAAAAATGCCAACCATTATATTTGTGAGTTTTTTAAAGTCATTTATCTCAAATGCTGGAGAGAGACGGGCCACTATTAAGTTTATGCCCCGGTTCGAAAAAATCGTAGATCCGGGGCTGATGAAGTTACAAGGATAGCATACGTGGCGAGACAAGACTTGTCACGCACGCGTCATCGCACTGCACATTGCAAGTGCAACACAGCCGGCCGTGACAAGACAAAATGTAACGTACCTGTGGGATTCTAACGTCAACGCGGACGAAGTCGCGGGTAGAAGCTATAGCAGTAAATAAACTAAGACGACTATCGTATGTAGTTAGTAATATTTTCTAAAGTTCACATGTATATATTTTTATTGTACCTAACGCAACCAACTTTATATTTTGAAATCATTATGCGTTCCTGGTTACGGCAGAGGCCTATAGACCCACTCAAACATGTTTAGGTAAGTTTAAGTTTCTAGATTTTTAGATCGATGCAAAATACTTTGTATAAAGAAAAATGCAAAAGTCAAGCTTAAAAATACCTTATTTCATCATCGATTGAAACGAGCTGGTACTTATTGTTGAACACTGATAATAATTATTGTCATGATGGGCTAATTCTATTGGCTACAAAATTTTAATGTGTCGTAAACTAAACATGATACATTAAAGGTCAGCAATACTTAGTCAAGTTACGTTTGTGCACCTACTTACAGAATTAGCACTATTGTACACACGGCAACAAGTGATACTATAATGAACAGATTATTTTAATAAGTAAGTTTTTTCAACGTTTTCGGTTATTTTTAATTAACATTAACCTTTCCGACACAGTAACTACGAATTCATAAAATGTCCGCCTAAAAGTTGGCGGGCCCGACGGTGACTTGAACCCGAACATTATTACCATTGCGTATCGCGTCTCGTTGTCCATGTTATAGACACTAAATTTACTTAAGTAAATCAACTACAACTAGCTCTTAATAACTCGCTTCTTGGTTTTCGTATTTTTTCCATAGATAGTAGCATTTTTTGCTTGTTTCTCCAAATTGTTATATTGTTATTTTATTTATAAACAGTTTTTGATTGTTTTTCCAAATTGTTATATTGTTATTGTATTTAAAGGCAGTTTGTGCTTAGCTCTCCGAATTGTTGAGCCTAGAACCTAGCTAATTATTTACGGGAAATTAAACGTTACTTAAGTATAATAATTTTCTACGAAATGAAAATCTTTTGTTGGGATTCTATGAAAAAATAATGTTTCAGTAATGGAAAATTGTGTAAGTATTTATAAGATTTCTACCTAATTCTATTATAAGATCAGTTATAATTCTAGGTAGGTATCTGTTAAGCACGTTATAGGTATAACAATTCACGTAGGTATTTTATAGAAATTAATAAGTAAGTAGGTTTGTTGGTTATTTTTACCGTTTCGATGTAATTTATCATAGTTTTAATGATTACATTTTTTAAATAGGTTCACAACTAATTCCTATTATACCTCTACCTAGGTACTTATATTTATTTTATTTATTGTCTTACTAATGTTTATAATTATAATAAACATGAGTCTTGTCAAAAATACATTGTTTTGTAGGTATAATTTGTAATTATAATTAGCACGGAGACATAAGATAAATAATGTTATTGTGTAATATGATAATACAGGGTGAAATTGTTATTGTGCCTAAAATGTATTATTCCGTTCAGCATCAGTACCTACATCAGTACGTACCTACCTAAAGAGGTTTAGATTTTCTTAGAAAAGTAAATCAAATTAATAGAAGTAAGCGCTGCTGATACAAGTGAGCGTGGGCGCGGTAGGTAACAAATTCAGGGGTAGTAGGTAAGTCGTGCACAACCTTTGCTGTATTAAAAATCTTAGTGAACACATTTTAGCTTCTAAAACCGGATAAAATAATCTTAAAAATAACTAGATTATGATAACGATATGATATGACCCCGTATGCGTGACCTAACCACGTAGATGGATAGGTATACCTACTTTAAATACTTTGTAAGTATATTATCTACAAACAAAGCACTCAGTACGAGTAACTAAACAATCCAATGAAAACTTTCTTAAAGTAAAAAAAAAACACTTCATCAAAAAAATATTAAAAAGACAGTCATACCCAGTGCATCGCTCCCCTCTCCTCGTATACTCCCATCTGGGGATCAATTTTTTCGTTCTCTATTTTCGAATGTATGGGCCTCCGCCCCACAACACTGCGGCACTCACTCGCGAAACGACATGCGTGCGAGCCCCGTCGCGGCCGACGCGCAACTGACGGCTCCTGAAGCCCACTGGGGGAGGTGGGCTGGGCGCCGCCCACAGCACCGCCCATCCCCACTGTGCCCACAACCGGCTTTTTCAAATCTGTTTACGATTTTTTCTACCGTTTATAGAGTTTCGGCGATATAAATTGCTTGCAACCTTTTTCCTTCAGTTATTTGTACCGAAAAAAATTATAGCACGTTACGTCGGTGTTGTAAAAATTAACAATATTATCCGAATAGTGTCATGGGTGATGATTTTTAAAGCTTTAATTCGCGTATTATATTAGATTATTACATAAGGTTGGTAATCCAATGTGAATACTAAGCCGATGACAGACCAGACCTATCCTAAAGTTGCTTCATTAGGAGGTTAAGGGTACGGACAGCAACGAAAGTCGCTGAACATTCTCATTTTTTCAAATAGCTTGCACACTTTTGTTTTGCATCAAATCCATAATTTTTCTTTATCGAAACAAAATGTAGACATGTTGCTAATGTTTGGTTTTATAAAGGTTTACCAACGTTTGTAGAATAAAGAGTATAACCGATTTGAAAAATTCATAATGTTCAGCGACTTTCGTTGCTGACTGTACCTAGGAGGGTAAGTACCCTGATGTAACCGCTATTATAAATTAAAAAATGAAGCAGGCATGATACATTTCTGATGTTCATCTGAAAGTAAGTACTGTACTACGTTATCAAAAATTACAAGAAATAAAACCCATTTATTATGAAAGAACTAGATTATATTTATTTAATTAATTTTTCACATGGGATACGACAAAAAAATATACCTTCTGTACTATTCGTCACATTCTCGTGAGCAAATAGAGTATCCTGAAAAGAAGAAAAACGCTCAATATACCTAGCATTTGTTTGGCAAGTAGCTTAATACATTGATTATACAGCGTGTATGTAAACTAACGCACATTTTGATTTTTAAGTTTGTTATAAAGGTTGGAATCGGATGCTCTATATTTTTTTATAAAATAAAGTAGGCAGGTACATTATTATCATGCCTATTGATTTTTCTATTTACTAGAGGCGCTAAGTCCAGGGTGAGAGAGAACCAATAAGTACGTAAAATGGAGTGCGGCAATAGCGCCGCAATTGAATGGGAGAGCGTAGTGAAGTGCTACGTCTACTCTAGCACCAACGTTACACAGTAGCTCAATGATGATGCCAATGTCTATAATTTTTTAAAGACTGTTGTCTTGAAAGCGAATTTATTGATTAGTCATATTTTGCTCTTGGAGCGCGTAGAGATATGACTAATCAATAAATTTAATAAAAATAAAAATAAATTTGTGTGTCCAAGCTTTTGTGTTATTTTACAAATAACTACATACGTTGTATAGGTACGTAGGTACTTAGGTTACAATACTTTAGCTACATAATTTAGGTACTACTATGCCTAAAAGGTAAATCCCAATCCAGTCATAAAATGGGAAGGTGGGAAGGAACTTAGGTATTTTCAGGCCCGGTACCTATTGCTTTATTTATCCTCATTGAACGGTTTATATAAAAGTAAGTAGGTATGTACTATTATAGTAGGTACTTGCTACATAATAATATATTATTATGCGATTAGCCCTCACTCACCCGTTCGATCGTAACTACTAACGCCATCTAGTAATAATAATTGGAGTGAATTTAGTTAATACTGTGTAATATAGGTGGCGGTAGTTTATCGAAAAAAGCAATAAAGAAATATAGTCTGATTTTTAATTAGACGAAGCCAACTGACAGCTGAAAAGTTCGAATTTGAACCTTATTTATTCTATTTATATTGAAAAGTGACATAAGAACCTGTCAGCCCACTTCGTCTAATTAAAAATCAGACTATAGATTATCGTACCTTTCCGTTCATTTTTATTTACCTGCCTAGGAATAATATTAGCCCCTTTAAAGGCCCACTTCTCGATTTATACCTCTACTATTTAGATACGTCCTTACTTTAAATTATGGCCTACTACTACGCACGCATCAGACACATCCTGCCCACACTACTACCCCACCAAGCCAACTAGGAACCTGTCAAATGTAACGTCACGCGCACAAAAAGGTGGTGGCGGTGTGCGGGAGGTGTGGCGGGCGGGAAGCCGCAGGCGTTGGAGGGTATGCGGGCGGGGAAGCCGCATTCCATCCGAGTTCCTAGTTGGCTTGGTGGAGTACGCAGATTTGTTACTCAATTAGGCCCCAAGTGCGCTAATTTTTACCCGACTACAGAGGCGTTATGATTTTGACCGGTATGTATGTATGTATGTATGTGCATCTGTTCCCACCTAACTTCCAAACTACTTGTCGTAATTTGACAAATGAGGTATCGTCAGAAGCGGCTTAATGGCGCGCTGGTTATAGGATATGTGACGTCACATAAAATTGCATATGGCGCCCTCTAGAGGACATAATGTCATGAACTAAAAAAAAACATTTTTTAATGAAACCGTGTGGGGTATCAAATGAAAGAGCTTGATGAGCACATTTCAAAAATATATATATTGTTACCTATAACTCCAAAATAATTAAATAAAAAGTAAGTATATATTAACCACTGGTCACTAAACTATCTTCGTGAATTATTATTCTGTTTTATAAATCATAAATTCTTGGACCGAATGATGAAGTTTTCCAATGGTTCATGCTGGCCCTCGTTTCCGCTAGTATTTTTTAACCATTACGAAACCACTGGTGGTCCATTGGTTTTCCACTAGTTACACGCTACCAGTCTAGGGGCTCTATTAGCAGACAATATTTCGACCAATACATTCATTTCATTTTATTCATAGCCTGTACTGTCTCACTGCATGGCAAAGGCCTTCCCTGCCTTTTCCCACTTGCTCCGGTCTATGGATAATCGGGACCAATCCGTCAATCAACAATAAATTATTAATTCACTATAATTAAGTGACCATTGGTTTTTCAGTGGTTTTAAACAAGCATACTTGGGATGCTACTGGAAGCGATAGTCAATTCAAAGTCAAAATGTTTTTATTCTTGTAATAAGTTAAGGAATCACTTATGAATTGTCATCATAAGGGCCTCCACATACATACGGAATTGCGTAACGGAATTCCGTTTCTGAATATCGAATCAGGATTCCGTAAGCTTATCACACACATATCTACGTTTATTTCCGTTCGGAATACTTAATTCCGGACACACAGGCTACCATTTGGAATTCCGTACGTATGTGATAGGTACATCCATACAATTGGATTTACTGCGTTGTATGTGTATGCGTTTGTATGTGGCGGCCCTTACCACCTGTTCGTAATGCTGCTTCCATTAAGATAAGAGCCGGCAAGACACTCAATGGTCACTCCTCTCAACTGAATTTAATTTATAGTGAGTGAACATCTCTATACTGATAGATAGGTACCATCCCACAAGTTGATTTTGTCCCTGGTAGTACTGTACGGATAATAGGCCTTGGGCGTGTTGGTCATGTTCTCGGAGTGCGGCTGGAGCCAGCAACAGCAGCTGAGGCACAGCTTCGCGCAGTCCTCGCTCGGCAGCCGGTCTGTCTTGTAGTGGAGCCAGCCGTACCATTCCGGAGTCACCTAATACAGAGTCCAATGGGCCCCAAACCTCAATTAGTCTCTTGCGACAAGTTTATACGTCAAGGCTTTTAACATTGATCATTGGCCATTGGTCATCCCATGGTCTAATACTATCTTCGTGAATATTGCATTGCAAATCGTAAATAGGTACTTATCGGTCGACACGTTGTCGGCAGTAGATAGTATTAGACCAGTGGTTTTTAGGGTTCCGTACCCAAAGGGTGCCAACGGGACCCTATTACTAAGCCTAGGCTGTCCGTTTGTCTGTCTGTCCGTCTGTCAGCGGGCTGTATTTCACGAGCCGTAATAGGTTTAGAGTTGAACAACAAATACCTACTAAAAATAAAATTTAAAAAATAAAGGGGTCTCCATACAAGAAACTTGATATTTTTGAGGTTTTTTATGGTACGGAACCCTTTATGTGCGAGTCCGACACGCACTTGGCCGGTTCATTAATAGTTAATTTGCAGATTTGGCGTCCCATCGCGCGACGTCATCATCGTCATCATCAAAAAGCCGGACACGGGAATAGGTATTAGGTATATTCATCATCATCATCATTTCAACCAAAAGACGTCCACTGTTGGACATAGGCCTCCCCAAGGTTTTCCACAACGACCGGTCATGGGCCACTCGCATCTAGCGGTTTCCCGCGACCTCCATAGGTCGTCGGTCCACCTTGTAGGGGTGCCTACCCACGCCAATGAAGGTATTATATTACGCGGACGTAAAAAGCCAATAAGTCCGGTAAGAGCTGGACACCTGAGATGTGGGAACCCTATGTGCATCGCAACATCGCTTTCAGTCGAGGGACGTAAAGGTGCGATTTCGCGGAACGCGGCAGGCAGCAAACGTCAGTCGGTCTCATACAAATACAAATTTTAGAGCCGTCTGCCGTCGCAGCACATGTCAATCGCCAGAATTTGTATGTGACCGACTGACGTCTGCTGTCTGCCGGGTTCCGCGAAATCGTACCTTATGTCCCGAGTAAAGTCCGGTTTACACAGAAACGACGGTAAACTATGTACACTACCTCCTCGAGTAATAGGAGTAGATTACACTGTATAATGTGGATGAAACGGTCGTTCCGTGTAAATACAGATTAACATCCCAAGGTAGAATGGAAGCCAACACTAATAATTGGGAAAGAGCTAGGAGGGTGGGGATAATGGGTTTCCGTAACGAATTTAGTTGAGAACGCAGATCTATAGAGCTAAGAAATCTATAAAATGCAGTGCAAAAACGTTGGTCTACGACATAAATTTACGATTTGATGACCAAATTACTAGCTAAGTTCGCACGCGGTTATTGTGACGTCGTTTCAGACACGCGCGCTTTGTAATGAACGGCAGCGCGGGCCGGCGCGGGTACAGCGCGCCTTCAATCCGACGGCCCCGTATGACGTCACACGCACCTGCCGCATATTATATAAAATGTGTTAAAAAATGGCAACGGATGGACCGATTTCGATTATTTCAAAACGATATTGATAAGAAAGCTTAGTTTTAACTATAGAGTTGATTATGAGTTGATTTGTTGACCTAGTATTGATTCTCATTGAGAAAGGGCTAGGAGGGTGGGGATAATTAGTCACCTGACTGGCGTCATACTCCCACTTGACTTTGGGGTTGAATTCCACCCAGCGGCTGCGGCCCAGCATGTAGTAGGGGTTCTCGTAGTACTTATTCCCTAAAGCGTCTGACCCCATAAACTTGCCCTCCTGCCATTTAAAACATGCCTTAGTATTAGGGATGCCGCTCGATAGACCACTATCGATAGTAGCCCGGCAATAGCGGGATTATCGATAGTATTAATAGCATAAAATGTGGTTATAGTATTGATATACATTGGAGTATCGGTAGTATCGTGTTGCAAGTCATCAATACTATTAACCCATTTTATACTATCGATTCTATCAATAGCCCAGCCCTATCGATATCCAACTTTTCAAAGGTAAACTATCGATAGTCTGTCGATACTTTGGCATCACTACTTAGGGCGAAGTTCACCAACACGCTAACGGACCGTTTTGTAGTAAGCGGTCTGTCACAAGTAAATCAAACAATCGGTTACTGCTTTGACGATCTGTTAGTGTGTTGGTGAACTTAGCCCTTCGATCTACCCGTAGGCGATATAGTATTATAGTCACCTTACCTAAATATTATTTGAGTGCTATGGTTTTACCTTGAGTGTATCGTTCCTCCATAGCTTATATCCAGATTTGAATAGTCCTCCATTACCCGAAATGATTCTCATGGCGCGCGCCAGTTTATCTAAAGCGAAATATGACATTATCCTAGAAATTTTTAAAGTTTTGTTACTAAATTTACTTTACTGTAACTCGCAGATTTTTGAGTGACAAGAACAAATTCAACAACAAAATGACAAGTCAAAACAAAAAGCAGAGACAATAAAATTCAAGCATTCTTGGCATGGTCGAAGATTCTTGGCAAGTGGCGGCTACACACGTAACGAATTCCTTGCGATATACCTACTGGCGCAATACGCGCGTTTGTGGCTACTATTATATGTTTGAAAATACGGTCCGAATTGAGAACCTACCTTTTTGAAATCGGTTAAAAATTAAAATGAGTCTAACAAAATCAATATCATATTATAACTTTATACGCTTGGCCTATGGAGCCAAAGCGCTAAAGCGCTATTTAACAAAATCACGCCCAGACCATGGATGTATTAACTCAGGATGCGCATCGCATGATCTTCCCCTCTAGCTTTTTTTTATAGGTACTAGACCAAAAATCTCTGACACGTATATAAAAACTGTTTTCGAAATCGATTTGATCAGAGTAAGTATCGTTTTCGCGGTGTAAGGTGCTCCGTGAAAAATGCCGAATTGTCCCATTAAACATGTGCAAAGAAATTACAAAAAATAGTAATATACAAAAAGATGGGGTAACATTTCATATGTAAGTATTTTTGATGTAATTAATGCAATTTTTCTATTAAATTCATTAAAATATTAAATGTCATAAGAATCGAAAACATTATCGATACAATTAATCGAGTACGAATTAATCGAATAGTCTACTGTGACCATAGACGAATCATTTCTACCCTGGCAACTGTATTTTTTATTTGTCAAATAATTGTCAAGTATTTGAACTTTGTAAACAAACGGATAAATACTGAATTACGCGGTGATAAACCAGTCGCAGGACGTTAAAAACGATTTACAATGAATAAATCATTAGTAATTCAACAAGAGAGGTGATTCACAAAGTTTACAGGCGGTGTCTCGCGGAATTTGAGGTGCAAAATATTTTGTCAGAACTCGACCATGTTTACCAAAGAACCGCTGATATTATAGGTATATAAGCAGTTTATTTTACAGTTTTTAAGTTAAATAATGTGTTTATTGTATACAAAGGCAGGCTCAAAGCTTCAGTTTACAGGTTTTTCAGTAAATATACATTGATCGCTTAGAGGTACATTCGATTGAACACACTTGATACTTGGTATTATTTTTATGTGTTGCTTTCATCTCGACCAATACATAAACTAAGGTTGCTTTATTTTTCTATGTTTGCTTGTCAGTTAACATCGTTACTTAATTACTAAATAAACAAATAATCTTAAAGCATTAAAGAAATTATCTTTTATTGAATTATTTTATTTTTCAGGTACCGTTAGAAGAATAGTCGAAAATTGCTCTTTACGATGACATTAATCGATTAATAATAAATCTTCAAGATGACAGCAATGCTGTGGAGACTGATGATGATGAGTTGATGAGGCAGCGGCAGGCCCACGCCAATATATGGATTTATCAGGAGTGGAATATTTAGACCAAGATTAAAATAAAAAAATAATTAAAAAACGCAGTAGCTATGATATGTTTGTTTTATTTTCCTAAAATACAAAAAAAAATAACTAACTCATGTTGAAACAAAAACACCCACTATCGAAACAATTCAGATAAATACGATCTCGATAAATTCTTGATCTTGATAAACGGAATCGAACCTGACACTGCTCCGGGTCCATATGACCCAGAAGCAGGCAGCGTCTGCTACTGAGGCGATGAATCACATATGGCATAAATATATGTATAACAAATATTATCTTATTGACCAACATCAAAGAAAACTTAAAAGTGCTTGCGCTTGCATTATGAATAATAAATAATATGGAAAATAATAAATCAAGTATCAAAATTATTCAGTCGTATTAGTCAGTGTTGCAAGAATTAATCTCGACATATATACTTTTTGATTTGAACAGTGTTGTAGTAGTGTTTATTTATGATTGCAGACCGGTATCGATAAAAATATAATATATATAGTGTATAATAAACCTTGGGAGAGGCCTATGTCCAACAGTGGACGTCTTTTGGCTGAAATGATGATGATGATGACATTTGTATAATAATACCTATTACGTTTATACGTACCTACCTAACAAAAGATATCAGCCAGGCCAGTGGCAGCAGATGGCGCTGGTCGAGTGGGAGTGGGGGGGGGATGAAACAGCTTATTTGGGAACATTAGGTACTTATTTTTTAGATAATCTCATTTTCAAGGAACTGAATTGGGATGTACCCGGAATCATCTTGTTTCCGTTGAATATTTACGCCTCGTGAGTTACTCATTATTTCTTGTTCAGCTGTTTCAGTAGAGATAATTCAGTATAATTCAGTAGATTATAATGACAGCTATAAATGTAATAATGAGTATATGAAACTATCGATATAGCTAATTAGAAATATCGATAGTGGTATTCACCCTATTACACCGATGGTCCTACGGTAGTAAAATTTTGTATGTTGACGTATTAAATCTTTTAGTGTGCGTAAAATATACTAGTGTTGCACATTTCTTTACGTGTGCGTTTATAATGACACAAAATGTTTTGAGTAAGTGTGCGTCAATTTTAATGTAGTGGTTACCTCCCCTCCCCCAAGAATTGACAGAACATTTTGTTCGTTGAATTATGCGTGTTGCGAGTCCATTTTGTTACTTTGTTCAAGGCCCAGACTGGTTACCGCCACGGGTGACAAGAGTGCTGGCTCTTTCCATTTGCTTTCCTTGCTCAAAAAATTAGCTTGACAACAGCGAGGAAATACAGCCAGTATTCTTGCCACCATCCCACGCGGGCGGGATTTGTTTGATTAGGGGTAGGTTTTTATTTTATATTAATTTTAATGTATGTTAATACTAAATAAAATGGAATTATTACTTTATATAGCTCGTCTATTAAAGTAGTACTCATTTTTACCCGACCGCTCCTGAAGTAGGATTCCAGTAGGGAGGGGAGTTAGGTACTAAAGACCGAGTTCACCAACACATTAATAAACCGTTAACACAGTAAACGATTGTAAACCAGTATATGAAACAATCGGTTACTGATCTAACGGTTTGTTAATTCGCTGGTAAACTCGGCCCTTAGAAGTTTAATCTACGCTGGACCGCTTTGAGTATACTCAATGCTAAATCTTGCAAGTAAGTAAGCCGTTGAAAAAAAAATGCAACAAAAGGAACATAATAATTTATATATTTATTAATCACTCGATTCACATACAGATTCACAGCCTAATCCAGATAATAAATCAACTAGGATGACAGGAAGTACAGATCACTATATCAAAAACGTGTTAGCAACAAAAGCACCGTTAAATCAGTAAACGATTCGTCACCAGTATATAAACTCGGTTACAGACCTAACGGTCCGTTAATGTGTTAGTGAACTCGGTCGTCAAATATATTGAATTTAAGTATTCCACCGTAAAGGGGTTATTACACTTAACTAAATTTAGGCAATTTAATTTAGTCGTTACTGAATTTCGGCAAGTGTAATCGCATTCAGCAAGCTATTCAGAAGCTAGAATGGTTTAACTATTTAGGAGCTTCTGAATTTAGGCTTCTAAATTTAGCCAAGTGTAATAAGCTCTTAAGACTATCACGTCTTCAAATTTCTCAAAAAGAGATAATATACATATTATATAGCATGTATCCTTAATGTACCTTAATAAAACAATTTGCTTGGGAAGACTTCTTCTGACAATGGAGGTGGGCTAGATAAAAAATAATAATAGTATAATAATATAAATATATTGTTTGATCAAATAAAATAACTTATAAAAAAATATATATACGGTCGAATTGAGAAACCTCCTCCTTTTTTGAAGTCGGTTTAAAAATCACATTAAACAAAACAAATCTAAGGCCGAAGCCGCACTGTTAAGGAGATTGCGATACTATCAACGCCCAATAAGCATATGATAATGCGTCTACATCAAACGCATGCCTTGCCTGAGCACTCAGTTTTGACGTCGGAACGCATAGATATAATGTTATAACACGAGTGCTCGGGCGAGGCTTGCGAGGCAATGGACGCACCAAATTAATCATTCTCAAGTCCTTAGAATGTAATTCTTAAGTCATATACATAAAATGACATGTGACAAGTATGCTCAAAAACTCCCTCAGATTTGAGATCTATATATAAATACGGGCCTAACGGTGTACAAGATCAGTAAGCTCTAAAACTTGACTTGTATTTAGTGTTCCCAAATTAAATAATATGTATGTATATTTAATTTCAACAATATGTTCTCAAATAACGTTTATCCTCTAAATAAATTTGATACGTTTTCTCCATATAATATCCGTCAAAACGTCAATTTAATTGGCGAATAAAAGTTATGTGACGATCCTGAAACAGGCCCAATCTAACTTTCAATCTCTACACGCACTAAAAATAAAATAAAAATTACATTTTACATTGATCTTACAACTAAATGGGTTCAGATTTCGCCATCGGAACTCTAAAAAACATTCATGGCACAGATATAATTCCATTAAAATATATGTGCTAATGGCGGCGACAGACAGCCGAACCACGAACAAAGCAACGACCATTCACTGAAAACATGTTAAAACATTCGGCGTTCTGCTCGTCGTTCGTTAATTTTTTTTTTTTTTGTATGGATTTCAGTAAATTCGATAAACAACTGAGGGCCTACTCTTTTACAAAATTAATCATGGCATGTTCACACAAGCCGTTCCCGCTGCCTCGCGGCAGTAGCTTGAGTGTGAACATGCCAATAGTGACGTGATACATAAAACTATGTAAGTATTGCATATATAATATACCATTAAGTAAACATATAGTACTAAAACAACGATTGAACATATTTTAATATTTAATAATACTAAAGGATGACGCCGGCTCTACACGAAAAAAGCTTTGGCCCCAACATTGGGTTTTCTAATTTCAAGATGCACACGTTGGCCCCAACGTTGGCTACGTTGGGGCAAACGTGTTATCCGGTGGAGCCGGTGTACGCGAGCGAGAGATACGCCATACGGGCCAGTGGAATAGTTGTTTTGATAAGCCCCGGAGCTTAGCGCTCGCTCGCGTCAGTTTGGATGCTTTACACAACACTAAATTTACGCATAACAATTAAATTGTATTAATGTGTAATTAAAAGGAAGACTAAATACATTTGAACAACAATAATTATATTAATTTATAAAGTCAACATAACCGTTGCTTTTTAATTTTCCAGCAACTAGGCTGACGACGAAAATCTTTCTTTTCACTTGAAGGGTTCTTTATTACCTGGACTCCCTAGCAGAGTTGGGCAAAATTTAATTGCGGTTAATTAATTGCAAATTGCAGGTGATGTCACAATTAACAATTAATTGTGATTTGATCGCGATTGACAACCAAATCAAAATTAATTGTTAATTGTGACACCACATGCAATTAGTAATTAATTAATTGCAATTAAAATTTTGCCCAACTCTGCTCAACTCCCTAGGCCCGTATCAATAAATCTATCTCGGAGTTGAGATCGATCTCAAGATGCAGTTTTGACGTTTAATGTATGGAACATCTGTCAAAAACAGCATCTCAAGTTCGATCTCAATCTTGAGATCGATTTATTAATACGGGCCGACATGTTATCAACTCTTACCCAAGGCGGAGTTCACCAACAACACTTACCGTTACAGCAGTAAGTGTATGTTACTAGTACATCAAACACTCGATTGCTACTCTAACGTTCCGTTAGTGTGTTGGTGAACACGCCCCTTAGAAAGGGGCAGTGAACTAGGTAATTCATATAAAGTACATCTTATTACTATACGCATAAGGTGAACAATATATCAATGAATGAACAGTCCTGGGACCAATCCCTAAAGTGAGAGCGTTAATCAGAATGGCTTTCTTGAGTTTTATTAAAGTCGGGAAACTGTGTCTTAATAGATCTTGCAAGAATTTCTTGTTCCTATTTTAATTCTTGGTCTTGCTATAATTAGGTGGTCTTGAGACGACGACTTCAAGATCCAGAGCGATTTTGGACCTCACTGGACTTTTGAATACTGTTTCGAGTGCACTGATGCAAATAATTTGTATTCTACGAATTAATGTTAACACGTTATATTGAATTAAGACTGTTATATGGCCAGTAAATATTGCGAATTTATTATCATTTGGCACTATTACATTGGAAGATACATTGTTGTAAGGAAAATTAGCAAACAATAAACAAGAATTTAATTTAATATCTTTTTGTTTTAAGCCGTGGCCTGCACTAGTAGCTCAGCCGGCCATGGCAAGACAAAACTCGTGATAAATCTATTTTGTCTCATTCACTCCTATGAATTAAGTAAGAAAGAGAGCGACTATGTGCGACATAATGCGTGACAAAAGTCGTGTCTTAGCGCGCGTGCTAGCCCTGCAGAATGGCACAGCCGGCTGTGCTCCCAATGCTGGTTCACCCAGCTGAATCATTAAAGATATTTACAACAAACTGAATACCCAAAGATTCATTAAGAAATTAAATTTTAAAAAACTAAAAAGAATTTATGATCGTATAAGAAAAAATAACAATTTCATATCATAATAATCGTTAAGTAGTGAAAAATAGTCTTTATATTCGCTATGTTAAGTACCCTATTTAAGTTCTTGGCAACTATATTGGAAGATTTAGGTCTACGATCTCGTAATGGGGTGGTGGCATATCACTATGGCGCGCACGTACGTTTATTGGATGACACCGGATTCAATCCAGAACTGCGTATTATAATTCCAATTTGACGGATAATCCCCGCAAATAATAATCAATATTGATCCAGAATAAATAAATAATAAATATCGCCGGACATACACACGTTTGCGCTGGCATGTGATAGATCAATGAAATTATATGCAGCAATCCAAGATTGATTTTAATATTAGATAGGGAAAAACCCTTTTTACCCGACTGTCCCGAAAATAGTGTTATGTTTTTCGGGTATGTATGTATGTGTCTATTTTTAAAAGTGTATTTTAATGCTTGGAAAGCTTTCCCGGTGATCACTAATTGTCAATACAATTAATGCTGTTTGGATATCGTTTATTCTTTAATAATGCATGTTTTAACGACGCGTCGTTACCGCAGTGATGTGCACCCACAATCGTTATAACAGTTAATTTATTACAAGTCTTGGTCAATACCACACTAGAAATACCGGCAACGTAGGGGCCGTGTTCCAAAATGAGTATAGACTTGATTTAACTTTATTTACACATGTTAATAATTCTCCTGTATTCAAAAAGATCAGTTCTACCGTTCGATTATATTGATTAATAAATAAGTCACGTTATCGACAACTGGTAAATACAACTTTATAACTAGGGAATGAAGTTGGTATCACAAGTATCGAATCGAAAGATATTATGTTCTACGCTTTCTTTGTTACGAAGAACTAAAGTTGACTATAGTGATGCCGATTCCGCATCTTTAAGATATATATTTTTAGGAAAATGTCAAATTGTGTTACGTTTATTTTATAATCAAACTATTTTATTTTTATTTGCATACATATAGAGTTATTAGTCAAATATTGGAAACAATCTTGCTAATAAATAATAAAGAATATACACTTCTCATCAAAAAATCGAAACACCTACATTCATTTATTGGATGAAAATTCTAAAATTTAAATTCAAATTTGGAATTGTGGTACACCATTGTGTAGACTAAACTGCCAGCTATTTATTGGCGTATTTTTTAATGATATCAATATTTTTTTATTTAAATGCCTGAATAGTACTTGCAGTACTGTTTCGATTGTTTTGATGAGAAGTGTATATTTCAAAATCATTCGCATCTATGACTTGCTGTCATCAATGTCGATTCGAATATGTTACTAACAGTTACCGGTAACTACTATTTCCTATTTTGGTTACTTATTGTAACGAACCGTAGCTATAAGTTTCCGCTATTATTCGTTGATCATAGGAACGGATTACTTTTGGTTATAGGAACCGGGAATTAAATTAACAGTTAACTGAAATATTTTTAAGCCCAAATTATTTTACTTGAGTTTAATTCAAATAATCGGCGGTTAATCCTAAAACTTTGAGATAACTTTCAATTCCAATACAACCTTCGTTCACTCGTCGTACTATTTCATTGAAGTATGTATTTTTTAATTCCTCACTTCTAGAAAATGACAATTGTGGCAACATTCTTCTACTGTCTATGGTGGCAACTAAGTCTTATATTTATGAGAAAAATTGTATAAATAAAACCAGAGTCATGCACTGGGGTAAAGTCACACTAGCGTTTTTGGAAAATACTGGAAATATCACGTTCATTTATAGTTTTTTTTTAATTACCAATTATATGGTATATTCATGAATATGGGTGCTATTCAACGTTCTAAATTTGTGCGTCTTTATTGCAA
Organism: Drymonia ruficornis; assembly: GCA_947859195.1. Lineage (NCBI taxonomy): Eukaryota > Metazoa > Arthropoda > Insecta > Lepidoptera > Notodontidae > Drymonia > Drymonia ruficornis. Next base: position 4,047,551 of record OX401907.1, read on the forward strand.
TTAAGTGTAAATCAAATTCCAGAATTGAACCAGTTCACAGACCAATAATAAGCATGATAGACGCCATTTACGTACAAGGCAATCGTCAAAAGTTGACGGGATATTGAGGAAGACGACGAATTTTCATTTGTTCCACGGACCAATCAAGCATCAGGTCACACATGCAATGCATATACTAGTTTCTTTATCTCGGCGGAGATCGAGAAATGACATAACATAGAAAAATCTAAAAAATACTACCAGCCGACCGAGCGAGACCGCGCGTCAACTTTAAAATACACTAATTCCTCAATCATGCACAGTCTCGGCCACGGCCGAGATTTTCCAAAAATATTCGCCGAGAATGAGATCGAGACCAAGACATAAATTTTGGCCGAGAACGGCCGAGACCAAGACATAAATTTTAGCTGAGAACGGCCGAGACCAAGACATAAAGTTTTGCCGAGAACGGCCGAGACCAAGACATACATTTTTGCCGAGAACGGCCGAGACCAAGACATACATTTTTGCCGAGAACGGCCGAGACCAAGACATTAATTTTTACCGAGAAAGACCGAGACCGAGATCTCGGTCGGAGCCTGCCCGGGTATGCGACATCTATAGCTTTGGTCTGTGTACCAGTTTAAATTATACTATACTTATTTACACTGTGCACATACTTCAATGAGATTCTTATTCACGATCAGTTTCGTAAATACAATTTTTTTATAATACTCCAAAATTTGACACTTATAGATTCGCTCTGCTGTTAATATTTAGTTTAAACGACTAGAAAAACATAACATTTGTTTCAAACCTGCTGAGTACAACATTGCACATTAATGATTTTTATTCAAACACAATCGTGTACCTGATACTTTTGTTTTTATGCCGTAACTTCCGCCGGATGTCTGCGTTCATTGGTCGTGTCTACGTTTTAGCGGAGCGGTAGGTCCCGGGCGGCGGGCGGTACTCGTGGGGAAGGGCCATCACTTGCTTCTTAGTAAACGCATATTTTCTCACACCTATGTTCTTGAATGTGTTCTCACGACGACAGCCCTCACTGTTAACAGAAATCAATAAAATTAGATTGACAGTCACGCTTGTGTCAGAGTTGTTCAAACCGCCCGAAGGCCTTTCACAAGGCTTAACGACTGCTGCCTAGACAACAAACGGGATTGGCTATTCACCTGCCCTCCGAAGCGCGGAGACACTCAGTTCAATTGCCACTAAATGGTCTAAGAATCCGCTGAATCTCCGTGAAATGGACGGATGGCGTAAAATTGCAAGGATTCCGCTAGACAATCAGACAAAAGAAAAAAAAACGGGGTATTCTGACATGGAAATGATATAAGCCACGTGATTTACTAATCCCACTTGTAATGTCATTTCCATTTTGTTTATCCATAGATTCAAGCGTAGCGATTTGTAGAAACGCTGGAAGACGAAGCCACTCCCCACGGTTCCACGGCCCCACAGCCCCACGGCTAGAGGGGCAGAACACCCCGAATTTATTTCTATAGAATTGTTATTTATCTATTGAAAAATTGAAAAAAGTAGCCATCGGGCCTTTTTCCACTAGCCGGCACGGCACCGGCACCGGCACGGCGATGGCTTTTTGCGCAGTTTTCATTGGTCACTGACCAGTTGTCATTGATCACTGACCAATGTCAACTCCGCAAATAGCTGTCGCCGTGTCGTTGCCGGTACCGTGCCGGCTAGAGGAAAAACGGCCATTGAGTTTATTGCCAGGTAGAGGGGCTGATGTGGAGTGTGTACTGACCTCCTCATGATGCTGAGCGCCTTGTTGACCTCGTGCTCGGCGAGGTGGTACTCTGCCGCGAGGATAGCGCACTGCTCCAGCGTCACCGACATGCCCGTCCGGTCCTTCGCGCTTTTGCACGACGTGAAGCGAACACCTGCAACGAACCAACCATCGAGTCGTTACGAGCCACTTTTTACAACAAAATCAGACATGGCCCGTATTAATAAAGGTGGCTATACAGGATGTAAGAGAAAAGGGCCACGGTCATACGAAGTGCACTGGCTTTTTTGGATGATAACAAACTAGACGGCAAGGGTTTTAAAATCCTTATCTACACATCAAAAACCTATGAGACATTCCAGGGGGCTTACCACAAGCTCTTATTGCGATTCAATTATAGGAACGTTTTAACGACGTTTTAATGACGTTTCTCATTGTCATGACAATAAGGTACGTCATTGCACAAAAAGTCGCTGAAACGTTAATACGTTCCTGTAATTGAATCGCAATAAGAGCTTGTGGTAAGCCCCCAGTACACGAAAACAAAATATCAAACATTTCAAATTTACATTTGCACATCACTAGCACCAAGTCACCAGACCGCGGAAGTGACGTGAAAAGGTAGTGCGGTGACACGTTTATTATGATTGTAATTCAATATACCTACTTACCGAACCTAATATTTAGTATGAATTTTTTGAAAAAAAAAATTGAGCTCTAATCTTGCATAGAGCATAGGCATAGGATGCCACATTGCCAGATGGACCACCTGATAGTAATTGGGCGCCACCCAGGACATCTGAAACTAAGGGAAGGAGACGCGGCGCCAACATTTTAGCGACCTGTAAACCGCGTGCGCATCCGTCCAGCTGCAAAACCTGCCTCATAACATGGAAGAGTGAATGCTGTAAACATTAGCATTACCATTCATAAGTCTAATGGCTAGCGAAGCGAGGTGAAGCACCTCTATGTTCCGCGGCACTTTCTTATGTACAGATATCCGCAGGTTCTCCATTACTTCCTCTAGAGGTTTCGTTCTTGAGGAGGCTGTAACGGAAAAATATTTATCATTAACACAGTGTAAAGTTGTCCTTAAGTACAGTCAGCGAGAAAAGTCACTGAATATCTCTAAAGATTTTCAGTTTTTCAAATCGCGTGCAGTTTTGTTTTGCATAAGTTGTGGTTTGGTTTTTACGATGTTTACCAACATTTATAAAATAAAGAGTATTGACCGGTTTGAAAAATTGAGCAAAGCTTTTTTAATGACTTCCATAGCACATATTCAAAGATCGATGATACACAACCCTCACTATGGCTATTATTACGTTAAGGGTGTGTTTCCACTGACACGGAGCTGGGCGGAGTGGAGCGGAGCGGCGGACTGTGATGGGCCAAGACCGGAGTGGAGATTGCGAGCACTGCGATTGGCCAATTCACGGTCCGCTCCGCCCAGCTCCGCGTCAGTGGAAACGCACCCTAATAATCCACAAACCAAGAGGATTTATAGAAAAAAAAATACAATTTTTTTTTTATTGCGGTTTAAAACTCACTCACCTCTGCTAGAAGCCATCTGGTCCGTGGGGAATGTCTTGCTGTACTTATGGTAGTACTTATTCAGTCTGTCGTAGTTGTCACAGTTGGAATGGTACTGCGGCGTCGTCTCGCCGAGAGCTTCGGCTAATGTCGCCTTCTCGTTCACACCGATGTTGAAGAACACCGCCGTTATCGTGAAAGATAGGTGCTGAAATAAATCGCTGTAGTTGTACGTGCTTGCGCGGTCGGACTTATGGTGTGATTATACAAGATGAACCTACCACCTACCTGTCACGTTGGGTTCTGACTATCTGGTGAAACGTGGGCTTTGAGTTGGTTAATACCTCCACAATGTGGTGGTGTATGGCCACTCAAGTCTCTGACTACCCCCGAATGGGGATAAAAAAGTCGTGACGTTATATATTTATACAAGATGAATTCGTAATCATGGGCATCCTTTTAAACTATGACTCTACACGTGATTCAGAATATTTTGGGAAAATAAATAAAAATATAGATTCATACAAAATATTGCTCGAGTACGCAAATAAGCAACAAAGAAACATCATACCCATATTTCATTTCTATTTACATTATGTCAGGCGATAAACGATGTTAATAGAATATTGGTTTATTAATACTGGCCTTAGTGTAGTCACGTTCAGTTTGTTACACAGAATTAGAACCAAAACATTTGTGTACTGACCTCTTTGGATGTAAACTTGGCATACAAGGAGTCTGATATCGGTATGTGCACTGTGAGCGCGCCCCTCGTGCCGCACACTTGTGGCATCGCCGTGTTGCTGTAACAAACAACTTCACAGTTCAGGGGCCCTACCACCACCTCTTATAGCAGTATTGTTTTAACGTTTCAGCGACTTTTTGTGCAATGACGTTTCTTATTGTCATGACAATAAGGTACGTCATTGCACAAAAAGTCGCTGAAACGTTAAAACTTTCCTATAATTGAATCGCGATAAGAAGTCGTGGTAAGCCCCCAGTTATGTCACGGGGTTTTCACTATAAGGCCCGCCATATACATACGGAATTTCCGTACGGAATGCCGTTTCGAAATATCGAATCGGGGTTTCCCAACGCGATACTTCCATACATTTGGATGGATTTACTGCGTTCGGAATCACCGATTCGATATTTCGAAACGCAATTCCGTACAGAAAATTCGGTATGTATGTGGCGGGCCTAAAGGTGCGATTTCGAGGGACGCCGCAGACGGCAGGCAGCAGCGTGAAACGGCGACGGCATGTGCTGCGACGTGAGACGGCATTACTTTGCAGTATTAATTTCTATGAGACCGATTCTGATAACGATTGCAACTGCCGCGACACGGCACGCACGCGAGGTAAACTACATAGTAAATATAAATAAATACTAAAGAGTAATGCCGTCTGCCGTCGTGGCACAAGCCGTCGCCATCTGATGCTACCGTCTGCTGCGTCCCGCGAAATCGCACCTTTATATAGTCAATAATATTTATGTATCATCATGCTGAAAACATGTACTAAACTAGCAAAGCTGCAGGCAAAAGCTAGTTCATATACTACCTATGTCCGACTTTGGTTAATGTGAACACGACGGTCTGCAAGTCTTCCACTGCCACCACCATGTCGCCCCACATGGCCTTCTCCGTGGAGTACAGGGAGAGGAGGCCCTCGAACCCGCACAGCGGGCCCAGGCCCGAGGCCAGCAGCCTCACTATGACGTCACCCGGCACTGAGCACAGCCAGCACAGCAGCCCTGACGTCACCGTCGTCAGCTGATAATGAATTATACCCCATTTATTATAACATTAGAAATAAGAGGCTCGTAGAAGCAGGGATCCAAAACATTTTATTTCAAAGTCAAAACAACTTTTATTTAGAGTGGTTACATTAAAATTGTTTTCACATAAAACAATGCTAAATACTTCGATAACCAAAATAAAAGTACTTTTTATACTATGTTTTATTTATAATAACATCGTATCACTCATTTTAAACTGACCATAAAAAAATAATGAAAAAATAAACGATGGTGAATGACTCAATGACAAACACTTACAGAAATTTATTTACGTCAATTTCATAGACAACATAATCCGACAAAATTATAAATACCCTGCTGTCATAACCTCTGAACGAATTAGGTAACATTTTAGATTTGTTAGGATTATAGTGGAACGAAACACATTCCCGGTATTGTTCACCCCTGCTTCTTTTAGGTTTTTAGCATTGACACTTAATTTTAAATTTGACTGAAATGATAATATTTAAATGAAAGACAATTTATTTTATAATATAAATAATTAAAATAATTACAGTTAGGTGTGACAAGCTGGTATATAAATAGATTATAATAAATTCGACGTCAATCATAACTGTAACATGTTATTTGTACTTTTGTTACAAAGTGGACACTAAAAATAACCTTTTTTAACTTCTGTCTAATGCTATAATAAATGGAGTATAGGTTTGATGAAAATTTCGTTTGGACAACCGTTTGGCGCAATGGTTCGAGCGCAGGCTCGGCGTTATACATCGGGTGGTTGCGAGTTCGATTCCCTGCAGAGGCAAGGATTATCATAGTTTGACAAATGATGGTATCGTTGGTAGCGTCTTGATCGTCCGTTAGTTATAGGCTGTGTGACGTCATATTAAATTGAATATGGTGCCCTCTAGAGGACATAATGTCATAAACTAAACAAAATCATATAGTCATATGCCACTTTGCCCTAAAGGAGTAGGTCATTTAGGGCAAAGTGGTCAGACCACGGCTATCCTCTAGCAGCTAGCTAGATTAAAAAATAGTTATTGTTTCACAATTTTTTGAGCGTGACTTTTCGGCAAGGACCCTTACCTATACAAGAGATTTATTATAGTGGGCCCCCTACCAACCGTGAGGTTATAAAAAGGAGGCACACTATACCTGGTAAGGTAACCCAAAGGCGTCAGGGACCATCTACGGTAGGTCCTGCCGCCAGAGCATACGCTCTAGTACTCAATATGCAAGTTGCACCGTGATCGCTCACTACCATTTATTCTGAATGGTGCCGGAGCTGTACGGCACGCTCACTTCCCGATACGCATAGCGCTCAACGCAGACGCCAGCGCAAACCAACGCACAACGCAACGCATAACGCCTAACGCACCTACCCAAGACCTACAGCCGGGTGGCCGGAAAGCTAATCTAGCTTGTGATTTTTCAGCAGTCGGGTTTTAGTTTTTGAACTAACTTTTATTTGTCATAATAATTGTGGATGGTGAAGTACTCACAGCCTGCGAGAAGCAAGTGTCCCGTCTAGTCTGCAAGGCCGCGTGTTCCCTCGCCCAGTGCGGCGGCTCGCAGCGCAGGCGCAGCGCCGCGTGCGCCGCCAAACAACACTTAGACACCTCGTGAGCACCGCCCTTTACACTATCCATGTAACTCTTCAACGCTTCTAGCTCGTCTTCTGTGTGTTCACCTGTGACGTCACAAGCTAGTAGTAGAATGACATAAGGCCACGGAACGACCACGCTTTGGACTCCAATGAAGAATAACATGCATCAAAATTATTCCGAATAAAGTGCGGAGGGAGCGGTAACGCTGTTGTGATTGGTTTATAGAAAATAATAATAGTCTGTGATTGGTCGTTCGTAAATCTTGAAACGATACTTTTACTGCATTGGGTTATAGAAATGCATTTTATATTTTTTTATTTATGGGTCAAATTGAACGTGTTTGTAAGGCGAACTATCAATATTTGCCGTTTCAAGTTTAATTCCAAACGGCGTACGACAACTTACTATGCGATTAAAATAAGAATAGGACCGACCTAGCGCAATGTTGTGACGTCACATCTGCAACTTAGTACGGCTCTCAGCTAACTTCACTCAGAAGTACAGTACTTTATATGAGTGAAGTTAGCCGAGAGCCCGTCCTATTCTTATTTTAATCTCATTGTATCAGTAGCCTAGGGGCGAACACGTTGGGCTAGCTATCAGAAGGTCCCAGGTTTTTATATGTATTTTCATCTATGTGCACAATTTACAGTTCGCTTACGGTGAGGGAAAACATCGTGAGGAAACCTACCTATCCCTTGGGATTAGGTAATAGTCAGTTCCTGTATACACGGCGACAAGGTTCACCACCTGCCACGTTGGGTTCTGACTATTTGGTGAAACGTGGGCTTTGAGTTGGCTTAATACCTCCACAATGTGGTGGTGTATGGCCACTCAAGCCTCAGACTACCCCCGAATGGGGATAAAAGTCGTGACGTATAATTCTTTTTTTTCATTTGTACCTATATTACTTATACTGTACAAAGTATTTGTAGCACGGTACTTACCATTGTTTTTAATAATCGCCATGACAGCCGCGACGACCGCATTCAGAGAGTCCTCAAGACCAATACCTACGTTCCTGAGGTACATAAGATTGCTATCCCTAGTGGCCTGGTCTACTTGCCCAACATTGGGCAAAGTTACTGAGTCGCGCCGCAGTTCCGTCGTCTGGAAAGATGGAAATGTGGCGATTTAAACACGAGTACTGAATAGCCAATCTTTGCACAAGGTCATTGGTTAAAAATAGCGTGGCCAATATTTATGCCAATTTTATTACCAATTCAGTGTCTTTATGCAACATAGATATTTCGCATTCGCTAGAATTCTAAAAATCATGAAATAATCATACATAGAAAAAATCGCTTAGACAAAAATATAATAACTGTCGCTTGGTTTTGCTCTCATTATGGGACAATATGTAAACACAATTTGGTTTTGCAGGCCCAAACAAAAAAATAATCGCCGTTGAATAAAAATAAGCATCAGCATCATTTTATATACATCGCATGATACAATTGCAAAATAACAAGTATTATCACAAGTGTCACGCTTATTGCAATTTATAGAAAGTTATGAAGGAGTTACACTGTCATTACAAATCACTTTTGCAATAGGAATGCTTTAAAAAAATGGGACTAGGCACGCCACACACTCAAACTTACTCCTGTAAGGCAGGATCGAAAATGGTCTCCAACGATGACGCCAAGGTTTGACCCTCGACGAGTCCCGGGGAAAAGCTAAGTTGTCTCGGAACGCATTAATATAATCAAAAGAAAGTATAGGAGTACTAGAAATGCTTTGCAAATCCATTGTAAATTGAAAAAAACTGACAGTAAATTAATAGTATTCACACAGGCGTTACTAAAATAGGGCTGTTGCATACAGCCATATTTTTTATCAAAACACTTAAGACAAGGTGGTAGAGCCAAACTGTAGCCAATTGACTGCAGCTCATAAACGGGCTGGCTCAACCGGGGTAGTACCACCCTCTCACAGAAGATCGGCGCAAAGCAGTATTACAGCTGCGTTTCGTACGATGAGTGAGAGAGCCGTAAGGCCACCCCCCCTCCCTCTCCCTCCATCCCACTCCCCTTCAGGTCGGCAATGTGCGAGCAATGCCTTTGGTATTGTAGCATTTATAGGCTACGGTAACTGCTTAACATCAGGCGGGCCGTACGCTTTTTGCCACCGCAGTCCTATAAAAAAAAGACTAAGTATAATTCTTACCTTCTTCTTATCGTTCTTGTTCAAACTGTCGACGAGGCATCTATATGATACTTGCTCCAACGACGCCGAACTCTTGAAGTCATGCCGTAAGCTACCGTTCCGTGCCTTATTCGAATCGAACGACAAACTATGCGCTTCATTCAACCTCGGATTCGGCAGCTTCACTGAACGAAAGGAATGATTCAAATTCGCTCTTTCCTCGCTCTTGAAGTAATCGTTATGGAATTGCAGATCGAAGTCTGGGAGTTTGGGTTTCTTGGTGCAATTGTTGGTGCAAATGTTTGGTACGCTGGACGAGAGGGTTGGGCCGTCGACTGTTGGCGTGGTCTCCTTGGAGCTGGAGCTGGAGGATGCGTCGAAGGTGTCGCACTCTGAACTGGCTGCGTCGAACACGCTGAGTTGCTCTGTTAGTCGCACTATTGTGGCCATTGTCTGGGAACAGAATTGATAGAAAATAATAAAAACAGTAACAAACGTTGTAAAATGTGGTCTGTGTTGTATGCTTTGTGGTGACTTTTTAGACCGGTCCAGATGTTTGAAAGTTGGCCAAATTGTTTGCAAGTGAAAAATATATCACCAGCCCCACACACCAACTGTATGGTCCCAAACTAAGCAACGCTTACTATATGGGTACCGTACAATGGACCAGGGCAAATAACAAGAAGGCTGTTTCCAAAATTCTATTTAGTTGTTTACGTTCAAACCATTGGGCCAGGCGTCCATAAATTACGTGAGGCATTTAGGGGGGAGGGGGGTAGAGAAAAATCTCACCAAATCTCACGTGGGGGAGAGGGGGGGTCTCGGCAAATCTCACGTAATTTTTTTTTACCGCAAGAAACAGTGTAAAATTGCAAAAAAATACAGGGTTAAATTAAGTAAAACATGTTTTTCGCCTAGAATATAGCTTTTGAAAAATCTCACGTGAGATTAGAGGGGGAGGGAGGGGGTCGATCAAAATCTCACGAAATCTCACCATGGGGGGGGGGGGGGGTCGAAAAATCACAAAAATCACCTCAGGTAATTTATGGACGCCCCCAAAGAAGTCAATCTGAGTATCACTATATCGCCCCCGATTATTGTACGTTACCCCATAATAACGTTGCTTAGGTTGGAACACGGATCAACCACTATTATTAGACTCCGCACTAGGAATAACTTGCATCAAAATTCCGAAAAAAAATACGGGCGGGAGTGGAATCAACGCTATTGTGATTGATCAAACCCCGTTCAGGAATACGTGGCTGTATATTTATGGTTGTAATTAACTGCTTACCTGTTGGTCAACGTCTTCGCTATTGTTTTTGGGCCAGCCGATGTACGAGAGCGACTCCTCGACTGCTGACGGCTCCCATTGCATTAGTATGCTTTTCACTTTGCTCTTAACACCTAGGTAGAATAATCGCAATCACTTAATACGAATTGTTCAAAAATGTTAAGCTTATTCTTGACATTATCAAAATCAGATCATAACTTGTTACATATTTGGTGCTAATATTGGATAAAATAGTAGAAGCAAGATTAAAGAATCTTGCGAATACTTGCGAGAGTAGCGTTATAAACCCGTTCAACTCATTAGGCTGCTGTACATTTCTGCCCAGCTCACCCTACAGCACAGACCAAACACTCTTTGGACTAAGTAGAAATTACTTGCATCAAAATAATTCCGCGAAACATGCATAACATAATTCCGAAAGTGCGGAGCCCAAAGGGTATATAGTCCGTGGTATTCAAACCTTCAAGTATGTTCTCCACCCCCGCCTGCTTCGCCTGTACCATCATGAGGATCCTGTCGGCGTCAAGCGCGAGCTCGTCGCGAAGCCGCCTGACAGTCGCCACGGTGTCGTATTCCGCCTGTATTTTGTTCGTGATCGAACTTAACTCGGCTTTTGTACTGTTTATGTCCTTCACTTGCTGGACTAGCCTGGAAATTTTATGGCTAGTTTATTCTAAGTGCTTATTAATAGCGTACAAGCTGATGATAGCTACGGCACTGAAAAGGTCGTGACGTTTGTAGCGGATTTAGGGTTCTTATTGTTTTTTTTAATGATTATTTATTTAGAAACTCTTTTTAAGGATTAACAGGCATGGACCCCTAATATCGGGCCCTAAATATGGGATAGTGTAATCCACGTTTAATTTGAAAATACACTGACTATAACACAAATACATTTAAATATAGCCTCAGAAGTAAGGGGTCGTCCATAAATTACGTGAGGTGATTTTTGAGATTTTTCGATCCCCTCCCCCTTGATGAGATTTAGTGAGATTTTGCTCGACCCCATCCCTCCCCCTCTAATCTCACGTGAGATTTTTCAAAAGCTATATTCTAGAGGATAATCATGTTTTACTTAATTAAACAAAAAACAAGTTGAAGTAAAAGTTAAGTTTAGCTTAAAAAAGAAAAACTTAATTTAAACCAGTTTTCTTGCAATTTTACACTGTTTTTTGCGGTAAAAAAATTACGTGAGATTTGCCGAGACCCCCCCTCTCCCCACGTGAGATTTGGTGAGATTTTGCGATTTTGCTCGACCCGCTCCCCCCCATAAATGCCTCACGTAATTTATGGACGCCCCCTAAGTTCCTCCAACTAATTAGGTCAGGGGGCTTACCACAAGCTCTTATTGCGATTCAATTATAGGAACGTTTGAACGACGTTTTAATGACGTTTCTTATTGTCATGACAATAAGGTACGTCATTGCACAAAAAGTCGCTGAAACGTTAATACGTTCCTGTAATTGAATCGCAATAAGAGCTTGTGGTTAGCCCCCAGGGCTTGTTTCAGAATCGTTGGATAACTTATATCCACCAAATAAATATGACATTTTGACCGATTTCCATAGAATATCTGTCAAAACGCTATATTTATCTGGTGGACAAAAAGTATCTGACGGTTCTAAGACAGGTCCTTAGACTACTAAAGCTCGTATGCAGATTTGACAGATGTTCCATATATTAAATGTCAAAACTGCATCTTAAGATGAATCTTAACTATGAGATGCATTTATTAATACGGGCCTAGGACACTTGGAAGTGTAATTGAAGTTGACAATGCGACTTGCCTGATCAGTCCGCCAGTGCGTTCCGCGGTGTGCGTGTGCGCAGCGAACGCGCCCACAGTGAGCACGTCGTGGAACCCAGTCTTGTTGATGGTGTCATTGTGCACCCATAGCCGCTGGAGATGCAGATTTATGGGCGCAAATTCCAAACTCGAGTCGTCTGTTAAATAAACGTAGATTGTACATACCAATACTACACCACCAAGCCAACTAGGCGCTCGGGTATAAATATCAAATGATAATAAGTCAATGATTCCGCGGTCGTTCCACCACGTAGTGGGAGCTAATGCCACAGGAGTGCCCAGGCATTGGCCCAGGCATTGGCCCAGGCATTCACTACGTTGTGGACGGACCGCGGAATCATTGATTTATTATCATTTGATATTTATACCCGAGCGCCTAGTTGGCTTGGTGGAGGAGTACAAACGGTGTTATTACCACGGCAATTAGAGCCAAGCTGTAGCCAATTGACTGCAGCTCATATACGGGCTGGCTCGACTGGCGTAATTCCACCCTCTCACAGAAGACAGCTATTACAGCTGCGTTTCGTACGATGAGTGAGAGCTCGAAATCCCCCCTTTTACCCTCTCACTGTTCCACTCCCCTTCACGTCGGCAATGTGCGAGCGATGCTTTTGGTATTTCAAACATCTATAGGCTACGATAACTGCTTAAGAGGCTATGCACTCGGAGCAACTTTAGTTGCCGAAACTATCAAACTTTTAACGGATTTTTGGCAGTTGCAACCAAGAATTGCCAGTTGCAGCAACGGTTGCCACGATTGCCGCGAACGTTTTATATGAAAACAGCTAGTTGCTGCAAAAGTTGCCCGTGTGCATAGCCCCACAGAGTAAAGACTAAAGAAAGAGGTGCCCTTATTAGATATATGTATGAAAAAAACGTGGTCATTGTTTTTTCATTTTTACCCGACTACGGCGGAGGGTTATGATTTTGACCGGTATGTATGTATGTATGTATGTATGTATGTATGTATGTGCATCTGTTCCCACCTAACTTCCAAACTACTTGTCGTAATTTGACAAATGAGGTATCGTTAGAAGCGGCTTAATGGCGCGCTGGTTATAGGCTATGTGACGTTACATAAAATTGCATATGGCGCCTTCTAGAGGACATAATGTCATGAACTAAAAAATAAACTTTTTTTAATAAAACCGTGTGGGGTATCAAATGAAAGAGCTTGATGAGCACATTTCAAAAATATATATATTGTTACCTATAACTCAAAAATATTTAAATAAAAAGTAAGTTTAAAAACTAAAACCCGACTACTGAAAAATCGCGCTCTAAAAAGTATGAAACAAGAAAATATTCTCATCTAGAGGATAGCCGTGGTCCGTGTTCATATGCCATTTGGCCCTAAAGAACCTACACGGACCACGGCTATCCTCTAGATGAGAATATTTTCTTGTTTCATACTTTTTAGAGCGCGATTTTTCAGTAGTCGGGTTTTAGTTTTTCATTGTTCTATCTACCGGTAAATAGTTGAACTACTCGCTTCGTTTTATGTCGATGTTAGTACTAGGCCGACCACTCGGCCGAGTTGCTTAGGGCCAGTCCCCTTAGTAATTGGTCCATGGCATAGCCCCTTAAATCAGTTGGGCTAAAACACTTGTTTTCCATCATAGTCCCGTTAACAAAAATACAACAGTGGCGTCTTATGTTATTAGTATGTAAACGTACCCATTCCTTCCACTCGACACCACCAAAACGACACCACCGGTGGTGTCGTATGGAATCTCTAGTCCATACGACACCACCGACTATTAGTGAGGTTACCTACATACAAAGTTGTTGATATGAAAACTCCAATTAAGTTCAAGCAGTTTCATTAATGAGGTATGTCATTTGATAAAGTTTATATTTATCTGTTAGTTTAGTTAGTTTAGTTTATATTTATTTCATAAACTCTGTTTTATTAATTATCGTTTAACTATAGATAACTTGAAATAATAACTTTGGGGTCGGATCAATGTATGTGATGTTGTCTGATATTTATTTATTTATTTTAATGAACTGGGAGCTGTTTGTCAAAAACACGCGTTTCTGGACATCACTAGGGTGGTGTCGTATGGACTAGAGATTCCAAACGACCACACCGATGGTGTCGTATTGGTGGTGTCGAGTGGAAGGAACGAACGTACCTTTCCTGGCGCTAGGCTTGAAGTACGTGTTCTCTTGGTGCTGCATTGCCCTCCTGGAGTGGCAGTAGTGCTTGAGCAGCGACACGTGGGTGCTGGCCAAGTCCAGCTGCCGCGCTTGCCACCGCCCACTGATGGGCACCGACACCAACTCCTCGACTAACTCCTTCTCCCTTTGAATGTATATGTCTCTAGGGAAAAAAATATGGGAGAATAATACACAGGACCGGTCGTTGTGGAAAACCTTGGGGAGGCCTATGTCCAACAGTTTGTCTTTTGGCTGAAATGCTGATGATGATGATCAATAGTCAATACTAAGATATTATACATATACAAGGTGAAAAAGAAAGGAAATAACAAGTTGCAATACTACCTCCCGGATTCGATTTTGAGCATTACGTTACATAACGTAATGCTCAAAATCTGTAACGTTACATTACAGGCGATTGCTCCCGGTGAGGAGCACCTTAAGAATTCACGATTAACGATAAAGAATTCACAAAGATAAATCAATGATCAGTGAACTTTAATCGGTAAAAATGCACACTAAGGGCGTTTGTGCACTACACGGAATTTTACGGTCCGGCGGTCCGATTTTGTACGGTCCGGTATGGCACGCCTTCAATGTATATACTAGCTTGTGCACTATACGTAATTTTACCATCCGACATTTTACTTTTCTCCATCCCGGACCGTTTTTTCCGGTCCGAGATGACAGCAATGAAAAACGTGTTTATGCTTGTGCACTGCGTCCGCGATCCGTATTATTCATGAGCGGGTGGGGTGGGCGCGGGGGAGGGGGGACGTAGGTTTTGTATTTTGCTTTTTGATATTTTGACACTGTCACTTTGTTTTTGTAAAGGCCAAGTGTAATGACGCCTGCGTGGCGTGTAGTTTCAAAGAGAGCTAACCTAAACTGCGCCGCACCGATCCGAGTAAAGACGGACAAGTGCACAAGCCAATCATCCGTTTCTTTCATGCCATACCGGACCGTAAAAAATCGGACCGCCGGACCGTAAAATTCCGTGTAGTGCACAAACGCCCTTAGACCCCATACACCTGGGTGTATACAACGCGTTATATTAAACACTCACAGCAGCTGTATAGGCATCAAATAGCACATCTTCGGCTCAGCCATGATCTCGTGCACTGTGATGTCCCCGCCAAGTCCCGAATGGAACCTATACGTCACTTGGTGGCTGTTCAAGAAGTTCTGCTTCAGAAGACTGCCGTACGATGGAAACTTGAGCTTCAAGCCCAGTCTCGGAGGCAGGGACTGCGAACGACGGTGGCAGAGGACCTTCTGCGGTATGTCGATACAGTTTCTATCGTTCGTGTGGCTCGGACTGGTGCCTATGTACGACGGCTCCAGGCTCCAGCCGTTTATGGTGACGAAGCCGACAGTCTTCTGGCCTCGGGTCGTGAGCGCCACGCGCATCCTTTGGGCTTCCTGGTGACGAAGAGTTCATTATTCATGTTATAGAGAAGTAAGAAATGTAAGAACTGTGTAAACTGCTACCCACATAGAAATACCGAGTGTTTGAAAAGTACGAAATAATAAAGCCGGAAACCCACCAGACTTTTTTATTCTATGGTGGTACGGAACCTTTTATGTGCAAGTCCGACACGCACTTGGCTGTTTTTTTTTATTTCCTAAGACATGCAGGTTTCTTGAATGTTAGTGGCTAGTTCGATGTGTTTGAAGGCTGCAACACGAAAGTTGTCGCAATAAAAACGCCCATAACTCGGAAACTATCATAGTATAGTTTGTCGTTTTGTTGGTCTTCACTAGGCATCCGCATATCAGCTACCATCTTAATTAAGCCGGAAACCCACCGCGGCGTACGGAGAGGCCACGAAATGACGTCATGCATACATTTTCTTGCAAAGCGAGGCGTGACCCATGTGCGTGGCCTCTCCGTGCACCGCGGTGGGTTTCCGGCTTAATTAAGATGGTTAATATGCAGATTAACAAACTATACTATGATAGTTTCCGAGTTATGGGCGTTTTTATATTTGCGACAACTTTCGTGTTGCGGCCTTCGAACACTTCAAACTTGCCACAAATATTCAAGAAACCTGCATGTCTTAGGAAAAGAAAAAAAACAGCCAAGTGCGTGTCGGACTCGCACATAAAAGGTTCCGTACCACCATAGAATAAAAAGTCGAAAATATCATGTTTCTTGTGTGTTCCCCTTTATTTTTATACTTTTTTATTTTTAGTATTTGTTGTTGTAGCGGCAACAGAAATACACATTCTGTGAAAATTTCAAGTCTACCTATTACGGTTAGTGAGATATAGCCCGCTGACAGACGGACAGCGTAGGCTTAGTAATAGGGTTCCGTTGGCACCCTTTGGGTACGGACCCTAAAAAATCTAAATAAATATGCAATACACCAGCCCGCACTGGGCCAACGTGGTGGATTATGGCCTGAATCCTCGCATTAAGGGAAGGCCCGTGCGCAGCACTCCTAGCCAAATGGCTTCATCTACAAGCGTTTCTACAAATCGCTACGCTTAAATTATGTAAATAACATTAGAAGTCGATAAGTATCACGTGACTTACGTCATTTCCATACATGAAGCGTAGCGATTTGTATATAGGATATAGTCCTCCTCATCGATTTCGATGACGGCGCCCCGTAAAGTTCTATTGCGTCCTAGCGTGAGCCCTGATGTGGCTCGCTAAGCCAAATTTGGTTTTGAATACCCGATCGCAGGTGTTGCAGTATAATTGCCCTTGAGAATTATACGTGTAAGTATAAGAGACCTTAGGTTTCTCCTTACGTATTTGGCGTAGGTTAAGTCGCCTCGAATCCCTTGCGGTAAGCGATTTGTAGAAACGCTTGTGGACGAAGCCAAGTGGCCAGGGAGGCTGGAGTGGGACGTTTAGTACCTGTATAGTGGAAAGGAGCATGGAGGTGTACCCCATAGGCACCGCTGTCTCGGAGACCCGCTCCTTGACGTCATAGACCACGAGGCGGACCACAGCCGCGCCGGTCAGACCGTCACACGCACGGAACAGTATCGTCTTCGAGAAGCTCGGGTTACTGCACGTCTGCGCAAAGTATAGGGTTTATTTTTATGGGACTAAGCCCGCCATACACTCCCACCACTGTTACTCCTGTAAGCCAGGATCGACAATGGTGTCCAACGATGACGCTAAGGTTTGACCCTCGACGAGTCCCGGGGAAAAGCTAAGTTGTCTTGGAACCCCCACGGGAAGTACGGTTGGAAAAATATTTTTTTTATGTCAGTATAGTGTTAAACAAGCGTACGACACGCTTGATGTTAAAAAGATACCGTAGCTTATAAATGCTGGGTTACTTTTCTTTTTACTTGTTTTCACTTTAGCATATTTAATTTCAAAATATGAACGAGTATTCGGTATCGGCATCCCCAATGCTCTGCCCCATATGTAATGGCTTCCATATACGATGCTACCTACACTCGACTCCCTAGAGTAGTATATCAACGTATTAATCACATCACAGAGCGTTGCTTGTGAGTACGTATTTGTTATCCACTAGTCAATAAAGTCCTTGGACCTCTGTATTCTATAACTCACCTCACTGACTTCAGTGGCGCCGTATCTGACGCACATTCCCTTCTCGTACTTGACGTAGATGACGATCATTGGCGACGGTGGCCTGCCGTGGGCGTCGCACAGCAGGTTGTCGCATGACAGAGCCAGCTCGCATAGCGGCACCTCATTCATATCTATTAACAAAATACAATAATTTACAAAAATAATAATAAAAGGTTAATGTCAATGAATGCGTCTAGAAAAGGCGAGCGGTGAGCCTTTTATGACTATATGCCTAAGCAGTCAGACGTCAACCCTGAAGACCTCATATAGACGCAACCAATGACGCGGCCCAAAAATAGATAGACTTAAGATAGAGGATAAAACTTGGTATAACTGGCCACTGTCAGTAACTAGCCACTGCGTATTTTATACGTCTAAAATAAATCAGGTAATAACCAGTTATCATTACCCTGTTTTAGACAATTACAATACATAGTGGCCAGTTACTGACAATGGCCAGTTATACCTAGTTTTACCTTCTATCTTAAGCAACGGACTCGTTAAGGATCAGAAGACAAATGTTGCGATGGAGACAAATATTCGAGTCATCAGTCACGACTTGCTATTTACGATTATGCGTCACGAGGTGCAAGCTAACCGACTGCGCAGACCACACAGACTGAAATGGACACACTAAACAGGCGACGACGAGGAAAATTACAAATGAAAGCGCTTGATCGAGGCAGTGCGAACAATTGCCTCGCGAGACACGTCATACTAAGCGAAGATAAGCATACTCAGGAAACTGCTCGCACCTATCTACATTATTTACCAGCGTATTTATGATTGAATGGTTCAATTTTGATCCAGTGATTGGGCCGCAAAGGTTGTGGCTTGAGGCCCCATTTAATACTTCTCGAGGCAGTCCCGCAGAGACTAAGGCCCTTCGCACACGGCATCAGAACGTAAGCGTATCGTAATACGCACGTAGAACGAGAGCAATACGAGCACGTACATTTTCAAAGAAGTCAAAGACGAAGCGGTGTGCCAGCGAATGAGATTACGCTTCATCTGCGGAATTGTTTGAAGATGTACGTGTTCGTATTGCTCTCGTTCTACGCGCGTATTACGATACGCTTACGTTACGACGCCGTGTGCGAAGGGGCTGAGAAGTGTTACTGTCACCAGTCACTGGATCAATTGTGTATTTTTTTTTTTGGCCTAGTTATTTATTGCAAACTGTCTCCTTTATGGGACATTGTACACCTGACTTTATAATGAGTGATCATGTTCTCAGAAGTACCAAGCAGCGATTCAAGTTTAGTATCAAATTACGATGATATAGGTATAAAATACTGAGAACTTTGCAGACCGTCACTTTCTTAATCTATAAAACGTTGACGCGACATTTTGTCATAGAAATTCGATAGGAACAGTCCATGAACTTTAAATGATATGTATAGATGGGTTATCTCGTTACTAAACCGTGTTCAAAATACGACCTACTATTAAAAAATATATATTTCTTTATTAAAAAATCATATATTTAACATATTCAGAGTAGGTACAGACAGACCATAGATGGATAGGCTAGTAAATATTAATCAAAGGTACAGATACACTCCCTTTACAGTATATTTATGTGGCGGAATAAAAACCAATTTAATTTTCAATTTTAATTTTCTTAGGAACAATGCTATTCATTAGCTCACACATTGCATGCAATATAACGCATGTTTTACGAAATCGTACAGTGTATTTGTCGACAACAATTTGCCATACAAATGGCTATCGACTAGCGTCTATAGCGAAAATAAAGACTAATGGCCGGCGCAGACTGAGGACGGCAGGGGAGAGGATTTTAATTTTTATCAATCGAATTTAATACTTATCCAATCGAAATAAGATGCTCCGGCGTGCTCTTCGGCGCACCGAGAAAACTGCTCCGAGATGCTCCAGGGTCGATCACCGAGCGTTGAAATATATACCTTATTTCCATTGGATAAGTTTTAAATTGGATTGATGAAAATTAAAATCTTCTCCCCTACCGTCTCCAGTGGGCGCCGGCCATAATAGTAACGCTATTGGTCAATATCTACAACGCATTGCCGCTAGATGGCGGCTTTAATAATAATAATGTTCTTTTATTATATAAAGACTTCAGCGCATTGCCGCTAGATGGCGGTTTTTACGAATAAATGTTTTGCACTTATAAAAATGTAAAATATACGAGCGGTTGATTGATTCGACGCAGTTTTACAAAAAAGGTGTTTATTTCTCCGAATCCTAAATTATCCAAGCCAGCGACCTGTTTAAGGATTATTTAGCTATAAAGTAAAGTAGTATTTGAGCACTTACCAGTCACGATGCCTTTCTGTAGTCTATAAGTAGCTATATCTAGTATCGGTCTGATTTTGTTCAGTCTTTCTTTGAGTGCTAGGACCTGGGACTGAATATTATCATATGGGGCCAAATCTATTGCTTTCAGCCACATTGTGCGTTCAGATTCATGGAATGTTGCCATTTTATAACATACGCCATTGTCCCAAACTGAAAATAAAAACTGGTTCTTAAGTAAACAATTGAAGGCAATAATAATAGAGTAGATAGAGGGGCCCTCAAACAAGAGGTCACAGGTTCAATCCCATTGCTGGCCTAAACTGTTGACGTGTGCCCACTCCGTGGACAAGCATTTAGAATAGTTTATAAGGGCTTACGGGACTATCGATGAATTCAAACTGAGCGGCTGTGAATTTAGGCGTGCGGGAGTCACTGCACAATAGCAAATATTATGCTGCATCCACATTTCCGTGTCATTACACGTTCCATTCACATTACCATCAGCCCGATTCACGTAATAAAAACCGTAACGATATCGTACCGACCATAGTCGTTGATAGCCTTTTCGTCATGGCAACAAGTCGTTGGGTAACTGTTTTTGTTTGAGTTGAAGTCCTATCGAACTGCGTTCAAGGAACACGTGAATACCAACTTTTGATAGGATTTCGAACGACTTTCGAACTTCAGCGTTATTTGGATTGTTTGTTTTTACGTGAATAGGGCTACAGTACTAACACGCGTTGATAACACGGTTACGGGGTAATGTTACGGTAATTTAAACGCAGCGAGCTTCTGTGAGAAGTGCGTTCGTGTGTCTGTGAGTATTTATTTTTTGGGTCAACCAATCACATGTTAACGTACCTATTTGGAATGGCCAATGTCCATTTTCGTCTTGTGACTGGACCTTGACCTGATGGTGTCCCAGTACTATAACTCCCATGGGCTCGTACCATGGCTCCGGACCCTTCAGGTAGAACAATAAATTCCCACGGAGACGGAACCATCGCACGGAACAACCTATAGAGGAATTTGT
This sequence comes from Drymonia ruficornis, assembly GCA_947859195.1. Lineage (NCBI taxonomy): Eukaryota > Metazoa > Arthropoda > Insecta > Lepidoptera > Notodontidae > Drymonia > Drymonia ruficornis. The sequence goes on from OX401907.1 coordinate 4,068,489, forward strand.
AGATGTAACTCTATACATAGAAGGCATGTTTCTAAAACAATGATACTAAACCAGAACAAGACCTACAGTGCAAAATAATATCTAAAACTTTTTCAATATAACTTGTTTTTTTAAATGATAATAGTGAGGTTACAAATCAGAAAATAAATCAGAAATCAAAAGTGTATTTAGGTTGTTGTAGAAAAAAAAGCCTATTTATGAAGCAAATAATTGAAGTATAATAAATATACTAAGCATATCATAATAGAAGCAACATCCATTTTGACTAAATTAGATTTGATTAAAAAATGAAAAATTAAAGGATCTAAAAGATATTGATTACTGCACAACATGATATTAACCATTGCTTACTAAATTACTACAATAACCCAAAATGAAATGAGTAGGTATGTAAGTATGGATGGATTGTAAGGATATTTTGAACATAGCTACAGCGCATGACTATCTGTAGAAGGAAAGGCATTTATCCTCTGTATCCAATGATTCATACTGACAAATCCGTCTTTTGATATAGGTATTGTTGTCTTTTTATATTGCAGTTATAAAATAGAGACAATAACACTTGTTCGTGAAAACCTAGAGTTAGTGAAATTACAGCAGGGTTGGATTTTATAGTACATAAAGTTTCATATTAATCATAGGTACTATTTTGTACTATACTTTCATAACATGTAGTACATGGTATTATAATGCCAGGGTTGTACACGAAAATAGTAACTCGGAAAATAACAGCTATTTTATTTCCATGAACAATAATTTTCGGAGGGCCTGTATTCCAACCCTGGATTACCTACAGCTTATTTTCGGAACACTAAAATGTAAGTACACTTTCCTGTTCATTTATCAGTTCTGTACATTACTGGTGTTGAATAGTGTCATCTATTTTGTCCAACAGTGCAATAATAATAGGCTGATAAGTACTCTTTTTGTCCATGGACAAGCTGAAGTGGCGATGGATCGGACACATTACAGATCCCCCGTATCCAAATGGACAAGGGAAATGATGTCCTGGTACCCCAGGGATAGCAAGAGGGCGAAGGGACGGCCACAAAGAAGATGGGAGGATGACCTTCCAACAGGATGGCGGAGGAAAGCCAGAAATATAGAGGAGTGGCATGCTCTGCAGGAGGCCTATGTCCAGGCAGGACAACCTGATCGTGAACCGCGGGTGTTATTTAATGCCAGATTGTAATAACTTAAGTTTCATTAGCCCGGGACGGGGACGGGCCCGTTAGCGTGGTTGGTGCGGAGGCGCCTTTCACGCTGCAGGTTGTAGGTTCGATTCCTACCTGGGACATGCATTTGTGTGCATGAACAAGTCTGTATGTCCGGAATCTGGGTGTATATCCTGGGACATTTATTACACACGGCTACCTGGTCCCAAACTAAGCAGAGCTTGTACTATGGAAACCAGATAACTGATATTACTACATATACTACTTTTTTATTTGTAAATACATACTTAATATACATATACACCCAGACTCCGGACATACAGACATGTTCATGCACACAAATGCATGTCACGGGTAGGAATCGAACCTACGACCTGCAGCGTGAAAGTCGCCTCCGCGCCAACCACGCTAACGGGCCCGTCGATTATGTATTAGCTCGTTATCATAAGGATAAATAGATTTACATCTGTGTTATCTCACCTTCTGTCCTCCTGAAGAATCCATCCTGTTTTTCTTTTAGCACTAGCACACCTTCCCGATCGAAGTTTTGGGATGTCTGCGACGCTAACACGACCAACTCTTGTTTATTATATCTCATATTTACGTTATTGGTACAAATATATCATCACTTCTACTCTAATAAGTGCGTTATTCGTCTCAGAGTTCGAGACCAACACGGAGTTATTTTATCGATCTCTAGCGGCGAGACACACCTGGTAGCCGGCTGATGGAATATTGATGCAAATCAATTATTATAATTTACGGCATTTCCTTGTAGTATTTTTTATTATTGTAATTTAGGAATTTTATTTCCAAAACCCAAAACTAATATGAATGAAACATGACTGACTGGACTGAATCATTGAATGAATGACTGACAGTCACGGACAGACTGTCTATATGACTGACGTCTGACACTGACAAGAAAGCCCGTGTTGCCAGCCTAGTGCTATCAGCGCTAAATTAGGCGCATGTTAGTGGAAAGAGCATGGTATTGTCTGCGACAAGTCGCTCATCCTGTTGCTTTGTTATTATTAAAAAACCAGGCAAGTGCGTGTCGGATTCGCACGCACATAAAGGCTTCTGTACTACCGTAGAAATAAATTTAGAAGATAAAAACATCAAAAATATAAAGTCCCTTTATTTTTAAATTTTATTTTATTTTTAGTACTTATTGCAAACTTGTTGTAGCGGCCACAGAAAAACACTTTCTATGAAAATTTCATCTCTCTATTATACTTATTACGGTTCGTGAGATACAGCCCGCTGACAGACGGACGGAAGGACGGGCGGGCGTACAGTGGAGGCTTAGTAATAGGGTTCCGTAGGCACCCTTTGGGTAGGTACGGAACCCTAATTAATAACACCACAAAATAATTTAAACGTTTTATTTATTAGAAAAAAATATACACTTACAAATCTAAAAATGTTTTCTTGAGTGTCCATCTTCACGTAGATCGGAATTTGCAGAATCAACAATCGATTGAAATGTTTCAAATAATAATGTAAATAGAAACCGATCGATTTAAATGTGCATGCAATATTCGCGCAAATTTATCAAGATAAATCTTTGTATCAATACTTCATGCATGACCTATAAGTAGTCCATTTTTTTAGGTACCACATTAGGTTATCGAAAACCATCGATAGGTAACGAATCTTACCACAAGCACATTTTATGAAACCGCCAAATTTATAGAGGTTTTAGCCAGTTTACAATGGTATAACAAAGCATTTATAGAAAAAAATAGTGATTTATAATGCCAGTGTAAGTCCATCATAACTTTCTATAATGGAAGAGGCATTCGGGGAGAAAAAAAAAACTCAAAAAATTTCTATAAAATACCTAAAATGAATCGCTACCCTTATATATCTATAGCAGCGATTCACTTTAAGTCTGCACTTGAATCGCAATAAAAAATGATGGTAAGTAGGCTGATAAGCTTGTGGGACTGAAATATGAATGAAATATGATTTTACCATATGGTAATAATTAGACTTCGGCCGACTATAAGACGACATTAAAATAAATAGCGTGCCTTAAAGATAAATAAAATAAGAACGTCTGTTGTTGACGTGATTACCTGAAATCAGAGTTGAGCAAAAAATAATTACAATTAATTAATTGCAATTGAATTTAATTGTCACAATTAACAATTTTAATTGTTTGTCAATCGCAAACATAGTTAATTTTTGCCCAACTCTGCCCGAAATTATAGTTGGCAAGAAATAAACTGCAACGTGAATTAAGGAGCGCGAAGATGCAAGTGCGCGCCCGCGGCCTTTTTACAAAATACTTATTGCCATAGTTATATTACTGAGTCAGTGAGACAGTCGCGGTCTCAATTTAACATTAATAGGGACCTTAGCATGACCCCTTAACTTGCTATTCAAATTCAGAGCCACCCAGTTCACTGAATAGCTTATTTTTCTCATACCATTATCAAGCTTGAACTGTTTTGCGGTCCGCAAACGCACAAATTAAATTCGGTCTCAGAATCTATTCAGAGTCGTAATGAAAGAAACCACGCTTCTCTCATGCTAATCAGATGCAGATATAAATGAGTCGCTACCCTAAGGGTGGGAACTGACCGATGTTGGTGTAATGTAACATGTAACATGAATGTTACACCGTGTTTTAAAATCGTTCTAGTTACTCGCGTGTTCGTGCTCGTTTCCACAAACTGACTGCCCGAATGCTCGCTTTGTAACATTACGCCCCGTAACACCGGTCAGTACCTACATTAATATACCTATGGCAGCGATTCATTATAGCGGACAGTCTTCTTACGGAGCGATCATTTTACGTCTGCAATTGAATCGTAATAAGAGGTCACGGTAGGCCCCTAGCCCCCTTACCATCACTTCAATTGCAAGCCTAAACTGAATCGTTGCCATAGATATATTGTAAAAAATCATTTTAGGTCTGCTACTGAGTCGTTATAGAGGTAAGGAGATGGCCGCGAGCTGCCGCCGCGCATCACATACGCGGTACAAATTCAGATCTACGTGACGCACAGCAACTAAACAAACAACATTGACACATGGTATTTAACGATACAGTTATAAGACCATTAATGCTTTTATTACAAGACACGTTTTATTGCGCTTATTTTTATCTAACAGCTACTGAGCGCCCAGCGCTAATTGTTTCAAAGTCCCGTCTCGGGTAAAGCAAACTCCACCAAGTTTTAAAATACGGCGTCTGATTGGTCGATATTATCGCCGAATTAACCCTACCCAGGCTAACTAAGTTTCTCTGCCTGGAAAGAACAACCTAGGCTAGTTTAGGTTTTTATAACCACCCAACAATCCTCCCTAGACAGAACAACCTCAAACTCAATTGATGGATTTTGCAGACAAAGCCCACTATGAGTTCGAAGCCCGCCAATAGAAAATTGCCGATTTTAAAACACACTTGGTGGAATTTGCTTATATGCGTCCCGGGTAGGGATGACGCTTTTTCTGTTCTTCAAAATGTCTGGCTTTTGACAAATAATATTGACCCGTCCATCAGGCTTTGCTCAATTATGAGCTGGCAACCCTAGTGTCGGGAGTTCAGTAGCTAAATAGAATAGCAGTCGAACATCTCAATCACACAACTATGTACTTAAAACCATACGTGTAGTGTTGTCGTCTGGTAGCGGGCATGTCTGTGCCAATATTTCGATTCAGAATCCATAAACAGTCGTTTGATCGCACCCTTCCTCAGTTTGTTAGTTTGGAATGTTTGTCGCGTTTGTTCAGGCGGCTGTTCGAAACTGTACATCGTCGAGGCCCTAAAACTACAACTGGACACTTAAAGCTATTAAGTGCGGGTGAAAAATTTGTATTAGAGAAATTTTCCCACACATTATAAAAATATCGTACAATTTGTAACGCAGGGGCGTATCGAGAAGCGTTTGTCCGGGCTAGGGCCCGCTTCTAGAAATGAGATCGCGGTAACCAGTCCAGGGAGTCGATCTTAAAGCGCAGTCGCAGCCGGTCCGAGGGCCGCCCCAGCGCCGTCGGACGGGCGGTTGGCAGTGTGACCTGGCTGACGTAATACCTCCCTCTTTCATCAATCAGGCGCGGATATAGGATTTAATTTAGGGGGAGCATTTACCAGAAAATTTGTTCTAACCAAAAAATACTACCTTGGCTATTGGCTATGCACACAGGCAACAATCGCATCAACTATTGCTGCAACTGGCAATTGTTGGCTGCAACTGCCAAAAAGTTGGCTGCAACTGCCAAAAAACATTAAAAAGTTGATAGTTTCGGCAACGAATTTGCTAGTTTCTTCAACTAAACTTACTTCGTGTGCATAGCCTCTTATACTCTTGATTTTTAATTATGTGGACTAAAATGACAGCTATTTATGTCAAACGTAAAATTTATTTGATCTGTTCATCATGAGTAATGTTGTTTTTGTTATTCTTTAGTAAATAAAATTGAATTAATTTGAACCAGAATCATAAACACAACATTATTCACGATGAAGATCAAATTAATTTTACGTTTGTCATAAAAAGCTGTCATTTTAGTCCACATAATTAAAAATCAGAGTATAAGTAGAGATGAAAAACGATTATTGTAAACATATAATGAAGTCCTTGCGACGATTTAAAAAATAAAATTTAACTAATATAAAGGGCGCTTCGGCCAAGAATCACAAAAGCGGAAATGCCCCCCTTGTATCCGCGCCAGCCATCAATCGAAACCCCAAAAGGGGACAAAATAACAATCAGTTCAGTGCCAGTTCAATACTTGCCATCGAATATAACTTGAAACAGAAATCGCGACGACGCTACTACAAAAATATATTATTCGCTGTTGACACATTGAACACGCGCGGCTTCACATTATAATTAAGTATCTTAATATATAACTTTATTGGGTACTCATAGTATTGCAAAATACTATATAATAATGGGTCTTTTATGACACCATACATTGGTGTTCAGAGGCCACACGCCTAATGCTGGACACACACCTTCAAGTAGACTTGTACAAGTCTAGACTTGCGCAAGTATACTTGAATTTTGTATTTCCCCACACACCTTCAAGTATACTTACAAGTCTTGACTTGCGCAATTATATCGTTATGGTGTGTGGCCGGCTTTACAGGCTCGGGAGCATTTAGCGTACTAGGCCAGTACACGACGAGAAATGTGCACATTTACATACATTCCTAGTCTAGTACTGTGCCAGTTCTCTAGTTAAATTTCTCGCTGTCCAAAAACTATCCCCTTATTAATTTTCAGACGCTTGGTTCACAGATTGTGTGAACTACATTTTTAATTCATAATAAAATTTTGATACTGGTGTTCAAAAAACCGGAGAGTAACCGGTTAACGCGTAAAGCAGAACTTAATCGGTTCTTTGCTTTAACGGTTAGTTTATTTGATACAGAATGTACTCAAACGAGGCAATTACATCGTAACGTTTTACGATACGTAAAGATAAAAATATCGATATTTGGTGTCACCTACCTATTAAGTACGTACTGATGTACCCACAGGATATGAGTAGAATATGCAAATAAGAGCTTACATGAAGCTATTTTTGCGCAAGACCAGGTCTAAAAACAAGGACTTTAAGGTCAAATTCATAATGTGAAGTCGCAGGCGGGTCGAGGCAGGGGCGGCTAAGGCATCGTGGACGACTGCATGAGCTCGTCGAAGGCCTTTTCGAGGCAGAGCTTGAGTTCTGCGTAGGACACCACTAGGACGCTGCGTTCGCCTCGGCACATCAGATGCACCTGTGTTTATAAAAGTATTAATGAGGGAAAATCACAGTCATGGAAAGGCTAGACACCGCAAGTTCATTAGACAGTATGAAAACCGAGCATGCCAGCTTACGATGACCTCACCCAGCCATTTAGTGATTTGCTCAACGTAAACAGAATCGTTTCAATCGCTAAGCGTCAGTGAGCTAACAGAATTACGACTAAATCGATTTTAAAATCGATTCGATGACAGAGGAATGAGAATACAAAAGTAAAAAGCGCGTCAAGTTTGCACTACAGTGCAAACTTCTTTGCATGCTTGGTCGGACGGTTTGTGTTGTCTAGCCTCTTCATATCTGTGGGGAAAACCAGCTAGCACACCACCACGCTAGCAGTGTGGATTGATGGAATTCACATGTCTTTCGAAAATTTGACAGAATTTCTAAGACATGCAGGTTTCACGATGTTTGCCTTCACCATAAGCAAATGATAATCATGTTAAAATAATGATTCGCACATAGAATTCGAAAAATTCAGAGGACTAGACGAGGTTTCAACCCTGGACCTTAATACTGCAACACGCGTGCTTAACTAATCGGCTATCACTGCTTTCCAACAATTTTCAAAAACGTGAAATGCTTTGAATGCCGTGAAAGGCCATAATCCACCACGCTCCCCCAGTGCCGGTTGGTACACTGGGCCAGCGTGGTGGGTTATCGCCTGAATCCCCCTCGCATAGTGGGACGGCCCGTGCCCTGGAGTGGGACGGCCAAAGGGCATATTATTATTATTTATAAATATTTATGACATTTTTAATTAAACAATTATAGAGAGGGACCCACCACTCACCCTCGGAATTGTCAACCTCCAAAATTATAAACCAAATTAATTAATCGATAATAGAAGAGGCCAACAAGACCTAACTCCCTGTCCCCTCCCTAACCTAAGCTAACCTAACAATTAGCAATTCTCCGCAGACAAAGCGAATCCAAAATAAATTCGACACGTGTTTCGCCTCTAAACGTGGCATCCTCAGGAAAGCTCGGCTGCGACTGAGCCTACAGCCCAACCTGAGCTCAGTCGCAGCCGAGATGCCTGCGAGACGCCTGATTCCATCAATTACCTTTTTAATTGGTCACAAGTAATGAATGCGCTTACCCTGGACGTGCTTCCACTGTCAAGTTGGTTCAGGCAGTACACGATGTGAGCCTGGTCGATCCAGGGCCGACCATCGTCGGCCACCATGTGGAACAAGTAGTCCCGGAACAACTTCAGCATGTACCGGTCACCAGTCTCCGACCACGCCTCGTCCCTATTCAACCTGAACAGAATTTACAAACACACTTTGAAGTTTATTGCGTCTTCTTCCTATCAACCAATAGTGGTAGGTAGTTGCCAACCTATTTTCAGAGTTGTTCAAGTCACCCGAAAGCCTCTGACAGGGCTTAACGACTGCTCCCTCGTTGACAACAGCCGGGACAGACAAAAGCACGGAGACGCTCAGTTCAAATGGTCAACGATCTCTGACTGATCTTGTCAAAGATCGAAGATTAAGCATTACTTAATCTTCGATCGTATGCCGATCAGTGATTGCAACTCGCTACGAGCGCCTGTATTTATTGCGTGAAGATTATGGTCATTATTGATACATCGGCTATGTGGCACGAATGAACCCACAATGGTGGGTAAATCGCACCACATGGATGCATGAAGCGGTCGCCAACGTCGTGGCAGACCGATGCGAAGATGGTGCAGCTATTTAAACACCGTGGAGAAAAAATGCCTAAGACTATGATAAATTCTCGACCGTATTCACAAACAATATTTTTCAAAGTAGGGGAAGCTTTGCAGAAAGTTTGACATTTCTCAATGGGCGTTCGCGCACTGTGTAACGCTATAGTAATGTTTGTGAATACAGACGTTAGAGGACTTACTCGGGCCTCTCGTTAATAAAGGCCATCTTTATCAAGATCCTCAGCAGCCTGCCGTTGTCCATTTCTTGCGCCATCATCTGCTCGGTGATGTCAGCGCGTCTCTCCATCGCCTCTACCTAAAGTGGTTATATTCACTAAACCCTTCCATTTTCAAGATATGAAGATGTGTTGGTATTCAAATTAAAATTCGCAATGACCACATCCTTAAAGCCTTATTATTTTCTTGAGAACCGGTCCATTATTATGTTATTTATTTAAGGTAATTCGCGACATCAGTTTCATTTACATGACCATAAATTTTCAATTTATTTAATATTCACAAAAAAGCTTGAAAGTAATAATAATTACTCGCAAAGAGTTGTCGAGTATTCTTTTCTACGAAGATTCTATGCACAATCAAATCGTAGGCATCTTCAAATAAAGTAAATTGGTGCGTCCAAATGCCTCGCATGCTTCGCGCGAGCACTCATATTACAACATTATATCTTTGTGTTCTGACGTCAAACTTGAGTATGCAGTACATCAGCGCCCCAGCACTCAATTTTGACGTCAGAATGCATAGACATAATGTCATAACATGAGTGCTCGCGCGAGGCGTGCGAGGCATATCGACGTACCATTTAATAAAAACATTACCTGCGTATAAAATCGGGCTCCTATCATCGGCATGAGGTCGGTGACCGAGCGGCGAGCGGTCGCCGATAGCAAGTATCTGATGGAGTTTCACAAAACGTATTCGTAACCGCACACATTTTACAGTGAAGGATGAGATAAAGAAGGAAGAGCAATGACTAAATAAATTAATAAATATCCTGGGACATTCTTTTACACACGGCTACCTGATCCCAAACTAAGCAGAGCTTGTACTATGGAAACCAGATAACTGATATTACTACATATATTACTATATTATATTATTATTGACTATCTGGTGAAACGTGGGCTTTGAGTTGGTTAATACCTCCACAATGTGGTGGTGTATGGCCACTCAAGCTTCTGACTACCCCCGAATGGGGATAAAAGTCGTGACGTTACACACATACATATATTACTTTTGGTTTGTAAATAGATACTTAATATACATAATACACTCAGACTCGGGACATGCAGACATGTTCATGCACACAAATGCATGTCCCGTGTAGGAATCGAACCTACGACCTGCAGCGTGAAAGGCCGAATCTACCCCAACCACGCCAACGGGCCCGTCTCATTGAGAGTTCAGCCGTTGGACTCAAGTCACAACTCTTGTTTCAAGGCGTATTTGGTCTTGGTCCCCACTGAAAAGCTGTCAACGTTTCTGCAGGAAGTGTACTGGCCGAAAGGTGTGGTGTTCAGACGCTTTCGGGGGAGGCTGCCGTCATCAGCACCATTAAATTAGTTTTAAGTTATATTATTAATAATAAGGCTTATTCTCAGTCGGACCGTTTTATGCTGACCTTCGGTGTCAATAAAAAAAGGTTGACACCGAAGGTCCACTTAAAATGGTCCGACTGAGAATGAGCCATAATATGTATGAGTCTGTAAGGGCTATAGCCTATGGATCTATGGGCCTTTGTGGCCTGATTATAAATGAGTAATTTACAGGACAACTCGACTGTTACCCACAATGGAAGCGCGGGAGCTGAGAAAATACGCTTTCGATTTTAGTAAGTAATGAATTGTACGGACATAGCACAATAAATAAAATCGAATATAACGCGACGACTCGTTCGCAAAGAGCCCGCGCCTGCGCTACTTTGCGAATTACCTTCGAAGCTGTATTCGCAAATTCAAAATCCGAACATAAAACAAATAACAATCGCTTATTTTCGTCACACTTGCTAAATCAGGGATGCCAAAGTAAAAATTGGTGAATGATAGAAAATTCGTCATACAGTATGAGGTTTTTAAGATCTGCTGAGTATGTTCTCGTGACGAGTTCCATGGAGGTGGCCAGGTTGTCGCAGTGCATGTTGCGGCAGGCCAGGGCCAGCGCCAGCCGGCCCAGGGCCGTCAGGTCGTCCTGCTGTGCCTGCGACAAAGAATCGTGCATTGATACCGGACAGGATTACTACTCCACCAAGGCAACTATACTCCATTTATTATAACATTAGAAATAAGAGGCTCGTAGAAGCAGGGATACAAAACATTTTATTTAAAAGTAAAATAAATAGATCTAAAACAATGCTAAATACTTCGATAAACAAAATAAAAGTACTTTTTATACTACATTTTATTTAATTATCACATCGTATCACACATTTTAAAAATAAAAAATGAAGTTATGTCACTAAAAGTCAAACACCGACAGCACATTTTTTACGTCAATTTCATAGGCAACATAATCCGACGAAATTAGAAATACCCAGCTGTCATAACCTCTGAAGGGATTAGGTAACATTTTAGATTTGTTAGGATTATAGTGGAACGAAAAACGTTCCCGGTATTGTCACCCCTGCTTCTTTTAGGTTTTTAGCATTGATACTAATTTTAAATTGGACTGAAATGATATTATTGAAATGAAAGGCAATTTATTTTATAAGATAAATAATAAAAATGATTACAGTTAGGTAAGACAAGCTGGTATATAAATAGATTATAATAAATTCGACGTCAATCGTAACTGTAACATGTTAATTGTACTTTTGTTACAAAGTGGACATTAAAAATAACCTTTTTTAACTTCTGTCTAATGCTATAACGAATAGAGTATAGGAACTCGGATGGAATGCGGCTTCCCCGCCCGCATACCGCCACCGCCGCCGCGGTGCGGGTGACGTCACATTTGGCAGGTTCCTAGTTGGCTTGGAGGAGTAGTACAGTGCATAATGACTACAAGCGCCTTTAGGGGTAATTTTATGTTATTTTTTTTAATTAAAAATGGGTTTGCTCTTGACCTTAATCTTGCCGCAGGGGCAAAGATGAGGTCGACGGTGGAACGAGCGCACCCAGAAGATGCCTGTTCACCTTACTTTCTTTTCTTTTGGTTGTGTCAATTTTTTTGTGACTAAGGTGGCAAACCAGCGTACGACCCATAGAGATTTTAATTAGAAGAGACGTTCTTAGAAGATAGCGGGATAGATACCGGGAAGATAGATACCTTGAAATAGCTGAACTGCTCGCTTCGTTTTATGTCGATGTTAGTACGTAGTTTAACTTTTTGCACTAGAAGTCACTAAGTGTATGATCATGAAAAATTACGTACAAAGGGACGCCATCTAGTGTCGAATATAATTATATTTGGGGTGCGAACGTTGGCAAGACGTCTGCATAGGACGAATGCCAACAGCACACTGACTTAAACCACGCCTACCTACTGTGATGACGTCACCGGCCGAGTTGTGCGATATTTAAGCAACGCGGCCGAGCTGCTTAGACCCAGTCCTTTTAGTATTAGGTACGACCCGCCGATGTTAAGCAGTTACCGTAGCTTATAGATACTTGCAATACCAAAGGCATCGCTCGCACATTGGTGACCTGAAGGGGAGTGGGACAGAGGGAGGGGACGGGGGCTCGCTTCCTCTCACTCATCGTAAGAAAAGTTGTAATAGCTACTTTACACCGATCTGTGAGAAGATGGTATAAGGTTGAAGAAAAGATAATAAAGTTATGGGTTCCTCCAGAAGCGGTGCCGTCATATAACGGCCGCACTAGAACATTGGCTATGTAAACTATGGCGCGGTTTCCTAGAGAGCGGTATTGGACACCGTTTTTTACATAGCCAATGTTCTCGTGCGGCCGTTATATGACGGCACCGCTTCTGGAGGAACCCAGCGTATAAGGGCCAGTGTACACTTACTTGGTTGATATCAGTATTGTTGACTTGGAAGGCGTCGGCCGCGCCGCTCCAAGCGATCCTGACCCTGCACCCGTCCATCACCACCTTCCTCGCGTCTATACTTCTGCGGACAAACACTCAACAATATCTTATATTTATACACCACCGTGAACTATGTCAGCTATTTGAACGTGGACAAGGATGACTGTGATAACAATGATTTCTCAACGACGATACGATACCAATTTCCTTGCTAAAGCTTTGTTTCATCATATATAGCCTCTGCTATAAAAGGACCCGTGATATGACGTCCTATACCGAGCGTTAGTAGGACGTATCTACATCAGCGCATGCCGAGCCGTTTTGACGTCGGAACCCATAGATATAATGTCATAACATAAGTGACCGGGCGAGGCATGCGAGGCATCTGGACGCACCAATTGACATCAATCACTGCTATATTAAGATCAGCCCGAGACCTCGCTTTTCGACCAATATTCAGAGGCTCAAAACGTGATTCGCTAAACTACAATTTTGCAGCTGGCTTGCAGTCCGCATGCAGCGCCGATGCAGCGCGATGTGCCTCGTGAATCTTGATATCGTGATTCAGGATTTATATGTTGTACTGGAGCGTGCACTCAGTGACATCTGTTGATGGCGTCGTGATGTATAGTATGTAGCGTGATGCGAGGTCGCTACAACCCTGAGTCGCCTCCGATATTGTGATGTCTTACCTACCGCAGGGTCGAACTAGGGACTATCCCCACCCCTGATGTGCGGTCGCTATAGGGTCAGTTCCACCCCTGCTTATTAGATGGGCCCTGCGGGAGGCGTGTGAGTCGCCGCTATAAGGCATCTGTGGGGCTACACCGAAATACGAAACAAAATGTTTCGGCTGATGAATATATTTTTATTTTTTTATTTTTTTTACATTACAGAGTATAACTTATTAAATTACTATAGATAGTAGACAAGGAGTGCCGAAAAATAGGTATAATTTACTTATGAATAGAAACAAGCTTGTTGACAAACTAGGCGCAAAGAAAAGAAGATAATAAGTTAATATATAATATAAATATTTAATGTATATGTAATATATAATTTAAATATATAATAATATACGATGATGGTACGTTTTCCTACACTCCGAAAGTGTTCCGGATCCGAAGTTTGGATTCGATAGCCGTGATTTGAGGTTTCTACTTTCGTGGACCATACTCCTAAAGAATCGGGAACACTTCCGAAACACTTTCGGAGTAGAAAAATGTACCTACCATCCTTCAGCCGAAACGTTTCGTTTCGTATTTCGGAGTACCACTGGTTCGGTTGGTACCTGCAGGCGAGGCCGGCGGCGTGTACTGCCCGCAGCGCGGCGGTGAGCTGCACGAGCAGACTCCACAGCACAGACTCCGGCAGTAAAGCGCCCGACGCCACCGCACGGAGCATGGCGTTTTTCTGGTTCAAAGTACATACTCTATGGCAGGGATGGCGAAACTTTATTAATGAGGCGCTGACGTTTGTAGCGAATTTATGATTTTTATATGGAAGAACTCATGTACAAATCTGTCACATTGTTTAAACAATCATAATAATTAACCATTGCGAAACCTACATCAAGTCGACCGCCAAGAATATAGGATTTATAATGAAGAAATCACGAAGCGGCTGTAGCCTAGGGGCGAACATGTTGGGCTAGCAATCAGAAGGTCCCAGGTTCGATCCCCGGTGGGGCATGCACCAATGGATGAATTTTCATCTATGTGCATAATTTACAGTTCGCTTACGGTGAGGGAAAACATCGTGAGGAAACCTACCTATCCCTCGGGATTAGGTAATAGTCAGTTCCTGAACACACGGCGACAAGGTTCACCTGTCACGTTGGGTTCTGACTATCTGGTGAAACGTGGGCTTTGAGTTGGCTCAATACCTCCGCAATGTGGTGGTGTATCGCCACTCAAGCCTCTAACTACTCCCAAATGGGGATAAAAGTCGTGACGTATATGTTATGTTAATTCACGAAGATAATGTATTGTTAGGGACCACAGAGTAAAGACTAAACAAAGAGGTGCCCTTATTAGATATATGTATAAAAAAACGTGGTCATTGTTTTTTCATTTTCATTGTTATATCTACCGGTAAATAGTTGAACTACTCGCTTCGTTTTATGTCGATGTTAGTATTAGGCCGACCACTCGGCCGAGTTGCTTAGGGCCAGTGCCCTTAGTAATTGGTCCATGATTTTTTCGCTAGCTCCATACAAACCTGATGTGTGTACGGCCGGGGTGCATCAGGGTCTGATGAGAAGGGGTCGTGGAAGGCACCGTTGGCGTCCGACGCGTTACTGCCGCCAGCCCCGTTCAGATACTTGTTGTTCAACATCACGCTACCCGGATGGTACGTGTAAACTAGCACCAATGCTGTTAACAATAAATAAATCATCATCATCATGTCAGCCAAAGACGTCCACTGTTGGACATAGGCCTTCACAACGACCGGTTTTGTGCTGTGTTCAAAACAGCAAATTATGTGAATAAGCAGCACCACTGTCTCTAGATAATATAGTAATTCAATACTATCAAAATAAGTATGCTGTGCGTAAATATAATAATATATAAATATCGCCAGACTGTCACACCGACTTTATGGTCACAAACTCAGCAACGCTTGTACTATGGCTACCATAGTACAACATCCGCGCACGAACATCGCTAGTAATTTGGTCCTAGCTTGGTAATTTATTGTCGTAGAGCAAAAATTTTTGCACTGTATGTTATGGATTTCCGAGCTCTATAAATCTGCATTCTCAACTAAATTCGTTACGGATCTCCATTAACGAGAAATAAATACTTACAATGGTCGCCAAATGCAGCAGTGATGAACCACTCGTGCAGCTTCATGATGTTGGGATGGTCGATCTGCTTCCACATTTCAAGGCGGCTGTTGGCGACGGCGGCGGCCATGGAGTGCAGGCGGAACAGCGCGTAGTGCTCCCCGCTCTGGCGGTGCGTGCCGCGGTACGTGCTCGTCAGCGAGTGCGCTTCCGGCATCTCCAACAACACCAGGTTCGTGTACATCTCCACGTTCTCCGGCAACTCTGCTGGACAGATGGCTTCGTTTCTTCATCCTTGAACACGGCCTTTCGACTACGGAGGCTACGCGACTGATATGCGATCCATAGGTCTACTGCTACTTGGCCATTTGCCTATTTTTGCATATTCTACAGGGTGAATTTGAAATCATGTGCATCCTTTTAAACGGTCATTCTACGCATGATTCAAGGGAATATTAATCAACAAATCAATTGATAAAAATTTATTGCCCAAGTAAGGTAACAGTTTAGTGATTTGCTTACTCGAGCAATATCCAAAATATTCTGAATCATGTGTAGATTCATAGTTTAAAAGGATGCTCATGATTTCAAATTCACACTAGGTATACAAGGTGGATTCAAACTTTACGGCCCGGCCCGGCCACGACGTCGCGCTTCAGCGACGGGCTGTCGCGCGGCGGCACCAAAATGTTGCATCACGCCACGAGCTGCCGCTCTCAGCAGCAACGCGCGCGATGCAACATTTTAGCACCCCCGCGCTGTCGCCCGTCGCTGAAGCGCGAAGTCATGGCCGGGCCGTTACGGTGGCTGTGAAGTGAAGTGCGCTAGGAGCGCGTCTACGCGCAGGTCGCCATCTGCCCTCTAGTCCCCTTAGAACGCAAATACACGAGCGGCACTATGCCGTAGACAGAATCAACTGCAGCTGTCCGCTCGTCGGCGGCTGCTGCTGACGATATTTGCGGCCTTACCACCTCCAAAACCGCAGCACACTAATATTTGCTATTGTACAGCGACTCACGCATAACCTCAGAACAGGTATATCGTTAGAATCCATACTCTATGAAGTTTGGAAAGTATTTGGGTAGCGTCGTGTAGGTACGGACGACCCGTCGTCTATGTGTTTGACAACGCACTTTCGACTCTTTTCCCGACGTGATACAATAACATATCAATAGGCGATCTATGGGTCGCATTTCAGTCGCGCAATTGTTATATCCGTGGGAGAAAACCTTAGGGGTTCCTGCTGAGGACAACTGCGATACTGGCCGGGCGATGACATTTTTATAGAATTTACTCGAATTTACTTTTATTTATACGTACCTGCATAACGGCGCAAGTCATTTGAAAGATTGAAGAGATCTTGTTTCCGCTGATACAACTCCGACACTATAGTTTCAGGCGTGTAGAACGATGTAGCCAGACCTATGAATAAAGAAAATGCAAGTTTTCATTTCAACAGTAGGATTAACAAATTCTGTTATCGCTAAATCACGATGTATTTCTAGTCTTGCTCGTGCATTACGGCTATGAGAAGGTTGTAAATACAGTTAGTTTAGTTCGAGTACCAATAGAATCAGCACCAAACCTATTACGAACGGACCATACGTTTCGTTCGTTTGTGATTTTGACACTAATTTACTACGGAAGTGTCAAAATTCTAAATGTGATGCCCGAACGAAACGGATTATTGCTTTCGCACCGGGCTCGTAATAGCTGCCCGGATTCAATTGTAAAATAAATGGAGGTGGTTACATGTAATTCTGTTTCGACACGCAACTAAATATTGTCAGCATACCCTATGGTCTAAGGCCCGTATTAATGAATGGATCTCCAAGTTGAGATCGATCTTAAGATGTAGTTTTGACGTTTAATGTATGGAACATCTGTCAAAAACAGCATCTCAAGATGGAACATCTGTCAAAAATAGCATCTCAAGTTCGATCTCAATCTTGAGATCGATTTATTAATACGGGCCTAGTAGACACACGACAGTGCATCAGACAAGCTCGGGAAACCGACGGGTAGATGATACATAATTATTTAATTTCAATAAAAATAAATCGCTAAGCCAATAACACTGATTCTGTCATTAAATTCGCTGCATCATTGGTCATAAAACGGACCTAAGGTAAAACATATTTGCAATGCATTAAATATACAAGTTGGTCTAAAACACGGTCGGTATTGTTCGCTGTATTCCGGCAAGGGGTAGGCAGAGAGGAACTTTTGTAATAGGAAGGCAAGGCCCTTATACCAACACATCGCATAGCATAAAATTAACGCACAGAGCACAACGTAGGTTTTTCTTGGTCCTTTAAAATGAATAGTCAAAGACAAAATATTTTTATTAATGTAAGCTAAAGGAAACCCTTATGAATAGTCAACATAATAGTTTATTTAGTCTTCAAGAATTTCAATACTTACATTTTCAAAACAGCAACGTTATGAGAATACGCAGCTCTGGCGGGAATCGAACCCGGATAGAGATTTATGCGAAGTTTACAATGGTTTTACAGAGCATTGCAAGTCCATCATAACTTTATATTTTGGGGGTTACAATTCGCTAAAGCGCTGGGTTCCTCCAATAGCGGCGCCATCATATAACGGCCGCACTAGAACATTGGCTACGTAAACAGGTAGCTGTCTAGGAAACCGCGCCATTTTGTTTACATAGCCAACGTTCTAGTTACGGCCGTTATATGATGGCGCCGCTATTGGAGGAACACAGCGCTTAAGCGCTTAAGACAAAAAAAAATGCGGCACGTGGACTATTGAATATTTATTTTGAAAAGAAATGGCACGTATGATGTGCGTGCCATTTTTTCAAGGTCCGTCATCCCTGCACTAGAGCGAACAATGACAATCGTTATTCGTAACGGATCCCATGGCAATATCCTTAGCATATATGAATAACAAGTAATATCACGAAGCGTCAGACATGTGTTTTGTTACCGACGAAATGGTAATGCGGAACATTGGATGCATTTGACTTTGCGCCTCGCTTAGCAATTGAATATAAGGAATCTCGCATTTGTGTCTCGAATAGATGCGTTTTCGTGAACCGAGCGACCCGCCCGAGCGATCAATTTTAACGTTTGACCGGATATAACGTCATATCTTATTGCTCGGACGCGGTCGCTCGGAGCTTGTGGACGCGGTCAATAACCATACACTTCCAATAACATAATTACAGCATGGATAACTTAATGTTCGAACGCAAGCTTCTGAACACAATTTGATCTTCGGATTGCATGACCGATGAACTGAACGGTGAAGGAAAACATCTTGAGGAAAGCTTTCGAAATAAATCTGAAGCTAGCCAACCCGCACTAGGCCAGCATGGTGGACTATCGCCCCTCGCATTGATGGACAATGTGCCGCTTTAATTGCAAAAGGCCTTCCTCGGCCCCTTACGCTGGGTCCAAAATGCCACCCGCGAAAGTAACTCTGCCAACTCCTTCGGGTATGGTGTATTACTAATTGGTGTCGCTTTCTATTCGATAGCGTTTTTACGAAAATAAAATCAGTCGCCAATCATTTTTCTTCTAGCAAAGCATGATTGCAGCAAGTTAACATCCTTAATAACCCTCAAAGCATGAATACCATTGCCGTCCTCGGACGGGAGTCGAACCCGACTACGTGATACCGTGCATACGCTCCGACTTCTAGACCACGAAGTTATAGGCATCGGCAAAAGTATGAAAACAGCCTAATACCACTAATATAGTACATAACGTCATCTTTCTATAAAATATGAGACATTCACAATATTATGTACGAAGAAATTAAATTACTCTTTATTTTTATTTATTCTAAAGGTTGAATCCAATGTCACAGGGAACATAATAATACATACAACAAAGAACAATAGATAAGTACTAGAGTTCAAAGTTTGATAAGAACATGTCCATTTTCATTTAATCTTCCCTCGACAGAACGGCTGCTAACAAAAGCAATTTTGCAATTGGAATCAATAAAATGCAATGATGCAATCCAAATAAACGAACACATTTATATCAGGTCATTGGTAAGCCTCGGGGTATCGAAGAACAGTACATTGATGTGAAAATAGTTCTACCACATAAAAATATACAATAACATTGACAAAAAATGTGTCAAGATTGATACTCGCACTGAACACAAATCCTTATGATCTAGATAAAAATGTTTATTATACAGCAAGATTTCTATAACATAATATTATTTCGAGGGTAGGCCCCAAAAGGTAGGCCGTCGACCGCTGGATGCGAGCAGCCCAGGTTATTGACATCGTCAAATTGAGTTGAATTCATCAAGTTTAGTTCCCGAGTACCTCGAAGAGGCGCTTTTGATCGGCACATACTAATACGTGTAATTTCCTACTGTAATGGTCACAACCCACTCGGTACCCGACCAGCACCGCCTCGCCTCGAGCGGTTAGTATTCTTTATATGAAATTCTATGGACATACACTCTCTACATCAACTCTGTAGCCTCACCGGATCGCCTCGCTCGCGAGCTGTCTACATGCTGGTCGGGTGCCGAATGTTTGTAGTGAGCAGTGACCTTAAATCCTGTCCAAGGTAGTAGTTTATTTCAGGTCAATGAGCGGACTTCTTTCGGATTACACCTATTACAACTGGCTGGTACAGTCAGCAACGAAAGTCGCTGAACATTCTGAATTTTTCAAATCGGTTATACTCTTTATTCTACAAACGTTGGTAAACCTTTATAAAACCAAACATTGGCAACACGTCTACATTTTGTTTCGATAAAGAAAAATTATGGATTTGATTCAAAACAAAAGTGTGCAAGCTATTTGAAAAACTGAGAATGTTCAGCGACTTTCCTTGCTGACTGTACTGTAAAATTAATTACCTGATTTAGATGTTGATGGGCCCATGTGTGTTGGGGTACCAGAGTACATTTGAGTGGCGTAGGGCGACGCGGCACCAAGGACTGCTCCACTGTGACATGCCTCAGTGCCTCCTGAGTCAAAAGTATATAAGATAATGTAATTTCAGCATGGAATCCTATCAAACTATGATCCTATCATTGATCTTAGAACAAAATACAATCAACATGTGCTAAATTTTTTTCTATATTGAACTACACTTCTCATCGTAAAAATCGAAACAGTACTGCAAGTACGATTCAGGCATTTAAATTTAAAAAAAAATGATGTCATAAAAAAAATCCGCCAATAAATAGCTGGCAGTTTAGTCTACACAATGGTGTACCACAATTCCAAATTTGAATTTAAATTTTCATCCAAGTAATGAATGTGATGATGTTTCGATTTTTTTTATGAGAAGTGTATTTTCCTTCAATAACTATGAATATTGGCTTGAAAAAGTACAATGATGACTTACCTGCAGAGGCAGATGGGTTGATCGCCCCAGAAGTATTGAGAGCATCTGAATTTGTGGAGTAAAAATAGGTTGTTCCGCCCACATTTTCCTACAACAATAAAATGCAACACTATGAATAGGGCTCAACAAACGCAGTATGTTTGCTGATTGAGTAAACATTGATTTTAAAACATCATAGCTAAAACAATTTTCTTAAATTTTATTCAATTACTCAAAAAAATTTTTTGTGCGCATATTATCAATAAACATAGCTATGTTTAAACTTTAAAGACAAGCTGTAATTATTAAATTATTGATAACTCTTTGTTGTGTATGCCATTTTGACAGAATCCCTCAAAAATGGCTGAGGAGATTTGACTGAACCTTGCCTTGGAACATTCTATGGGCTACATTGACATATTGGCTAAATTTTATGTGTGTAGATAATGCAGGCGGAGCCGCAGGTAAAGCTAGTGTTTAATCTTACCTGGTGCACCTGTTGGGCATTGGGGATGGTTATTATCAGGGTGGATTCCTGCGGTGACTCGGCCAGCATGCCTGGTGGGCTGTAGTAGTTCATCGGAACAAACTCCGTAATTGCTGCCTGCGGGAAAATAATTATTCATAACTATATGTTCTTGTAGATCAAGTCCTACAAAAAGTATGACATTGATTGACATATCAAATAATTACTGCATAACGTGCATTTAGAATAATATAAGAAAATAAATAGAATAAAAGTTTTTATTAATTTTCTATTATTTCATGTTAAGAGACCTTTGACCTTTAAATATACTGGGTGAAATCGAAATCGGCGGCAATATTTTAACCAGTGATTCTACACATGATTCAAAATATTTTAGGAAAACAAATAAAAAATCTATTGATAAAAAAATATTGATCGGGTAAGCAAATAAGCAAACCATTTAACTGTTATACCTTACCTGGGTAATACATTTTTACCAATTGATTTGTTGACTAATTTTCCCTAAATAGGTATTCTGAATCATGTGTACACAATTTACATCATTCATGTTTACATTTTTTTTTTTTTTTAAAGTTCATGTACTCAGTACGGCTCAGTCGCTCATGGAAAATGATGTTGGAAACATATCCATATTGCCAATATGGCTCATCTTCTGGTGAATAATACCTTCTTATGTATTTAATAAGTTAATTGTTGAATTGCGAGTGTGATAACAGATGTGTGAATTTCACTGCATATAACAGTGTGCTGAGCACAAGTTAAGTGATTGCAGTGATGCAAAATGTAATTTCTACTATAAAAGAGGAGACAGACTTGAGCCTAGCCACAACCAGAACAAAAAATATTCTCCATATTACCGAGAGTGCACCACCCAGCATTCTTACCTTTGCAACGGACGTAGGGGATGGTTCAATGCTCATGTTGCTCATCGCCTGACTAATGGAGCTCGTGGGCGTCGACGTAGAGCGGTTCTGAAACGAATCCACGCATCACAAACAGCCACGCCGAGAAAGAGTTTGTTCCTTTTTGTTTCTTCAACTTACCATATACGTCGCCAGTTTGGACTCCTGTGGGACGCCATTCGACGGCGAATACTGCACAAAGGTGTGTCTGGCAGCTTCCATCGTCTCCAAATCGCGATGTAACCAACTCATGATGATGAATCGGTGATAAATTACCCCAAGGAAAAGTGTAAACTTGAGACTCGAGCTGACTACGGGAATGGCTTTTGTCGCCAAGTGGAAGTAAGACCTTCGCTTACCTTCGTCACTTCAATAAACTACCCTCATGGTGTGTTACAAAATCCCTAATAAACTCGTACATCACAGATATAACCGGATTGCTTGGTACTGTGGCAGGTCAAGCCTTCAAGCCATACACAAATACACGGCTACCGAGCTCATTGTCGCGAGAAATAACTGTACATCATCCCCTCATTAACCGATCATTCATCCGTGAGATAATAAGGTTTCCAACAACTAAAATATTAAAAAGAATCCAAATAATAAAACGGGACAGGGACACGAAGACAAAATACCTATGGAATGAACAAATGACAATATTGGACAATGAATGAACGCAAAGAAAATTTATGAAAGAATGAATGAAAACCGTGCGATGCGCGCTGCGCTGCGTTCAGAGGCTACGCACCGGGCGCAACATCTACTGACCAAAGACAACTGCGCAAAAAGCCATCGGCGCCGTGCCGCGTGCCGTTACCGGTGCCGTGCCGGCTGGTGGATTATAGATATAATGTCGTTCCGTTCGGTACCTCAGTGGCAGAGTTGGACATTAATTGAATCAATAATTAAATTAATTGATTGAAAATTGGATTGCAATTAAACTCTTAATCGCCCTCTGCAATTAATTAATTTAGATTAAAAAACCATTCATTGTGGGTTTCAATTAAATCAATTGCAAATAGTTTTTTAACGGTAAAAAAAATTACGGGGGACGTAGCGGGGGACATCACCCGACATCGCAGGCGACATCTACTACGTGTCGCGGGACATGTCGCGTGTCGACGGTAAATGTCCCGCAACTGCTCGCAACAACAACATGTCTCTTGACTTTGTCCACTATTAAGTACATGGCTAAATAATCTTCAAAATTGGGCTTATAGAAAAAATGCAGCTATTTGATTACCTACATAATTAAGCATACAGTCATGATGAAATATCCTAAATTTCGTGTAAATTCATGCAGTTGTTTTTACAGTTATTGAATTAGGTAGGTATTTTGATTTCAATTCAATCCATATTATGTAGTCTCATCCTGGTCTGTCTGTTTGGGACATCCAAATGGATATGTCATAGGTAACGAATGTATTCCGTGTATCATTTTTATAACTGAACTAGCTTTTGCCCGCGACTTCGTCCGCGTAGACTTCAAAATAAAAAAAAAATCGGGCAAGTGACTTAAGACTTTTTAGTACTTTTTAGTGCGCTAGGGTTTTTTAAGTCAGTATTTGCTTTTTTATAAAAATAATTTTATTTCATGATTTTTATTGGAGCCATACAAACTTTATCACGGTACCTAATTCGGTGAATGCGTGTTTTGGTAGGTAGTTATATAGAGCCAAAATCCCTAATCCCCCTCCCCTTCTCCACCCCTTTTCCTCCCCTCTCTTCCTTCTGCTCCCTCCCCCTCCATTTCCCTTTCCCCTCCCCCTTCCACATCCCCCTACCTTACATCTTCCCCTTCCTCCCTCACCTACCCTATGCATACTAAGTTTCAAGTCATTGGCGGCGTCTTCATCAGGCGCATGCCTCGCGCGAGCACTCACTTTTGACGTCGGAACGCATAGACGTAATGTCATAATATGAGTGCTCGGGTGAGGCATGCGCGCCATATGGACACATCTAATCGGGTACAAACATATTTTTCTGCCGTAGTTTTCTACCTTTAGTTTCCCTCTTTTGGGTGTTGATTTACGAAATGATTTTTTATGGGATCAAACTGAAGTAGTACCTACCATATTCAGCTCAGCTTATACCCCAATTATTTAAAATGAATAATCATAACCAATCTCGAGATATGGATGACTAAACATTCGCTGACCCCGCTCTCCCCTTTTCCTTCAAAATATTAAAAACACTGAAACCCCAGTCTGATTATTTGAAATGAACAATCATAACCAATTTCGAGATATGGATGACTAAACATTCGCTGACCCCGCTCTCCCCTTTTCCTTAAAAATATTGAAAACGCCGAAACCCCAGTTTGATTATTTAAAATGAACAATCATAACCAATTTCGAGATATGGATGACTAAACATTCACTGACCCGGCTCTCCCCTTTTCCTTCAAAATATTAAAAACGCTGATACCCCAGTCTGATTATTTAAAATGAACGATCATAACCAATTTCGAGATATGGATGACTAAAAATTCGCTGACCCCGCTCTCCCCTTTTCCTTCAAAATATTAAAAACGCTGAAACCCCAGTCTGATTATTTAAAATGAACAATCATAACCAATTTCGAGATATGGATGACTAAACATTCGCTGACCCCGCTCTCCCCTTTTCCTTCAAAATATTAAAGACGCTGAAACCCCAGTCTGATTATTTAAAATGAACAATCATAACCAATTTTAAGATATGGATGACTAAAAATTCGCTGACCCCGCTCTCCCCTTTTCCTTCAAAATATTAAAAACACCGAAACCCCAGTTTGATTATTTAAAATGAACAATCATAACCAATTTCGAGATATGGATGACTAAACATTCGCTGACCCCGCTCTCCCCTTTTCCTTCAAACTATTAAAAACGCTGAAACCCCAGTCTGATTATTTAAAATGAACGATCATAACCAATTTCGAGATATGGATGACTAAAAATTCGCTGACCCCGCTCTCCCCTTTTCCTTCAAAATATTAAAAACGCTGAAACCCCAGTCTGATTATTTAAAATGAACAATCATAACCAATTTCGAGATATGGATGACTAAACATTCGCTGACCCCGCTCTCCCCTTTTCCTTCAAAATATTAAAGACGCTGAAACCCCAGTCTGATTATTTAAAATGAACAATCATAACCAATTTTAAGATATGGATGACTAAAAATTCGCTGACCCCGCTCTCCCCTTTTCCTTCAAAATATTAAAAACACCGAAACCCCAGTTTGATTATTTAAAATGAACAATCATAACCAATTTCGAGATATGGATGACTAAACATTCGCTGACCCCGCTCTCCCCTTTTCCTTCAAACTATTAAAAACGCTGAAACCCCAGTCTGATTATTTAAAATGAACAATCATAACTAATTTCGAGATATGGATGACTATAAATTCGCTGACCCCGCTCTCCCCTTTTCCTTCAAAATATTAAAAACGCTGAAACCCCAGTCTGATTATTTAAAATGAACAATCATAACCAATTTCGAGATATGGATGACTAAACATTCGCTGACCCCGCTCTCCCCTTTTCCTTCAAAATATTAAAAACGCTGAAACCCCAGTCTGATTATTTAAAATGAACAATCATAACCAATTTTGTCCGTGTGGTGCCGGCTTAGAATAGCACCAACCCATCTCATCCCGTGGGTGTCGTAAGAGGCGACTAAGGGATTCACCGGAGGATGGGCAGCAGCGTCCTCCGTGTACATATTATATCTACTGCGATCGCCAACCCGTCTGCCAAGCGTGGCGATTATGGCAAAACCCCCCAAATGAAAGTCACAACAAAGAATCGGCCCCCAGTCCCCGGCAGCCTCGCTAGTCCTGGCCATGGTAGCGGCTATGGTAACGGCGGGGCAGGGGGTGCTAAGAATCTCCGGCAGGATGGCTACCATAAAAACCGACTATTGGACCTGGCAACATATAACACGCGCACACTGCGGACCGACGAGAAGATCGCTGAGCTTGAGGAACAATTGAGCAGGGTACGATGGGACATCGTAGGATTATCTGAAGTCCGAAGAGAGGGGGAGGACTCGATAATTCTGAAATCCGGCAACCTGCTCTTTTTCCGGGAGGGCGACCAGCAGTCCCAGGGTGGTGTCGGGTTTATCGTCCACAAGTCACTCGTGAACAACGTGGTGAAGATCGAGAGTGTGTCGACTAGGGTGGCGTATCTTGTTCTCCGAATAACCAAACGTTATTCGTTAAAAGTAGTTCAGGTGTACGCTCCGACATCGGCACATTCCGACGACGAGGTGGAAACTATGTATGAGGATATCTCTAGAGCCATGCATAGTTCCAAAACTCACTTTACCGTTGTCATGGGTGACTTCAACGCGAAACTGGGCAAACGAGACGGTGATGAGCTGCGAGTGGGGCAATTTGGAGTTGGACGGCGTAACCACCGGGGCCACCTACTGGCAGGCTTCATGGAGAAGGAGGGACTCTATATGATGAACTCCTTCTTCAGGAAGCGTGAGCACAGGAAGTGGACCTGGATGAGCCCCGACGGTGCAACTAAAAACGAGATAGACTTCATCATGTCGACGAAGAAGCAAGTATTCAATGATGTCTCTGTGATCAACGCGGTCAAAACCGGTAGTGATCACCGACTGGTAAGAGGCACATTGAATCTCAACATAAAGCTTGAAAGGTTTCGACTGATGAAGTCTACGCTCCGACCAGCACCAAACCAGATCCAAAACCCCGAGAGCTTTCAGCTCGAACTTCAAAACCGATTCGATGTCCTAGGGAGTAGCGTGGACGATTGTAACGACGGGTTCGTGGAAACTGTCCATACGATCGGGTCAAAGTACTGCAAGGCCCGCCGTACAAACAGAACCAAAAAAATCTCGGATCACACCTCTAAGCTCATGGAGGAAAGGAGTGAAATGGTACTGCAGTCTTCAGATGACGCGTCTAAATACCGGCAGCTCAATAGACAGATCTCGAAGTCCTTGACACGTGACTTCCGCCAATTTAATACCGAGCGTATTAAAGAAGCTATCGAGCGGAACAGAGGCTCCAAAGTGTTCGCTAGAGATCTGTCTATTGGGCAAAGCCAGCTAACGAAACTGAAAACCGATGGCGGCAGTATCGTTTCATCCAAACCAGAGCTTTTGAGAGAGATCGAGAAGTTCTATGGACAGTTATACACGTCAATACGGACACCCGTTACAAACCTGGCGAACGACCCAAGAGCTAGGTTAACCCGACACTATACCGAAGACATCCCGGACGTCAGCTTGTACGAGATTAGTATGGCTCTTAAACAGCTTAAAAACAACAAGGCACCGGGTGATGATGGAATAACGGCTGAGCTCCTGAAGGCGGGTGGAAAACCGGTCCTTAAGGCCCTTCAGAAGCTGTTCGGTTCCGTCATACTCGAGGGCAAAACGCCGCAGGCATGGAACAGAGGTGTGGTGGTTCTTTTCTTCAAAAAGGGCGATAACGCTCTGCTGAAGAATTATAGACCCATCTCACTTCTGAGCCATGTCTACAAGCTGTTTTCGAGGGTCATAACGAACCGTCTCGCACGCAAGTTTGACGACTTCCAGCCTCCCGAACAAGCCGGTTTCCGTAAAGGCTTTAGTACCGTAGACCACATACATACGCTGCGACAGGTTATACAGAAGACCGAGGAGTATAACCTCCCCCTTTGCTTAGCGTTTGTGGATTACGAGAAAGCCTTTGATTCGGTCGAGACCTGGGCTGTATTGCGGTCTCTCCAGCGATGCCAAGTCGATTACCGGTACATCGAAGTGCTGAAGTGTTTGTACGAAAACGCCACTATGTCAGTCCGTTTACAGGACCAGAACTCGAAACCTATTCGGTTGCAGCGAGGTGTGAGACAGGGAGACGTTATCTCTCCGAAACTGTTCACCGCTGCACTGGAAGACGTTTTCAAGGTTCTGGACTGGAATGGGCTGGGCATAAACATAAACGGCGAGTACATCACTCACCTTCGGTTTGCCGACGACATAGTGGTCATGGCTGAGACTATCGAAGACCTTAATACGATGCTTGATGGCCTCAGTAGAGCCTCCGAACGAGTTGGTCTTAAAATGAACATGGGCAAAACGAAGATCATGTCGAATTGCCGTGTTGTACCTGCTCCCGTGAAGATCGGAGACTCTACACTCGAAGTTGTCGACGATTATGTCTACCTGGGACAAACCATCCAGTTAGGTAGGTCCAACTTCGAGAAAGAGGTCAATCGACGAATCCGACTCGGCTGGGCAGCGTTCGGAAAGCTACGCAATATCTTCTCGTCCCAAATACCGCAGTGTCTCAAGACGAAAGTCTTCGACCAGTGTGTGTTGCCAGTGATGACCTATGGCACTGAGACATGGCCGCTTACAATGGGCCTCATAAGAAGGCTCAAGGTCACCCAAAGGGCAATGGAGAGGGCTATGCTCGGAGTTTCCCTGCGAGATCAAATCAGGAATGAGGAGATACGCAGAAGGACCAAGGTAACTGACATAGCCCGTAGGATTGCAAAACTTAAGTGGCAGTGGGCAGGGCACATTGCCCGTAGAACGGATGGCCGATGGGGCCGAAAAGTTCTCGAGTGGCGGCCGCGCACCGGAAAGCGTAGCGTGGGTAGGCCTCCCACAAGGTGGACCGACGACCTGGTGAAGGTCGCGGGAATCCGCTGGATGCGGGCAGCGCAAGACCGGTCATTGTGGCGAACCTTGGGGGAGGCCTATGTCCAGCAGTGGACGTCTTTCGGCTGAGATGATGATGATGATGATGAACCAATTTCGAGATATGGATGACTAAAAATTCGCTGACCCCGCTCTCCCCTTTTCCTTCAAAATATTAAAAACGCTGAAACCCCAGTCTGATTATTTAAAATGAACAATCATAACCAATTTCGAGATATGGATGACTAAAAATTCGCTGACCCCGCTCTCCCCTTTTCCTTCAAAATATTAAAAACGCTGAAACCCCAGTCTGATTATTTAAAATGAACAATCATAACCAATTTTGAGATATGGATGACTAAACATGCGCTGACCCCGCTCTCCCCTTTCTCGTCAAAATGATTAAAAATACGGAAACCCCAGTCTAATCAATTCAAATAAGCAATCATAACCAATATTGATATATGGATGACTTATTAAAACATCCCTTGACCCCGTTTTCCCCTTTCCCGTCAAAATAACAAAACTCGACCACCCCTATACAAACTTTCACTCCACATTTCACCCCTTAGGGGTTGAATTTCCAAAAACACGAAAGAAATCTAAACACAAACTTTCATTCCCCTATTTTACCCCTTTAGGGGTTGAATTTTCAAAAACCCTGAAATTACTCTTTTTTATTTTTGAAAAGACACCTAATCACCAATTTAAGTAATTCTAACTTCAAAAATGACGGGACTTCCATACAAACTTTTATCCCCTATTTTACCTCCTTAGGGGTCGAATTTTCAAAAACCCTGAAACCCATATTTTTTTATTTTTCAAAAGACACCTAATCAGCAATTTTCATAATTCTAACTTCAAAAATTAAGAACTTCCATACAAACTTTCATCCCTTATTTTACCCCCTTAGGGGTTGAATTTTAAAAAACCCTTTCTTAGTACACCTCTACACATCAAGACAAACCCACCCTCCAAATTTCAAGTCTCTACGATCAGCGGTTTAGGCTGTGCGTTGTCTGTCAGTCAGTCAGTCAGTCAGTCAGTCAGTCAATCAGGACTTTGATTCTTATATATTTAGATAATACTTTTAATAGTGAAATTATATCGTGTGTTTTGTCCACTAAGAACAACTGCAGGATGAACAAATGATCAGGAGTATCATATAAATTATGTTGTTATAAAATTGTGGGTAAATAAGAATAATACATGGAATAATGAGGATAGTGATGGGATACCGTAATATAAAAAGGGTAGGCAAGTCACATGGAAAAAGGAACAGAGAGGGGATTTGATATGCTGCCTGCTTGCCCCTAGGCCTATGGAAAATTGCCGCCCCACAGTAGTCGTGCTTTGCAGGGTAATGCACGAAAGCACAAAATATTGAAAGATAATGTATATGAATTAAAATTAAAAAATAATAACGAGTCTGTAAATTAGAACATTATCTCAATCAGTGTATTACACAGAGCACAGTGTACCTTGTATAGTGTGTGTATACTGATGCACATTTTTTTAATTTCTAAAGGTTGACGTATAAGTTCTAAAAGGGCGCGACTACAAAAAAAATCGCCAAGTTCTGCTGTCCCCGAAATTTTGCCGCCCTAAGCCCTGGCCTACTCGGCCTATAGGAAAATCCAGCCCCGGGAACGGATAAGCTGACTGCGCATTGTCGGCGGGGAGTTTCTTTGGTTCGTGCAGCAGTGGGTGGAGTACACTGGTGAGTGCTAGAATAATTACAGTAATTTTTATTTGTTTTATCATGTGTGAATTTTATCTTAAGTGTTTTGTGCGGCCCAGTTGTTGGTTTGTTTTTTCACTCGCTCGAAGGTACAGAACGTCAGTATTTTCTAACCGTTGATTTTGATAGGTAGGTAGTTAAAAAGTTGCAACCGGTTAGGCTTTTTCCACCAGCCGGCACCATACCGGCAACGGCGCGGCGACGGCTTTTTGCGCAGTTGTCCAACCTATATCTAGTACTGACCAAGGTCAACTGCGCAAAAAGCCGTCGCCCCGTGCCGATGCCGCGCCGGTGCCGTACCAGCTGATGGAAAAACTCCCGTTAGAACGCTTTGAGCCTCTGAACGGCGGAGTTGCAACAGCCACAGAGCATTTAGCAACAACCATGGATGTATTAACTCAGGATGCGCTTCGCATGATCTTCCCCTCTAGCTTTTTTTTATAGGTACTAGACCAAAAATCTCTGACACGTATATAAAAACTGTTTTCGAAATCGATTTGATCAGAGTAAGTATCGTTTTCGCGGTGTAAGGTGCTCCGTGAAAAATGCCGAATTGTCCCATTAAACATGTGCAAAGAAATTACAAAAAATAGTAATATACAAAAAGATGGGGTAACATTTCATATGTAAGTATTTTTGATGTAATTAATGCAATTTTTCTATTAAATTCATTAAAATATTAAATGTCATAAGAATCGAAAACATTATCGATACAATTAATCGAGTACGAATTAATCGAATAGTCTACTGTGACCATAGACGAATCTTTTCTACCCTGGCAACTGTATTTTTTATTTGTCAAATAATTGTCAAGTATTTGAACTTTGTAAACAAACGGATAAATACTGTATTACGCGGTGATAAACCAGTCGCAGAACGTTAAAAACTATTTACAATGAATAAATCATTAGTAATTCAACAAGAGAGGTGATTCACAAAGTTTACAGGCGGTGTCTCGCGGAATTTGAGGTGCAAAATATTTTGTCAGAACTCGACCATGTTTACCAAAGAACCGCTGATATTATAGGTATATAAGCAGTTTATTTTACAGTTTTTAAGTTAAATAATGTGTTTATTGTATACAAAGGCAGGCTCAAAGCTTCAGTTTACAGGTTTTTCAGTAAATATACATTGATCGCTTAGAGGTACATTCGATGACACAACTTGATACTTGGGCATTATTTTTATGTGTTGCTTTCATCTCGACCAATATATAATCTAAGGTTGCTTTATTTTTCTATGTTTGCTTGTCAGTTAACATCGTTACTTAATTACTAAATAAACAAATAACCTTAAAGCATTAAAGAAATGATCTTTTATTGAATTATTTTATTTTTCAGGTACCGTTAGAAGAATAGTCGAAAATTGCTCTTTACGATGACATTAATCGATTAATAATAAATCTTCAAGATGACAGCAATGCTGTGGAGACTGATGATGATGAGTTGATGAGGCAGCGGCAGGCCCACGCCAATATATGGATTTATCAGGAGTGGAATATTTAGACCAAGATTAAAATAAAAAAATAATTAAAAAACGCAGTAGCTATGATATGTTTGTTTTATTTTCCTAAAATACAAAAAAAAAATAACTAACTCATGTTGAAACAAAAACACCCACTATCGAAACAATTCAGATAAATACGATCTCGATAAATTCTTGATCTTGATAAACGGAATCGAACCTGACACTGCTCCGGGTCCATATGACCCAGAAGCAGGCAGCGTCTGCTACTGAGGCGATGAATCACATATGGCATAAATATATGTATAACAAATATTATCTTATTGACCAACATCAAAGAAAACTTAAAAGTGCTTGCGCTTGCATTATGAATAATAAATAATATGGAAAATAATAAATCAAGTATCAAAATTATTCAGTCGTATTAGTCAGTGTTGCAAGAATTAATCTCGACATATATACTTTTTGATTTGAACAGTGTTGTAGTAGTGTTTATTTATGATTGCAGACCGGTATCGATAAAAATATAATATATATAGTGTATAATAAACCTTGGGAGAGGCCTATGTCCAACAGTGGACGTCTTTTGGCTGAAATGATGATGATGATGACATTAGTATAATAATACCTATTACGTTTATACGTACCTACCTAACAAAAGATATCAGCCAGGCCAGTGGCAGCAGATGGCGCTGGTCGAGTGGGAGTGGGGGGGGATGAAACAGCTTATTTGGGAACATTAGGTACTTATTTTTTAGATAATCTCATTTTCTAGGAACTGAATTGGGATATACCCGGAATCATCTTGTTTCCGTTGAATATTTACGCCTCGTGAGTTACTCATTATTTCTTGTTCAGCTGTTTCAGTAGAGATAATTCAGTATAATTCAGTAGATTATAATGACAGCTATAAATGTAATAATGAGTATATGAAACTATCGATATAGCTAATTAGAAATATCGATAGTGGTATTCACCCTATTACACCGATGGTCCTACGGTAGTAAAATTTTGTATGTTGACGTATTAAATCTTTTAGTGTGCGTAAAATATACTAGTGTTGCACATTTCTTTACGTGTGCGTTTATAATGACACAAAATGTTTTGAGTAAGTGTGCGTCAATTTTAATGTAGTGGTTACCTCCCCTCCCCCAAGAATTGACAGAACATTTTGTTCGTTGAATTATGCGTGTTGCGAGTCCATTTTGTTACTTTGTTCAAGGTTGCGAGGTTGGTCAGTAGGTATTATTATTTTTATTCTGTGGCATCTATCTATTTGTCGATGGTATTCTTGTTGGATGACAGCTGTCCGTTCGGTTCTGTCAGCGGGAAGTGAAGTGAATAATAATAAAATTATTTTCGTCTTGAGAAAACGAAAAACAGAGGATTTATTTAGTTTTATTTTGCAACTAGGTATTTATTGTTACATTAATTTAATATAACATTTGTTCCTAAGCATATTTGTGTGTTCGGAAAGAACAAGGGGCAGTCAGTGAGTAAGCGTTCTCGTAAGCAAAATTGAGTGGGTACGTCACACAAATCGCAATCATTATTTTTTCTTTGATAGAATAACTAGGAGTAACTTAATTATCTTTTTACGTAAGTATACACACCGCTTTCACTGTACTTAGACGTATATTTTTGCATGCGTAATTTACTATTGCAGAACTCCGCAATATCTATACACAGGCGGAATGGAGTCGTCATATCAAGGAGGTGTATCTTACGACGGAGGCGATAATTTCCAAGGGCTTTCGCAAACAATCGCGAGCAACATCAAGAAAATATCACAAAATGGTAATATTCATTATTAATTATCATTTCATTACAAATATTCATTAATCTTCCTCCTAGCCATTTTTCCTGACTTTGTTTTCCTGACTTTGTATTGAGGGTAGAATAGATTTATTACTAACTTAGATTTACAAATGGCCCTGCCACATACCTTTCCAGCATTAAATTATTTGCAATTACTTCAATATCTGATCAATCTTCAGTGAACATATTTCACAACATTTCCTTATCTATCTATTATCTTTATGTATATCCACCCCCAAATCAAAGATATGTATACCTTTGTTTATACTTCAGTCATCCATTCCTTATTTCTTTGTCAATATGTTGACCAGCGAACAATATTGTAAATACAGTTAAACAAAGCTAGATGTTTAATATAAACAGCTTTTGTAATCGTGAGTTTGTAGTGGCGATTCATTAACACCAAACTAAGGCTGTAAATAAGTGGCACATAATATAATATGCTTGTATATTATTATGCCAAAGTTCAAATACAATATTTTCACTATCACCATGAGCACATCTTAAAAAAATATGCTCATACATTGACAGTCCTGGATATTTTATGAGCAACTTGGTTGGTATCTTAATTCTCTAGTGTTCGACAGCACCAAATTCAGAAAAATTGGTGTAACAGTGAAAATTAATAATGCAGGACAGAACTATCACATTATTTACAAATTGCAATGCAATTTCAACTGTTTTGTTGTTGTAACTGTAAGCCTTGATAGATGACATTGGAGGCTGCAGTAAATACTGAAGATTAGTTCAGTACTAGATATTTATTTGTAATGGTTGAATAGTCATTGAATCTTGTTCTATTTCTATTGGATAGTAAGATTAGCACCACTCTGTGTAATCTGTCTAGTTTAAAAAAAAACCGCCCAAGTGCGTGTCGGACTCGCACATATAAGGTTCCATACCACCATGGAATAAAACGTCAAAAATATCAAGTTTCTTGTATGGGGACCCACTTTATTTATAAATTTCATTAGATTTTTAGTATTTGTTGTTGTAGCGACAATAGAAATATGCATTCTGTCAACATTTCAACTCTCTACGTATTATGGTTCGTGAGATACAGCTCACTGACAGACGGACAGACGGACAGCAGAGTCTTAGTAATAGTGTTCCATTGGCACCCTTTGGGTACGGAACCCAAAAAATTTCAAGTGTATAGTAAACTTACTATCTGTGATGGACCTGGGGGCTTACCACGAACTCTTATTGCGATTCAATTACAGGAACGTTGGAACGATTCAGCGTCTTTTTGTGCAATGACGTACCTTATTGTCATGACAATAAGAAACGTCATGGCACAAATGGCCGCTGAAACGTTAAAACAAAACTGCTATAAGAGGTGGTGGTAAGCCCCCTGATTTTAATACTGAATCGGTTAATGTGTGCGCAGTGTCGTCCATGTCGAAGATGGTTAACCAGTTGCAGACACCACAGGATTCCCAGGAGCTCCGCAACCAGTTGTAAGTAACGTTTATCAACATTTACCACTTAGTCGTTCCTGGAAAATAATGTTAAAAACATGTCAGTATTGCCAATACGGCTGATCTTCTGATGAATAACAGGCATCAAAATGCCTTGATTTGATTGTGGAATTACGAGTGTGATAACAGATGTGTGAATTTCGCTGCATATAGTAGTGCGCTTAGCACAAGTTTAGTGATAGCATTGTTAAGTGGTACCATATATTCTAAAATAATACATCAATAATTGTGATTGACCTATCATAAATCTTATAAACCTTAAGCATATGCGTTTCTGATATTTTTGTCCTAATGAGCTCAAAGGGTAGACTTGTCTCATCAATTACTCTTCTTACTGTTTTTTCAACATAACTCTGAGTGTAGGTCTCTTCCATAGCACTCCATTCCTTTCGGTCTCGTGCTTTCGGTATCCAGGTCTTTCCTGCCACCTGCACCAGATCGTCCGTCCATCTCGCTGGCCCGCCCACGCGTCTATGTCCAGTCACAGACTAGTACGAGGTCTCCATTCTAGTACCCTTTTCCCCGTCCGTGGTCCGTTCTACGGCACACGGCATCGAATTGCTAGATGATACTACTCTACCGGCGGCAGAGATTAATTGTTAATTGTGACACCACATGCAATTTGCAATTAATTAATTGCAATTAAATTTTACCCAACTCTGACCGGTTGGATACGGCTTCCCGCACGCACACCCGCCACCGCCTTTTAGTGCGGGTGACGTTACATTTGACATGCGCCTAGTTGGCTTGGTGGAGGAGTACAAATGATATTTCGTACAGGCGGCAGATACAGAACTACACACAGAAGCTTGCGAAGGACACGTCGACGATGGTGATCGAGCTCCGTAAGCTGCCGGTCGCGCAGCCATCCCACAAGATCACCAGGGAACGCCTCAGCGACGAGCTCATGGTCACACTCAACTCATTCCAGGTGAGACTACCACCCGTAAGGATACACTTGACACTAGACACTGAGGCCCGTATTAATAAATCGATCTCAAGATTGAGATCGAACTTGAGATGCTACATACATACATACATATACTCACGCCTGTATCCCAAGGGGGTAGGCAGAGACTATTGATTGCCACGTGCTACGATTCTGACACACCTCTTTTGCTTCATCCACATTCATACATCTTCTTATGCACTGCCGTCGGTTGAGGGTGCTACGGACTTGACCTTTCTGGAAGAGACCATTGATTTGGCCGTGAAAAGTTCTCCTTGGGCGCCCTCTTCCGACGCATCCACTTACTTTCGCTCCGTATATCTTTTTCGTCAATCGACTTTCACTCATCCTCTCTACATGGCCAAACCATCTTAGCATACTCTTTTCAATCTTAGTCACCACATCATCATCCAACTTGCATCTCTCTCTTATCACACTATTCCTTGAGATGCTGTTTTCGAGAGATGTTCCATACATTAAACGTCTACACGTATACGTTTAGAAAACACAAAATAAAATAGTAAATAATAAAGAGCAAA
The DNA here is from genome assembly GCA_947859195.1 of Drymonia ruficornis. Taxonomy (NCBI): domain Eukaryota; kingdom Metazoa; phylum Arthropoda; class Insecta; order Lepidoptera; family Notodontidae; genus Drymonia; species Drymonia ruficornis. Next base: position 4,105,258 of record OX401907.1, read on the forward strand.
TAGCTCGAGGGTAACAAGTGGAGGCCACGACTCGAGTAATACCAGCCTCAGAGTTGAAATACTGATCCTATCATTGAACCTAGCATATATTCTATAGAACACTCAGAAGTTGGCAGCACAGAAGAGCAAGGAGGATGTGAAGAAAGCTAAGGCGCAGTCCGTGACCATCGGCGACCCGTTTGCTATGGGCAGTACGTAACTACTTTTCTAGTAATATTATATCTTCACATATTCGTTGAACAGTACCAACCATTACGACCGCTTGGCGCAATAGTTCGAGCGTATAGTCAGATTTTTAATTAGTCGAAGCAAACTGACTGCTAAAAATGTCACTTGTTCTATTAATTTGAACCTTATTTGTTCTATTTATATCGAAAAGTGACATTAGCACCTGTCAGTTTACTTCGTCTAATTAAAAATCAGACTATAGGCTGTTCCGCTGACTGCATCGGGTGGTTGCCACCGCTGATACGCTAAGCTTTGGTATCCTCCGATAGCGGTGCCGTCATATAGCGGTGAATGACGTCACTAGAACGTTGGCTATGTAAACAAAATGGCGCAGTTTCCTAGAGATCGGTATTGGACACCGTTGTTTACATAGCCAATGTTCTAGTGACGTCATGCTTGCTACATGACGGCACCGCTATCTGAGGAAACCAGAGCTTAACGCAAGTGGACACTGCCAAAATCCCGTAGAGTTATTTCTTTATTTATTACTTTATGTCAATGTTGCCGCCTTGTTAATTTTTTCGTATTTTTTATTTTTTTATCACGTTTCCCCAGCTCACCAAGATAATTATTCAGGTAACAACAAGGATTTGGTTGAGCTGAGCGATACGAGCGCGCGGAACCAAGAGCAGCTGACGATGCAGTCGGAGCGCTCGCTCATGGAGCTAGAGGAGCGAGAGCAGGACATTAGACAGTTAGAGGTGAGGATTTATTTAGGCATACAACATTAAATACCAGGGTTGTTACGAAGAAATCATCTTGTTTGAAACACCGTGTTTAAAACATGTTTTAAACATTTAAAACTCAATGATTTTTTCTTTCTGTTTTAAAACAACGTTAAAGGGGCTAATATATGACGGGCCCGTTGGCGTGGTTTGCTAAGATTCGGCCTTCCACGCTGCAGGTCGTAGGTTCGATTCCTAACCGGGACATGCATTTGTGCATTTGTGTGTGCATGAACATGTCTGTATATCCCGAGTCTGGGTGTAATTATGTATATTAAGTATGTAATAATTAAGTATGTGGTAATATCAGTTATCTGGTTTCCATAGTACAAGCTTTGCTTAGTTTGGGATCAGGTAGCCGTGTGTGAAAGAATGTCCCAGGATATTATTATTATTATATTATTTCATAATGTCGATATACTATACTGAGTATCTCTGAATGTAGTCGTGTATGCTTACCGTAAGACAAACGTGGTAGCGGCACTGATATCCTAAGGAATGCTAGATTAACACTATCATTTCTGTTGCAGAACGACATAATGGACGTGAACCAAATCTTCAAAGAGTTGGGCACGATGATCCACGTGCAGGGCGGCGTCGTGGACTCAATCGAGTCCAACGTAGAGTACGCCTCGCAGAACGTTGAGAACGGCACGCTCGAGCTCAGGGAAGCAGCTAACTACAAGGTACCTTACATAAGATCATCTTATGACCGATAACCACCCTTGAACTACTGAGAATTAATTTCTTCAAAATAATGGAGATCCGTAACGAATTTAGTTGAGAATGCAGGTTTACAGAGCTAAGAAATCCATAACATACAATGCAATAATTTATGTTCTACGACAAAAATTTACGGAGTTATGACCAAATTACTAGCGAAGTTCGCGCGCGGTTGCTGTGACGTCACGAGGGCCACTCGCGCTTTGTAGAGAATGGCGGCGCGATCCGGCCGTGTGACGTCACACGTGCAGGCCGCACACAATATAAAATGTGTTATAAAATCGCAACGGATAGACCGATTTCGATTATTTCAAAAGTATATTGATGAGAAAGCTTATTGTAGTGTTGTCTGTGTGTTTGTATAACACTGTAGTGTTGGTTTTGAGTTGATTTGTCGACTTCGAAATGATTAGCATTCCCAAAATAGTTGCGGGTCTTGAGTCTAGTCGTTGAAAATGTTTACTAGACATAAGTTCAAAACGTGTTTAACTTTTTAACACCGAGTCTTTGTTATATTGGCTTATTGAACACGTGTTATCCTTTTCAGAACAAGCTAAGAAAGAAGAAAGTGTACCTGGCGATCGCGTTGATCATCATCATATCCATCATTCTAATCATTGTGTTCAGAAATTGAGGTTGCATGTATAAATATATTATTTTAAGTTTGTACACTCCATACACTAGACGAGGGAAACATAGAAACCACGGCCTATTATAAAACATGTACTAATTATACATTTCTCATAAGGGGGTCTATGACGGCCACGCAATTCTGCAAACGCAATTAATTTTGTATTTTCTAGCGGAATCCTTAGGATTTCGCGTAATTTCGGAAAAGAAGTAACGCATTATCGTGGCCATTTTACAGAAATTTTGTTTAATTTATTTTTAGCGGAGTCGCTAAGGATTCTGCTAGAAAATCGGAAAAATGGATTGCGTTTGCAGAACTGCTAAGTGGCGTTTTTAGCCCCTTTGTACGATGCAAATCGAGTGGAGCGCATATTGGAATGCATAATATATGTCTTTACATTAGAGTTCTTATTTCCATGGCTATTTTGTTCAGTATGGAACTTATATCACGTGCCTTCAACATGATATTCATTTGTATGGAAGATCTCAAACGAATGGGTTGGAAGCACGGACCTAATACTAAGAGGACTGGGTCTAAGCACCCGGGCCCGAAGACTCCACTAGGCCCGTGCGTCATCACAGTAGGCGTGACTTAAGTCAGTATGCTGTCGGCGTTCGTCCTGTGCAGACGTCTTGCAAACGTTCGCATCCCAAATATAATTCCATATCGACACTAGATGGCGACCATTTGTACGCCTTTTTTACCATCCTACACTTAGTGACATCTAGTGCAAAAATATGAACTACTTACTAACATCGACGGAAAATAAAGCAAGTAGTTCTGCTATCGACCGATGGAAGAAATAATCTGGGGGGGGTATATTTCTTAACCCCCACTACCCGGGCCGTCCCGCGCAAATTTCCACGCGTTGTTTCATAGAGAAATCTACTAAGAAAAGAGCACCTCCACTCCCTAATAGCTTCATGGTTGGGAGTAGTGATGGGATGTTCTCGAGAACATTCTCACCCTTGGAAACTTACTCGTGAGAATTTTTGAGAATCTTATATTTTGGGTGATGTTATCCTAACTTTAAATCTTAAAAACAATTAAAACCACCATACTTGCATGTTTAATGAGGTGTATGCCAATTTTAACATGCTTCAGAAGATAAATTCTCGAAAATTCTCACGAGTTAGTTTTTGAGGGTGAGAATGTTCTCGAGAACATCCCATCGCTAGTTGGGAGTTAACAATTAAAGCTTCATTCCTTGAAATATACAATGAAGTCATATATGATCTATTGAACTCAAGCAAGAACCAAGTAACCCATGAAATTAAAATGGTCAACTCAAAAGGTACATCCCTGTTTGTTTCCAACTTAGAAAAACACGTGAAGAACTCGCTTGATTCTTACCCGACCACGGCGGAGGGTTATGATTTTGATGTGCAGGAATTCTGCAGTGCGTGCGCGTCTGCCGGCGGTGGGAGAATGGGAGGCCGGACTCCGGTAAATAGAGTGGAGAAAAAAATTGTAGTGGTACCAAAAATTGCTCCCTATGACTAGCACTGCTCCATCATCAGGCAATGTCCGATGCCCCCACCAAACGTGAATAGATTAGGTAGAGGAAATGTCCCCGTGCGTCGCTCTTTATTGAAATTCGAGCGGTTAACGCGTGGATGCCTCTCCTTTTTTAATAGGACTGAGGTGGCAAAAAAGCGTACGGCCCGCCTGATGTTAAGTAGTTACCGTAGCCTATAGATGCTTGCAATGCCAAAAGCATTGCTGGCACATTGCTGACCTGAAGGGGAGAGGGATGGGGAGGGGGGAGGGGTGTTGGGCTTTCGGCTCTCTCACTCATCGTACGAAACGCAGCTGTAATAGCTGCTTTACGTCGATCTTCTGTGAGAGGGTCGATACCCCGATCGAGCCAGCCTGTATATGAGCTGCAGACAATTGGCTACAGCGAGTCACCAAATGCACCTTCCAGATGCATCAGTTCCATGGAAAAATGAATTTCAATTACTGTAAAGACACTTCAATTTCCAGTACCGCATTGTAAATGTTCGTTCGCGCTCCACTCAATGTGAATCGTATAATTCTTGCAATTCACGATGGCGATCAGCCCTTGGTTGTGTTCGACATGTACGTACACATTGTGACAGTGTGCGTGCGTGGCGGAGCCGTAAACGCACACATTAACACGTATACAGATACATCTTCACACAACCAAGGGCCGGTCGCCTTCGTGAATTGCAAGAACTATAATGTAGTGTCCAATTTTGTGTTAATTTGTATATAAAACCATGTATAACATTTTTATAAAAACGCCACATAGTAGGGTAAAGGCACCCAATATTGGCACCATCCCCAATTATTTGCACTTTTGAAGTTATCTTTAAAAAATAAGAAAACTAAACATGGAAATAGTGTTTTTTTATTAAAAGTCATAAATTTCACAGTTTTTCACACCTACCTACTATTCTATCCGCTGTACTAAGAAATCCCATAGAAATATGTATGGACAATAATTGGGTCCTCCGGTGCCAATAATTGGGGGTTTTACCCTATATCTTGTTAAAGCAATACGGCGCTTATGTCATAGTGTTCAGATAATTTCAAATAAAAAATAAATTAGATTTAAAAAAAAGGATTTGTTATACATTATGGAATGGTGCTTAACAATTTTATTCTATGGATTTCAAAACTCAGGCCCTTGAGGCTGTACCCTTTTTAACGCGATGTCAGTTTACCTATTCTTCTCCTTATCGTATGGTTAATAGCCCCAGCAGGCCTAGCACAGCCGGTTGTCAAGACAAGATGAACAGATTTTGTCTCATTCTCTTCTATGTAATACGAAAGAGAGAGAGAGCGACTCGATCTGACATGTTCCGTGATCCGGACTCGTATGCTAGCTCTGCTGGTGTCAGAGTTGTTTAAAGGTTGGCAATCATCTATCAACTCGGCACCCGACCAGCACCGCCTCGTAGGTCGGCATCCACTAACTGAACCGGAAATAAGTGGATCACGCGCTGACCACGCGGCGTTCACTCGTTGACCACGCGCGGTGCACGGGTTGATCACGTGATGTTTATGGTGTAAAATCAGCGTCCGCCTGCGGACCACCTGTCGACAACGAGTGGACGCCGAGCGGCGAGGCGGTGCTGGTCGGGTGCCGAGTTGATAAATGAGTGCCAACCATAAGCCGCCCGAAGGCATGTGACATGGCTCTATCTATTTATTACGTATTTTATAACACTAACAAAATCTTTATCACTTTCACTAAGACACCGCAGACTTGCTACTGTTTGCATCGGCGATCGGCAATTTTGCGACGGCATCGCGTTTTGGCGACTCTCTGCGGTCGGACGCAGCGACTGCTCGGATCCTAAAAGCGACTAAATCGCCGATCGCCGATGCAAAAAGTAGCAAGTTTGCGGTGTCCCTAATTGTTGATACCGTTGAGATTTGACCATATCTTTCTTCCGGTATATTTTGTAAATGTATGAAAAAAATGTTTTATTAGAAATTGCTTGTTGCGAATAGCGCCCGTAGACATTGTCTGTATATATTGCGTCGCGCCTACCTCACTAAGCTCCTAATTTGCTATAGCGTATCGTATCATATAAATTATTTGTATTTAACACAAATGTATCTAGCGCTATTCCACCTAAAACCTCGTATACACGAGGCAACTATTGACGCGCGACATGAACGGTAACGTTACGGTAACGTTGCACAACAACGCGCGAAGTTGCCAGCTAGCGGGCAACATCGATGACTGGGATGGTGGAAATCCATGGACAGACAACGAAAGTTGCACGTTGCCGATATATTATGATGAGCAACATGTCGTGCAACATGTCGCGTTTCAATGTTGCCTAGTGCATACGAGGTTTTATGGTTATCTTGTCACAATTATAGTAAGCAATATATCATGAGCATTATAAATGTTAGATTAATTAATACTTGATTCGTTCGCAATTCGATGTTAACGATACGCGATGACGTTTTAGATTGCACATAATATGTTTTTGTTTCATATTTGGATCATAGATTAATTTTGGTTTCCGCGAGAGCGCTCCAACTATACTCTGATTTCTAATTATGTAGACTAAAATGACAGCTATAAATGTCAATTTTAATTGAATCTATTTTTTATATGTAAGCTTGTTTTTGTTATTATTTAGTAAATAACATTGAATTAATTTGATCCAGAATCATAAAAACAACATTATTCATGATGAACAGATAGAAATAATTTTACGTTGGACATAAAAAAGTTTTAGTTTTAGTCATTTTAGTCCACATAATTAAAAATTTGAGTATAGATGGAGCCTACCAATGTGTGAAACTGACGTGCCACGACTACAACGGCCGCTTTTTTATTAAGGCGGTATCCTAGTTAAGCGCGCGCGGGAGAGTTTAATAAATCTATGATTTTGATATTATTTACCAAATTACTTTGTACGTAATTTAGGCCTGTATTAATAAATCGATCTCAAGATTGAGGTCCAACTTGAGATGCTGTTTTTGACAGAGGTTCCATACATTGAACGTCAAAACTGCATCTTAAGATCGATCTCAACTTTGAGATGGATTTATTAATGCGGGCCTTAAAAATGTAAAAAGACAAGCCCGCTGAGGTTCCTAGCCGAGGTTGCGTTCCGATGCGGTTGATATAAAAATGACAATATGTAAGTCGCTTGTAGGTGTACACAAAATAAATTGACTTTGACATTGGTCGGCATGCTTACAGCCGACTGTAAAGCTGTGGGTTCCTCCAATAGCGGCGCCGTCATATAACGACCGCACTAGAACATTGGCTACGTAAACACCGGTGTCCAATACCGCTCTCTAGGAAACCGCGCCATTTTGTTTACATAGCCAACGTTCTAGTTACCGCCGTTATATGACGGCGCCGCTATTGCAGGAACCCATAGCTTTACATAGACTTACGAATACATAAGAATACACCCAAGGACTGTAATCATCGAATCATAATAAATTTTTCACTGATTGACGGATTTAATTCATTGATTGTAACCTTTGATTAACCGCTAATACATTTATTACTAAGTTTAATGTATAGTTAGATGTAAAATTGCAATATATGCATCAAAAACAAAGGAAACATAATTATACGCCTCCATTGTAACAATTTTGTTTTTTAAACCGACTTCAAAAAAGGAGGAGGTTTTGTAGTAAAGTTTTAGTACTTCAAAATATTTTCCTTTGTAAGTATTATGTATAATGTACTATAAGTTTGTTAATATTTTCCTGTCAAATATATAAAGTTAGATATATTGTTATCTTATTATTTTTTTACGCAACAGTCATACTTAACTCTAATAATATACAAAAGCAGTGATCGCCGATCGGTTACGCACGCGTGCAGGCTTAAGGTACAGGGTTCAAACCCCGACTCATACCTCTGGATTCTTCGAAATCTATTTGCGAATCATAACCTTAATATCGCAAAGACGTCTGGAGCAGTATATTATACTGATCTTGTGGAAACCTGGGAGAACTTCTGCGCGTTCAGGCGCTTTTACCATACGTATTATTGGAATCGAGTATAACCACCCCACGAGGTTAGATCCAAATAGTCAGATTGCTATTCGTGGTGCATTCAACTGGTCTTACATTAGCTGTTGTAACCGTGTTATTTCTGTGGCTATCAGCCTATACTGTTATTTTTGTCTCCCGCTTTGCAACGGAGGGATAATCTTCTTCCAACTCCTATCCTTTCTTTCGATTGAAATCTTTCGGTTTCTAAGACAACTTTGCTTTTCCCCGGGACTCGTCGAGGGTCAAACCTTGGCGTCATCGTTGGACACCATTGTCGATCCTGGCATACAGGAGTAACAGTGGTGGGAGTGTGTGGTAGGTCTAGCTCCCATTTAACTTTAAGATTATCAGTTGCTTACGATGAAGGAAACCATCAGAAAATTAAAAAAATCTAGAGACATGTGAAATCCACCAACTCACACTGGGCCAGGTTGATCGTGGTGGATCAGGGCCTGAATCCCCTTCGCATTGAGGGGAGGCTCGTGCCCTGGAGTGGGACGTTAAAAAGCTAATATTATAATAATAATTATATAACAATGTTTGGTGTTTTGGCGTAAGCCATGAGCCACATATTGTATTAAAATAAATAAATAATAAGTAATGGGATTACATTGAAACAACAGTTTCTTTATAAAATCACCTTTTAATAGACTCATTAAATTCACACAAAATCAACTGATCTAAATCGCATTACACGAAATGAAATAAATGATATAAAAACTGGATATCTAGAAATATGTTTATTGTACGTCTACAAAGCATAGGCGACTGTTAATCGTGTAAAGGTGCTGCTCTACCGAAGTTCATAAGAAATAAACATAAACTGATTAATAATCTTTAAAATATTAATGACAAAATGTAACAGATTACAAAGTAATTAGAAGCGTCGGTAGCGCGGCCCCGTGAATGTGTTGAGTCGTGCATGCACGCGCAATATTGTACGTACGCATCGCGTCCACTACTGAGAATCGACTACAGATCAATAGACACACTACATATGAAGAGATTCTTCAACGTCAAACAGTTAATCTATACCAACGGTTTTATCTATTTATACATCAATGGCCGTTTGCCGATTGCACGGCACGGCACCGGCACCGGCACAGTGACAGCTATTTGCGGGGTTTTCATTGGTCAGTTACCAATGACAACTGGTCACTGACCAATGAAAAAGCTGCCGCCATGCCGGTGCCGGTGCCGTGCCGTGCAGTCGGCAAACGGCCAATGGGTGCGCCTATATGAGGACAGCGGCGCGCAAGCAATGAGTTTTGACGCCTGACCACGTAAACATATAGTGTCATAAAATGATTGCTCAGGACGCTCGCCTCTTTTAGACGCACCAATCATGTGCTTTTGTAAAGGGTCAAATACAGATACCAACCGAGCAAGGATAATACGTCCATTATTTCTTACGCGTTTATGATAAGTCCAAATCTATGAATGTTTTGCAATTGTATGAACAATTAAGAGGATTATTACAATGGCAGATTGTGAGCGGGTTTCCCAAACAACGCGATGGGTATGCGCGGCGATATCGCACACCGCTTGCAAACCGCCAGTGTGATAGGCCCTTATCCTAAGCACGAACTCCTCTATACAACTATAGTATAGTTATTCCAATACTCATAAATACCTACTATTCGTTAAATAAAATTATAACGAAGCAGTTGCACGAGAATATATCAATATATTATTGTTCTCTATTAATTACAATCCTATTATTCTACTAGAAGCGGTGACAGGTACATTAAAATTACAATAAAAATAAATTACCTACTGTTAACTAATACAACATTAATACTGATAACAAATAATACAAGATCTAAACATGTTGATTGATGTATAACGTTCGAAATAATAAAATATACGTACGACTGAATTCTTTGAGGGTAGAAGAGTATGCCATGCTCGGATTTCACATATCTTTCGTGTCACTCATACACATTCATACTGATGATCGATATTATGAATGAAAGAGACAATCTTTCATCTTTGGAAATGCGACGAAATAATAGATATTTCACAAACAATAAATCGGCCGGTCCCAGTAGCCTTACCGGCTAGTCCTACCAGAGGATTAATATAATTTTTCTTCCCAATATTCTTACTAGTAAGACTACTGGAAAGTGGACTAGTGGACTAGTGGACCTATTAATAAAAAATAGGCTGTGCCAAACATCTTGGCGGAGACAAACCTACTTAGTTCTTAAATAGTACAAAGTTGCCTGTAAATCGGTAAGTCAAATTTTGGGTCAAATTTTTTTTTTTTATTGCAATAATATGACTTTGAGGTCTCTATCTTGCGATCTCTTTTACACACTTACCAAATACACGGACTCACACTCGATCCTTTCTTGGACCTTTCCCAAAAATGTAACTTACATTATTCTCCTTCTACCCTCACGTTGATTTAAACATTATTAATTTTTCCTTAACACAACATATTAAATAAAGTTATCACAAATGTCAAACACACATACCTTAAAAACAAAACAATCACAAGTATATGCGTATAACTCAAACCGAAACGCTTCCAGAACGATTTTCAAAAACTATCTTGGTCTTAGCATAGCACCTAGCGACACCTGCCGCGGCTGCGCCAGCGCACCCGCACTCTCTACCACCGTTCATTGGTTCATAACGCCAAACGTACTTTATATTCATTATCAATCAAACATGAAGTTTGACCGGGTGTCAATCAATCATGAAGTTTGAACGGGTGTGCTGGCACCCGCGCCTCAGCCCTCATTTAGGCTCGTAATAAATGCATCTCAAAGTTGAGATCGATCTTAAGACGCTGTTTCTGACAAATGTTCCATGCATTAAACGTCAAAACTGCATCTTAAGATCGATCTCAACATTGAGATGCATTTATTAAACGAGCAATCACTTAATACTAACCACACTAACTAACTCCATCCGCAATCGCAATAAATAATCCTGAAGTGATAGCTTAACTAAATGATAAACGCTCGATAGTGTCACATACATTTATAATATCAGTGGGTTTCTAATAAAATTATCTTAAAATGATACTATGATATTACTTCAACAGTGCGACTCACAAACCGTGAAGAACCTAGCTACGTGCCGGCCGGGGAACACACAAACCAGACGGTACCAAACGATCGCAGGCAGCATTTGGATCTACGACCAGGACCCTAAGTCGTTTCGCCATTGTGGCGCCACTGTGGCGTTTTGCTATAGTGATTGACCAATCAGAGGCCGATAAGCCGGTCGGGCTATAAATCAGAGGGTCGATCACTATAGCAGTTAAGCAATGGCTAAGCGACTTAGTCCCGTATTAATAAATAGATCTCAAGATTGAAATCGAACTTGGGAGCTGTTTTTGACAGATGTTCCATACATTAAACGTCAAAACTGCATCTTAATATTGATCTCAACTTTGAAATAAATTTATTAATTCGGGCCTAGTATTAATATTAAATTTCTCGATTTATTAATACGGGCCTTAGAAACCTGTCAGAAACTAATAGAATCGCAAATACCATTTGACGCTCAATACTATTTTCTAGGTAGTGCGTAACAAATTCGCTTGCATCAGAGAACGCCAAAGGTTCCAGTGAAGATGGTCGCAGATCGTAATGCCTGAACCTAATTTTACCACAACTCGTCTTGTAACCAACGCATATTCCTTTACAAAAGAGTACGATTTGATGGTTACCCTATAAATCTGACTTCGAAATCGTTGTTAATATTTTATTCCATTCTATATATAACAACCCAATATCTAGACCTTGTTAAATCGTTAAGCGTGAGAGTGACGAGTTGAGATATTAGTATGTGTATCAGATTCAGGTAGGGGGCGTCCATTAATTACGTGAGGCAATTTCGGAGAGATTTGGCTCGACCCCCTTCCCCTCTAATCTAACGTGAGATTTCACAAATGCGTACTTTTAGTGTAACCTAATTTTCTCGCAAAAAAACGAGATATCCGAACCTTTACGAACCTTTTGACTTTGACTTTTTTGACTTTGACACCTCACCTCTCCGCCACGTGAGATTGGGTGAGATTCGGCTCGACCCGCTCTCCCTCTAATCGTCTCACGTGATTAATGAACGCCCTCTTATTGACAAATATTTGCAAGTCACCGTGTCCAATTCCACAAGCTTATCCGGCCCTGAGAGCGTCGCGTCGCTATTGTCGATACAAGTCTGTCAAAATATTATTTATTTTATTTTATTAATGGTGTCTTTCCACTGAGTCAAGCCCAATGTGATTCTGCCAATGTCAAATATTGGAAATTACGTTAAAATACAATGTTTAATCAACTGAAATATAGTATAACTATAAAAAACCCCCGAGTAAAAAAATTCAAATCCAATCCCCCGCCATTTTGAAATTGTCCCCTGTCAAAATATGTCAATACTCTATTTGAAAATGTCAGTTCCTCTTGACCACCGAGCCAGTGGGGCTAGCACACACGCCACGACAAGGCTTGTCACACATTATCTCGCATCGACTCGCTCTTTCTCTTTCTTAATGCATAGGAGAGAATGAGGCAAAATCTATTAAACTCGCTTTTTGTCTTGTCACGGTGTCGTGATACTAGTGCAGGTAAGCTTGTGGCCAGTGGCGTAGCTTGCCTTAGAAGGGCCCTGTATCAAAATTTGATGGGGGGGCCCATATGAAGAATTTTCACACACGTTCGGGGTTCGCCCCAACCACCACCTCTTATAGCAGTATTATTTTAACCCCACGGCGACTTTTTGTAATATGACATACCCTATTGTCATGAGAATAAGGGACGTCAAATTACAAAAAGTCGCTGTAAAGTTAAAATAATACTGACAATAAGGGACGTCAAATTACAAAAAGTCGCTGTAACGTTAAAATTATACTGACAATAAGGGACGTCAAATTACAAAAAGTCGCAGTAAGGTTAAAATAATGCTGACAATAAGGGACGTCAAATTACAAAAAGTAGCTGTAAGGTTAAAATAATACTGACAATAAGGGACGTCAAATTACAAAAAGTCGCTGTAACGTTAAAATAATACTGACAATAAGGGACGTCAAATTACAAAAAGTCGCTGTAACGTTAAAATAATACTGACAATAAGGGACGTCAAATTACAAAAAGTCGCTGTAAAGTTAAAATAATACTGACAATAAGGGACGTCAAATTACAAAAAGTCGCTGTAAGGTTAAAATAATACTGCTATAAGAGGTGGTGATTGGGCCCCTGGTTGTGGTACTTGTAGTGATTGTTCCCCGGCGGTTTGTCGCTACTCGAGGCCGGATTGTGTGTTTAGCAGGCGACGGCCTCCGAGATGGGGTTCTCGGTGATGCGGATGACGGGCGAGTGGCGGCACGGGCGGCGCCGCTCCGCGTCCGACAGCCGCCGGTACGCTACTATCTTGGTCGGCGAGAGCGGCGCCACTGGAACACCAACCAATGATTAAAAAATATATATATATATATATATAACGTCACGACTTTTATCCCCAACCCAACAAACAACCACCAACCAACCAACCAATGATTATCCTATCGAATACTGGAACGCCACTCAATTGTTGAGATCGATCTTAAGATGCTGTTTTAGACAGATGTTCCATACATTAAACTTCAAAACTGCATCTTAAGATAAGTACTAAATGTCACCTCGAAAGGGTACTCAAGTTAAAAGTCAGACTTGAGATCAATTTACTAACACCAGGTTTTAGCCCCACCTACAACTGTTTGGGACGTCGTTAACTGTAATTTTTAATTAAACGGCTCTCAAATTTAAGTTGCGTTTGAGTATTCGACGGTGAGACCAGGGGGCTTACCACGACCTCTTATCGCGATTCAATTATAGGAACGTTTTAACAATTCAGCGACTTTTTGTGCAATGAGGTATCTTATTGTCATGACAATAAGAAACGTCATTGCACAAATGGCCGCTGAAAAGTTACAACAAAACTGCTATAAGAGGTGGTGGTAAGGCCCCAGTATTAATAAATCGATCTCTTGAGCTTTTGGCATAAAAATGATATTTCAAAATGGACTTAAGATTGATTTAATAACGCAGTATGGCACGAACATATAAGGAGTCACATAATGATGAAAGCAACATTTCTCGACACCTATTTTGATATTAAAAAAAAAAAAAATGTTACTTCACGACTTTTATCCCCATTCGGGGGTAGTCAGAGGTTTGAGTGGCCATACACCACCACATTGTGGAGGTATGAGTCAACTCAAAGCCCTCGTTCCACCAGATAGTCAGAACCCAACGTGACAGGTGGTGAACCTTGTCGCCGTGTATACAGGAACTGGCTATTTCCTAATCCCGAGGGATAGGTAGGTTTCCTCACAATGTTTTCCCTCACCGTAAGCGAACTGTGAATTATGCACATAGATGAAAATTCATTCATTGGTGCATGCCCCACCGGGGATCGGACCTGAGACCTTCTGATTGCTTGCCCAACATGTTCGCCCCTAGGCCGCCTATTTTGATATGTATTTATAAAATGAATCACCACACAGCCACCAAAGTCCTAATTATTAAGTAACACCACACTACACTCTTGCCGGGAACGTTGGAGAAAAATCAAGATCGAGAGTGTAGGCACGCTAATGCTAGAATGAAACCTCAGCTTGCCAAGAACTCTTGGTACGAGTGTATAGTGGGCCTAATAAGTATGCTTATGGCCGGCGCACGCTGAGAACGGCAGGGGAGAGCATTTTAATTTTTATCAATCGATTTTAATACTTATCCAATCGAAATAAGGTGTAGCCGGCGTGCTCTTCGATGCACCGAAAAAACTCCTCTGAGATGCTCCAGGTTCAATCTCCGAGCGTTGAAATATATACCTTATTTCCATTGGATAAGTATTAAATTCGATTGATACAAATTAAAATGCTCTTCCTGCCATCCCCAGTGTGCGCCGGCCATTATAGGACATTTTCTTTTATAATATTGATGGGTACTATGTACACATGAGGAGTAAACCACTATTCAAAATGACGCCAATTTTGTTGTAAGTGCAAAAATTCTATACACACTTGTTTCATACTGAAATGTTTAAGGCAAGTTTAAGTACGTTTTTTTATACTTGTCCAGTGGGACGATTGCGTTTCGTTCATCCTGTGTCAATTATATATGAAACCAATTGAAACATTGACAAAAAGTTACGCAATCGTCCCGCTGAACGCCATCTTTGCTTACCAAATAGAACAAGTATAAAAAAAACGTACTATATTCACAAACATTACTGTGAGGTATCACAGTGTGCTCGGGAACGCAGTCCACATGAAAATTTCAAACGTTTTAGTACACGCGCCAATACAATACTATTGTCACGCTAATGTTTCACCGAGTCGTTCTCTCTCTTATGTCCGGCGCACAGTGAGGACGGCATGGCATGGCATTTTAATTTTTATCAATCAAATTTAATACTTATCCAATCGAAATAAGGTATATATTTCAATGCTCGGTGATCGACCTCGAAGTATCGCGGAGTATTTTCTCGGTGCACCCGCTGGAGCACCTTATTTCGATTGGATAAGTATTAAATTCGATTGATAAAAATTAAAATGCCATGCCCTACGCACAGTTACTTAATGCATAGTAGAGAATGAGACAAAATCGATTTATCGCGCGTTTTGTCTTGTCACGGCCGACTACCAGTGCTGTATTGTTTGTGAATAGGTGTAGGTGTAGTGAAGCCAACTAAATTGGCGTCATATTACATTATAAGATATGTAAGCGACATAACGTCGTGAACGGCATCAGAATTGGACCTGATATAATAATAAAATCATCAATGGTACAATTAGTTTAGTCAAGCTGTCTCTACCCGCCCTTGTTTCAGAATCGTCAGATAACTTTTATCCACCGAATAAATTTGAAGTTTCATCTGTCAGAACTCCATATTTATTTGGTGGATAAGAGTTAACTTACAATTCGGAAATAGGCCCTCAAGGTGGGGGTTCGATCAACGCAGCAAGACAGCAGCCGTAAGTCGGTCCATACAAATTGAATGCCGTCTGCCGTCGCGGCATATGTCACCACCACAATTTGTATGGACCGACTGACGTCTGCTGTCTTGCCGCGTTGATCGAACTCCCACTTTTAGTGTGTATCAAAAGGTGCCAAGTCGCTTGGCCATTGAACTGCCACTGTAACGTATTGCTATTGTGACCGACTCCCTGATTGGTCGATTAGAATCAACCGACGCGGCGCCCAGATGTGACCCAATTTCGATGGTGTCCACGACAGCGAAAATAAGCATAATTAATAACAAAATAAAACTTACATTCTCTACAAGTTGTGCACTAACATACTGGCTAGATGTCGCTTACTCTCGGCGCCGATGCCGTACTACTGCGGCGCGTGCTTACTTTTTGCAGTGCTAACACAGCTACGGGTGAGGACAAACAAAAATAATAAATAAAATAAACAATTAAAGTGAACGGACAGACCAACAAAGGCTTTGTTTTGTTGGTCTGCGAGTGAAGGTCGAGTTGTATTTCAACTGATGTCGTTAATTCAAATCTCACAAGTGCCACAAATTAATTGAAAACCATCTGAAAATCAGGAAAGATGTTTTAAGATTCGGATTCCATCATCAGATAATAATTTTTGTCTAATATTGTTAATAACGACTTCATTTAAAATACGAAATCTATCTACGTAATAAATGTTATAGGTAAAAAACTGGTGAAATGATCTAGAAAGTAAGCTGCAAAAACAATAATCGTAGAGACTTAATAACAGTTTAAAATGGACATCTTTGTGTAATAATTACCCCTGTCGCTTAATCAGTTATTTTAAAGTTTTAATGTTCAGTGTAGGAATGAATAAATAATGTCAATAATAAAGGAATTAGACATGATCTTAAAGGATAATAAAATGTATTGTAATTCGAATATAGGTACTATATCCAGTTCGTGACGAATGCAAGAAGTTGTCTAGCAATAGTAATAAGTATTGTTATGGATGTGGCTTTAAGGAGCCGAACGCGCTGATGTTACCAGCGTAAGGCGCGGGTTATAGTTTTTATGGTTCCGTACCCAAAGGGTGCCAACGGGACCCTATTACTAAGCCTACGCTGTCCGTCTGTCTGTCCGTCTGTCAGTGGGCTATATCTCACAAACCGTAATAGGTAGAGACTTGAAATTTTCACAGAATGTGTATTTATATTTTGTGTTGTTTTGCCGTTACAACAACAAATACTAAGAAAAAATTAAATGTTAAAATACAAGAAACTTGATGTTTTGACGTTTTTATTCTACGGTGGTACGGAACCCTTCATGTGCGAGTCCGACACGCACTTGGCCAGTTTTTTTTTATCTTCCACAATAATGTCAAAAAAGAATTGGTACCTAATTATGATTAACTATAAAAAATACACTAATTTCGATATCAGGATTATCCCCTATAAGCGTTTGAGATGAATGTTACTATGCTACCACGATCACACGTAGCGTTAAATTATACAAGCGGTAACACAAGCTCTACTCCAGGGTTTGCCCCCAATACATACCAATTGACAAGGGTTGCCGCATAACGCTATCGCATATCCAGGCTCAAACATAAACGAGGAAACAAAAACTCGGCTTCAGACTTATTAATTAGCTTATAATTATAGTTACAATTTATTTTTTACAATAGGTAAAAACGGGCAAAAAGGGGCATAATTGAATTAATAATTAAAAAAATGTTTTGTTATTACTTATCGATACATTAATCATTCCAAAATATATGTAATATATAGAAGCTGCAGAATAGATGCAACAGTTCGGTAAAAATTAATGATAATATAATGTTTTTAATTGAAATCAATGAATTAAGCTCGTGTCTGCTCTTTCTCATTTTATTTCTGTGAAATAGTACTAAAAATATTCTTAAAATCCAAAGTCGCTTGCATGTTTAGATAATAGTATAGTTTCAATCAATGACGTTTTATATTATAGACCTGAAATAGACGAGAATAGTGCTCTAAAAATGGCACATTTAACTATACCTACATATCAATGAAAGACATATGAGCCAGACCTGTTGTTAGAAAGAGATGAATATACATTGTAGCGTTATTCGCTGCATTATCATTGGAACACGTGCAGCCGTGCAGCCGTGCAGCCACGACGCTGGATGGCGCGTGACTAAGTGGATGTCAGGTAGTTACCTTGCATTCATGTTGCAATAAGCGCGGTAAGTCGCATCTAAAGGTTTAATACATCTTTGGTTTGATTATATAAATCGTGAACGCGTTGCAACATTGCATCTATTGAGCAAGGCGTGGTCGGTGCACCCGTTATAAACATTCGTTTTGCATCGCAAAGCTAAGCTTGCATTTCATTTTAAGTACTACTCAATCGTCCTTAAGTGTGGGTGTTACGGGTTACTTACCGTAACCCTCGCCTTGCAGGAACAGGCGGAATGCCTCGGATATCTTGCCTGGTTGCTCCTCAAGCACCATGCCCGAGTCTGAAATCTAGAATGTTAACATAAGATTAAAATTGGCAGTTATGGCAGTATGGTCCCAAACTAAGCAACGCTTGTACTATGGCTACCATACAATGGACTGGGGGTGATCCCAGTGACACGCAGACCAGAGAAAATTACGAAAACACCGAAATTTGCCTCCGACGGGAATCGAACCCGCGACCGCCCGATGCAGTGCGGCCGATCAGCTGAGCAGCCAACGCTCGAATCGCGCGCATTAAGGTGCCATTCGTAAGGACGCGGCGGACAGCACACGGCAGACGGGCGATGACATGTGCTGCGACGGCAGACGGCATTACTATGCAGTGTTAAGGTAGGAGTTCGTAGCAAGCGGCAGACAGCAGACGTCAGTCGGTCTCATACAAATTGTGGCGATGACATGTGCTGCGACGGCAGACGGCATTACAATTTCTATAAAGGTAGGAGTTGGTTGCAGGCGGCAGTTGCGGCGACGGCAGTTGTCGCCGTCAGTTTCATACAAAATTGTCACGATGACATGTGCCGCGACGGCACGACGGCACTCAATTCTATGGGATTGACGTCTGCCGCCTGCCGTCGGCCGTCTGCCGCCCGCAACCAACTCCAATCATAATGACGTCTGCTGTCTGCCGCTGCCGCTTGCTACGAACTCCTACCTTTAATTTGTATGAGACTGACTGACGTCTGCTGTCTGCCGCGTCCTTCCGAATGGCACCTTTACGTGCTTTGTTACGCTCGTTGTTGTGCTGTACCTTCATCCAAGTGGACTTGTCCGGGTTGAGCCGGCCGTTGAACGTGACGGTGTCATCGACGTGCGGCGACATCGCGCCGGTGATGTTGAGCACGGGCACGCGCAGCGTGTCGCAGTCGCGAGCGATGTTCAGGTCCGAGCGGCGAACGTACGCGTCGATCAGCAGCGACAGGTTGGTCGGGTTCACGTTGCGCGTGAAGTAGCTCCGGTACATCTGGGTTAGGTCGTGGTTGCGCTCCTCGGGGAACTGGTGGAGAGACGGACCATGGGCGATGGGGAATACCTAATTCTGTCTGTGTCTTTTTGCATCGAATTAATCAAACAATATCATAATGGGGAACATGCCTGGTTTAATTTTGTTACGATTACTAGCAATTAAATGTATGTTTTTAAAATAACTTGATATCTGGAAAACTTACATTCTTTAAGGTTTCGAAAATGTACTATAAGTCTGACCGCAACCGCTGTAACGCGCCTTAGGTATGACTAAGGCGCGGTACAGCGGTTGCGGTGAAACTATAAGTACTGAGGTATGACGTTATAATTTACCAAACTTTAGTAGCGAATGTATAGGTAATAATTTAATTATTTTACCCGAATAAATACGAAGTTCCAAAAAGTAATTGGTACTTATGGGTGAATATAAAAATTTAGATAATTAAATTCAATATCAGGCATTATCCCCATTATGAAGCAGGATAATTTTATCTTAAATTAAAGAACAAGCAGATGCTGATATCCAATAACATCACATCAGAATATAACCGAGTTGATTTCGATAATATAACTTGTACAAATAAAATTGTGCTATAGGATCTTAGGCTCGATGTGTAGTTGAGAACACGAATCGCAAATTCGGTCATGGCCGCAGTAATTCAATATAGATAGAGTATCGTCAGTCGACATCGAGCCTATTCGCACGAAACACATAAAATTCGCCACGCGATCATCGAGCGCATAATAAGAGCTTGTTAAAAGTACAATCAATCTTAAATACGAGATAGGCATTATGGCCGCTACACACGTTCAAGCTTATCGTATCGTCCAATTTGCGTGATCGGCGACTGTTTGATGAAAATTGATATATGCACACAGTCAAGTTCACTTGATCAAGCCAATTAGACGGAAATCCAGGTGATAATGTAGTTACTGTTGTACATTTGTTTTTCTTCTAGGAATTTTTAACATTCGCTTTTGTATGGCGCAATAAGTCTTAAGGCATCCTACAGACAGACGTGGGCGAGTGCACGTACGCACGTGTCGCGGCAGCCTGCGAAATTGATTCGCGCTAGTTTCGCTTCAGCAAACACTATACATATATTATGACATAGTACATATAGAGTTATTAGCAAAGGAGGTAAGTACCTATTAAGCACGCTGGGGGGTCTATAGCGACGATATGCAACATTCCAGCAATTCTGCAAAAGCAATTAATTTTTCCGACCCTCCCGCGGAATCCGCTAAATTTCTGTGAAACTGTCACACATTTTAATGTGTGATTATCTCACAGAAATTTCACGGTATTGTTAAGGATTCTGCTAGAAAATCAGAAAGATGATTGACAATGTTGCATGGCGTCGCTATTAGCCCCCCCGTATTCCTCTGTTTAAATGGCTATCGACACACTAATAAGCGTCCCTTGTTTTCATGTTTGACTCGCGAGTCACAAAACTTTTTCGTTCCGCGCTAAAAGTGACAAAAAAACTCTTAGCCGATTGATCGCGTTCCGAACTTCCAAGCTAATAACTCTATGTGTAATATAGATACAAATTTTGAAATACGAAAATTTTTATTATTTGTATCAGGGAACACACTACACTACCAAGCCAACTAGGCGCCTGGAAAATGTGAGGTCACCCGCACAAAAAGGCGGTGGCAAAGATAGTAATCGTACCCGTCCAAAGTGGTGCCACATGAGGTAGTCGAGCACGCCCTGCGTCATGCCGCGCGCGCGCAGCGAACGGGAGTTCATCTTCTGGTAGGCCCACTCGATCCACCCGGCCTGGTTAGACGTGCAGTTGATCAGCGTCAGGGCGTCCACCTAGAACGGTACAACTTCTATTATCATCTATCTTACCTTACCATTTGTTAGAGTCAGGCTGCCGTAGAGACAATGGAAACCCGTAACGAATTTAGTTGAAAATGCAGATTTATAGAGCTAAGAAATCCATAACATACGGTGCAAAAAAATTTGTTATACGACAAAAATTGACGAAATTGTGACCAAATTACTAGGAAAGTGCGCGCGCGGTTGTTCTGACGTCTTTTAGGCCACGCACGCTTTGTAGTGAAAGGCGGCGCGGGCCGGCGCGGGTACAGCGCGCCTTCAATCCGACGGCCCCGTAGGACGTCACTCGCACATGCCGCACATTATATAAAATGTGTTATAAAATCGCAACGGATGGACCGATTTCGATGATTACAAAATTATATTGATAAGAAAACTTAGTTTTAACTATAGTGTTGGTCATGAGTTGATTTGTTGACCTAGTATTGATTCTCATTGACTACAGCTCCTATAGGGGCTCATTTTTCTTCCCCGTGGGCGTCCCCAAGATCAGCATAACTAGTTAGCTATAGTCTGATTTTTAATTAGACGAAGTAAACTGACAGGTGCAAATGTCACGTTTCGATATAAATAGAACAAATAAGGTTCAAATTCATAGAACAATGACATTTTCAGCTGTCAGACTACTTCGTTTAATTAAAAATCGGACTATAGTTTGGCTACGTTTCTTGTGGTGAGTTAGAGAGACGGACGCCTAACTCCCCTTCCTTTCTCTCCCTCTTTCCCACTCCCCTTCAGCTCGACAACATGCGAGCGATGCCTTTGACATAGGCGACTAGGCTACCCGAAGTAATCATATTACAAATTACACACCTTATATTTCAGATAATTTATTCATTCATGCTTTCATTCAGTAAACTACACTCCTAATTTTTCACATGAAATCCGATCTAAGGGAGGCGTGTAAACAATCTCAGCGGGGTTTCTCTTTACGCCGTCAATCCCTTTATGGGGATGTATGGGAGTGAATTTCCTGCGCGACCTACATCTGTCTAGTCGTGATTAAAGCACGATCGAGAGTCGCCCATCCGACTGGGAACTCCCACATGCTTCTGATGAAACGACTAATGAGGTACTATATTGTGGTTGAAGCCTTTATTTATATCAAAATAAACTAAGCACTTCGGGAATGACATATAAAATCAAGCCAAATCAATGTGAAACTGAACAATTTCTTTTTGCTTTTCCTATTGATGTAAGCAATTCAGTTTCATGAATTTCTTAAAGATTTTAATTTATTTCCTACTGAACATGTACTTTTCCCCGAGAAAAAAATGTAATGTTATTACATACAAGTACGTTTGGGTGATTTTATTGGACGAATCAAAAAGATTGAATGAAACACTCTGAATGTTGCAAACCCGGTAGCAAAAACATCGTAATCGTATCATGAATGTAGCATTTTGCCAGTGTATTTGTTTAATGCATGGAACAAAAATATGTTAGTGACTTACCTTTTGAGGGTTGAGCAGTGCGAACCTAGCGAGGATGTTGGCACCGGCCCCCACCCCAAACCCGATGAACGTCTTGATGCCGAAGTGCACCAACACGTAATTGATCTGGTTCGCCAGCTCGTCCATGGTCGGGTATATGTAGCTGGAACAATCCAGAGACCTTATGAGTAGTTGAACGCATTTCCCTAGACTGACTATTCTATTTTACAAAGGGAGATATGGCGTAAAAACCAAACCAATATGGTCCATACCGTATATACGTCTTGTACATTGGGAATTACAAAAGCATCCTGACCTAATAGTGTCCGAAACACGTCACAAATATGACAGATGTCCGTCCATTGTACGAAATTTTACTCTTGCAGGAACCAGTGATTTATCTATTATTAAGATATTTTGTACCAAATCTCTTAAGCTTCCGAAAATTGTAGAAGGTATGATACTGTGCCACACTGGGACGGACTGGATGATCTTATAAGGGATCCTGGTATAGGTAGTATAAGATTACAAGAACTCAATGCATGCGGGACTCAAGAACTCACAATTGCAACACAAAAATAACGCCCAGTCAACGCAATAAAACCCACATATTTGCTAGTCCAAAAACTATTAATTCCACGAATTTACATAGTTACGTTTATGTATCTCCCGTCATGTCGAGACACGATGACTGCCCGGAATTGTAATACGCGCGGCATTCCCAACCCAAGGCCCAAAAGGTTTTCAACGGCTGGAGGAGCGAGAACCTATAATGCCAAACATTTAGCCGACATCTTTGGGTGAACTTTCTGAAGAATAGAAAGGTCTTTCCTAAAGTTCAAGGACTCTGATATCTGATTGATATGAATATTCAATGTAGGTACCTATTTATTTTATGTAGTAAAATGTGATGGAAACCGTATTTAGATTGAGTTTAATCTGGTCTTAGAAGGAAAGATATAAGGAAATCAAGTAAGAGGCAGACCAAGAATAAACTACCCATCATAGATAATTTTGGTATCCGCGAGGGCGCTTCAAATGCGCGCGCGATACTTTTATAGATCTATGCTACCCAAATTAAAGAGAAGGTCGGTGTCAAGTCATATAACGTGAGGAACTGCCCTAGATAGGGTAAGATGGAGAGAGCTCCGTCAGATACAAAAAGGGTGAAGAGTAATCCAGTTACATCCCGTCTTGGACAAATCACATAGCCATTTCCGATGTGTTCCATCGGGAGCAGAACCCGTAACCAGCCAAACCATTAGAATAATCTTCACTTTCCACTTAAGTATTGACTTGTGAAAAGCAGCAAAGTGAATAGGAAGCACGATGTCGGTTACGTAACACTGCGGAAGGAATGAATGAATTATGCCACTGCCACTGCAAGCGAGCGGTGACTAGCTCAAGCCGGCTTGAATATTGATCGGACATTCCTTGATCACTCGGTAAATGATCAATGAAGTGATGACGGATTTCCTAACAGATATATTTAGGTAACGCATAAGCATCAATTGCCATATTTTTTACAACATCCAGCTTATGAAGAATCTTCTCGTTAACTTCGGCCTCAACTCATTTTTTTTAAATATATTTTTCGACATACAGCACCTGTGACTAATGAAAGTGATAAAATATGAGAGTAAATGAAATGAGTGACAAAATAGAGATGTCTCATTTTGATTACTTTGTTTCGAGGGACATACTGGACATACTGGACTCTGTAACTGGAGGCTGCATGGAGAGAACAATGGTAGCGACAGAAACCATTAGTTAATACGAGTACACGTACGCTGCATTGCTTTACGATGTATCTCTGCTATCAAACAAAGCACGCACTACTTGTATCAGTATTCAATGGTATTGTCACGGTAATCGCCTGTTACTCGGTAATAAGGTTTAGTTTAGGCCATTCTAGCTCAGCACGACTGCGGTAACCGAGCTTATCTTACAACTACAGTTACGAATACATCAATATTGAATATTAATTTTATAGTTCCGTGCTTGGCGGATGCGGGTAGTTTACGTTCTTACAAGTTTAAGGAAAAAATATAAAATTAATCAAAAAACGTGTTGCCACAACTAAAGTTCTACGCTTAAATTGTAATCCGATAGAAATATTAAAAGCACAACAAGTTAACAAAAATGGTTCCAGTGAAGATAAAGACGAGATGTATAAATATTTCCAAAAAGTCCAAAACCTTTTCATAACGCATTAGTTAAAACGTGGCTTCTTATTCTGCGGCATTACTAAATAAATGGAACAAACAAGAAATTAATAGTCGTAATTCAATTTCTAAATGGCAGAGGTTAGCGCGCTCAGTCAAAGGCTTGCGTACAAGCAATCAAAGGTGGCTGTCAAACGCCAGAATGCGGTACAACAATTTTCCAGTGAATGATCTCAAGTCCCTGAACTGTGGGCAGACATCGTCAGCGGTAGCCATAGCGCCGCCGTCATGTGCGAGCAGTAGGTACAGTCTATATCGAGCGGGTATTACATAACACTGCGGTACGCGACCCCTACCTATTTGATTCCGCCTTACAGATAACTGAGCTTTGTTCAAATCCATCATGTATAAGATTACACTATGCATTTTTACGCTTCCTATACTCATATCTTTAGGGGGTTGAAGGAACTCATGAATATTGGTTAGGTTTTCTTGTGCAAGTCTGATATGTATCGAAGTCAGGCAGTCCAATTGGATGGAATGATGGAGTCTATGATTGGTCTACGAATGCCGTTTCGAAATAGTCTAGAACATGTTCCCCTTACTAGTTAGCTATTAGACTTTTAAAAAAACAGGATGTTCGATGCGAAAGCGTAAAGCGATCAATTTTAACTTTCAAGAGTGCATTGCAAATATTGCAAGTTGAAGTTAACCCGCGCCAGTTTACTCTTAAGGTTAATTGCGCACCCTTCGCTGGGGAAAATTAATTTGCTTTGGAAAGTGCACGGTAACTACGAAGATTTACTACGAGTAATAAGGGTGCGAACTAATTAATTTAATGCTCCGCTGACCACTGACCGAAATTGACGGTCCCATGTTGGGCGCCAAGATGTTTTTCAGATTTTAAAAACGAGTAATAAGGGAGCGTATAAATAAGAGGAAAACGGTTTATATTTCGGCTGACATAAATATCGTTATTCATAATGTAAGTGTTATTTAATTTGCGGTACTTACTAAGTTAGCCGAACGATGTTATATTACCGTTTAATTTATAAAAAACGAATGTGAAAACTTGTACGTGTGTTTTTCCATGCGCAATGACGGCGCCGATGTGTCGCGTCACGCCATTAATGCAGTTTATTCACCTACCCTCCGCGAGCCGCCAGGTAACTCCTCATTGTATTTTCATTAAACGTTAGATCCACTCCCTCAAGCGGGCATTACATTATCCAATTTGCAGAGCGCTAAACTAGTGCTGCAATGCGAGATTATACTAGATTTGGATCACTTGCAAATTGCATAATGTAATGCCCACTTCGCTGTCCATCTTGTCAGATCACAGCTGGCAGGAAAGGATTTTTTATTTTTTATTTAGCCTGACTGTTTGGGAATATATATTTTAGGTCTTAGTGTCAAAAAAGCTTGTATTTTTCTGTTCCTATAGGTAGTAGGTACTCTCACGAAATTTTCAACGTTTGCGTGTACTTCTTCGGAGGTCCGGAAATTTATCGAGTGACAGACCCCAGAATATGACGTTGGCGCCAATTTTATAACTGCTTTATTGGCTGTTAATACGGTCAATGTGACATTAATTTCACTTTATGGGTTGGCGAGGCCCCAGAATTTCATCAGGCTAATGTTTTGATTTATGTCTTTGTAACCGAGATAGGTTGACGAACTGTATAATATACGTATACATTCCTTATTATAGTATTTCTACTTAAGTACCTGATTCCGCGTTCTTAATTTTATTTGAATTACAGTATTTCTGATTTTTCGAAACTCGGCAAGTTCTAAGTCTCGCAATGGCTCTGTCACACACATTTGAAATTTTCTCATCATTATGCTCATTCGAGCATTAATAAAAATTGTATTTACTCCAAGACAAGGAGGCCTAATAATGAACCCTGTTTCGTTCGTTCGTGATTTTGACAGTAACTTACTACGAAATAATGTCAAAATTCATAATGCGAACGAAACGGATTATTGCTTTGGTACCGGGTTTTAAATAGCAGCCCTATGATCAGATACGCATTATACATAGTTTATTTCAGAACCTTACAATTGACGTGTATGTTTGGAATATTTATTTCTACGAATACGATATTAAAATGACAAGGATGCGTATCTAAGTATAGATCACAATAAGGCCAATCTCCTCTTGAATGAACGGCGTTTGTTCTTTAGTACACGACTCCGTAAATATTACGTAATACCAAGCACGGACTAGTATGTTTTCCCATAGCAGTCGCCCAGTGTTAGAAATGAGTGGAATGATACTGGATATTTAGACACTGGGATTTGTACGATGTCTATTAGTCCCACACAAAAAAGTTTGTAAACCTCAACATGAACAATGTGGAGGGTAGACAGATATTTGAAACACCCAAGGGCATACTAATAGCGACCTTTTTAAAGGTTAGGTACAAGCTCAGTTCAAATATATTTATATTAAAAGTTGAGGGGCTTGAGTAGGGAGTGATCTAATGATGGATACAACATTGCTTCTGCCTTTGTCATTATGTATTTTGCCTTATATAGTCAAACAATCTTCTGTCAGTTCGATGATTGAGCCAGCTAAGACTTTTTTAGTACAGTCTCTGCAAGAAGTCATCCCTCAGAAGTCAGATCTCGCAGCCTCGCGGTACATGGAGACTGCCGCGGCATATGGCCATCCACTGCGGCATATGGAGACTTAACGTAAAATAAACAAATGAGCCTCGCGGCCGTACACAGCTATCGAACCTCGACCTTATTTTACAAAAGTAATGTCACAGTCTAATGTACTTTCACTGTGGTAATGTATAGAAGTCACGGATTTAATATACCTATTGAATATACCTTCGTGATAGAAGTAGGGAGAACAATGGTCGCGGCCGCCGTAATGCAGTAAGATAAAAATAAACTGAGTACAGTGTCCTTTCGTTGCTTAGCAACGCGGTTATACACAAAACCTCGCAGACGGTTGCGGTATACCTGTGTGGAGCACGCAGTGTGTACTTTGGCAAATGAATGTTTATTAGCAATTTCACGCCACGCGACTCGTACTATAAGCTTTATTTATCAGTATTTTCAATGCTTTTACAAAAGAAGCATTCCCTTACCCCCTTATTCATAGAGATTTTAGCCAGTTTACAATGGGTTTGAAAGGCATTTTTAGGAACAAATGTGATTTGTAATTCACCTGCCGGTCGATCATAACTTTCTATGAATAAGGGGGTTAGACTTTTGCCGAATATTATTTAATTGCAAAATATGTTAACATGGTCGCGATTTGCGTGTATTGGCGATATGCATTTTTAAGGTTCCGTTGAAGAAGGCTATAAAATAATATCTAGTGTCACGAAGTTACCCCTCCGTGGTTTGAATAGATGCACATTAGTAGCGTAAGGAACTATGCTTATATCTATTTTAAATACTATGTAGAGACAGGGAAGGGTCTCGGCCAAGTTGACTCCAAAGGATGAATAAACTTCAGTATGTAGGTAGTACCCTAAGGCCCGTATTGATAAAAGCATCTCAAAGTTGAGATAGATCTTAAGATGCAGTTTTAACGTTTAATGTAATGGAACATCTGTCAAAAAAAGCATTTCAAGTTCGATCTCAATCTTGAGATCGATTTATTAATACGGGCTTGAGTATCTACTCAAGATTATTGTCAATATCTTGTACCACGCAACTGCCTGGGGGACAAGTTCTTAAGACGATACAAGAAAAAAATGAATTTTAGTTTCGGGGTGTGGCTGGCGTCGCGTGAGCTGCCGAAGGATATATCCCTCTCGCTTAGCTAGGACAGAATAGCTATGGAGTAGACTATAGTATAGTTATTTTTTGAAGGAACAATATTGTTTAATTCGTACAATTAAAATAATATGTCCCAGTGCACCTTTTAAAATAGATGAAATGGATGAAAATATTCAAATATATTTTTTTCGTTTTATATGGGATTTTTATGTCGAGTGTATTTGAAAAAAAATTATTTTTGTAAAAAAAAAACAAAAAACGACTTCAGAAAAACCTGGAGCACTAAAAAGCCTGAAATAATATTTCTATTACCACCTCTGCCTAACCCTTCGGGATAATCAGGCGTGATGGTGTGTTAGCGAGTATTTGGAGTCGGTGCCAATCTTAGTATGCCAAATCTACCTACTATAAAAGTAAGAATATAGATTGGCACCGACTCCAAATACTCGCTAACACACCATCACGCCTGATTATCCCGAAGGGTTAGGCAGAGGTGGTAATAGAAATATTATTTCAGGCTTTTTAGTGCTCCAGGTTTTTCTGAAGTCGTTTTTTGTTTTTTTTTTACAAAAATAATTTTATTTCACTATTTTTAGTGGCGCCATACTTTGTCACCCCAAGCAAGTGCAAAGCTCTCATCAATAGAAATGAATTAAGTCCAAACACAAGGTAGCTACTGTAAAACGTTGAGGAGTTCCCTTGACTGTCCTTCGTTTTCATCATCAGCCCCCTAATGACAGTCACAACCCATCTAGGTGTAAAGTTCTCATCAATACAAGTTAATCAAGCCCAAACACCAGGTAATTGGTGTAAATCGTTGAGGAGTTCCCTCGACTGTCTTTCGGCTCCATCATCAGATCGACTCCAGACCTTCATTAAATAGTAGGTAGTGCTTTAAAATATTTAATGAAAAAAAATAACAAACGCACTAGTCGCCACTACGATTTTCGATGGTTCCCCTCGATTTCTCTGGAATGCCATCATCAGATCCTGGTTATCTTATCATGGTACCACCCTTGGGATATTTTCTTTCCAATAAAAAAAAAATCATCAAAATCGGTTGGCGTGATATTGAGTTATACGTCCATTTGTCGCGCACATACTTAATGCAAATTTAAGATTTATGTGGTTTTCTCATGGATGCCATTGTCAGAACTGGATCAAATTGAAATGGGACCACACGAGAAGCACCAGCTTTCAAATAAAAAAAGAATCATCAAAATCGGTTCACCCAGTCGAAAGTTATGTGGTAACAAACATAAAAAATAAAAATGATAAAAAAAAAAAAAAAAAACATACAGTCGAATTGAGAACCTCCTCCTTTTTTGAAGTCGTTTAAAAATAATTTAATTTCTATGTTGTTTTTATTGCTGAAGACAAAGTAAGTCAAAAGAAGACAAACGATACCTACAATATGCTGATAGATACGTATAACAATACTTCGATCGTATAATAGCCTATAACCAGCGGACGATCCAGACGCGTCCAACGATATCTCATTAGTCAAATTATTATGATATAAAAATAGTTTGGACGTTATACGGGAGCAGATGAACATACATACATATCGGTCAAAATCATAACCCTCCGCCCACCGTAGTCGGGTAAAAATGTACATACTCTGTGTCAGTGACTGACTGCCGGATATGAGTATCTTTTTCATGTTTCGTAGGCTAAGGAATACTTTGGTACTTAACTTCGATGCCGATCATGAAGTCATCAGCGGTGTCATAATAATTTTTTTTACCATTTTTAATATTTTTTTTAATTTAATTTTCAGTTTTTATTAATTTTATTGATTTAACCATGCATTTATTTTTTGTTTATCTTTTTATCTTTATTTTTTTATCTATCAAAATCACCCTTAGACTGGTTACCGCCACAGGTGACAAGAGGGCTGGCTCTTTCCTTGCTCAAAAAATTAGCTTGACAACAGGAACAGCTTGAATACAGGGAGGACATGCAGCCAGTATCCCACGCGGACGGTATTTGTTTAATTAGGGGTAGGTTTTTATTTTATTGTATTTTATTTTAATTTATGTAATATTATATTGTATTTTAATGATAAAACATGAAAAATAAAAAAAAAACACTAAAAAGCCTGAAATAATATTTCTATTACCTACCACCTCTGCCTACCCCTTCGGGAAAACCGGACGTGATGGTGTGTTATCGAGTATTTGGGGTCGGTGCCAATCTATCTTCTTACTTTTATAGTAGGTAGACTTGGCATACCAAGATTGGCACCGACTCCAAATACTCGATAACACACCATCACGTCCGGTTTTCCCGAAGGGGTAGGCAGAGGTGGTAGGTAATAGAAATATTATTTCAGGCTTTTTAGTGATCCAGGTTTTTTTGAAGTCGGTTTGTTTTATTTTATAAAAATAATTTTATTTCACGATTTTTAGTGGCGCCATACCAATGAACATTTTGGCATTTTGAACCATATGAAGTAAGCCCAACAAAAGGTAACTGCTGTAAATCTTTGAGAAATTCCCTCGACTGTCTATGGTCTCCATCATTAGACCTGTAATGGCACTTATAACCCATATGGGTGTAAAGTTCTCTCCAATACAAATTAATCAAGCCCAAACACCAGGTAATTGCTGTAAATCGTTGAGGAGTTCTCTCGGCTGTCTTTTGACTCCATCATCAGACCCTTAATGACAGTCACAACCCATCTAGGTGTAAAGTTCTCATCAATACTAATTAATCAAGCCCAAACACAAGGTAGCTTCTGTAAAATGTTGAGGAGTCCCCTTGACTGTCCCTCGTCTTCATCATCAGTCCCCTAATGACAGTCACAACCCATCTAGGTGTAAAGTTCTCATCAATACAAATTAATCAAGCCCAAACACAAGGTAGCTACTGTAAAACGTTGAGGAGTTCACTTGACTGTCCTTCGTCTTCATCATCAGACCCTTAATGACAGTCACAACCCATCTAGGTGTAAAGCTCTCATCAATACAAATTAATCAAGCCCAAACACCAGGTAATTGTTGTAAATCGTTGAGGAGTTCCCTCGACTGTCTTTCGGCTCCATCATCAGATCGACTCCAGACCTTCATAAAATAGTAGTGCTTTAAAATACTTAATGAAAAAAATTACAAACGCACTAGTCGCTCCTACGATTTTCGAAGGTTCCCCTCGATTTCTCTGGGATGCCATCATCAGATCCTGGTTTCCTTATCATGGTACCACCGCTGGGATATCTCCTTACCAACAAAAAAAGAATCATCAAAATCGGTTCATAAACAACGAAGTTATCCGCGAACACACATAAAAAAAAAAAAAATACGGTCGAATTGAGAAACCTCCTCCTTTTTGAAGTCGGTTTAAAAATAAATATATATTTTTTTTTTTAATTTAATTTTACTTTTTTTATTGTTTTATATTTATTGTGAAATTATAATAATTTTAATAATCAATATTGGACTATGTCTGAAACAAAAACATTGAATTGAATAATTTATAAAATATTAAAATTATCACATTAACTTAAATCACGGTTTACACCCGCTAGAACGAAAAAGATCCTAACATGGTAGGTAGGACCTGAGGGTTGGCCAGTTAATTACTTAAAATACACTATATTTATTTCAAGAAAACATTCATAAGATCTGAAGGCGTCGGACTCGCACATAAAGGGTTCCGTACCACCGTAGAATAAACACATCAAAAATATCAAGTTTGAGACTTGATATTTATTTTTAAATGTTATTATATTTTTAGTATTTGTTCTGCACCGGCAACAGAAATACACATTCAGTGAAAATTTCAACTCTCTACCTGTTACGGTTCGTGAGATACAGCCCGCGCTGACAGACGGACAGACAGACAGACGGACAGCGTAGGCCTAGTAATAGGGTCCCGTTAGCACCCTTTGGAACCCTAAAAAGTAGCCTATGTTCTCCGCCAAGACCCAGTCTATCTCCATACCAAAATTCATCAACATTGGTTCAGCGGTTTAGCCGTGAAAAGGTAACAGACAGAGTTACTTTCGTTTATAATATAATAGATTGAATAGGACGGACAAACATTTTCCTATCCATATCTGTAATGTTATTTTTTACGATAATTTATTGATGTATGATATATTTATTACTTGCCCATCCATACCTACAACAAACGCAATAAAGCGACTCCATTGTTTTGACAAGCAATGTATTCCCACTGTCGGCCCAAGACCATGCTGCAAGTATATAACAGTAAGCGAAATAGGGAGTTTTTACAGAAATGACACGAATAACTATGAAATGACAAGAGATGACACAAAATGACAAGAGATGACACAAAATGACAAGAGATGAAAAGAAATTACACAAGACAAGGAAAAGCAAACGAAAATCACGCTGCAGTGCAGGTCATAGATTCGATTCCTGCCCAGGACATGCAGTTGTGTGCATGAACATGTCCGCATGTCCCGAGTCTAGGTGTAATTAAGTGTATATTTCGTTTGTATTTACAAACAAAAAGTAGTATATGTAGTAATATCAGTTATCTGGTTTCCATAGTACAAGCTCTGCTTAGTTTGGGATCAGGTAGTCATGTGTAAAAGAATTTCCAAGGATATTTATTTATTTATCATAGGCGTCGGCGGACTGTAAATACTGTACTGTACCTGTAATGTGGCACGACCGTAATATTTTTTCGTAATATTTTTTAAAAAATCCTTCACAGGTCCGACGTCGAACAAGTCCGAGCGGACACTGACAATACAAAGTTAGAGAGAGACATGGTTAGTTCAAGTACTTAAAATGTGAGATGGCGATATTGTGCGCGCGCTCGGAAATAAACAACGTAAGCGCCAAACCACATTTTCTTGAATTAAAAAAAAACTACTTCATGAATTAAAATATGGTTGAAGGGTAGTTTAGATATCATTATTTGCTATGTTTTAGAAATAATTTCGTGATCTAAATCGTAAAAACATCGTGGTAGCAAGGAAAATTGTAAATAATTAGAGCTCATTTCATAATTTTTTTTTATCGAGAAAATTTCGTCAAATCGTGATTTGGATTTAAAGATACTCAAGATAATATAGTCAAAAATCATACATCTAAATATAAGATTCCTAGTCCACATACTTACTTAAAGAAAAAGTAGAATAGAAAATCAACCAAATTTCGAACCCTCGTCTTAAATGCCCACGCGATTGCAACACCACTCCTCACTCTGTAATTGAAAGCCAATCCCGAAGGAAATCACTTTCGAGTCTTCAGCTGTGGCTTTATAGATAACTAATTTACCTATGTAAATAATGAGAACATCCGCTTAATTGATGATCTGGATTTTTAATTTTAGAAAAGATTACCCTTGTTTATCCGGGCTTTCTAAGGCTCAAAACGTATGTATGTATTTCACAGATTTGGTCATAAGTTATTGGCTGCGCCATTAGGCGCATGTCGCGTCCGAGCACTCAGATTTGACATTGGAGCACATAGACATAATGTCATAACATGAGTGCTCAGGCAAGGCATGCGAGGCGTCTAGACGCAATTCAATAAAAATCATAAATTTGCTACAAACGTCATCGCCTTTTCAGTACAGTAGCTGTGATCAACCGCATGTAAAATGTTCTAACATTAATGCCATCCAACTCGTTTACGTAACTCGTTAGCGCTAGGATAACGCTACGTAAAAAAAATGTGCTCGCAGTGCTGATGCCTGACTGAGAGTTAGAAATATAGGGAATGGAAGAAAACAGACCACTACCGGTGTGTTTTATTAACCAACTAGCTTTTGCCCGCGACTTCGTCCGCGCAGGATATAAATTTAAAAAATTCCGTTTCCGTTTGCTGGAACCCAAATCCCGTATCCATATATACCCGATTCTGTATCCCATATTCCGTATCCCGTATCCGTATCCGTATCCCGTATCCCGTATCACGCATCCCACATCCCGTTTCCGTATCCCGTATCACGCATCCCACTTCCCGTATCCCGTATCCCACATCCCGTATCTCGTAACCCGTATCCCGTATCCCGTATCCATATCCGTATCCCGTATCACGCATCCGTATCCCGTATCACGCGTCCCACATCCCATATCCCGTATCTCGTATCCCGTATCTCGTATCCCGTATCCCGCATCCCACATCCCGTATCTAGAAACCCGTATCCCATACTCCGTATCCCGTATCCGTATCCGTATCCCGTATCACGCATCCCACATCCCGTATCCGTATCCCGTATCACGCATCTCACATCCCGTATCCCGTATCCCGCATCCCACATCCCGTATCTCGTAACCCGTATCCCGTATCACATATCCCATATCCCATATCCCAAATCCCGTATCCCATATCGCGTAACCCATACCCCGTATAATTTTCAAAAACGCATTTTTGTTTCTTACACCTTTCACCAATTTTCATAATTCTAACTACAAAAATGACGAACTTACATTCAAACTTCCATCCCCTATTTTACACCCTTAGGGGATGTATTTTGAAAAACACTGAAATTAATATTGTTGATCTTTAAAAAGTCACCTTATCACCAATTTTTATAATTCCAACTTCAAAAAATGACGAACTTCCATACAAACTTTCAACCCCTATTTTAACCCCTTAGGGTTTAAATTTTCAAAAAAGCTGAAATTATTATTTTTAATACGTTAAAAGAAACCTAAACACAAATTTTCATTATGCTAACCTCAGAAATGACGAACTTCCATACAAACTTTCGTCCCCTATTTTACCCCCTTAGGGGTTGAATTTTCAAAAACGCAGCAATTCAAGTTTTTTATTTTTAAAAAGGAACCTAAACACCAATTTTCATAATTCTAATTTCAAAAATGACGAACAAATATACAAACTTCCCAACTTACTTTCATCCCCTATTTTACCAGCTTAGGGGTTGAATATTCAAAAACGCCGAAAACCATATTTTTTATTTTTAAAAAGACACCTCAACACAAATTTTCATAATTCTAACTTGAAAAATGACGAACTTGCATACAAACTTTCATCCCCTATTTAACCCCCTTAGGGGTTGAATTTTCCAAAATCGCTTCTTATTGCTTGCCTACGTCACAAAATATATATACTATCCAAATTTCATGTGTCTAACTTCAGTAGTTTCGGCTCGGCGTTGATGAGTCAGTCAGTCAGTCAGTCAGTCAGTCAGTCAGTCAGTCAGCATTTCCCTCTTTATATATTAGTATAGATATAGATCAGCGTCGTGTGTAGCGGTATTAAGTTCCATATTCTCCAGGGCTCCAAAGTTCCCATTTCAGCAGTTTTAATTATAGTAACGAGAATTCCAAATACATAAAACTCTTTCTGTCGGTCTCGGAACTAGTTTGGGGGACATCTCTTAAGTATCATTTGGGTTGCAACAGTACGCGACTCTGCTTGTAATTACTTCAATTCCCGGAGGAAATCACAAGTACACAAGTTTTAAATTACGATTACAGTATAAGCTCCTTCAGACGCCATTATTTGGATCATTGTATGATTGTAATCTGTTTTGTGTTCAATAAATAAATTACAAACAGCTTCTTGTACTTATGTGACTGTCGAAATAGTGGTGTTAGTTATTTTTACCCGACTACGGCGGAGGATTATGATTTTGACCGGTATGTATGTATGTATGTGCATCTGTTCCCACCTAACTTCCAAACTACTTGTCGTAATTTGACAAATGAGGTATCGTTAGAAGCGGCTTAATGGCGCGCTGGTCATAGGCTATGTGACGTCACATAAAATTGCATATGGCGCCCTCTAGAGGACATAATGTCATGAACTAAAAAAAAACATTTTTTGATAAAACCGTGTGGGGTATCAAATGAAAGAGCTTGATGAGGACATTTCAAATATATATATATATATTGTTACCTATAACTCCAAAATCTATATATATAAAAATGAATCCCTATTTCATGTCATTACTTGACGCGAGAACGGCTGGACCAATTTAGATGATTTTTTTTTTAGATTATTCCGTGAAGTACTAGGAAGGTTAATACATTTAAAAAAAATGGAAAAATTGCCCGGAAAGCGCTAAAAACACATATTTTACGTATGATTCAAATTACTTTCAATAGATGGCGTAATGAACGCCGGTGTCAGATGGTGGATGGGATTTCATGGGCAATTCATCACAAGAAATAGATCTGCGTTGTGCACATAACGGTGCTGGGCAAAGGTCTCTCCCCATCTTCTTCCATCCATCGCGGTCTTAGGCTCTCTCATACCACCCGTCTAGATGAGCGTCGAGGTCACCGCGCCACTGTTTTTGGGTCTACGTCGGCGACGACGGCCGTGCTCTGGGACCGCACTCAGTGATTGCTTTAGCCTACCTTTCTGAGCTCATTCGGCTCAGGTGACCCGTCCAGGTCCACTTAAGTGTAGCTATTTTCGCTCCTACATCCGCAATAAGGGTCATGGAACGCAGCTGGGTGTTCCGCACCCTATCAGTGTGTTTAATACCCAAAATGCTGCTCTATTGCTGTTTGGCAAACCTTCAGTTTGGACTTCTGAGCCTCGGTTAGTGACCATGTCTGGGCGCCGCACTGTGGGCTGAAAATCAAGCTTCATAGTACTTTAAATATTATTTTGTTTGCTTTTCATAAGCGTCTAATGCCTTCAGCAGTCATACATATAGGTATATAAAGTATATAATTTCATAGGTATACTAAATAAATGAAATAAAAAATGAAAATTTTGTATGGCTCCAAAGTAATAAATCCAAATGTGTATCTTCAAACCCGCTGTGTTAACCGTTATATCCTTATAGATGGCTGTTCTACAAATTATTTGTAATTTTTTGGTGTATATTATATAACAGTAACAACTGCGGTTTTTTTTTAATATTTTATACTAAAATTTGTACTTAAATGCGGACCAATGGGTTTATAAACTTGAAATTATGCAGGGAAGTATCTGTATTTTAGAGAAACACTAATATAGCATATAAGTACACATTTTAGTTCATACATTTTTTATATAACGTATTCATTTTAAAAAAAAACGCAGTTGTTACCGTTATATAAAATACGCCAAAAAATTACAAATAATTTGGAGAACAGCCATCTGTAAGGATATAACGGTTAACATAGCGGTTTTGAAGTTATTTGGATTTATTACTTTTGGGCCATAAAAAAATTTCATTTTATTAAATATAATTTAGTAGACCTACGAAATTATATTCCTTATATATATTCATGACTGCTGAAGGCATTAAAAGCATATCAAAAGCAAAAAAATAAAATAAAAAAGAGAAAAAAATTAAAGTACTATGAAGCTCGATTTTCAGCCCACAGTGGCGCCGTAGGTAAGAACGGGCGGGATACACATGTCAATGTGTCAGTGGAAGGTTGCCCTTCATGATGTCTCCCATGGACCAGTAGCTCTTCGACCAATTTAGCTATTTTTAGGGTTTCGTACCCAAAGGGTACCAATGGGACTCTATTACTAAGCCGGTATCCGTAGCGTGTTAGCGCTACATCAACAAATACTAAAAATTAAATTAAATTTAAAAATAAAGGGGGACGACTCTATTACTAAGCCTACACTGTCCGTCCGTCTGTCAGCGGGCTGTATCTCACGAACCGTAATAGGTAGTGAGTTGAAATTTTCATAGAACGTGTATTTCTGTTGCCGCTACAACAAATAATACTAAAAATCTAATAAAAAATCAAAACAAAGGGGGTCGCCATACAAGAAACTTGATATTTTTGACGTTTTTATTCTATGGTGGTATGGAACCCTTTATTTGCGACACGGGAAAGGAGTAGATCAGACGACGAACGGGGGAACGGGGGGGAGGGTTCAGTTCTTTTTTGGCTAATAAGTAAATACAACATTAATTCTGAGGCGGCACGAAGTTCGCCGGGACAGCTAGTAATTAAATAAAAAGTAAGTTTAAAAACTAAAACCCGACTACTGAAAAATCGCGCTCTAAAAAGTATGAAACAAGTAAATATTCTTATCTGGAGGATAGCCGTGGTCCGTGTAGGTCCTTTAGGGCAAAATGGCATATGACCACGGACCACGGCTATCCTCCAGATAAGAATATTTTCTTATTTCATACTTTTTAGAGCGCGATTTTTCAGTAGTCGGGTTTTAGTTTTTAAACTTACTTTTTTTAACAAAATATCGTCGCTACCGAGAAGTTGTTAACGCAAAGCAATCTTCACGTCATTTTATCTTCATTCCGTCTTCCTTCTTATTCAATCAACACGAATTTTTAGGCATACAAATTCACATTAAGGTCGACCGGCGGCCGTAAAAAATACAAGGAACGGAATCAAGAATATAAAAATCCACCATTCAATGTTCAATGTTCAATCAGAACGTAAACGTAATTGTATAGTAACATAACGAAGCAATTCTGCGACTTTACTGAACGCACGTACTTGTAATCCCCAAATGACTGAATATAAAGTACGTATCTATTTGTTTTTGTATAGCGATACCTTTAAAACGTTCAAAATAACTGATCTAATGACCGAATACTGAAAGGCTACCTAAATATCTAAGCCACACTTGGCTGAATA
Source organism: Drymonia ruficornis (assembly GCA_947859195.1). Taxonomy (NCBI): domain Eukaryota; kingdom Metazoa; phylum Arthropoda; class Insecta; order Lepidoptera; family Notodontidae; genus Drymonia; species Drymonia ruficornis. The sequence goes on from OX401907.1 coordinate 4,144,180, forward strand.
AGGCCAGCCACGCACTAACCAGCCCGGCTGCGGCAGCCAGGCTACGGCAGCTAATCTAATGTATGATGGCTCTTAGGAGCTTATTGTGCGCCTAGCCTAAGACGCTCTAAAAAATTTGCATTCGAGTTTAACAGTAAGTGGTCTACGATATGATTGGACTATAACAGTCAGTTTTAAATCAATAATAATCATAGATGTCGAATTTAACTGCGATTAGTGATAGTGTTTTGTTTGCAAGTAGAAGCACGCTCTGCAATGGTACTTGCGGGTAGATACAAATGAGCGTCACTCACTGTCAGTATCGCGCGAGATCCCATCGCGGCCGGATGTCCCGACTTCACACTAATGACTACGCCTTCTGGCCTGCGCACATTGGCGGGCGGCATGGCAGAGTATTTTAAATTTATCGAAATAAGGTGCTCCAGCGTGCTCCTCGGTGCTCCGAGAAAACTGCACTGCGATGCTCCGATGTCGATCACCGAGCATTGAACCATATACCTTATTTCGATTGGATAAGTATTAAATTCGATTGATAAATTAAAATGCTCTGCCATCCCGTCCGCCAATGTGCGCAGGCCATTAGATAACAAGTCACATTGTTGATACGCAAAGGCACGGTAGAAGCTTATTGTTATTAATTTACAATACGTTTTAATTATAGTATTTTTATATTGTGCAAACGCATAGTAATAATTAAAACATAATCTTAGCCCGGTAATAATAAATCGATCTTCAATCTTGAGAACTAAGTTGAGTAGGTAATCACTTTTGACATGCCATTTTGTACTAGAATAACTCGCTTTCAGGGCCTATGCTGCAGGTAATCCCAGTAATGTACAGACTACAGACAGTAATATCATAAAACAGATCTGATCTGGCAATAAAATGTTGATTACAAGAACCGCGCCAACGCAACATAAATTTATAAACAGCACTGGTTGCACGCTAGCAATATAAATATAGTGGTAGGCAACACTTGAGAACATGGCCAGGGTCCTATGATTGGCTGGCCGTTACTAGATCAAGGATTCCAGCCGCTAACTCGCGCAGACGAGGTGTGAAATCATGACTCATGTGAGATTAAGACGAGGGTTCGAAATTTGGTTGATTTTCTATTCTACTTTTTCTTTAAGTAAGTATGTGGACTAGGAATCTTATATTTAGATGTATGATTTTTGACTATATTATCTTGAGTATCTTTAAATCCAAATCACGATTTGATGAAATTTTCTCGATAAAAAAAATTTATGAAATGAGCTCTAATTATTTACAATTTTCCTTGCTACCACGATGTTTTTACGATTTAGATTACGAAATTATTTCTAAAACATAGCAAATAATGATATCTAAACTACCCTTCAACCATATTTTAATTCATGAAGTAGTTTTTTTTTAATTCAAGAAAATGTGGTTTGGCGCTTACGTTGTTTATTTCCGAGCGCGCGCACAATATCGCCATCTCACATTTTAAGTACTTGAACTAACCATGTCTCTCTCTAACTTTGTATTGTCAGTGTCCACTCGGACTTGTTCGACGTCGGACGTGTGAAGGATTTTTTAAAAAATATTACGAAAAAATATTACGGTCGTGCCACATTACAGGTACAGTACAGTATTTACAGTGCGCCGACGCCTATGATAAATAAATTAATATCCTTGGAAATTCTTTTACACATGACTACCTGATCCCAAACTAAGCAGAGCTTGTACTATGGAAACCAGATAACTGATATTACTACATATACTACTTTTTGTTTGTAAATACAAACTAAATATACACTTAATTACACCTAGACTCGGGACATGCGGACATGTTCATGCACACAAATGCATGTCCTGGGCAGGAATCGAACCTACGACCTGCACTGCAGCGTGATTTTCGTTTGCTTTTCCTTGTCTTGTGTAATTTCTTTTCATCTCTTGTCATTTTGTGTCATCTCTTGTCATTTCATAGTTATTCGTGTCATTTCTGTAAAAACTCCCTATTTCGCTTACTGTTATATACTTGCAGCATGGTCTTGGGCCGACAGTGGGAATACATTGCTTGTCAAAACAATGGAGTCGCTTTATTGCGTTTGTTGTAGGTATGGATGGGCAAGTAATAAATATATCATACATCAATAAATTATCGTAAAAAATAACATTACAGATATGGATGGGAAAATGTTTGTCCGTCCTATTCAATCTATTATATTATAAACGAAAGTAACTCTGTCTGTTACCTTTTCACGGCTAAACCGCTGAACCAATGTTGATGAATTTTGGTATGGAGATAGACTGGGTCTTGGCGGAGAACATAGGCTACTTTTTAGGGTTCCAAAGGGTGCTAACGGGACCCTATTACTAGGCCTACGCTGTCCGTCTGTCTGTCTGTCCGTCTGTCAGCGCGGGCTGTATCTCACGAACCGTAACAGGTAGAGAGTTGAAATTTTCACTGAATGTGTATTTCTGTTGCCGGTGCAGAACAAATACTAAAAATATAATAACATTTAAAAATAAATATCAAGTCTCAAACTTGATATTTTTGATGTGTTTATTCTACGGTGGTACGGAACCCTTTATGTGCGAGTCCGACGCATTCAGATCTTATGAATGTTTTCTTGAAATAAATATAGAGTATTTTAAGTAATTAACTGGCCAACCCTCAGGTCCTACCTACCATTGCTGCGTTCCATTCACCGTAATTTTTGTTATTTTCGTCCACAAAAAGTGTTAAAAACGATAATTTTGATCACTTTCAGTACAAGTTGGTGCGAGTGGAACGAGATTTGTGGACGAAAATAACGAAATTTACAAAATTAACAGTGAATGGAACGCACTACATGTTAGGATCTTTTTCGTTCTAGCGGGTGTAAACCGTGATTTAACGAGTTAATGTGATAATTTTTGTATTTAAATTATTCAATTCAATGTATTTGTTTCAGACATAGTCCAATATTGATTATTAAAATTATTATAATTTCACAATAAATATAAAACAATAAATAAAAGTAAAATTAAATTAAAAAAAAAAAAATATTATTTTTATTTTTCATGTTTTATCATTAAAATACAATACAATATAACATAAATTAAAATAAAATACAATAAAATAAAAACCTACCCCTAATTAAACAAATACCGTCCGCGTGGGATACTGGCTGCATGTCCTCCCTGTATTCAAGCTGTTCCTGTTGTCAAGCGAATTTTTTGAGCAAGGAAAGAGCCAGCCCTCTTGTCACCTGTGGCGGTAACCAGTCTAAGGGTGATTTTGATAGATAAAAAAATAAAGATAAAAAGATAAACAAAAAATAAATGCATGGTTAAACCAATAAAATTAATAAAAACTGAAAATTAAATTAAAAAATAAATTAAATATGGTAAAAAAAAATATTATGACACCGCTGATGACTTCATGATCGGCATCGAAGTTAAGTACCAAAGTATTCCTTTGCCTACGAAACATGAAAAAGATACTCATATCCGGCAGTCAGTCACTGACACAGAGTATGTACATTTTTACCCGACTACGGTGGGCGGAGGGTTATGATTTTGACCGATATGTATGTATGTTCATCTGCTCCCGTATAACGTCCAAACTATTTTTATATCATAATAATTTGACTAATGAGATATCGTTGGACGCGTCTGGATCGTCCGCTGGTTATAGGCTATTATACGATCGAAATTAAGTTTATACGTATCTATCAGCATATTGTAGGTATCGTTTGTCTTCTTTTGACTTACTTTGTCTTCAGCAATAAAAACAACATAGAAATTAAATTATTTTTTTCAAATACACTCGACATAAAAATCCCATATAAAACGAAAAAAATATATTTGAATATTTTCATCCATTTCATCTATTTTAAAAGGTGCACTGGGACATATTATTTTAACTGTACGAATTAAACAATATTGTTCCTTCAAAAAATAACTATACTATAGTCTACTCCATAGCTGTTCTGTCCTAGCTAAGCGAGAGGGATATATCCTTCGGCAGCTCACGCGACGCTAGCCACACCCCGAAACTAAAATTCATTTTTTTCTTGTATCGTCTTAAATAGCAGGCGGTTTACACTTTACGGGAGATTATTGGCTTTTTGTCGTGAAATCGCAACCTCAATTTGACACATCTAAAGAGCTTATAGAAGCCGAAATTCAGAAGCTTCTTAATATTTAAACCATTCTAGCTTCTGAATAGCTTGCTGAATGCGATTACACTTGCCTAAATTCAGTAACGACTAAATTAAGTTGCCTAAATTTAGTAAAGTGTAATAACCCCTTTAATCTATTCAGGTTTTTCTTAAACGATAGGTTCAAGAGAAGAACAATGATAAAGTTTGTCAGTTAGATTTTTTTTAGTTTTATTTGATTTAAAAAAATCTGTTTATTTATTGCAGATTGAAGCATGGTAGCTACTAAATAATTATTTGGTTCATGTGGGCGCATATGCGAGTGTGCCACAAAAACATTGTATGAAAACAGTGCAAAATTATAGGTACGCTACAATTATTTATTATATTCTTCGGAATGGATAAACATTCGCTAGAAGGAATCATATAAAATCAGAACACATTTCGAATTACGAATTTTGATGGCGACCGGCCGGCCGATGTTCTTGCAATCCACGAAGGCGACCGGCCTTTGGTTGTCTTCGTCATGTACATACAAAATTGTGACAGTGTGCGTGCGTGGCGGAACCGTAAACGCACACATTAACACGTATACAGATACGTCTTTACAGAACCAAGGGCCGGTCGCCTTCGTGTATTGCAAGAACTATAACTAAACAAATACTTTGCTACCTTTTGCCATATCATTTTAAACATTGAAGAAAGACCTTGGTTTCTTCATTCCTATAAAAAATCTACTAGATTGAGGTTTACAAGACCTCATAGTCAACAATGCTGTCTTCGTGTAGAGCGGCGTTTCTTTGTAACCGCACAGAATACCAAAGGAAGGCGGCACGAGTGGAGAACGCTTTCACGGCTCCACCACTGTGACTACTGCAGAGTTTATTCGTATTGAACTAGACTTGGGAACCTACATTGACAATTTTTGGTCTGGAATACGACACAGGCTAAAGACGTTACAATAATTGAATTTCCGAGAGTAAGTACTCGTATTTGGAAAGGTATCCTTCTATTGAAAATCTTGAATATTGACAGAAATGTTGTTGGAATATTTCCAGCGAAAGCTTACTTTATCTACGTTTTATAACTTCACAAACTAATTACAGTGAGGTTATCACAGGAAATTTTTGATGTTTTATACAAAGAAAAGTGAAACAATATCGTACAACAATAGTTTACGTACAGTTAGGTCGCAACCTACATATTTGGTGGTTGTTCGAGCAAGGCCGCCTAAATAGAACACATTTTAAAATAACTCTGGTAAACAGAGTATAGACCACGGACCAATTACTAAGGGGACTGGCCCTAAGCAACTCGGCCGAGTGGTCGGCCTAGTACTAACATCGACATAAAACGAAGCGAGTAGTTCAACTATTTATCGATAGATAGAACAATGAAAATGAAAAAACAATGACCACGTTTTTTTTTCATACATATATCTAATAAGGGCACCTCTTTCTTTAGTCTTTACTCTGTGGTATAGACTAAAACTCTGGGTTAGTAGCGACCAAATTTAGATTTGTTGTCACCCTGCGATTTTGAAAGATTGTTTCGGTCGTATATTCAAATATCCTTGACATCGTTAGGTCATTCCCGTTTACGTCATCATAACAAGCTTCTGTTTACTGGCTGGTTGTGCGCGACCTTCGATGTAATGTGGGAACGTTATCTGGGATGAAGAAATCGATCGATTCCTGAAAATCGATCTAGGCCAGCGGACATACCCAACTTTAGGACTGGGGGATCTTTTGTGAGTTAAGCAAATAATATTGTTTTTTTATATTGCCAGACTTACATTGTATGGTCCTAAACTAAGCAACGCTTGTACTATGGCTACCATACAATGGACTGGGGGCGATCCCAGTGACACCCAGACCAGGGCAAATTACGAAAAGACCGTTTTCGAAATTTTCCCCGGGCGGAAATCGAACCCGCAATCATCCGATGCAGTAGGCCCAGCGGCCTACACTTGAACCACTGCGTCACGTCCCTTACGACTTAAAATTAGCTCGTCCTTTACACAGATGACCTAAATTTGACCATAAGGATAGCGTATAAGGGAATATGAATTTACTGTGTGTGTAGATTCTTCGGTAGCATAAACGAACGAAGTGATTACCACACCTATATGAATACATCACATTTTGGCCACAACCATAAATCAGTTGTGGCTAAACATATTCCTCCTCACTATAGAGCAGTGATGGGCAAAGTACGGCCCGCGGGCCTGCTCCGGCCCGCGAAAGCATTTAATCTGGCCCGCCGAAGGTCTTTCGACATGAATAGTATATGGCCCGCGATAATTATATTTTGACGGTCCAGAAGCATAAATAAGATTCTACTTAGTAGAATAATAGACGCATAGGTAAACTACCATGGCAGGGCCTTAGAATAAAAGCTAAATTGTAATTTTTTAACATTTGTGCAAGTGTGTAATGCTGTAATGTTTTTATATGATTAAAAGTTTCAACACAAAATGCATTTTTCCTATAATTCTGGCCCTCCTCTGAAATTTCTTAAACTTTCTGGCCCCCCATTAAGAAAGTTTGCCCACCACTGCTATAGTCTATAAAGCCAGCCAGCAAAGGGAATGTGTACATAGGCATGTCGCCCCCTGGGTATGTTTGTTCTAAATATTACGAGCATCTGGAGTATGTCATACGGCCCTTAAAATCCTCAAACTCCACGGTTATGGCTATTAGTATAATAATCTGGTTTTAAAGGACGCTGTTATACTATGTTACATCATAATGTGAGCAGCATTCCGTTGCGAACATTGTGGAAATGGTTATCATAGCGAAAATGGTGTGACAGTTTTGCTAAGTGTGGAAAACCGTCCGACATCCTGAGCTTTCCATGGAAAGCGTCCAATAGACGTGTCTACAACATACACATGCTGCGCGAGGCTGCTCGCCCACATGCCTCGCGAAGCACGACGTTTGCCTCATTCGCATGCCGCGCGAGGCAAATGGCGAGGCAACTGACACTCTAGACAGAGAAAGGTATAGCCGAGCAATCAGTTTGACACGTTTGACATCGTTCTGTCTGATGACTATGCCAAACTAGGCGAGGCAAATGACAGCGCTCAGGTGAGGCAGGACGCCTCGTGCCTCGCGCCTCGCGCTAGGCAAGTCAAACTTCGTGAGGCAATTTGCCTCGCACGGCATGTGACACATCTGGACGTAGCTAATGACGCATCAAGTATAGATGGGTCAGGCACGGCGCTTTTGAAATAGTGTGGCTCTAACTAGGAATATGTGTCCTGGAAAAATACTAGGGTAGTATCACTAACAAAAGCCACGTATGTGAACTGTTTCGCCAAAGCGTTGCAGTGATACAGTAACCACGGTTATTATAAACAGCAACACCTATGATATCAGACTTTGCGGATCAAGAATGTCGGCGGCGAACATCGAACAAAGCTGGTGTTCGGTAACTAGTTATAGCTACGTTCGAAGTTGAGTCGCAACAATACTATTATTTCCGCTTTGTTTGCCAATTTACGTGTCACGTGCGCGTTTTTCCGGGAAGTTTCTCGAAGGAACTAAAAATCTTACCCGCTGGGGGTTTACCAACTATTACAATCTCAAGGTCTCCTCAGGGTTATGGTCTTGTGAAATGTCGTGAAATAATTTCAAGTATTGCAATACCTAGGCCGAAATCGTTGAGAACATATTACGGATGATTGGGGCGTTTACAAGAAAAATATACTTACGAAATAAGCACAGTAGCACGTACTGTAATTTAGACATCATTGAGGGAAATGCTAATTCATTTCAACGTTCCGAATACTAATTTAACACCCCTATATCGATTGAGAAGAGTAAACTTGAAATAAATTTGCTATACTCGGCTGAATTTTGAAGATTTAATCCTAGTTTCAGCCAGTAATTACGAACATACAATAGAGTAAATTCACTCGGAAGTGTAAAATACTTTAGCATAAAGAGTCGGTAGGTATTTAATTAGAAGACTTAATTTATTTGACAGTAAGTAACATATTCGTCATTTTCACCCAACTACGGTGGATGGTTATGCGATTTAGCATCATAAGGAGGGATTAGGGAGGTTTACACAGGAGGGACTAGTAATATCAGGCAGCAATTGAAGTGTTATATGTACATACTTGATTCCTGGTATTTACCTTAAAAGAGATTTTGTGTAAAGATGTACGCTACTAGCATTATGATACGAAGTAATACTGTAGATTTTAGTAATGTCTTTGATCTAGACTCTAGAGCATATTTTTGTATAACTGAGTTTGTCTACTAAATCGCACCATACCATGTTTGTGCTATGAGCCCTATTAAGAACCCACCAGTTTTGTTCGTTCGTGATTTTGACATTAATTTACAACGGAAATGTGTCAAAATTCAAAATTCGAAGCCCGAACGAAATAAATGGATTAACTCTCGTAATGGATTCGTAATAGTAATCCAACGTAAACGTGTTTTACTAACGTAAAAACGACGATATCTACGCCCAGCCCACTACACAGGGTGGAATTTCTGAACGCCACCTGGAGGGAAAGTTCTCTAAATACTGGAGATAGCAAATTTTACTTTTTAAAAAGAATTAAATCTGTATTCAAAGATTTTCGAAAACTCGCTTGCCACACTCGGGAACCGAGCAGGCTAAAATCCGAAAAAAATATTAACTAACTAATCAGTTAAATGAGTTGAAATGAGCTTCATTTTGTTGGATATGAGTACAAAAATCTTTGAATTCTTAAATTTATAAGTTTAGATTTCATTATTTTCCTTTCACTTAATTTACCATGTTTGTTAGTGAGATTTGATTCTTATGATTGACCCTATCGATTGATGCCATAAAAGTACAGTATGTAATTTTTTCGGATTTTAGTCGCTTCGGTTCCCGAGTGTGGCAAGCGAGTTTTCGAAAATCTTTGAATGCAAATTTGTGTTTTTTTTTTAAATAAAGATATTGTTTCCTTTGAATAAAATTGGCTATCTCCAGTATTTAGAGAACTTTTCCTCCAATTGGCGTTGGAAAATTTCACCCTGTATAACGTGAACGGCAAAGTCGGCGTAAGCACGTGTAGGTTATATCCACGTGCCCACAAAACAATCATGCAAATTATAAATATTGGTATCAGGGCAAGAAAGCATTATTCAAATAGTATTACTTGGACGTAGTCGGTGGCGCGTGCCGTTCAAAAAAATCAATACAATCCGTACGCCCCGACTCGCTCGCGCTCGCAAGGACACTCAATAAAAAGTTAACTAGCTAAATGTTAGCAAAAACTTGTCCCCACATAATTTTACAATGAGTTTGGTTCCTATTCCTGCATCCCTTTCACTCGATGTTGCGGCATTTATCGAAGTCTAATTAATTAATGCTTATGTTTAAAGCCGAACGGAAGATTAACTTGTACTACACTAACTTCTTCTTCGACTAGACTGATGGCTTCGTTTTTTCAGGGTTCCGTAGTCAAACTAGTAAATCTTTACAGTTGTTAATTTATACACCGTATCGTGTTTTGTTGGAAATTGATCAATTCTATAGTTTACGTCAGCCACACGAGAGCACACCTTCGTCAGGATAGGAGTTAAAGCGGTCGCCTTAACCGAAATCGGTTGGATTGGTATCATCATCATCAGTTTTGAAGAGAACACGTGCCATTCTCAGTATTAAATGTGCTGAGTCCAGTTCAACAAAACCATATAGAAACGTATCCTACCTTCCATTACGTAACCTCGTCTCAAGGAGCGGCGAGTTGACGGAAAAATATGATTTTCATATTATGAGAGTCACGGTAGTTTACCTGACGCATGAAGCGGACGCTAGGGATATCGGTATGGGTTCGGTCGGTGTCCATTACTGGACATTTACTTACCTGATGCGTTGAAGTAATATTTGTATGTTTATGTTGTTTGTGCCAATACATACTACTTTTGTAATATATGTTATCGATCAAGGTTCTGCATTTATTTGAACTGATTGCATTATGCGATTTTTTATTTGACTATTACACTTGGCTGAATTTAGAGGTCTTATTTCTGTCGTTAGGGCCTCCGCAGACTAGCTACTTTTAGCATCGGCGATCGGCGATTTTGATGCTGCGTCTCGCTCGTTCGCGCTCGAAGAAACTCGACGCAGCATCGATACGTCACAAAATCGCCGGTCGCCGATGCTAAAAGTAGCTAGTCTGCGGAGGCCCTTACTGAATGTAGTAAAGTATAATCGCATCCAGCAAGCTATTCATAAGCAAGGATGGTTTAAACATTTAGATGCTTCTGAATTTAGACGACAAAATTCAGCCAAGTGTAATAAGGCCTTAAGGTTGCAAACGACCGTACGGCCTTCCTGATGTTGAGCAGTTACCGTAGCCTATAGATGCTTGCAATACCAAAGGCATCGCTCGCACATTGCCGACCTAAAGGGAAGTGGGACATAGGTAGGCGAAGACCAGGGTGTTGGGTTTCCAGGTGTCTCACTCATCGTACGAAACGTAACTGTAATAGCTACTTTACGCCGTTCCTCTGTGCGAGAGTGGTACTAACCCGGTCGAGTCAGCCCATATATGAGCTGCAGTGTGGCTACAGCTTGGCAGTCCGGCTACCATTTGTAAAAACTTGGAGACTTGTAAATCTAGTCTAAAAAATCTACAATCTAACTCGCCGCGGTGATCATCAATCCCTCGCCAGACGCTGTCGATGTGCCCATGAAATATTCACAGGGCAAGAATAACAGCCACACCGCATATGTTCTCACGTAGGCTCGTACTGTCTGTTCAGGAATGAGTTATGAGTTCATATAAATATTTGTTTAGTTCGCCGTCGGTTCACCATGCTACCCACCTCCATGGTTCATGTGACCCATGATTTATATAAAAAAAGTTTATTACCAGTCCAATCTTTTCGTTAAAATACTTATTATAACAAGACTAGTGGTTCCCAATGGGGGCGAAACCGCCCTCAGTGGGCGCTTAACCCTTTCATGGGGCGGTTGCATGCACATAACTTTTTTTAATAGGATTGAGGTGGCAAAAATCCTTACGGTCCGCCTGATGTTAAGCAGTTACCGTAGCCTATAGACGCTTGCAATATCAAAGGCATTGCTCGCACGTTGCCGATCTGAAGGGGAATGGGACAGCGGAAGAAGGGGGATGGGGGTTGGGCTTCCGGCTCTCTCACTCATCGTACGAGACGCAGCTGTAATAGCTGCTTTACGCCGATCTTCTGTGAGAAAGCGGTACAACCCCGGTCGAGTCAGCCCGTATATGAGCTGCAGTCGATTGGCTACAGCTTGATTCTACCACCAATAAACTATTATGGGCGTTGTAATATTTTTTTTAAGTATGAAGTCGGAGGTCCAGAAAAGGTTGGGAATCTCTAAACTACAGTCCGGCTTACCAAGCAAACTTTCAGCGGATTATTGTTAACGCTAACCACGGACACAGTCAAAGGAAGGAGCACACAGTTGGCAACACTGAAACAAATCGATGTTTGCCGGTACTTTCATGCGGGCGGTGTTGCGAGCTAGTTTGGTATTCTACTAGTTTGGTATTCTATCTATCTATTGTTTGTTATAAGTAAAAAAAAATATAAGGCTTTTGAAATGAAATTACATTGATTTATTTCCTATATTGAGACTGACTGATTATTTTACATTTTGGAAAACAAATTTCTGGATGAGTATTTCTAGAAAATTTCTGTTCTCGTTACTAGTATAGGTTAGTTTATAAGATCGAAGTTCCTATTTAACTTCGCGACACAAATTTGTTGGTGTCACCTCTTGAATATAAAGCAGTTAACCATTTCAATGAACCAATAAGTACCTATTTAATTGTATACTCGAATGAAAGCGTTAAGTTTCAGATACGGCTACATTATTTCAGCATTGATTAATTAAGACTGTGTTATACATAACTTTAACGAAACTTTATAGCGGGTTTAAACTAATTAGGCCACATCAAACATAGTTCCAACCATATTTTCCAGGCGGTAGAGCCAAGCTGTAGCCAATTGACTGCAGCTCATAAACGGGCTGTCTCGACCGGGGTAGTACCACCCTCTCACAGAAGATCGGCGTAAAGCAGCTATTACAGCTGCGTTTCGTTCGATGAGTGAGAGAGCCGTAAGACCACCCCCCTCCCCCTCCCTCCATCCCACTCCCCTTCCGGTCGTCAATGTGCGAGCAATGCCTTTGGTATTGTAAGCATCTATACGCTGCGGTAACTGCTTAACATCAGGCGGGCCGTACGCTATTTTGCCACCGCAGTCCTATAAAAAAATATTCCACCATACCAACCAGACCATACCAGACCATATTTTCAAATCCTTTTTATGATTTTGACTTATAAATAAAATATTAGAATTTATAAACATCAAATTTCTTTAGTTATCTTTCTTCTTCCATTTCCTAAAAAAATATCAGTCATAAATGCATACATCTTGCTGTCTAGATGTATGCATTTGTGTATAGTATACTCATCTACAATTTTTTATCTATTAACTAAAGGTTATCGCATTGCATTTACAGGCGCTTTCCATTAGGATTGTCTTCTCACAATGGGTGCAACAGCCAGAGCGAGAATGCCCCGGATTCCCGACCTGCTTTAACTTATTGCGTTCCATGGCGCTCATTATAACGAAGGGGCCGACTGCCCGGCAAAGAAAATGGAAAAAGAATACCCTCGGCTCGCCGCGCGCATAGCTTGGCCTTTCCGTCTTACCGTGGTTTCACCCACAGAGTAAAGACTAACGAAAGAGGTGCCCTTATTAGATATTTGTATGAAACAAAATGTGGTCATTGTTTTTTCATTTTCATTTTACTATTTACCGGTAAATAGTTGAACTACTCGCTTCGTTTTATGTCGATGTTAGTACTAGGCCGACCACTCGGCCGAGTTGCTTAGGGCCAGTCCCCTTAGTAACTGTTCCATGGTTTCACCACACCTTTTCCGCTATCCATTTCCTCATTCTATTATTTAAATTAAGATACATCAAAGTACATTCGGTCAGTCAGTTTAGTCGTAATTCTTATTCTCTATTCGACATTAATTTGTGTATTTTGAATACAATTTTGTAACGTCAATATAGCGGGTGAGATAGCGACAACGACTTTGTCCTCGTCGAGTTAAGGCATCGATTGTAACTAACGAGGATTATAACGGAGGCGGGTTACGTAATTTCGGCGTTTGTATCGGCAACACCCGAATAGTTTCGGAGCTTGTCCATGTTCATTAATCATTAAGTGTAGACTGATGGTATACCTACGGAAAGGTACGCTGACCGAGCGAAGATACTAAAAATCACGGTATTTTTTCGGCTTACCTGAGCAATCATTAATTTTAATTCTATGTTATTCCAAGGTTTTTTCACAATTGATTCGTTTATTAATGTTCACAAAGCAATCTGAATCATATGTCATATGTATGAGTGTGATTTAAAAGTCGTTTTATATAACGCGTCCAGCCAAGCGACCTTCAAAATCATGAGGGTAATGTTACTAAGTATTACCTTTGCGGTGGAATTGTTAGGGTTGAGAAGTTTATGCTCTGTATTCCGTCTTCATTTTTATGCTGATTGTGGGAATATTTCGTGTTGGAAGTAGACTGGGTGTTGTAACATCTGCGCCGGGAGTGTGGGGTGGGATTGTAGTTGTTATCGGGCCTCCTAGGCGACAAACTTGTTTAGAGCTGTTAGTGTTGGCGTTAATTCGGCTCATATACACCGCGAATTCTGGTTTTATTCCCTAAATAGACCCAACAGGTTAAATATGTAACATATTTTAGGCCCATCCAAAGTCTTTTACTTGTAGTAGTTTACCTGACACTGGCTATATGCGAAAAGCGATACCATAACGAAGAAAAAATAAAGTATCCGAATAATTGAAGGGGCGGCAATCGGAATGCTACTCGGAATATTTACTTATTTAGTCGCTATTATGCGGTTATGAGAGTTGGCTTGCGGCAGGTTTTGCGTTGACCAGTAGGTAAATATGGTTTGGTATTTGTATTCGTTACATATTCACTGAAAATAAATATTTTCCCTTGGTATCTTATTATTTTTTTGGCAAGAATTAAGCGATCATCAAATTTAACACGAACAGCCTCATGTCTTATTAAATTATTCGATATACAACCCATAATATCTTTACAAATAAAAATATCAAAGCTCCATAAAATTGCTTAGAAGAGGACGTCGAGGAAAATGTATTCAAAGAAAAAATATAATGAGTCCCCCGCTTTTGGTAATGAAGCGGTTTAATGGAGGCGTGGTTGTGCAGCCCGGAAAAGAAATATCCACTCATACGCAGTGCAGTTACTCAGAGGGGTATAATTAAATCCGCGCAGATTGTATGGGCAGAAATGGCAATATTATGGAAATAAAACAGCTATGAAAATGCCGAACATTCCGAGCAGGGTAAGTATGTGAACGCAGAGCAAGTGGGATCATTCCGACTTACGTTTTGAGCGAAAAGAACAACAACATATTTGACTAAGTTCAGATTTCAATAGTATTCGCATAAAGTTAAAAAAGCATTATAATATATTATTAATATTATTGTGAACTTAAAAAAAAATATACATCGTGTTGTTTAAAAATAAAAAAGCATATAATGATTGTAATGTAACATGAACTAGCAAACTAAAATCGAGAAACTCATCGTGCAAGTCTGTCTTCACAGGAAATACTACAAAAAACCGGGTGGAAATGCTAGAATTATTTCCTTACTAATATTATAAATTAAAATGTTTTTTGAAAGTTTCACTAAGCACGCAATTCTTTCAGTTTGAAAGAATTTGGACAATAGGTAGGACAATAAGTAAGCTAGACTACATTACATCCTGAAGGTTACTGTCGACGCGGGCCCCGGGTAAATAATAGCTGCACATAAAACAGACTACCTATATTTTCGGGGTGGAAATATTGTGAGCGCTACAAAGATTCTAAGGTTAAGTACTCACTCTTCAGGTAGGCTCGGAGCGCCGTCCTCTTGGCCCGGGGCGTTCACGTAGTACACGCAGAAGTTTTCCAAAAGAGCCCTCATGTCCACGAAGTTGAAGAATGGTTGGAAGCAAACGTCTGTGAAAATACGACCCAATTTAGACTTTAATACAACTTCGGAAGAGAGCGAATACAGTTGAGTTATTTACTTGGTTGATTGAGTAAAGAGTATTTACTTCGCCATAAATAAAGTAAAGTTAATTGAACAAAGTAACTTAGTAGAAACTGGAGAAATTATTCATATTTTTTTACAAAATTACGTAGCTACTACGAATAGTGTAGTGGATTTTATTTTTAGGAAATAGGTGTCCGTGGCGAGATGACCCGGACCTTTGTGGAAAAGATATGGCCGGAAATTGCCCACGACTACTTAGCATTTTTATGACCCAGACATAGCGGTAAGAGCACAACAGACTCATAGGCTGGTAAAATGTCCTAGACTTTTTTAAATGGCGAGTGTTCACAGGTACTTCAAACAGGTGGAACAGAATTCGCAACAGGGCATCCAATTAAAACAATATCGCAATGCAGTATTCGCGGATTCGCATCATATTGTTTGAATCTATATCTGTATGTGATGTTTTGGGCGCGTACAGATGCTCCGAGCTGCCGCGGCCGAGCCATCAGAAGGGCTAGACAAGTGGCTGACGTCTACGAGCGTTCGTTCAAATCGCTACGCTTCATATATGGAAATGACATAAGTCACGTGATCTACATAGCAACTTGTTGTTGATCTACTTTCCATACATTGTGAAGTCTATTCTATTCTATTCGATTAGCGTTCATGCCACTTGGCTAGCCCCTCAGTTATGACAAGTCTATACGTTCCGACGTCCGCTTCTTGTAATAGCAGGCAATGGGAGCGTCCATAAGGGGCGAACAGCGGCCGAGCAATACAATTTGACGTCTGACGACGGAGACAATGTCATAAAAGATCGCTCGGCCCTTCGCCACTTTTAGATACATTCTACTAAACGGCGCGCTAGACAGTTTTGACGTCGGAAGCGCTGCTCGCCTCTTGTAGACGCAGCGACAGGCACACAATCGCTATGCAACACTATCGCTAGCAGCCGTTTCAGCATCGAGTGGTGCATTCCGTCAGCGTTGAATCATATTGTCGACCATGTAACAATCGCTTTAGTTAAAAGCTATACTTTTAATCTTTTAATTTCAAAAGATTACGAATGTGCGCGTGCGATACAAAGGGTCAGTGAGGCAATATGAATTTTAACAATCTGGTGGGCACAGTCTACAATTTACGATGTAGAATAACTAAAAGGATTGATAGATTCTAATGCTTTGAAATATTATAACACCTACCACACAATATATTTTCAGTCGAAGATATACCCCCTTATTCATAGAAAGTTATAATCGACCTGCAGTGGAGTTACAAATCACATTTGTTCCTAAAAATGCCTTTCATAACCATTGCAAACTGGGCAAAATCTCTATGAATAAGGGGGATAATCTTTTTCAACATAAAACCTGAGATTAATCTAGGTGGGTGTTCTTTAAATTTCGACAATTCATCTGGAATGAATTTTATCTTTGGTTCTATTTATTATTTGTGGTCTAGTGTGCTGGTATTTGTTCAACGTTCGTGCTCGTGTTTGTTGAAACAAGGATATGTTTGCAAGAGGATGCAATGATGTGTTTCGAAGCGAGGACAGAGATTGCAAGCCCTTTGAGCGTCGCATGCTCCATTTATATCCGCTGTTTCCCATCACTAGGGAATATAAATCTTTACGTAAGTGTCTGTGAGTTTATGCGATCCTTTGACAAGACAATTCATAGACTTACCGCTAAATTTATAGAGATTTTTAGCCAGTTTACAATGGTGTTGCAAAGTATTTATAGGAGCAAAAGTGATTTGTAATGTCAGTGTGAGTCCGTCATGATCTTCTATGAATTTGGGGGTTGACGGCACCGTTCTGGAGGAACCCAGCGCTTTAGATTTCTATTTGTTTTGACATTCCCGTCGTATATTATTTACATTGCAGTTTTTGCATATTACATAAAATTAGTGTTTATTATGTTGGCTATTTAATACGACTCAACTAAATTTGACACATCATTTAACATATCTTGCTAATACGTTACATTTATGAGAAGGATGGCAATCGGACGGAATCCTCAGGGCGCGAGTCCTACTCGCACTTGTCCAGTTTTTTGTATGAAGGAATTTATTTGCTTATTTTGTGTAAGGATCCAATATAAATCTCAAGCAATCTCAAGGGTGTAGGTGCAAACAAAAGCGTATGCTAATATTCTACGAATAATACGGTTGATATATTCATCCATCAATGTTCAATGTGACATATAATCTCAGCGGACACACAAGCTGCTTTAAAGATAAAATATAATATTTTATTCACAACAGCGACGTATAGAGGATATTACTTACATAAGTAGGCTTAATTATTTTCCTTATATTACAGCACTTTACTATATTAAACTTCCTCCTATCTCGCCCAAAAATATTACATAGAAGATTTTTGTTTCATTTTGCTATTTTAATGAGGAACTGTCATGGACGTGTTTAATTGTCTAAGGGAACTGTGGATAATTATGGTCTGGAAATAAAAATAAAAAAACTTTGTACTATGTGTGCGCTAGGCACATGAAGACTAAGGTTTTTCGTCCACGGCGCTACTCAAAATAAACGACACTGGTTAGTAATTAAATTACTAACTAATTAGTTACGCTAGTCGCACTTCGTCGGCGGTGTTACTCGAAAGGAACGCAACCGGTTACTCCCCAAGCTCCATACAAGTAAAACAAGAAGAATAATTCATTACTAACCAGTTTCGTGTACGAGCAGCCATCGACAAACTAGTGCTATTACATTCTAACATCTCATTAGTACTTTAATGGCCGGCGCACATAGTACGGCATGGCATGGCATATACATTTTTATCAATCGAATTTAATACTTATCCAATCGAAATAAGGTGCTCCAGCGGGTGCACCGAGAAAATGCTCCGCGATGCTCCGAGGTCGATCACCGAGCATTGAAATATATACCTTATTTCGATTGGATAAGTATTTAATTCGATTGATAAAAAATAAAATGCCATGCCATGCCGTGCTCTATGTGCGCCGGCCATAAGTTAGTAAAGGTGGGAGTTAGATCAACGCGGCAAGACAACAGACGTCAGTCGGTCCATAGAAATTGAATGCCGTCTGCCGTCGCGGCACGTGTCATCGCCACAATTCACACCTTCACCGGTTTCTTTTGAGTAGCGCCGCGGACGAAAGGCCTTAGTTACCTACCAAAACACACCTATATCGTCAGATCGATGTTCATATGCTTCGGAGCTATGATGCCACGAACGAGCGCGTCAAACACGTTCACCTCTTTGCATTGCGTCCGGCGCGCGGCGTTGAAAATGGCAATCATAGAGCAAACATATCGAGCACTGGATATCGGATGTAGATAAAACGCGGTTATTTGCGATCGCGTTGCTTCAATTTATGCGATGACACGGGCCGTCGGCCTGACAAGCCGTCAGCGTTCAGCTTAACTTAATTCCATTCCGTCACAGCCCGTTGCATTCCACTGAATCTATTAAAATGTGCGACGAAAAATTCATCCGTCGCGTTGGATCTCTTCCCTATCACATGACGTTAGGGGGCGTCCATAAATTCCGTGAGGCGATTTTGTTAATTTTTCAACCCCCTCCCTCCCCAACTAATCTCAGGTCAAATTTTTCAAAAGCCATATTTTAGTGGAGATACATATTTTACTTAATTTAAACCCAGTTCTCTTGCAATTTGACACTATTTCTTGCGGAAAAAAAATACGTGATTTTTTCCGGGACCCCCCCTACTCCCCCACGTGATTTCGTGAGATTCGGCTCTGCCCCCATCCCCCCCCTAAACACCTCACGTAATTGATGGACGCTCCTTTACTACGCGTTTCTATTGGCCGATTTATGTTTTGGCATCTTACGTAACTTTTTCGACCATGTTTCAATTGGTATCGTTCATCCCGTGTTGCTTCGCCAAAGTCTGGACTTCAATCGTCCCAATTTTAATGGCGGCGTCTTCATCAGGCGCATGCCTCGCGCGAGCACTCACTTTTGACGTCGGAACGCATAGACGTAATGTCATAATATGAGTGCTCGGGTGAGGCATGCGCGCCACATGGACACATCTAATCAATTTCAATCGACAAAGCAACACGGGATGTACGAAGGAAATTAAAATTAGGACGAAAAATATACGTAATAGCCCTTCTGCTCATTTGCAGTTTGACCGAAAGCCATAAAAATCCATAAAAATCGTTAAAAATTGAAGTCAATGCGCATTGACGACGTGATTGCTTTTTTAAGAATTTAACTGAATTTTCGAATGCGCTACCAGTCATAAAGTTAGATATGTTCTTTATCTA
The DNA here is from genome assembly GCA_947859195.1 of Drymonia ruficornis. Classification (NCBI taxonomy): domain Eukaryota; kingdom Metazoa; phylum Arthropoda; class Insecta; order Lepidoptera; family Notodontidae; genus Drymonia; species Drymonia ruficornis. Next base: position 4,163,667 of record OX401907.1, read on the forward strand.
CGTCATACTAGGTGTCCGGATGTTTTATATCACCATTTTAAATTATTTTCGTAAAAATCTTGAATCCTTAATATATCAATAGTTAACGTTATCTCGTCCTCCATTTGCACCGAATCGTAGCTCCGCAAAGTGCCATTTGGCTTTATCTTCGTCCGTATATCACTGGACGGCTGCGAACGCAACGCGAACATGAAAACACGGCGGATAACATTGACATGTGCAAAAAAAAACATACTTTGTACCTAAAATGGTAGAAATATATCCTACTAATCCCACATCCCACTAATATTATAAATGTGAAAGTTTCAATGGATGGATGGATGTTTGTTACTCAATCACACCAGAACGGCTGAACGGATCTGGATGAAATTTGGTACAGAGATAGATGATAGTCTAAAATAGCACATAGGCTACTTTTCATCCAGGTAAAATGTCAGGTTCGTGGGGATTTTAAAGTTAACGCGGACGAAGTCGCGGGCAGAAGCTAGTATGACAAATGCGAAAGTAAGTGTGTGTGTGAATGTTTGTTACCACGTATCTCCATAACTACTGAATCGATTTTAATGAAATTTGAAACGTAGATAGTGTAGGCTCTGAAATAAGACATAGGCTAATCCAATTTTGACGCGGGCGAAGCCGCGGGGCACAGCTCATAAACCAAAAATACAAATTGAAAAGCCGATCGCTGGAACAGCGAATCTGTTGGTTTTATTACGGATGTTAAAAACGAACACTCGTTTTAAAACGGTATAAAAAGTTTTTAGGGCGTAATCCACTGGTTGCCGGTATTCATAAATTGAAACGGCCGTAAAGATGACATAACATTATTGGGAAGAGTGAAGCTATATAAGATGATATACGAGTGTCTACCGGTACCGAAAGAGAAGGTTTTCCGACTTGGGCAACGAGTCGCTTAGCCATTGAACTAAAACTAAAATGCTACAGTGGCAATTCAATAGATGTGTCCATATGGCGCACATACCTCACCCGAGCACTCATATTATGACATTACGTCTATGCGTTCCGACGTCAAAAGTGAGTGCTCGCGCGAGGCATGCGCCTGATGAAGACGCCGCCAATCGCTAACCGACTCGGCGCCCTGTCAATTTACTCTGCTTGCGACATGGTGAGGCCAAAGTAATTTACTGATAAAACTGGCCGGTAATGTATGTTTTCCGTATTTCAAAAACCACTGGTTCATAATAGGTTGCGGTTAGAAATATACGTTGCACACGTTTTTTTATTTTATCGTTTTCATTAACTGTGCTTAAAATTCATTTTCATCACTCATACGCGGAAAGTAGGTCGAAAGGTGCCTGAAGATCCGACAGAAGGTGATACTTTTTAGGTCGGGCAAATTCGTTGACAGAACAGGCACAATCATATATCCAGATATACGATTGTGCCCGCTCTGTCAACGATTCTGTCAAATTATAAAAAAATGACGAGTTCTATTTTCACATTACTATTGAACCATGTTCCAACCAAAGAGTTCCAACCTTCTTACAACCACTCAAAAAAAATACAAAATGACGGGTAAGCGGCGATCCGATCTTCATTAATTTTTTCGAGTTGTAGAAGTATAGCTCACTCATTTTTTCTTTAGCTACTTAATTTATGTTTTTATTTTACTTTCCTTGTATTCGTGATGAAAAGCAGTGTTTACCTCGGGTTAAAGTAACTTGGTCCCTCGAACTATTAGCGCCCTCGCGTACTAAATAATGATTTGAAAACATAAGTCAACCTTATCCATATCCTCCAAAATAACGTGTAGGATAACGTAGTGTGAATGTAACCTTATTTGAATGTCTGCACATAATAAAATGTAAATGCGACTGTCTACTGCATTTCACTATTTACACGGGAAAATTGCAGTACATGGGAGAATTTGTACACGTTAGTTGGCACTAACTTGTGAATACGTGTCTAAACCAATTTACCATATAATAAGAAAAAAAAAACTGTTGTATCAATGTATTATCTGAAACAGTCGACTGCTGACATAACGTCCGTATGAACGCGCAATGTACAGTTCATAGTTATTCATCCCCGCATACGCTTGTTTCCCTCAGATTCTGCAGTGGTATTATTACATAGTCGCGATGCTCCGAATACGTAAGGGAGATTTGAATTGCTAAAGAGATTAAAATTACCTTGTATTTTTAGTGCTCGACTGTACCAAGTGTTTGAATAAGGGAACATGCGGGCTATAATAATTGAGGTTCATTAAAATTAATGATTTGGATACCGAATATTTGTGATACATAACTCAAGAAAGTGAGTTCTATTTAGTAAAACGATAGCAGTAAGTAGTCCATAAATTACGTGAGGCATTTAAGGGGGGGAGGGAGTCGAGCAAAATCTCACCTAATCTCACGTAGTTTTTTGTACCGCAAGCAAGTGTAAAATTGCGAGAAAAATGGGTTTAATTAAGTATAACATGTTTCTCCACTAGAATATGGCTTTTGATAAATCTCACGTGAGATTAAAAGGGGGGGAGGGAGTCGAGCCAAATCTCACAAAATCTCACCAAGGGGGGAGGCGGGGTCGGCAAATCACAAAAATCCCCTCACGTAATTTATGGACGCCCCCTAAGGCATCATGCAAACGTGTTTAGATACAGGATACGGTTAAAATAAGTCAAAATGAATGGCAAAAATGGAAGCACTACATTTTAACGAATTTCATTTGGTCGAATAACACATGGTCAATCTCATTTACTCGATGATACATTGGGTCGAAAGCTTAAATCTCGAACTCGTTAATTAAGCCGATTTAAAATCTCAAAATAATTAATAAAATCTCGAGGATTTAATGGCGCGAAAATGTAATCTTATGGGGAAAAAATCCTCTTTGTCGTGTACATGAAGGTTTAGAAAATAAATAGAAATAATCCAGTTTCATGAGTTGAGATGTGTAAATCATCTGAAAGACACCTAAAATTCCGCATGGGATTCAAAGTTCATAATAAAATCACACAAAACTATAGTACGGTTATTTATATTTGTCCTATTTGGTAAGCAAAGATGGCGTCCAGCGGGGCGATTTCGTAACTTTTTGTCAATGTTTCAATTGAATTCGTATATAATTGACACAGGATGCACGAAACCAATTGAAACATTGACAAAAAAGTTACGCAATCGCCCCGCTGGACGCCATCTTTGCTTACCAAATAGGACAAGTATAAAAAACGTACTATACGCTATCTCACTTAAAATAAGTAGAAACAGTTTCTGCGTTGAAGTGACTATAAGTTTAATGTGCGGATACACACCGCATGGCATTATGCTTCATAAACGGCAGCGACTGCAATTTAATACAAAGCTTTGAGCAAAAGCACTCCAATAACGATAAAACACATATTCAGTAACAAACCAATTTGGGGCGGTGACCCAAAAACCTAGCAGGGTGGAGCACCGCTCAGTATTCTAAACGCGTTTTAAAACTCATATAAACTTGTCGCAGTGAGTCCTTTTCAACTATTCTCCGTGTTTACAGAATGTGTCGGCGACATGAATGAGTGAAAGGCCCTCATTCACAGCCGCGCGAGTATCCCAAAAACTCTTTCCTTTTCAATATCATACTCTTATAATAACATGTTATTCCTTCCTTATAAAATACCCTACAAATCTCTATAATGTTGGACATAATGGTATTCAATAAGCGTACACAATTTCCCTTCAGAAAATCGCATTTGTGATTTTACATTAGCTACGTCCAGAAGTGTCACATGCCGCGCGAGGAAAATTTTCCTCGCCAAGTTTGACTTGCCTCACGTGAGGCAAATGCGCGCCCTGCCTCACCTGAGCACTCACATTTGCCTCGCCTAGTTTGACAGTCGTGAGACAGAACGATGTCAAACGTGTCAAACTGATTGATCGGGTATACCTTTCCCTGTCTAGAGTGTCAGTTGCCTCGCCATTTGCCTCGCGCGGCATGCGACTGAGCCAAACGTCGTGCTTCGCGAGGCATGTGGGTGAGCAGCCTCGCGCGGCATGTCCATGTTGTAGACACGTCTGACGTAAAAGAAACAAATTACTTGGTTCCTTAGCAGTTCTTAGGTGTATTATCGCATCGCGTACTCAGCTCACAACAGGATACACCAGTATAGGATCGTATTGATTTCTGATGCTTATCGCACGTACGCGCTTCAGACTACACGTATTTCCGCAGAGATAGGTTGATACTTTAGAGGCTGCTTATCTATGAGGTAAATAACAAAACATGTAAAAAAGGTAAGTGTGCAGTTCTCTATTTCGAAATAGAAGTGTATTTCTACTATTTGTATATACTTCCTCCAAGTCCAGTCAGTTAATCATGCTTACTAATGGAATTAGATGTGTTTTCTTAGTTCTAGTAATTTAGTGACCTTTATACTCAAGGATAATAAAATAACTAGTGGAATGAGCTGCATATCTATAGCACTTACACATTGTTAGTGCTCTACCATTTTGTGTCAGCTTGATTGGTGTGTTCGAAACCGGTCGCTTTGGTGCTTATAAAAGCTGGAATCCACGAGGTAGGGTTTACGCCCGCAATTGGCCGACGTTCTAATTACGTAGCCGACATCACTAATTACGTTGTTCACTGGACCATGTTTGAACTCCCGATTGACGTTAAATTAAGCAGCAAAAGACTATTTCATTCTGTGCATCTAAATCAGGTGCATGACGAGCCCGAGTACTCAGTTTTGAAGTCTGAACGCATAGACATAATGCCATATGATCAGGGCTCGGGCAAGACATGCGAGGCATCAGGACGCACCAATCTAAAAGACGCGACCGGTGCGCAAGAGCAATCAGTTTTACGTCTTACCGCATTGACATGTCATAAAATTATGACCCGCGCACGGCAGCGCAGTGGCCCGATTCACGTAACCAAAACCGTAACGATATCTCAGCGATATAGTCGTTGATAGCCTTTTCGTAACGATACGCTTTGCATCAGAGCGTCCGTCATCTTTACAAATATACTAGGAAGTTCTAATTAAAGGATAGTTCAGTACATTTGCATCTTTAGATTAAAATCTCTTTGCATACATTGTTTATGTATGTTTTGCTAGATCCTTTTTATAAATAAATATTTAAATTCGAATAGTTCTGTGTAGGTCGTTATAGTGTAAGATATTCTTATAGAATCATTCTGAAAGAAGAATTCAATAGATGTGTCCATATGGCGCGCATGCCTCACCCGAGCACTCATATTATGACATTGTGTCTATATGTTCCAACGTCAAAACTGAATGCTCGGGCGAGGCATGCGCCTGATTAAGACGCCGCCATTAACTAGTACGAAAAGGCTATCAACGACTATATCGCTGAGATATCGTTACGGTTTTGGTTACGTGAATCGGGCTACAGATGTGTACCCATTGAAGCCCAGCTTAAGACTACTACAAATAAACAGTGCATCATAAAATACCGAAGATATTTAATCCCTCCCACGTTTACCCCGACCCGCGACCAATACTAATCCGTGTGTATGGAAACTATACACGTTGCAATGCGGCTTCCTTTCTTGTTTCTCAATTACTATCTGATACAAAAGCGACAATGTAAAAGGGGCAAACGAAAAGAACAAGTTAGAAACGGGTACGCGAGCCCGAGGTCGCGGTAAAGGAAACTTTCGACGTCAGGATTCCGAATGAAAATAAAACCCGTACGAGAATGTGGCTTAGCGAATTTGGACTTTGCTCGCCTCCAGTAGAGAAAATTGTATTTGAATGGAAAACAACGGACAATATGATAATTAAAATTTGTATCACTGGCGGCTGGATATAATATAAATAATTACTCGAACTACTTCCGCACATGCCGTTTTAAGGGTTAAGATATTTTTGAAGTGAAAACTTCTTTAGCGGCGGTGTGCACTTTTCTTGAGATGGGTAAAATATGTTAAACTCGCGTCAGGGTCGAGTGTCCTGCACCAAAAAATTCGACAGATTGCGCAGGGCGCTTGCGCGAATGTTCGTGTGTGTTTGTGTTACAGCGTGCCACGCGCATCCATGGTGGTGGTGCATGGTGACTGCTGATGGCTCGACAGTCTATGTAGTGGCCAGATCGTGGGAAAAAGTTACCTCTAATTTACGTACCTTTTTATACTGAAGAGACCCCCCCCCCCTCTCCCCCACTTCCCCTCACATCATCAACGGTCCCTCAATCATCTTCCTCTCTCACATAATCCTCGTTCAAGACCCCCCACTCTCTCCCCCCTTCCCCCTCTCTCCCCCTCCCCCTCTCTCCCCTCTACCCCACAATATTTAAAAATGCACAGCGTTAATGTTCAAGTTTTCACTTCTGCCGGCACTCCCGGAGTGCAACCTGGCCGTTATTTTATACGTATCATTTTGTAAAATTAAATAGAGAGACGCATGTGTTTTTTAACAAAACATACGTGACTTTTGGGGGAAAATCTAAGTACGCATGTTAGGTAATATCCACCTACCCGTAAGAAACTACCTGGTTACCACAAACACGTCAGTTCTCACCTCCGTTCACGGCTCGGTCCGTCACATAATAATTTATAACGTCGAACCCTTCCTGAAAAATCTTGCGGCCGTAACATACGATAACTGCCTCACATCAGGCGGGCCATGCGCTTGTTTTCCACCTTAGTCTCATAAAAAACAGTCTACTCACTTGATTTCAAAGACACATTTGAAGGTTTTAATTTATCACACCATTCCTTTTACAACACAGGCGGCAAGAAAGCTTACGGCCCACCTGATGTTAAGCAGTTATCATAGCCTATCGATACTTGCAAAACTAATGTACGTAACGCAGCTATAATAGCTTTTGGCTGCGTCTACATCAGGAGCATGCCGCGCCCGAGTGCTTAATTTTACACGAGTGCTCGGGCGAGGCATCTGGACGCACCAACTTTCGACAGCTAGACCACAGCTTGGCTCTACCCCCACTAGTCTAACCACATGTGGAAACCAGTCGTTTTTAGGCATTGAAAATGTAATAAGAGTCCGGACTGTCAATTAAGGCCTATTCATTCAATTATTACCTACTCCACAAGAGTATCAGATCAATTTAACTGTTAGCTTTAATATTCCATTATACAAAGGTTCGTTAAAATGATAGGTACTCGTAGGACTACAATATTGCGAGGTGTTCGAGCGAACCTTATCACGGGGCGCGGAGTTAATGTGAGAGGAATTTCTCACAGAGTTTTACCATTTTACACACTTGTTACGTTACGTGTCTCGCGACAGAATTCCCGTCTCGCCTCGTAATTTGTGACAATTACCGTGAACGTTCGTTAGATGTGCTACGAAATTATGAAGCGTGTATTTAATAATATCCTTAAGGGACGCGTTAATAAATCAGTGCTAATTAATCATTCGTTTACATGGATTAATTAAGTAATTGTAAAGGCAGGTCTGTGTTTGATACTAATTTAATTCAAGTAAGGGCTTGTTTCAGAATCGTCGGCTAACTTTTATGCACCAAAAATATAGCGTTTTGACAGATATTCTATGGAATAACTGTCACAATGCCACATTTATTTGGTGGATAAAAATTATCTGACGATTCTAAAACCAGGCCCCAAGATAAGTGAAATCCAAATATAGAAAGATTTAACGTACCAAGTATAAATAGGTGAATAAGGAGGAGCTGATGCAAATAGAAATTAATACCTTGTCCCTATAGTGTCACCCAGACGCATTTTTCTTTTCTCGCCCTTAGAAATATGCTGTATTAATAGAAAAAAGTTAATCAAGAGATAAACATGAGCTATGTCAAGATTTACGACGGGAATTTGATCAAAATGAGTTTAACTTTTATGTAAAAACGCCGCTAATGTTCACTCAACTTGTCATTGTTGTCTAGCCCAGAATTATGTAATCAGCGCCAAATACTTCGACGCCGCAAAACAATCACTTAGTACCCAGAAAACTATTTTGTTTTACTTACAAGTCATATACCGCTTTGAAATATCATGTGCAAAGCACATATTTACTATGCAGAACGTTAAAAAAATATATTCGTAGACTGGTAAAATGTGATGACCAAAATGATTTTTTGTTCGACTTCTTCATTCAAATTCCATTACGAAATCATTTTTGGTACCGAAATACTTGAAATTAGAGGGCTGCGAACGTCCGAGAAACCCCTTACGAAATGTACCAACCGATTTTCTCTTATTATTAAAAATGTTTGTGGGCCAATCCATTTGAATCACTTGCCCTCTTTCCAGAGTTCCAAAATCTTTGTTATTTTCCATAATTCCAGCTTCAGTAAAACTAATATTCTCATATCTACAGGATGTTTCAAAAGTGGGAAATATTACTTGAGGGTATCGGCAATATAATTAAATGGAAAAAAACTGATGGAATTCGAACTTAAAAAATACGTTTATTTCCGCCAATCTAAAAAAAAATGCAAATTTAATTTATACCAACTTTTTCTTGAATATTAGTGTCTGCTACTTCTAAATGCAGTTAACACTGGTTTCTACGCCATCTGAAGTGTTCTAAGGCCGCAACACATAAGTTATCACAAATATTCAAAGGCCAACTCAGAACTAAAAAAAAAAAAATATAACGTCACGACTTTTATCCCCATTCGGGGGTAGTCAGAGGCTTGAGTGGCCATACACCACCACATTGTGGAGGTATTAAGCCAACTCAAAGCCCACGTTTCACCAGATAGTCAGAACCCAACGTGACAGGTGGTGAACCTTGTCGCCGTGTATACAGGAACTGACTATTACCTAATCCCGGGGGATAGGTAGGTTTCCTCACGATGTTTTTCCCTCACCGTAAGCGAACTGTAAAACTCAGACCTATTATACTTACGTATACTCTGTTTTCAGTAAGCATCAGCTACCGTATGTAGCTTTAATATTATTTCGGATTACGCGATCTTCTGAATGTATCAGATTTCGCGATTATCTCCTCGCCACAATATCAAACAAATTATACAAAAATCTTAATTGCGTAACATTCACTTGCACGAGCGTGCGGCTACACGGCAGGAGGGCTAAAGTTCAGAGTTTTCCAGAACTCGCAGAAATGATACGCTCTAGGGAGCGTTGAAGATTTATCGACATTTTCTAATTCGCCGTTTTCTTGAAAACGTTACGGTCTGGAGGGCGAGCAGCCGTCTTGACATTAACCAGTACTAAAGGGCAATTTTTGATTGACAGTCATCTGATTTGCTTGAGATACCCAGTAAAACCACTGACATTAGAAGTACGACGGAAGAATAAAAGGAACAATATCAATTTCCTCTTACAAGAGGCGAACCACGCGTCCGAATAGTCAGTTTTGACTGTTTTTTGACGACTGAACATGTAGACATAATCATAACTGATGACTCGGGTACGGCGGCTCCAGGGTTGTGGACGCCGCCACTGACAAATGCGCAAAAGACTTCCAGCTTCAAATGAGTCATCCCATACGTACATAAGAGTTCCTCATACGGAACCAACGCAACCCTAAAATGATAAGAATTGAAAATACTATGTTAGATCTCTGACCCCCTATTACTAATCAGTGCAAACTACTGTTGTGTAAACAAAATTAATATCCTAACACTTATCCAAGATAATGTCTAAAATCTGAACTAAACCAGTTGATTCAAACCCATGAATACAACACGATTTGCACGTATTTGTTAACAAACAATTGTATTCCTAATGTTCCCAGTGAAAGCAGTTTTCAATCAGAGCATAAAAGCCTTGGAGAGGATTTTCTAACAAAGCGGGGATATTTCTTTGCGCTGTTTGCCGACCGGACAGGGAGAATCCCGGTAAGAATACTTCAAACGTACATTTTCCATGGATCCAGTAATTTTAGACTCCTTTTTAAAAAGCCAACAATGCCGTCGGTTAGTTTAAGTAAGATTAAACACGATATTTTTTTTATGAGTAAAGTTTTAGACTAGTTAAACATTTCACTCAGGTTGGTTGTTAAACGTGTTACAGGATGGAAACGATACGTAAGCGTTTACAAGTGATTATTTTATCAGTGTAAAAGATATTTTAAATAAAAAGTGAAACTTACAGAAACTAATATTAGTTTTTTAAAATACAAAATCTCGATATAAATGTTTTGTTTTTTATTACTTTAACTATCCAGTTATTTAATTAATTAACTGAAATGAAAACACACGCACACACACACTGTATGAAAAGTGTATTTTTTATTAATTTACTTCTTACTTCAAAAAATATATTTATGCTATTTTGGTCATTAGAAGAGTTAAATTTCTGTAACAGTTTCATTTCTTCAAATATCTCTTAAACTGACTAAATAATCTATTATAAACACTTAGGGGCTATGCACACGGGCAACTTTTGCGGCAACTGGCAATTCGCAACTAGCCGTTTTCATATAAAACAATCGCGGCAATTGGCAATTGTTAGCTGCAACTGCCAAAAATCCATTAAAAAGTTGATAGTTTCGGTAACTAAAGTTGCTCCGTGTACATATAGCCTATTATCGTTTCACCCCTTATAAAATAGGTACCTCACAGTATATCCACAAAAAAAACAATGAACAAGCCTTCTTATAATAATTCTTTTCAAGCACTTTTCCAATCGATATCCTACGCACAGAGAATTTGATAGCATCATTGAGACTGAATAAAACGACCTCGGTTCTCCGTCAAATATCATTTCATGTCAATTATACATCGGGAGCCGCGCTCGAGTCCAGTAATGGGCCATTCGCCCACATTTTACCGGTGGACGATAATGATGACGGATGGACAATATGCGCCGTAAGCCCAGCTTTGTGCACTTTCAGTTTGATTAATGGACTGTCCGTGTCATAATTCCACAACAAAGTGCACTCACGGAGTTTATTTTAAAAGGATTGGCCTTTTTCTTTCGAGATATATGTTTTGCCAATTTTTGTCATTACCGTCATTTACGTAAAAGTAGCCTATACAGATTGTAACTTACCATTATAGTAAATTTCACTAAAATCTGTAGGTACATACTTTGGTAGAAACCAACACACGTTCGTGTTTTAGTGGTAGACATTTTGAGTGACACGAATTGGGCCTTTTAGCGCACTCATCCCACTTGTTCATAATACATTTATGATAGCAATATTAACACTATAACTTCAGATTCTCCAGTTTATAAATTGACTAAATATAATAATGACAGTCACAATATGTATTTGAAATGCGAAATCGACAGTTATTATAACAATTAAATATTGGAGGCAGGTGGCCAGTCTCTAAACATGGCCAATATTTGAACAATTTCTGGCATAAAAATACTTTGGCAAGTAGAAGCGAAATTTTGTCTCGAAAAGTTAATTAATTAGTTTTCCATACAGAAAGGGAACATTTGAGCATGAGCAGGCCGCCATAGCTGCGAATGACGTCAAACGGTAGGAGGACGAAAAAGAAACAAAGTTACTAAAACGAGAATTTTAAAATATTTTCTCAAAGTTCACAGCGAGGTAGCAATTTAATGGTTTCGCAGAAATCCTGAAACGAATGGCATCTACTTTTAGCTACGCCATTATGAGTGCGGATTCTACTGAAAGGGTTTTAATAAAATCGGTATGGGCGGGCCGCGGGCATCCGACGCCTACGCGATCTATCATTGAAGGAGTACCTGGCAAACTAAAATACATTTTATTTATTTATGTGCTACATTTTGTTTATTATATGTTTTTGCATGTGAACATGTAGTACGGTCAAGGTGCTTCATCTAAACATGAGTCGACCAAAAGGTCTTCTGCCAAATGTGAATCTGTGAAACGTGATACGGTAAAGTGAACTATGGTGTAATCTGGTACACTCTTTCACAGGGTCTCAGGGTCCACTGACCACTATTATTATCTTCGTGAATTCTTCATATTTATGTCAGTTTAAAGTTCAGTAGGTTTTCTACTCCGATGAAAATTTAATGAGTATATTCTGATCAAATTCTGATTGCAATTGGTTGAATATGCTGCGTTTGTGCCATCAACAGCAGTCACAATCTGGTTCAATGTGGTGAAAATAGCGGGTCGTGCGATATCAATCGGAATTTATTGGTCCGCCCCCAGCGGCTTTAATTAATTGCCCTATTATGTCACTACTCCGAAGCTGGGGATAATTACTCATGACACGTGTATACGTATTATGATTATTGGATTTAATAATGCCACAGAATAGATAGTTAATTAGCGATACTCGCCAGTTACTCAATTGCTGTTTAAATCCTGCTAAGTGTCTAATGTATGATTGAGCAGTGACTTGTGCTTCTTACCCTCCCAATCTTACAAATCTCAAGTCATCAAACGTTGGAACGGTGCTGTCATCTTGAAGAGGCTTTGGAACATAGGTTGATAAGTCGACTAACTATGGTCTGAAACTCCACAACACGGTTATCTATAACCTAGTTATTGTTATCCTTACACATATTTGGCTACAGTTTTTCTTTTTTTATGAACACAATATATCGTCCCAATGCTAGGCTTAACTGTATAACAGCATTTAATATACCTGATAAAAATGGGCGCAACGTACAATAAGAGAGTAAGCATTTTCGTAAGGCTGCCTAATATTAAATGTTCAGGATGTCGACATGTTTTCGTCGGAAAAAAATGGCATGTACCTATTGTATTTTCATGTGGGCGGAACCAACGTAATTGTTCCCTTTTCATTGCTGTCCATGCTTCTTGTTCTTATCCATCCGGTCTAGTGAAAAAGGAAGGTTGCTAAAGTTTATGCTACTACAAAGATTTAAATTTTAAATGCGCTAAAGAATTGCATGCAACGGTGGTAGTCAAACAAATGGCCAACACTAAACTCCAAATTTAAATAATAATAATAATAATATCCTGGTACATTTTTTACACACGGTTACCTGATCCCAAACTAAGCAGAGCTTGTACTATGGAAACCAGATAACTGATATTACTACATATACTACTTTTTTATTTGTAAATACATACTTAATATACATATACACCCAGACTCGGGACATACAGACATGTTCACGCACACAAATTCCCGGGTAGGAATTGAACCTACGACCTGCAGCGTGAAAGGCGCCTCCGCGCCAACCACACTAACGGGCCCGTCGAGAAAGAAAGTCATAATGAATTTACAGCGGCATTACACATCACTGTTTTGTAATCAGGATTTGTAAACCATGGCTATAAATTCGAGAGTTAGTCTCACTGTGCATTTATGGTGTTAGTTAGATGGTCCTGTACTACATCGAAACCTTACGTAACATAAAACCAACAGTGGCAATGACCTTCAGTTTCAGTTTAACGTTTCCTGAACAATAACCGAATAAGTAACCGACTCGTCCTACAAGAGAACCGTCGCGTTATCCTCGAGTGGCACGCGATTACGTAAACCGGCACTGATCAATAAAGGTTTCATTACAATACGGATCTAGGTTCTTGTCAACTTTTTTCGCATCAGTAATCAATATTGTCACAGTATTGGGCGGAGAGTTAATTGCTATCCAAGTTTCGGGTATCCTAAAAACATAATTATGTGTATAGAATACCTAACACAGGCATATTATATCAAAGGTATATTTTTTTGAAATGTTATACTTTGATAGAAACCAAATCTGTATCTGTTGGTTTGTCGAGATGACTGGACCGAGCACTCATTTTATGACATTAATCTACTCCGACGTCAAAAGTGAGTGTTCAGGCGCGGCATGCGCCTAATGTAGACGCACCCTCGATTTCTGAAAAATAAATTCTAAACGGGAATGGAATCGATATTATGGCAACGATATCGTCGCTTATAAAATCAAATTCTGGAAAGTAATTTAATGCATCTACGAGATATTAAAACAATATTAGAACGATATGTAGTAAAAACCTATCAAAAGTTACCAGCTGTATCATTGATGTTAGTACCATCCACAGACGCCGAGGTAATACAATCAAATATTTACAATAACCGACTCTAGGCCTTCACGGAATTATCACCTGGTAACGTGTTGTAAAATTTAATATTTCCGTCGAATATCAAATTATTATATGCTGGCAAATAGTTTACAATGAAAAACTACAAACGCACGAACAATATGACCTGTATTTTATGCATGGCTTTATTAATAAAAAAAATATTAGCCCTTTTAACGTCCCACTGGTAACAGGGCTCCTCTCAATGCGTGGGGGATTCCGCTGGTCCGGTGCGGGTTGGGTAAGGTTAGTTAGGATTTCATATGTCTTTAGAATTTGTTAGATTGAAGACATGCAGGTTTTCCCACGATGTTTACTTCACCGTAAGCAAGTGATATAATCATATAAAGTTATTAACTTTTTAATAAGTGGTATTATTATAATTATTATTTTCTATTACGCAACGAATAATACAGGGTGGTGACGACATAGTGACAATAAATTAAAACACGATCCCTGCTAGTCAATCACAACACATTAAAATTATTAAATTAGGTTTACATCAAAGTCCAAAATTTTCAAACAAATTAAATGCGGAAATAGTCTAAACGAAACACAACATCCTTTATAAACGTCTACCGACCTCATAGACTGACCTGTAAGTACAAGCGTGGCAACATCGCTTCGGTGTCGGTGTTTTTAGCGGTATCTTTGTAGGCGTCAAGTTAAAATAGTCAAAATAAGAAAGCAATCCCGTGGCCAATACCTTTGAATATAATTTAATAATATTTTATGTGCGAACTACTAATGTGATACCCAGTATGTGGTTTCAATTATTGTCATGATGTCGTCACCACCCTGTATATAATTTAAAACGTGCGACAGAAAATAGGGGCTGTTGAGATAGACTCTTTGTAGGTAATGTATCCGATAAATATTAAATTTCGATCAGCCATTTAGATGTGTCCATATGGCGCGCATGCCTCACCCGAGCACTCATATTATGACATTACGTCTATGCGTTCCGACGTCAAAAGTGAGTGCTCGGGTGAGGCATGCGCGCCATATGGACACATCTACAGTCAATCCCTTTCAACACGCGTTAATAATTTATAAGTTTAAAGAAGAGATAATTGTGCTGGGACGACGAAATCTATAGAATTAAACGTAACTTGAAGTTAGATGAAACAAACATAAACCTTTGCATTGACTATGCAAATACAAATGCTATATTAAATGTAATCCGAGAATTAGAAGACTTGGGAGTCTTCTAACAATTAACCCTCGCAAAACCATTAGTCTCTAATATTATTTTCGTAAATTCTTGGCAATTGGCATATTGTCGGCCCAACAACATGTCGAAGAATTCACGAAGATAATATTAGAGACCAGTTGTTTTCCATCGGTTTTAAGCTAGTAGACTCAACGCCTAGGTTGCTCACATTCCCTATATTTTTTTTATTCCAGGCGCTTTTTGGCCCGGCCCGCGATCTCCCTCTAATATGGGGGTCAGAGTCTTGATTATTTAAAATATTTTTTGAAGTGAAAACTTCTTTAGCGGCGTTGAGCACTTTTCTTGAGATGGGTAAAATATGTTAAACTCGCGTCAGGGTCACGTGTCCTGATCGAAAAATTCGACCGATTGCGCAGGGCGCTTGCGCGAATGTTCGTGTGTGTTTGTGTTACAGCGTGCCACGCGCATCCATGGATGGTGACTGCTGATGGCTCGACCGTCTATATAGTGGCCAGATCGTGGGAAAAAGTTACCCCCACTTTACGTACCTTTTTATACTGAAGAGACACCCTCCTCTCTCCCCCCTCCCCTCTCGCCCCCCCCCTCCCCCTCCTCACAAAATATTTAAAATTGCAGAACGTTAATGTTCAAGTTTCCACTTCTGCCGGCACTCCCGGAGTGCAACAAGGCCGTTTTGTAAAGTCTTTACTTTCCCTATATTAGAAAATGAGCTAAGTAGAGAGTTTGTATGTAGAGATGTATCCTAGGATTAACATGTATCAATCAAGAATGTTGGTTTGTTTAATATTACTCAGTAGAAATGTCCGGAGCAATACCAATTTCCATCTGGATTGTTTGACGATCCTTAGAACAACAGTAGACACAAGCCCTAGTAAATATTTCCAGACATATCTTCGTTTCCGTCAAAGACGACCCTTTATCAAAAGGTCTGTGACAGCTACTGAAATAGTTCAAGACCCAACAAACGATAAGGGCAGTCGTAAACTGAAATGCTTTTCGAGTAGGCATAGGCAATGACAGTTATTACAAAATTAAAAATTCAAATAGTTCATTTCGTTTAGGCATACAGGGCACTAAATTGTAGAATATTTCTGTTTGAAAGTGTCCCTACTTTTGACTCTGTAGAACTAGAATTTTGAATTTGTCACCAACAATGGAATTATTTTTTATATCTATAAGAAGGTTGAAGTACAAACAAAATATAATAATCACATATCACGATCTCTATATGGAACAACACGCATCAAACTGTTTCAACATTGCATTTTTAGAATTTGCACCGGATAACCCCACAATTTTCTGTTTCAGGTGACGTTATCACAAGTTTAATCCGAATCTGTCGGCAACCGAATATCTGAATTTAAGGAGTAAACGTGGATTTATGATAACGAAAATATATTGTGTGGCTGAGCCAAGGGTTCGTGAATATAAGTATTTTTTATAGGCCAACCCTGATTCGCTTTTATAAAAAAATCAAAACAAAAGAAATATACAATATCAATATTCTAATCAACGTTTTCAGATGCTCCCGTTTGAAGAGTGAATATTTTTCATGATTCATCGATGGGAAAATGCCATTAAAAAAAATTGCATTATAGTAGCGATGCATGGCGATGCCAGCGGTTTTAACAGTATGTTTGGATTCACGGAATGCCTATTCTGATAGTTTCTTTTGCAATTTTTCAAACATACATACTAGTCATATTTAGGAATAGTTACTCACAGTTCAAGCCGAGGTCATGGTAAGCGATGATGGCTGGCTTGGAGCGGTCACCCTGCACGGCGACGACGATGTCGCCGCGACCGGTGCGCACGCGCACCTCGGTGCACCCGCCCTCGCCGCTGAACCGACGCGCGCTCGGGAACTGAAGCTGGATGTTCTTCAGCTCGATGTCGTCCATGCTGGTAATGAAGGATACGTTAAATACACATACTTCACAACATTATTTTCGAAAGGATGCTCAGCAAAATTCTACTATTGAAAACTATCCACGGATTTTTTTAAAGAGAATTGCTTAATTGCTGGGATGTGTAGTGGTTCCAATGTTCTTGAACGAATTTCAAATCTAAAGTGGGCAATTTACGATCAGATTTAAAAGCAGCACAGATTTTTCTATACCTAATGGCGGCGTCTTCATCAGGCGCATGCCTCTCGCGAGCACTCAGTTTTGACGTCGGAACGCATAGAAGTAATGTCATAATATGAGTGCTCGGGTGAGGCATGCGAGCCATATGGACACATCTATTTAACAGCTTTACGCCTTTTGGCTTTCTTGTATATTAACCCAGTAAAATTGTGATATTAAATAAGACCGAATATTGAATAAGACCGATAATTGAATTGCTTCCACGGAAGCTGGCGTTCGTTATCAATAAATGTTTGAATCTTTTGAAGAGGTGAAGTTGAGATCGGAATACGGATACAATTTATAAGGAGTTGCTGTGCGAGAACATCGGGGCAACCACGCCTCTATACCCAAGGGGTAGAGATGCACAAAGGTTGCTGTTAATAGTCGAAAACCAAAGGGTTTACAGCGTTAGTCAAAAGTCAACATTAAATGTCACAGGTAAGTAAGTTACCATATAGCCGAACTTCCTCAATTTTAAAAAGAAAAGGGCCATCTTAAAGAATCATCGTTCTAAGCTCCCCGCCACTTTCTCCGCTAATCCCTTTCCTATTACTCCCGGGGGGATAAAGGACCCTCCTGCGGTAGGTATACTAAATAATCCTCCTCATATTTATGGAGGGTATAAATCAAGCAAAACTTAAGATTTTTACTGACGCAAAAATATTATTTTTATTGCCACTATTATAAGCGCAAACACCGTAGAGATTAAATAATTAGGTGGTAATGGTGGCAAGACCCAAGTCAGATCTAGCAAGACTTGAGAAAATATAAGGAGTCTCGTTGTTCGGGCAACAGTTAACGAGAAGCATAAACTCAAACTTCATGTAATATGTATAATCAAATTAATCTAAACCTGTCTTGAAGGCGATGGATGTATAGTATAATATTACTTGGATTACATTTTCCAGGTCGAAGTGAAACTTCATTTATTGAAACATTGCGTCATCCAAGTTGATGCAGGTTGACTTCAGTCGTTGAAAACTTTGTCATCTCTCTCAACCCGGGGTCGAGTTGACCATTAAGGAAGTTATAATTAAAATACACGCTGCAATTCTAAGCGCTGGTTTTGGTTTAAAATCAAATCTATTATCCACGGATATTGGATTTGTGCAGCGCTAGTGGATAGAACCAATGCATGACCTTCATTGCAGAAGATGTTTGCTTGCGTTCAACAGGTTGGAATTGAAAGACAGTACGAAAAAAACATCTATCAAGTGAATCAATAGCATTAAGCTCATCAGTAACAGTATGATAGGTAAACTCATTCGAACTTATATCGGAAACAGAATCGGAAATTTTTAATGTCTCTATTTTTGCTAATTTTATTTCCCTAATAGTAATCGTAAGTCATGATTGTTGGATTAATAAAAGAGTAATAATTTAAAAATTAAACATTAATATTGGCGAAAATACATAGGCCCTTCAGAACCGTTCTCGTCTACAGCACTTAGAACGCTTATATGCAAACGATGCAAGTTAATATGTGACCCATATAACTAAATTACACTGAACTATGACCAGTAGACTATGTCAATATCAGTTATCCGCCTGCAAGTTCTAACAAGTTATCGAAGGACATGCAAACTTTGATAGCCAATCTATTTCCTACCGCATCATTTTAAATGGCGTGGATAACTTTAAAATCAATATGATGGTAGTGATACTAAAGAGCCAACTAGAATTACAAAGCTCAGTTTAACGATACAAAGTGGCACGGTAAAACCGAAGTATGATAAACGTGATATGATTTAGACAAGAGCCCTTGTGTGGAATGATACGTATTTACAAAGCGAATAAAACGTTGCCGGGAGTCAAGTAGCTTGGGTGAATCCTTTGTTAAAATTCCTAGTAACTAAGCAAAATGGTTGTAGTGCCGCACGTTATAGAAGTAACAAGACATCGGTAAGTATCTAGTAAAGTTCGCGGGAAACCGCTGGATGCAAGTGGCACAGGACCGGTCGTTGTGGAAATCTTTGGGGAGACCTATGTCCAATAGTGGATGTTTTTTGGCTGAAATGATGATGATGATGATGAAGTATCTAGTTTTGTAACATTTCGAATATAAAGCATGATAAGATTAAAGTTAAATTTTATAACGATTTCGGATAAATCAGCCACGCAACGCGCTTTTTGCAATGCACTCCCTGTAGAACTTCCAAAAATCTCACGAAAAAAAGAATCATAAAAAGCACTTTAAAGAATGAGGTGTCAAGTTTCAAACATTCGTTAAACAAACATGCGTGTGTACCTAATAAAAATCTCCAGTACAATGAATCAGCAACAAATACATTGGGAATTTACGACATTGTGCGGACATTGAAACGGTCCAATTGGGTATAAAATGAAGGCTCTTCAGTTAATGTAACGTTTTATTAAGCTAAAAGCAGGACTGCGCAGGCCGTGGAGTCGAGAGTCCCTTCTGTCAACGTCGTGAGGCTAATTCGATGCCCATTGCGCAAGAAACGTTCTTGGGATCTCTGGACCTTACTCTCCACTCGAATTATAACGGGAGACGTCTTCGAATGCATTTTTTAATAGTTTTCCCTTTTATAATGTGCTGTGTTGGCTCAGCCGGAAACCTGTAAATTGATTTTATGAAACGAGTCGAAGGGAAATAAAAATGCTTTGATAATTTAATATTATTTATTTACGAAACAAACATTTTTAATCGGAAGAAAAGTTGTTTACCTGTGATGGTTGATAATAATTGCAGCATAGATGTTTCCTGCCTCGTTGGTAACATAATAAACTTTGCGGAACAACATTAATGTTAGTCTGAACATGTTCGTGGAACAACTTGGACAAGTAATATTGTTTATAGGTGTTGGGAACGAAGCCTTGTAGGTAATCAGGAACATAGTGAAACAAGGTGAAAAGTTAGCTACCATGTTTTACGTGTCTGATTATTTCACTGTCTTTAATAAGAACTTTCTCGATTTAAGTATAGGAAGACTTGTTCCCGAAGCAATAAAACCAGGAAAAAAATAGGGTTGCAGGCGTTTTAACACGTGGAGTTCGTTCTACTTATATGTGATCTCGAATTTGTTTCTTTTATGCTCGTATGAGTTACTAATCGATATTGTTAACTAACAATTATAAGTGTGCTAAATACTCTCTTCGAAGCAATTTTAATACATTTATTTATTTACAAAGGATTTCTCAAAACAAGTGCTTTAAAATGCGCTATAATTTTATAAAACATTTAGACAATGGGTAAATATTCAAACGTTTCACTTTTCGTTTTAACGGATAATTTTACCGAAAATAA
Source organism: Drymonia ruficornis (assembly GCA_947859195.1). NCBI lineage: Eukaryota > Metazoa > Arthropoda > Insecta > Lepidoptera > Notodontidae > Drymonia > Drymonia ruficornis. Next base: position 4,184,153 of record OX401907.1, read on the forward strand.
TCAAGTTAAGCAGTAAGCATTAAAACAATAATAAGTATCAAAAATAATGATCAATTGCCATCCCTATTTCTGTATTTTAGACCGTGTTTCGGATCTAAAGCAGCCAGCTTTTACAATCATAGGGGATACAAGTAGTGGGTCACGTTACTATTGTTAGCTTTCGTGTTCTTTGTACGTTGTTTATACCTATCCGAACTACTGTGCTGAACGATATCCAACCTAGACTCTATTTTGTTTTAAATATGTTCAAACGACAATAGATGTGTCCATATGGCGCGCATGCCTCACCCGAGCACTAATATTATGACATTACGTCTATGCGTTCCGACGTCAAAAGTGAGTGCTCGCGTGAGGCATGCGCCTGATGAAGACGCCGCCAATCGTTAGCTACGTCCAGAAGTGTCACATGCCGCGCGAGGAAAATTTTCCTCGCGGTGTTTGACTTGCCTCACGTGAGGCAAATGCGCGCCCTGCCTCACCTGAGCACTCACATTTGCGTCGCCTAGTTTGGCAGTCGTGAGACAGAACGATGTCAAACGTGTCAAACTGATTGATCGGGTATACCTTTCCCTGTCTAGAGTGTCAGTTGCCTCGCCATTTGCCTCGCGCGGCATGCGACTGAGGCAAACGTCGTGCTTCGCGAGGCATGTGGGTGAGCAGCCTCGCGCGGCATGTGCATGTTGTAGACACGTCTATTCGATAGCTCACCATCATCATACTAATATTATAGAGGTAAAGATTGTATATAATCTCTTGAACTATTAATTTGACCTGAAAATCGGCTATATCTCGAAATACCACACACTCATAACTAGTTTTTTAAGTATTTCGACAAATAAAATACCCAATGTTGTATCATTTACTACTATTTGAAACGATTTTAATTTATAAACTTGATTTTTCGTACTCAACGTTGTTGTAACTACATTAATAACGACCATAGGCGTCGCAATTATCTTCTGTAACAAGATATTGATGAACGAATCCGAGGACTTTGTTCACAGCCTATCAAGATCGATTCTAAGATCGGCTAGCCACTGTTTTTATTAATTGTTGAGTTTCATAAAAGTAGATTCGTATATGTTCCATATTAGTGTTATTCTTAGCTGCATTCATTATCTGCTTCATCGTTATTTTGTTCGTTAGCCTGTAAGCTTTCCAAAAATAATTATAATAATAATTAATAAATGAATATTGACGGAACACTGATGTATGAGGACCATATATCTTTTCTCTAAAGGTCTAGAAAGATTTCATTTAACCAACTAAACACGTAGATATATGTAGCCGTGAGACGTAGCAGGACGAGTAGGTTAGGTATATCACATATAAGATACATCAGACCTTTTATTCCCGTTACATTTCATTAAAAGACTTAACATAGCTGTTTTGTTTAAAAAAAAGTATTTCGAATAAAATTTAATCCGACTTCATCCACCTCTGAGCCCTACTGTGCCCTAGCATAATTTGGCCGACTTTTATAAGCACTCAACGTCAACGGGGTTAATTTAATATTAATCCAATGCACTTTTCTCAATTAAGAGGAACAGCTCCTCGGCTACAAGTTTTATTCTTGGAATTGCCATTCATTTTGTGTTGTACTTTTAAGCAAATTGCACTGTTATCATAGATCTAGGAACGAAGAACGGAGCTTTCTATACTGTAAACCTAGTAACAAAACATTTGCTCACCAGATATCGCTTCATTGGACTGGGGTGCCCTAATCTCATCACTTCTGTGTTACTACAAATACTAACTATCGCGAGGTCGGAAAGAATTTCTGAACTGTCAAGTGTACAGTCTAGTAACTCCACTGCAACATGGTGCCCTAGTGGGTGTCTGGTGATGGCAACCGGTGAAGAATTGACTTATACCTGGCACAACGAATTGCCATTCAATATGGCAAAGCTGCCAGCCTTTTGGGCACTTTGTGTTTGGCACAGGTTTATTCAGTAGATTATGTCTTTTAATTCGATTAGTGCGAGCTGGCGGCCTATGCCCGATGCGTGCGACAGGGACGGGCATGCAAGGCCGACGTTCTAATGATGATAAATGTTGGACAAGCTCTGATGTGGCATTAGGCCCCTTGGGCAGGACTGCCGGTGGTTGCGCGCTCATATCGGATTGCATTATGTGTGGCTTACCTTTTATAGATAGTAATTATATTGGTAGCATAGAGGGTATAAGGAGATTATGTTTCGATTTTATCAAAGATGTGATTACCATTCTGTACCAAGTGAGGGAACTGTGATAAAAAAAACATGAGATACCGTTCGTACTTCCAATATGCTTGTGATCAATATGTCGTCGAGATAGTTTTCATCAATAACCATCAATTGTTACTACATAAATCACCAAAAATATGCGTCCTTGAACGACAGTAATCCACCTGTGACAGGCTGTTTAAATATCTAGATTAGGCGTACCTATAACAATATATTCAAAACTGGAACAACCTTGCCTTTATAAGCGTGTCAGGGAAATGATAAATTAAATCCGTACCAGTTCCAAATCGGTTTACACTGGCGTTTTTCAAGTGAGCATCGTAACATTGTTGTGTTCCAAGGTCTTAAGGGTTTAAAGCCACATTAAAAGTGAAAGTAAGACACAGTTATTTGGAAATAAGGTCGAGACATAGGATTCGGTTGGAGCCCTACCCAGGCGATGCCCTCCCCGCCGGCGGGGGGCACCGAATCGACCGGGCTTCTTGGCAAGGGGCCAGGACGAGAAGCCGGGACAACAGCGCCACTTTCAATTTGTGAACAACTGTACCAAGCACGAACCACGTTGGCGTTCTTTTAAATGTTTTCGAAAATCATGCATACTTGAAATAAATGAGTTTAATGATACGACTGCTATTTTATCTGTACTAAAGACGCGTATAAAGCAGTCGGTAGAGCAATTACGCCCTGACCCGTAGTGTAATAGTCACGAGAGCCGATATCTATGTATACAGGCAGAAATAGGGGGAAGTGGGGAAAGAATTTCGTTTTACATTCAGGTCGGTAGCGTGAAGTTAAAGGTAGGCGGCAGGTGAGACAGTGGACATGTCGCATTCCATAGAAAGTTCACTATGTGATATTTTTTATTACAACTGAAACCTTCTACTGATTATACAAATTTACCGGTATAACATGGATACACTTAAGGCCTACAGCAACTAAGTTAGTATTTACAAAAATAATACTACAAACCAAACACGGATATTGGCAGGTAACCTAATAAAAGGCCGACTGCAGCGTAAGGCACACAGCCTAGGTTCACGGTAATCGAATTCGGTCAACCGAATCTCAGTGGCCCAATCGGCTTATGTGGTCCGACAAACGAATAAGAGATGCGATAAAATTTATAAGGTCGCGAATGTTGGGTGGCTCTTCTACAGTGTGTTGCAAAAGTGCGATAGAATACATGTTAGGTTTTGATGAGTATCGGGAATAGTTAACTGGTATACATTTTTTATTGAAATTCGAACATTTTTTTTCCCACTAGTTTTTTTTTTTTTTTTTTTATTATTGAAAAATGACAAAAACTATACACAATTTTCCCAAATGCGAATGCAATTTGGGCTCTAAGCAGTAGTATTCTAGAGTTCATTGTATTATCGCAAGCGTTTACGATTAGCTACGTCCAGATGTGTCACATGCCGCGCGAGGCAAATTGCCTCACGAAGTTTGACTTGCCTCGCGCGAGGCAAATGCGCGTCCTGCCTCACCTGAGCGCTGTCATTTGCCTCGCCTAGTTTGGCATAGTCATCAGACAGAACGATGTCAAACGTGTCAAACTGATTGCTCGGCTATACCTTTCTCTGTCTAGTGTCAGTTGCCTCGCGCGGCATGCGACTGAGGCAAACGTCGTGCTTCGCGAGGCATGTGGGTGAGCAGCCTCGCGCGGCATGTGTATGTTGTAGACACGTCTATTGAAAAATATAAACAGTGTCCCGAGTTCTATACAATACGTCTACGAATGAATGGTACTACAATTTGTCTACATTTAATCCGGGAACACACTATGGAACTAGATGTGCGCGGTAACGCCGTTTTAAATCTACAGAGAACAAACATGGTAGACCTGTATTTGTGCCAAGACATTGTGAAGATGTGCACTACGCCGGCTAACGTGCACAAGGTACGCGATAGCTTATTGTTCCAAGTATAAAATAAAGTCGTTATCCGTGTCTGTCTGCTTGTGTGCTTAGTCCTTTTAAATAAAGCAACGGGTTATGATGCGATTCATTATCATTTAGATATTTACTTCCGGAAGATTTATCATTCAAATTTTTATTAACAGTAGAGAAGTTTTGCGAAGCCGGAGCGGGTTTGGTAGGTACTAAAAACTCTAATGGCCGGCGCACATAGAGCACGGCATGGCATGGCATATAAATTTTTATCAATCGAATTTAATAATTATCCAATCGAAATAAGGTATATATTTCAATGGTCGGTGATCGACCTCGGAGCATCGCGGAGCATTTTCTCGGTGCACCCGCTGGAGCACCTTATTTCGATTGGATAAGTATTAAATTCGATTGATAAAAATTAATATGCCATGCCATGCCGTGCTCTATGTGCGCCGGCCATAATTCGTCAGTGATCAGTTACACAATCCCGAGACCACAAGACCACCGAATATTTTTTTTCCAAGAACTTTGCAGTTATACAAGTTTCTTTTCATAAAACAAAACTGAGTTGGAAGCTTTTTCGCTTGTTCAAAATTTATTCAGAAGGTTTTAACAAAAGCGAAACCTTTCTTTCGTATATTTCGTGTAACCGGCTAGCTATTAAGATTCTTGGAAGATGGCTGACCTTTATGCCTTACCCAAGAGGTGAGTATGTATTTAAATATAAGGCTTTACTATAAATTGGAGCTTTTCATCTACCTCGATATACAAATACTTATAAAAAATAATTAAGACCACGAATATAATCGAAATTATCGAGTGAGTTACGTCCGCAGTGTGGTTTTTTCCTGCTGGTCTAATCAAAATTTGAATGATACAGATAATTAGTGCTCCATCTCGTGTAAATGTGCCGAAAATTTTAAATTTGTGCCTATAGCCGTTTTGGAGTTATTCACGAATATATGATCTTGCTGGCGTAACGTTACCGCAGCAGTGTGGTTTTTTCCTGCTGGTCTAATCAAAATTTGAATGATACAGATAATTAGTGCTCCATGTCGTGTAAATGTGCCGAAAATTTTAAATTTGTGCCCCCTAAGGTTTCAGAGTTATTTCAAATCTTGCTGGCGTAACGTTTTGCGAATTCCTGTATCTCAAAAACTGTTTGGCACACAATCATGATTTTTCGTACACACATTAGTGTTAATTTGTGCCCATTTGTGACAGTTTCATAATTCAATAAATCAGAAAGGTTCGGGCGTTATAATATTTTTCCTAAAAAAACTAAAATAGCTCCTAGCTCTTAAACTGGGAAACCTAGAAACCAAATGTTAGTACTAGCTTGTATTTCTTATGGATCCTAAGCATTTCTATAATGATCGTAAGCCTACTATAAGGAATTTACGATTTATTATGATTTTATTGCTATCTCGCGGTGAAATTATTTAAACCCTAAATACACGAGTTTCGTATGTTCCGATTACTTTTATTAATATACAAAAATTAGTGCCCTACTTCAAATATAAGTGTACGAAATATCAGCTCTGTAAACCTTATAATTATAAAATAATTAATAAAAAACACCATGACAAACTTTCAATGGTTAACCGACCAAATAAAATGAGTTGAAAAATGCGGCCGCCCGATACATACCGCCTACCATCTTAAATGTATACTATAAATTGGCTGTGTGCTAACAGTTCTGTAGAAAAGTGAATGAGTAATATTTATTTTTATATTTTCTTTGTAATGGTTAAACTCGACTTCCTACCCTTGCCCCCTGTCTAGACCCCTTCGTCCGCTCACTGTTTGTACTGTGCTACTACCATAAGTTTTTTTTATTATTTCTAATATCAAGATATTTTTTCTATTTAATGTAAGTACCTACATTATTTTTATATTTTGATGTTGTGTCAATGAAGTAATGTTTTGTTTGTTTATAATTGTTGAAAATACTAATATTTATAAGTGTTCATTCGTTTTATATCTCGATGATGGTGAATGATTTCGATTTAAAGAATGGATATTATTTTTCAAAGTCGTATTGCTGTTTATAAGCGTCGATTTTTTATCTCTAGAAATATATAAAAGAAGATACTTTTACTGTTGTTGTGTGTTATTAGTTAAAGCTCATTTAGCTACACGAAACATAAAAGTAATATTAAGGAAGGTACCTACATATTTAAATTCAGCATACCCTGTGATTATACATTTATTTACCTTATTAAATAGTTTATAAATACACTCCAAAGTATTATGTACGCGTCTGTACTCATTACAACGCTGTCAATTGAAATAGGATGGCTTGAAGTACGGAGCGTTCGCTTGTTTCTATACATTCCAATTCCGTCAGTTAACCACCGAAAGCACTTCGTGATGGTTATTTATTAATAATATTTTAATTATAAGGTTTACAGAGCTGATATTTCGTACACGTATATTTGAAGTAGGGCACTAATTTTTGTATATTAATAAAAGTAATCGGAACATACGAAACTCGTGTATTTAGGGTTTAAATTATTTCACCGCGACATAGCAACAAAATTGTAATAAATCGTAAATTCCTTGGAGTAGGCTTACGATCATTATAGAAATGCTTAGGATCCATAAGAAATACAAGCTAGCACTAACATTTGGTTTCTAGGTTTCCCAGTTTAAGAGCTAGGAGCTATTTTAGTTTTTTTAGGAAAAATATTATAACACCCGAACCTTTCTGATTTATTGAAATATGAAACTGTCACAAATAGGCACAAATTAACACTAATGTGTGTACGAAAAATCATGATTGTGTGCCAAACAGTTTTTGAGATACAGGAATTCGCAAAACGTTACGCCAGCAAGATTTGAAATAACTCTGAAACCTTAGGGGGCACAAATTTAAAATTTTCGGCACATTTACACGACATGGAGCACTAATTATCTGTATCATTCAAATTTTGATTGGACCAGCAGGAAAAAACCACACTGCTGCGGTAACGTTACGCCAGCAAGATCATATATTCGTGAATAACTCCAAAACGGCTATAGGCACAAATTTAAAATTTTCGGCACATTTACACGAGATGGAGCACTAATTATCTGTATCATTCAAATTTTGATTAGACCAGCAGGAAAAAAACACACTGCGGACGTAACTGACACGAATTTATCTATAGTTATCCCTATAGATTGTAACTCATATAATAATAACTTTTATTTCCAAGATTTCGTTTCATATTTAGGTATTATAAGACCCAAAATATCAATAGGGAAAAATACTCTGTGATACTTCGATTGCTCAACAAGTAACTACCGAGTGGGCCGTAGCAACGTTATCTATTCTATGTGCCTAGGTCCTATCTCCACCTCTATACGCTTTATACGATAATTCTAGAACGAAACTACATTTTCAGTTTTTTTTTCAACACTAGTTTCAGTTGACGGCCGCATGGCGCAGTGGTTCGAGCGTAGGCCGCTCGGCTTTCTGCGGTGGTTTCGGATTCAATTCCCGCCGAAGACAAAATTCGGATACGGCCTTTACGTAATGTGTCCGGTCTGGGTGCTACTGGGATCGCTCCCAGTCCATTGTATGGTGGCTATAGTACAAGCATTGCTAGTTTGGGACCATACACTTGGTACGATATTCAAATTTATATTTTTATACATATAAAACTTCGATTACGATGTCCGTTCCGTAACAAGTGACCTCCCCAGTTTTCAGAATAAACTAGGTGTAATAGATTCCCATGTTTATTTTTCATAGTATGGTACACTACTGTAAATATATACTTCGTCATCGTCAGCGAACGCTAACACGATTAGCGGGTTACTGCTCACAACCTGCTGTTTTGCGGAGTCCGTAGCCGTATTCAAAACGGATACTTAAAGCGCTATTTCAATATTGGTCGGGTTATCGCAAAACGCGAGCTGTTAATACACTGAAATCCGCGTGCGTTCGAAACCGAAAGTTATTGAGACAAGCATAAAGTTTCAAATTCGATGAATGCAACACGATACTATTACTTTGCTAGTAGGTACTACTACTACGACTCGTGATGCAGACAACTTTATAATTAGCGAAATAAATACACAGTAAACGTTAATTTAATTAGAGTATGTACTAGAATGACACATCCCTTTGCATGGGTATACTATAGGAGTCTATCCAGCAAACAAACTATGATCAAAAAACAAAATATCATCTCGTTACCGCTTTGTTTAACAAAAATCAATGGCGAAGTTCGCCCTAGGGCCTAGCTAGGCGAACCTCACGATCGGCCTGTATCGATTGACTTTAACTTCCGTTTTAATTAAGCTGGTTTACCTTACAAAGCGCTACGATTAAGGGTAATTTGTCTGAGCGGCTTTTAAAGGTTGGGACGCACGCACGGCTCACGCTTCTATGAACAGTCCTCTGTCAAAAGCGGCTTGATCGAAATTCTCTTCCTATGCTTATGATACATACTATGATTATTCTACTTTTAATATAGAATGTATGCAGAGCTAAATTTTGTTTAAAAAATTTGGTTATAATTTTATTTATCGTTCGAAAATATTTGTTCCACAAAAATAAACTTACCCCAGGAGAGCAGTTTCTTCAGCATTGATGGATGGCATTTTCTCCGGCTGCTTGTCTCTTTCTTCGGGCGTATCTCTGAAATAGTGCGGTATATGTAGCATACTGTATATGAGCTATGTGTTATAGGCGTCTAAATAACTACCAATGTTGTGAGGGAAATTCTAGTGTCTTTCTTAGGTCGATTATCATTGATGATTAGGTATGAATGTTATTATGATACAAGTCGTCTAAACATCAGTGTACAGCACATTAATAAACACACTGCAAGGAAACTACTAGAGCACCGCCCCAGCTTCACTCGGATTTTCTCAACTATTTACAAATTTAATTAGAATGTATTAGAAATATAAACTTTAGAGAAAAAAATCTCTAAATGCTAGTGAAAATCTCATTAAAATCTGTTGTGTAGTTTAGAAGAACTAAAGGGATGAACAGACAGATACAGGTAGCAACTTTGTTATTATACAATATACATAGTATATTTGGACAATCTGTTGCCCCTGTTCCACCACCCTTTTTAAACCCTTAAAGGATGATATTTGCAATACCCTTTCATTACAATCCCAGTGTTAAAACCAAAGTTTTGGAAAAGTTTTATCACATCATTTACTTGGCACAGGCAACAACAATTTTTCCACACATTTTGACCATTCAGAAGCCAAATACAGTTCAAAATGGCAACATATCAGCAAACTGTTGTAATCTGTGTCTTGAGAATAAGGGGTTAATGGAACTCACAGCGCAGATTAGTACATAGCAATAATGATATTCCAAATACTATTACTAATAAAATTATATACCTAGTGTCCTAATGCAGCTAATGAATTTGATGAAAACTATTTTGATTCCTCTGCTACTGATCTACAAAGAATGAGTTGATTTTTCATAATGATGTAGTTAACTATAACTAAATATGAATAAGCTGAGTAAAATAATAATCATAAATAATGTGTTAAACTTAAAACTAATAAAAAGCAGCCTTTAAATACCATAAATTAGAATGAAAATGAGTTTATAAAAGGTACCAACTGTTGTGAGAATGGATTATAGATGGAATGAAGAATGGAAAATGATGCGTGTGAGATGCATACAAACATACTCACTCCGTCAGCACCTCAGTCATTTCAGACACATGATCAAATAAGGGGCCTAACTTCTTCTTAGCTGCCCCTCCCAGGTGAAGCATTTTCTTAACATTATTCTTTTTGTTGGGCACCGTCGTCCCTCGGTACACTTGCCCGAGGGACGTGTACGAACCGCCATTCAGCAAACCCCGATGCATGCCAACTTAACATCAACAAAACATAACTTTTATTTAAGCAAAACAAAAGCTTGCATAACATGCCAGTGATCTGTGATGACTATGATTACATTGTAGGTGATACTGGTACCTGCGGCACCTTGAGTTAAGAAACAAAATAGTTTTCGCGACTAACTTTATTGCCTGACGTAACTATCATGAGCGGCCGAGTTGCGGATAGAAAAGTGTAAGTGCGGGCGTAATAACTAAATTATACGAATTCCAAATTTGAAAAGCACTTACCTTCAAAGTCGGTACACTTTGGTTTCTTTTTATTGGGTACTCGTGGAGCGGTTTCAATATGCGGTAGCGCACCCGATCAGTCACTGAGCACGGATGCAGTAAAGTGCCGGCGGTAACTAGGTACGTACTCAGCCGTCTGGAGCCTCTTCGCGAGCTCGCAGTAGACGTAGCTCACTTCGCACCGTACCAGAAGCGCATGCGTATGTAAATACGTCAATTATTCAATTTGCAGCCCGGGAAGTTAACAATACTCCAAATAAACAGAAGTATACAACAGTCAGTCACGAATTTTATAAGTAATTGACAATGAAGACCTCGACAAAGTCAATTACACAGCTAACTCCTGGTCATCGTCATATACAAATAAAACTAACTATTCGCGAACTATTATTTTAATTTTTGTTAAATTTCAAATTGAAACAAAAACAAAGACCGGTCAACAAAAGCAAAACAAAAGTCTTTGCATGAACAACACATACACACGCACACATGTTAGTGCATACTTGGTAGGTACATACAGATACAAACAGACCAAAGAGAATATAACCTCTACGTAAAAAAGAGTTATTTTCTAACCGTGCGTTTCCACTGCACTAAAACATGTTGACATAACATACTGTTGTCTCTGTTTTTTTACTGTCATTTAATACAGACAACAATATGTTGGTCAACATGTTTTAGTGCAGTGGAAACGCACGGTAAAGTATACAACACGAGCCACTATCATTATTGCGGCGGATATAATCCGTCAAAATTAACAATTGACGTGAATTAGGCCGGTTACCATCCGGTTACTAAGTCTCGGCGTTCTTCATAACTTGGATATTTTTATTAGAAGTGGGTTTCGCTTTTTTAAGTAAGCGCCTAAGCGCGCTTACATATTTAAGCGTGTTGCTTTTAAGCAATGACGGCAAGAAAGAGAAAGAAATTACAAAAAATTACAAAAAGTAACCTTATTTGTATGACAATACAGTCCAAATCAATATTTAATTAAATTTAACCTTATTTCTTTACCCATAAAAAGCAATAATTTATAATACATTATATTAGATTAAAAACCATATTTCCATGCACATAAGACTCACTATCAATTTTACAGCGCGTAAGTTTTTGGCTTTTTGCTTGAACTTATGTTTAGTAAGCATTTTGCTTTTGTTGTCCGTTTATTAACGGACGAATTTTTAATTTAAAAAAGCAAAAAAGCAGAAAAGCAGAAAAGCACTTTTACAACGACTTTAAAAAACAAGCACAAGCGTAACAATGTGCTTTTAATATAAAGCCGTTTATCACATCTTTAATTTTTATAGCCGCCATGACAGAAGGCGTTCGTTTCATAATACTATCATGTGTTCTCTATTGACTTTCGCCAGCCTTCCCTTCGATCGACCAATGGTGCGTTCCATTCACTAATAATTTAGTTAATTTCGTTATTTTCGTTCACAAATCTCGTTCCACTCGCACCAACTTGTACTGAAAGTGATCATTATTATCGTTTTTATCAGTTTTTGTGGAGGAAAATAACAAAAATTACGGTGAATGGAACGCAGCACTACAATTAAAGATGTGATAAACGGCTTTATATTAAAAGCACGCAGTAACGCTTGTGCTTGTTTTTAAAAGTCGCTGTAAAAAGCGCGGATGTGTTTTTCTGCTATTTACTTAGTTTTCTGCTTTCTACTTTTTTAGTGCTTTTGTGCATTGACATTTTAGATAGCAAAAACTTATCTGCTGAAAATTTGATAGTGAGCCTTATGCGCATAGAAATATGGTAATCTAATATAATTTGACAATCAAATGTAATTGGTGGTCAATCTAATATAATTTAGTATCAATGTATTGCTTTTTATGGGTAAAGAAATAAGGTTCAATTTAATCAAATATTGATTTGAGGTGTATTTTCATAACAATAAGGTTGCTTTATGTAAATTTTTGGAATTTCTTTCTCTTTCTGGCCGTCATTGCTTAAAAGCCACACGCTTGTGTTTGTAAGCGCGCTTGTGTGCTTACGTAAAAAACGAACTTTTCAAACGGCTTTTCGTTTAAGCACCCACTTCTACCTACAATCAACAAACTAAATAATGGTGCGTTCCATTCACTGTTAATTTTGTTAAATTCGTTATTTTTCGTACACAAATCTCGTTCCACTCGCACGAACTTGTACTGAAAGTGATCATTATTGTCGTTTTTAACAGTTTTTGTGGACGAAAATAACAAAAATTACGGTGAATGGAACGCAGCATAAATAAATAACAAAACAAAAAACTTCCTTGTTTTATTTTCAGTAGTGATGTGCTTACAGATAAAGCAATCATATCATAGATTATACAATGATCAAAATGGATTAGTTTTAATAACAGTTTGCGTTATCGATTATAGAAATTAAGCACATTTGCGATATAGAATTCAACCTCAAAGCCAAGTTGTGCTGCGTTCCATTAACCGCAATTTTTGCTATTTTCGTCCACAAAAACTGTTAAAAACGATAATAATGATCACTTTCAGTACAAGTTGGTGCAAGTGGAACGAGATTTGTGATCGAAAATAATGAAATTAACAAAATTAACAGTGAATGGAACGCACCATTATTACGCACATATAGCCTGATTTTTAATTAGACGAAGTGGGCTGACAGGTGCTTATGTCACTTTTCAATATAAATAGAACAAATAAGGTTCAAATTCATAGAGCAGTGACATTTTCAGCTGTCAGTTGGCTTCGTCTAATTAAAAATCAGACTATAGTTGAAATCTTGTATAGGTAGGTACGTATAATAATTATTATTTTAATGGAACGTAGGTATTCTCTTTTTAATCTTATCGGCCAGTAACTTTATTCAAAATTTGCGTTCAATGTCTTCTTCGTTCTTATTGTATGTTTTTATGAAATAAATAAATAATAATAATAATGCCATGTTCTAAATTCTAAATTCTAGTGCCCTCTGTGAAAGTGTAATGCAGAAAAGTCCTAAACTATGCTACCACTTTTGGAGAAATAAAACCTCGTTTTTCGAGTAGGTACTTACCTGAGAAGCGATGAAAATTTATATCATTTGATTGAGACCTCAAGCGCCATCTAGTTTCACTGATTCAATTCATCCTAAGCGTGTTAAAAAATAATGATTTCGAAATAAACCGACAGATGTCGCATCAATCAAATTTCAGGCGTTCCACACACAAAAATATGCGCACATGAAAATTAAGGGGGAGACCCCACCGCGGCGCACGGAGAGGCCACGCACACGCCACACGCTACGTGGGTCAAGCTTCGCTTTGCACGAAAATGTATGTCACCGTGTCCACCGCGGCGCACGGAGAGGCTACGCACGAAATGACGTCATCCATACATTTTCTTGCAAAACCTAGCCGTGGCCGTGTGCGTGGCCTCTCGTGCACCGCGGTGGGGTCTTCCCTTCAAAATGGTTTTTTTCATGCTATAGCTATAGGGAACAAATCTGCCACATTATCACTGCAGGTGTCGCTGGCGCTTTTTGACTTATTTCACAATTATAATGTATTACCTACTTATTGCAAAACAATATTATCAGGATACTCACAAGCCATATATCGGTATCACAGCACCATAGTTGCTATTGCACGCACAAAGCTGGGAATCGAGCCCGATACCGCTCCGGTACACTGCCACGCAACGAACATTATGCTCCACATGCACATCACCGATAACTGGCAGGTTTTCATCAACTACGAAACCAATGTTATCCATTTTCGTGCCTTAAACTTTAACCCTGGCTGGCCACAAAATAAAAAACTTTTCGTATGGATAAAAAAATAGTCCTCCTACTTAATTTTTGTTGAATTTGGAATTTCTTTCGTAGTGGCCAGTGCGAAAAAACGTACACGACAGAGGGTTTCCTATTAACAAGTTCTCTTTTTATATGCGCTTGCGCTTGCATTGTTAATCCCGTCCCACCAGTGATCACGTCCGCTGTGCCCAATAATGGCTATTATACTCTTTACATTATTTAGAGGAATCAATGTAAAATGGCCTTGCGACATAAGTGACGTACTCACGTCTGGACCTGCCTAAGGTAGGTTATAATTATATATTTTATGGGTTATAATTATAAAAGCGTTAGGCCTTCAGCTTGTAATAGTTATATCGGGTTAAATGGATGCCTTTACCGTAAACTACCTACGCTATCATCGTATTCGCCCCTACATCGAAGGCCTCGGTTTCTCCGTCAAGAGATCTCAGCCTATGCATCCAAGTGAATCATCTGCCTCTTGACAGACATCGTACTGCGTTGCTTCGCTGCATGCAGCCTTTTATAAAAAACGTTCCGGGGCTTCGTTCAACATTTATTTCAAGCAAAAATGAATAAGCATTAAGCACATAAAACATAGGGTTCTTATAAGGCATCTTTACAGGTCGCTAAAAGGTCAGTAAAGTGTCTAATCCCCTCAAATTGCATATGTCGGGCGGCGCTATACACTTATCAGGTGGACCGTCTGTCCGTGTACCTTCCTAGGCGCTCATATCCAGCTGCAATCACTGATCGGTACACGATCGGAGGTTAAGCAACGCTTAGCAAGGTCAGTCAGAGATGGGTGACTATTTAGTGGCATTTTAACTTAGCGTCTCCGTGCTTCGGAGGGCACGTAAAAGTCGGTCCCGGTTAAGCCTTGTCAGAGGCCTTCGGGCGGCTTGAACAACTCTGACTCCAGGTTGGCCACTAACTATACGATAAGAAGATGAAGATGACGATGTACATGGCAGTCATAACACCAACAACTACACTTTCCATCTGATATCAAGAGTCAGTGGAGCTTCATTTATAATTAGCACCAGCCGAGAGTTTGTAATCGGGATCCTAGATCACGTGCGCCGGGCTGGGGCACTCGGCATCCTCCCCGGGCTGCAAAGTGATTGGAGTTGGCCCCGGCGACGCCTCGGATAACAGGTGTGAAGGGCGAGGCACAGGCTGAGGCGATTATATCTCACTAGCGACTCAATCGCGATCTCACTTCGAAGAAATTCTCTATATGATTGTGGAAACCGTATCAAAATTGGTTGTGTAGTTTAGAAGAATTAAGCCGAGAATCTTAAGGTGCCTCTTCACGTTTTTGGATAAAATGAGTACGGAAGAATTTAAATAGACAGATGGTACTCATCCTTAGCGACTAATATACTTATTATCTCAATCATGTTTCTGTTCTAAAAAGTAATTTTGACTCAAAGATTAATTTTGGTTGCCGCGAGGGCGAAAAATATAAGTAGCCACGTCCAGAAGTCGCACATGCCGCGCGAGGCTGCTCACCCACATGCCTCGCGAAGCACGACGCTTGCCTCAGTCGCATGCCGCGCGAGACAACCGATGCAACTGACACTAGACAGAGAAGGGTATAAATACCCGAGCAATCAGTTTAACATTATCATTATGTCTCATGACTATGCCAAACTAGGCGAGGCAAATGTGAGTGCTCAGGTGAGGCAGGGCGCGCATTTGCCTCGCTTGAGGCAAGTCAAACTTCATGAGGCAATTTGCCTCGCGCAGCATGTGAGACATCTGGACGTTGCCAATAGCTATGACAAAGATAAATGGCGGCGTCTTCATCAGGCGCATGCCTCGCGCGAGCACTCACTTTTGACGTCGGAACGCATAGACGTAATGTCATAATATGAGTGCTCGGGTGAGGCATGCGCGCCATATGGACACATCTAATGACTGGTTTGTCTGAGGGTTTGTGGTACTATGATTATTGATTGTCCCAATTTATGGCAGTTATGTACAGAAGCACTCAAGTCATTTTTAATCGCCAGCATCCTTTGGATCGCACGCGATCCTCACAGCACTTTATCCGGCCCTTCACCGTTTGATCCATTTCATAAATTTGTTTCATAAACTTTTCTCTTGGCTATTTTATGTAATGCGTTCGCGTGAATGTTGTTGCAACCACTAGTTTTGCTGTTTCTGGTTCTGTGTCTACTGTCCATAGGTACTATAAAATGGCTCCAGTGGCCGCATCCTGCAAAAATCATCTTATCCCCGTGGTCTGTGCAATTTTAACGCCATTTGGTACGAATTTTGTACATACGGATGTCTCGAACAGAGTTATTGTTCGGTAGCTATGCAGCCAACTGAAAATATTTTGAGTAGGTACAGCAAACTAAGTAAAAGTATATAGCGTTCTTCTAAATAACAACGCTTCGCTTACGGGTCGCTAGTTCATTATCAGTTTTAATTGTACGCTACTGATCATTACTAACGTGACTTACTAAAATTACTAACTTATCATTACTAAAATTATCCCTATTTTCTTTCAAAAAAGGTAGGCCAGCGTTGATATTGTATTGTATTCGTTACACCTCCGATCTTACACATTGTAAAGGGGAATGTTATTACCATATTCAGCTTCTCAGTCTAGGTCACTGCCTGCCTGTCCCGGCCCGAATTAGAGCACCCCCGTCTCCCAAGACATCAGCCGTCACTCAGCTAGCGCTGCCTGTAATATGATTACACCAATGGTTGTTGCACGAAACATCTCCTGAAATTTTCTTGAAATTTGAAATTTATTTTTGTTTTGTGGTTTTCATAATGTTACGACCGTAATCAACAAAGGGATGGTAAGAGATTTATTATATAAATAGTTGAATATATTCGCAACATCAACTTTCTACCAAAATAATAAACCTTTATTATGGAACTTTATTTTTTACAGAATTTTATTAAAGGGTGAACTAATCCTATGATGTTTGTTTTCCTAAGACCCTCGCAGACAAGCCATTAATTACCCATAATCAACTCCCCCTCTCTCGATGATCCTTTCCTAGATAGCAGAAAACATATTATTTGAAAGTATAACTAGCCAATAGATTTTGGCCAAACCTAATTTTTAATATATGTACCTACTTTTAATATTTATTAAAGAGCAATTATTTTAACTAGGTAGTGTGAATAGAACAATATTTTATTTTAGTTAAGCAATGAGTTGTTAAGCAATGAGAGGGTGGATTCGTCAACCCTCAGCCCGATATATCAACCCGGCTTCTGCACACAGTCGCCGCAGTGAAGGAAGTTTCCAGGAAATTTAGGTGTCCTAACGTTAGGAGACGCTGGAGACAGCTAACACAACCCACTTCTAAACAATTTACGATTCCATAAAAGTTCTGTTATAAGTGGGGGAGGCGTTAGTGGCTGTAATTTCATGGACCGGCTTTTAGAATGGGAGCGGGGAGGAGCGCTCGAGTTAGCGGGAAATCAAGGCAATTTTATGTAGGAGGAAAATGAATGATATTTCCACTTTCCACGAATGCTGCTTTGATACTTATATTTCAGGTGAAATTTCATTTCGTTGGCCACTTTCATTACCACAACAAGTGCGAGTTTTTTCGTTTGCAAAATGCATGTGTGCAAGTATTGTGCAAAAATACAAAATATGGCCCATGCGGACGGGTAGGTACCCAAGATGCTAGATGTATTTCCTCGCTGGATGTTAGTCATCCACACGCTGACTGAGGAAATATCCAGCCCTTGTAAACCAATTGATAAGCTACTCTATGAAGAATTTGGAAAGCGCCGTGTGCGGACGACGTAACGCGTCGACTATGCGTTTGACGTCAGGCGCTCGCTTATAGCTTTGACTCTGTTCCCGACTTCATATCAATCAATAGGCGGCCTATGAGTCGCATTTCAGTCGTGTAGCATTCAGAATATTTAGTGGGAGAAAGGTCTTAGAATTCTCAATTCCGTCTTTCCGCTTTCTCATGGCACTGAGTCCCACCCCCACATAGATGCAAGTGGCAGCCAGCTGGGCGGACACCGCGCTGGTTCTTCTATTATTCAAATATTAGTCTTCGGGCACGGGTTTATTTTACACAACGCTTTCAACCTACCCAACCTACCTACTGTCCCAGACGCTGTATGGACTGCAGTACTGTTTGAAGATGGTCCTGGGTTTATTATTGAGGACGTCATTTTGTCTTTTTGTAAGTAGCTTTTTAATTTTTATTTCTGTTTCATTGCGAGGTAGCTGGAGTTTATTGCGTCCCAGCCTATCTATAAGGCAGTTGAGTGGTGCACTCAAGTCTATATTATGTAAATATATGGTGGTGCAGTTAGCTCCAGGGTTGAAGGGTAAGAGGCAGGCTAGTTTATACCGGGAAAAATTATAGGTTTAAAGAATTTTTATTTCTCATAAGACCTTACAGCTCACTTATAATGAGATACAAACATTTATCATAGTTATATATACATTATTTTGCCTCCATAGTGTTTGCTGGGTTAGTACTATGCTACAATCAAAGTTTTAGTGTACATACGAATTTCTTTAGTTTATTTTTATACATCTTAATGTTATCGCATTCTTTTATGTCGTTAGGTAAGTTATTGTACAGCTGTGCTCCCTCAAACAATATGGTTCTCTTTCCATAATTAGTACGCGCGTTAGTAATTTAAAGTTTGTGCTTATTTCTTAGGTTGTGTGTATATACTTTTTTATGTAACTGTAGGTTAGATCGAATTGAGTTTGTTGTGATATTTTTAATTAGAATACAAGTGTAGTATGTATAAAGTTGTGTTAGATTAAGAATTTTAGTTTTTTCATATAATTGTTTTGTTGGAGTTAGAAAGTTGTAATGAAATAATACTTTAATAATTTTATCTTGCGTTCTTTGTAAAGGTTTTATGTTCGTTGTCGCAGCCGATCCCCATATTTCAATCAGGTATTCCAGGTGTGATTTTATTAAAGAGTTGTATATAATAGGACGTGCCTTATTTGGAATACAATTTGCTATTTTACGTAAAGCTCCTAGTGTCGACATAAGTTTTGCTCTGACATGCTCAATGTGTGGCTTCCAGGTTAATTTATCATCTATCCACAGCCCGAGATATTTTTCTTGGCATGAGCGTTGTATTACATCATTGTTAATTGTCAGCTGTTTGAAGTCTGGTATGGGTTTGTTTTTTGCAGAAAAAATCATGTATGACGTTTTTGACGTGTTAATTGTAAGTAAATTATATTTTAACCACTCATTGAGCATGTCGAGGTCTTTTTGAGCGTCTGTTACAATGTCATGAATACATTTATCAAAATAAAAAAGGCACGTGTCGTCCGCGTAAAGTGTTAGGTGTCCCGTTAGTCCTATTTTACTAATATTATTAATATAAATTTAAAATAGCAAGGGACCGACAATCGGACACTTTATCACGGGAATGGTTTTGAAAGAATGACGAAATGTCTGCTAATGTAAAAAGTATCACCTAACAAAACAATCTTTGAAATGTTAGGTATACTTATCGCGATCTTGCCATGATAGAAGGCTGCCGCGTCAGCGGTCTGATGCGTCCGTTTTGGGTTCTGAATGTGAGCCCGAGGGACCAAAAGGAATTTCACGACTTCTCCTTTCTATCAGGGAAAGGAGATGGAGGAGATAACGATAACAGTCCATACAGAACGATTTACTTGAATTTTAAAACGTTACTGATAGTTTTGACGAGGGACGTATTTAAACTCATGGTAATACATCCTTAATAGGTACCTATAAATAAAAAATCAATTCAACATGACAGAGAAAACTGAACACATATAATGCAAAAAAAACCGCAACGGTAATTAGGTAAAAAAATTTGGTAAGGTAATACTTTTTTTATAATTATCTGGAATGAGAATACTGCATGAAACCCGCCACCCCCTTTACACCTCCCTCCGTCCCACTCAGGTCGGCAAAAAGTGAGCAATAAGAGCAATGCCTTTGGTATTCCAAGCATCGGTTACGGTACTGCTTAACATCAGGCGGGCCGTCCACTTGTTTTCCACCAGTGCTATAAAAAAAGAAAACTCCTGCAATACGTCACACGCCTTACCTAACACCGTGTAGGTATGTTACTGATTGGCAATCAGTATTTATTGGCCCGTTATAATGGATAAAACGACACTATTCTGTAGTCTGTTATAATATCATCTAGGCACATCTAGGTATGTTAGTTCGTAACTATTTTACCAGGAGTTTCTATTCTATGTATTATAGTAACATTAATACTCAACAATATTGTAAATTTAGTCGCTAACGAAGCAAGGTACTCTGCGTGTTTAGATTTCAATTGGCTAGGATTAGAATTACCTATCTATAGACCTAATGTGTCTGTTAAGTAGGTAGGTATCCTACAGGAAGCAAACCTTTGCTATGATCTAATGTCCACTGGCAAGAAAACTTGCTCAAGTTTACTTGCGCAAGCGACTTCTAATGTGTAAACACTCACGCAAGTGGACGGAAGTTACTTGCCAGTGGACACACGGCATAAGAACTGCGCCTCAGTACGAATACCTAACGATTGCAGACAAAGTTTGCACGTTTGCAGAATGAATCAATTAAGTAGTATGGCAACATTCTTGTAAAACTTTAGATAAGTAACTAAAACCGGTCGGCGTTTTGGGATCTAAGAAATAACAAGTGTAATCTGTGTAATAACCATTCCCTTTGTGGTCTTATACCTAGTAATCATTTATTAAAAATTGTTTCCATAACTTGGCAAGTTTCTGGTAAAAGTGGAACACGCAGCGAATGACGATCACGTCATCGCTCGCGTGGCAATCACGATGAGGCGCCGCGTCACACACTTCTCGAAAGCCTGATAAACTTGTAGCCGTCTCGCTTCGTTCATTACTATGAGCCTTGCTCGAGTGAGACAGCCAACTGCCCAGTCCTCAGTAAACAGCAAACTTTATCCGAATTCAAAGTTGTCGGAGCCATGCTCGCTCAGTTGTACACCGGCTGTAGTCGATAGCGCACGCGTCCTCATAACCCGACATAACTTTTCGTAAGTTCGCCATGTCGTTGCGCTGCGTGTTTGTGGTCCTGGCTTTGGCCGGAGCCACGTTTGCCGGTCCTGAGGTCACCGAACTCAAGGTCGAGGTGGAGAGCGTCCCCGAGGACTGCACCGTCAAGTCGAAGAATGGCGACATGCTCACCATGCACTACACCGGAACTCTCGACGACGGCCACAAGTTCGATTCTAGGTATGTACAACTTTAAATGCGATTGTTTTATGCGTTCTGAGCTGGACAGGACGCGGTCTCGTGGCCCTGAGAACGTATCGGCAACTGCATGAGTTTTTATTTAATTAAGTATCCTTTATCTTTGTTGCTTATTTAATTAGCGAAATCTATAATCGGAGACAAATATGTTAGCAATCTGTTGCTATTAACTTGTTTTAGGTACTTAGTTAAACGAAATTTAATTATGTTAATTATTAGTCGTCTATAAGCGAGGTCAAGTTAAAATGTTGGTATTATAGTGTGGGATCCCTACGCAAAATATTACTTACCCATATTTTGTGGAGCGATCTGTATTGAATTATTTATACGGTAATTACCCAACTACCAACCCATTAATTACAGTTGCCACAACATCATGATTTTTTTATTGATATGTTGTAGTCATAGTCATATTTAAGTAGGATACCTATTTAATTAAAAAATAATAGGTACTAAGGTCATCACACAACGGATCCACTGTTCTGGACCGGCGCGCTACTTTACGCCAGGTCTGATCTGATTGCGTTGTGGGCTCAAAAAAATCATTAACTAAGTGACCTACCTATCTATTTATTGTTCTTCCATTTTTTTACGTAGGCACTAAAGGTAGGTAACTAGGTACATTTATGGTTTTGTACACTGTCATCTAACTAAACTTACTATATTTGCCTATAGATCCGCCTTTTCCAATAGCGGGTTTTATTATTTCTTGTACAACTCGGACGAACTCACATTGAAATACGCTTAATTGCCGCCTTATTTAAAAAAAAAAATACTAGATCGAATGCCGATTATTCTTTTATAAATTGGATCTTATGGGTAAGTCATACGTCAACAACGAGTTGTCCATACATTTCGACAGATTTGGACCGTATTCGGCCAACGAACAAAATGAAAAATCGTTGTTTATCGTCTAGTGCAATGCCGAATACATATACAAAAAAAATTACTCAATTACATAAGAGTGATTCTATGATTTCGTGCAAATTGGAAGAATTTAGAGAATTTTTTTCACCTATTTTTTTCTTATTTTTAATGAAAAGCTACATGAAAAATAGACATACTGATTTAAGTAATACTATTTTTTTCGCAAAACTGGCGGAGATATGGACCTGATAATTTTTCTGGAAATGGTAATGATAAATGTGATATGGTAATGATATTTGTTAAATGGTAATGAAAAATTAATACCGGTAATGATGATTTAAATATTTTTTTTTTAGATTAAGGTTTTATATTGATGTTCAAATGAAATCAAGTTATTTTAGGTACCATTGCTAATAGTTATTTGAATCATATTCGTCGACTAAAGATAGGTACCTACTACAGTAGCGGCACGTTATGATGGCAGTTTTGACACATTGGAGGGGGAAAGGATGAAACTTATTATAACGGAATAAGATTCATTTTCGCATTCATTTATTGACATTCATATTTTTTAAAACGGCCAGTCTTATTCCGCTATAATAAGGTTCATTTACTCCCCCCCCCCACATGTCAAAACTGCCTTGGTAACGTGCCGCTAATATACGGATAAAAACATAACAAAAATCAATCTTCTACACTACAAGATCTGGGAGCTAACCACCACGTCTTATAGTAAGTAGTATTATTTTAACCTTACAGCGACTTTTTGTACTAAGACGTCCCTTATTGTCATGACAATAAGGAACGTCATAGTACAAAAAGGATATAGGATAAACAAAAAAACACACACTACATTCGCACTTTTGCTTTTAGATTGGACAAACAGTTTCGTTCAATAAAAGAAGTAGACAATATTTAGCTCACTACCATAATTTTATCATCATTACCATAATTACAAGATCATCACCATAATTGTATGATCATTACCATTTTCATAAAAAATGGATGGTAAATACTGGTAATGAGAGGATCGGTAATGATATTTCTGCACTTTCTTTAGATTTACTCCATTAATAACTACAACACCAAAGTATTTAATATTTAAAAACGATTTGTACTCGATAATTATTATGTTAGCATTAATAATAATCTAACATAATAAATAATTTTCAGTAAAAAGCGCGAATGGTAATGTATCAAAATATTAACTCAGCTTAAAGTCTCCAGTTAGAAAATTCTCTTAAAAAAAAGTTGCACGCGTTCGCCTGCCTTAATGTTCGTTGATCGACTGCGGGAACATCATGCTCGGGGTGAGGAATGAGTACGGGCAAATATTTCGCCCGTTCGTGAATACAGAAGCTGTTTTCACAATAAAAATTTGAATGAATGGTAGTGAGATTATTTTTTTAACGAAAATATTTTGTCACCGTGAACAAGTAACAACCATAAAATACTACATTTATTTAAATAATTGCATAGCTTAATGTGTACTCTAAACATACTACTACAAAAATACATAGTAAAGCATCAGAAAATTTAGTTATATCCTGTCAAACAAAAAAAAAACAAAATCAGGACACTGTTGGTAATGAGATTTAGGCATATCTTTATTTTTTTTTTAATACTTAAGAGCCTGTTAAATAATCAAAATGTGGTGGCAGCTACGCCTTTTTAACTTGCCTAATTAAAAAAAAATATTAGGTAGCCTAAAAACGTGTAGTTTTGTGTATTTTTCGGTGAACATGTGATTTGCACGAAATGATAGAATCACCCATAAGCCTTTTTTCAAGTTGATTTTTTTTATGAAATTTGGTACTTATTCAATTTTCATTCGCCATTTCCCTCAAACATTTTATCTCATCACTATTCATAAAAGAGTTCTACAATGTTAACTTGTGCACTTTCTCTACATCACTTTCTGTGGCTCCGGAAAGATAAACCGATTTCAAGAGATTTCAATACAACATCACACTTGTTCCCCGAAGGAGAAGGCAGTTCACGCACATTTTGCTGATGGTATTTTGGCCCCTATGTAAATAGGTGGTGATCTTATTTCCATTATACCGATCACCTTCCTTCAATACAAGCAGGATTCGGGCCAGTTCACTACACTGGTCCGGTTGGGGTCGGTTCACTCACACCAGCATGTCCTCCATGGTTCACACCCTCCTTTCCATTCTAACAAAGCATTTACATAACGAATTTCAAAAAAATAATCGAGATGACGCCTTGATTGAGATGTTATGAGAATACTGCTTTCACAGTCAATTATCACATTTGCATGTCTTGGAAATACTCTTGACTCGAGCTAACGTTTAAAGTGTTTTGGCAAACAAATTCTGGCAAGAACCGCGTGTCCAATATAGTAGGTTTCTTTTCTACATTTAAATATCGCATGCAATTTGTGAAGAGCCAACTTTCTAATATAGTAGCAAAACGTATGAGGTATAATCCTTTGCGAAAGAAATGGAATTTTAATGTTTATTTTATACACAAGTCAATACTTGTGTACAATCGTTGTCATTCACACAATATTTTTTCCATAATTACTCAAAATCTATTATAATTTTTTTTGTACGAATAACGAAGTAATTTAAAATTATTTACGATATTGAGAGGAGCTAAAGAAATAATAAACCTTGTTTTGTCAATTCGGTTAATAAGGTATGCATTTTATTAACCGAATAAAAAAAAGGAGTAGGTACATTCTCAATTCTGACCGTACCAATATCAATAGAGTACCTACTAGGATGTTTTTAGGGTTCCGTACCCAAAGGGTGCCAACGGGACCATATTACTAAGCCTACGCTGTCCGTTCGTCCGTCT
Organism: Drymonia ruficornis; assembly: GCA_947859195.1. Lineage (NCBI taxonomy): Eukaryota > Metazoa > Arthropoda > Insecta > Lepidoptera > Notodontidae > Drymonia > Drymonia ruficornis. The sequence goes on from OX401907.1 coordinate 4,209,052, forward strand.
GTCTGTCTGTCAGCGGGCTAAGAACCGTAAAAGCTAGAGACTTGAAATTTTCACAGAATGTGTATTTCTGTTGCCGCTACGCTACAACAACAAATACTAAAAATAAAATAAAATTTAAAAATAAAGGGGGTAAGTAAGTGAAGTAAACATGAAACTTTATATTTTTGACGTTTTTATTCTACGGTGGTACGGAACCCTTTATGTGCGAGTCCGACACGCACTTGGCCGGTTTTATAATCACAGATAGACACAGAAAATAAAACCAAAAAGGTTTGCAATGTTAATAGGTAAAACTAGGTTTTCCACGGCGGTGGCGCCCGCAGGATTATGTTAATAAACATTACGGTTAATAGGAACATGGAAATAAGCATGTGTGTGTACGTTGATATTTACGAAAATAAAAAAATCTCGTCACAAAGCATTGAGTGGGTTGCCTGCCTACATGGTCAGAATATCAAGAAAATGGGACAAATTTTCCTTGTTCATAAAAGAGTATATTTTTATCCTAATACGTAGCAACGAACTCTACGGCTTAAGAATTATGTCTGATTTTAGAAATCGAGCTATATTTAATAACAAAAATCGTTCATCTTTTATACTGGATCTCCATTATGAAACCACTGGGCTCTACTGCTAACATATAGACATATGTTAGCAGTTACAATGAAGAATTCACGAAGATAATAATAATAATTAATAATAATTTTCCATTGCGAAACCACTCTAAAGAACTGTGGTTTCGCAATGGACAATTGTTAGGAGACTTCAGGCCCTGGTTCTCGTACTGGTCCATTTGCTCCTGTAAGCTAGACCCTGAAAATCCATTCCGATTATTAGTAACATTGTCGATTTTAGTAAAGTTTCCTATAAGTATCAAATAAAGTTATTTTGTTCCGATGTTGTAACCTTTCCCACAGTTGCCAACGCAACGCGGAAGATAAGTATTATTCGCAGCTCGACACCGACGTACCTACTGAGCCTCGAGTCTCTTAACAATTGTCCATTACAAAACCATTGTTCTCTAATATTAACTTCGTGAATTCTTCATTGTAAATCGCAAATTTTTGGCGATCGGCATGTTGTCGGAATACACAAGATAATAATAGAGACCAGTGGTTTCGCATTGGACAATTGTTAAGAGACTCGAGGCCCTGAGCACCATTGCGAATCTGGAGCAAAGCGCGTGATTAACTAACAAAACTTCGGCTGGCTTCATACAGGGTAAACTTTTGATATTACCCTTTATGCGTGCGCCTGTAACATTTACGGTTTAATTATATACATTCTTAACTTATACGCGCTCCGTGTAAAGATTTTACTTATTTCAATTATACAGGGTGGAGTGAAGCTCGGTTGAATGTGAATGCCTGCGGTTTCACTGCTCGTGCCAGCAATCTGCCAATCGATATTTCGATACTACGTACTTCTTCCGATTCGAATAACAAACATTTTAAACGATCAAAATCGCATAAGAAATATAAAACCCTATGTTTTTAAATAATTACGTCAGACAAACATCAACTGATGGTCCCAAAGCAAAGCTTGTGCTATGAGTACCGTAGGACTGGGTGCTGAGCAAATTAGGCTGTATGGAGGATACCGCAACTGGTGTCCGATTGGTAGCGCAACCAATTCGGTGTCGGCTATCGAATCACCCGCTGGTGGCGCAACCATGGTTGCCTTGTGAATTTCGCACTTAGAGTTAAATAAATTATTCACAAGTAGTGTTCGTTCCGGTGCTTGTATTATTTTCTTATGGAGGGGTCCACATTACATCGTCCTGTTTATGGTACTGTAGGAAGTTCAATAGAAAACACCGTCACCCTATATCGACTATTACCTTATTACTGTAGCGTCGAAGTTTTACCGTGATCGTTAGACATAAAAAAGTTAAACGTATACTTGAAATAGTTAGGGTAGCGTATTAATAAATGCATCTCAAAGTTGAGATCGATCTTGAGATGCAGTTTTGACGTTTAATGTATGGAACATCTGTCAAAAACAGAGTCATCGATCTCAACTTTGAGATGCATTTATTTCCTTACACACCCAGAGCAAGGTTTACAGTATGTAATTAAATCTTCGCTCCGAGCACATAACATTTTATTGGTAAAATCAGATATGGTATTTTACCTCTCGACATTGCAATTGCCAAACTTGTGCTCCAGTACACGCAGCGCAATTCACATTTCTGATTCTGTTATCGCACTCGCAATTCGACAATCATCTAAAATAATTTTTATGCGTATCATTGACCATAAGATGACCCGTATTGGCAATACCAACATGTTTTCATAATTATTCTCCGCGAATGACTGAGTCGTAATGTGTCCAAAGTCTCCGTTTAATAGGACATACTATTTCGGACAGTCACATGTCTTCCTCTTTCTTGGTAATGTCTTTGAGGTAGGTAAGTACTCACGTTTATAAATATTGCTGGTTGTGTTATATGAAAACTCTAGTCAGCCAGCCGGTCGTCTATTTCGGTACGGTTGTTGCGGAAACAAAGTTCAGTAAAAAGTTGGACTTTCTCTCGGATTATCGTACAATATGGATAATATTTATACTCTGCGTCGCGTCGGGGAGTCATGGCTGGGTTCGCCAACCAAGTTTTTATTCCTGAACTGCAATAGAGTATTAATTTAACTCCTATGAAGTTTGTACGGAAGCCTTAGGGTGTGATTCCTACTCGCACTAACAGCGTTTTCTTTCTCCAATGTTTCTCACATTTCTCCAATAAAACACTACCTCTGAAAAACAAAAGAGGCAGAAGCAAGCTTGTCTACTGGTTAAATAATGATGATATTTTACCCCAGTCCATTGTAGGTTGGTAGCCAAATAATAGCCATGCCTAGCCATGGAGTGCATAGTTTGGGACCATACAGCAAGGATCTTTTAATAGATACAGGATAGACAAGTTGAGTTTTTGGTTAAGAAGAAAATCAACTTTATTATCTTGCCTTAAGGTCTATTATACCTTGACAATTCTGTAGCCAGAAAACGAGCCGAGCGAGAGGCCCCAGTTGGGACGGACGGGATGTTTTATCATATAAACAATAGTCACGATAAATAAAAAAATAATTTATTTGATTGATTTAAAAACTACCAATCACTACCCAACGATAATATTATTTTGGCATGGCAACTCGGAGTGAGAGGGACACGGTCCCGACTGGGGCCTCTCGCTCGGCTCGTTTTTTGTGCAGTAATGAACAGTCCAGTATGTATTTACGTTCGTGCCATACAGTTTGTGTATTTTTCTGGTAATACAGAAAAAAAAAATAAAGAAGTAGGTATGTAACATTCTTTTTTTAAATATAATGTTTTTGGCCAGAGTGTGGCCTTTACAACTTCACCCGGACAAAAGGCGAAAGCAAAGTGCGCTCCGAAAATATATAAAAAAATACTATCTGGCGATATCAAAGGTGTGATTGTAATCTCTTATTGTGTATACGATGTAGTACGTATACAGCTCATAGCGAGTGCTTGTGAGTCTGAGAGGGTTCTCGACACCATTGCCGGTGAAAGTGCATCTGATTATTGAAATGAAACAATGGCGTAATACACAGAAGCCGTTAATCTTTGATACAAGCACGATAACAATAAGTTTGATTACTAGTTGTTAATGGCAACCTGCAAGTCGTTATGTGAATAAGTTCAGAAACACTAATCAAATTATTTAAGACTATGATGAAGGAGGTTTAAAAACGTCACATAGCAATTTTGCAAAAGCAATTCATGTTTCTGATTTTCTAGGAGAATCTTTAGCAATTCCGCTAAATTTCCGTATAAGTTATGGTCACGAATCGTGCCTATTTTACGGTTTTTTTGCGGAATTGCTAAGGATTCTGCTAGGAATTCAAAAATGAATTGCGTTTGCAGACATGCTATGGCGTTCTTAGCCCCCCAGTTCAGTTAGCCGTCAAATGTCAGTTATATAAAATACTAGTGCCCGCGATTTCATCTGAGTAGAATTTGCACTTCGAGTAGCTTATTTTTTTCTTCCATGGTTTTTTTTATTAGCCTATTGTTGTGTCTCCAAACTGAGCAAAGGCATCTCCTTGACTACTCCACGAAGCAGGATTTTGAGTGGTCAAAGACCAAATATCTCCCATCTTCCATGGTTATTTACGTTTATTTATTTTACATTAACATATCCGTCACATAACTGTTACCGCATATCTCCGGAATTACAAGCACATAACAAGTAACAAGACACTAAATTTCGCCGCCATTGAAGTTTGGCTAACCTTAACACCTTAGGTAGGTGCCTGTCGGGGTTAAACAATGCCCATCCAAGTAATGTGAGCTCATTTGGATTGTCACAAACACGTTAATGTGTTGTAATAGAGGTTATAATCGCTGTGTTGGTTTGTGGTTGAACTGCGGTTAAGCGCGGGATAGCGAGGTTTGTAATTAGAGCGGTGGCTTTGTGTGTGCACGGTCCGTTCCGTCGCTCCTTGTAATAACCCTTATCCAATTACTTAGGCTAAGTACGCTATATTAAAAAGTATTTTTTTTTGTTTTTTTTTTTATTCTTACCACAAAGGACAGTGGGCATAACGGCTGAAGTGCTTACTTACATAATATTGTTAGTTTACATTTTGCCCAGTGCCCTTTGTGAATTGGAAAACCAAATACAACTTTTCAAATTAAGAAATAGTGAAATGATAACCTCACAGTTAGTGATTATTAAATTACTGAAATAATAATTGACTGATTAATAAAAATCTGACAGTAATTTTACTAGACGTTTTGTAATTATAGCAAATGGATCTCCCTAAAATTATGTATTTTAAAGATTGCTGCACGTTTGCTGTAATTACAAAAAAAATAGTAAAAATAGTTAGTACCTACTTACTTAAACAATTTCGTTGTCGTTATGATCAGATTTATTTTCTCAGTAAAGTCAATTAATTTTTTTATCAATTAAATTGCATTTGTGTTGTCCAATCGCCATCGCGTCTAGAAATTTAATGGGAAACTTCCTATCCGAAAGAAAATTAAGTTCCCAATGTGGATCCCTGAAATCGGTTCAACAAAGCTGTTCAAGTAATTAATTGGGTAAACACAGACTGGGGTACCGTCCACTTACGAGGATTCCGCTTCCCATTGGTTGAAACTTATTCTAATGTAATATTGAGATTGGATATTGAAATTAAACGAGCGAAATATAGACAGTAATTTCATATTGCGCTGTTACCCTGAAAATGGCGATTCTAATGGTCAAATCAAGAATTTACGGCTGATGGGCAAAGAAAGTAAAATTATGACAGAAAAATATTTGCTTTCTTTCTTAGCTTTGATTAACTAACTTAATGATAACCTTTTAAAATAAAAAATTAAAATAATCGTGTTTGGTGAATTAGATTAATTAGTTCAAGGAATCGAAATAACAGAACTGCATATATGAATAGTACAAATATACATAAAGGCTTGCGTGTGACCTTAATAAAATGAAATCTTCCGTTTTGAACTGGTTTCTCAATCTAGTCAGAGATTTAAACAGTATTCTTAAATATCCCTGTGTTACTACTTTTAAATGAAAGTGTTCTAATAACTAATTAGTACATATAAAAATACTATACTGGGTGAAATCGAAATCGTCGGCAATATTTTAAACGGTGATCCTACACATGATTCAGAATATTTAGGGAATATTAATCAACAAATGAATTGATAAAAATTTATTACCCAGGTAAGGTATAACAGTTAAATGATTTGCTTGTTTGCTTACCCGAGCAATATTTTTTTATCAATCGATTTTTTTATTTGTTTTCCCAAAATATTCCGAATCAAATGTTGAGTCATATTTTAAAATATTGCCCACTATTTCACCATGTATAAGTCAATCACTCAGTTGTGTACGGTCGTCTGATACTACCTATGTCCTACGTCACACCCAGTCTGGCTAAACCTGTTCTCCAAACATTTTTTGTAGGAAGTTGCGAATGTCAACACAAAGTCATTTGTAAACAATTAATGATGAGGCTTGTTCTTCTTAACACCATTATGTTCAGCGTGTGAAATGTGAATCGTATTTCGGCCTTTATTTTAATGTGCATTCTGCATTGTGTTGGGGACATTGCGATCGGGCCATTGTTGGTGAAACAAAAGCCGATGTTCCCACGCGGTTTTGATATGTGCAATTATGGTTCTGCAAATACATATTTATCTGATTAGTGATATTTATTACACGGTAGTGCAACTCTTGTTGATTGTTGAGATAGGGGCGTAGGATGGCTGACGAGCAGCTATATGAATATGATTATCTTATTTTTATTGAAGTTAATACTTGTAGTATCCTTCTCAGAATCTTCTCCTTCTCTTAGGATCTTTCTGTGGATTTTTCTTAATCTATGTGGGAATCATAACTTTAATATGATTATCAATTGTTTGCAGTGAAGGAAAACATCGTGAAGGAACCTGCATGTCTTAGAAAATCTAATACATTTTCGAAAGACATGTGAAATCCACCAACCCGCACTGGGCCAACGTGGTGGATTATTACTTGAATCCCTCTCGCATTCAGAGGAGGCCCTTGCTCAGGAGTGGGACGTTAAATAGCTACTTTTATTTCATTTTAATTCTTAGTTGTCTTGAACGTTTTGCCTTTATTTATTTATAAATTAATACACTTTTCAACACATAATGAACAATGAATTTAAATCATGGACCAATTACTAAGGGGACTGGGTCTAAGCAACTCGGCCGAGTACTAACATCGACATAAAACGAAGCGAGTAGTTCAGCTATTTACCGGTAGATAGATGCCACGCATCCCGGGAAAATTACCACGCGTTGTTTCATAGAGATATCTACTAAGAACGTATCTTCTAATTAAAATCTCTATGATTTAAATAGTGGCCGTCGGAATGTTGGTGACCGACTTGAACTCGAAGATACCCTTCGTATCTTTTCTTGTTTCATCAGGGTTTAAAAAGGTATGAATCCAAAAAATATTATTCCTCTAACATATTTTTGGATTTAAACATGTTTTTAAACACTTTGTCGTTTTGTATCTCAACTCTGTTTTAACAACATTTCGTCCCAATGACATGGAGCGAAAAAATACCATAACTATAGGAATACCTATTATAACATTTCCATTAGAGGAAGAGGTACGATGACCTCCTAAATATACCACCGAGTTTATTTATCAGTTAAAACGGTAAGTTGCGTTTAGTTGTCTGATACTTGATTGTGACACTCAAACGGATCGATCTATCTATTTTAGTTCCAAATAATCTATGCAACTAATTGGGTCAGTTTGTTTAATGTGGAATCCATTTTGGAAATTATAAAAAACAGCATGAGCCCGCGGCGACTTGGAGTTAAAAAAATCTGAATAGATATAACTTACCTATCACTATGCTAACTTAACAAAAATATATCATAGACTTCGAAAAAAAAATACACTTCGCCATACCATCACCAACGAAGTTATATCTAACATTAGGTTCATGACCTTCACATGTTGGTACACTTTCGAACTTTGAATATTTTAGGGCTGTCATTGCTGAGAGCCTTGACGTCATCCTTGTTTCACGGATGACAGAATGTTCCAAATATTTTCACTCGTTTTTATTTATTTTAGCTTTGTTATTTTGTTTTATGATGGTTATCATACGTTCCAAAAGCCTTATGGATTCATATCCATCGTGCTGTTCATGTAGAAGTTAGTAAAGTGGACAACGATCAGTTGTCTCAGGCGCAGTCGTAGGCGTATTCAAGACCACACCAATTGGTCCATGACCTCATGTTCCTGCACACGCCACGAAGATTAAACTGACGATGCAGGCGCTAGGCGAAGCAATGCCACTAATTTGTTCACCGGCTAGTTGTCTGTTCTTTCACTTTATTACTTCGTAATGTTGTGACTACTGAATTTAAAAAAAACACCTATTACATTGGTTTTGACGATCGTAAGCAAAATAAACCAACAATTTTTTAAAAAGAAAGAGAACCTATCGCTTGTCACGTGCAAATACGTCGTTGAATAAAACAAAAGACGATCTAAGTATACCTATATCAAGGAATTTATATAAGTTATATGTCTATGGCACTCTATGGTATATTTCCAATCAATTTTGCCATTTCGACGCATGGGATGATATGGACAAAGAACGCGACAAATCTGTAGGTTTAGGGCCAGCTTTAGAATTGTCAGATAACTTTTATCCTCCTAATAAATGTGGTGTTTTGGCAGTTTTACCATGGAATATCGTCAAAAAGACGACGACGTTGTTATTTGGTGTTTCTTAAATATATTCCTTATATAAAATATAGGTTCCCGGAAGAAAATAAAGCAATAAAATCAGCTTTGTTGCATCAAAGCCAGGCAGGTAATAGAAAGTGCAATATAAAACTGCCTCAGACAGATATCTTACGGAGCAGAGCAAAAGAAAGAAGTCTTCAAATGAACCGTCCTCAGAGAAGGCGCTGTCATTTGAGAGCTAGTACTCGGCGCATTATTGCCTTGTTTAACTAAAACATACTTCTAAAACTTTTAGTAAATGTGCAGTATTTTTTAATATCCATGCCGTGTTCCTCTGGCGCACATTCAAGGTGTAGAATGATCGCTGAAGTCTTTCCTCTACACTACAACATGGGGTTCTTCAAAGGGCATGATTACGGGTCCCTAAAAAGCCGGCGTCATCTACTCCCCTTAAGTAGCTGATATCCTGGTTGGCGGCGGTTTCCACTTACCATCAATGCCTCGAGTATCTTAACGATGATCATATAAGAGACCAGTGGTTTCGCTATGGACAATTGTTAAGAGAATCTAGGCCCAGGTAGACCGTCTGTCAGTGTGCACTCCTAGGCAATAAAAAGGTGCATATCGTTCGTTGCTAATTATTTTCCAAATTCGACCCGGCGACGCGTCTCGCCCGGGAGGTAAAAGCACCTTTTGATCCACCTTCCATTGTCACAATTCACAATCAACTGACGAATACCTCTCTTCCTTCACGTTCGGCGTTCGCGTCACTCAGTGCATGCAAAACCGTTTTGCATTAATTACTGTCACTGCAGGGAGGCACGCGACGGTCCCTTGGAACTTTCACAATTGCTCATAATCGCATAACCGTCTGCGCATCATTCCACGTCCGCGCTTAGGGAAAGTACTTTTCTAATTAATTTTCGTGATTCATTTATTATGTAGGTATTGCTGTTTGGAGCTCGTTTTGAGTTAATCGCGCTTTATAATGCTTTTTTGCGTCAAATCGTGTCAAGTTTACTTGATCGGTTCTTAAAAATTCATTGGATGAAGCTTTTTTATTTTTTTTCTGCTAGGCGAAGGTCTCTTTTGGACTATTAAAACAAGTTTTAATAGTCAAAAGATCTCAGCCAGTTCTGAAATTTCTCCATTGTTCTTAAGTCTTTAATAAATTCTCATAATAATATCAGTTCTAACCTCCGTCTAGGCCCATAGGTATCAATGTAAAAAATCGTCACTTAGTAACTAATGTGCCTATTAAATCTTCGCAAAAGCATACCATAAAGTTATTCAAATTTACATAATGTAATTAAAATTACGGAGGCTTATCCGCGACATCGATTCGTCGCCGTCACTACGCACACGCACGACACTGCCGCGGGACGATAACGCGGACCGTGCTAAACTGATTAGTGTGGGTTGACGTGTCCTGCGAGGGCAACTTAATACCTATAGACTTACTTGAATAGGATCCCGATAAAAGTTTTTCTGCCTTAGGGCTACTCACCAACAAAAAACATACCTACCACTGATGAGATTCCTATTTATAGTAAACTCACCCACAGGACTACGATTTCAAAAATTGCTAGGAGTCAACTCAACCCAGATGAACGATGAGCGTGGGTGAGAAGACTACTTAAAAGATGGTCAGCGGTCAAGTCAGCCTGAATATAAAATAATTGATTTATGTTATAGATTAAGATAAGACAATTATCTCGGGATATCGTGTGATAATTATAAATATACTTGTCGACGTATTTGTAAACCCTCAGCTCGCGGGTCCTACTCGCACTTGTCAGGTTATTTTTAATAGGTAGGTTTAATTATTGAAAATAAATACACGACGTACCTACTTATGAACCCACATAGTTCTAAACATATTTTATTAAACGCTCATCGTCGCCCTGCTGTGTAAAGGTCTCCCCACAACTCTCCACTTTCTTCGTCATTGGCAATTTTTGGCCAGTTGTTGTGGAACGTATCCAGGCCGTCACGCCAACGTTTCCTGGGCCTAAACTTCATCATCATCATCATCATCATCTCAGCCGAAAGACGTCCACTGCTGGACATAGGCCTCCCCCAAGGTTCGCCACAATGACCGGTCTTGCGCTGCCCGCATCCAGCGGATTCCCGCGACCTTCACCAGGTCGTCCTTCCTAAACTTAGCAAATAAAAATACATAGAAAGTCCATCGCAATCGTAGTTTTCACTTGTTTATACCTGGTAACACACAGGTAGTACCTAATTAAATTTATCGTTCTACCAATCATGTAGGTAATCCAGTGTCTTAATTTGACTATAATTAAGTGTATCAAAGTAACAATTTTTGTTTTTTATAGCCGTTACGGTGGCGATAATATACTCTTATCGGGCGGGTACGTAACAACGTACGTGGCTACGATTCAATGGCCGACGAGAACTCTTATGAAATTCGGACGTGAAGGCGTGAAGGAAGGTCATTTAGCGACTTGATAAGAAACACGTGGAGAGCTTCAAATATATCAGCTGTTGTAATTTTGTTTCAGCGCTCAGACATGTTTTCTGTACATTTTTCGGACACCAGTATAAAATTTATGGAAAACGTCAATGTATAGTCTGATTTTTAATTAGACCAAGTAAACTGACAGGTGCAAATGTCACGTTTCGATATAAATAGAACAAATAAGGTTCAAATTCATAGAACAATGACATTTTCAGCTGTCAGTTTACTTCGTTTAATTAAAAATCGGACTATAATGTAGGTACATTTTGTAGTCGTAGATAGGTTATTTTTTGTAACGTGTAGCCCCCAAATTTATTGAAAAAAAAAACAAATTAAATTGTTAAAATATGAACACAACTATCTTTGCAGTTGTCACTTATTTATTATCACCACGCGTGAGATATTGATTGATAAGCACAGTAGAGTTTACTTTTTATCACTTGTTGGCTCACCACGTCACGAACCATTTAACAGATAATACTTATATCAGGATACCTATGGGTTTATAGCTATTTATTATAATTATAATGTTCTTTAAAAAGATCATAAAAAAGCATTCAAAATAGGTAACATTTTACCCCGATATTTTGATAAGGTTAGTTAGGTGCTGATAGTAAATTGTTGTTTTTTAAATGATACGCGTGGGGGCAATGCCGATAAACTCTTGTCATTGAGTGAGCATGTCCTTTAACAGTAGGTATTTAGTTTTTGAAGAGCCGGTATAAAATAATAATGGGGTAAGCAATTCCGAAATATTGCGAAATTTTTTTAAACAAAAACTCCCTAATTTATAGAAAATGATGATGGCCTTACACTGGCATTACAAATCACTTTTGCTCCTGGAAATGCTTTGTAAACCATTGTAAAATGGCTAATAATTTCTATAAAGGCGGTAGATGACGCGAATTTCGTGACAAATTGCGTATATTTTATAAAATATATTTTTCAAAATAACCACATACGCTTTCGTGTGTACGTTAAAGTTTAAATACATGCAGATTGGCAGACCGCAGCTAAAAGAATAGATAACGAGATGAAGCAGTCGATATAAGACGCAAAGAAATTGCATCAGCCTCATCTCAGCAAAATATTATACAACCTCACGATACAACATTCTTGAAGCTCATAATGCAGCATGCAGAAATCGTGACGTTAAAACAAATATGACTTGAATTGACCGAATGCGTTATAGTACCTATGATAAACGGTCATTGACATAGGGTCTTCCGGAGGTGATAGCGCCTGAGCAGGCATGATTTGCATCTTTATATGAGGAAACTAGTCTTCCTTAGTATTTATTTAGATAGAGACCTGGGCCTGTCTCTGACTCTGGGCCCTGACTCTAGGCATTTCTTAATCGTCAGATAACTTTTATTCACCAAATAAATATAGCGTTTTGACAGTTTTTCCATAGACTATCTGTCAAAACACCATATTTCTTTTAGTGGATAACAGCCATTAAGCCCTTGTTTTGAAATTAGAACATGCATGCGCCACAGAGACTTCAGCTAAGCGATTTTATTTATTTTCTCTCACGCATTACCGCAAGCTCGCTTGATGTTAGTAAAAAAGCCGTACTCGTTTGCTTATTGGATTTAAATCCAAGGCCTCTACCAAAAAGCATACACGATCGTTGCCACTGCGAAAGGCTGCACCTGCGAATTGAATAGCTGTGCGTTTTGATGTAATCAAACACTGAGATGTATGCTTTTTGTTAGATGGCGTCGAGTGTGGCGGCCGCGAGGGCTTCACTTAGATAGAGTCTAAGGTAGGTACTTGATACATTTCATTCATCAATATAATCCTTCAAACTGATTTTAAATTGAGAAGTTGCTTTCGCCCAAAATAAAATAATAAGTAGGCTCATCACTTTAAAGTACAAACATTCATTGCTACACCGAGAGTCTAATAGGTACAACCGAAAAAAAAAAGAATCCTAAGCGTCGAAATTTTATTTGTAGCATAGCATTTTGAACATCCACTTGAGATACTATCTGCTTGTAGAAACCTCGGGCTTTCTACTCATTCGATGAAATGAGGAAATAATATTTTTGCTCATTTATTTTAACCTGCTACTCATTGAGCTCTTCACTATAAAGCTGGTTGCTAATTTGGTAGGATTATATTAAATTCTTTTATATGCACTGGTATCACAATTCAAAGTTGGAGATTTTGAAATTCGAATCAGAACACGAGCAAATAAGGTCCATAGAGACAGAAGAAGATGTTTGGCTTCCATCAAGGATCTTTTAATAGAGGATAGACAAGTTGAGTTTTTGGTTAAGAAGAAATTCAACTTTATTCTGCTGTCTGAAGGTCTATTATACCTAGACAATTCTTAGACATAAAAACGAGCCGAGCGAGAGGCCCTAGTTGGGACCGTGTCCCTCTCATTTCGAGTTACCATGCCAAAATAATATTATCGTTGGGTAGTGATTGTTAGTTTTTAAATCAAGCAAATAAATTAATTTATTATTTATCGTGACTATTGTTTTATCATATTAACAATAGTCACGATAAATAATAAATTAATTTATTTGCTTGATTTAAAAACTAACAATCACTACCCAACGATAATATTATTTTGGCATGGTAACTCGAAATGAGAGGGACACGGTCCCAACTGGGGCCTCTCGCTCGGCTCGTTTTTTGTGCAGTAGTGAACAGTCCAGTATGTATTTACGTTCGTGGCTTCCATACGTTGTAGCAAAATTCTTGGCTATTTGTTTTATTACTAATTGATTGACAGATTTTATGTTTGTGCTAAAATCAAAATGTTTGTTACGTTGTTTTGAAATTTTGATATTCTTTTATTTCTTTGAGCGTCACGCTTGACAGTGGATGCGTGTAGAAAATAGGAAAACAGATTGGGTCCGATTTACGTTCCTTGTTCGGCTGTATGAAGTGTATCCCCGGTGAAGTAGGCTCTGCAACTACCTTACCTTCGCCCGCATGGTTACGAGTCTTTCTGCGAATTGCACACATTCAAGTGTAGCAAATGGGGGCCGGAATGTATTGCTTCGCTCGCTGGCTGTGGGGAAAGATGGCAACGCTTTCAACTTTACCATACTTACCGGCGGCTAAAGGACTAGCATCCGGGGCAAAAAAAGCGTTCCATTTTTATAAATTGCGTTCTTATATTTAAATAAAGTAACCAGTTATATTTTGTTTCCTTATTTTATTATCAAATCAATCAATCAGTGTCTATGGATTAAAAAACGCTGTAAACTTATCGAAGTTTATCGATAAGTGTTTAGAAATCGGGTCAGGATTGGACTTCGATACATTATTAACTGAACAAACCCAACACTAGCCAATAAAATAAGATTGTCGGTTGCGGGTAGACGCGAGGCCCAGGTGATAGGGGCCAACTTTATAGCCGGGGCGAGGTTTGCCGCGCTTTAATATTTAATATTGAAAAAAATACATATACGGCCTATCCATCGCGGTTCGGAAACGGAACTTGTTTATTGGTGTACGTACGTTGATATAATATCGCGATCCATCGATATAACGGCTCTTGAATAAGGCGCAGTTCGCGGACGAGAAGTGATACGCTTTAGCGATTAGATTTTTTTTACTTTACGTATCGAACGGTGAATTGCAAGCAAGAAAGAAGGTCATTATAAAAACAAAACTTTTGTAACGTATTGAGGAAATGTTATAAAAAATAATAGCGTACTGTCAAGATATCCAATTGATACCGATAGGTACGTGTACTCTGGAATTACTATATTTTTATGCACGAAACAAAGAAATAATTAGATAGGTACCTTATTACTTTTAAACCATTGATGTATTTTTTTTTAGCAGATATTGTACCTCTTTACATTGAAATCACTAGACTTCTGCTCAGCGCATCACTACATGCAACGAAATTCACACATCTGTTATCCCACACGCAATTCGACAATCAACTTACAGTAGCGGCACGCTATGATGGCCGGTTTGACATGTGGGCGGGGGGAAGAAAATGAACCTTATTATAACGGAATAATACTGGCCGTTTAAAAAAATAAGAATGACAAAAAATTAATGCGAAAATGAATCTTATTCCGTTATAATAAGGTTCATCCATTCCCCCTCCAACATGTCAAACCGGCCTTCGTAGTGTGCCGCTAATATAGAGGCATTTTAATACGTGTTATTCACGAGGAAATCGGAAAATGTTTTCAACATTATTTCCCGCGATTACTGAGTAGTATTGTGTCCATGGACTCCATTTAGTAAAACATACTATTTGGACAGTCACATGTCTCCGTCACATTTCGTCTTTCTTGGTAATTTCTATGTTTTAAAGTTTATTATTACATACGGAACCGTTTATAGTAGAAAAGGCGAAGAAAGTTACTTAAGAATAAAAAATAAGAATGTTATAATTCCGCCTATCAACGACTTTATTTTGCAAATAGGTGTACAAGCGAAGGCTTTCTAAGCACATTTAAAATTAAGTGAGTGTGGATATGTCGCAGGGAAATGAGGAAACCAGGGATTTCACGAAATCCCTAGGGATATCACGAAATCCCGGGAGATGTCGAATATTCTTATTTATTACGTCTTGTTACTGAAAACGTTTAGTGGAATGACATATCATCAGCCTATTGCTGTCCACTGCTGGACATAGGCCTCCTCCAATGCACACCACTGAACTCGATCTTCAGCTCTGCATCCAGTTTTTACTAGCCACCTTTCGCAGGTCGTTACGCCACCTGGCCGCAGGGCGTCCTACACTATGCTTGCCTTACAGATGGACGAGTATTTTTTTTTTACCCATATCGTCCCACCGTTGGGCAAAGGTCTCCCCTCCCTCCACTTTTCTCTGTCATTGGCCATTTCCGGCCAGTTGTTACAAAATGCGTCCAGGTCATCACGCCGACGTTTCCTGGGCCTGCCTCGGCGACGACGCCTATGTTCAGGCACCCATAACGTGACGCATCTTGTCCATCTCTCCGGGTTCATTCTATAAAAGTGTCCCACACAATCCCATTTTAGTTTGGCAGACTTTCTACCCACATCGGTTATTCCTGTTTTGGAGTCTAGAGGTGAAATAAAAATATAAAATAAATATAACGTCACGACTTTTATCCCCATTCGGGGGTAGTCAGAGACTTGAGTGGCCATACACCATTGTGGAGATATTAAACCAACTCAAAGCCCACGTTTCACCACATAGTCAGAACCCAACGTGACAGGTGGTGAACCTTGTCGCCGTGTATACAGGAACTGGGCCTATACCACCATCTCTTATAGCAGTATTATTTTAACCTTACAGCCATTGACGTTTCTTATTGTCATGACAATAAGGTACGTCATTGCACAAAAAGTCGCTGTAAAGTTAAAATAATACTGCTATAAGGGCCTCCGCAGACTAGCTACTTTTAGCATCGGCGATTTTGATGCTGCGTCTCGCTCGTTCGCGCTCGAAGAAACGTGACGCAGCATCGATACGTCACAAAATCGCCGGTCGCCGATGCTAAAAGTAGCTAGTCTGCGGAGGCCCTAAGAGGTGGTGGTAGGGCACCTGACTGTTCTGGTGGTGAGTGACACAAAAAAAATTGTTTCAGAAAAAAATCCGTGTGTTTTCGCGGTCGGCCGTGCCACGGGGTGGCATGGCGTCGAGGTAATCGACGGGTTCATATGCGATCCGCTACTCGTACCCACCGCCTTCACATGAAGTTCGGAGCAACACTCGTAAACCCACCGTACAAGCCCGCGCCGACACGGATCGCAACTTGACTAGACGCGCCAATGAAAAAGCTGGCCAAGTGCGTGTCGGACTCGCACATAAAGGGTTCCGTACAACCGTCAAATAATAACGTCAAAATATCAAGTTTCTTGTATGGGGACCCCCTTTATTTTATTTTTAGTATTTGTTGTAGCGGCAACAGAACTACACATTCTGTGAAAATTTCAACTCTCTACCTATTACGGCTCGTGAGGTACAGCCCGCTGACAGACGGGTAGACAGACAGACAGACGGACAGCGTAGGCGTAGGTACGAAACCCTAAAAAGAACTTCATGTATTATTTTAACAGATATGGTAGAAATGACGATCACTTGGCACCAGATGGCGATTGGGATTCCCGCCGGAGGCAAATTTCGAAAACGGCCGTTTCGTTATTTACCCTGATCTGGGTGTCACTGGGATCGCCCCCAGCCCATTGTATGGTAGCCATAGTACAAGCGTTGCTTAGTTTGGGACCATACAGTTGGTGTGTAAGTCTGCCGATATTTTCATTTTCAAATATTCTGTGACTCGATACAAAACCTACGGTCCGAATTAAGAATGTCCTCCTTTTTTAAAGTCGGTTAAAAACGTAGTGTACCCCAGCCGAACAACTACAGTAGCCCCTTATCAGTTATCATCACAGAGTAAAGACTAAAGAAAGAGGTGCCCTTATTAGATATTTGTATGAAACAAAACGTGGTCATTGTTCATTTTACTATTTACCGGTAAATAGTTGAACTACTCGCTTCGTTTTATGTCGATGTTAGTACTAGGCCGACCACTCGGCCGACTTGCTTAGGGCCAGTCCCCTTAGTAACTGGTCCATGGTTATCACACACACCACGCAACTTGATGTTGCCAATTTCCGTGGGAATAACAAAACCACTGATATAACCATGCAGTTAATGTGGTACGTAACGATTACAATGGCCGGTTACCTATGAAAAGAAACTAAACACAGATCAATGTAATACTCTAAACGTGTCGTTTATTCCCGCACAAAAATGGTCTGAGATATTCTGTGACTCAATAACAAGACCTACCTAGTAGTTAGTACCTATTTGACACATTAAAGTAATGTTTGTTAGTAACACTTCAAGTGGTTCATCGTCCGTGTTCCGGCACTATCCAGCATCGCTAAATTTCGCGGAACAACCTCTTGCCGTGCCGGTAACGATGCGGTCTCCCCGCCACACCGTGAATTATTAACGCGTCCCATCCAAGAAGTTGAATCGACAGAATTAAAACTTACGGACCTCTTTCATGTTTTAACTGTAACCCGATTTCTCCAACTAGCCAGGTCAATGTCACTTTTTGTACTCATATCACAGACCAGCCCTACCACCACCTCTTAGCAGTATTATTTTAACCTGACAGCGACTTTTTGTAATGTCATGACCCTTATTGTCATGACATGAGGAAAAGGTGGAAAAACGGTAATTTTATGGAAGAACTGTTAAAATGTCATATTTATCTGGTGGATAAAAGTTATCTGACGATTCACAAACCGGCACTAAGAATAATAATAGGTATAAGAACGTGGATCATACTAACTTAGTACTTTGTTTTCCGAGAATGTTCGGTTTCATCGGTACTACGCCTTACCACGATTGGCACGCAGGGACTAACAGGCTCACGCGACCTTGGCAAACGTCAAACATGACCAGTATCACCTATTAAATAATTAACTAGTCCGCCGTGTTTACAGTCGGCCACAAAAAGTTTCCAGTCTCCATCGGGAATCCTTTAAAGCATAACGACTGCTCCATCGTTAATTATCCAAGGATTCGAACGGCCGCGTCGTATTTCAAACTTAAAGTACACTTCACTACTTCATGAAATAAAATCCCCACCGGGATCATAAATACAAAATGTACATATCTACACCCACAGGCTATCTGAATGCGTAAGGCGTAATATTTTACGCTTCGATATCTTAAATGCAAGGATGTTTTACGTGGCTCACATTACTCACCTAATGCCCGCTTCGAAGATAGTATTACCTAAAATAGTTACTCTGTGGCTCGATCTACGTGTTCGCTGTATTTATGGAGGAATAAACACGGCGTTTTACATATCTGTGTACAGATGGTGAAGCGAAAAACGTAGTTCCGGTGGCGTGTGAGGATTGCCGGTGGTCACATGTGCCGCCTCCACCCGCTTGAATAATACACGAACGTTGTTTGAGGCTGCGATCTTCGTCTGTTTTATTGCGGACGATTGGCTGCGAAAATTCGGGTCCTTTAGGCGCCCACGTCCCTTCGGACCTTGATTTAGAAAAATAACGGTCGGTAAATATAAAACTAAGGGTAAATGTGTAAGTCAAAGGTAAGTTCTAGCCGTTTGTATGTTCGGTCGACGCGACGTTATCGTGACGTTGCGGCGTTTACCGAGTGCGGTGGCGGCGTAAATAATTAAGAACACTTGGCGGTGGCGGCGCGGTGACGTGGTGGCGGTGTGGTGGAAACGGTGGCGAAACGCCTCGCACGGCTCAGACGACTCGAGCAAGTCTGAATGATCATTACAGCCCGCTTTGCCCTATCTGGAATTATACCTAATTCTCACTGAGAATTGACTCTCTCCATACTCTAGGACCTAGGACGAATACCTGCGTTTTTATAAGAGTAAAAGTAGATGAATAAGTCATACTCAAGTCATAGTATTTTTTTTTTTGCTCATTTAAATTGTTTTGTCATAGTTTTTTTCGTTTAGTCGCGAATGGTCAAAATCGCAATTTGTCAAGTGACTGAAAAACCATCGAAACCGCGATTGGTCATAATAGCGATTGGTCCATATCGCGAATGGTCAAATTAGCAAAAAGTCAAGATCGCAATCGGTCAAATAAGCGAATAGTCAAGATCGCAATTGGTCGAATTAGCAAACAGTCAAAATCGCAATTGGTCGAAACGTTTAGTCGCGAATGGTCAAAATCGCAACGTGAAAAATACACAAATAATGATCTGAAATCTTGATTCGCTATTGACGATTTGCTATTTTGACGATTTGCTATTTTGACGATATGCTATTTTGACGGTTTGCTATTTTGACGCTTTGCTATTTTGACCATCTGCTATTTTGACGATTTGCTATTTTGACAGATTGCGATTTGCATGAATTTGACCAATTGCGATTTTGACCATTCGCGACTAAACGGTTTTTTTATGTTACTAAGGTGGCAATCAAACGTGCGGCACTCCTGATGTTAAGCAGTTACCGTAGCCTATACATGCATGCGATACCAAAGGCATCGCTCGCACGTTGCCGACCTGAAGAGGAGTGGGACAGAGGGAAGGGAAGGGGAGGGGTGGGGTAGTTATAGTTCCAAATAGTTACCAAAAAATCAACAAAAATTCCTGTCTGTGTAACTGTTTGTTTTCTGAAGTGTTTACATTTCGACTGCCTAGTATCGCCTAAGTTACAATGAAACAATAAGCTCCTGTCCTACCAACAAATCAATAAAAATTCCTGTCTGTGTAACTGTTTGTTTTCTGAAGTGTTTACATTTCGACTGTCTAGTATCGCCTAAGTTACAATGAAACAATAAGCTCCTGTCCTGCCCTGTCCTCCTGTTACATAAAAATGCCACGCAATATTAACTGGAATACTGTAATAGTTTATCCAGCCGAGATATGTCATCGCCGGAGTTCACGTCGCGGCTGACGCGCGAGGCTTTTCTGCTCAAAGAAATATAACGTCTCCCGTACCGCAATAAAAAGTATGCATATTCTTAAACAGGTAAATATCTCAACGTACACGTAACGTAAGGGCCGACATTTTTTTCCCCGCCGTGCGTTGCCTTGCCCCACTAAGTTAACGTAAGCTTCTCTTGACAAATGTTTAAGATGAACGGTTATTTTGTTCACTGTTTATGTTTTGCATGTTTTTTAAGAAAAAAATATTCGGTTATACGTGGGCTTCATGAGAGAGGGCGCGAGCGTACGGTGGGGGCTGTTCCAGTAATGACCGTCGATTTTTCATCCCTCACCTGGATTTTTATTATGTTGTTTGTCGGTGCGTATGTGAACTGAATCGTTGTACGTTTCATTAGTAAATGTACCTGCCTTTTTAACTGATATCAAAAGTTCGATGTTTTAAATTTTGCCGTATTTTGTTTGTCTCTACCTTTTTACCGGAAATACCTACTAGTAATAATGTTATATTGTAAATAACTTTGCCTATTGATCAAGTTTGCCTTTAGTTGAACTGAACCCTTATTTAAAATCCAATAATACATATATTTCAAAACAAAGAAAACATAATTTTAAGTTCTCAAAACTTTTACAATATAAATTAAAGACAGTGAAAACAAATAGGTATCACAAAAGTTTGACGGCCGCTGCACAAATCCTACCTAACTACCTACTGATCTAATTTCTATGCATGTGCGCCGATCGAGGCAGCGAAGGGGTTCTTATCTTACCTAGATCTGTACCCGAACTTATTGACTCGAACAAGTGGCAAAAAAATGAACATATGTTTGAATCATGAATGCTTGAGCAGTAATGGACTATGCTTGACAAGCAATAACAGACTTAACTGGTCCTCTGCCAGTCCAGTATCGTTTATATTTTTAAACTAGTAGTTGAAAGTCTGACCGCAAGGTCGGTGTCGTGGCCGGAACAAAGAGTCAGCCGAGCCGATAATACCCCACGACGCAGACTGACTATAAAATATTAGAGCGGCCATGTTCTACCGCTGCCTACCTACTTATTTGTTACTTGATACAGACAAAGGATCCACTTTCTAATTATATGTAACTCATTTAATTAAGATTGTTGATTTGTATGACCGAGTAGACATTATTATTGAAATGTTTATCACGTTTAACGTTCAAATTTTATATATAGATTCGTCGGTGCAAAACCGATATTAATGATAAATTCGCTACGTTTATTAACATACCGGAAAATAATTTCTTAAAAAGTTAGCGTCGCGCTTCGTTTGATAGCCAATAAACTACCAGCAAATGCTACCAGTATTCGGTTATCTAGAGAGTGGTCTATGGTTAATCTTAGGGTCTGTTTCAAAATCGTCGGATAACTTTTATCGAACAAATAAATAAGGCTCTTTTACTGATATTTTATGGAAAAACTGTCAAATTTTCAGCGTCAATTGTTGTCAACCAGCACATGCTGAAACCGACGGTCTCACCGTTTGCGTCGAGCACAACCAACGTATTTTTGTATCATTTTTTATTTTATTTTTTCACTATCTACTATGTTACTGATTTTGACAGTCGCAATTAAGTCTTTCTTTCTTTAAAATGCCATATTCATCAGGTGGCAAACTACCACAGTTATCTGACGATTTTTTATTTTTAAAACTCTACAAGTCCTAGATAAGTGTGCGTCGAGCTCCGGTTTGATTGATCGGCCACCCTTCTGTCCAATAAATATTAAATAAACTAGTGCGCAATTTGTCTGTCTCGCTTAGTTACCGTCAAATGATATATTAAGCAGCTGGAAGATGCATCGCCGCTCGAGTTATGGCCTCGGGTACGTGGCGACTGCGGGCTGGGGCCTTTAAACTCTGCACTGGACGTGTGGACTGTGGAATGTCCTTTCTATACCACTCAGAGAACCATGTTTTGATCCTTTATATAGACTATGAAAATATTATAATATGGGTTGGTCTAGATTTAGCTTAGATTTAGATCGCGTATTCATCACCGTGAGGAAAAACTAATAAAAAATTTAATACAAATTTGTAAATACAATTTGACTGTAACAAAAATTAACAGCCTATTGGTAAATAAACTTACTAAATTTAAGTATTCTGTCCCACGCAGTATCAATCAATTTTATAAACTACGTCAGTGATCAAACGGAGAACCGTAAATTGCACTGTGCTTCATTTCCAGGATTAGGTCCATGAATTGACTGTATGTCGGAGCCTTTTGACGTAATAACTCAGTTAGTGCGGCATCGCGGACGTGGACGATGAAATATCGCGGAGTCGCAGAGTGCACGATGGGGCTGCCCCACGTGGCTGCCCCCCAGACTCGCTTGCCCCGAATTGCCCCACAATGTAACAAGTTACGAGCTCGAGCGAAACTCGTCTGTTTATGCAATCGACTTTATACGGGAAGCGACCATCCGCCACTGAATATATTTCCACACGAATTCTATGAGTATGTATATGTGTGCATTAAAGTTGTGGTTTTATTATTCCGACTTTGCTACCGTAACGGGCAGCTTTGAGTGTTACTAGCTTCGATGAAAATTATGTTCCAATTCTACCCACAACGTACCTTATCTATATAGAAATCCACCTTTTAAAAATCTTGTCAAAACATTTATTTCAAATACCATCTTACCTGTACCTAAGTAAAATCTCAATCTTCAACAATGTTATCGTATGTACTACATTACTATCTATTGAAACTATAAAGTAAATAAAATCAAAAGTAACGCGATGATTATTTATTATTGGATCTGCTTTTCCAGTATTGTCAATTTCCCAATCCAACCGCTGTCCCTTACCAATTGTTCCTCACGATAACACCGAGGGACTTCGATTTTCAAAACATGTGTTCATTTCACGGCTATTTGCCTTCCCAACATCACACAGACCACATAATGAAAAGACCAGAATATACCAAATAGACTCGAATATAAACCTTTGTTTAAACATCGTGTATTATTTAAATGTGCGTTTCTGTCCGATAATTATCTTCAGTTATGATACAAAGACAAAGCAAAGTTAATATTTAATCGATAGCAGTTGTAGACTAAATTACATCAATTAGTTGTTAAATGCCTTAGGGCAAAATAAATGTGACGTTATGACAGTTTTCCCAAAGAATATCAAACCTTAAAATTTATTTGGTGGATAAAAGTTATCCGACGATTCTGAAACAGGCGCTTAGAAATCTATATTTTGAGTAGCGTTGTATTGACACAGATATAAAATTACTTCGAACAAAACTGGATTTAAAAAACATACTAAAGGTGGCTACTTACGGTTCAATTTCGTATTAAATCTGTCGATTCAATTTGTTGAAGTCAACATTGACTATACTGAAATTAGCGTCAACTTGCCTCCTCACCGCGCAATCTGTCAAATCAACTCAAGTTGAGTCAACAGTTTGCATAAAACATTGAATCGTGGGTCACCTTAAGTTTCCTTGCCAAAATATTATGTTAAAAAATTCAATTACTACACTTTGGACTTTATAAAACACGTCCCCGCACAGGCCAACAGTGGCCCGATCCAGCGATGTCTCATAGCTGGAAAACGTAGTGTAGCCAACTATAAATATTAAATTTCCCTTATTCTGCCAGTTTTGCCGGCAACACATCTGGTTACACTAACCGGGCCATTAAAAATTCAACGCGATCTTATCGTCGCGCTCGCTTTGTCTTGAATCCGATCAGCGTGTTTTTGGGCTTCAGTGGTGTTGCAAGGCTAAAAAAAAAACCGTTTCTGTTCTTTGTTTAAATGTGCTTTTTAGGGTTCCGTGCCCAAAGGGTGCAAACGGGACCCTATTACTAAGCCTACGCTGTCCGTCTGTCTGTGTGTCCGCCTGTCAGCGGGTATCTCACGAACCGTAATAGGTAGAGAAATAGGAGGGTAGGTGAAATAGGCGTTAAATTATTTAGGAAATTTATCTTCAGATGTGGCAAAATGACATCAACTTCTTTTGCTGTTGTTCTTGTAAACAGTTTCTCGTAGACAATAGTTTACCTACATTGCCTCTCTATTGTTAAAGTTAAAGTATTTATTTATGATCAAATTTATTAGTTAACTAACGTTTCATTAGGTTTAATTAGTACATAGCAGTAGTCGAAAGACTTCTTTGTTTCGTTAAAATATGATGACACGTAGGTACAACATTTTGGTAGTTCAAAATGTTCACAACGCAACTTTATTAACATAATAATAAATAAATAAATATCGCAAGACTTACACACCAACCGTATGGACCCAAACTAAGCGATTCTTGTACTATGGCTACCATACAGTGGACTGGGGGTCATCCCAGTGACACCCAGACACGGGGCAAATTACGAAAAGACCGTTTCCGAAATTTGCTTCTAGCGGGAATCGAACCCGCAACCACCCGATGCAGTGAGCCGAGCGGCCAACGCTCAAACCACTGCGCCAAGAGGTCGTCTTTTCGGTGAATTATCGGTGAACACCATTTAGCTTGCGAGGAGGACAAACATAATACAAAAATACAATTTTAACGCTGAACAACATCCCTCAACATCTGCCTCATGCCCGTACCTCCACTTGCTATGAAAGAGAAAATAATGTCACTACTTTACATAACACAACGCCGCCGGGACGCCATGGCGACGTCGCCAGCCACCGTAGCCAACTAATTCGTATTGAAATGTATGGTGACGGACTGGCGACGTCGCCGTCAATACAAATTGTTTGGATACGTAGCCGGCGACGTCGCCATGGTGTCCCTATGTGTTATGGCGCTTAAAACAAAACAATGTAGTGTCTTTTTCCATATCATATGGTTATGTCAGTCTTGTGAGAGGTCGACAGAGGTGAACTATTATGTACAAATTATGGTGTTACCAATGTAACAGGGGGGTGAACCTTGTATTATCGAAGATGTCATAACGGTCGTGTGTCCATAACACCACACCGACTTTGTGAAAGTCCGTTAGGACTTTTGGTTTGGACACGAATCACGATTCCATGTTAGATAAAGACAAATTTTAATTTGTATTGGTACAAAACATTTCATTTTATATACTATTTATTGCTGCACTCGAGCTGTCATTAATGACAATATATCTATGCGTCTTGACGTCAAAGCTCGGGCGCGCGCGTCTCTTGCTTCTTGTAATCGCAACCATCTACTTAACACGGAGTACCGTTGGCAACAGGTACTTTCGACGATTAGGCATCACATATAGTCATGGGCCACTTTCGTTCGCATCTATGTTTAGAGAACTTTCTCCAACCCAGATTACTCGTGAGTCGTATAAGGCACGACTCCGACCTCGTTGCGTCAGCCGCTATTGTTGTGAACTCTGTCTGAACAACTGTCTTTAGCACAGACTACATTTTATAAACATATAGAGGTATCACTCAGGCACACAAGCGTACAGCGCACCCTGTTCTTAAGTAAATGCATCAATTTAGGAAATAAGATAGTTAAACAACGAGTGCGTCTGTGAGGATTCGAACCTGAGTTGATCGAACTCGAATAGGCGTCGCTTCAACCAGTATTATGTTATGCAGGTACAGTAGCCTATAATACCAAAAGCAACGCTCACGCGTTGTCGACCTGAAGGGGAGTGGGACAGAGGGAGGGGAAACGGGGGGGGGTTAGGCTTCCGGCTCTCTCACTCATTTTACAAACGCTGCTGTTATAGCTACTTTACGACGCTGCAGTCAATTGGCTACAGCTTGGCCCTACCACCAACAACCCTACTGACCTACTCAAATTACGACCATCGAAATGAAATCTTAGGGAAACACTATAGTTAACGTAACCAAGCATCAAATCTCTCCCCTAGTTGCACACTCCAAGGCCTGAAAATAACAGAATACCGAAGAAAGCCCATAACGAAGTCAGTGACTATAAATGATTAATTCTGGTACACGCGACCAGCCCGCCTTCCGTCGACGCTAAGCAGATTGATATTTACGATTCTCTCGTAAATACAGGGCAATTACTGCCACGCACAGATGCATTGTTGGTAGGACCTTTAGATAGGACAACTTGAGCTAAAGGTACTCTCCACTTATAAGCTGTATCAGAAGTCCAATATAATAGGTATTTTAGTATTTCTGAAACAATGTGCACGTACTCTGTGCTGAATATTAAGTATGTGCTTGCGCCTCTAAATTAGTTACAAGATTATGACTTGCCGCATTCTCGTCATTTTCCATTCAGACCAATAGAATAATGTACCTTGGCAACTAGATCTAGGTATTAATACCTACATATTCATATTTAAAAAAAACCAGTGGAAAAACCATCCACCACCTAGGGGATAAAATAATGTCCATAACATAAGAAATAAATCGTGTGCTAACTTAAATTTCAGAAATCGTACAAGATAAGAAGTCTATCTTCTCTCGTGCAAAGAACAATCTTTTTTAACCCGTTACGAACTTAGCAGGTGGGCAAACTGCATTAATACCTGGACGCCCAATGATGGTCACCGACGTCGTGGCAGACCGTGGCGATTTGAACACCTTTGCGGGTAAAACGTGGCCATCACAAGCCCAGGATAGGAACCGGTGGAGGCCATTGCCCAGCAGTGGGACATATAACAAGCTAATAAAAAAATAACTTAGCCGTCTCTCTCAGAAGAAAAATCAGACGGTAATCTCCGTAAACAATGCTATTGGCTAATCCGCTACAAATCGGCCATTTCGCCGGTCTGTCGGCATTTGATCAGTGAACTGCAGCACTTGCGGCGACGAGAAGACATCTTAACCTCGATCAGACGGGAAACAGACTGATCTGTTGTTTATTCATTGGCTTATGCAATTCGCTTTGTTATAACTTGTAACGTTTACGTTAGCTAAATTGGTCCAGCCGTTCTCGCGTCAAGTCATGACAACGGGAAATAGGGATTCATTTTTATATAGTATATAGATTAATTAATAATCAAAGTGCATTTCAATATAATGGTGCATATAAATACTAATTTATCAAGTCGGATGATTTCAACCGGACGCAACCGATTCATCATCATCATCATTTCAGCCAAAAGACGTCCACTGTTGGACATAAGCCTCCTCCAAGGTTTTCCACAACGATCGCTCCTATGCCACTTGCAATCAACGGTTTCCCGTTAAAATAAAAACAATACCTATATTCATCTAGACCAAAAACAGCACTTATGAATAGTTAGATAGAGGCTATCAAGGGTTCGTAATACTGCTTTCACTGAGAAGAATTGGCAATTAATTTCAATAGAAAACAAAAGTCGGTGTAGGTACATTCTTTGAAACAGCAACGCAATGTGAACGTCCGGTATAGTAGACGCGTAATTCCTGTCTGAAGATCGTGCCGCCCACTTGAAGTGTTACCTAGTTATTCTTTGTACCAGATATTTTGTACACCGCGTGATTATTCTTTTGTTTTAAGTCTATCTCTGAGATGTGCCGAAGTCTTCGCCGATAATATTTTATTAAGTCGCGGGGTGGCGTCGCCGTCGCGGCACTCGGCAGCGGTCGGGGGTGTGAAATATTCAACATCCAGTCGCATCTTGCTCTCGTGTGAAGCGTGCATAGGCCACGTTATCATGTATTTTTATGGCCCGAGCTACTCAATTTATTAATAGGTTCTTTACATTCCGTCATCGTTCGAGTAATTCTAGTTTTAAATCGTTAATTTATATGCTATGCAAACCCCAAGGTTGTAAAATAGGGGGTGAAAGTTAGTATGATGTCCCAATTTTTTTAAGCTTTAAAATTATATTAAAGCTACTCTTTAAAGATATACTTTTCGGCGTTTTTGAAAACTTTTAGAACCCTCAGGGTGATCAGTTCTAGACAGTCAAGGGCCGCGTCGCGTGTCTTGGTCAACGCAAACTATGCCGAACGGTATGACCGCTATCTCCTGAGGCCTGAGGCATTGCGAAAATATTTATTATTAAATTGTCTTACGCTACGGTGTGGCTTGATTTTTTTATTATATTCAATGTTGAGAAAAAGTTGGTTTGCTCTTAAAATCAACATAAATGGCAATTTTTCGAGAATGCGTTTTATTTATGTGTAGGTAGTGGTATCTTTCGCCCGCAATAACAACATAACAGCCCGGCCACGACTTCGCGCGACGGCGTCGGACGGCAGCGTTTTTTGCTAAAATGTTGCATCGCGCGCGTTGCCGCTGACAGCGGCGCGGCAGCTCGTGGAGTCATGCAACATTTTAGCAAAAAATACTGTCGCCCGTTGCCGCCGCGCGATCTCGTGGCCCGGCCGTAACTGCTTTTAAACAACTGTAATTAAACAAACTGCTAGAAGCGACCGCTTTGCGAAAACCCTGTGCATTCTTCGGAAACAACTCCGATAGGAAACGTACGCGCGGTCAATCTTTCCTCAAGTGTAAGTGGAAGGACCTGTTCCACAGGACGGGTGGCTTTCACCGCGGCCCGCGGCCCGCGGCTCGTGACCTGCCCGCCGGCGCGATCAAGATGATATTACGCATTCTAAGCTATGAAGTCTAACTCACAGAATTTCAGGCTTTTAGTAAGGAAGAGCTCGACACAGCGGGTTACGAGTCAGTTGTTTACACAATATTGACACAAAATGTAAATGTAATATAAATGTACCTGTCATTGACACAAGTTAATGTAATAGTACTCGGAATCTATGTTTACATCTTTGTTTCGTGCATCCCGGCACATAGAAATTATAAAATGAGGAATAACTAGGCTGCCGTGGCAAATACAGACATTGTTACTACAGACAGTGTTCATAATTGTAGTAGCACACTAAAGACTGTATTGCTGTGAACATAAGGCACAGTATTAATTGAAATTTCCTACTGCACTTATAAACGCGATAAGTGCAGTATAGGTACTATATTGTCAGTCTAGGTTCCATGGTATAATGAAACCAGATATTCTCTTCTCACGATTTCCCAAGTTCACGATCAGTGCTGTCTGACATCTTGAAAGTTTTACTGATCTCACGGATTTCACTGCACTACGGCCAATGACGTCATCTTGGACCTATATTGGACCACTCAACGGTCACGAAAAGAGTATACTAGCTATGTACCATAGCCTTACAAAACCCTTACAAAGTCATGAGAATACCTACATGTAATGTACATACAAAGTAAGTAAATAATCACGCGAAATTGCGCTTAAACACGTCCAATTTAGACGCTAATGTGGCACGCGCTTGCATCCTGCTCACGCTAATAATCTTGGTATTCTTCAGGCAACAGCGCTACACGTGTGGAGTTATTCGACATTTTCATGTAAATTGATAGACTGAAGTTAAATGAAGCGAAGCTCGTCTAAACTTGGTCTAGACGTGGGTGTTAAAAGAATTTAATCTTCAGGCTTTGGGTAGCAATTTCGGCAATAAGCTGATTACGGGCCATAAGCATAACACACCGGGTAGCCATGGCGACGTCGCCGGCCACCGTAGCCAACTATTCCTATTGAAATGTATGGGAGGTAACACACCTGGTAACGGACTGGCGACGTCGCCGTCAATACAAATTGTTTGGATACGTGACCGGCGACGTCGCCTGGCGTCCCGGTGTGTTATGGCTCTTAAATTCATGATATAAATACTATTTTGACGCTTTGCACACTTAATCACGCCTTTTGGTTATTTTATATCATAGTGTTAGATAAGATCAGCGGGGCGATTGCGTAACTTTTTCGTCATTGTTTCCGTTCATCCTGTGATGCTTTATCAATTGAAATTGATTAAAATCGGGAAGAATGAAGTCCAGACCCGTCCCGATTTCAATCAATTTCAATTGATAAAGCATCACAGGATAAACGAAACCAAATGAAACATTGTCGAAAAAGTTACGCAATCGGCCTGCTGGGCCGTATGTCGCTTAGCCATTGCCATTGAGCTGCTATAGTGATCGACCCTCTGATTGGTCGACCGACCGGCTGATCGGCCTCTGATTGATCGGTCTGAATCAACGGACCAATCAGGTTCGATCACTATAGCAAAACGCCACAGTGGCGCCACACTGGCTATGCGACTCAGGGCCCAGGTGGACTGTCTGTCCTGGAATTAGACCTATTCAATAAATAACAAGGCAGATCCAGCCGTAGAACTTACCTTCGAAATAATCTATTTGTAGCCACGAAACGCGCCGCGGCCACCCTAGTCATATAAAATTTAAGATTGCCATACGGTTTAAAAGCGTTATAAAATATTACTAGACAGCGGCGTGGCGACGAAGTTGCAAGTGTTAAACTTTAGGTTTGGTTAATTAAGTATTGAGGACGGGTTTTTAATGGGCTGTTTTTGATCAACCGCTTCTGATTTTTTTCTTATTAACCGACGTCATTTTGTATAACCGATTATCTTCAACAGACAGCAAAATAATTAAATAAATAAATAAGAAATTGATTTTACACTAGAACGGATGGATGATCCTATTAAGATATTTCGTAGGGATTACGGAACCCTAAAATTACACTGGTATGGATATACCTACTTACTCTAAATCTGGCTTAAATTCTCAAAAGATGCTGTAACCCTGGAAATAGTATTTTTAAACTTTTTTCATGAACTTGTTTAACTAAAAAGAAAGTGTACCTATATTATATTTTTATTTTATAAACCTCAGGAGATGAGTTATCAGGGTGTTTAGTTTCCACATTTATTTCTGTACTTTCTTTAATATTGCCGTCTTTATTATGCAGAAATGACTCAACTCACGAGCCGCTAGATGCTACTTTCACATATGGTTATATGAAAATCGTGGGGAGTTTGGCGTAAACAAATGCAGTCACCTCGGCAATTACTTGAAATGGTAATGGAGACGATTTCACAAGCATCTGCCCGCAGTGACGCAACCGATGCCTTGGTTTGTCCACTGCAAAAGTTATTAGCAAACAATTTTGAGAAATTCAAAATTGGTTCTTTGATTAGTATTACATTCTCGTACATATTTATCGCTTAATAACTGATAAAAAATAATTAATTAATTTATAGATATTGAATGGTGCATTTTACATTTTAGGCTCCCATTTTCTAACGTAATCGTATTGCTATCGAGAGATGCTGTCGGTTGTCATTCTCTTTCTTATTTATGAAAGCTATCGTGAGAGCGAGACACGTATATGTTAACGTAGGGCTTCATTAACATGGCAAGCCTAACGCTAGGTAAGGAGATGGTACACCATTAAATAAAAAACAAAAAAATACATACAGTCCAATTGAAAACCTCCTCCTTTTTGAAGTCGGTTAAAAATAAAAATCGCCAAACTTAAACACCATCTGTATGGTCCCAAGCTAAGCAAAGCTTGTACGATGGCTACCGTACAAAAGATTGGGGGAGATCCCACCGACACCCAGACTAGGGCAAATTACGGAAACGCCGTTTCCGAAATTTGCCTCTGGCGGGTTTGGCTTCCCTTCTACTGACTAATTCACTGGACCAGTGGGGCTACTCCGAAACGAAACGTTTCGGCTGACGGATGGAACGTTTTCCTAAACTCCGAAAGTGTTTCGGATTCGATAGTCGTGATTGCGTTTTTTCTTTCGTGGACCCTAGGTACTCCGAAAGAGTCCGGATCACTTTCGGAGTAGGAAATGTACCATCCGTCAGCCGAAACGTTTCGTTTCGTATATCTGAGTAGCCCCAATGGATTACCCATTGACAACGAATTCGACAATTTGAACTTCGGACAAATAGTGACGGATGCATAATGTCAACCAATCAATGCGGTAACATTGAATAAATCACGGCCCATTGGTTGTATTCCCCGATTCGCTTGTATTTATTTGCATAATTTCGTTAGCTAAAGTAAATAACCAATTATGTTTAGCGGATGGATGAGTGTACGTGTGTCCGACATATGAATATTGCGTAATGAGTGAATGAATCATTCAGCATGCTGTGTCGTACCTTATTGTGTAATATCAGGATATGGGCGGCTAGGGCTGCCGACTTGGTCCCAATATTGTACAGTGACGGGTTTCAGGGATGCCTGGAGGTAGAGCCCAGATGTAGCCAATTGATTAGACTCATTTACGGACTGGCTCGACCGGGATAGTATATACCGTATATAGCAATTTCAGCTGCGTTTTGTACGATGAATGAGAGAGCTAGAAGCTAAACACCCTTAAGGTAGGCAACGTGCGAGCAATGCCGTGCGAGCAGTGCAAGGCTACGGAGCTGCTTAACATTAGACGGTCCGTACGCTTGTTTGCCACCTTAGTAACATAAAACAATGCTGCTATCATGGGAAGAGCGCTAAATTTAAAAAAAAATGTTTAATGGCCAGGTTCAGAACTAAATGCCTTTCTTACCGACGGCTGGAAAAAAATAGCGAGCTAGATTTCAGGTCTCTATCTAACACCCGTATCTGTAGATAAGTTATTACTTGTTCTTAAGTAAAATCTAATCAAAAATCCTGTTTGACAATTCCGTTTTGACAGATTCTCTAAAGAATATTGTTTATGGAAAATCTGTCAAAACGGGACACAGGTTGAATTTAATTGAATTTAAGAACAAGTTATCACTTGTTTTCATATTCAAGGGTTGTAACTTCGGATATATCGTGATACCTAGCTAGGTCACCCGGTCAGTGGATCTTACTTTTTCGCTTATATAACATTATAGATAAGGTGTGTACAAAGTAGAGGTTATCTATAGGTACCTACAATATTTATTTACGAAATGTATATACCTGACCCCTTGATAAGTATGTAGAGTCTATATACGGTTTGTTGAATACTACCACAAAATAAATAGTACCAAAGTATCTTCGTATCTATTGGAAAGTGACAACCCTAGTAAAGTTAGTAGTATGGTGAAAGTTACAGGTCAAGCACATTTAGATGAAACTCGCGTACGTGTCTTATGCATTACTAACCGATTTACATACTCGTATATAATAAAATACTTATAACCCTTGTCGCGTAATAATAGGGTAATACTTTACCAAAAAAAAAATGTTACATTTTGTTGAAGCATATTAAATACTAGTTCATTCATGCGCTTGCTTTCATAATACGAGACTACATGATTAAACTTATAAATAGCTCGGTCCCGGCCGAGCATAGATAACGATGAAAATGTTACGCCAATCTGAGCAACATAGGTCTGTACATAGAAGACAATAGATGGACAGATAGGTATACATATGCAATTTGTGTGAATGACGTCATAGTTCAATGGACACAATGGATGGATATGTCGCAAGTTCTCGTATGCATCCCAGCCTGGCATGACGGATTAATTAAATATAAAATCATTGCTCCACATCTTGAGAATTTTACGGTGATAAAGCCAAAATACAAGCGACTGTAGCCTAGGGGGTGAACAGGTTGGGCTAGCAATCGGAAGGTCCCAGGTTCGATCCCCGGTGGGGCATGCACCAATGGATGAATTTTCATCTATGTGCATAATTTACAGTTCGCTGACGGTGAGGGAAAACATCGTGAGGAAACCTACCTATCCCTCGGGATTAGGTAATAGTCAGTTCCTGTATACACGGCGACAAGGTTCACCACCTGTCACGTTGGATTCTGACTATCTGGTGAAACGTGGGCTTTGAGTTTGGTTAATACCTCCACAAAGTGGTGGTGTAGGCCACTCAAGCCTCTGACTACCCCCGAATGGGGATAGTCGTGACGTTACATTTTTTTAAAAGCCAAAATGTTGCCAAAAGACTTCAGCTCATATACGGGCTGGTTCGACCGGGGTAGTACTAAACTCTCACAGAAAATGGCCGTAAAGTAGCTCAAATCCCGTAACCTGCCCCGCTCCCTTCCTTTCCCACTCCCCTTCAGGTTGGCTACGTGTATGCTGCCTTTGATGTAGCAAGCATGTATTGTAGCTACGGTGGCCGCTTAACATCAGGCGGACGGAATGTTTGTTTTGCTACCTTTCATTAAATAAAGAAGAATAGAGGCTAACATATAAAAAAAATACTGTCGATTACAGAAGAGGAGAAAAGGGTGTGACGTAAAAAGATCGGGTAGGACTTGACCGCAACAAGTCCACAAGTCAGTCCTTGTGGCGCAAGACATTGTGAAGAAAGGGAAGCACATACAAAGAGCTATAGAGCTATACCTACACAGTAACATTAAATATGAACAATGATTACCCAGTTTTATCCAAACATCCCCATGACGTCGTATTAACCTCTCAGGCAGACCATTTCATTAGCTAAGACGATGACGTTACGGATTTGTTTGCAGTAGTCGACAATAATTTGTTTGTGCTCATAACAGCATTGTGTCTATTTCCTTACATTTTCTTAACAATAGGAGGAGGAATTGATTACAATAAACTCATCATTGTCAGAGAGAATTTCTAAGGAATAGCCCACAGTTTGCCACGTGTCGGGCATGGCAATAGGGATGCCACCATTTACTTATACAGGATGTCCAATTAATCGTGGATAATCCTGAAAACTCTTATAGATCATCTTAAGACTAAATCATTTTTTTCATAGTATTTTTTTTATTTCTACGTGTATTACATTAACACTATCCATTGACCCCATCGCAATATTTCATGAACTACGAGATACCCGGATTTAAATTTTGGCATGAGTGTTACTTTCGGCCTTTAGGTGCTCCATAGTCAACATGGACAACTTTACTCTGCGCGGACGCAATCGCGAAGGACGGATATCTATTTAATAGGCCACTCTCACCCCGTTACTCCTGTAAACCAGGATCGACAATGGTGTCCAACAATGACGCCGAGTTTTGACCCTCGACAAAATCCCGAGTGAAGTGGTCTAGTAACCGACATGAATCGAAAGAAAGAAAGAATACGAGGAGTTGGAAGAAGATTATCGACTTGCAAAGCGGGATCAAAAATAACTATACTGATTGAAAGCGGAGAACGGCTACTTGGGCGAAAATTGATTTTGGTCAAGTTAACTGTTGATATTCTCTAACTTACCTAGTTATCCTTGCGAAGCATACGCTCTTGTATGGTGATAAACTGTAATGGAAATGTTGGACTCTACTTGCCAAACAAAGGCTCATATAATAGTGTTGTAGCGTCCGCCGATTTATCTCATGGCACGATCGCATCGACCGAATATATGGACATTCGCTCGCCAGTGTTAAAATATATTATGTATACGATGTTGCTTGCTGGGTGGAATGCTGCATTCAAAAATATAAAAAGTCTGCCAGACTGTTTTAAATTAGGGCAGCATGAGTGGAGCCATTAACCAGATTACAATTTTCGTTTCCTTTTATACTTTACACTGAAAAATATAAGTTGGTAGATGAAATTAATGCATTCGAATTTAATGAGCGTGTTGTCGATTCTGTTTTATTGTGATGATGTCGGTGGAATTTAATACATCCTGTTCATCTTTCCAGAGTGCATGCATTTCGAAATAAAATAGTGAAACATGACCTTTAAAGTCCAGTGTCAGCAAAGTGAAGGCACCTAATACCTAATGAAGTCCAAAGTCTTAATAAGTGCAAACTTAAAAGTTTTTTGTAAGTGTGCGTGCATGTAACACGTAACATAGCATTATCACTTATTAGAATTTTCTTTGTTCCAGTTTTGACCGGGAACAACCCTTCACATTCCAAATTGGCGTCGGCCAGGTCATCAAGGGTTGGGACCAGGGGCTGCTCGACATGTGCGTTGGTGAGTGACAGTATCATACCCTATTGCTAATTGCATAGTGTTTTCACGAGCAACTGAAATTGCCCAATCCAGCCGAGCGGCCTACGCTCGAATACTGCGCCAAGTGAGGCCCAGGGAAACCCTTCAATGCCTAAAACTGGGAAACTGACAGATCTGTCAGTTTCCCAGAATTTTATGCAATTGATGGAAAACTGACCAGTGCACAAAACTGGCGTTTGGCGAATTAGGGAAATTAGTTAGTGGTGTCCCGAGTCCCGTCTCGTGTTTGCGATTTACAAACCGAACTGGTAATACTTAATGGTTAAATGAATACTGCGGCAGTTTAATTTATAAGTGGTTATTGGGAATTTCCAATTGGTTTCCTGTAATTCGCATCGCATTAGGTATTAACATGAGGAAGATATTAATAAGCATACTAAATAATATTATATGTAAATTAAAACATCTACATTGGGTTGGTTGATCACTTAGACCACGGTATGCCAGTGGGTTTCTATCCAAAGAATTTAGAATACATTCTGTTAATGCACGCTCTTGCACTTTTCCAGGCGAGAGGCGTAAACTGACGATCCCATCGTCCCTCGGCTACGGCGAGCGCGGGGCCGGCAACGTGATCCCCCCCCACGCGACCCTCCACTTCGTCGTCGAGCTGATCAACATCGGCGACTCGCCCCCCACCACCAACGTGTTCAAGGAAATCGACGCAGATAAGGACAACATGTTGTCCCGCGAAGAAGTGAGTATAGAGTTAGCGTTCCGAGCGATGGACACGAACGGGGACGGGGAGCTAGCGCGTGAGGAGGTCAGTCCCGTTGTCACTGGTGGAGGTTGCTATGGGCTGCCGATGAGGTTATTAACACGCGATCCTGATTCTGTACAAATCTAAATCCGGCTTTACACTCGGTCCGCGAACACATTATTTCTCTGGGTGACATTGGCCGTTTGGGTTGGTCGCCCGCGCACTGACCCCGCCCACTTTTGTCGCGAAAATATCGAAAATTATTAATTGTGACATGAAAAACGATTGTGTCACAAAATCCGACAACTGTTTTAGGTATTAAGTAAGTATAAAACAAAAGTTTTTGGTAAAAAACAAATTAAAAATTCCAAGCCGTTTGGAACAAGATAGAAATTTAAAGTGGAAAACAGCTTCACTTTTATTTTTCCCATAGTAAATAGCAAACAGCACTTTTTCCTACTATGAATTTAAAGATTGAAAATGTGTGTGAAATCAAAGACGAGATACCTAGCCTCCAAACATGCAATTTTCTTCAGTAATCGCCTTAACACGGCGAGAACAATTTCCTGGGCCTTCGCGGCGCGAGTGTAAAGCCGCCTTAAGAAATGATTAACACTAAAACCACCGAATACTCAAACGCGCCATACAAAAATATCAGATAACGAAGTCTTGAACAGCTTCAGATTTAAAAAAGCCTAAAAATTGAACAGCGTTTCCGTATTCGGCTGTATTGCCTACTAGTAGATATTAGAGAATATTTTGCATGTACAGTCCTGACTGTGTAGAAATAGGGTATTTATTGTGCTCATGTAAAGTACGTTTTTTTATACTTGTCCTATTTGGTAAGCAAAGATGGCGTCCAGGGGGGCGACTGCGTAACTTTTTTGTCAATGTTTCAATTGGTTTCGTTCATCCTGTGTTAATTATATACGAAACCATTGAAACATTGACAAAAATGTTACGCAATCGCCCCGCTGGACGCCATCTTTGCTTACCAAATAGGACAAGTATAAAAAAACGTACTATAGAGAATGCAAGAATTGGAATCCAATTATTTTTCTTTTCCTATGAATGCTTTGTAAAATAATTAAGGCTCAAAATGGCGACATTAAAATTTCCAAATTATTAGACGTGTCTACAACATGCACATGCCGCGCGAGGCTGCTCACCCACATGCCTCGCGAAGCACGACGTTTGCCTCAGTCGCATGCCGCGCGAGGCAAATGGCGAGGCAACTGACACTCTAGACAGGGAAAGGTATACCCGATCAATCAGTTTGACACGTTTGACATCGTTCTGTCTCACGACTGCCAAACTAGACGAGGCAAATGTGAGTGCTCAGGTGAGGCAGGGCGCGCATTTGCCTCACGTGAGGCAAGTCAAACTTGGCGAGGAAAATTTTCCTCGCGCGGCATGTGACACTTCTGGACGTAGCTAATGGCGGCGTCTTCATCAGGCGCATGCCTCGCGCGAGCACTCACTTTTGACGTCGGAACGCATAGACGTAATGTCATAATATGAGTGCTCGGGTGAGGCATGCGCGCCATATGGACACATCTATTGATGAATCCTGCAGGCCGATTGCGTAACTTTTTCGTCAATGTTTCAATTGGATCCGTTGATACCGTGTTGCTTTTGAAATCCGAATGAGTCTGGACTTCACTCTTCCCGATTTCAAACAATTTCAATTGAAAAAGCAACACGGGATGAACGAACCCAATTGAAACATTGACGAAAAAGTTACGCAATCGGCTTGTAGATAATAAAATAACCTTCCTTCCGGGGCAGTCGGGTAAAAAGAACACTACCTAATACCTTATTAGGTAGGTACTATTAAATTATTCTGTGTCACTATTTCCGCGATGGAATAGATTTCATGAAAATCGCTTTATACTCCTATTTCCCCGTTTCTCCTCTCTCCATTTAACAAAGACCTTTGCTGCACAATAATATGATTATGATGGAAATTTGTCGAGCAAAAAATGCGATCCTTTTTGTATTAAGCCTTATATTATTTTAGCTTATTATTTGTCTAGCTGAGCTGATTGAAAACAATTAGCTGTAAACTAAAATCGTAATCACTTTATTTGGCATTCGTGTCATAATGTAAATATGTATAATCATGTATACAGGGTGAGTTTTTCAAGTGTGCGTGGATGGCCAAGTCCGAAACTATGATAACACCAACACTTTCCTGAAGTTTGCCGTATGTCATTACTTCCCAGAATTCGTTCCCTATTATAGTATTACACTATTCGATAGTATCCTATACTATCGAATAGTGTAACAATACAGTGAGTGGTTTTTTTTTCAAAATCATCTAGATCGATTCCTGGCTACGAATATTATTTTTTCAAAAATCCAATAATGCACTTTTAGTTTTCATCAAAATCAGCCCCGAGACTCCTTTGAGTACTTTTCGCTATTCCTCATAGTTCCGGATTTGGCCATCCACCCACACTTAAATAATTCACCTGTATAGTAATGGTGCTAATTCTGCACCAGTTAACTTGACTAAACTAAATGTCGTGTCATTTTCGTCGTAATTGTGGTAAAGTTTAAGAAAGTAAGTGCGTCTACAAGAACCGAGCGGTGCGCCCGAGCAGTCAGTTCTGACGTCTGACCACGTAAAAATACCGATATAGCCATCTGATTGCTCGGCGCGGCTGATCGCTGATTGTAAACGCGGCCATACGCATTTATTTTAATATGTGACAAATGTGCATTTAAAATTTGCGAACACTTGTGTGACTACTTATTCATAACTTCATTTTTTCTTGGTCTACAGGTTAGCGAATATTTGAAGAAGCAAATGGTGCCCTCCGAAGGCGCTGAGATGAGCGATGACATCAAGCAGATGCTGGAGAGCC
Source organism: Drymonia ruficornis (assembly GCA_947859195.1). NCBI lineage: Eukaryota > Metazoa > Arthropoda > Insecta > Lepidoptera > Notodontidae > Drymonia > Drymonia ruficornis. The sequence continues at coordinate 4,248,354 of OX401907.1, forward strand.
ACGACAAACTCGTCGAGGAGATATTCCAACACGAGGACAAGGACAAGAATGGATTCATCAGTCACGAGGAGTTCTCAGGGCCGAAACACGACGAACTCTAGATTAATTAAGCTAGCAACACCCACTCCCTAGCACTATAATAAATCGAATTCTAAAATGGGCTCAAAATCGGGAGTCGGGATATAAGACTTATGTGCAAGTGTTTACACGTAAATAGACATTATGTAATTGTCACAAACCGCGGTCCACAGATCGACTATACTATACCACGGCCAACAAGAGCGATACGAAAGTGTAATAATCTAATAATGTTCGAGCTCAAGTCGGTTCCTGCCGGGGTCGGAAACATTCGAGCTGCCGTTTCATAATCGTGGTTCATTCTGCGTCGGAAAGCGTTATTTTAATTTTAATTAAATATAAATGAAGGCGCAACGTTAATAACAACTACCTAGTTTAATTAAATAATCTGTTCATTTTCGTATCACTTCTCGTTGGCTGTGGTTTAGCTGGATCCGATCTAATAATGTTTAGATAGTAAGAGTATGTGAGAGTCATTATAAAAGTTATGTTGTGTCTTTTGTACTTAGTTTATTTACTTATGTTGTTGGTATCGAGGTGTTCGTTATTTAGGATAGTAATACCTATTATGTATGATATATTATTTTATTGTGAAATTAATTCTCGCATAATAATTATTTTGTTTTATATTTATTCACAATGCCATGTCACCATTCATATGTAACATTTTAATCTTAAATCTGAATTATGTAAACTGATAGGTCCCCTACCCATTATGTGAATCCAATTTTCTTACAATCATTAAATCTTATAGATTTGGTATCTGGTAAATGTAGGTAAATACCTAGGTACTACCTAAAAATCGTTGTGTCAATTTTAACCCTACCAATAGGTAGGTATACCTATATAAGTTTGTGAAAATCCTATTATACCTAGTATTTCAAAAGTACGAAATAATAATGAAACTAAATATTATACGGTAGCTGATATGTAAAGTAAACTTCAGTAAAGACAGACTGAGTTATGAGCCTTGGAATATTTGTGACAACTTTTGTGTTACGGTCTTAGAAAACATCAAATGGTGTTCCATTTTGGAGTTATTCACGAATAACGTTTGGAAATATATTTCTAGAATTTATTCGTGAATAACTCCAAAATAGCTGCAGGCACAAATATAAATTTTTTGCCACATTGACATGAGGTGGATCACTAATTATCTTTGATTGGACCAACCAGTAGGAGAAAAGCATGGTGCTGGATTACGCACACGTACCTACCTATTATTTTCGCACTTTTGAAATACCCCAGTATTCACCTATCTATTTTTATATTTGGATAACATTGGACGGTACTTACATTTTAAGGTATGCAATCTATGTACCATAGCATACATAAGTACATGTTATATATTACATAGATAACAGCCAATAACAGTTTGTGGGTACGTCGTGAAAGACAACGATAAATTCTGTTTGTACTACATTCGCAATGGTTTAATAAAATATATTATATCTTACTGAGATTTTCTTTAACTTACCCATAGCCATTGACAGGCTACACTTATCGCGCTTATTTTGGCAACATTAATGGGATGTCCATGGTCTAGCGCGTTAGGAGTATTTTTAGGGTTCCGTAGCCAAAGGGTGCCAACGGGACCCTATTATTAAGCCTAAGCTGTCCGTCTGTCTGTCAGTAATAGTTAGAGACTTGAAATGTTTACAGAATGTGTATTTCTGTGGCCGCTACAACAACAAATACTAAAAATAAAATAAATTTTAAAAATAAAGGGTGTCCCCATGCAAGAAACTTGACGTTGACGTCTGACGACTTATGACGTTTTTATTCTACGGTCGTACGGAACCCTTTTTGTGCGAGTCCGATATGCACTTGGCCGGTTTTTTTCTATGGTCTAGCTAGCGACATTTGTTTCGGGTTAGATGACAACACTGTTCAGGGGCGCCGACTCCGTGGGTGCACGGGGGCTCCAGCATCCACGATAGCCAAATAGTGTGTGCAGAGCACTCATGACCACCGACATAAAAATTAGCAATATTTCTGCAACCTCTACCGTTCGCACGTTTCAATTGATTTATTTAGATTGAACAATGTTTACTGTAACTTCCAATTAAAAAGCTGAATTTTAAGTAAGTATATTTTCAAGGTTTTTTGGGATTCTAAGTTAATTACTATATGTTCCTAAATGTGCGTGAGTGTGGTTATTCGAACAAAAGTGGTGAAACATGATTTTCGGGTCCCCGAGAAGTCTGGTAATTTGTCAGTAAAGTATCCGCCACTTAACTAATAGGGTTTGGGGGGGGGGGGGGTAGAATTAGGTTGTGATGGGATGTTCTCGTGAACATTCTCACCCTTGGAAACTTACTCGTGAGAATTTTTGAGAATCTTATATTTTGGGTGACGTTATCCTAACTTTCAATCTTAAAAACAATTAAAACCATCATACTTGCATGTTTAATGAGGTTTATGCCAAGTTTAACTTCAGAAGATAAATTCTCGAAAATTCTCACGAGTAAGTTTCCGAGGGTGAGAATGTTCTCGAGAACACATCCCATCACTAGAATTATACTGAGGTTAGGGGACCGTAAAATATACAAAAACTCTGTACGGAGTTGCCAGACTGTACGATAATTATGGACGCGTACGATAATTTGGCCACCAGTACGATCTACGATAATGGATGTTTAAAATAAATACATTATGTTAAGCGTGCGACAATAATTTAATGGGGCCAAAAATTCAGCTCACCTGATTGATGTCACTTGATTGAAGTGAGGTATTTTTATCTTTAACTTGACTTCTATCAGTGGCAGTCATTACAAATAGATACGTATTAAATATCGCGCGATCCGAAGGAAAATACTGCAAAAAATACACAACAAAATTACGTTGTATGATAATTTCAAGGATAATTACGCGAAATATTTCAATTTTGATGGGAAAATGGGATAATTTGAACATTTAGAGACCGGTGTGAAGTTGGCGGCCTAAAGTTGGCGGCCTTTATAACTCGACAAAATTCAAGTGTTCATAATTTTTTTAAACAGAAAAGCAAATATTACTTTGAAATGAGGAAAAACGGAAAACTACAGCATCCTAGGTGGAAACTTTTATAAAGAAAAACCATTTTTGAACGGTTTTCTTACAATTATTTGCGATTCGATGCGTTTCGATGGATTTCTCAACCACTTTTACAAGACCGATTCTCAAGAAACGTTTCACATCGATACAGTCCCCATGAAAATATAATATCACGGTAGTGTAAACCTTCGATCTTCAAATCCTGATGCTGCAGGGGTACTGCCCGCCTAAACGGTGAGTCTGTACGAAAATATGATTCTGAATTAGTAATGTGGGTATCAAGCAGAAAGTACGACCGGCCACTCTGAGCTCCAACTCCTGACTCTTGATGCTGCAGAAATACTAACAACTAAAATAACGAGACTTAGGCTAGGAGTTGTGGATCTGGAAACAACCTGCAGCCGAAAATGTTGTTAATTTTTCGGTCTAGTCTCTTTTCAACCAACAAGGACGGCATGGAAGGAGATTTTTGAGGTGTCGCTGGAAAGCTATTAAGTCAAGGAACACGCCTGCATTAGTCACAAAGTGATACGAGACCTAGTTTGGAAGTTATGCATCTGGAAACAACCTGCAGCCGAAAATTTTAATAATTTTTGGGTCCAGTCTCTTTTCAACCCACAAGGACGGCATGGAAGGAGATTTTTGAGATGTCGCTGGAAAGCTATTGAGTTAAGGCACAAGCATGCATTAGTCAGAAAGTGATACGAGACCTAGTTTGGGAGTTATGCATCTGGAAACATCCTGCAACCGAAAATTTTGTAAATTTTTCGATCTAGTCTCTTTTCAACCCACAAGGACGGCATGGAAGGAGATTTTTGAGGTGTCGGTGGAAAGCTATTGAGTTAAGGAACACGCCTGCATTAATCACAAAGTGATACGAGACCTAGTTTGGGAGTTGTGCATCTGGAAATAACCTGCAGCCGAAAATTTTGTAAAGTTTTCAGTCTAGTCTCTTTTCAACCCACAAGGACGGCATGGAAGGAGATTTTTGAGCTGTCGGTGGAAAGCTATTGAGTTAAGGCACAAGCCTGCATTAGTCAGAAAGTGATACGAGACCTAGTTTGGGAGTTATGCATCTGGAAACATCCTGCAACCGAAAATTTTGTAAATTTTTCGATCTAGTCTCTTTTCAACCCACAAGGACGGCATGGAAGGAGATTTTTGAGGTGTCGGTGGAAAGCTATTGAGTTAAGGAAAACGCCTGCATTAGTCACAAAGTGATACGAGACCTAGTTTGGGAGTTATGCACCTGGAAACAACCTGCAGCCGAAAATTTTAATAATTTTTGGGTCCAGTCTCTTTTCAACCCACAAGGACGGCATGGAAGGAGATTTTCGAGGTGTCGCTAGAAAGCTATTGAGTTAAGGAACACGCCTGCATTAATCACAAAGTGATACGAGACCTAGTTTGGGAGTTGTGCATCTGGAAATAACCTGCAGCCGAAAATTTTGTAAAGTTTTCAGTCTAGTCTCTTTTCAACCCACAAGGACGGCATGGAAGGAGATTTTTGAGGTGTCGATGTAAAGCTATTGAGTCAAGGAAAACGCCTGCATTAGTCACAAAGTGATACGAGACCTAGTTTGGGAGTTATGCACCTGGAAACAACCTGCAGCCGAAAATTTTTATAATTTTTGGGTCCAGTCTCTTTTCAACCCACAAGGACGGCATGGAAGGAGATTTTTGAGATGTCGCTGGAAAGCTATTGAGTTAAGGCACAAGCCTGCATTAGTTACAAAGTGATACGAGACCTAGTTTGGGAGTTGTGCATCTGGAAACAACCTGCAGCCGAAAATTGTGTAAATTTTTCGATCTAGTCTTTTTTCAACCCACAAGGACGGCATGGAAGGAGATTTTTGAGGTGTCGCTAGAAAGCTATTGAGTTAAGGAACACGCCTGCATTAATCACAAAGTGATACGAGACCTAGTTTGGGAGTTGTGCATCTGGAAATAACCTGCAGCCGAAAATTTTGTAAAGTTTTCAGTCTAGTCTCTTTTCAACCCACAAGGACGGCATGGAAGGAGATTTTTGAGGTGTCGGTGGAAAGCTATTGAGTCAAGGAAAACGCCTGCATTAGTCACAAAGTGATACGAGACCTAGTTTGGGAGTTATGCACCTGGAAACAACCTGCAGCCGAAAATTTTAATAATTTTTGGGTCCAGTCTCTTTTCAACCCACAAGGACGGCATGGAAGGAGATTTTTGAGGTGTCGCTAGAAAGCTATTGAGTTAAGGAACACGCCTGCATTAATCACAAAGTGATACGAGACCTAGTTTGGGAGTTGTGCATCTGGAAATAACCTGCAGCCGAAAATTTTGTAAAGTTTTCAGTCTAGTCTCTTTTCAACCCACAAGGACGGCATGGAAGGAGATTTTTGAGATGTCGCTGGAAAGCTATTGAGTTAAGGCACAAGCCTGCATTAGTTACAAAGTGATACGAGACCTAGTTTGGGAGTTGTGCATCTGGAAACAACCTGCAGCCGAAAATTGTGTAAATTTTTCGATCTAGTCGTTTTTCAACCCACAAGGACGGCATGGAAGGAGATTTTTGAGGGGTCGCTGGAAAGCTATTGAGTTAAGGAACTCGCCTGCATTAGTCACAAAGTGATACGAGACCTAGTTTGGAAATTGTTCATCTGGAAAAAACCTGCAGCCGAAAATTTTCATAATTTTTGGGTCCAGTCTCTTTTCAACCCACAAGGACGGCATGGAAGGAGATTTTTCAGATGTCGCTGGAAAGCTATTGAGTTAAGGAATAAGCCTGCATTAGCCACAAAGTGATACGAGACCTAGTTTGGAAGTTGTGCATCTGGAAACAACCTGTAGCCGAAAATTTTGTAAATTTTTCGATCTAGTCGTTTTTCAACCCACAAGGACGGCATGGAAGGAGATTTTTGAGGGGTCGCTGGAAAGCTATTGAGTTAAGGAACTCGCCTACATTAGTCACAAAGTGATACGAGACCTAGTTTGGATGTTGTGCATCTGGAAACAACCTGCAGCCGAAAATTTTAATAATTTTTGGGTCCAGTCTCTGTTCAACCCACAAGGACGGCATGGAATGAGATTTTTGAGGTGTCGGTGGAAAGCTATTGAGATAAGGAACAAGCCTGCATTAGTTACAAAGTGATACGAGACCTAGTTTGGGAGTTGTGCATCTGGAAACAACCTGCAGCCGAAAATTTTGTAAATTTTTCGATCTAGTCGTTTTTCAACCCACAAGGACGGCATGGAAGGAGATTTTTGAGGTGTCGCTGGAAAGCTATTGAGTTAAGGAACTCGCCTGCATTAGTCACAAAGTGATACGAGACCGAGTTTGGATGTTGTGCATCTGGAAACAACCTGCAGCCGAAAATTTTAATAATTTTTGGGTCCAGTCTCTGTTCAACCCACAAGGACGGCATGGAAGGAGATTTTTGAGGTGTCGGTGGAAAGCTATTGAGATAAGGAACAAGCCTGCATTAATCACAAAGTGATACGAGACCTAGTTTGGGAGTTGTGCATCTGGAAACAACCTGCAGCCGAAAATTTTGTAAAGTTTTCAGTCTAGTCTCTTTTCAACCAACAAGGACGGCATGGAAGGAGATTTTTGCAGTGTCGGTGGAAAGCTATTGAGATAAGGTACACGCCTGCATAAGTCACAAAATGATACGAGAGTTATTTTCAGAGTTACGATTCCAGACATTTCCAGCGGCCTATATTTTTACACCTTTTTCAAGCCAGACAACCCCCAAGGACGGCATGGAAGGAGTATCTTAAGGTGTCTTGTGAAAGCTCCTGAGTCAGTAAACAAGCCTACATAAGTCACAAAGTGATACGAGACCTACTTTCAGAATTATGAGTCTAGACATTTCCAGCGGCCTATTTTTGGTGGTATTGCGTTGAAGTCTTTTTAATAAATGAATAATTGTTCAGTCCAGCCTGTATAAGACCCCGAAGAACGGCATGGAAGAATCATTTTTTGGTGTCTTTTGATAGCTCTTGAGTTGAGAAACATGCCTACATTAGTCACAAAGTGATACGAGACCTAGGTTGGGAGTTGTGCATCTGGAAACAACCAGCAGCCGATAATTTTGATAACTTTTCGGTGTAACCTCGATAAAACCACCAAGAACGGCATGGAAGGAGATTTTTGAGGTGTCGGAGGAAAGCTCTTGAGTTAAGAAATACGGCTACATTAGTCGCAAAGTGATACGAAACTTATTTAACCGACTTCAAAAAAAGAAGGATGTTCTATGTTCGGCTGTATGTATGTTTTTTTTTTATATGTATGTTCACCGATTTCTCCGGCATTTATGAACCGATTTGAAAAAATATTTTGTTGTTCAGTAGATCGTTTATCGATTTATGAATCAATTTTTCTTTTTAAACTGTTATTTGGTAGGTGACTAAGTCGTTTTGGTCCCGTAAAAAAATCATTTCGGAAATCTACCCCCAAAGGGGGAAACTAGGGGTAGAAGTACGGTAGAAAAATATATTTGTGTCCGATTGACTTGAAACTTAGTATGTATACTCCATATAATAAATTAAGAAACTTTTGTTTAGGAATCTTGGAAAGGTCACCCCCAAAGGGGTAATTTGGGGTAATTTGGGGTGGGGGGTTTTTTATTTTATTCTTTCCTATTCTTTATTATATTATAATTTATATGATGTATTATATACCTAATATATATTTCGCACGTACGTCTTTTACTTGTTTATTTCATTAGATTTATTTTGTTACATTTATTTATTTTCTATTGGGTAGCCAGTGCTTTGTACGTATGACCCATTGAGGAGGGTTTGGCTGAAAATCAGCGCTGGGGGGTCTCGGTCCCCTCAATTCCAGCCAGATTCCTTTTCAGCACAGTTCGCATTGACTTCTTTTTATTTTTGTTTTTGTTTTATTTGTTTATGTTCTATGTCTTGCGTGTTGTGTCGAAAAAATGTTTTTTCTTTCTTTCTTTCTTTCATAAAGTTTGTATGGCGCCACTAAAAATCATGAAATAAAATTATTTTTATAAAAAATAAAAACCGACTTCAAAAAAACCTGGAGCACTAAAAAGCCTGAAATAATATTTCTATTACCACCACTGCCTACCTCATCTTCCATGCCATCCTTGGGGGTTGTCTGACCTGACAAAAGTGTACAAATTTAGGCCGCTGGAAACGTCTGGACTCGTAACTCTGAAAATAAGTCTCATATCACTTTGTGACTAATGTAGCCGTATTCCTTAACTCAAGAGCTTTTCACTGACATCTCAAAAATCTCCTTCCATGCCGTCCTTGGGGGTTGTCTGACCTGAAAAAAGTGTAAAAATTTTGGCCGCTGGAAACGTCTGGACTCGTAACTCTGAAAATAAGTGTCGTATCACTTTGTGACTAATGTAGCCGTATTCTCTAACTCAAGAGCTTTTCACCGACATTTCAAAAATCTCCTTCCATGCCGTCCTTGGGGGTTGTCTGACCTGAAAAAGGTGTAAAAATTTTGGCCGCTGGAAATGTCTGGACTCGTAACTCTGAAAATAAGTCTCGTATCACTTTGTGACTTATGTAGCCGTATGCCTTAACTCAAGGGCTTTCCACCGACACCTCAAAAATCTCCTTCCATGCCGTCCTTGGGGGTTGTCTGACCTGACAAAAGTGTAAAAATTTAGGCCGCTGGAAACGTCTGGACTCCTAACGTTGAAAATAAGCCTCGTATCACTTTGTGACTAATGTAGCCGTATTCCTTAACTCAAGAGCTTTTCACTGACATCTCAAAAATCTCCTTCCATGCCGTCCTTGGGGGTTGTCTGACCTGAAAAAGGTGTAAAAATTTTGCCCGCTGGAAATGTCTGGACTCGTAACTCTGAAAATAAGTCTCGTATCACTTTGTGACTTATGTAGCCGTATGCCTTAACTCAAGGGCTTTCCACCGACACCTCAAAAATCTCCTTCCATGCCGTCCTTGGGGGTTGTCTGACCTGAAAAAGGTGTAAAAATTTTGGCCGCTGGAAATGTCTGGACTCGTAACTCTGAAAATAAGCCTCGTATCACTTTGTGACTAATGTAGCCGTATTCCTTAACTCAAGAGCTTTTCACTGACATCTCAAAAATCTCCTTCCATGCCGTCCTTGGGGGTTGTCTGACCTGAAAAAGGTGTAAAAATTTTGGCCGCTGGAAATGTCTGGACTTGTAACTCTGAAAATAAGTCTCGTATCACTTTGTGACTTATGTAGCCGTATGCCTTAACTCAAGGGATTTCCACCGACACCTCAAAAATCTCCTTCCATGCCGTCCTTGGTGGTTTTATAGAGGTTAGACCGAAAAGTTATCAACATTTTCGGCTGCGGGTTGTTTCCAGATGCACAACTCCCAAACTAGGTCTCGTATCACTTTGTGACTTATGTAGGCGCGTTCCTTGTTTCAAGAGCTTTCCAACGACACCTCGGAAAATTCCTTCCATGCCGTTCTTGGGAGTCGTATGGAGGCAAGACCGAAAAGATGTTTATTCATTAGAAAGACTTCAACGCAATCCTGCCTAAAAAAGGCCGCTGGATATGTCTAGACTCGTTATTCTGAAAGTAAGTCTCGTATCACTTTGTGACTAATGTAGCCGTATTCCTTAACTCAAGGGCTTTCCACCGACACCTCAAAAATCTCCTTCCATGCCGTCCTTGGGGGTTGTCTGACCTGACAAAAGTGTAAAAATTTAGGCCGCTGGAAACGTCTGGACTCCTAACGTTGAAAATAAGCCTCGTATCACTTTGTGACTAATGTAGCCGTATTCCTTAACTCAAGAGCTTTTCACTGACATCTCAAAAATCTCCTTCCATGCCGTCCTTGGGGGTTGTCTGACCTGAAAAAGGTGTAAAAATTTTGGCCGCTGGAAATGTCTGGACTCGTAACTCTGAAAATAAGTCTCGTATCACTTTGTGACTTATGTAGCCGTATGCCTTAACTCAAGGGCTTTCCACCGACACCTCAAAAATCTCCTTCCATGCCGTCCTTGGGGGTTGTCTGACCTGAGAAAGGTGTAAAAATTTTGGCCGCTGGAAATGTCTGGACTCGTAACTCTGAAAATAAGCCTCGTATCACTTTGTGACTAATGTAGCCGTATTCCTTAACTCAAGAGCTTTTCACTGACATCTCAAAAATCTCCTTCCATGCCGTCCTTGGGGGTTGTCTGACCTGAAAAAGGTGTAAAAATTTTGGCCGCTGGAAATGTCTGGACTCGTAACTCTGAAAATAAGTCTCGTATCACTTTGTGACTTATGTAGCCGTATGCCTTAACTCAAGGGCTTTCCACCGACACCTCAAAAATCTCCTTCCATGCCGTCCTTGGGGGTTGTCTGACCTGACAAAAGTGTAAAAATTTAGGCCGCTGGAAACGTCTGGACTCCTAACGTTGAAAATAAGCCTCGTATCACTTTGTGACTAATGTAGCCGTATTCCTTAACTCAAGAGCTTTTCACTGACATCTCAAAAATCTCCTTCCATGCCGTCCTTGGGGGTTGTCTGACCTGAAAAAGGTGTAAAAATTTTGGCCGCTGGAAATGTCTGTACTCGTAACTCTGAAAATAAGTCTCGTATCACTTTGTGACTTATGTAGCCGTATGCCTTAACTCAAGGGCTTTCCACCGACACCTCAAAAATCTCCTTCCATGCCGTCCTTGGGGGTTGTCTGACCTGACAAAAGTGTAAAAATTTAGGCCGCTGGAAACGTCTGGACTCCTAACGTTGAAAATAAGCCTCGTATCACTTTGTGACTAATGTAGCCGTATTCCTTAACTCAAGAGCTTTTCACTGACATCTCAAAAATCTCCTTCCATGCCGTCCTTGGGGGTTGTCTGACCTGAAAAAGGTGTAAAAATTTTGGCCGCTGGAAATGTCTGGACTCGTAACTCTGAAAATAAGTCTCGTATCACTTTGTGACTTATGTAGCCGTATGCCTTAACTCAAGGGCTTTCCACCGACACCTCAAAAATCTCCTTCCATGCCGTCCTTGGGGGTTGTCTGACCTGACAAAAGTGTAAAGATTTAGGCCGCTGGAAACGTCTGGACTCCTAACGTTGAAAATAAGCCTCGTATCACTTTGTGACTAATGTAGCCGTATTCCTTAACTCAAGAGCTTTTCACTGACATCTCAAAAATCTCCTTCCATGCCGTCCTTGGGGGTTGTCTGACCTGAAAAAGGTGTAAAAATTTTGGCCGCTGGAAATGTCTGGACTCGTAACTCTGAAAATAAGTCTCGTATCACTTTGTGACTTATGTAGCCGTATGCCTTAACTCAAGGGCTTTCCACCGACACCTCAAAAATCTCCTTCCATGCCGTCCTTGGGGGTTGTCTGACCTGACAAAAGTGTAAAAATTTAGGCCGCTGGAAACGTCTGGACTCCTAACGTTGAAAATAAGCCTCGTATCACTTTCTGACTAATGTAGCCGTATTCCTTAACTCAAGAGCTTTTCACTGACATCTCAAAAATCTCCTTCCATGCCGTCCTTGGGGGTTGTCTGACCTGACAAAAGTGTAAAAATTTTGGCCGCTGAAAATGTCTGGACTCGTAACTCTGAAAATAAGTCTCGTATCACTTTGTGAGTAATGTAGCCGTATTCCCTAACTCAAGAGCTTTTCACCGACATCTCAAAAATCTCCTTCCATGCCGTCCTTGGGCGTTGTCTGACCTGAAAAAGGTGTAAAAATTTTGCCCGCTGGAAATGTCTGGACTCGTAACTCTGAAAATAAGTCTCGTATCACTTTGTGACTAATGTAGCCGTATTCCTTAACTCAAGAGCTTTTCAGCGACTCCTCAAAAATCTCCTTCCATGCCGTCCTTGGGGCTTTTATAGAGGTGAGACCGAAAAGTTTGCAAAATTTTCGGCTGCAGGTTGTTTCGAGATGCACAACTCCCAAACTAGGTCTCGTATCACTTTATGACTAATGCAGGCGTATTTCTTAACTCAAGAGCTTGCTACGGACACCTCAAAAATTTCCTTCCATGCCGTCCTTGGGGGTTTTATAGAGGTTAGACCGAAAAGTTGTCAAAATCTTCGGCTGCGGATTGTTTCCAGATCCACAACTCCTAACCTAGGTCTCGTAGGTCAGGACTCGTTATTTTACTTGGTACCATTCCTGCAGCATCAAGAGTCAGGAGTTGGAGCTCGGAGTGGCCGTTCGTAGTTTCTGCTTGATACCTACATTACTAATTCAGAATAATATTTTCGTACAGACTCACCGTTTAGGCGGGCAGTACCCCTGCAGCATCAGGATTTGAAGGTAGAAGGTTTATACTACCGTGATATTATATTGTCATGGGGACTGTATCCATGTGCAACGTTTCATGTGAATCGGTCATGTAAAAGTGGTTGAGAAATCCATCGAAATATTTGAAGCAAATAATTGTAAGAAAACCGTTCAAAAATGGTTTTTCTTTATACATTTTCCAACCTAGGATGCTGCAGTTTTCCTTTTTTCCTTATTTCAAAGTATTAAGAGCGTTTCTGTTTAAAAAATATGAACACTTTAATTTTGTCGGGTTATAAAGGCCGCCAACTTTAGGCCGCCAACTTCACACCGGTCATTTAGAGCTAGCAGCACTTTATCTCTGCCTGTCATAATAAAGAATCAATGTGATGGATGTGGTGAATACAAAATAAAGATTATTATCACTGTCGCTTCGGTCGCTCGCAGTTTGCAGCGCCAGCGGCAAAGAGTATAGTAAGTGCCAGCGGCATATTCCAGTGGAGTAGAGCCTAGTGAGTGCCTCATTTCATAATACTTTGTGGTAATAATGTGTATGTGATATTTCCAACATGTTGTCTAATAAAAGTTTGGTGGCGGTATGTGCCATCGTATTCTGTTGCAACGTGGCCGTTATGGTGTTATTTGTTAAATACAATTCAGGCGAAAAATGTTACATTACTATTGACGAGCACCAGACGGCCCACGCTGTCATTCCGGACGATTTTCTTAGCGTCGGCATCGATACGTCCGAAATTCAAAATTACGATAAAATTGACTTCACGAAGTCGCGACTGCGGCAGTTGGCGCGAGCGTTGGCGCCGGCGCGGCTCCGGCTGGGCGGCACCATGTCTGAGAGACTCATTTTCAGTGAACACGACGTACCAGCTTCATGTAATCATTGCCCCAAACACGGCCACCGTAAATCGGTCTGTGCATCTGTCTCGAAGCTATGTTCCAAGTTTCTGCCATTCTTCATCATGACTGGCACTAAGTGGACCGAAATTAATGAGTTCTGCAATGCTACTAATATGAAGTTGTTATTCACTTTAAATGCCCTTCTGCGGGATGATCACGGCTGGAATGAACAAAATGCCAGAGAGCTGTTGGAGTACTCTAAACGGCATGAGTATGATATAGACTGGCAGCTGGGTAATGAGCCAAACTCTTTTCAACACGTCTTCAACGTCAGCCTGACTCCCAATAAGTTAGCTGATGATTTCCATAAGCTCCACAAACTACTCAATCACACAGGGTATAAGAACTCGCTTCTAGTCGGCCCTGATACGACTCGACCACAACCAAATCGCCCTTCTTGCCTAGAATATATGGAGGAGTTTTTGGTGAATGGTTCCAAACATATAAATGCCATATCATGGCATCAATATTATTTAAACGGTAGAACGGCTACTTTGGAAGATTTTTGGAATCCTGATACTTTTGATTTACTGAAAAAGCAAATACATTCCATGAGGAACCACACTAAAAAGTATAGGCATATGCCGATGTGGCTCAGTGAGACCAGCAGTGCGTACGGTGGAGGGGCACCGGGTTTATCAAATTCGTATGCTGGCAGCCCACTGTGGATGGATAAATTAGGACTTGCATCGAAGTATAACATCACAACAGTGGTGAGGCAAAGTTTTATTGGTGGTCATTATAGTTTGATTGATGATGAACTTGAACCTCTACCCGACTGGTGGCTGAGTATCCTGTTCAAAAAACTAGTCGGCAATAAAGTTTTGCATGTTCACTGCAAGTGTTCCCGTTTTCAAAGAATGTATGCTCACTGTGCTAATAGAAAATATACCAATGATACGTCCGCTGTTACGGTATATGCTGTCAACCTAGAGATGGCTAAAGTAACATTTTCATTGAATGGTACCGCCTTACATGGAGACAATTTGGTCATTGATGAATATATAATCAGCGCGCCGTCGAATAACAGGAGAACAAAGACTGTACTATTGAATGGCTGGCCCCTTTATTATGAATCCTCATTACCGGATATGGAACCTATACGTTTAAAATATGGCACTCACGTATCAATGCCGCCATACTCAATTGCTTTTTGGGTGATTAAAAACACTTCTATAAAAGCTTGTAAACCGAAACATCATTAATGCTTTACTCTACACTCTACAGCTTTACTATTTGATAAACATATATACAATTGACATTCCTATGGGAAATGTATTCATTTATACATAATAATATGTAATAGAACACAGGTGATGATTTTTTCCAATGGATCTTAAAATCTTGATCTTATACTTTTGCATTTATTTTATTTGGCTTTAAGATTCATTTTATCATATATCACAGAATTTTCTTATTCATATTTCGTATTTAAGTATAGTTAATTTTAGGATTATTATTGGTTCATTCTTAATTTAGTTAAGATGTTCATGTATAAGACAATAACAGCACATATGAAGTGTACCTAATGAAATATGAATATGTATGAATTGTTAACAATGTTTAAAAGTTATATAACATAATGTTGAAAGAATACACAACAATTTACTTGCCGCTTCCAATTTCCATATTTCTTATGATGCTCACAATAATGCTTAAGTGTTTACAATTAACAATTGTTTTCAAGTCCAGGATAACGATAATTGCTCTTGGCATGACATTGAACTAATTTAACTACTTAGGGGCAATCCATTAATTACGTCACACGTAAAGGGGTGGAGGGGGTCGACGAAATGTGACATTGTGTGACAAGGGGGTGGGAGGGGTCCTAAGTTTTGTGGCGTCACATTTAAAAATGGAATGTATCTAAGTATTAAAACCGAAATTTGAATTTTTTACGGAAAATGTTGAAAATTTCTGAAAATTATAAAAAATATGTGACGTCACACAGGGAGGATGGGGTCTCGCAAATGTGACCAGCTGTGACAAGGGGGAGAGGGGTCCAAAAATCATGAAATTCGTGTGACGTAATTAATGGATAGCCCCTTACTGTCACCATTTGATAAGACTTGAAACTTCTATGCACAAACTCGAATATTTATATCTGTACAAAGATGTATAAAACCTTTAGATGCGACTTACCGAGCTTATTTTTGCAACATGAATGCAAGGTAACTACCTGACTACCTGACTACCTTGCAGCTACACGCGCGCGCTCGCCAATTATTATATAGCTAATAACGCTCCAGAATATATTCATCTGGCGTATATGGCCTGTACTGTTTTATGACTGGCGCACATAGAGCACGGCATGGCATGGCATTTAATTTTTTATCAATCGAATTTAATACTTATCCAATCGAAATAAGGTATATATTTCAATGCTCGGTGATCGACCTCGGAGCATCGCGGAGCATTTTCTCGGTGCACCCGCCGGAGCACCTTATTATTGGATAAGTATTAAATTCGATTGATATAAATTAATATGCCATGCCATGCCGTGCTCAATGTGCGCCGGCCATTAAGAGCACTATTATTTGTGTATGTCAGGTCTATAATATAAAACGTCATTGTATCTATAGTATAGTGAAGAAATGTGCAACTAATTGTTATTGAACCCTATTTGTTCCTTATCCTGAAACTGGGACAGGTCAAGGTCTTGCGTCGCGTATTTATGTATCATAACTTTGACCTTTGGCGAGATATCTGTATTGCATAAGTAGGTCTAATGACGTATATTGGTTTGATGTAATATTAATAAGAGCTTGCATTTCGTATAACCAGTCTACAGGATGTCTTCGAAATCATTGGAAATAGGTACGTCTACATGTCCGAGCGCGTTTGACCACGTAGTCATAACGTCATATTTGATTTCTCGGGTGTGACTCGTTCGGGGCTTGTGGACGCGGCCAATTAAAACTAGAACCGGACATTAATGATAAATTTAATATAAATGTGGGTCACTATCATGATTTCCATTACTTGCTTATGTAATTACTAACATACTAAAACACTTGGTCGACAAAAATTCCTTGATATCTTCAGATTTATTTTTCACCATTCCGATTCGTTTTTTCTATAGGTACCTAGTGGCCCTAAAATATTCCGAATTATATTTGTACCTACATAGTTTCGAATAAGTACCTATTGCCAATGATTTAAAATTCACCTTGTATATGCAGCCCTAGCAATAACGACTACCTACTTACATAATAATATGGTAATATTTAGATCTCTTAAACCTTAGATAAGATTATGAATAATTACGTAAGTAACTACTTTAATTTATAATGATGTCATTATTACACGTGTTACGATTCAGAATCTTTTTATCTTAGTATTTGGTATGCTACATATATCTTTTAAAATGAGCCGCTGTTTTCTAACTATAATCTCAATTTACTATTGTGTATACATAATTCAGTCGAAGGCAAAGATGTGAATGTACTTTACAATTATTATTTGGCATCTATGTGGCATAGTCTTACCACAGAAATAGGTATCCAGTGTTATTTAAGACGTGGAACGTATTGAATATGGGTATTCAGTATTCGATTCTTATTCCAAATATATAAATATAGTACATTACTGCCACGGTCTGTAATGTGTGTGTTGTTGGACGCGTTGTTAATGGCCGAAAGCGCGGCGCAGCGCAGCTCCAGGCCTCCATACCGCGGTCAGCATTGCAACCCTTGATGGACAAGCTAAAATAAAATAAATAATTTATAGCGCCAATACGTCCCTCGTGTAACCTTACGCCCTGTATATAAAATATGTACTTAATTCTTGTAACTACTTGACAGTTCAATTCCTTCACATTACTGAAATGAATTTTAGAAACGTGAAGTATGTACATATTTTGCCCTTGACTGTACATAAGTATTTATTCTCCTACTTATCAATTTAATATGAACGTTTGGGTGGATTATTCTACTATGTTATGCGTAGTTTATGCATAACTACATATGTTATGCATATCTTCAGAGCCATTAAATCCATTTATATGTAATATAACGAGTTGATGTTATAATTGAAAGAATGCTGCCTAACATGAATCTGTATTATAGCTAAGAAGGCAACGCGTCTTATATGTGCCTAAACCTAATGCTATTTGCAAATAAGCTTTGGGATATCCCGAATATATTTATTACTAGGTACATATTTACATTAGCTTTGTGACTTATACAAAAAAGTTTTCAATTTACTACTCCACCAAGGCAACTAGAGAGCTGTCAAATGTGACATTACCCGCACGTCAAGGCGATGGCGGTGTGCGAGCGGGGGGGCGGGCGGGAAGCCGCAGGGGGTGGCGGGTGTGCGGGCAGTATGCGGGCGAGGAAGCCGCATTCCATCCGAGTGCCTAGTTGGCTTGGCCGAGTAGTATGAATATGCGGTGCCTACCTACATGTAAGACTGATTAGAGTTACAATAGAAGCTATTTACTTTGCCTGTTGCAAGGCCTGTTGCAAGTGCCTGTTGCAAGGTTCTAGAATAAACAGTTCCATGATTGCGAAAACAAAAACTACAATGTCTCTCGTCGTACAGTCAGTCTTCTTGTAAGCTGGATCCATTACGTGACTCGCCGTCATATTAACGAAAAAACGGGTAATATTTATCTTCTTCCTGTGTAAATAATACCAATTACATTAATTGTATAGCTTTAGCCGTACTTCCTGTATAACTTAGCCTTTTGCCGCATCGGCAAGGTTATTTGTAACTGTTTCAACCATGTTTCAATTGGTTTCGTTAACCCGTGTAGCTTTGACAATTGAAATTGGAAAGTCTGGACTTCACTATTCCCGCTTTCAATAAATGTCAATTGACAAAGCTATACGGGATGAACGAAACCAATTGAAAAGGTATCGAAAAAGTTACGTAATTGCCTAAAAAGGCCTAAACGTCGTCATGGAACTTCGCTTGGTAACTATCTTGATTATATTTAATATCTTTCCTCTGTTATTATAATTTAAACCTTGTATTCACTAAGAACAATTGTTTATAAACGCTGTTTCAGAAACATCACGTAGATGTATACCCAAACAAAATAATTTGTTTCTGAAACAGTGCTTATAAACAATTGTTTCTTAGTGACATGGCTTTACGTAATCGTTGATTATTTGTAAACTTGTTTACTTAATTTTAATTTTATATTCAGAGTGAGTTCTACTAATATAAATGTGCCTACAAACACGTGTGCCTTGGTGAGGTGCATCCAATTGTTATTAATCATAATGAAGACGACGAGACCGTCGAATAATTTTATTACCCTTCCCTGTCTACGTTGAATGCGTTGTTTATTGGTTGCGGCTACATCAGGCGCATGCCCCGCCCGAGCACTCAGTTTAGACATTGGAACGTATAATATCATAACCGTGCTCTGACGAGGCATCTTTCCGCACAAATTTATTTAACAATATGGCTACGTAGGTATTATTGTACTTAGGCTTACGTATCTACAAACATAGGTCCTTAAAATAGGTAATTTATTCCTTCTTATCGCGAGCTATTTTTAATGTCGATATTA
The DNA here is from genome assembly GCA_947859195.1 of Drymonia ruficornis. Classification (NCBI taxonomy): domain Eukaryota; kingdom Metazoa; phylum Arthropoda; class Insecta; order Lepidoptera; family Notodontidae; genus Drymonia; species Drymonia ruficornis. The sequence goes on from OX401907.1 coordinate 4,267,106, forward strand.
CGTACGTGTAACCATAATATGTACAGTCCGCAGCAGTTATTTATTTATTATTATTATGCAAAAACTGTTCGAGTTGTTGTAAGCAACATCCAATCCAAATATCTATACTATCTGAACATTTACAAGATTAACTATTTCTTTATAAATACTACCTAACTGAACAATCCCTGATGGTAATAGGTAATTATTTTGTATTTATAAAAAAATTAAATAAGTGAGTGTCTAAATTGTATTGTCGTGAGTACTGTGCATTTGTATTATTTTGGGAGTGCAGAATATTATTTATTTGCTGTTGACTGTACTTCTGATCTGTGGTAACAATCGATAGCGCATCACGCTCTCGATATCGCTCTTATGTGCCTTACGGAAAGGCCTTTTATAGTGTTGCGCCAATGATCCTATGATTACGTCAATTAAATGTACAGCAGCTCTAGCGCGTAATATTATATAGCCTATATGCCGTGCGCGAACTGTTTTATAGTAAATTGCGCGAGTTGCGTTTAGCTTTACCATAAAATTACGCTCGCTAGTCGCTAGTTGCTACGTAAAATATTCAATGATATTGGAAGACACGCCCAATATACCTTCTACTTTTAAATGTACCTACTACCTACTTACTTCTTGTATGCATTTGTGTAAACAGCTATAAAAGCCATGCTTTGTTAATGTGAAAGGAGGAAGGAATGGGCTGTCATTGAACAAGGTAACTACAATAGTGGTAGTTGAAACTCGTTTGGTTGACGGACAAGGTGGAAAGGTTGTAATTATTACCTACGTATTGTAATGAATATTATGATTACTGTTTTACGCTCGCAACAATTGTATTGCTGCTAAGGTTGTATTGTCCCCAGTGTAGTGTACTAGGTAGTAGGTAACTACTAGTGCTAATCTACTGCCGCTGTATTTTTACTGTATCTATTTATTTAATAAATTAAGTTCGTTATAAAAAAAAAAAAAATTATTATAATATAGTGCCTACCTCCTACTCAGGGCATCAGGACCGGTTTTTTTTTCTACCGCCAAAACCAGACATTTCCGGTTCTGGCCCTTTATAAAAGAACCGGGTCCAATGCCTGTGGTACCTTTAGATTCCTAAATCCTACCGTAATCTCTCGCTTAATTCAGAGGTCAGAGTTGCGGAGAGTTTGCTCAGTTGAGCAAACAAGAAACTCTAAAACCTATTCAAAACCTCAAAATGGTTTTCTGCGCAGTGCGGTACCGGAGCTGCGGAGCAGTGCTACACAATACGAAACGTCTAATCACTAGCCGCGCCCATGCCGTGAACGAATTGTGTGGAAAGTGTCACGCCGCGCTTCTCCGCTCCAAGCCTCGTATTTCGTATGCTCGAACTGCTCGATCGAAGCATAAAATAACTTGATAAGACGTATACCTAATATAGAAAATACAATATTTTACTTGACACTGGCTTTATGCGAAAATCGAAGCTGTACCTAAACTAAAGGAAAAAAAGGATGTTTATCTAAAAAGATGTCAATTTGACAAAAAGTAAAATCTCCGCCAAATTACCGCAAACGGGAGTCGGGAATCTCAAAAATAATTAATAGGTATTCATTTGTATTTTTTTGCCTATGTTGCATTTGTAAGAACTGAATATAAGATTAAGTACCTATTTGACTATTTCAGTATATTGCTCAACCTGACTCCAATATACCTATTTGTATATGAAAATGCTTCGTTACAAAATCCTATATATATTAATATTGCTAGTTGTGTTTACGCCATGGATTCAATGTGGTGATGAAGAAAATGTGACCCTTCCTCAAGGTATGTATCTTCTGCTTTAAGGTATATTCGATCCCAGTCCATTGTATGGTACCCATAATGTTGCTTAGTTTGGGTCTATATAGGTACAGTTGATGTATTTGTCTAGCGATATTTATAGCCGATATATTTATAAGCCGAACGCCGAGAATATGTTTTAAAGTTAATTTATAGTTCTCAAACCTCTATTCTTATCATTTTCTTTTAAAAAGTAATGTTTAGTTAAATAAGTTAAAATCTAACAGCAATAAAGGCTTATTTTATTTTATTTATTTATTTTATTATTTATATTTCCACAAAGTATATTATTGCATACATAAAACTTGTGACAATAATGGTGGTAATTCTATTGTCACTCAATTAAAATAAATTTGAGACAGCAAAAAATATTCATGTCTTAAAGAAATTAATCATTAAGAGTTTGGTAAGTTAATTAATTTTTTATATATAATTTCAGATGAATTCAAGTGCTCACTACCTGATGTAACTAGTTTAGATGATAACCTGGATATTACTCGATTTCGATCGGATTTTTCCAAAATATCGGAGGTAAGTGTCGCTCACAATTTAGAACAGGGATTCCCAAAGTGATCGATATCAACCCCTTGGGGTCCATATCGGTTTCCCAGGAGTCGACATAAACAAAAACTGATTTTGGGGGTCAACAAGGTCTAAAAATCAACCCCTATTAATTAACACAAGTTCTTATTTGAAACTTTCAAGATACTGTATAAGTTGTGTTACATGTACCAATTTGTTATAAGAATGACTGAATGCACAGATTTTTTTTATCTTTACTTTGTGATTTTAATGTTTTTTTTAATAATTACTTATCTACTTTAGTACTTTTAAGTATTTTGTATCATTAGAAAAAAGCTAGAGATAGGATTTTTAAAGTAATTTGGTTATGGGGGTCTAAGGTATCAGATCATTTTGGAAAATGGGTCTCTTGCCCAAAATAGTTTGAGAATCCCTGATTTATAAAATTAATGATAAGAACCAAACATTTCAGTAATTGACTGACTCAGGCGTTACTTTGCGGAAATCCAACACCCCAACTTTCCTGATCATGCCTCATTTACAGGCGAATCACTTTTCGAATATTTATTATAATACACTTTGTTCTGCGGAAAATTCCTTATTATTAGGGTCCATGACACTCATGACAGATAGAATCTTGACAAACTGAGTTTGGTCTTGTTGGCTTCCTTTATCAAATATCAACTTATGTGGTTTAACAATAATGAGCCGAGAGTGACGTGAATGGAGGGTCTTTCTCCCAAAGAATTTTATCAAACATTTTAGCCTTCCGGCTGATAATCATTGTATGATAAAATTGCTCCATTTCCAGGTAAAATTTCCAGGTCTAATTGGTCCATTAAATGAGAGACTCATATGCAAGATCAAATGTATAGATGGCAACTGGGTAGGACCACTTTGTTCTAGCACTCCAGGTATGAATATACTCAAATGTAATTCATTATTCGGATTTATTGGGATAGAAATAGGTAATTTTCTATTCTCATTTTACAGATGGCAGGTTTCAACCGATTCTTAGGGAATGTACTTATCGGAATGACCACCCGCTATTAGCAATATCATTTAAAAATTCATCTATTGATGTAAGTTACTTTAATAATTTATACCTAAAATGGTTTTTCACACTGTGTTTATTTTTGTTATAACTCAATTATGGAGATTTCCACAGGAGTAGGATTGCGCAAGTTGAAAAAAGAAAACTCCTGTTATATAAATAAATAAATATCGCCAAACTTACACCAACTGTATGGTACAAACAAAGCTACACTTGTACTATGGCTGCCATACAATGGACTGGGGGCAATCCCAGTGACACCCACACCAGGGGCAATACGAAAAGACCATTCCCGAAATTTGTATTTGGCGGGAATCGAACCCGCAACCACCCGAAGCAGTGAGCCGAGCGGCCACCCAGCGCTGCCATTGTGAGGAGGGTGTTAGATTCTGAACACCCAAATGCTAATCACAACAAATTTTTTTTCCAGAAAGAGACCAACTTCCCCCATGGCTCGGTACTGGTTGCTCGCTGCAGGCACTTTGGTCTGTACAAGTTGAAGGGAGAAAATAAGGTGCATTGCGAGAATGGGGAGTGGGTCCCCAAGCTGCCTGAGTGCGTGCCCACCACTGTTGTCACCAACTTTACAGGTTATAAATACTACCTTTGTTACAGGTAACAAATGTCGTTTTGACAGTTCTTTCTTAGAAAAGCGTCAAATCGCCATATTTTGGTGTGATACTCTGCAGCGGCGCCACCATGATAAATAGTGACCAATCATAGTAGAAAATGATGTACCCTTAATGCCCATAATGTACTTATATCGTTTATTGATGTACCTTCACGAGGTAACGAGATATTTGACATTTTAGGTGGCGCCGCTGGGTAGTATACTCCCTGGCGACGCCACGGTGTACTCGTACTTAGTAATGATATCGGCAACTATATTCTGTTGTAAATTAATGTACTAATGCTGTATGCTATGTACGTGTTAAAAATATAATTTTAGGACAGTAGTTTTATTTATTTCAGTCCATTAAAGTTACCTTGAAAACGCGCGTACAGTACCTAGAGACGCCACATTGTACTCATACTTAGTACAGATATTGGTAACTATATTCTATTGGAAACTAATGTACGAGTGCTGTATGATAAGTACATGCTAAATAATATGATTAAAAGACAGTAGTTTTATTTATGTTAGTTAATTAAAGTTACCTTGAAAACGCCCGTACAGTTTGGGTTCATATACTTTTAGTACCGACATAGTAACTGTAATAAAAGATGTCTTCGAGTTATGCCATTGATGTTCTTTAATTTATTAATCTATTCTTTATTTAGTACATTCAATTATATCATTGAAACATCACTGTATACTTTTATCGAATTACACTTTCCATTTACGTAGGAAATGCGGTCAACAATGTCAGCATCTTGGCGGGTTCGGTTCGTTCACGCGGAACCCTAAGCATGTTTTTAAATAAAAGTACCTTAAGTTACTCCTTATAACATCAGCTATCTGTTAGTGAAAGTCCTGTTAAAATCGCTCCAGCCGTTTCGGAGATTATTCGGAACAAACATCCAGACAGACAAACAAAAAAATTTAAAATTGTGTTTTTGTTAATAGTACCTACTTCCATGTATGCATTTAGTACAACAAACGATCACAATGTATAGTATTATAATTTATTTTTTACATTTTTCTTTATTAGGTAATATTCAAAATTCAAAACGTTTATTTTGTTTAGGCCTACGGGGGCAGTAACAATTTGTCATTTTACTTTTTTCCTTAAATTCTACGTATTTCCCAGTATTCGTATTCGTATTCTACGTAACTTCTCAGGCATCACTATTTGGCTTCCTAATATTCTTTTTGATAGGCATTTTTATATTATTGTTATTTTAGTTTATCTTGTTATTATTATTTTTTATTATCTTTTCATTTATTCATTAAATATCCTATAAATTTATTATCTTTATATTTATTTTTCTTTATTTATTATCTTTATTGTTATGTATGTTCTTATTTAAGTATTTTTATTTAGTTTTTAGGTATATGTTATATGCTTCCCTTTTTATTTTATTATACTTAGTAGGTACACCGCTAGCTACTACCCTGTTTAAAACATGGAATCCTCTCCATCCAAAGGTTGTCTGGAAGAGATCGCAGCTTGCGATAAGACCGCCCACTGTACACTGTACTTGTTTCTTGTTTTGTTTGTCATTGTTGTTTTTGTATTTGTTCGATTGGTGTACAATAAAGTGTTATCTATCTATCTATCTATTCTTATAAGTACGTAGGTAGGTACTTTCACTCTATTATTATGTTTCTCAGCTCATCCTACAACACCTAGAATAGGATAAGTCGATTAGATTTAAACTCTAATTTTGCTAATAAAATACACTGGACCGCAAAGAAAAAGGGTCGGTTAGAAAATCATCAATATCTTAACTACGCATTTTTTTTAGGTTACATTTATTAAAAATAAAATGCTTTAACAATTTTTTTTATTTTCATTTAAGTACATTAAAATATTCTTTAATTTTATCTTTATTTCATGAAGCTAGGTCAGGTACTTGTGAAGATAGGGTAAGGTTGCTCAAGTCGTACCACCGCTTAAATCGTAACCCCTTAATATTTCGTCCGCTATTTACAAAACGTGCAAGCTACGACATAGGCGACTAGACCCCTAAGTCGTACCAAAGTTTTTTTTTTTTTTTTTTGAAAAATGTTAATATACGTTTTTTGATAAGGGTGTTTGAATTTGTATCAATGCTGGTTGAAGGGCATTGGAATAAAGATTCCATCATCTATGTAAAAGATTTTGTTTCATTTTAATTACAGTAAGAAATACGTCATTATTCCCTTAGGGGGTACGACTTAAGCAACCTTACCCTTTTGAAAATTTTCTAACCGACCCTTTTTCTTTGCGGTCTAGTGTATTTAGTTTAAACTTTGTTTCTATTATTTTGGTAATGATAAAAATCTTCTATACAAATAAATAAAATTGAAGGGTCTGTTTTAGTGTCAAATTAACAGCTTAATACTAAATGCATACATGGAAGTATATAATATACGGTGCTATTAACAAAAACACAATTTTAAAATTTTTTGTTTGTCTGGATGTTTGTTCCGAATAATCTCCGAAACGGCTGGAGCGATTTTAACAGGACTTTCACTAACAGATAGCTGATGTTATAAGGAGTAACTTAAGGTACTTTTATTTAAAAAAATGCTTAGGGTTCCGCGTGAACGAACCGAACCCGCCAAGATGCTGACATTGTTGACCGCATTTCCTACGTAAATGGAAAGTGTAATTCGATAAAGGTATACAGTGATGTTTCAAAGATATAATTGAATGTACTAAATAAAGAATAGATTAATAAATTAAAGAACATCAATGTCATAACTCGAAGACATCTTTTATTACAGTTACTATGTCGGTACTAAAAGTATATGAACCCAAACTGTACGGGCGTTTTCAAGGTAACTTTAATTAACTAACATAAATAAAACTACTGTCTTTTAATCATATTATTTAGCATGTACTTATCATACAGCACTCGTACATTAGTTTCCAATAGAATATAGTTACCAATATCTGTACTAAGTATGAGTACAATGTGGCGTCTCTAGGTACTGTACGCGCGTTTTCAAGGTAACTTTAATGGACTGAAATAAATAAAACTACTGTCCTAAAATTATATTTTTTAACACGTACATAGCATACAGCATTAGTACATTAATTTACAACAGAATATAGTTGCCGATATCATTACTAAGTACGAGTACACCGTGGCGTCGCCAGGGAGTATACTACCCAGCGGCGCCACCTAAAATGTCAAATATCTCGTTACCTCGTGAAGGTACATCAATAAACGATATAAGTACATTATGGGCATTAAGGGTACATCATTTTCTACTATGATTGGTCACTATTTATCATGGTGGCGCCGCTGCAGAGTATCACACATATTTTGGTGGTTATTTCTTCATCAAATCAGGGGGGCTAAGAGCGCCACATAGCAATTCTGCAAAGGCAATTCATTTTTCCGATTTTCTAGCAGAATTCGTTGCATTTCCGCTAAATTTTGTGTGATATTACGGAAATGCTAAGGATGGCTCTCGGCTAACTTCACTCAGAAGTACAGTACTTTATATGTGTGAAGTTAGCCGCGAGTCCGTCCTATTCTTATTTTAAACGCATTGTACTTATTATTAAAATAATTACAGGTGATGCACCCCCAACGATACAGTACACGATCATCAGCGGGTCAGCAGTGGTGGAGCCCTCTGGCGAGTTATACGTGTTCCCGGAGAGCACGCTGCGCGTCGACTGCGTGACGCCGCGCGCGCTCGGCCAGCCCGACTGGTCCTGGACGCAGGCTTTGGGCCACCACACTTCCGGTAACTTGCACCTATATGATACAATTACCCCCAAATGCATAGAGATTTTAGCCAGTTTACAATGGTTTTGATAAGTATTTTTAGGAGCATTTGTAATTCCACTGCAAGTCGATCATAACTTTCTATGAATTTGGGGGTTAGGCTTTTTTAACATCCTACTCATGGAGCCATTTAACACATAAGACCCATTTAAAACAGCAAAGCGATGTTTAATTTACCAACAATTATTTTGTGTGCCTTTGTTTGTCCTCTTTTCCGACATATTGCTTGACCCATGGCTAATATAATAATGCTTATGCCGGCCACACACCTTTAAGTATACTTGTTGGAAAATATTGCGCAATTATTGCACAATATTTTCCAACACACGTTCGAGTATACTAGTGCAAGTCTTGCTCAATTATATCGTTAGGTGTGTGGCCGGCATTATGTTAGACATTTTATGACGTCAGCTGTGGCTACTGCGATATTTATTTTCATTTGTACTGCGTTGCGATGGATCTTGCCCAGGCGGATTATGTAATAACTCAAACTCAATTTTTTTTTATTCATGTAATCTATATGTTGCGTTTATAAATCGTAAAACACAATATGTTAGCGTTACCACCGGTCCGTAATGTTGCTTCCATTGAGAAGAGGAGACAAGAAACTCAATGTTTACTCTTTTCAAAAGAAAAATAATAATTGTATACATTTTCAAACATCAACGCTATGTGAGCCGGCAGGAATTAACACATTGTGAATAAAAAAAACAGACTTAGGTATTTATGGTGGGCCCGTCCAAAGATACTCTAAGTTTATTCAACAACCACTTCTCACTGGCAATTTTTATGTATGGCGCTATCCGAGCTGAATTGCATTTTATTGCGGCAAAAGTCCCAATTTATTTAAATGTGTTTCTCTAGTGAAGTCGGTATCTGTTCATATGTAACTGTGTATACTTATGTGTATATTAGAAGTATCAACTTTATATCTAGTAGACACCTAGTATAAGACGAACGTTTTTAGATACAACATTAAGAAAACAGATCTAAGAGGCTATGCACACGGGCAACTGGCAACTCGCAACTAGCTATTTTCATATAAAACAATCGCGGCAACTGATGCTGCAACTGGCAATTGTTGGCTGCAACCATAGAGTACGGACTAAAGAAAGAGGTGCTCTTATTAGATTTCCCTATGAAACAACGCGTGGCAATTTTGCGCGGGGTGGCGCGGGTGGTGGGGTTTAGGAAATGGGAGGCAATTTACAAGATACCGCCCCCCCGATCTACCGGTAAATAGCAGAACTACTGGGTTCGTTTTATGTAGATGTTAGTAAGTAGTTTAACTTTTTGCACTAGATGTCACTAAGTGTATGATCATGAAAAATTACGTACAAAGGGACGCCATCTAGTGTCGAATAGAATTATATTTGGGATGCGAACGTTGGCAAGACGTCTGCACAGGACGAACGCCAACAGCACACTGACTTAAGCCACGCCTACTGTGATGACGTCACCGGCCGAGCTGTGCGATGTCTAAGCAACGCAGCCGAGCAGCTTACACCCAGTCCTTCTTTAGTGTTAGGTTCATGGCTGCAACTGCCAAAAAAACATTAAAAAGTTGATAGTTTCGGTAACTAAAGTTGCTCCGTGTGCATATCCGCTAAATCCACGCCCATGAATGTTTGGCCAGTAACAATTGATCTGTGCCTGTGTGCGTGTGTCTGGATGCGTGACCAATGAGCATTCGGTAGCCTGCACGCACCTCAGTTAGTTGACTGAAAAGTTTGCATTGATAATTAATAGATATTAGGCGTTTTACTGATTAGGCTTTAAAGGGTAAATATTTCACCATGATATATTGTAATCTGCGCTCGTTCCAGCGTGGTCCACGGAGGAGGGGGAGAAGGATTCGCACTACCGGCTGACGCTGTCCAAGATGTCGCTGCGGCACTCGGACCAGTACACGTGCACCTCGCCCGGCGGTCACACTAACACTGTGCTCATTAAAGTTGTTAGTGAGTTTTATATCTATATATCTTTTTATACGCTTCCCCGCGACTTTTCCTGTGGAATCCTAATTTTGTTTCGCTCGACAAGCGACAGAATCTGTAGAATATGTGTACCGAGAATGACTAGATACTTTTCAGGTGTGACAAAAAAAAACTACCTACTATCTATGGGTGTGACCAGAGTTGGGCGAAATTTAATTGTGATTAATTAATTGCAAATTTCAGGTTATGTTACAATTAACAATTAATTGTGCTTTGTTCGCGATTGACAATAAAAATAAAAATAATTGTTAATTGTGACACCACATGCAATTTGCAATTAAATTTTGCCCCACTCTGGGTGTGACTATAGATTAAAATATTGTCTACGAATTTTTTCATTTTCCCGATTTTTAATCCAAAAACAATGTTTGTGGTTTTACTTTATTTGACTAAGGTGGCAAACAAGCGTATGGCCCGCCTGATGCTAAGTAGTTAACATAGCCTATAGATGCTTGCTATACCAAAGGCATCTCTCGCGCGTTGCCGACCTGAAGGGAAGTGGGAGTTGTGGTGGGGATCCGGCTCTCTCAATCATCATACGAAACGCAGCTGTAATAACTACTTTACGTCAATCTTCTGTAAGAGGGTGGTACTACCCTGTTCGAGCTAGCCACCACTAACTACTACTGCTTCATAGCATTATGTTAATATGTATTGCAATCCAGAACTAAATCTATGGTGGTGGGGATGAAGCTACGCGTAATAGTATACAACATGTTAAGAAAACCCTGTCCGAGCCGAAACCAGTAATTAGGTTCCCCAATCACATGACCAAATAAAATAATAATAAAAAAAAAACATGATAGTAAACATATTAATTAACATTTAAAGTGCCATTTTTTTTTGCCTTTTTCCCACAAAATGTAGCTAATTTTAAAAATATGACAACACCGTTACCGGAAGTAATTATGTTAGATCGTGTGGCGTCACCTCAGACCACAACGTATGTGATGACGTCATATTATGTTTTTTTTTTTAAGTAAACGGGGTATTTGTATTACAAAAAAATATGGGAGGCCTTTGCCCAGTAGTGGGACACATAATATGCTAAAAAAATTAATTTTTTTTTTTTTGAAAAATTAAAAAAAAAATTAAGAAAAAGTTTTTTTTTTTACAAAAATGGAATCTAATCTCGATACCCAACAATACGTTTTCGGGTCGGACAGGGTTTTTTTAACATATTGTATGGATTCATTGAATTTTATCACAAATATGATGTCAAAAAGTATGGCTCGTATTAATAAATGCATAGAAATATTATTTCAGGCTTTTTAGTGCTCCAGGTTTTTTTGAAGTCGGTTTTTATTTTTTTATAAAGATAATTTTATTTCATGATTTTTAGTGGCGCCATACAAACTTTATCAGCCCAAATTACCCTTTGGGGGTGACTTTTCCAAGATTCCAAAACAAACGTTTCTTAATTTATTATATGGAGTATACATACTAAGTTTCAAGTCAATCGGACACAAATATATTTTTCTACTGTACTTCTACCCCTAGTTTCTCCCTTTGGACTAGAACGACTTAGTCACCTACCAAATAACAGTTTAAAAAGAAAAATTGGTTTATAAACGGTAACTCTCCATACAAACTTCAACACCTCGCTTTACCCCTTTGGGGGGTGATTTTTCCAAAATCCTGAAACATGAGTTTCATTATTTCTTATGCAAAATATACATATAAAGTTTTAAGTCAATTGGACAAAAAATTTTTTTTCACACGACCTTCACCCCCCAATTTTACCCCCTTAGAGGTTGATTCCAGAAATTATTTTTTTATGGGACCAACTTGGAGCTATGATCTACTGAACGGCAAAATAATTTTTCAAATCCGTTCATAAATGCCGGATTGGTAAACATTTTATAACAGCAGCGTGGGAGCACCATTATGATGGATGCAATGTATGGAACATCTGTCATAAACAGCATCTTAAGTTCGATCTCCATCTTGAGATCGTTTTATTAATACGGGCCTAAATCTATGTTGGTGCAAGTGAATCCCGCGTCATAGTATATATGGGAACATTGAATTTCATCACAAGTATGATATCAAAAGGTACCTGTCTATGTATTGATGTAGTTTGATCTCGGCAGATGTGATGTGCCCGCCGATCAGGGTGTCGTCGAGCCGCGTGAGGCAGTTCACGCAGGGCACGCGGCTCGGCCACTCGGCGCACTTCAGCTGCCAGCCCGGATACCACCACAACGGCTCCGCGGTACTCACCTGCATGGGCAGTGGTCAGTCATACTGTATTATTACGGAAGGCAACACACACTAAAAAACACGATATTCTTCTTCTTCTTAGCGTATGTTTAGTGGCCAACCAAGAGCCAAGAGTTGTTCAAGCCGACAGATGGCCTCCGGCTAGGCTTAACCACTGCTGCCTAGATGACAAGAAGCGGCACCGATATGTTACGTCCCTCCGAAGCACGGAAACGCTCTGTTCAAATGCACTAAATGTTACGAACGTCCGTGACACGTTTCGTCAGACATCGCAAGGTATGTCTGACAACAAATGTTGATGATATTCTCGAGACACGATGTCCGCCGACGTCAATCGATATCGCCCAACGTCGCCCGACATCTCTAGCAACACGTATCGCGGGACATTTGTCCCCTAAAGAATACGGGGCTTTATTCGCCTTCTATAACTGCTATGTAGTGATGAGGAGAGATGAAAAGCATGTGACTAAACTGGTGCTGAATATGAATGTGGAAGGATACAAAGCGAGAGGAAGACCCAAGAAAAGATGGATGGATTGTATAAAGAGTGATATGAATGAGATTGGAGTGGATGTAAGTATGACAGCAAAGCGCAATGAATGGAAGAATAAGACATACTGCGCCGACCCCTGATAATGGGATAAGGTAAGGCAGATGACGATGATGAACTCATTCATTCTCATGCATTCTCGTTCCTTAAGATCGTCAGAAAACTTAACGTAGTATATTTATATGCCGTTATCGTATCAGGTCGCTGGTCGTCACTGCCGCCGACGTGCGTCGAAACGTTCTGCCCGATGTTGTCGAGTGTAGGAGCTCACCTGAGCCTGGTGGAGTACAACTCGTCGTTCGGCGGGCGCGCCGTGTTCCAGTGCTCGTGGGGCTACCGGCTGGTCGGCGCGCCCGGACTCGAGTGCGAGCTCGACGGCAAGTGGTCCGGGGAAGTGCCGCATTGTTCACGTAAGTAACTTAACTTGACCGCTTGGCGCAGTGGTTCGGGCGGTTGCGCGTTCAATTCCCGACAGAGACAAATTTCTTCGCGAATTCGTCATTGTAAGTCGCAAATTCTTGGGGGCATGTTGTAGGCCAGAGGACTGGTCTGGACAGATGGCTGATAGTACGAGATACGCTTAAGGACGACCTTCACCCATTGACTTACCGGATCAACCCTAGATTTTATCAATAGGGTTGCCGTTAGAAATATGCTCATGGCTATGATTAATTAAAATGATAAATCTCATATTTTTTTAACAATTTTCACTGACTTGCTTGCCACATGAAAATTATATCAAAATAAAGGCAATTTTATTGCGAATACAGTGTAAAGTGTTGCTTGCGAAAATCCAGTCAAAAATAACGGTAGGCGGGCTTTGAAATTCAAAAATTGGAGCAAGCAAAAATATATGACATAGAAGCATTGCGCATTCATGTTCTATTTTATGCGATAGAGGAGGACACAGTTCAACAGTTGCGCGCGACGAAGCCGTGCATGCTTTTAGCTTTTTTTGTATTTTTTTTATCCTTGAGCATATTCTTTATGGCAACCCTATTGGTATATGTTCAGACACATATTTTATTTGATAAAATCTAGGGTTGATCCGGTAAGTCGATGGGTGAAGGTCGCTCTTCAGTGTATCTTAGACCATGACAACATATCGACCGCGAAGAATTCACAATTTATGATAAAGTATTCACAGTTGACAGAAAGTTTCCGATCCGAAGTAGCAGCCTATTTTTTCTCATTTCAAATCAATTTCCGAAAAACGGAATCCGCCTCGAACGTTTTTTCCGTCTACTAATTGCTCGCGGAAACGTGTTCCGTGTGTCGGAAATTGCTTTGGCACAAGAAAAAATACTTTTAAAAATCCGAAACTTTCCCTCAACTGAGAATGACCCCGCGGGTGGGCAGCTGGCTTTCGCGATGTGGACGTAGAATGTTCGCCAGCCTCCATGGAGATCGTTATTTTGCCCTCAGCTATCTACTGCCCTGACCCATCAGTGCCTGAGAACGGCCGGCTACTGACGGAGCCATCAGTGAACCACAGCAAGTATCCAGTCGGGGACCTGATGATATACGCCTGCGGGGACGGTTACGAGATGGTCGGCGAGTCCTCCATAGTGTGTACTGAAAACGGTTTCTGGTCGCACCCCCCACCCTTCTGCCTACCCCCTTCAGACATCCGCAAGGCTGATACTATATACGTGGATAATACCACACTTGTGCATTTCGAGGAGTAATGTTTAGATGATTAGATCAAGCACTCTATACAAGATGACTGTATAAAAGTTTAGTGCGGCTACACCACGAAGCAAATAGATTCTCCATGGGCTACACAGAGTTCGATACTCTATACAGGATGTCTCAAAAATACGAATTAATATTTGGTGGTTTGAATGAGCATCGAGAATAAAATTGGATGGTATAAAAATCATTGGAATCCAAACACTTTTTTTTAACATTTTCCCGCCAATTTATAAAAAACTGACGTGTATCTAAAAACTATGTAAAATTTATTTAATAACATTGGGACGTTAAAATGTCACAAGCCACCCAAACATTGAAAGGTCTAATGAAAATACAGTGTGTCCCATTTCATAAAACTCTTGTAGACAGCAATCTTGTATAAATGTGTGGTTATTACTGTTCTGTAAAGTTTATTCGTAATATATTCTTGTTACTACTTGTTATGTAGAAATGTTTGTTAGTAATCAAAGAAGCACTAATTTATCTAATTTATCTAATGCCAAAGAATGTAGACGGTTAAGCTAAAGTATACAATAATTTATGCTATATTTTAAAACTTTGAATAAGTTATGTATAAGGCCTTTTAAAATTATTTTTATGAATACTCTGTATTTTACAAATGTTGCTGAACAGTAAACCAAAAAGATATTGGCAACACATTTAAACGTTGTTTAGATTAAGATCAATAATATATTTTACGCAAAGTAAAAGTGTGAAAGCGATTCCTAAAATTAGAATGTTCCGGTGATTTATGTTACTGACCATACTACATAAGGTTAGTGTATTGTTGTTTCTGCCCATAGACAATAGGATTTTTTTGTTCTGCCTATTACTAATAAAATAAAGTTTAAATATTTGTTTCTTTATTTGCCTGTCTGTGCGATATGTATTAATCAGAATTTCCTGCTTTACCGAATCTTCAATCCAAAATTATGGTAAGCCTATAAATATAAACTAACAATCTTTATTCATAATCAATTTAAAATAGCATTAGACAATACTTGTTTTGAAAAATACGTTTGTTCTGTGTAAGTTAATAGAATTTATATTTTATTTACTCAATAGAAGACCTAGTTAATATAGAAATTTATTTTTTATTAATACATATCAGTTAAACTGACTTAATAGTTGTATGTAAACACTTATCGTTTCCACTCTGTATAATACGTTCTTAAAGATCTTAGACCATCTAACTTAGGGACCCGGTACGCGCATAATTCAACGAACAAAATGTTCTGTCAATTCTTGGGGGAGGGGAGGTAACCACTACATTAAAATTGACGCACACTTACTCAAAACATTTTGTGTCATTATAAACGCACACGTAAAGAAATGTGCAACACTAGTATATTTTACGCACACTAAAAGATCTAATACGTCAACATACAAAATTTTACTACTGTAGGACCATCGGTGTAATAGGGAGAATACCACTATCGATATTTCTAATTAGCTATATCGATAGTTTCATATACTCATTATTACATTTATAGCTGTCATTATAATCTACTGAATTATACTGAATTATCTCTACTGAAACAGCTGAACAAGAAATAATGAGTAACTCACGAGGCGTAAATATTCAACGGAAAAACAAGATGATTCCGGGTACATCCCAATTCAGTTCCTTGAAAATGAGATTATCTAAAAAATAAGTACCTAATGTTCCCAAATAAGCTGTTTCATCCCCCCCCACTCCCACTCGACCAGCGCCATCTGCTGCCACTGGCCTGGCTGATATCTTTTGTTAGGTAGGTACGTATAAACGTAATAGGTATTATTATACTAATGTCATCATCATCATCATTTCAGCCAAAAGACGTCCACTGTTGGACATAGGCCTCTCCCAAGGTTTATTATACACTATATATATTATATTTTCATCGATACCGGTCTGCAATCATAAATAAACACTACTACAACACTGTTCAAATCAAAAAGTATCTATTACAAAATCATTCTTGCAACACTGACTAATACGACTGAATAATTTTGATACTTAATTTATTATTTTCCATATTATTTATTATTCATAATGCAAGCGCAAGCACTTTTAAGTTTTCTTTGATGTTGGTCAATAAGATAATATTTGTTATACATATATTTATGCCATATGTGATTCATCGCCTCAGTAGCAGACGCTGCCTGCTTCTGGGTCATATGGACCCGGAGCAGTGTCAGGTTCGATTCCGTTTATCAAGATCAAGAATTTATCGAGATCGTATTTATCTGAATTGTTTCGATGGTGGCATGGATGTATTAGCTCAGGATGCGCTTCGCATGATCTTCCCCTCTAGCTTTTTTCTATAGGTACAGGACCAACAATCTCTAACACGTATATAAAAACTGTTTTCGAAATCGATTTGATCAGAGTAAGTATCGTTTTCGCGGTGTAAGGTGCTCCGTGAAAAATGCCGAATTGTCCCATTAAACGTGTGCAAAGAAATTACAAAAAATAGTAATATACAAAAAGATGGGGTAACATTTCATATGTAAGTATTTTTGATGTAATTAATGCAATTTTTCTATTAAATTCATTAAAATATTAAATGTCATAAGATTCGAAAACATTATCGATACAATTAATCGAGTACGAATTAATCGAATAGTCTACTGTGACCATAGACGAATCTTTTCTACCCTGGCAACTGTATTTTTTATTTGTCAAATAATTGTCAAGTATTTGAACTTTGTAAACAAACGGATAAATACTGAATTACGCGGTGATAAACCAGTCGCAGAACGTTAAAAACGATTTACAATGAATAAATCATTAGTAATTCAACAAGAGAGGTGATTCACAAAGTTTACAGGCGGTGTCTCGCGGAATTTGAGGTGCAAAATATTTTGTCAGAACTCGACCATGTTTACCAAAGAACCGCTGATATTATAGGTATATAAGCAGTTTATTTTACAGTTTTTAAGTTAAATAATGTGTTTATTGTATACAAAGGCAGGCTCAAAGCTTCAGTTTACAGGTTTTTCAATAAATATACATTGATCGCTTAGAGGTACATTCGATTGAATACACTTGATACTTGCGCATTATTTTTATGTGTTGCTTTCATCTCGACCAATACATAAACTAAGGTTGCTTTATTTTTCTATGTTTGCTTGTCAGTTAACATCGTTACTTAATTACTAAATAAACAAATAATCTTAAAGCATTAAAGAAATTATCTTTTATTGAATTATTTTATTTTTCAGGTAAGAATAGTCGAAAATTGCTCTTTACGATGACATTAATCGATTAATAATAAATCTTCAAGATGACAGCAATGCTGTGGAGACTGATGATGATGAGTTGATGTGGCAGCGGCAGGCCCACGCCAATATATGGATTTATCAGAAGTGGAATATTTAGACCAAGATTAAAATAAAAAAATAATTAAAAAACGCAGTAGCTATGATATGTTTGTTTTATTTTCCTAAAATACAAAAAAAAATAACTAACTCATGTTGAAACAAAAACACCCACTATCGAAACATTTCAGATAAATACGATCTCGATAAATTCTTGATCTTGATAAACGGAATCGAACCTGACACTGCTCCGGGTCCATATGACCCAGAAGCAGGCAGCGTCTGCTACTGAGGCGATGAATCACATATGGCATAAATATATGTATAACAAATATTATCTTATTGACCAACATCAAAGAAAACTTAAAAGTGCTTGCGCTTGCATTATGAATAATAAATAATATGGAAAATAATAAATCAAGTATCAAAATTATTCAGTCGTATTAGTTAATGTTGCAAGAATGATTTTGAATTAAATACTTTTTGATTTGAACAGTGTTGTAGTAGTGTTTATTTATGATTGCAGACCGGTATCGATAAAAATATAATATATATAGTGTATAATAAACCTTGGGAGAGGCCTATGTCCAACAGTGGACGTCTTTTGGCTGAAATGATGATGATGATGACATTAGTATAATAATACCTATTACGTTTATACGTACCTACCTAACAAAAGATATCAGCCAGGCCAGTGGCAGCAGATGGCGCTGATCGAGTGGGAGTGGGGGGGGATGAAACAGCTTATTTGGGAACATTAGCTACTTATTTTTTAGATAATCTCATTTTCAAGGAACTGAATTGGGATGTACCCGGAATCATCTTGTTTCCGTTGAATATTTACGCCTCGTGAGTTACTCATTATTTCTTGTTCAGCTGTTTCAGTAGAGATAATTCAGTAGATTATAATGACAGCTATAAATGTAATAATGAGTATATGAAACTATCGATATAACTAATTAGAAATATCGATAGTGGTATTCACCCTATTACACCGATGGTCCTACGGTAGTAAAATTTTGTATGTTGACGTATTAGATCTCTTAGTGTGCGTAAAATATACTAGTGTTGCACATTTCTTTACGTGTGCGTTTATAATGACACAAAATGTTTTGAGTAAGTGTGCGTCAATTTTAATGTAGTGGTTACCTCCCCTCCCCCAAGAATTGACAGAACATTTTGTTCGTTGAATTATGCGCGTACCGGGTCCCTAGTTAGATGGTCTAAGGATGGTGGGTGTTTTTGTTTCAACATGAGTTAGTTATTTTTTTTGTATTTTAGGAAAATAAAACAAACATATCATAGCTACTACGTTTTTTAATTAACAAGAGAATATTCTTAGACAGCCCTGGCAGTTACAAAATGTTGATAAAGCTGCAAGAGATGTTGTACATTCAAAAGATCTTAGTTACCACGCATTCCGGACCTTGAGCGTATTGCCAGAAAGCGGGTTTTCTTTATCCCAGTACCCCAAACCAAAACCGCATTTGCCCAACGTTTCCCTTTTTTCCTAAAACCCTTTCTGTTCAACAAGTTTAATAAATCCAATAAGATCGTCGGCTTAAATTACTTTCAGGCTAAAATCAAAATTACTGCAGAATTACTAAATTGGCCCTACCAACTTACAGAAGAATTCATGAAAATCGATAAATAATATTATTATTCCATTTATTCATTAAATATCCTATAAATTTAAATTTTTAAATTTATACTTATATATATAAAAAATATACATTTAAAAATATAAAAATAGTTCCCCACCGGAATCGGCAACAGGGTCCTAGTTACCGGTGGTCAAGGCTCCAGGGAGAGGAACCTTCTCACAATGCGAGCCGTTATTATTATTATTTATTTATTTTCCATTACTTATTTTGACTGTTCCTACTTTTACTTAATCAGATATGAGATGTTTACAATTCCTAATACTTGTTTATTCTTTAATCAATTATTGTGTTATTCCTTTTCTTTAATTTTATGTTTCTTTTCTTTACCGTACTTTCTTTCTTTCCTTTTCTTTCTTTCTTTTTAATCTTAAAGAGCAATTTTCGACTATTCTTCTAACGGTACCTGAAAAATAAAATAATTCAATAAAAGATAATTTCTTTAATGCTTTAAGATTATTTGTTTATTTAGTAATTAAGTAACGATGTTAACTGACAAGCAAACATAGAAAAATAAAGCAACCTTAGATTATGTATTGGTCGAGATGAAAGCAACACATAAAAATAATGCGCAAGTATCAAGTGTGTTCAATCGAATGTACCTCTAAGCGATCAATGTATATTTACTGAAAAACCTGTAAACTGAAGCTTTGAGCCTGCCTTTGTATACAATAAACACATTATTTAACTTAAAAACTGTAAAATAAACTGCTTATATACCTATAATATCAGCGGTTCTTTGGTAAACATGGTCGAGTTCTGACAAAATATTTTGCACCTCAAATTCCGCGAGACACCGCCTGTAAACTTTGTGAATCACCTCTCTTGTTGAATTACTAATGATTTATTCATTGTAAATAGTTTTTAACGTTCTGCGACTGATTTATCACCGCGTAATTCAGTATTTATCCGTTTGTTTACAAAGTTCAAATACTTGACAATTATTTGACAAATAAAAAATACAGTTGCCAGGGTAGAAAAGATTCGTCTATGGTCACAGTAGACTATTCGATTAATTCGTACTCGATTAATTGTATCGATAATGTTTTCGATTCTTATGACATTTAATAGAAAAATTGCATTAATTACATCAAAAATACTTACATATGAAATGTTACCCCATCTTTTTGTATATTACTATTTTTTGTAATTTCTTTGCACAGGTTTAATGGCACAATTCGGCATTTTTCACGGAGCACCGTACACCGCGAAAACGATACTTACTCTGATCAAATCGATTTCGAAAACAGTTTTTATATACGTGTCAGAGATTTTTGATCTAGTACCTATAAAAAACAGCTAGAGGGGAAGATCATGCGAAGCGCATCCTGAGTTAATACATCCATGTTAAAGATGGACTAGCCATCGCCATGGGTGGGCGATAGGAAACTTCTACCTCTATGGTGCCAAAGCAAAGCACTTGCTTCCTAGATGTCAAACGTCAAAGTTGCGCGCCAAAATGACATGATGTATCATCCAAAGAATCATCTTGACAACCTGTGTCCATTTTGTATGAATGTTGCATTTTTTTATCAACGATTTTAATTTTTCTGATCGCTTTTTACATAATAATCACCATGGGGGTGGGGTGAGTTAGTTGTTATGTACATGATTATTAAGTACTAGAACTTCTACTCCGATCGTTTCTACGATAAAATCATAATATCAACCGAAGAGTTCCCTGCAACAGTCCCAAGCATTGACTTCGTAATTTAACTATCAGTTTATAGCTACGTCTTGACTGTATCAATTAACTATGCTACCTTATACCGTAGTCAGTAAAACATTGGGTAAACCATATAATCTACTAGACTGTGCAGTTTGGCCTGACTGCAGTAAGGCCAGTCATCCACGGAGCTACGCAAAAGAAACTTGTTACTAAATTAAATTACTTATTTGTTTCTAAAATGTTAATACATTGTTAATAGCAGCAGTATTTCGATGGCGGCTTGTATACAACGCTACTCAAAATTAACTGATTAGTAATTCATTATTAGCGCACTCTGGTTTCGATTAACTTTTCTGCATCGCGTACTTGAGTAATTGTGTTTTGATTTTTGGATGGAGCTTTTGCAGATGCGTTTCTTTTGAGTAGCTCCGCGGACAAGACACGTGCGACTAGCGTTACTCATTAGTAATTTTAATTACTAAGCAGTTCCGTTTCTTTTGAGTAGCGCCGTGGATGAATGGCCTTAGTGTTAAATTCACACCGGTTTATTGAATGTCGCCTGCTACCATTTCAATCGTTTCTTATTTCAAGACCATGTGATTAGTGATAGATATTTGTTTACTAATTTCGTTATATTTTCAATTATCTGAATATCGCTGTTCCCCGCGACTAAGTGCGCGCAGGATATAATCCTTTCTAAGGAGCACTACGCGTGGATCTCACTTTTTCGATTCTTAATCCTGCAGAGATGTTGATGAGTCGTTCCAATGCCCGTGTTGCATCCAATGTAGAGAATGCAAGGATTTCCAAAAAGTAGCGGAAATCAAAGACACCGGTCTCGTTATTTTTCGCCATCTAAACAACGCCGATGACGATGTAAGTAGTACAGATTAAGATCATTCCAGCTTTCCCCCGCTACTTTATAGCCAATGATCCACATAACTCGAAGCTTCTAAAATACATTTTACTGTTTCAAACACGCACCCTTTGAAGTATGTGCTAAAAATGCTTTAATTCATATTTTGCGCGAACTAAGAATTTTTTGAAACGAATACATTCAACAGGTAAAACAGACAGAAGTTCTGCAGCCCGCCGTAACTCCAAATGAAGATGTATTTATTTTACAAAAAACTAGAAATGTGGACATACCATCGGCAAAATTCGTTCCAACTTTAGGTGAACTATTTTTAAGCTGTTAGCTATTTGGGTATTTACATATGTTACAATGTAAAGTAATATATTTGTTATGACATTTTCAGAAACATTAAAAATTAGCTGTCGACGATGTAGAAAAATGTATGAGCGCGCTCAGGAGTTCCTCAAACGGGTGCCAAATATCGGAGAAAAGCATGTTATAGGTATTTGCGATCACTGTTATCAAAAGCAATATCCGAAATCATGTGACGAATGTGAAAAAGTTGTAAATAAATTTCTCGATGCCAGACACGGAGAAAGGGATACAGAAGATAAGTTCAAAACAATGCTATCAAAAATGGAACAGGTACTCAGAAATGTTACAAGTGATGCCGTAAAGACTGTTAGAGCAACAGGTCGTGCTAATTCTGATTTATACATTAACAAACCGTCCCAGTTAGATTCAAGATCGCCGGGAAAACTTAAAGAAAGAGACAATGTTATGTTGATCCCAGAAATGCGCAGGTCGGACACTAACATTCCTGGTTCACTACAATATAAACCAAGATCTAATAAGCATGGAGAAAGCGAAGAACGTTTACTAGCACTCGACAAATCCGATAGATTCAAAGAATCCATAGGAGCGCCGCAAAAATATCATACAGATCAACGGCCGTTAAGTGAAGTGCTTGAAGCAGGTAGAAGGGAACAGAGGGAATTTGTAGGTAGGGAGCAGAGTGAATTTGGAGCCAGGGAACTGCGCTCCGTATTCGAAGAGCCAAATAGAATTGTAAAACAAATGCGAGATTCTAACCTTCCAACATCACTTTTAAATAGAAATCAACAAGGAACTAATGAAAACATTGAGAAAACTCAGCATACACTTGGTAAATCTTCAGGATTCTTAGATCCAATGAAAACTCAAAAATCACGTCGGGCCGATCAACGACACGATCAAGACTTCGAAGACTTCAAAATGGGTACACCTGCACATAGCAGATTAGGAACCACTGAACCTCGCTCAATACTCGATGAAGCAGATAGAAATAAACAGATGAAAATGCGTGATACTAACATGTCTACGCCACAACAACACAAATCAAAACATGCAATGGATGATAACATTAAGGGACATCTGCAAGATCTCGGTAAATCAGTAGAATTCAAAGACTCAATAAAATCTCAAAAGAAACATCGTCCAGATAAACGATACGTACCAGAATCTGTTGACACCGAACAAAAACATGCTGGATTTGAAGATAGGTCAGTTCGCTCACAATTAAGTGAAGATGGCCCAATTCGCCCATTAGTTGGTAACGTGCTACATAAATCTCCGACACAAAAGCAAAAAAAAGCAGTCCAAAAAGAAAGATCGGACACATCAGTCCTTACCGATAAACAAGGACCGAAATTAAATATTAAGCAAACGAGTAAGACAATTATAAAGAAAACAGCACCTATTGGCACTCGAGTTAAAAAACACGCTTCGAAAGAAACTCTAGTAAGTACCATTTCGCGGGCCGTGCAAAACACATTAGGAAAAGAGTTAAGTTATTTTTTTCCAGTGGGAGATGCATCCGGGAAACGGAAAAAGTTAAAAAGTACACCAACTTCCACCGCACTAATACTAGATACACAAAAAAAGGTTGAAGAGGATAAATTACGAAAAGAGGCTGAGAAAAACATTGAACTTGAAAATATAAAAAAACTCGCCGAAGAAAAAGCTAAACTTATTGCGGAAAAAAAGCGTCTTGCTGAAGAACAAAAGCGAATTGCCGAAGTGGATGAAAAAAAGAGAATTGCCGAAGAATATACAAAAAAGAAACAAGCTGAGGAACCAGACAAAAAAAGTCGTACTAAAAAACACGAGAAAAATCAAAATCTCGCTGACGATAAAAAATATGATAAAGCAAGAGACATGGGTCATATGGAAAATGATAAAGGAAGAATAGGACATAACGAAAAGGATAAATCAAGTTCACCAGAGAAAAATAAAATTAAAAGTGATATAGATCGTCGTGATGTAGAAAAAAATAAGAACCCGAAATTAGAGCGGGGAGATAAAGAAACTGATAATAATAAAAAAGAAAATGAAAAGCTAGCGCAAGAGCGGTTAAAAAAAGAAAAAGAATACAAGCAAGAAGAAAAAGAAAGGTTGAAAAAAGAGAAAGAACAAAAGCTACAACAGGAAAAAATTGACAAACAAAGAGAGAGAGAGTTAAAAGACGCAGAAAAATATAAAGCTAAAGATGAAAAAGAACTAAAGGCAAATGAAAAAAATAAATCACCAGAGGACAAGAAGGGAAGAGAAACGACCAAATACACAGATGACACGGATTCAAAATCTAAACATAAAAGTGAAAAGGAACTAAAAGATAAAGGTAAGAAGGAAGGAATTGAAGAGATGGAAAAACAAAGAGAGAAAGAGTTAAAGGACGCGGAAAAATTTAAAGCTATTAAAGAGGAAAAAGACCTAAAGGCAAAAGAAAAAATTAAATTACCGGAAGACAAGAAGGCAAGAGAAACCTCAAAATATACAGATGACACGGATTCGAAACCTAAACACAAAAGTGAAAAAGAATTAAACGAAAAAGGTAGGAAGGAAGGAATTGAAGAAATTGATTCAAAGGCAAAAAGTAAACAAATGAAGGACATCAAATTAAATGAAGACGATCTGAAGCAAAAAGATAATCAAAGAACCGATAAGAAAGAATTAGAATCAAAAGACAAGCGAGAAAAAGAACCGAAATCTCGAGATAAAGATGACAAAAAGAGAGATGGATTTAATCAAACTGTGGTAGATAGCAATATCCAAAAACAAGAAGACATCCACATGAAAAAAAGTGCTAAAAATGAAAACCAATCAAAAGGAGAAAGATCAAAAGTCGTAAAAAATACACAGGACGAGATAGAAAATAAAAAGAGACAGGCGATAAATCAAATAATGGATAACAAAAACAAACTTAACAAGACGCAAACTGCTGGTGAAAAGGAACAAATAGTAGAGACTAAAAAGCAAAACAAAATTGATTCTGAGAATAAGCAAGCCAAAGACCTCACTGATAAAAACATCACAGAAAATGCTAAAATTAACGCTGGTGATACAAAAAAAGGAATAGCGCAGCCCTCAGATGGCGAGGCATTGAAAACTGGAGAAAAAACTCAGGAATCAAAATTAAAAGGATTGAATTTAAATCAAACGAAACGAGTTCATGACGATCTTATTATAGAATTAGTTAAACAGAAACAGGTGAATCCATCTTTACGAGATAGGGATAAGGCGGCTCTCATCGATCCTTTAATAATTGGGAAACATAAAAAACACTCAATATATCCAAAGATCCCCACGTGTATTGATTGTGTTGACTCAAACTTAGAACTGGAGATTGAAAGTATTGAGCAAGAGAAAACCAAACCCAAATGGACTGACATCATCATAGGCGAAAAGGTTATGAAATTCATACCTCCGCTTAAGAAAAAAATGGAAGAGTTAGGCGTAATGCCTTCATTATTCCAAACAGTTTTCGACGCAGACGCTGCACCGATGCCGATACCTCGGGAAAAAATCTTACAGGTTGCTCCAGAGGAAGTTAATGCCATAGACGTGCTTTTGGGAAGAACCAAATCTGGGAAACAGGCAAGCATTAATTCTCTATAATAATTAGTTAGGTTTTTTCATTAATCATTATTGGAAGTGCTTGGAATGGTAAGGCAAGCTTTGATTGTGGCAAGAATCCATTTGGATCCCATTTATTAAGATCTAGATCCAAAGAAAGATCATATTATACCCATAGACAGTAGGAAAATTTTATTACGCCTGTTTTAATCCAAACATAAATTTTATCAGTGCTGGCTGGTGGCCGAAAAACATACTACGCCAGTTTATAAACTACAACCTGTCTTATTGACACTTGATAATGTTTTTAGAATTGAAGAATTGCTTTCGATTATTTTATTTCCGAGTAATTTATTTTCTTATTATTCTTTTAATACATTTCTTTATTTCGGCATAATGTCTAAAAGTAAAAAAGGAGCAGAAGCGGTGAGTATACCAGGTTCACCCTTTCATAAGCATTATTCAACGGTCACGACTTAATTATTCTCTCTGACCATAGTATACTATAACCTTAGACTAATTACTTGTCTAGACCGAGTTTTGCGCTGCAATCGCAACGAAAAAAACAGGCCAGATTTGAAAGCGATGTGTGCGTGTCACGCACACAAGTATTCGTAGACTATTGTTTGTCAAGCGCGCTGCGTCACTGTTGATACGTGCCGAGTGATACCAGCTTTTGAATATTTCCCATAAAAGTAGGGAAAAAATATGTTTTGATTTCGAGGTGTCTAATTAAAATATAAATTCATTTAATTATGATTTTTATTATTCACATACCTACCTATTAGGAGTTTGTGCATTTGGATTACTAGGTGAAATATATTTGTAATAAAAACATTACTGTTAGGTTAAGGTTATTTATTTGTAATATTCTTAATATTCTAGTTCAAAAGATAACACTAAAACAGAGTAGAACTGTAGTGACACCATTCCTTCCATAACAAACCTTGAAGTACAAAAGGTTTTTAAAAAGAAATGATGATACCTACCTTATGATAGGAGTCCTGGAGAGGACGGTGTAACGACAGAAGCACTCAGAGTCCTCCTCCTTTTTTGAAGTCGTTTAAAAAAGGCATGTAATGAAACCGACTTCTTTTTTATAGCATTTTTGGCCTATAAAACACTCCCTTCGAACCTAACCCAGACAAGTCAAATGCCCCGAAGACCCGAGCTCGCACGAATTGAATTGAGCTCTCTGATTGGTTCAAATTTAGACAGGCGCCCGTCTATTTGAAGTTTCCTAGTTTAGCTTGAACTACATTTTTTGAAGAACATGTTGAAGCTTCAAAACGCAAAAATGTTGATGAGTTGTAAAATCGGTGGCTGAGTTAGTAAATTTGATGGCGACTTATCAGTCAAAAGGACAAGTAATAATAATTGGTGTTCTTATTTAGGTAGTGTTGTAAATAAGACGAATTAGTTTATTAGAAGCTTTCTTATTTTTCTGTGGCTTAGTTATAAAATTAGAAGTCAAATTCCCTGGATTTATAATTCCCCAAAAAAATAGCAAACGCTCACATGGGAATTTTAAATTCAATTATCAGGCAACCTTGTCAACATGGCGTCAAATGGCCGTTATATTTTTGAATAAAATTACACTTCATAAATCTAATTGTGTCTTCACCAAATAATTATTTCGAGTTTACTTACCGATGATAGGTATTTTTTTAAATTGTTTTTATTCGTCCCCTGTAATTTCTGCATACTTTTATTGCACATATTGTCATTTTTCTACGGCAAAAAAACGGTGTTCACCGCACAATGTCAGTGTCGCTACTGAGCGGGCGAAATGAGTTTATGAGCCAACAGTTGGCTGATATTTTTTTTGGCGTTTAGGCGCTCGAACCCTATATCTAGACCATATATAATCAAAGACTATAACAACAACAGGGAGTGACGCAAATGCTACACGCGGATTATCAGCGTTCGTATGGATGAGCAGCACTCACTACAGCATGACTCATGGAATGGCTTTATGTTGCATGAACCATACATTACAAAAAAAAATTAAATAAGTCAGTGTATTTTAGCCACCAGATCCGGAGCTTACGAAAGGCATCATGCGGTACGCACTGTCGGATCGCACCTTCATCGATAAGGGTTGGACCATGCTGCCCACCGAGAAAGTTGTGCGGAAAGTAATACCACCACCAATACCACTCGCAATTTTTTTTTAAGATAAGTTTCTCCCCACTTTCAAAGCTTATATTGTTGGCTATCACTGGCTAGTCCTTTTGTAACGGCTGTGTTAATTATATGTAGATGTATGGCTCAGTGACGGAGATACATTGGTATCTCCATGCTGATTTTGCGCCTGTGTCCTTAGTCAATTTAAATACTAAGACCCAAATTTAAAGAAAGTTATGATCGACCTGCACTGACATTACAAATCACTGTTGTTCCTAGAAATGCTTTTCAAAACCATTGTAAACTTGCTTACATTTCTATAAATTAGACGGTAAGTATTTGATTGTGTGTTAAATTAACAGTCAACAGAGCTGCGATCAGTAGAATCAAAACATCGCTTATTTTCTTGCTGTTCTCTCTAGCAATAGTACCTATTACGAACGGGACGTTGAGTCATTAAAGTTTTACAGGTGTTGACCGCGAGGCTATTGAAGATTAGCTTCTGAAACGATCTTCGAAAGCTTTAGACCTGTTTCAAATGACAAGTCCACCATGGAAATTTAGAATGTTAAGCGTTTATCTCTAGATGAATGTGTACCGCATGCGGCCCGCCCAGCCCGAGTTCGACTGGTTCGAGCACAATAGGAACAAGCGGATCATACTCTACGATAGCGGAGAGAGGCTGGCGGAGTTCGACGACAACGGCCGAGGCCGCTGGTACTACAAGAACGGGCATCTCGCTCTGGACTACTATGATGCTGAAGGCTAGTACTATAACCGACATCACATTAATTTTGCTTTGGATTACAGAAAAAACAATTATTCCGTGCGTCTCACGTGGAAACGTACCTATGTCCCGGAATTTACCCTGATCCAGTGGGGCTAGCACATACGCCAAGACAAGACTTTCGTTCTCTCTTTCTTAATCCATAAGAGAGATTCGGACAAAATCTATTTATCTCGCGTTTTGACTTGTCACTGTCGGTTGTGCTACTAGTAAGTGCTGGTGAGATAAACAGGACGTATGCCTATAGTATGACAGCAGCAGACATGACTAGGGGCATTACCCAGAGGGCAAACCGGAATAAAATGTAAAAAATTTAATTCTCGGACATAGTATCTACTTATGTGTGTCCACTTTAGAGAGGAAAGAAAGAAAGAAACATTTATTCGACACACACGCAACTCGCAACACATAGACATTGTTTGGGGTAAACGCAATAACAGGGAAAGTCTTATCTTGAGTGACGCTCTGAGTATGTGATTGGACTCTCGTTCTAATATTTATCTTTTTTATGTCATCAGAAATAAATGCGAACCAACGTTTCGTGTTGTACAGCAGCGGTGAGCCCGACGAGCGCGGTCGCTCGCGTCCTGTAACGATCCTTGCAACATTCGACTACTCAGGAAACGGCGTTGTGTTTGACCACGCTGGCAAAATTAGGTAGATTTCAAATAAGTTACAAGAAGCGTTCAACATTTTACGTCTCTCCCAATAGTTGTCTCGTTCAGTCATGGTTAATACCCACAGTCCTCGGTTCTCAGTAATGTTTAACTTATTTCTTCACAGACTCAAATATAATCAGACTGAGGGTGTAGTGCTCGATCGTGGCATAGGACCGGTCTCGCACTGGAAGTGGCATACGCTGAACGATCCTCCCGTACTGCAGCAGGTCATGATAGACACTCAAATGGCACTTAAAGATCCCCAAATACTAAAACTTGGCGGTCCATCTGACGGCAAGCCACGAACCGATAACGAAGAAATGCTCGCCATAGAATTTGACAACTTTATCAAAGAAAAAAGTAAAAAGCTAACCCAGTCGTTCAAGCCGTTCCAGATCAAAATGAAGGCGCTGAAAATCAATGAGCATTTCTCTCTCAAGGTCATGGATCAAGCCACTGTGTACCTTATCTACAGAGATGGTGCCACAAATTTAAAAATAAACATCGGGATGATATTAGATCACAAGGAAATAGTGGATACCGATACTGCTGAAGTCGGTGAAGTTTCGAACAATTTGGAACGTTTTCCAGCTCGAACCGAGAGCCTCGCGGGGATGCAGAGGAGCGTGGCTTATGCGCAGCGGTTTGAGAGGAGCCGCACGGAGCGCGAGCGCAGGCTGCGGCCGCCGGAGCCGTGCTCGAGCGCGGACCGGCTGGAGGCGGCGGCGGCGCGCCCGCTGCACCCCGCCGCCCTCCGCACCGCGCCAACCGACCCCGCGTCCGCCTCGGGGTGCTACTGCAACGTTAGGAAATCCTCATCGTGCCAAATTTATTACAACACTCGACTTACATGAGTTTTGCTACTAAGTTAATCTTTACGATGTCTTTATATTAATTTGTGATAAGGTTGTTTAGGTGTATTTTACCATTTTGATATCGGTTTCGCGTAGTTTAGTTTAGTTCAGTTTGTATTCTTATATTTAACTTTGTATTAATTTTACAGTATAATAATTAGATTTGTTGTTGGTATAATAAATTTTATATAAAGTTTGCCTTTTCATTGCTACTTTCATGGTATAGATAACCACTTGATTATATATAGTTATGAACATAATAATTATAATGGTTCAAATATTCCACCAAAATTACATATTATACAAGGAAACACAAGTTTTGGAAAACAAAAATGACATCACTTTTCTCACTTCCCGCCAAAAAGTCCGTACCCAAGTGTGTTGTCCGGTTGTCTGTCATTTCTGTCATATTTATTGTAATTATGGTCCAGTGTTGCCAACTTAAGGGGTTTACCTAGGTTTCCTAAATTTAGGGCGTAAATAAGTAGGATGGGATTTTTTTAGGGGTGTTATACTTTTAGGAACTTTTGACTGCTTATATCACTACCCAAGACCAAAGATGACTAAAAAAAATATGTTTACTAGAGTGACATTTTGAAAATGAAATTGAAGCGCACCAATAAATTTACAGATCAAATGGATGCCGTGAGCGTGACCCTGCTTGACGTTGCGTATTGCGCATATATTCGAACGGCAATAACTATTTTTAATGACAAAAGTAACCACAATTAATGGCTGTTTTTCCACTAGCCGGCACGGCACCGGCATGGCGGCAGCTTTTTCATTGGTCACTGACCTATGACAACTGGTCACTGACCAACATGAACGTATGACCAATGACAACTGCGCAAAACGTGCCGGCTAGTGGAAAAACAGCCAATACCTAATGTAATCCAGAAATAAAAAAATACCTAAACAAAGAAAGAGAAAACAAATTTAATGAAAGAGTTGATTTATGGATTTTTTTCGTATTTTTTTTTTACAGATTTTGTTGCTTTATTAGGGGGATTTTCAAGTAATTTTTGACTTAAGTTTAGGCGCAAATATTTTTGTGAGTCGGTAACACTGTAATTCTGTCCGTCCTGTTGGGGCTTTTTGGCGGGAAGTGGAAAAGTCATGTTGTGATTTTTGTTTTAATTTCCAAAACTTGTGTTTTCGTGTATTATAATGTGTAATATTGGTGGAATATTAACCATTATATGGTCATAAATGTGCGTGAGTGTGGGCAATTGGAACAAAAGTGATGAAACATGATTTTCGGCTTCTCCCAAGAAGTCTAGTAATTTGTCAGTAAAGTATCCGCCACTTTACTGATAGGGTTTGGGGGGGTAGAAATAAGGTAGATTTAAGGTAGTTATAAGGTAGAATTAAGAAAAAATGTAATATGTATACTGATGTTAGGCTCCAAAGGGCTAGTTCCCAGGGGTCGTAAAACTAATCTTATAAAAAAAAAAAAAAAAAAAGTCCGTCCTGTCCTGTCCTGTCAGTCATTATTTATCAGCAGCTGAAAATCACTGCTAAATCACCCGGCTAATAACGAAATAATGCAAAATATTTGAACAAATGTTCATGTTCGCTGTCCTTCATTTGCTTCTGGATACGTGGCTTCAAGCTATTATTACTTGTTTCCATTACCTATATTGAGTCCAAAAGTGTACATCAGGATGGGTTGGTTCGTAATAATTGTAACTAACGTAATTATATGTGCTCTAAATCCTTGTTATGGTGAAGAAACAAGCGAAATATCGTACAAACTGCCGACGGTTGGTATATCAGTTCTTATTCGGAATAAGGCTCATACTTTGCCGTATTTTTTGAGTTGCTTGTACAATTTGGACTATCCCAAGGATCGCTTATATCTGTGGTAAGTATTATCCATTTAATAATAACAAACATTGCCTCGAAGAATATAGGTGACCTACATTTATTGTGTGATGACGTGTGTAGTTGATTATGCGTTCATGTGTGGTATAAAACCATGTTGCTTGTAATTATCACTTGTAAATTATATCAGATACTTTATGGAAACAAATGCGACTGTAATATTAAACTTATTAGTCCTGTAAGTACACATCAGTAACCTACAGTACCTACCACCTACCTACCTACCTAGTAGTACCTACTATCAGTAATATCTGCTTTGCTCTGCAAAATTCATTCCTTTCAGTATTTTGACACCTGAGTTGCTCATCTACTTCTGCTGCTATCTGTACAATCAAATAAAGTTGATACTAGCTGTGCCCCCCAGCTTCGCCCGCGTGGAAAATGATGCATAAAATTAGTCTGTCTTATTCCAGAGTCTACACTATCTACGTCTCAAATTTCATTAAAATTGGTTTTGTAGCTAGGGAGATACGTACACACATTCACACACACACTTTCGAATTTATAATATTAGTAGGTACTAGGAAGTAGGATTGTAGATGAATTATTGTAAATATTGCTATTTCACAGGATGTATAGTGACTATAATGAAGATAACAGTGTGGAAATAGTAGAGAAGTGGATTAACAAATACGGTTCGGAGTACAGTGGTGTTTACATCACTAAAAACAGTACGAGCGGCCGGCTGCACAAGGACGAGAAGGGCCCAACACACTGGAGCCCAGATCACTTCAAACATGTTATTAGATTAAGAGAAAAAGCACTGGATTTTGGTAGAAAACTGTGGGCTGATTATATATTTGTGAGTGTCATTATCATCCATTAGCTGTAAGACTTCTATTGCTAGACAAAGGACTATCTCACACCATCTATAGTCTGCCAAAGGTCGAGATGACAATCGGGTTATGAGCTTTGCGCAGAATAATATCCGAATAAAAATTAGCAAGACCCGCAACGCAACAGAATAATTTAATTTAATAATTTTGTGGGCGATTTTAATTGTTTATCGGGTCCTGCTAATTTTGATTCGGATTTTATTTTGCAAGAAGCTCATTACCCGAATGTCATCTCAACCTGTCGCGGACTATACATGTTATAGTCCTTTGTCATTCGCCCCTGGCTTCATCATCATCATCATTTTTTTGTCAATGTTACTGATAAAATCTGACTGGTTTAAGTAACACGTATGTTATGTACTATAAATGATTTCTAGGTGATTGATTTAATACATGTTTCATGTAAATTGAATGTGGTAACAGTGGCGGATTTACCACTAGGCTGCATAGGCTGAAGCCTAGGGCCAAGGGATTTTAGGAGCGACAAATTTGGGGTGAAATATTTGTTATAAGCAGGGTGGTTACGAAAAAATCACCTTGTTTTAAACACCGTGTTTAAAACATGTTTTAATCATTTAAAACATGTTTTAAACACGGTGATTTATTCCTTTTGATTTAAATCAATGATTTAAACACGTTTTAAACAGTTTTCATTTTAAATTTCTTGTTTTTTTGCAACTCTGGTTATAAGTATGTCATTAAAATTGATTATATAAGGTAATAATATAAGGTCCACACAAACAATTCAACATGCAATATGTTGAAATAATTGTATATCATTGTGAACAAGAGCATCAAATTGTAGAGGTCTCAGTAGGGGTGGCAAATTTTGAATAGTTGAATAGCCTACTGGCGGCAAATGTGTAAATCCGCCACTGTGTGGTAAACTAATGATTGTTGATTGCTGAACGGATCTGACAATAACAAAACTACTTGTAGTAAGTTGCCGATTTTGAAAATTAACAAAAAATACAGTAAGCTCCCTGTCTGTTGTTTGTATTATGTCCAGGGTTGTTACGAAAAAATCACCTTTTTTTAAACACCGTGTTTAAAACATGTTTTAATCATTTAAAACATGTTTTAATCACGGTGATTTATTCCTTCTGATTTAAATCAATGTTTTAAACAATGATTTAAACACGTTTTAAACAGTTTTCATTTTAAATTTCCTGTTTTTTTGCAACTCTGATTATGTCCTACTTGTTACCCAATAGCATGAGGTGGTATTCATTAATTTAAAAACTTACACAAGTTTTACATTTAATTGTCTGACATGTTATTTCAACAAAACTCATTTATTATTGTCATTCCTTATTCATTCTGCTTTTCAGATGATTGATGCAGATGTGTTCCTCACAAATCCTTTGACTCTTCAAGAATTGGTGTCTAAACGTTTAGAAGTTGTTGCACCAATGCTCATATCTGATGGGCTGTATTCAAACTTTTGGTTAGTTTTGATGTGACAGCTATACCTATACGCTTATTATAGCTGTTGTCATTTTAAAGAAAACAAAAAAACATGCAGTTTGTTTTAATAATATTTAAGTAACTATGGCTAAGTGAGATCTGACGAAAAACTGAACTTCAGAATATCACTGCTAACATGATACCTACATTTTAGGTGTAAAATGACAGAAAATTATTATTATGAACGCACAGATGAGTATAAACCGATACAAAAGCGGAAAAATTTGGGTTGTTTCGATGTGCCCATGGTGAACACCGCCGTGCTGATATTCCTGAGGACTCTGGTCTCTGACAAGCTTACTTACGACCCAGCCAAGGTTCCAGATTATGATGGCCCACTTGACGACATCATAGCATTTGCAGTGAATGCAAAAAAGAATGGTAAGTGGTTCGTAATGAGGTTTTAATAAGGGCTATTATGGATAAAGATGTGATAAACGGCTTTATATTAAAAGCACGTTGTAACGCTTGTGCTTGTTTTTAAAAGTAGCTGTAAAAAGCGCGGAAGTGCTTTTCTGCTTTTTACTTTTTTACTTAGTTTTCTGCTTTCAACTTTTTTAGTGCTTTTATGCATAGAACTTTTACCAACCAAATCAAGAAGTTTACTAAACATAAGTTCAAGCGGGAATTTTTATTTGAATACATAAAGCTTTAACATGGAGTTAAAATATTTAGGTACACTCTAACCCAAATAAAGATAATAATAATAAACTTAAAATAAATAATGAAAAAAATACAATATTAGTCAAGCTCTTCAAGCAAAAGCCAAAAACTTATCTGCTGAAAAATTTATAGTGAGCTTTATGTACATAGAAATATGGTTGTTAATCTAATATAATTTAGTAGCAAATATGGCTTTTTATGGGTAAAGGATTCAATTTGATTAAATATTGATTTGAGCTGTATTTTCATACCAATAAGGTTACTTTTTGTAAATTTTTGGAATTTCTTTCTCTTTCTTGTCGTCATTGCTTAAAAGCCACACGCTTGTGTTTGTAAGCGCGCTTATGTGTTTATTCAAAAAAACTAACTTTACAAACGGCTTTTCGTTTAAGCACCCACTTCTAATTATGGAGCTCCGTAACCGTAACTATCGGGTATCCGAAATAAAAAAAAAACAGTAACTAACCGAAACCGACATAAAAGTTTCGGATAAGGGCGGAGTCTTAAATGATACATGTTATGACAATTTTTTGTTTTTGCCCCGTTGAGCCGACACACAAACCGCGCGCGTCCCCTGCATTTATCTTGCTATTTGTATTTATTTTTCTAATTCTTTAAAAATCGAATTCGTAACCTAAACTATCCGAATCTAGCGGATAATCCGAAATAATTTCATATCCGTAACCGTACAGGCTAGAAATGAAATGAAATTCGTACCATGTGTCGTGGATGGTTGGATTAAGATTACTTATTTTATTTTCTAAACAGGTGTCGCCCTTCATATATGCAATGAGAACATTTACGGCTTCGTGCCCGTGCCTCTCGAAGATACCGAGGATCTTGCGAGCGACGAAGAACAACTCCTCAATATCAAACTGGAGGCGTTAAGTCGTAGCAGTGCGCTCTCTTTGGACGACTTGTTCCAAGAGTATGTCACATATCCGCAGAAATGGAAGTTCGGATTGGACGAAATCTATATGATCAACTTGGAACGTAGAACGGAGAGGAGGGAGTTGATGGAAATGAGTTTTAAAGAGCTGGGAATGGATGCGAAGTATTTCAAAGCTGTTGATGGGAGGTAAAGTATTTGTTATATCTATCTTCTATCTATCTATAAATATAAAATTCAAAGTCCTAACTGACTGATATATCAACGCACAGCCTAAACCGCTGGTCCTAGAGACTTGAAATTTGGAGGGGGTGTTCTTTGTGAAGTGTAGGCATCCACTAAGAAAGGGTTTTTCGAAATTCTAACCCTAAGGCCGTTAAATAGGGGGTGAAATTTGAAAGCCGAAAATTGGTGCAGTACTTTTGAAAATGCTATCAGTTTCTACCCTTGAGTTTGTTTCTGAAGAAAAATATATCATATGGTTCCTTTAGGCCACGCGGGCGAAGCCGAGGGCGGAAGCTAGTTGGTAATAAAATGTGGCGCAACAGCCAGATTCCAAAAATATACTTTTAAATGTTTTTAGCAATAGATTGCTATCAAGCGATCCTCTGCTTGAGATCAATCTAGGTAAGTATAGTATCTTAGCCTCCTGGCGGTCCGTAAAAACCAAACCGATAAAAAAAATACTAAAATTCTAAATGGACGTTAGCATTGGCCAGTCAGGCCAAGAAGTAATTTGTGGAAATAGTTAATAGTTGTGATTTGTCATCATGCCAGCGAATTCAGCGAAAATTTAGCATGGTGGCATCCCTTTTACTCTAAAATCCAAGATACATTTCATTTGTGTTTGGTCTGGGTTTACGGACATAAATTCTGTTATTAAATGAAATGCAGGGTAGTCTGATAGTGCCTATGACCTGCGCGAGCCACTATTAAGGTAAGGCCACTATTTAGGTACTGCATTATCGAAAAAGTGAGCTTGTTTGAATTTACGAAATTCTTGCATCCTATCACAGTTCTTAACCAGTTGCTAACGTTTTAGGAACCTCGACATGAATCAGTTGCAAGACTTGTCTATAACGTTGTTGCCGGGCTATGAAGACCCGTATCAAAAGAGGTAAGTACTATACTATTGATAGTGTTTAAAATGATCAATTGTTACAGTCAATATAGTATTTATTTTTCGTATTACAGACCATTAAAAGCCGGTGAAGTTGGATGTTTTTTGAGTCACTATTCTATTTGGCAGGAGGTACGTTTTTTGTGATTCTACCGTCTAATCGATACATCTTTGTATCGATTAGATTATATTAATAGCCCCATACTAACTAAGGCCTGGCTTGACGGTTTCAATCCAGCGTCCCAACAGGGGTGACCTTGCTTGTTGCCATCCATGTAGACAGCAGATGTAATCCAAACTAAACACAAATCCGCGGATGGAAAGAAGGTTCCCACCAAGGTCACCTCTGTTGGGACGCTGGATTGCAACCGTCAAGCCAGCCCTTAAGCGAGCACCCTTGTGAGGCTGCCTCAGTCACAAAAAGCGCGGCGACCTTAGTTTTAGTTAAAAAAAATTAACACAGCTTTGTGCAAAGTTGCCAAATTAGGAAAAATTAATATCGATGCAACTAGTGACCCAAGCAATCACGGTTCATGTGAAGTTGACATATAGAACTAGGCGGGTAACGCGACTGGCCTAATTACGCGAGGCAAGTGTTGGTGCTCGAATGTGCCAGCGTGAGCGTTTGGCGATTCATATACTGACAGCGACACCCTCGAGGCTCAGTCATTTAGTACACGGCTATTGAAAATTATTCTATTGTAAATTATTTAAATATTATTATATTAATTGTGTTTTCCAAGATCGTAGAGAAACATCTGACGAAGACTTTGGTGTTGGAAGACGACATCTACTTCGTGCCGTACTTCCGCAACAAGTTCTTGCAGCTGCTGTCCGAAATTGAAGAGCTAGACTGGGATCTCGTGTAAGATATTACAATACTTAAGTATTTCCCCGCGCAGATATTTACAAGCTACGCGTAGGACAAAAAATGACGCAGGTATACCACTTGTGTATGTAGTTTGCAAGTCTTTACTTATTCTTAAGTAATTTCGAATTAAAAAATCGGTTGGACATGCCTTATTTGACAGATT
Source organism: Drymonia ruficornis (assembly GCA_947859195.1). Lineage (NCBI taxonomy): Eukaryota > Metazoa > Arthropoda > Insecta > Lepidoptera > Notodontidae > Drymonia > Drymonia ruficornis. The sequence goes on from OX401907.1 coordinate 4,305,039, forward strand.
CTCTATAGAATAATGACATATGGTATGGGAATTCCGCATAGAGTAAAGACTAAAGATAGAGGTGCCCTTATTAGATTTCCCTATGAAACAACGCGTGGAAATTTTGCGCGGGGTGGCGCGGGTGGTGGGGGTTAAAAACTGGGAGGGCAATTTACAAGCCCCGCCTCCCCGATCTACCGGTAAATAGCATAACTAATGGGTTCGTTTTATTTCGATGTTAGTACGTAGTTTAACTTTTTCACACTAGATGTCACTAAGTGTAGTTTCATATAAAAAACGTACCGAGGGTCGCCATCTAGTGTCGAATAGAATTATATTTGGGATGCGAACGTTAGCAAGACGTCTGCACAGGACGAACGCCAACAGCACACTGACTTAAGCCACGCCTACTGTGATGACGTCACCGGCCGAGCTGTGCGATGTAATAGCAACGCGGCCTGGTAGCTTAGACCCAGTCCTTTATATGGTTCGTCTATGGAATTCCGTCAAAATGGGATCGTGAGACAGGTTATTTGCTTTAGAATTTACTTAAGAACAAGTAATCACTTGCACACTATAGAAGTTATGATCGACTTTACAAATCACTTTTGTTCCCAGAAATGCTTTTTAAAACCATTGTAAACTGGCTAAAATCTCTACTGGGTGAAATCGAAATCGTGGGCAATATTTTAAACAATGACTCTACATATGATTTAGAATATTTCGGGAAAAAAATCGATTGATAAAAAAATATTGCTCGAGTAAGCAACTAAGCAAACCATGTAACTGTTATACCTCACCTGGACGATAATTATTTTTTCAGTTGATTTGTTGATTAATATTTCCTAAATATTCCGAATCGTGTGTAGAATCACCGTTTAAAATATTGCCCACGATTTCGACTTCACCCAGTATAAATGTGGTGGTCAGAGTTTAGTATTGTTTTGTTTCGTAGGTACCTCGGTCGCAAGATTCTTATGCACACCGAGGAGGAGTACGCGACGGAGCACACCACCAAGCCCCGGTACTCTTACTGGACGCTCGGGTACCTCGTCAGCGAGAGAGGCGCCAGGAAGCTGCTGGACGCCAGGCCGCTGGACAAGATGCTGCCCGTCGACGAGTTCTTGCCCATCATGTTTAATCAGCATCCGAAGTGAGCATTCTTATAATGACTGTATGCATATACTGACGATCTCTTGGCTCAGTGGTTCGAGCGTAGGCCGCTCGGCTCATTGCATCGGGTGGCTGTGGGTTCGATTCCCGCCAGTGGCCTTTATTTGCCCCGGTCTGGGTTTCACTGGTATCGTCTATTGTACGGTACCCATAGTACATGACCATACAGTAAGGGTGCGTTTCCACTGACGCGGAGCTGGGCGGAGTGGAGCGGAGCGGCGGACTGACATTGGCCAACTGTGATGGGCCAAGAGCGAAGTGGATATTTCGAGCACTGTGATTGGCCAATTCACAGTCCGCTCCGCTCCAATCCGCCCAGCTCCGCGTCAGTGGAAACGTACCCTTAGTATGTAAGTCTGACGATATTTATTTATTTGACGACCGCTTGCGCAATGCATCGGGTTCAAAGACCAGGGGGCTTACCACAAGCTCTTATTGCGATTCAATTACAGGAACGTATTAACGTTTCAGCGACTTTTTGTGCAATGACGTACCTTATTGTCATGACAATAAGAAACGTCATCAAAACGTCGTTAAAACGTTCCTATAATTGAATCGCAATAAGAGCTTGTGGTAAGCCCCCTGTTCTTTCTGTGCGCAATGCATCGGGTTCAAAGATCTGTTCTTTCTGTGCGCAATGCAAAGGGTTCAAAGACATGTTCTTTCTGTACTAAATAATATTTATTTATAACAGGGAATTAGCCGCAATCAACCGATTTTCTTATCTCTCGTTCTGTTTTAATAATGCGTTCTTATCAGTTACAATAGATGTTTTTCGTCTGCTGAAATGACCTTTTCTGCGCAGTGCCACGTGGGTGTCCCACTACCCAGTTCGGAATGTGCTCGCGTATTCCGCGGCTCCGCTGCTCATACACCCCACATACTACACCGGCGAAGAAGGCCACATCAGCGACACAGAGGACTCGCCCCTCGTCATCGAACAAACTACATGGGACAAAACTGAACTCTAACCACTGGTAAATGTTGTTTTTATACGAGCCGCTACACATAACATTATACACAATCCTAAAATCCTCTCTGGCTGGATGCGCTAGGGCACTATCAGTTCACCCTCTGCCCGGTGAAGTTGTAAAAGCCACTTCGGCCAGCAACATTAGTCCATAACAAAAAAAAACTTCTAGCTTCATTTCTAGCTAGGATTCCGAATGATCCCTTCGAAGATTAGTTAGATTGCTGACCGCGATGTCACCGTTCTGAATGTAGTAAGCTAGCCAGTTATAATCCTGAATTCGTCAGATTCCCGTCGCGGCAATTCTATAAGCACGTTTTTTTATACTTGTCCTATTTGGTAAGCAAAGATGGCGTCCAGCGGGGCGATTGCGTAACTTTTTTGTCAATGTTTCAATTGGTTTCGTTCATCCTGTGTCAATTATATACGAAACCAATTGAAACATTGACAAAAAGTTACGTAATCGGCCCGCTAGACGCCATCTTGGCTTACCAAATAGGACAAGTATAAAAAAACGTACTATATAATAGTGCATCGTATACAAATCGTGACTTAGTTTGGGACCATATGGCAATATTTTTTACCGACCTACATTTCGCAAAGTTTTGCCATAGTTATCCCTTGCTATGGGTGCTGACTAGAGGCTAGTTTAAAGGCATTTTTGGGAATAACCGGTATTTAGATTAGGAGGGTACAAAATCATTTTAGAAGCTAATAGTTCAATTAAGACGATCTAATAGAAGGGTCGTCGTACAATTGATTATTCACAAGGTTTTACAGAATGTGTACTCAGATTATAAATCCCCACATATTGTGTACATTTACGAGTATACTCGAATTTATTTTTAACTAGAAATTTAATTTTAGATACGCACATTACACACAAACACTAGTTTTAAAATCTATAAAATAACATTTATGAACATTTCATCCAAACCAAAGATATTACAATAATTCTGATAGAATACAAACAATAAAAGGTCTACAAATACAAACTTTTCTCATGACATGAATCTCGCTATCTCACAATGTTTTTTCTCTGTTTCTTGTTTAATATCTAGACGTTTATGTTAGTAGCTAATTATTGTTGAAAGCTTGTCTCCGTCACGGCTCTGTACCGTGGAGATCATGCGTCTATCACACCTCATCCGTGTGTTGGCAGATGACGTGACCACGACATCTTTACGCGCCTAAAGGCACGTGTACACGCCATTGTTATCCGTTTCGATGGTCAAAACTAATAGTCAATATGACTTCAGTGGTCAGATCTAATAACGTCGTTATGACTGCGATGGTCAAAACTAATAACGTCGTTATGACTGCGATGGTCAAAAATAATAACGTCGTTATGACTGCGATGGTCAAAAATAATAACGTCGTTATGACTTCGATAGTCAAGGCAAATAACGTCATTATGACTGCGATGGTCAAAACTAATAACGTCATTATGACTTTGATGGTCAGAACTAATATTCTTACTTAGTTTTTATAATTATATATTTTTAGCTTTGGTTCTCTTTACGCTCACACAGTCTATACGAGTAGTCATATGTGAAAGGAAATCATATTTTTTTGTATTTATATTTCGTTATAAGTTATAGCCTCTTTTTATGGTTAAGTTGCTGGGCACACGCAGTCGTGAAATTGTGAAAACTGTTAAGCACAAACTACCATAAAGATATCCTAATATGCCAGTTGACCGCTAAATAATTTTTATCAAGATATTTCATAACATATTTAATGAATTACCTATGTATTTTTATTGTATTTATCTAGCTATATTCCCAAAATGTTGTGTTAAATCCACTGACTACATATAATTGAATAATACATATTTTATGAAGTGTAATTTTAAATAAGCTACATTATTTAATCAATAAGTCAAACTCAATCTGTTTAGGCCTACTGGGCACTTTTAATTTTGTTATTAATGCGAGAATACCACCCTTCTACCGATTTAAGTTAGTAAAGTTATTATTATATTATATTACTTATATTCAACAAGGTTGCGACAAGGTTCACCACCTGTCACGTTGGGTTCTGAATGTCTGGTGAAACGTGGGCTTTGAGTGGATTTAATACCTCCACAATGTGGTGGTGTATGGCCACTCAAGCCTCTGACTACCCCCGAATGGGGATAAAAGTCGTGACGTTATATTTATTTTTTATTTATATTACTTATATTGTAGTGAATATGTATGTATGTCCCCGCCGTTTGACCGTTGGCTCGCAAGCCGACGCCAATATTGCCAATAGTTTGAGTGCCATTTGACGTGGTCATTGCCATCGGGTGCCGACCGGCATACCGCAATTTGTGCCATGTTTGATGTTATGTCATGGATCGCTTGAAATAAACTATTTATAGTTTTGTATTGATACATTTGACATGTATTTCCTATTTCTTTATGCATGTAGGCTTAATATGCTTATAATTGACTGATATCATAATACATTATTATTATAGGTATGTAATTATTCCAATGCCTCCTGCATTTATACTATTTTGAGGCGTAGTTATTATAGTTAGTTATATTTTTATAACTCTATTTTTCATGAAAATTTATTTTATATTTTATAAATTTATAAAATTACATGCATTTAATACAAAAATGTAATATTTTATGTATTTTCAATAATATAAGCATTTCCTAGAACATGTGCCATAATATTCCAAATATTTACTAAGTCATTTATAAAATAAACGAATGTGACCAAAGAAATCTGTTTCATTTCATACGTAACATGAGGCCATAGCGATTATGTATCCGCCATTTGACCGTTTATTTTCATTCTTTAATTGCCAAATTAAATATTTGTTCGTATTTTTCAATTTCAATCGGCATGATGAAAATTATCAGAAGGTTTATCTCTCCGGCAAGTTACTTACGAGGGCGAGTATGGCGCGCGCTGTTGACCCTGTCGTATGTGAAGTTATTGCGATGCTGAAGGAGCGTTACTGCGATATGTCGGAGTGCATCGCCTCAGTCAATTGCATGCTCGACGCGCTCCACACAGAATCCGAGCAGCCGATCCTCGTGTGCAAGGAACACAAGAGTGCTATACTCGATTGTTACACCGCAAACATCGACGAGCCACTAAAATGCCATCAACTTGTGCAGGAATTCATGGAATGCGCTCGCAACTATGCTTTCAATAAATGTAAATCTTCGAGTGACGAAGTGTAATTCTTTTGTAACAATGTTTAAATTAAAAGCTTAATTCTCTGCGCATTACTAGATATTTACCATTGTTTACATTATTTTTCTAATACAATTGAATAAAACCAATAATGTTATAAAGGTTTATTATTTTTGCCAAATATGATAAACGTCGAAAGTGTGTTGAATACGCACGAAATACCACACAAAAACATTATAGCGAGTAATACTCGTGTCTACTATAATTTAGAGTTGGCCAGTAGTTGGTGCAGGAGTTCGATGACTGTTCGGGTGGGGCGGCCGGTCATGCCGCGCCGCAGGTACGGAAAGTCGCAGCCCTTCGTATAGCCCACGTTGTATGTGTCGAAGTGCACCCAGTGGGTGTCGCACACGAACTGCTTCAGGAACGCGGCGCAGTTCGGCGAGTCGCCGTAGAACGTGCGGCCGGTGTTCCCGATGTCAGCGCTCGCGCAGTCCTTTACTGCCTCTTCGTAGAATTTCCACAACGGCATCCTCCAGATTCGGTCTCCCGTGTAGCTGCTCGCCGACTCCACGTGACCGTACAAGTCCTCCGAGTTGGTGTAGCAAGCGCAAGCCGCCCCGCCGAGAAACTGTATCAGCTCCTTCGACATGGTCCCTATGTCGATGATGAACTTGGGCCAGTAGTTCCGTGCGTAGATTAAACTGTCTGCGATCAGCAGCCGCCCCTCGCGGGACGGTAGCCTTATATGAATCGATTTATCGTTGGCGTTGAAAATGATGTCTCCGAATTTGGGACTCTTTCCGCTTGGCATTAACTCGCACAGCGGGAGAATACCTCGAATGTTGACGGGCAGTTTGAGCCGCGCCGCCGCTCTCGTGATGGCGAGCACGCAAGCCGCGCCGGCCATGTCGCCTTTCATGTAACGTAACTCTGCCGGCAGTTTGAGATCCAAACTCCCACTGTCGAACGTCACCCCTTTGCCTATCATAACTATAGGGCGAGTTCGTTCCCCTGCTCCGTAGTAGCTAATTTCGACGTATAAAGGCGGCTGCACTGAAGATTTCCCCACCGCCACAAACCCACCCATTCCGTGACTAGCCGCCCATCCCTGGGTTTTTACCTCCACGTTTATGTCCAATTCGCATAAAAGATCGACGGCTATTTTAGCAAATGATGTGGGATTCAAGAAATTTGCTGGCATTTCTTGTAAAAATCGAGCAAGGTTTTGAGCTTCTCCTTTCAGTGCTCCCATTTTCCACCCATCTACGTCGCAATCATCGTAGAGATATAAGCCGGCCTTAGGATTCACCCGATTTACTGGAGATATTGATCTATACTCATTGAATTCCCAGAGAGCGAGGTTCGCTCCTTCAGCGGCTGCTTCCGCGTTTCCGAATGACTCTATAAAAATGGATTTAGGGTTGAATGGTTGCAGCGCCCTGGCGCCCATACCGGATGCTATTCTAATAGCTTCTTTGGTCTCGTCAAGGTTCTCGGTGACATTGAATGCTAAACATTCGCTTCCGAGACCGACGACTGCGACGTAGGCGTACACTGGGTCCAAATCGTAAAAAACCCTAGTTTCGCCGAGTTTGGGTGGCGGAGTCAGTTTCAGTTGTTTCCAAAGCTTTCCACATATTTGCTCATTATACTTCTGGCCGCTAGCAGTGAGGATCGTCTGCTCGCCGGAGACGTTTTCATTATAATAGATACCCAGTACCAGTCCTTTGTCTTTGTGAACGCATGCTTTCGGGTCCTTAATTTTACGGGGCGGTATGTACGGCACGCAGTCGGAGCGCGGTATCCTGAACTGAGATATGTAACGTACACATTTGGGAACTGATATTATCATACCGTGGCGTAAATCGAACATATTTAATTTTGTAAAAAATATTGATGTATTTTTTTATAAAAACATGAAATAATGACGTCGTCGCCTACTGGATTGAGACATTTTTAGTAGATATGAAATTTTATCATAATTATGAATTAGACACTATGCGACAGTTTATAATTATTACACACATAAATAAATTCACAATATCACACAGCATACATTGCTCACAATACAATTAGAATAACGCACAACATGTCTTTTGGAAAAGGTCAAGAGGTTTTTTTCTTCAGCCAGCTGGGAGTATAACGCCTGTACCACTCGGGAATATTTTGTACAAGGGTCTCTTGCAACTGCCGATAAATGATAAGAATGAGGAAAGGAATGGCGAGTCTCTCGTCTTTGAAAAAGTATACCCAGAAAGCTAAAAGAAGCAAACAAACATCCACCGTGTAGTCTATAGCCGACCTGACATTTATCTTCGCTTTCTCTTCCAATTCTTGGTAATTTATGGGGATTACGATAGTCGCTCGTTCAGTTTTCTTCAGAATAACTTGTTGAATGGGTTTCTTTGGTGCTTTATTATTTTGTGCGTCTTGCATTTTGGGGTTTGTTATTTGGAGTTTGTCCTTCTTATCTATCCTTGGTTTATCTGCATTGTTCTGTTTAATTTTAATCGCGTTAGCCGTTTTCGTTTTTGCAACCGATGTTTTATTCTCACTGGATTTATTCACTATTGATTTTTTCGGTTTCGTCGTTTTCTTTGCCTCATTATTCTCCTCCTTCTTTTCAAGCTGTTGCTTCTCGGCAACCGCTTTCAAATCTTCTGTTTTCAAATAAATGGGTGTAGTGGGTCTCTTTTGACTTCCGTATTCTTTAACAATGTTTCCATAATAATCAATCACTGTTCTGCCCTCTTCGCTAACTTTGTCTTGTACTTTTTCTGCTTTGTTTGTTTTAGGTTTGTCATTGTGTAGATTGTCTTCTTGTATTTTTTCGGGTTCCTTTTTCTGTAGCAATTTCGGAAATTGGAAAGGCTTTTGAACGGGCATTTTAGTAATTTTCTTGAATATCGTAATCTTTTCATCCTTCTTGGTTTTGTTCGTCGGTTTTAATTTGTCTTCAACTTTGGGAGCACTCATCTCAACAGTAGGTTTTCGTTCTATCACGTCAGGCTCCCTTTTCTTTAATATAGGTTTCGGAACAAAGTTCGGGTCAGGAAGGGGAAGAGGCTTGAGTACTTCACGGTCCGACAGATCTTCTTCTTCTTCAATAATATCTTCATTGTAAGGTGAAGGATGAGCCAGTTTGCCTCGTGGATTATAAGTTTCTTCTTCATTAGAATATTGACTTCGTCTGTCCAAGTCACCGTCGAGACTGCCGTCTTCAGAATAATCTTCATCAGAAACAGTACTGGCAGTATAGTCTTCGTCGAATGACATTTGTTGCCATTTGGCCTCTGATGTTTCAGAATCCTGTGAAGACTGGCGCGAATTATACTTGTATTCAGTTTTATCAATAGAGTCTGATTTTATTATGATCTCTGGCGCCGTGGTTTGTGGCAAGTTTTCGTGTGTTATTGGAATATTTTGATTATTGTTTTCATTGTCACGATTTTGGCTATTATACGGAATGTCAGTGTTGTAATTAGGGGGTCTGTCGTCTTTGGCTTTGGTCTGTTCTTCTTTCATCGCAACGGCCTTACGGAAGCGTGCCATCGCCATTTCGTGTAGCAGTTGCGAGGAGCTAACTGCATTCCGTAGTGGTCTGAATGGCATGATGCATCTCGTGCTGAGCTCCGGCGCGGAGAACGACATCGGAGGCGGCGACAAAGAGTCCAGGTCGAGTTGGATGGACTGTCTCTTTTCTGGAATAAATATTGAATTCATTGTATTGGTCTTATTTGTATAAGTAGTAGAACAATTTAAGAAAATAAAATAATAAATTCGCGTTTGCTTAAAATTTGAATAGTGCAGTGTAACCTATAACAAGAACAAAATTAATCGCATCACAAGTTGTTTGAAATAATAGCACGCTTAATCGCACCTCAATAGCTGCTGGTAACTACAGTTAAGCTGAAAATAGATTTGATTTCGCAAATGTTTTGTTACATGTAAATTTCGCAGAAGCTCTGATGCGGTCAACAACGGGTTTATGTTTATTTCGAGTTATGTTAGCGCACACCGTGCTGTTAACCGCGTAGCTAAGGCGGACGTGTATTTATAGGCAAAGTATGCGCGCACTATATTCCAAACAGTTATCTGCCAATGCATCTCCTTTGGTTGATGTTTTGTCTACTGCACATATTTGTTGGCTTCTGATCTTAATCCAATTCGCATAGAACATGTTTTTAACAATGAAAAGCTTAGGTATTAAACCTACAAGATATCATAAACGCCTTGAATACTGTTTCAATATTGGGAAATAAATGCTTACCGGATTTTTCCTTCTGTCTGTCTGTCTGGTTTTCGGGGTACAGCACGAGCATGAATTCGTTACTGGTGGTGCGTTCCCTGGTAGTTTCTCTGGGCTCCCTGTACGGCGAGAGACGGGTCACCCTCGGCGGTGGCTGCGGCGAGGATGGCGCGGTCTGCCGTCTGCGGCGCGGCGCCGGAGAAACGCGCGGCTCGCTGCCCTCGCTCGTCAACACCTCGTTGATTATCTTAGATTCAACGGCCAGGAACTCCATATCCACCGCCCGGCCCGGTATCCTCACCGGCGCCGATTCCACACTCGGTGCGCTCATCCCGTACGGGCTTTCCGCTTTCACGCGGAAGCGATACTCGCTGCCCTCGATCAGATCGAACAACGTGACATTCGTCTTGCGGCTCGTTGTAGCTTTGAGCCATACGTTCCAACCGCTTCGGTAATACTCGACTACGTAGTTGCCGATGCGACAGCCGCCGTCGTCCTCGGGCGGCTCCCAGTCCAGCGTGATGGACTTGTCGACTTGACGCGTCACGGAGACGCGCCGCGGCGGGTCCGGCGGCGCCGTTATGGTGACCAGGAACGCGGCGGTGTCCTCGCCGATCCTGTTCCTCGCCTGTATCTGGTACTCGCCGCGGTCGCTTCTGCGCGCCGAGTGTATCTTCAGCATGGAGAATTTTGGCGTATTGGAAATCTCCACTCGGTCGTCCACCACGATCGGCTGGCCGTCGTGTCGCCATTCTACGGTCGGCGTCGGTTTCCCGACAATCGTCGTTTTCAGGAATACGGTTTCGTTTATTTCGTACAGCAGGCCGTCCTCGTACTGCCGCGGGTAGCGCAGCTTCGGCGCGGCTTCCAGGGATAGCCGCGCCTTGGTGACGGCGTGCCCGCCGCGATTCGTCGCCGTGCATTTGATTTCACCCTCGTCGCTGGCTAGAGTTTGATGAAACAAGAGAACACTGCTCGAATCGGTGGTCGTTATTGCGGTTCTCCTGCTGCTGAAAATTTCGTAATCATCTTTGAACCACGCTATCGTCGGCGGCGGGATACCGGAAAACGTGATACGGAATTCTGTCTTATCGTTTTCGAGGGCCGTGATATCCTCTAAATGTTGAAGGAAGACTGGCGGTTCCTGAGAGGAACGTTCGGTGCCGACGTTGAGCACATCGGAGAGCTCACTGTAGTCGGAGCGGCCTACGGCGTTGATAGCTGCGACGCGGAACTGGTAGCGGTGGGGTGGGTCGAGGCCGGTGAGCACGAGCTCCGGCCGCAGCACGACGGGCGGCGCCGTACGGATCCAGTCCGGCGAGCCCAGCCGGTTGCACTCCACCTGGTAGCCGTGCAGCGGCGCGCCGCCGTCGTGCGCCGCCGGCGCCCACCGCAGCGTTATCGCGTTCGGCTCCTCATCCGATAGAATCGGAATAATATCGGGCTTTCCCGGCACGGCGGGTCGTCCTGGAACACAACATTCCCAGAGTTATTCGTAGGTGATTTAGATTTGCATTAAATAACGTCGGGTCGGGCGTTAACCTCTGTTCGGTAACGACGGTGCTGCCGGCATAAGCCATTTGGCATAAAACTCCTTTCAAAATTAGACGCATGATAATCGTTACATGAACGCGGACGGTCTTACGATTTGTTTTGTTGTGCCACGCTTTAGGAATCGCAGCGCGCTCTTTTTAAAAATAGAAATACAGGCAGGGGCCTCGTCGGGTCGGGATGCACGCGTGCGTGAGCAGCGGCCGCGAGTTGATGTCGTGGGGAGCATGCAGGGGCTCGTTTACCTGCGGTTTTCCAGTGTACGTTCTTGCTGGGCTTGTGGACGTTGTGTGAGGCGGAGTGCTGGTTGCCCATGGCGGCGGCGGCGCGCGCCGACACACTGAGCGCGGTGCCGCTCGCCCCGCCCCGCGCCGCGCCTCGCCTGCGCCCGCGCCGCGCCGCGTCGCGCTCTGGGAATAACTCGCGCAGCCGCCGCGCGCCCGGATGCGATCTTGATCTGTTTGATCGATAGGTTTTCATTAACGATTACTGACGAGTCGCGACCTTTGGCGCATCTATTGTGGATGTTCATCTATCCATCAGAATAAATTTAAGTGGCATTGCAACGTTTGGCGCTTCGACATTTTCGCTAGCAAACGGAGTTTTCGTTTGTGTTTGATTAATGAGACAGCTGTTGAAGCAAAACGATTGAGAATAAAGGTACTTACATAGAACGTATTAAGTACTTACTAGGTACAGTTCCAATTTGTTTAAAGATAGTTAAGTAAGATTGAAAAAATAAATAAAAAGGTCTGACAAATTCACGTTATAGAAAATTGTTAATAAACACTGGCTGTTGTTTCGCGAAGCTTAAGAAAATTATTACGAAGACGGGGAATCATTCTCGCTCTCCCAATGGCGACATCTATTGAAAAGAAAAGAAAATCATAACGAGGGTTTTTAAAACATTGAATCAGGCGCATCCACGTCTCATTGGCGCCATCTATTGAAAATCTACATTAATGCTACACTACGTTACCAAAAAAAAAACTCAAACCGTGTCACATGACATGGTTTGAGTATGAAACAAATGTCACACAGTTTCTTATTGGTTTTCTTATTAGAAAACTAGATGGCAGCTCTGTAAATTTGTTAATAACACCGATATTTATTTTTGGTCCTCAGTTTCTCGATTTGAAAGAAGTAGGCGTGTATAAGAATACACGGGGATTTTAGATTAATGTGTACATTCAAACTAAATCACAACCGTAAATTGTATTAAGCCATCGGAAAATGTTCCAAGTGAATTGTCTCACAGTTTATTCCTGGTACCTACAATAAAACAGATATTTTAAATACTGTTTTCAGATGGTTTCAGGCGTTTTATTTGTTTTCGGTGGTTCGGACGCCGGCGAGCTCGTTTTCCATGTTTCAGCGTGCGCCCACACAACTGTTACTTACTAGTCTACTTAAACGTATATTTGTGGAATATTTTAGGAATTGGATTTTACAGATATGTAACTCGATCTGTAGGTATTTGTGTATTAACTTTGACTCCTATATTAGGATTTTGTATGAACGGTTCACGGATAATGAAAACAGCATAACCGGGGAAACCCCCAGAAGGGAGCAGAAGATGTATTAAGTAAGCTACACACAATCAAGCTTGCAAATCAAGTCCCAAGTATCTTACAAGTTGGACGATATGGTTGAAATATTCTAACCCTAGGGGAAGGCCCCTCCCTCTCCCCCACTCCCCTTCAGGTCGGCAGCGTGTGAGCGATGCCTTTCGTATTGCAAGCATCTTTAGGCTACGGTAACTGCTTAACATCAGGCCAATGTATGTTCCTACCTAGTAGTAGATCTCAAGAACAATACATAAAATATATGATGCATACCGCCACTGCCGTTCGAAGTTTAACGACGCGGCAGGATGCCGACATTGCCAACCGCAATGCTGTGCCCGTGCGCAGATCCATAAACACATGCAATAAAAACGATAATAACGAATAAATTCAATCCGTTTATGATATGGTATCGAGTAACATCAAGGTTCTAACTTCTCGGGTTTAGCAGCACTTATACTTAAGTATTATTAAACTTAACCAGATGAGTGCTAGTAGGACTCGCAGTCCAAGATTTTCGTACCGTCATATAAGAGTAGTTCCAAAATATGGGGGCGTCCATAAATTACGTGAGGTGATTTTTGAGATTTTTCGACCCCCCTCCCCCCTTGGTGAGATGTCGTGAGATTTTGCTCGACCCCCTCCCTCCCCCTCTAATCTCACGTGAGATTTAACCCAGTTTTCTTGCAATTTTACACCGTTTCTTGCAGTAAAAAACAATTACGTGGGATTTGACGAGACCCGCCCTTTCCCCCTCGTGAGATTTGGTGAGATTTGGCTCGACCCCCTCCCCCCTAAATGCCTCACGTGGTTTATTTATTTATTTAATTTAAGGAAAACCAACAGCTTTTTAAAATAATTATACAATGGTATAGGTAACATGAAGCCAATTAGAGGTTTCCACGGATAGAACTAAGGACTTAGGGACTTAAGGATCCCTTACTCAGTTTAACTGATTAAGGGATCCTTAAGTCCCTTGGGTTTATTCGTTTCCATGTTAACAAAATGTATGTTTCTCTAGAAAAGTCTGTATCAGAGAGGGTACACCTACTATTCGCGGAGATCCTCTATATAGAAGATGAGGCTGTTAGTTACCAATACCTATACCATCTGGCCTCCCAGCAAGGCAACCAAATAACAATAACCCTTTAGCATAACTTAGTGTAAATATACTAACTTATACAACAAATAAACCATCACGCCTAGGGGCTTACCCTCTATACCAGCCGCCATCCATCAAGTCAAAACGGATTCGGGCCATAGGCCACTCAGCGGTAGCCTAATGCTAGTTGGCAAATTTCGTCTTTTGAAATACTTATATGCAAGTTTTCTCAGGATGTTTAACTTCATCGATCAGCAAATCTTTATTGAAAACGGCATGCGCACTAGAATTTCGCAAACACCAGAGGTGCGAGCTGAAGTTTAAATCCTTGTTTCATCAGCTTCATCTAGAATAGCTGTAGCATCAAATAACTAGAACAGAATAAATAAAGGTAGCAATGTAAGTGCGTTATGACTCAGATCGTTATTTACAAAAATAATACAAATAAGTCATAGGTAACCAAGACGCGGTACATTCTCCCGAATAGCAATCCTAACCCAATGAGCTTATTGTCTAAATTGTATCATCGCGATATGAATACCGTGGTAGAGGCGCGCATGCGCGACCGACCTACATCTCTTGGAGCGACGCCAGCGCATAAATACCTAGCGAGACCACCACTCGTCGTCAAGGTGACATTGTACATACGCCAAAACACTTCAAATACCTGTCAAAATTGAGTACACCGATGTGTACAGTATCTCAACGTGCTTAGAAACCATTATCGCTTGCGTGGTTCGGTGATAATGATACAACTTGTTAGGTGTAGCTTATGGAGGTTTCAGAAAGAAAAAGTTCATGATGCAGAAAAATTTATTTCATTGACCTTTATTATTCTTAAACAAATTTTCTCTCTTCTGGGCTTAAAAGTAATACTATCTGTTACGCCATGAAAAATCAAGGGATGCAAAGGGCTTCACTGTTAAGATAATGATATGCTACACTGATGAATGTGGGTAGGTAAGTAGAATGTACCTACTAAGGGGCCAGTGTCACCCAGACCAGGGTAAATTACGAAAAGGCCGTTTCTGAAATTTGCTTCCGGCGGGAATTTGAACCCGCAACCACCTGATGCAGTGAGCCTAGCGGCCTATACTCGAACCACTGCGCCAAGCGGTCGTCAAATATTTTTCTTATTTTGAGATCAAATTAAAAAACCGGACAAGTGCGAGTAGGACTCGTGCCCTGAGGGTTCCGTACAAATTTGATTATGTTTGTAGATAAGTAGTCACCCCGAGATTCGAGTCTCCACGATTTTTGCCGGTTTTCGGAACAATGCATATAATTACAACGCCTAAGGGTGTTCGTGGCCCTCGAATATCGGGATCACTACAAACATAATAAAATTTGTACGGAACCCTCAGGGCGCGAGTCCTACTCGCACTTGTCCGGTTTTTATTTGTAATGAGTAGCCTAAATACAAATTTTCATGATTCTAACTTCAGAAATGAGGGACTTCCAAACAAACTTCCACCACTTATTTTACCCACTTAGGGTGGGAATTGACCAAAATCCTTCCAATGCTCTTCTTCTACGCTATGAAAGGTTTAAATTTCATGTTTGTATCACCAGCGGTTTGGGCTGTGCACGTCTTGACGGACGGACAGACAGACAGACGAACAACAAAGTGATCCTATAAGGGTTCCGTTTTTTCCTTTTGTGGTACGGAACCTTAAAAACACCTTTATTAAATGAAGTCCAGAATCGAACACAAGATGGCGGGATGAGCTGGATTCCTGATTAGCGGATTGGTCCCAGGAAACAATATACCAAATCAAGTGGAAAAGGGGAGGTGAGACCTTTGACCCACCACAGTGGAAACGTATCCTGCTTCCTACTAATATTATAAAAGCGAAATTATGTGTGTGTGTATGTGTGAATGTTTGTTCCCACGTATCTCCATAACTACTAGGTAAACCTATTTTTATGTTTTAAACGTAGATAGAGTAGGCTCTGGAATAAGACATACCTAGGCGAATCCAATTAACACGCGGGCGAAGCCGCGGGGCACAGCTAGTAGTCTATAAATGAATTGAAGTACAAAATAATTAGTCCTTGGTTACATACATACTTTTTATCAAAGTGTATATAACTGTTGGCATGAAAAGCAACATGTGAGCAAGTAAACATCCTAAATAACTGTAACGGATGTATAAATAATTCGAGAATAAGATCTCTTTTATTTACGGTTATCGGGCAAGAAAAATATGCACATGTTTGTGTATCCGAGTTTAATCGAATAAATGACTGCATGTGTCGTTCATGCTCCCGTTAACACGTAGGGGAGTGATGCATGTTGTGGTTTAAACCAAGTATGGTTAAAAAAACCACACCATCCTACACAGATTAGCCAGATATGGTCCCTTCTAACATCGCAATCACTAAACTTGTGCTCAGATCACCACTACATTCAGCGAAATTCACACATAATTTCTTTGTTTCTCGGGTTAAAAACTAAAACCCGACTACGGAAAAAATGCGCTCTAAAAAGTATGAAAGAAGAAAATATTCTCATCTAGAGGATAGCCGTGGTCCGTGTAGGTCTTTTAGGGCCAAATGGCATATGAACACGGACCACGGCTATACATACATACATACATACATACCGGCTCCCTCTTTCCTGGTTATTTCATTGCCACTATGACTTTGGTGTTTCTGTGATGCTTCTGACTGCTGACAAAAATACCATGCTTATGATGTCAATGCTTGAAAAGGAGGTATAAACTAAACTCGAGGTGGAGGAAACAGGTGCTCCAACCACATACTGAAAAAAGGTTTATAGGTATACAGGATGAATTTTTCAAGTTGGCGTGCATGGCCAAATCCGCAATTATGAGGAATAGCGAATAGAGCAAAGGAGTCTCGGGCCCGATTTTGCTGAAAACTAAAACTGCAACATTCTATTTTTGAAAAATCAATATTCCTAGCTAGGATATACTTTCTAGCTAGTTGTCAAGTTGCTAGCTTCTCTGAAACTCAACTTCATAATTTTTTTATTCATGTAAGCTATATATATATATATATATAAACGCTACTTATGCGTTTATAAATCGTCAAAAAATACTACATTCTAAAGTTACCAGTTACTCAAAAATTAATTAAAAAAGACTTCTATGAATACCTAAAGCTATTTTGTTTCACTGCATTTATCTCTCCGGAATCTTAGACCCGTATTAATAAATGTATCTTAAATTTGAGATCGATCTTAAGAAGCAGTTTTGACGTTTAATTTATGGAATATCTGTCAAAAACAACATCTCAAGTTCGATATCAATCTTAAGATCGTTTTATTAATACGGGCCTTAGGTATCCAGGTAATGTTATCCTGGAATAAAGGATATCATCATGCCGGCGTGATGGTGACTTGTATCGTAATTACAACAAGAATTATTTTAGCTGTGTTATAGCAAATAAACGGAGTTGATGCATGCCTTACGTGTACGCAACTAGATAATACTTTTATTATTATATTTCACTGTAAATAACATTCCGATCTCTGAGATGATCTGAGCATGACACGATAGCAGATATATTAGTTAGACCCTGACATGAATGCAAAATAATTCTATGAAGAAGATTAAAGTAGCAATTTTTCTTTAAACTGTAACTTTTTTGCCTTGGGGTCGACGTTCCTATCTGAAATTATAAAGTAATTTCTAGACGTAGGTACATGTCAAATAAAAATATAATGATTTTCCTCTAAGCCATATAAAAGTGTATTGTCAAATGTAAACAATAGCTAAAAAAAAACCAATGACTGCGTCGGCGCATGCCGCGCCCGAGCACTCAGTTTGGACGCCGGAACGCGTAGACATAATGTTATAACATATGTGCTCCGGCGAGACAATCGAAACATCTCGACGCACCAAATGGTACAGAACAGTACATCATTAAATTCCTTGTTTATAAAACTTACAATTGAATTGAAAACACCCAATAGTTCAACATAATGTCAAACAATGCAGTCGAAATTGTTAGCTATAAATATTAGTGTGTTGTCATTTGTTTCTTGCATCACTTCGGATGCATTGACAAATTGGAACGTTTCTGTACAAATCTATGACAAAAATACCTACCTACAGACTACGTACCTACTACGTTCGTGCATATACCCAGTACGAAATGTCGCTACTAACTAATCCGAACAAACAACAGCGTCCATTGCGCCTTTTAAATGATAAATAAAACTACAGTTCAGTACATCGCGGTACATGTAATATACCTCTCGTAGATCACTAAAAAGCATTCGCGACAAAACATTAAAATAATTTTAGAGGACTATCTCACCAAACCAACGCAAAATAGTTTGAACATATGCCAAGTATACAGGCAATATTCCAATGTGGAACGCTTTTAATTCGGGGTTGAAAGCTCAAGTTGCAAGAAACGGATGCTGTACGTACCTACCTACTGCTCAACATTCCGGAACTATTTGACAATTACCTTAAATCAATGGGATCAATATGTTGATACTTCTGGAAATATTAGAAAATTACGCATTACAAGATATTTCATAATAATTAGTAATGTACCTATTATACCATGACCTATTTTTCTATTTTGATTGACGAACCTATCGGAAAGCTGCAGCAAATGGTAAAGATTAGAAGGCAAGATCAATAAATCTAAGTGTCTGTTTGTAATGTCAAAATAACAGCTCTTTACTAGATGCATATGAAAGTAGGTATAAACGATAATTATAACAAAAAAACTTTTTTATTTTTATTGTCTGTCTTTCTGTGTTTTTTCCAGCTAATCTCTGGAAGATAGCTGATGATTTTCTATGAGTCGATGTTGTAAGGAGTACCTGGGCTACTTTTATTTTAGCAAACATTAACAATCAGTTTTTGTTAAATTCTACGCGGGCACAGCTAGTATTTTTATATATAACTGACTGTACTTATACCAAAGTTATTAGAAAACCTATAAAGTTTTAGTTTGTCTTGTGATGAGTCGACTGAGAAGCAATAAGGAACTCGCCTTTATAATGATGTTCAGGTAAGAATAAGTTATTTTTTAAATATCAACATTTCAATAATTAAGATAAGCAAATCACATTAATTTACTAATCTATTTCTTTCATAAAAGCAAATAAACAAACAATGGTATTAAGTCCAACTGAATGGCGCGTAAAATAAGCGCGTTATTAAGTACCTATAACTGATCTAAATGTCAAATAAGTTTTAATTGATTTTATCGTTATCCATATTTTTAAAGGAATTATTTTCTTCTGCGGTAAGGAGACAACTTATGTGTCTGTGGTGGCTGGCTGGTTAGTTCAGTTATTCAAGATTCGGCTGAAAGTTTCCAGACTAGTCCAGAACCTTGCTATTGCTGAAGACCAAGACCAGATCTTGGTTTTATTTTTATTTTTTTATTCAGTGATAGGCAAGTATTTGCTCACCTGCTGGTAAGTGACGATGTGGTCTATGCTGGAGCATACTTGCCTAGACAGTACCTGTTCACTCTCGACTTGAAAACATCCATATTGTAATTAACGGGGAACAAAGACGCCGGCAAGGTGTTCCATTCCTTAGCAGTTCGCACGATAAAAGTAGAAGCAAAACGCTTGGTCAGGAATTATTGTTGGTCCACGTTCTCATAAGCTCGTGGTAGGATTTTAATTTAAACCCATTATTTCTCGGTAAACTATGTTGGTTCGGGAGTCAATATAGATTATTATATCAGGTACTCAAAGTATTAAAAAATCTACGCGAGCAAAGGCATAAACTTAGCCATATACCTATTTAAAAGTGAAGATACCTAAGAATGACGTAAGGTTTTAACTGTCAGCCTGCAACACCATAAATTTAAGTATTGTAGACTACTTACTGGCTTCTTAAAAATGGCTTCAAATACAGTAGGTTCTTTGTTTGCGCGCAAAACTGTAGTCATTAATGTTGTCGCTTTTACGTGAGTCTATAAAAATAGTTATTTGCTCATGAACTGTTCGGAATGTTACAAACTCAACGCGTTTAACCTATTTCGTCCAGACACTATTCATATTTCGACGTACCGTTGGAAATAGATTTTGTTTCGCATAACCGAAATAGGGTAGGAGATGATATTCCTAATTACAGTCTGTGTAAACAGAGTGGTTTCAAAGCCAAAACTGGATCGAGTTTCATGGCAAGTTTTGCGTCTTTGCATTTTATACAACGCATAAAGAGTCTGAGTTGCGTTTGAGTTTTACGCGGCTTGTCCTCAAGTATCCAGCTAGACATGAAAAGACTATGAGGAAGGCATTCTCAAAAGAAATGTCTTAAACCACAAGCAAGTTGCACAACGGTGCACTACTGCCTGCCCTTTCGGGGCCTATAGGCATAATGGTATTTTTTAACATCTAGGTATTAACAAATAGGTACTACTAGCCGTTTTCGGCTACATTGACTGCTACTGAGGTCAAGTATTCAGCCATTTGATGACTAATTATGTTAATGCCAACAATGGTGCGCATGACATCGTTTTATTTTAAGCTTTTATTAATCTGCATCTATTAAGATGTTGTATGCATTGCATTGGAATGTTACATCAACCTATATGGGCCCTATTACGAACCCGTGCCATGTTTCGTTCGTTCGTGATTTTGACAGTATTTAGTTGTAAAATGTATCAAAAATTGAAGTCCACTGAAACGGATGATTGTTATCGTACCGGGTTGCTTCAATTTTAAAAATAACTCGTTATTTAGACGTAACAGTGAAATGTAAACCAAACTCCATATCAAATGCAAGGATCGCGAATACGTTTGGCAGCGCACGTTAGTAGGTGGTTGATATTCTTGTCGAAAAGTGAAAAAAACATGGTACGTCGCCCACGGGCTCGCTCGCGCCCGCGCTGACTACAGCGGCTGGTATTCAATGAGTAACCCTTTGCGCAATCCAGGTGACCTTATTTTAAACGTAGGTATGTACTACAGGTAGGTATTCGTATTCCAAAACGTAGGCGGTGTTTCAGGTGTCGCGACATTGTAAGTGCCTCGCGTATTTTTACACCTGAAATTATTACGATTTCGCCGATTGGATTTGTGAACGAGTCATCGACATTCCTGTAACTGGTACAAGGCTTTTATTGTTTTATATCCTGCTAATGGATACAGGATATTGTTACAAGGTTAGAAAACATGTAAAATACCTCTACGCTAGGGATAGATACGTACTTAACTCAAGGGTTTTTCGTTGTTGTTGGGTATTACGGGTTGTAGGGTACCTTTTGCCGCAGCTATTTCATAATGTTAACTGGAATTATTTTCCTTTTTAGCAAAACAATGCCGTTCACCGTTCTTTATTTATTCAACATTATGTTTAGTTGTCATCTAGAAATAAATAAAATGAAATCCAGTTTCGTGTATGGTCCCTCCCACACTGGATGTTGTCAGCGACGTTGACAACACTTCGAACATTTGTTCTATTGAATCATGTTAACATTGATGTGTTCCCACTTCCCATACCTTGTTCAACGCTTCGAAATAATCCGATTGAACCTTCAATCATGGAAGATTGAACAAGTTCAGTAAATCGATATACTTATTCGAAATACCAGATAATTAAATTCAGCAGCGCAACGGGTGTTTTGACAGTGCGACGAATACCTCAACAATTGTCCACTGCGAAACCACTGTTCTCTAATCTTTGTGAATTCATTATAAACCGTAAATTCATGGCGGTCGACATGTTATCGACCATTTTACTGTCTGTACTGTAACAGAGCGTGATGACTGTAGCCCGAATAGAGCCCGGTATAGCAATAATAGGCTCAGTCTATATTAAATTGGGACCATATACGATCACTTCTGCCTACCCCTAAGGGCAATACAGGCTAAAATGTATTTTCCTTGTATTTGTATTGTACGAGAAAAAGCTCGCGTGAAATACGATGCGATCTCGTGAATCCGAGTGTGTTTAATATAGCCGTCTTATTAATACGCGGCCCACCTAGAAACAACACGGCATAATCCCACATCTACCTGTGCACCCGAGTGCCCACCCACTCCAAAATAGCGCGCTTACACAAAAACATACATCTCCAGTTTCTCACACTATTGTGTATTAAGCTACATTTTACTCATCCGGGAACAAACTCATAATGCTCAAAAACCACGGTGCTGTCACGGTCAGCTAGTCGATTGTTTGAAGGTTAATTTCCGAATATAAAATATCGAGACCATTCTTTATTGGTGCTTATTTTGTTGGCTACAAATTAAGACTAAACTAAATTTGACTTATCTAAAAGCATTTGTCTTGCTCATGCGTTACGATCATAAGAAGGATGGCAATACAGCTAGTTTAGTGGTGTACCATCAAAATCAGCACTATTGTCCCTTTCAATGGTTTAATTTAAAATAGTATCTTACCAAGATGGTTTAAAAGCAGTGTCAAATTGTATACCTAACTGACGAAAATCGTCAAGTCTCAAACAAGTGTTTTCCATCAGTAATAATAGTCTTGTTTCTATGGCAATCAGCCAAAACAACTAAGCTTTTCTCTCTCTGACTCGTCGAGGGTCAAACCTTGGCGTCATCGTTGGACTCCATTGTCGATCCTGGCTTACAGGAGTAACAGTGGTGTGAGTGTGAGGCAGGCCTAGTCCTATGAAAAAATGTCTAGTATCCTGAAATGGCAAACGCTCAAGTAATGACTACTGTGGTTCGTCTCTTCGAATGCATCAAACGGTATCCGTAGTACCCATAAATTGATTGTTTCAGGATTATAATAATAATAATGGTTTCTCAGTAAATTAAAACCCTTCGCTTAAAGAAGACGTGCAGAATAGTGTGTAGAATCGCTCGTGTGTAGTGCGCTGCAAGCTTACAAATACGCTCCTAGTAATTATAGTAGCCCATCCATGTGACACCGCTTATAAACTTATTGATTTATCGCACGGCTTACTTCATGCGATGGATTGCAAGAGATGATTTAAGCAGAATTCTTGAATGTGAACTACTGATCATAACTGCACATGAGTTATAGAGTCACCGACTCATGTCAACTACTGGAGCGGAGTATATTATCCCCTAATAATATTTAAAATCCTGGCTGGCTAGCCAACAGCCGAGCAGTTAAATATAGGTAAAGCTGGACAACAGCGAATGCTATCAACGTGTTTAACTTCTGTTAACCTCGTGACTTCCCAAGTCGAGGATAGGATCTAAGGAGACACTCATACCCTTAAAGTAATACACAGTCTAAAGAAGCTTAGGGATCTATTACGAACTCAGATCATCTGTTTCGTTCGTTTGTGATTTTGACATTTACTTACTACGGTAATGTGAAAATTTGAAGCCCGGACGCACCGGATTATTGGTTTCGTACCGGGTTTGTAACATCTCTTCGCCTAACATCGCTAACCGCTGTGTTCTAACATCCTTAGTGTTCAGTTCAGTCTTCAGGCATTATATAAACTTATTATAACTTTCGCTACAAAAAGAAACCAAAAAATTCGGCTACTTATTATCTCCGCAGCTCCTCAGTTTCAAACATTGGTTACTCAGGTCATTAGATGTACACCGACTTCGGCGTAGTATCAGTTGCCGTATTTTATTAGTGCTCATGCTCCAACTATTTGAAGCGCCTTCGCGGAAACCAAAATTAATTTATTCGCTGAACTCTAGCATAATTTATTTGTTAAATTTCCACCAACGAATCTTTAGATTTGAGTGTTATTTTTTTTGCATAGATAACTTGGCAGCTGCCATCTCCCCGACCAGTCATTGTTTTTATGACAATATAAAACTAAACATAGCACTGTGATCATCGTTACGCGTAATAACATAAGGCACTGGGCAGACGCCAAATGTCTGAATGAATTACTGATGATGGCTCATCGATTACGATCTTCCATGGACTAATCATCATAAACATTATGATTAAAGTTGCATTGGACGTTTAAAGCTCGTAATTATTAAGGGATAGCCATATATTATAGTTTATTTTAGCGTAAAGCCGCCTTTCCACCGCGGCGCACGCTACGCACGAAATGACGTTAATGATGATAATTTGTTTGACCATGACGTCATTTCGTGCGCAGCCTCTGTCTTCGTGCGCCGCGGTGGAAAGGCGGCCTTAAGCTAAGCATTATTATTTTCTTCTAGCTAGAGAGTGAGTGATATTTGACACTAATTTAATATAGAAACTAGGCAAGGAGCGATAAGGTTCGAACTTACTATCCGTTACACGTCGTGCACATGCAGATTTTATGTATTTTTTTTATAATATAAAATTTAAATAAGCATCTACTATTCCCTAATCTTTTTTACGAAACAACGTATTCATATTCGAAACCACGAAAATTGCCGCGAAAAATAATCGGGTAAGTATGTAATATCCCCGCACCCTTTTCGCTGCAGTGCGCGAAGGTATGCACCTCCCCACTCGCTCTCGACGCCCGACAGCTGACTCTTGCATTTCAGCCGAAAATAACACTGTAAATATGCGTCAGCGCATGACTGATCTCGCGATTACTTATAAGAATAACTCCGCACTTGCAGCGACATTTCGCCTGATGAATCAATTAAAGTAAATTTTCAACGCGCATTTCTTTTTTCAATGACGCATGGGTGATTTATTTTTGGAGAGGTTACAATAATACACTCATAATAAATGACGAACAAACAGAATGTGATGGATAGTGGTTATTCAGTAGTTATTATTTCGAAGTAGCTGGAAATATATTTTTGTTGGCACATTTTGATAAATATTTACGCTTATGTAGCTGCACACTTTCGTAAGGGAGTTTGATACAAGTCATTTTCTTTGAAGCGGAGTGAATCTTCGAAAGATGCCCAGTCCTCTTGTAGGAGAGATCAGGTATATGTAGGATTCTCATTCACTAGAACCGGGGAGGTTTTAGTGAATGAGATGTGTGGCTGCCATCAGCACGTCAGGGGGCTCCGGGAACTGCATGCACATGGAACGTTAATAGTAAAGGCAGTCTATTCATAAAGACTACTTTTTATCATAAATCGTTAACAAAATACACGACAGCCTCGTAAAATATTGCTTATACATACTTTAAATTATATAGTTATTGTCTCGGAGGATAATAACTACGCCTATCGTCATACAGTGCAAACTAGAACAGAGGCATGGATATAAGAATAGTTGGTAGTTTGGTACCCAGCAAGGAATTAAGAGTTTTTCGGTTCGGTGTATAATTACTTTTTCCCCCCCAAATGTATGTTTTTTCGCGCCCTGTCCCATTTCTTTATATCCTAAGCAGATACGGACAAAAATATTTTCAGTGTTGGTGATAATTTGCATTTTACGGAACAGATAACAAAGTGCAGACCCTGAATTATTCCAATCGATATTGATACTTATCTCTTTAATAAAATTATAAATCTAGTAAGTATATATAATATAGGTACATATATAAGTAATGATTAACGGTAAAGGCATGCACGTTTAGTTGACTGTAACTGTGCAAAATGACAGCTGATCAAACACGTGTTTTTTATAAACAACAACCTATTAATCTATTTGATGTCTTTGTGAGGATTCTAAGATCTTAGCCATGAACAGCTTTGTCATGGCCGTTCGTAAAATGAACCTTAATATTCATAGTTAACAACGCAATTATTTTCCCGAGAAGAGTTAGCGGGTTTGCCATCATTACGGAATCGGTACAGGTTTCAGATTCTATAGGGGCTTGGAAATCGCCTAAGAAATTATGAATATTGAGGTTTATTTTACAAACTTAGCCCTAGGAATTTGGTCATTTTCCACTTTGGTATCATTTAAAACCCACTCTCAGACATTATTTTTACTTTCTCTTAGTTTTGCGCCGCCTTCGTTTCTAGGACTGATATAATGCTATGCCCTTTCAAATCGAAGATTGGGTTATGCCTGGAAAAACTTACAGGCACTGAAACAGAAGCTTGCACCAAACGCTCTGGTTGCTACCGGCAACATGAAAAAAAATAATATTTTTCTCATTACACATAATTTGTAAACGCGGATGGATTTACATCCTTGAGGAAATTGCAATGTTTACATAATAATGTTTGTACTTATAATATTTTCTAAAATAAACAATTTCGGACACAACTGGTATGATTAATATTGATAAAACCAAAGTGTTTTGCCGAACAAAACATAACACATGTTGTTTTTCAAATAGTGGTTTGTTGTCTTTTGTTAAAATTAGTTTTCTAGAAATTAACATTTGTGTGTTCACGGAACTAAACATTGGGCAAGTTGGTAACAGTTTGGATGTTTGAACGTTTACCTACATATTTAGTTAAATAACATTTGATACCCACCACAGATCGGCGGCGATAACATTTGGGAGGGCTTAACACCCGTATTCATAAATAGTAGGGGAGCCGTAGAAGGGGTTTCTGGATTTGCACGAGCGCGTCAGATTAAGATAAGGGAGATAGCTTAAATTTTGATAAGAACCTCAAAAAATTATGAGCCCTTAATATTGGTGGGTTTGCTCAGGGGAACCAAAAAAAATAAATTGACTATCTTAAAATACTCGAACTCGTCAGATTAAGATAAGGGGGATTCATTACTAGCTAAGAAGTGTCAAAAGTGTCAATTTTGATAATTTGATCGTCAGTCTAAGAAATGGGAGCATCTGGAAGTTTCACTTTTTCACCCCCTCCGTTTTTTTTTAATATAGGTCTTCGGTGGCAAAAAAACGTACGGCCCGCCTGATTTTAAGCATTTACCGTAGCCTATAGATGCTTACAAATTCTGACGCGCTCGAGTAATTTTTATGTCATTGCTTTTTATACAAAAAGAAAAAATAATTTTCATGTATAAAGCTTCCCCCACCGCTGAAAGTGGAATCATCTAGAACAATGTATTCTTCCTATCATCTCATCTACCGAATCTACTAGGTTTGGACGACGCTCGTGCAAATCCACGAATTGCACGCTCGCCTCCCCATCTAAAACAAGTAATGACTTATTCTCAAGTAAATTATAATAAAAGAGCTTGTTTGACAATTCTGTTTTGACAGTTTTTCTTTAGAATTTTTTTATATTGTTTGGAAAATCTATCCGTTTTGATACAGTTTGCGAGACAGGTTTTTGCTTAGAATTTACTTAAGAACAAATAATCACTTGTATATTATAGTATAGATACAGTGGTAAGTGTTTTTCATGCGTAAGAAGTAAGTAAGAAAAGTCTTGCTTGCTGGCCGGAAGTAACAGAAGATGCCTTTGACCAGCTGTGATGCTCACGTGATCTCCCGCTTCTAGCACTAGCACTAGCTTAGTTAAAGGGGCTAGCGGGACTACTAGTAATGTACTTAAGCTCACATTACTACAACCTAAACTTCTTTAATCCTTGTTATACGTGCAATATAACTACTGTTTTAATTACCCTTCAGTATAAAGTAGGAGATATACAAGATGGTGTTTTTATTATCATGCATTTAAAATTAAAATGCCGCAACATACATTTTAATGAGAGGCATTCTGGCCTCAGCCGTGTTGTTGGTTGGCAAGTACCCTGGAATAAGACAGGTCAAATCATTCAGTTCGCTAATTAACGCCACCAAGAAAAATGTGTTGACTGAATGATGCACTAGTGGATTACACATTTCAATGTTGCTAGTTAATGAAAGTTACTAATCCAGGGATTATTTAATAAGGTCTGAATTTAGTATGCCTGCATAAGAAAACATAATGAACATTTAATATTTACATACCTAGAACAAAGTTACATTTAATTATTAAAATAATATCAAAAGATAAACATGAGTAAGAATAAGTTTACGCTAAATCTAAATTTGTTTGTAATGTTGCAGTAGTCCTTTAATATTCATATAAAAGTAATTTGCTCGTCATTTACAGTAATTTCTCTTAATTCTTTGGTTTGACTCAGACAGTTGAAATACGGGAACGTAAAAAATCTCAACGGGTTCCGCGATGTGGAGTCACTATGTGGTGGTGCCTAGCCGCAGGTCTTTGACACTAGTGTGACGGGTGTCGGGATATGCAAAATTTGCGGGTGGCGGGTGAGTGCGCGGCGGGGGAGGTGCGCGCGAGTGGGGCTCGCTGGAAGAGGGCGCGCGGGAGTGCGCGCGCTCGAAATAACCCGTCGTATTTCGGTCGCGCGCCCCCCGCCGCCGCCCTCGCTGCGTCGCCGGCGCGGCCGCGCTTCGCCCGCACTATCCGCTAACTATTCGCAATCGACCGACGTCTTGGTTGTTGGACTTGGGTTATAATGACTTGACTTCTGCTAAATGAACCCGTGCACTAGTATAAGTTTTTCGCAGTGGCGTATTTTGATATTAGACGAGCGCCGAAACGAGGATTGTTTTACGATAAGGACTAATAGCGTCGAGTGAGAGTTTTTTGTGCGTTGTGCTGCGGTGGCGGCGTGATGGAGAAGCAGTCGAGGTGGTCGGAGCAACGCTCCGAGCAGCGCTCCGAGCAGCGCGTGCAGCAACACTCGGAGCGGCGCGAGCAGGTGGTGCAGCAGCAGGAGCGCGTGCAGCGCACCGAGCAGCACTACACCCGCCAGATGCTCACGCAGCAAGGTCAGTAGCACATGCAATTACCGCATCTCATAATAATTCACGCTCGAAGCATCATATCTAGCTTTAATTAAACTAACATCCATAATCACTGCTAATGCGAATTTTATATCCTGAAATTCATAATGGTCTCAGTGCGGGTATTATTTTTCTGCGGGCGGCGCGGGCGCCGCGGCGCCCACGCGCGCACCAGAATAGCCGCACTATCTCGCTCGCGGTGGAAAAGCGCTATGCACAAATAAAGTTACGCACCAGGAAGAAACTAAAGACATTCGCAGGCCGGTCGCCCCGCGAGCCGCCGCGCCGGCGCGCATCATGCTCCACATACTACACACTAAATATCTCATGTCTTCCGAGGAGCCATCGCACTATTCTACACCGATATCCCATGAACTGGAAGCGAATGCCAATGATGTTAACACGGGGAGTGACGGGCGAGCTCAGCGCTCACGCTGGACGGAGGCCGCAGCTGATGCGATCCCGGTCCGCTACTTTTATGCAATATTTAAATCTTAAATGGGCACCGCGTCGATATGATCGCGTGAGTTCCCTCGTCCCTCCTCCATTAAGGTTGCAGCGCGAACTTGTTTTAGCATTAAGAACTTGTTTACTTATAAGGCGCAAAGTCCTATCCTTATATGGAATCAGAACAAATATGTAGCCATTGAAGGATTAATTTTATTTAACACGAATGTTTCTACATCTGACTGGAGGGGAACGAAATTAATCTACATATTGTAAATACTAACACATTTTACTAATTCTTAGCGAATCAACATAATTTTTCATGAAATTGATATTCTATGATGTCATCAAGATAAACATAAACAATGTTGCATTGAACCTTCACTAACTTAAGTCTAAAACCACACTAAAGTTACTACAGGTCTATAATAAATAAAATTAAGACACGATCAAAAGCCTCCCAAAAGTAATAATTAATATATAACGTACACCATTTAAATTTGATAAAAATCGTCGGCGATTTTTATAATAGTGTCTTTCTTCAACACTTTCAATAATTACACCGGGGTTTTGGCAAGAATACAAATTCTTTAGAACAAACACAACGATTTCAGTAGACTTTAATTATCAGTTGTTGGAAAGCAAGTCGACAAAAATATGTTATTATAGAGCACATAAAACACGTGTTGGTTATTCACGAGGTGAGGTCGAGACACGCCGCGACAGTTGTTCAAACTGGAGATGGCGTTTAGCATTTAATTATGTTAAACTATTTTTTTCACCTGACTTTGTCCGCATATAACTGGTTAATTGCTCGAGGGTACTGAGAAAATAATCATAAAAACGCTGATTGATATCGTAATTACTAGTTAGCAGTCTAGGCGAGGCCAATTCTTTGTTCATCCCGAACAGACAAGCACGTAAAAAGTTGATAGAACCACATTTTTTGAACTGATAGACACTTTGAATTTATAGGTAAGTAGGTATTATAAACAGCAGGTAGACAGACGCACAACAACATTGAGTTAGGTGCGTGACTCACAGGTGAAATATGAATTAACCATGCTGTTATATCACTGTTTGAGACAATTCAGCCAATAAAACCGAAATCGTTTCGTGCAATACACATATAACATTCGCAAAACGCAACAGTCATTACATTCTTACAAAATTACTATTCTCATAACACTGTTTTCGAACATAAGGGCCTATCTTTTCTATAAATAGAATAGAGATTAGAGAAAACGCTTTTCACTTTTTCCCTCACATTGTGTATAGAGTGGCATGAGAGGAAACCGAGACTCGCAGTCTTGTCTTATTTTATTCCGGATATTAAAAGATTGTTGTTTATGTCAGAAAGTGAAATGTATTTTCTTACGAGAACGAAGTTCTTTAACCACAA
Source organism: Drymonia ruficornis (assembly GCA_947859195.1). NCBI lineage: Eukaryota > Metazoa > Arthropoda > Insecta > Lepidoptera > Notodontidae > Drymonia > Drymonia ruficornis. The sequence continues at coordinate 4,335,126 of OX401907.1, forward strand.
ATGTAACCGATTCTCCTCGACCCATAACCACGGCACAGCCACGCGAGCGGCCGCACACGTAATAAGGCGTGTCGTATGCGCACTTTTTGCACCGATCGCTTTAATTATCGGTTTTCTATTTCGAATGAGAACTGCAGAATAATAGCGCCATTATTGTTCGATGCGAAAAACGCCGGTAAAATGCCATCCGACGTTTTCACTCTTTCTTCGAGCGTCGTTCAATAGAAACGACATGAAGCATCAACATGAGTGAACGAGGCACTATCGCTTTTTACTATTCAAACAAGCGGTAGCGGTAGTAAATACTACCTACGGATGAATGGACGCAATCAATTATTCCATTAAAACATCGTAATAATTTGATTGAGATTTCAACCTGGCATTATTAAGATACGAATAGAATTAGCGTTTAAGTATGAATAATATTTTTTTGATTTTGTAATGTCGCGAAACTCTCTAATTGGCTTTAGAATATTGTGAATACAACCAGTCGATAAGCTGGCTGTATATTTCTTGTATGCATGTGATATTAATAAGCTGTTGAGTTAAATAAAAAAACATATCTCAACTTTTTCCGCAGGATCCACGTAATCTTTGTATAACTTCTCAATTAGGAATTCATTGGCGATTTCATATCGTCCTTCATATCTTGTAGCGAATACTTAGTTGCTCATTATTTTCCATAAGAATGGGATTCCGAAGGGATGATAGAGTCTTATCTCAGTAACGTTACGACTTAAGCACTACCTACACCATGCGAAAATAAAGTTTAACTCTACTCCTACCCATATTTTCACCAATTCATATACCTACCGAATTATACTTTTATATAATTTATTTATCAACTCGTTAGCTAGATACAAGATAGTCGTGTGCTAGTTTGTTTGGTCCGCTCGTTCGGTACCGGTGAGCTACATGCGATAAGCCTACCTCGTGCAACGGTCGACGCCACAGACAGATGATCATCTTAAACTTGGAGCGGTTCCGACCGACGAGTAGTTGGAACACGCTCAGGGCTGCCATCGTGGCGATAATTGGGCATTTGTTAAGTTAGTCCGTCCGATTTTGGAAGATGGGCCCAACAAACGCAACTCTAACATTTAAATAAATCTAGATATTCTCAAGAGATAAGCAGAAGCTAAGAATGATCGAGGAACTTTGAATAAGGACAATACTTGTTAGATGTATCATTATAAGTTGGTAGCCCTAAAACCGCTCAAGTCCGCTCAACGCTCTGTATAATGTAGCGTGGTAACTGTAGCGTCGCGGTGTCTGCCCCCCTGCTCCGACTATAAAAACATAAGCAAAGAAAACAATCTCATGAGCTTCGAACATCAAGCACTACGCGAATGTAGAATAAGATAATTACGAGAAACGGTAGCAAAACGAAGTTGAGAATCGCTTTATTTTTACGACATTAAGAATGAGTGAAACTCGCGCCTGCAAAGTGTGCATTATATGAGAACGTTAATGAGAAAATGATAGTCTCATCCGATACCGCGATGTTTTCAATTTCCAGGCGCGCGGTCGCGGACCTCTGTACGAAAGCGCAAGTCAAAACTTTCGAGCACGCCTGCCTCGCAACAAAACACGATAAGAGATTAATCACGACCGAGTCTTTATTGGGCGGCTGATTCACGGACAAAGAATTAGAAAACATTTCTCTCTAAAATGGACATTGTTTAATAACAAAGCGATCACATCGCACTATCCTAATAGGTGCCCCGTGAATTTTCTTAGTAATGATTGTAAAGAAGCGGAATTTACTGAAGTCATGGATGGATCTGACCAAAAAGCCTCAGGTAGACTGTTTCTTCAAAATTAGTAGAAATGAGAAAAATAATAATTATTAAACAACAAAATAAAAACCTAGAAATTATTATTTATTATTATCCAAGAATGGGTAGTTGGAACAGTTGACTTGTTGCGGTTTAAACATTCTTATAAGTGGAGTTTACACTAAATATAATTAAAATATTGACTTCTTGCAAAGAACAACCATAGATCCAGTTGCAAGGACCAGTTTGTCTAGATAATGTACCCTTCCTTTGAAACTTCATTCCTAAACTTTTCCAATTTATCGGGATCGATTTCCTGTCTACCTGGTTTTGTAGGGTTACATCTGAAAATATACATACTTAAATTACTGCTGTACCCCGTGCAGTTAATTGATACATCATAAAGATAATGGAATCACGGCGTGTGTCGAGTTCACCGTTACCAAATAATATGTAACATTAAACGGGTGAGACGCACGCGCACTTACTTTTACCGGTGTTATCTCGGAATTTATAATATGAACAGTTAAATATGGACGCTACTTTCGCCCGCACCATACACGATTTGCTTGTGATACTGCCATTTTGGTGCGTGTACTCACCTGTGAAGTTATATAAATGATTTATTGCGTGTTACCCTTATATCAATCATATAGAATGACGTTTTGGACCATGATTAAAATACTGGTGAGGTGACAGAGAAAGATAGAAATTTCATTAAAATTATCACTATAATAAATAAAATCGTCAGACTAACACACCAACCGTTTCATCCCAAAATAAGCAACGCTTGTACTATGGCTACCTTACAATGGACTGGGTGGGGTCATCCCAGTGACACCCAGACCAGGACAAATTATGAAAAGTTTTCCGAAATTTTCCTCTGGCGGGATGTCTCAATATTGTTAAATATCAAGGCACTGCAGTTAAACAACGGTACTCATTCATATTGGAACTTTACTAATACTATAACCAAAAACAGTTTAAGAGACCTTCAAATTCGTCGCATGATTTATTGACCAGTTAAGGTTTTTGTACAATGGTTGACATTGACATACCAATAAGACAAGACGACACGTATGTCCACTATCGTACACGTATCGGGGAAATTGTCGAATTTTGATTGGACCGGCCATGAATGTATAATGTATCCCAAGCGGGGGTGGCCGACTAAGCAGTGTCTATGGCGTATTGGTATGTGTTGATGTCATATTCTTTGAGCAGGTATAATCAGGAAGACGGCTCTATGAACTCATTCAAAAATCGCATAAAGCTTTATACACTACCTATATACACTTTATTCTATACGTGTAAGTGAATTTTGTTTAATACCCAATTCTGGTATTTTTGGGTAAATTATTTAAAAAAATATCTACTAGTAAAATATATCTATATATTTTTCAAATCATAATTAGTTGCCATAACTATCATCTGCTAACCTGATTACATCTTGCAAAGTTTCTAGTGCTGAACCTAACCTGTTGTTATAATTGAACAAGACTAAAGCCTAATCAAATCAAATCAAAAGTTTTTTATTCATGTAAGCTCAATAAAGCGTTTATAAATAGTCAAGATAAACAATAATTTAACATTACCACCGGTTCGTAATGTTGCTTCCATTGAGAAGAGCCGGCAAGAAACTCAATGGTTACTCTTTTCAAAAGAATAATTGTACTTATACATTTTCAAACAGCAACGCTGTGTGAGCAGGCAGGCATTAACACATAGTGAATAAAAAAACAAAATTAGGTATTTAAATAAACAAAAAAAAAAAAAAAGAACTAGCCTAGAAAGCTGTGCATGCCTACTCCCACTTTACAGTTAAACCCAAAGGTGAATATTTCGAACTATTGTTTTGGTGTGATGCCTTCCGTCCTTAAATGAAAATTTAACAAACCTGAAAGTTAAGGAACAATGATGTCAAGTGGAAAATGGGCGGACCAGTCCCTGCAAGCAGCGCCCGGAACCCGAGCATGACTTGAGCAGCGGCATCATCCTCCTCAACCATTTTAGAGGGAAGAGGGTGACCCGCTCCACAGAGCCACCGCAAGCAAGGACATTAGAGTGAGCATGACCGATCCATTACCGCAGCGACATAGTTCAGCAAAGCTAAGTAAGCGTACGGCAAGACAACACCCGCTACAATTGACATACAAATGCTTGTCAATGGCTACATGATACATGATTTCCACAACTTAAAAAGGTGGTAATTGTGACTAATATGTCAATAGCGCTAAATTAAGAGAAGGAAGAGGAAAACAATAAATAAATAAGGAATAAATCAAAACAAATAATTCTGAGGAACTATCCCCCTATGCCTATGACCTGATTAGATACTGCTAGTTCAGTATTAAAAATAGTTTCAGAATGTATGTATGTATGTGAATGTAGTACTCGAAGTCACATCCTTACGCTAACCAGAGGGATCCTATCAAAATAAAAATCGCAAGATAGGTAAAGTCTCAAACAGTAGGACTTAAATATGTTGAACGTAGTTTGAGCTTTCAGTACGACAGATAACTGTTAGCTTTCACAAGTAACGGAGAAGATTACGATAATACAACTATAGCTCGGTAACTGCATCTCCTGGTATCATTAAACTGTCATCTCTAAACACTATTGTGCTCGACAATATATTTTAGAAAATGGGTTTGTTTTACTTAATATTAAATGTAGTAAATTTTTTATATCTAGCCCAAAAGTTCTAAGCCTTCTTGATACATTGTGAAAGAATAAAAAATAACAAACCTATTCGCTATTAAAGTTTGCTAAAAGTAACAGATTTATGACAACTTTTTTCGAAACTTTAAACATCTGTATCTTTGCCAATTTTAAAGTAATTTTGAAAACTATTTAACTGTTAGTAATCTTAATTATGCAGTATATTATAGATCTTCCATAGTTTAGACGAGGCAGCTGGCTTAAGAGTTGGCATCTAGTGTACAAAGCTATGCGAGTATGTAAAGCCGGCTACATACGATCAGTTAAAACTGAAGGTACTTACGAAAACCCACGAAAGCTATGTTCATGCAAATGGCACATCATCAGTTTTTACTGTTCAATCTAAACTGACAGTTATAACCTGTGATCCATCAGTGAGCAACCTACAGGCATAAATATTCCAGGCCGTTTCCTTTAACGTTTCCCCGCCATCATAATAACAATGTATTCACAATAACAAGGATTCCTCTACAATTAAAAAGCAAGACCAATAATACACCAGACAGCACTTTTTTGTCATGGTATGCGTCAACCAAGCTTAAGTATGTGACGCGTCGTGCAGGGATCTGGCGTGGCTGGGCGACTGCGACCCAAGAGGGCTACTAGCGTCGTCCGAATATTCGAAAATGTACACGCAACATAATTTGACAATAAAATACCTAATAACCTATATTAATCAGTCGTCTTCACTCTTATGATTCTATTCCATTTCCTTTTTTTTTATTCGACCATCCCGGAAAAATTAAGCGTTTCAAGAAAAAAATACTGTAATTCTACCATGTCGGAGGTTCTTAGACGATATAGGTACTTAAAAATAACTGTTTATAAAATTAAAACTAGATTTTCGTGAACCAACAGTAGACCTCCAATCCCTGTTAACGTTCCGCTGCGCACGAGATCTGTAGAACCAGTCAGAGGAGGTATGAAGGTAGATGTAGAGATTATAATGTCTCTTTCATTATGAATGAAATGATCTCTTTGGATTGCAATATTAATGATTGGAGTGAGATACTTCATCGTATCGACCATAAAACTGCATAGGTCTATAACCCACCTGTATTTTAACCCTGTAAGGTTGCTGCTACTAACAGTAAACTGCGCAGAAAGTAATTATCATAATGTAAACTAACCACGAATTATAAGTATATTAACATAATTATAAACCGCTTAGGTGTCTCTAGCTATTTGAATTGTCTTTGCAATTGATTTAGACTGTTATTAGTAAAACGCATCACTAACGACTACAATTTATATGGTACAAAATACTGCGTCGACATCTTGATTGGTTACTTTATTTTAACAAATGATTTACTAATTATTCCATACAATATCTATCAAAGTCTTCGCCCTAGTGTTCTATCTATAGAGGTTTCATTTTTAGATTATCCTTAACGATCACACCAACAAGAGCCTAGAGAAACTGATATGCCCTAGTTTGTTCTTTTTTATAGTAAGTACGCAAAATATATACGATGTATAATGAGCAAATTAAAAGGCCAGTCGCAAGGCAGACAAGAATTATAAATAAAAATGATTAAACTAATTGTTTTTAAGAAGCGGTGAGCAATTTCTTCTGCGGCGACTAGCGGAGTCTGCAATTATATCGACTGTAATAACTTTGATCGCTGCATCAGATAGCCGCATGAAAAACATGAAATTTACAAAAAGTTGAAATTATAATATGCTCGAGAACATGTATTTATACACGTCGTGTTTTATATTTATAGATCATAAAGATGTGCTGCTCAACGAGACATTTCATGCGTAATGTTGATGATCTGAGTTGTTAATTACATAGTTATTATAATTAGTATGTCATTCAGTTGTGGATTATTACAGTACATATCTGGAAAGGCTTATGAAAATGATAGTCTGCATTTCGTGCAGCCGTATGAATCATGGCGAGCGAGGGCCACTGACCATATGGTGCGCACTGGGTCAGGTTCCGTGTGGTCCGATTGCTAGCGGGAACGACCCATTGACACTGGCTGTGCTAATTGTTGAAGGATTTCTTCAATAAATTGGCCCGCTCCTCCATTAATCGTATCTTTTGAGTAGGCATCTAAAACGTGCCATGATAAAATAAGAGTCTGTTACAGAATCGTTATTGTTCATTTTTCCATAAAATATCACAACATCAAATATATTTGGGGAATAAAAGTTATCAGACGATTTTGAAAGAGGCCCAAATTATACTTTATTTATCTTCTATATAAATATTTAGAATACTTAAAAAAACAATAAATATATTATCGCGTTATGTGTAAATAAGTGCTGTATCATCTAGTTTTACGTAGATATCATAGGCATGTTCATTCGTCACGTCATAATTCTGTGTTGAGAACCTACTAATATTTGCCTGAATAATATTTATTCCTGGCTTATTATAAATGCGGTTGCGCCTGTCAGCTTACGAGAGCTAAGCGAACGTGAGAACGAACCGTATGCAATGCAACCAATACGCGGCTCAATATGCCCTGCGGTTTTATATCTAGACATACCAGACCAAATTTCTTGGGGATATGAAACTCTAAACCCATAAAGTAGTATATTTACCGAATTAAAAACCAGTTCTCTAGATAGATCACACCCGGATATTTCTCTATCTTTTCTAAATATTTCTGTTTATTTTAAGCATTGTATAGTAGTAGCTTTCATTTTAATGACGGCAGGTCACTTCATTTCTCACAAAAGGTACCTAGTCGGTTATTATCCAAATAAATTTGACGTTTTGACAGTTTATCTATATAATATCACGACAAATTTATTTGGCGGTTAAAAAAATATTATCTGAAGATTTTGAAACAGGCCCATATGTTATGTTAGGAACTCAAAATTCGCAGCTCAGATTTTGTTTCTGGCAATCGATTAGGAAGTTCGCCTGAATGAATTCAACAACACGAACATGAGCTTTGAACAGGAGCGTTTGGATGCGAGTGCGATTTAGAACATTTATTTCATAACTTTTACGCCTCGACCTACTGTCGGGACTTGGCCGGCTGCCCAACGCCCCAGGCCCGCTGAACGTAATTATTTTTCTAGTTAAAACACACCTACGATACCTCCCACACTTCATTGTTCATCATGCTTTCTTGAAAATGCAGCTTGCGAAAACTCTGAAAGATATTTATTTAAGACGTGGTAATTGTATGCCCACTTGTCAAATATACAGCTCTCTGTAAAAGTGGTTATACCTAAACTCTTAGGTTAACAAACTCAGCGAGATCAAGATTTTTATGATTCAGCAAATTACGTTCCATGCTTTAGATATTTTCTAAAAGCGAGAATTAAAACCAGCTTTATTGGTGCAATCAAAAATAACATAATTTAACACACTGTGTGACCTTGACCTAAAAATAAAACCTTGAAAGCTAGGAAGCTATTGTAAATAAACCACCTGTTGACTATAAACATCAGTTAAAGATTTAACTTTTTGTTTTAATACTGCAGCAATCGGGAAGTCAAGTCAATACAACATTGATGGAAATCAGCTACCAAATGTAGATGGAAAATGAAATGTATTACCATTATCACGCCTGGAAGGAGTATGCAAGTGTATGAAAGTGCAAGGTACACTGCAGTGAACCTACATATCGTCAGTGGTACCTGTTATTCCACCACGCTGGCCCACTGCGGGCTGGCAAACTACACACGTCCTTAAAACGACAATCAGCTAACCTCACGTTTTCCTTCATTATTCGGCAACTGATAATCTTTTTCGAAAAATGTCTTAGCATTTTTGTCGTTAATTTTCCGTTTAGATGTGGTGATCTCAAATGCAGGACGCTATTCCTGTATGTGCATATTCAGGGGTTAAGTGCCTAAAAGCTTAATAACTTGATATTGCTGAAGGAAGTTGAAGAGAGGAACAGAGTGCATTTAGGCCCGCCACATACATACGGAATTCCGTTATAGATTCCGTCCGGATTCCGAACGCAGTAAATCCATCCAAAGGTATGGACGTATCGCGTTCGAAAACCCCGATTCGATATTACGAAACGGATTTTCGTATACTTGTCTTCCTCCTTTCATTTGCATACAGAAACACCAATTCATATGACTTTTTAAAAGGACCCAACTATATCCGAATTCATTAGGCATACCTAACTATAATATGCATGCGTTAGAGATACGCACGTAGAGTCCCAGGGGTACGTTTCTTCAGTATTAAAATAGTAGGTATACAAAAAATAAATTGTGTCTACAACATTAACAATATTACGATATAGTACCTATATCATATTTACTCTGCTTTGCCTCTATGCTGTTGTTATTAATAAACTGCAGGCTTTCATTAAAATAATTTAATAGGAATGTATTTCACGACTGTTAAACATTAAGTTTTACGGTGCATACCGGAGCAGAGAAACCGGTCCATTGCGAGTGCATTGCGGACCATAGCCCATTTTTAACTGTAATTTTGCAAAGCGAACCATGCCGAACCCTGGTTCACAAAATACAAACATCAGGCAAAAAATATCTTAAATATCTAGCCGGCAAATTTAAAGAGATTTTAGCTAGGTAACAATGGTTTTAAGCAGTACTAGGAACAAAAGTGGTTTGTAATGCCAATGCAAGTCGATCATAACTGTTTATTTTGGGAGTTCGTCTTTAAGGCCTTATTAAATTTATTTTTTCTCAATGTTGTTAGATAGGTAATGTATTGCATCATAGTAGCATTTGTAGTAAAAAAAACCTATGATGATAAATCTGGAATATGAATATCTTTTTAAAAGTTTAGTTAATATCACCTATAACTAAATTGATCGAAAATGTCAATGCCATATCTCAGTGAGTTATATTAAATTGAACAGTACATCAGAATTATGTAGCAAAACGAAAGAGTCCACCGAAATGGTGATCGTAACAAGATCCGTGTAGAGGGTACTAAAATAGACGGGCGAGAACCCAGCTCGCCCGCCTCGCTGCCTCGTCACTCGCCGTGACTCACGCCGCGATCCGACCAGAGAACTGGAATACCGTCAGCTTGTTCCAGGAACGTTGCGTATATATCACTTACTATTTGCGAACACTCACAATTATTTCTACAATCTCATCATCATCTCTATGGATGTTATTCGGTGGGTTTATTTTAATAAGCGGCGGTACGCGTACGCACGCGTCGTTACACATCCGAAGTTCAGAACGACAACTCCATGAGAAAGGGTATAAATTGTATTGAGATTTTGTTTTATTGAGTACGTAATTCCTAGGTTAGATAGACCTACCTTATAACTTTACCTATTCATAAGAATTTACGGAGAGCTTTTGATCATGTCTTGGGAAGTACACAGTGACTATGCCTAGAAATATCGATGTATGTTCGACTAGGCAGGGTTACCCACGTATCTTTAAAGTATTTAGTGCTGATATTTTCGTGTGACTTGCAATTTTTTCGATACTTTATTTCTTTTAAAAGCAATGCGAATGTTATTATAATTTTTTAATAAAAATTGTTAATAAAATTTCAGAATAAATACAAAAACTAATTATCAGATGTAAAATTATAACACGCTTGCGGTCACGTTACATGTTTTCATTCATAAGTCTAATCTTATAACCTTAAATACCTATGCAGAAAATCTTCAATATTTACGTGATTGTTTTATTTGTTACAGTGGAATCCGTCGGTGACCGCTTGCCTGTCACGGCGGGCAGACCCGGCGAACCCTCTCCTCCGATCTTTGAGCAAATCTTCAAAAATGCGAGGTTTGCGCAAGGCGGAAACGCTAAATTCGAAGGCAAACTTAGAGGCAATCCCACCCCTGTAGTATCGTGGACCAGAAAGAAGGCACCGCTGGTCGAGTGTAACAAGTACAGCATGAGTTACAACGAACAGACCGGTGACGTGTCGCTCCTGATCAAGCAGATAGGGCCGGGCGACGAGGGCGAGTACACGTGCACGGCCCGCAACCAGTACGGCGAGGCCATCTGCTCGGTGTACATCCAGCCCGAGGGCGTGCCCGTGCCCGCGCACCAGCCTGCGCAGCACCAGAGCTACAGGCACGTCAGCGAGAGCGTCGAGCACAAGTCCTACGGTACGCAGGGATACAGCACGGAGCAATCCAGGCAAACACAAAAGGTAGCTTACACTAACGGTACTGACTATTCATCCATAGAAGACTTCAAAGTAGACACCTTCGAGTACAGACTCCTGAGGGAAGTGTCCTTCAGAGAAACCATCACCAGGAGGTACATCGGTGAGAGTGACATTCATGTCAGCACCGAAATCGACAAAACTCTTGGCCCGGTATCACCTCCGAAAATTGCACAGAAGCCCAGGAATTCTAAGCTTCAAGAGGGCGCCGATGCACAATTTCAAGTACAGTTATCGGGCAATCCGCGTCCGCGAGTGACTTGGTTCAGGAACGGACAACGGTTAGTCAACTCGAGCAAACACGAAGTTGTAACTACTAATAACCAAACTACTCTTAGGATAAGGAATACACAAAAGTCTGACTCCGGCCACTACACGTTATTGGCTGAAAATCCCAACGGATGCATAGTCACGTCAGCGTACCTAGCCGTGGAATCTCCTCAGGAAACGTACGTTCAAGATCACAAATCACAGTACACAGTGGATACTCAGCAAACAGGTATAGAAGAGAGAGTAGAAATTAGTGAAAAAGCTCTCGCTCCGCAATTTGTAAGAGTCTGCCAAGACCGCGATGTCACGGAGGGCAAAATGACGCGATTCGATTGCCGCGTCACGGGCAGACCTTACCCAGAAGTCACGTGGTTCATTAACGATAGACAAATTCGAGACGATTATAATCATAAGATATTAGTAAACGAATCTGGTAATCATGCGCTTATGATTACAAACGTCGATATCAGTGACAGTGGTGTAGTCACGTGTGTCGCACGCAACAAGAGCGGTGAAACTTCGTTCCAATGTCGACTGAACGTCATCGAGAAGGAACAAGTGGTCGCCCCCAAGTTCATCGAGCGGTTTAGCACGGTGAACGTACGCGAGGGCGAACCCGTAGCGTTGAACGCGCGTGCTTTGGGCACGCCTACACCGCGGATCACATGGCAGAAGGACGGCGTACCGATTATACCCAATCCAGAGTTACGAATTAATACCGATGGTGGGGCCTCGACGCTGGACATTCCGCGAGCCAAGGCGTCGGATGCGGCATGGTACCAGTGCACCGCCCAGAACGTCGCAGGCTCCACCGCCACTCGGGCGAGGCTCTATGTCGAAGTGCCGAAAGAGCCTCCGCCCGAACAAAAACGTCTGCACTTGCCCCGGCCAACGAAGATTATTGAGCCAGAGTGAGTATTCAATTGATCTTGATAGACGAACTATTCGAAACTAAAAACGGATTACTAATCGATAACATTTATTTCAGGCCTGCTCCTGGACCAGAAATCATATATCTAAGGCCAGTGGAAAGGGCAAGACCGTTCATTCCTCCCGGTGAGGAAGACCGGATTTATCCTCCACCGCAGTTTATTGTACCACTCAGGAGTGTAACGCAGATGGAGGGTGGTAAAATTCACTTTGAAACGAGGATAGAGCCGGTTGGCGATCCAACGATGAAGTTAGAATGGTTGAAGAATGGAAAAAGTATCGAAGCAAGTGAGTATTACAAAAGCAAAAGTGTTAAAAGTAGCTTCACACGGAACAACTTACTTCAAGAGGAATTTTAGTTATAATCTATTATTTATTTATGCAAGCTTTTATATTAAAGTGTTACAATCTCTCTTTCCAGGTTCCAGGTTTACTACAGTGTTCCGGTTTGGTTATATCTCACTGGACATGCTTAGCCTCAACATGGAGGACAGCGGAGAGTACACGTGTCGGGCGATAAGCGCAACTGGCGTTGCTGAAACCAAGGCCATGTTGCAAGTCACGCCGAGGGCCACCATCGAGAGGTCGAGCCAGCACCCAGAGAGCTTGCAATATATTCAACAATTAGAGGACTATTCCAGGTATCAACACCAGGAATCGATCGAGGAACAAACTTCGCAGAGGCCACAGTTCATCAGGCCACTGCAAGAGCTCGGTGAGTTGCAGGAAGGAAGGAACGCTCACTTTGAAGCTCAACTGACTCCGGTCAGCGACCCCACCATGAGGGTGGAGTGGTACAAAGACGGCAGGCCAATTACAGCCAGCTCGCGAATCACGTCAATCTTCAACTTCGGTTACGTCTCCCTTAACATCATGCACCTACGGGCTGAAGATGCAGGTTCGTACACTGTGAGGGCTGTAAACAAATTAGGCGAGGCCGTCAGCACCGCTTCCATCAAGGTGGCCGCTAGGAGTACAGTCACCGGCGACCTCGGTATACCGGAACAGCGACGATACATTGAAAAGACTGAGCAGCTGGAAGCTTATCAGCAACAGCAGCACCAGAAGTATTATCAGGAAGCACCTGAGAGTACGCAGAAACCTGAGTTCAAAACGCCAATTAAGGACCAAATTAACATTAAAGAAAGTGGATTCGCTCATTTCGAAGCTCGCCTCGAACCAGTCGGAGACTCCACTTTAAGAGTCGAGTGGTTGAAGGACGGACGCCCCGTCGAAGCCAGTTCCAGAATCACCACATTCTTCAATTTTGGATATGTCGCGCTGACAATCAAATCCGTGACAGTCCACGACGCCGGCCACTACACCTGCCGCGCGTACAACGCGCTCGGACAGGCGGCCACTAGCGCTAACTTGACGATCGTCACCAAAAAGGATATAATCGCGGAGTCGCAACACCCCGGTGGTCTCGAGAAGATTCATCACCTCGAGGACCACAGCAGGTATTCGAGGCGAGCGGAGGAGGAAGTGACGGTAACACAGAAACCGCGATTCTTGGGACCCTTGAAAGGTACCAACAAAATTGTTGAAGGACAAAGCGCTCACTTCGAAGCGAGAGTTGAGCCACAGAGCGATCTGACGATGTCAGTAGAATGGTACTTCAATGGAAAACAAATTAAGAGTGCTAACCGAATTCAAACTTACCACGATTTTGGTTACGTCGCATTGGACATCGCTACTGTCCGCGCTGACGATACTGGGGTGTACACAGTTGTAGCTCGCAACGCAGCTGGAGAAGCCCAATTGAGCGCCCAAATGACCGTCGAGAGTAAGTACCTAACTAACTCTTTATTATATTTTTTCCTAAAATAAGAAAACAAACGTAAGATAACCATGTTGTTAATTTTTTGCAGCACGATCGAGCATCGATACATCGAGTATTCACCGTGGTTTGTACGAAAAAACCAAGCACATCGAAGAGTCCAAGTTCGTGGAACCCATGTATGAAATTGAGGAAATTTCTAAATCGAAACCAGTCTTTGTACAACCACTATCGGACCCGGCTCCGATCTCGGAAGGAAAGAATATTCATTTGGAATGCAGACTAGAGCCTATGGGTGACCCAACAATGCGCGTGGAGTGGTTCCACAACGGTAGAGCCGTCACGGTAGGCTCCCGATTCAGGACTTACTACGATTTTGGTTTCGTAGCGTTAGACATTATTCATACCACATCGGCTGATTCTGGAGAATATACAGCAAGAGCTGTCAATCACTTGGGATCAGCTCACACTTCAGCCATGGTCCGTGTCATTGAGCGGTCAGATATTGTCACCGACACTCAGAATGAACAAGCCGTTGAACAGATTCAAATGCTTGAAGATGCTGCACGTAGATCCCGACACGTGCAGGAAGATATAACAGTGATGCAAGCTCCGCAGTTTTCGAGGGCTTTGCATAATATCGAGACGGTCGAAGGCACCAACGTTCACTTGGAATGTAGGTTACAGCCCGTCGGTGACCCGAGCATGCGAGTTGAATGGTTCTGCAACGGCAGACCAATTAAAACAGGTCACAGGTTCAGACCTGCGTACGAATTTGATTATGTAGCTCTCGACCTATTGAGCGTTTACCCAGAAGATTCCGGCGTTTACACGTGCCAAGCTACAAACCAACTAGGTGAAGCCGTGACGTCGTGTGCTCTGCGCGTTATCGCCAAAAAAGATTTAATATTTGAGTCGCAACACCCATCAGGGCTCGAGAAAATTCAGTATTTAGAAGACGCCTCGCGTTACAAGAAAACCGACGTTGTAGACGAATCTATACACATAAAGCCGCGTTTCGTTACGAAGCCAAAGTCTATTGAAAACGTTGTCGAAAGCCAACACGTCCATTTCGAGTGCAAACTCGAACCGGTGACGGATCCTAACCTCAAGGTTGAATGGTACAAAAACGGTCATCCGGTGACGATCGGTCACAGATTTAGACCTATTCACGACTTTGGATACGTGGCACTCGACATCATCGATTTGATTGCCGAAGACACAGGCGTGTACACTTGTCGGGCCGTCAACCAGCTCGGCACCGACGAAGTAAGCTGCAAATTGACTTGCCGCAGTACAGCCGACATCATCAGAGCTACACAAAACGAAGCCGGCCTTGAACAAATCCAGCACTTGGAAGACAGGAGCAAGTATCATAGGACCGACTTCGTCGATGAGGTCACGACCCAGGCGCCGATATTCACGACGTCTCTGAAAAATATCGAAATCAAGGAAGGTCAGCGTGCCCACTTCGAATGCCGCTTGATACCAGTATCAGACGCCACCATGAAGGTGGAATGGTATCACAACAACAAGCCCCTGAAGAGCGGCTCGAGATTCACAGAAACAAATAACTTCGGTTTCGTGGCCCTCGACATAATGTCGTGTTTGCCTGAGGATTCTGGCACTTACACCTGCAGGGCTATCAACGCTCTCGGGGAAGCGGTTACGTCTGGAATTGCTATTGTACATTCTAAGAAGTCTATTTACCTGGAGTCACAACATGAGGGTGCTCTGCCCCGGCTTACACAATTGGAAGATACTTCTAGATACCAAAAGCACAGTGCTCAAGACGACATGGTCACTCAAGCACCAGTGTTCACCATGCCGATGAAGGACATTAGAGTGGCTGAAAACCAGGCAGTTCACTTTGAGGCTAGACTTATTCCTGTAGGCGATCCGAAACTGAGAGTGGAATGGCTGCGTAATGGAGTGCCCATTGAAGCCTGTAAGTATACCTGCGTTAACTAAAACAAATTTAAAAGTTTGTTCGTTGCGACAATTTCATCCTTATGATCAAAATGTATGTTTTCAGCAAACCGCTTGACAACTATGCACGACTTCGGATACGTTGCTTTGAACATGAAATACGTTAATCCTGAGGATTCCGGCACCTACACTTGCCGTGCTATTAATGAGTTGGGAGAAGCAGTCACTTCTTCTACGCTATTCGTTCAATGTGAGTTTTTTTTAAGTACACTTAGTAAATAATTATGTGGGTGGTGAACAATATGAACTTCCTGAAAAGATAATTAGAACGGTCAGATTCTGAGATATTTTCGAATATAATTTTTCGCTTTGCAGCTAAAGCATCACTTCAACTTGAGTCTCAGCACGAGACCGCTCTACAGAAGATCCAACAGCTAGAAGACACCTCGCGCTACCAGCGCAGGGAGGATGTCGAGGTTGCCGTGAACCAGCCGCCGAGGTTTATCACCCAACTGAACGGGCCCACCAAGCTGGTGGAGGGTCAGAGCGCGCACTACGAGTGTCGCATCGAACCCTATCCCGACCCGAATATGCGCGTTGAGTGGTACTTCAATGGCAAGGTGCTTCAAAGCGGGCACCGGTACCGAACGGCGTTCGACTTCGGCTTCGCGGCTCTCGATATCCTGACCGTATACGGAGAGGATTCTGGAGAATACACTTGCAAGGTTATCAACAATTTGGGTCAAGCAATCTCGTCTATTAAACTGAATGTGCAATGTAAGTTATATCTGAATTTTGGTACACTGTTTTTGACTAATTTTACTGACTGATAATACTTTCATTCAGCCCTGAATATGCCGTTGAATCTATAATATTGAAATTATTTAATTTACATAGTTCTAATACATCTTCACCCATTACAGCCAAGGAATCCATAATCAGAGACACACAGCACGAGAGTGCTCTGGAAAAGATTCAGTACCTAGAAGATGATAGCAAATACAAACGCGTTATTCACGATGAGAGCTTTATCGCCGAGAAACCGCAATTCGGCAAACCTCTGAAGAACGTTCAAGTGCCTGAGGGCCAACTCGTACACCTGGAGGCCACGCTGACTCCTGTCAACGACCCCACGATGCGCGTCGAGTGGTACAGCAATGGCAGGCCAATCCAACAAGGCCACAGGTTCAAGACTACCTACGACTTTGGTTATGTGGCCTTGGACATTTTATATGCATACGCGGAAGACTCTGGCACTTACATGTGCAAGGCAACGAATGCTGTGGGTGAAGCTGTCACCACAAGCTCTGTGAATGTAGACGGTAAGTGTTCTATGGAGTGGAAGCTGATAAAAATACATAAAAGAATTAACATTGAGGCCGTAAGAAATGACTCGTCAGAAATGTAATGTAGCTAAAAATTCAATTTTATTTACAGCCAAATCTGGACTTTACCTCGATACTTTGGATGAGCAGAGACTGAAGAAGATTCAAGAACTAGAGAAGTATGAGAGACCAAAACCGGTAGAAGTGGAACAACCAGGTCAGAGGCCAGTCTTTTTGACTGCCCTAACTAGCCTTGAAAACCTGAAAGAAGGTGACCGCGCTCACTTCGAATGCAGAGTCGAACCGATCAACGATCCAGACTTAAAGATCGAATGGTTCCTCAACGGCCAGAAAATCAAAACTGGTCACAGGTACAGAACCACGCACGACTTTGGTTACGTCGCGTTGGACATACTGTACACGTACTCTGAAGATTCTGGCACATACATGTGTAAAGCCACCAACAAACTCGGTGAAGCAGTCAACACATGCACGATGAAGGTTGCAGGTAGGTTTTGAATGATCGCTACAATGTATAAAACACAATAATCGTTACACGTTATCGTGACAAACTTGCTCATGGCATCTTTGTGTTACAGGGCACAGGAACATTATTTTGGATACTCAACATCCGAACGGCTTGGAGAAAATCAGACAACTCGAAGCTCAGGGTCATCATACTAGGATGGAGGTCGAGGAGCCCAAGATCAGTCCACCTAGGTTCGTCGCAGAACTTAGAGGCACTACACACGTTTTCGAAGGACAAACGGCTCACTTCGAATGCCAAGTCGAGCCCGTACACGACCCGAACTTGAGAATAGAGTTCTATCACAACGGCAAAGCCCTGCAATCGGCTGCAAGGTTCCATATCACTTTTGATTTCGGTTATGTGTCATTGGACATCCAGCACTGCGTCCCTGAGGACGCCGGCGAGTATTCAGTGAAGGCGATCAACGCTCTCGGACAGTGCACTTCGGCGATATCCATGACCGTAACAGCAAAAGGTAGCATTATTTCGGAATCCCAACGTCCAGAAGGCTTGGAGAAGATCCGGGAATTAGAATCGGCGGAACCATTCAAACGGCCAGAAATACCGGAACCGGTCACGCGCCAGCGGCCGGTGTTCACACAACCGCTTCAGAACATTGATAACATCCAAGAGGGACAGAACGCACACTTTGACTGCAGACTTATCCCAGTCGGAGACCCTACACTCAAAGTGGAGTGGTTCAGGAATGAGAAGCTTATCGAGGACAGCTCCAGAATCACCAAGACACATGACTTCGGATACGTCTCGATGACGATCAATCATGTGCGCGATGAAGACGAAGGCGTCTATATGTGTAGAGCCAGCAACCTGTTGGGTGAAGCCGTCACCACCGCGGCCATGAAGATTAAAAGTAATTAAATTTGATCACATATTTATTAATGTCTAAAAAAAATGACCACTCACCTTAATGGTATTGAGTAGTCAGTCCATGATAACGTAAATGTTGCTAACAAGTCAAATCAGGAAAGTGTGACACCCAAAGCCTAAGGAATTAGGTTTACTTTTTTCAATAATGTTTTCTCTACATTTGAATTAAATATTTCTTATTTCTTTGACAGCCAAGGCATCCATCCAATTGGATACACAACACCCAGAAGGTATGAAGAAGATTCAGAAACTCGAGGAGCCACACCAGAGGAGGCCCGACGAGCCAGAGCGCGAGTTTGAGAAGCCGATCTTCACTCAGGTTTTGACGGGACCTTCAGAGTTATGGGAAGGACAACACGCCCATTACGAAGCCCGCGTGGTGCCAGTCGGCGACCCAAGCATGAGGTTTGAATGGTACATCAATGGCGTCGAACTCAAAATGGGTAAGATTTTTCTACATTGGAGACATCCCTGTAATTGTAAAAATATAAGGTTATGTTCGGGAATAAAATATTAACAGACATTTTTTTTACTAGGTTCTTTAAATTTGTTGTCTTCCACAGGTTCGAGATTCCGCACCACACATGATTTCGGTTTCGTTACGCTCGACATAAATTCAGTTGTCGCCAACGATGCCGGTTTATACATGTGCAAAGCAATAAACCGAGCTGGTAGCACTGTGTCCTCGACCTCACTGAAGGTCAAGACTAAGTCCACTATTGAAAACCAGGCCATGAGACCTGAATCCTGGGAACAAATCCAGTTGAAGGAAGCCGCTATGAACAAAGTACCTGAGATGTTTGTCGATACCGGAGTGCAACAGGCTCCTATTTTCACTACACATCTCAAGAGCTTTGACAAGCTCGTCGAAGGACAACATGTTTACTTGGAAGCCCAGGTGGAACCTCGCACTGATCCTAACTTGAGGATCGAATGGTTCAAGAACGGCACATCTCTCACTACTGGCTCCAGACTGAAGAGTGCATTTGATTTCGGTCTCGTGACACTCTCAATTAACTGTGTAAGGATTGACGATTCTGGAATTTACACATGCAAAGCGACTAACCTCATGGGAGAGGCCGTTTCTACCGCTTCTCTGAAGGTGGAAGATCGCCACTGGCTACTTGGCGACACACTTCATCCTGAATCCTTGGACAGAATCGGTGCTTTGGAACAGCCCAAACCATCAAAGCCTGAGGCACCTGAACCGGTTTACGAAACACCAGTATTCATCTCTCATTTGAACAACATAGTGTGCAAAGAAGGCGACAACATTCACTTCGAATGTAACGTGGAACCATCTAGGGATCCCACACTTAAGATTGAATGGTTCTTCAACAACAAACCCTTGCCGTCAGGTTCAAGATATAAGAGCACACATGACTTCAGCTATGTATCTCTGGACGTCACTCACACGTACGAGGAAGATTCTGGTATTTACACATGCAAGGCCACTAATAGCAAAGGTTCGGCCACAACATCAGGTTCACTAAGGTGTACCGGAGACAAGAATATTTTCTTCGACACTCAACATCCTCAAGGAAAAGCTGGATTGGATGCCGTCGAACAAGCGGAAGAAGCTAGACTTTCCAAAGGTAGAAGAGCATCTGTCCCAGACGCAGAATATCCGAAACCCGAGTGGGTGGTGCCTGTCGCTGCAGAACACCAGTTGCTCGAAGGCCAAGCGCTTCACCTCGAAGGACAGGTAGAACCTAAGAATGACCCTGATCTTAAGATCGAGTGGTACTTCAACGGCAAAGTCCTCGAACAAGGATCGAGATTTAAGATTACGAGCGATTTTGGTTTTGTTACATTGGATTTGACCGATGTGTATGAAAGAGACAGTGGAATTTTCACTTGCAAGGCGTATAACAAGAGAGGTGAAGCTTTCACTTCATCAACTATCTTCTGTATTAGCAAGGAGAACCTTATTGAAAAAACTCAACATCCTAAAGGAACCGAAGGTTTAGAAAAGATTCAGAATCTGGAAGAATCTCTCCGACGAGAGCAAGGACTTGCGCCTGATGAAGACATAGGCAAACCGCCTCAGTTCACGACCGTATTCCAAGACATCGTCGACATCAGTGAGGGACAGATAGCTCACTATGAAGCCTCACTTATACCCACCGGAGACCAGAGTATGGTGCTAGAGTTCTTCTATAACGGAAAGACCATCGAAGCTAGTCATCGTATTCGAACGGTGTATGCATTTGGCATGGTGGTCCTCGAAATTCTTGGCACCAAGACCACAGATTCCGGTGTGTATGGATGCCGCGCCACAAACAAGTGGGGACAAGCAGAAATCAGTGTCAAGCTTGAATGCGTAGATAAGAGCAAGGGACAGAAACCTAAATTTACCACACACATTAAGAGCATTGAAGGTCTCAAGGATGGCCAATCCGCTCACTTCGAGTGCACCGTTGTGCCAGTCGACGATCCTGATCTGAAGATCGAATGGTACCACAACGGGCAGCCAATGCGCCACTCTAATAGGATCAAGACAGTATCTGACTTCGGCTTCGTCGTGATGGACATAGCGTACACACAGAACCACGACACGGGCGAGTACGTTTGCCGTGCGTACAACAAGTACGGCGAGGACTTTACCAAAGCTACGATCTCATGCTTCGGCCGAAGCGGTGTTTTCTTAGACAGCTTACAGCCCGACTCTCTGGCTAAGATCAGGGAGTTCGAAAGCTTGCAGGGACAACAGAAGCAGGCACCTGCACCCGCCTCCGCTGAACCGCCAAGATTCATCACTCAAATTCAGGACGTGACTAAATTAGTTGAAGGTCAGAGCGCCCACTTCGAGGCGAG
Organism: Drymonia ruficornis; assembly: GCA_947859195.1. Taxonomy (NCBI): domain Eukaryota; kingdom Metazoa; phylum Arthropoda; class Insecta; order Lepidoptera; family Notodontidae; genus Drymonia; species Drymonia ruficornis. Next base: position 4,356,190 of record OX401907.1, read on the forward strand.
ACTGGTGCCAGTCGATGACCCCGACCTGAAAGTAGAATGGTTCTACAACGGTAAGAAGTTACCGCACGGCCACAGATACAGAACTTTCCATGACTTTGGTATCGTCATATTAGATATCTTGTACTGCTACGAAGAGAATTCAGGCGAATACGAATGCATTGCGACTAACAAGTTGGGCCGTGACTCTACAAAAGCTACGTTAAAATGCACGTCGAAGGAAAACTTAATCTTGGACTCGCAACTACCGCGGGTGAGTAGCTATTTCAAATAAAAAGAAATAAAAAAGGAATATGATTATTTAATTAAAATATATTATTTAAATGCCGGTAATATTAAATTATTATTGAATTTCAGGGCATGGAAGGAGGGTTGGAGAAACTGCAAACGCTGGAAGATTCGATGGTTCGCAGGAAAGATGACACTGAAGAAGAAGAAAGAGGCAAAGCTCCAGTTTTCACTGTTCCTTTGTCAAACATCGATAACCTACGGGAAGGTGAAAACGCTCACTTTGAAGCCAGGCTGACACCGACTGATGATCCAAACCTCAAAGTAAGATATTATTACAAAGAATACAACTTGAATTCATAATTATTTGTTTTCCCGTTTATTTGACTATATTTTTCTAATTCTAACTGTATTGTATCATTTCAGGTTGAATGGTTTTGGAATGGCAAATCTCTCAAAGCGGGCTCCAGATTTAGAACATTCTGTGATTTTGGTTTCGTAATTCTTGAAATATCTCCCACATACCCCGAAGATTCTGGAGAATATCTGTGCAGAGCGGTCAACAATTACGGTGAGGCTGTTACTACAGCAACCATGAAAGTGCAAGGAAAACGCAACATCATCCTTGAGTCCCAGCTTCCGAAGGGTATGGAAGGAACGATCGACAAGATCGCAGCGCTTGAGGGATACACAGGTACTTCGGACTCATTGACGCCGGAAGCCGAGAGCGGCAACCCGCCAGAATTCACCACCACACCGTCCGATCTCATTCTCTCAGAGAACTCGTCGGCACACTTTGAGTGTCGCCTGGTCCCGGTCAACGACTCGAGCATGAGGGTGGAATGGTTCCACAATGGCAAACCGCTTTTGACCGGATCCAGGGTAAAGACTATCAACGACTTCGGTTTCGTTATATTAGAAATAGGCGGTGTTTACCAACGTGATGCTGGCCTTTACACTTGCAAAGCCACCAACCGCCACGGAGAAGCTACCGTCTCCTGCAAATTGCAAGTGAAAGGAAGACAAGGCATTATCTTGGAGCCCCAACTGCCGTCTTCCTTCAAGTCCGGTACCGAGAGCATTCAGAAATTGGAAGAAACGCTGCACAAGCGCGAGGAAATCCCAATCGAAGACGAGAAGCCAAACCCACCGAAATTCATCGTAGAAATCAAGGATAACCTCGACGTGCCCGAAGGCGGCCCGATCCACTTCGACTGTCGCGTAGAACCGGTCGGTGATCCGACGATGAGGATCGATTGGTTCTACAATGGCAGGGCTTTCGCCACCGGCTCCCGAGTGCACACTCTCAATGATTTCGGATTTATTGCGATGGATATCGACTACATTTATGCCCGCGATGCCGGCGAGTACACATGCCGCGCCACCAACAAGTGGGGCTCGGCTACTACCACCGCCAAGATTACATGCAGCGCGAAACGCGACATCGTTTTGGAATCGCAGCTGCCTCAGGGCATGAGCGGAGAGAAGATCAAGGAACTGGAGAGGGGACGCGTGAGCGATGTGCCTAAGGACGAGCCCGTCGTAAGCACACCGCCCAAGTTCATAACTCAGATTCAGTCGCACACCATCGAGGAATCCGAGAGCGTTCGCTTCGAGTGCCGAGTGGAACCTAAGGAAGACCCCAAGCTGCGTATCGAGTGGTACCGCAATGGCAAACTTTTGCCATCCGGCCACCGTTTCCGCACCGTATACGACATGGGCTTCGTTTCCCTCGACATTCTGTACGTGTACGCTGAAGACTCCGGCGAATATGTTTGCCGCGCCGTCAACGATATTGGAGAAGACTTTACCAAGGCGACGGTATCTTGCAAAAGTAAGTATAAAAAAAACCGACATATCGAACAATATTGTTATTATATCCCAATTTTAATTGAATAATTCATTTTACAGAATTGCCGGACATCATCCTCCAGAACCAAGTTCCTAGAGGCATGAAGAAATCCGAGGCGCTGACTCAGATGGAAGCCACGATCAAGAAGTACACATCAGAAGTATTCCTGACCGAGGAAGATTTGTACGACGTAGACAAGAAGCAACCACCGCGATTCGTGACGCAGATCCAGAGCCAGACCACGCTGGTGGAGATGGAGACAACGAAATTCGAGTGCCAGCTGGCGCCGGTCGGTGACCCCAACATGAAAGTTGAATGGTTCTTCAACGGCAAACCCTTGTTGCATAGTGAGTATTACTTCTATACATTATTATTAACATACATACATCCATATAATCACGCCTGTTTCCCGGAGGGGTAGGCAGAGACCACTTCTCTCCACTTGCTACGATCCTAATCCTAATTATTATTAAACAGTAAGAAATATTATAATATATTGTCAACGTTTAACATACTCGTTATTCACCTTGCAGAGAATAGATTCACACCTATTTACGACTTTGGCTACGTCGCGATGAACTTTGGCTGGGTGTACCCCGAGGACAGCGGCGAGTACCTGTGCCGCGCCACCAATCTGTACGGCATGGACGAGACCAGGGCGGTCATCAAGACGGCCGGCAAACCTGGTATCGTGTACGACTCCCAGCTGCCCAAACACATGAAGAGTATCGAGAGAATCCGCGAGATGGAAGCCGCCTGGCAAATGTCAGTACAGTTCATTTTTATGTTGAGTTACCGTAGCCTATAGACGCTTGCAATGCAGCTAAAATAGTTACGTCGATCTGCTGTGAGAGCGTGCTACTATCCTGGTCGAACCTATCCATATATGAGCTGTAATCAATAGGCTACAGCATGGCTCACCTAATCTTCTTGCAATCAAAAACTGTCTCGCACTTACCAAAGCCAAAATAGGGAAGACACATTTAGATTCTATCGAATACCATATACCTCCCTATCAATAAAAGGATAGTCGAATAATATTGTATTTCAACAGGGCACCTGAACAAGCAGTGGAGGAAACGAAGGCGCGTTCGCCGCCAGTGTTCGTGAGCCGGCCCGAGCCGGCCACCGTAGAGGAAGGCGAGTGGGCTCGCTTCTGCTGCCGCGTCACAGGCCACCCCAAGCCGAGGGTCATGTGGCTCATCAACGGAAACACTATTGTCAATGTAAGTGCTTTATATTCATCACTGACACTTTAAAATTAAAAAGAAAATTGGTAAAACAAGCTTTCTAACATGATTGTGTTCTATTTTCGCACTTCGGGCACCGACGCATCCCTTGTGAAGGTTGGCGGATTGGGTTTTATTCATGATGCCTCTAACAGTTCCTTTTATAAATTACTAGCCAAAATTATTGAAATTACGTCGCTTTGTTCACATGCCTTATTAACTTATCCAATTTTCATCTTTTAGGGCTCAAGATACAAGCTGACGTACGATGGAATGTACCACTTTGACATTCCCAAAACGAGACAGTATGATACTGGTAAAATCGAAGTGATTGCCCGAAGCTCCGCAGGAGAGGCTTTGGCTACGACCGAACTTAAAGTTATACCCCGACACGACGATTATAGAGGAGTCTTGAAGAATGCGCCACGACGTAAGTTAACAACATATCTGACAGATAACATAACGCTTATATTGCATTTACTTTATATCCATGACGATTATAATAGTATATGATGTGTACAAAATCACATTACCGTGTTTATACTGCTCTAACACACAATACCGAATCACGCACACACCAACAGACCGCTTAAGCACAAACGCCCCGCTACCCTCCTCCCGTCCCCTCTCTCCATAAGGTGTGCAGCTATCTCACTCGCTTCTACCAGCTTTGCCATCGGAATCTGGGAGAGGTATGTCATGAAGTCTTATACGACGCCTAAATGAGTAGATATTTTAATATATCTATCGCTTTCCAGCTTGGTATGACGAGACGACACAATACCAACGTTCTGACACTGAGTTAGAAAAAACATTCGAAGAGAGACAAGTCTTGCAACGCCAGGGCGTAATTGATCATAGGCCGGAATTGAAACCTAAAGTAATAAGGGAGCCCGAAACTGAATGGCAGCAAAGCGTAAAGAAGAAGAAGAGTGAGGAATACTATAACAAGCTTCAGGAGCTGGAGAATGAGCAGGTTATCAAAGAGAGCCGGATAAGGGAGTCCTCTCATCAGTACGCCATTCCCGGGGACAAGATCACAAGTAGCTCTTTGGCTAAAGGCATGGCGCAGAAATATGAGGACAGCTTGTGAGTACTTACCAAGTTCTTAAATTATTTTTCACCTTGCCGTGTTATGTTAAATACTTGCAGTTAATGACGCAATATTTATTTTCAGGGAGCAAACCGAAATCACCACCGAACAACAAGTGCAAAAGAAAGTTGCGCAGAAGCCTAAAATCCCAGGCCCCTCCGAGTCCACCGTCCACGGAAGGGAGGTGCACGTCGCTAAACAGAAGCAAGTGCAGAAGGAAGTGATTGGCGACACTGAGATAACGCGCAAGATCACTTCCACCGAGACCACGGAGATGGAACACAAAGCGCAAACACAGGAGAGAGTGGTCGAGGGCCCGGTGAAACCGAGCAAACCTCCCGTCTTCACAAAGAAGATGCAGCCGTGTCGCGTATTCGAACACGAACAGGCTAGATTTGAAGTGGAGTTTGATGGAGAGCCCTTACCTACCATCAAATGGTACAGGGAGAACTTCCCTATCAAGAATTCTCCAGACTTCCAAATCCATACGTTCAGTACCAAATCTATCCTCATCATCAGACAAGTGTTCGTAGAGGACTCAGCGGTGTTCGCCGCCGTGGCCGAGAATAGAGGTGGCACCGCCAAATGCAGCGCCAACCTCGTCGTAGAGGAGCGCAGACGCCAAGGCAGAGGTGGTGTCGCTCCGCCCAGCTTCACCTTGACAGCACAAAACGTGAACGTGACCGCCGGCCAACTCGTAAGGTTCGACACTAAAGTCACTGGAACTAAGCCCATCGACGTTTACTGGCTAAAGAACGGCAAGAAAGTACAGCCAGACATCAGAAACAAGATCCTAGAAGAGGACGGCACGTTCACTCTCTTGATTCTCGAGGCTTACCCACAAGACTCCGGAAAATATGAGTGCGTCGCAATTAATAGCGCGGGAGAGGCGAGGTGCGACGCCGATTGTTCGGTCAACGCTCCTGCTACCAAAGAAAAACCTAAACCTCAAACTAAAGCCGCCAATGCTCCGCCAGAGATTATCGAGTCTCTGAAGGATAAAAAGGTCGCCGAAGGCCAAGCGATAGAGTTCAGCTGCAAGATCGTCGGGAAGCCAGCGCCCACGGTGCAGTGGTACAAAGGCGACAAATTGATTAAGCCCTCCAAGTACTTCCAGATGTCTCGCACTGCTGACGAGTACACCCTGCGCATATCTGAAGCTTTCCCCGAAGACGAGGGCGACTACAAATGTGTAGCGTACAATTCCGCCGGCCGGGTGACGGTGGCCGCCAAGCTGAAGGTCACTCAGCCCGACCAGGCCGACAACTTGCCGACTCTTACGCCGCTTCGCGACCTCGTCGTGTTTGAGGGCCAGCCGGCACAGTTCAAAACCCAAATCAAGAGCAAAGTCAAGCCGACGATCCAATGGCTGCGGGAAGGTGCCCTTATTCCTGAAACCCCTGATTTCCAGGTGAATAAATCAAATTATCTAGCTATTTTGTTTCAGAACCGATTATATAGCATTTCACTTTTTTATTGGATGTCTATTTTGATTGAATAGAAAAATGTAGTGAAATATCTAGTTAGTGACTCAATGTAAGCTAACCGAGCTTGCAGACACAAAGGGACGATCTAGACGCCTATCTAGTAGTGTATAAGTTAGTGTTGATGTAAAACATATTTGTTGTAATGTCCAGATGATCCACGAGGGCAACAACGCCGTGCTGCTGATCGGCAACACGTACGAAGAGGACACCGGCACGTTCACGTGCCGCGCCACCACCGCCGCCGGACAAGTCGAGACCTCGGCAAAACTAGTCGTCAAAAGTAAGACATAGATACAGGCAGCGAGCTCGCGTCGCGCACTTTTAATCCATTAATGTAGTGTTTCTTTGTTTCATCTTTATATCACTATGAGATCGGGTGAAAACTACTATTTAGATTAAAACATCGAAAGTTGACAAGCGAGTATTACAATAAATGGCTTTACAATATCGTAGCGGTTACCGCAATAACGACTTACGTCCGCTTCTAGACACACCCCATGATCACTAGTCTATAAACGACACAAACCACCTACCGCGGCCGTACAGCCTGCCGCCCGCGCCCGCGCCGCTAACCCCGCCGGCGCACGCACCGTCGCGCGCCGGCCGCGCGTCACCCCGACCACGACGCGCGCATTACCCTAACATCTGCGAATCGACTCGATTGTAAATTTAACTTGTAGTACTATTTGAAGGAATTTCCGCATCTAACAACGCTGTACATAAAGCTTTTTGTGTAAATAGTCCTAGTCCGACACCCAGGCAGGCGGCACCCGAGGATCACCGAGCGTCGAGCCACGAGCTACCTATACATAGTGGACACACACGTAACTGTGATTAACACGAACACGAGACATTTTACGACTGTTTTGTTTTGCTTTTACCGCTACGATGTCTACTAAATGTATAGAATGATCGATTATACTGTAAATTAGAACCAACATATTATTGCGTAATGGCGCGTCTTATGACAGAACATCAAATGTATTTTTCACCCAATACTCTTTTTATTAAAATAATTTTAAGCCTGCTAAAAGTTAATGAATTATTTATTTGGCCTTATTAACCTTAAGAATTAAAAATGTTTTACGCTTTTTGTGTTGAGGTCTGACCTGTGACATTTATGCATACGATCTCAGTGATGTCTATCTCTTTTCAAGGGTCATTTCATTAGAAGTGAAGTCTATAGATAGCCATTGAATCCGGGACTCGCGTCTGCTTCCGTGGTCCGGCCGCAGACGCGTCGCTTCGTTGTAAATATGAAACCTCACAGAGACGAGTACCGACGGAGTCCCCGCTTCAACGTTAACCTTAAGCATGAATCTCTGTTTGTATTGTCCGAGTTAGATTTTGGCGTTACATTTAAGATTAGTCACACCTAACACCGCTGCACGTAGGCTGCGGTGCGGCGCACCGTCACCTAACGTACCTACCTAACAGCTACGACTAACTTTGTCAGTGTCACGGCGTGTACATAGCGTTGTCGATGTCGAAGTGGGCGTTAGCGGTACCGCGGCTCCCGACGCGGCGACGGGTCGTTGTCGCGGAATGCAAAGTTACTCGTGGTTGCACCTCGCCATGCCTCGTTCCGCTGTCAACTCTTCTATGACAAAGAAACATGTAGTGTAGCAAGTCGCCCGACTCAGCGACTCAGCACTCGAACGACTCAAAGTACGCACGCATTACTTGCCTTGCCAGTCTCTATGTTTTGACAACACTGCCGATGTTAACCTAATTTTTTCTGCAAGTACAAATCCAAATTGAATGAGATTTTATAGTTTAACGTTACAGTGATCTTTAACTTAGTTTGTTTTAAGTGCACGATATTGTTAAAATTAAAATGTGTTGACTATGTTTCACCTAATTGTATTAAGTTATTAGGCGTGGCAGTATTCTATCACTACATTTTTAGCATATTTAATAATAATATATTTATGAAATACATTTTGTGTTACCTTTATGTGAAATCTGTTTAATAAACGCTATAAATTAATAATAATTTCGCATTATTCTATACACAACGGAACGTTTTTCTGACTGGAGTGTGACACCGTAGTTGTCATAGTAAACTTAGGTAGAAACGAATCATCTTACATTAAACACAATGCACTTACACACAGTGTCTGTTATCCATCAGAAATATGTTATAATGATCGTTTTGTAAAGTATATAGAAGTTTCCCGGCGACGCGACAGTGCGTCGTGTCGTGCGTTGAATCGTGATGGATAGCGAGGCATCTTGGTCGCTTCTCATTCGACTGGCACAACTCTAAAACTTCTATTCTCTATCTTCATTTCATTCAAACAGTTGTGATTTTATGAGTCACAGTTTGTTTTTTTTCTTTGTTACTATTGTAACTAAACAGTTGATTAACTATTTTTATATTATTAAGTTCTTACAATACATTTAATACCTTACAAGTTGTAAGGTTCGATACTATAATTCTAATAAAAATACTGTCAAAATTAAGCAAGAAGTACAGAGTCAGACACCTGCACTATAAAACTATTTATACACAACACAGACAAAACACAAAAATACTTACAAGAATACATAAATAACACACAATACATATAATCGAAACAGAAAAAATACTGTTGCGTTAAATGTTATAAAGCGGGGTTCGGAAAACATAGGTTTAAACAAAAGCAGCAACCTTCAACAACGTAAAGGATTTCGAAGAGAAACGTAATGGAACACAAGGTGAGTGAAGCGGTAAGTACATGGCGAAAGCCGCTTATACAACACGTCGACTGGGGTTTGACGGACGAAGAGGTGCCTATAGGCGAGTCGCCCCTGGGTGTGCGAGCCAAATGAGGAAGTTGTGCATTCGACACTCATCCTTATGGACCGTTTGACCAGTCGTTGTGACAATCCACCAAGCCAGTCCCATATTGGCCTATATTTAAATAGATCCAGGGCAATGAATTGTCCTCGAAGCATTCTGAATTTAGTACACTGCTTAATAGATTCGTCATTCGTCCCAACTCGCTTCGTGTTAATGATGGCCCATTGTCCATTACTCACTTCCAATATTTTATGCTGTTCACAGGATGAACGCGTTGAATGAGGTATTTTAAAAAGTTGTTCATACACACTGTAGATTTATCATGTGGTCCATGGGTATGGTAGAGGATGGAGAAGAAAGCAGGCATTGGGTTACTAATATACTATAGGCAATTCCGAAAAAAAATTGAGATACTGGGAAATTGTTATTTTTTGTAATAGCACGGTCAATATTTGTAATCAATAATAACGGTGCGACATTTTATTACACCCAATTGGAAGCTTTGCAATTCATTCCGCCATGTTTCCAAAGCCCATATTGGGTGAAAAGTAATGCGATATGATAAAATCTGATATTTAATCACACATATTCTTACAGAGGATGAAAATATTCCCGCCTCAATTAAGTACTTTTCCTAAATAAATCATAAACCTAGTTTTACGAAACGATCGCGGTTTTACCCATTAATTCATGCCTAAAGTAATAAATACCTACTATTATGGACCGGGAGCCCATGATTCTAACTGTGGAGTTACTCAAGCATCGCTGAAACTAATAGGTTTCAGCGATGCTTGATTTGGTAGATTTGGTAGATTAGATGATAGGAAGAATAAATGGTTCTAGATGTTTCCACTTTCAGCGGTGGGGGAAGCGTCTACATATAAATTTCAAAATTTTAAAAAAGCAATGACATGGACATACTCAAGCGTGTCAGATATTGATATTTTTCATGCTCCAACATGATAAATTGAAAAAAAAAAAAAAAAACTCGAGCGCGTAAGATTTTCAGAGGGGGTGTTCAGTAAAACTTACAGATGCTCCCATTTCTTAGACTGACTATCAAATTAGCAAAATTTTCACCTTTGTCACTTCTTAGCAATCTTCTTAATAAATCCCCCTTATCTTAATCTGACGCGCTCGAGTATTTTAAGATGGTCTATTTTTTTTTGGTTCCCCTGAGCGTACCTCCCCATATTAAGGGCTCATACTGGTTGGAGGTTCTTATCAATATGTAAGGTATCTCCCTTATCTTAATCTGACGCGCTTGAGTAAATCCAGAAACCCTTCTACGGCTCCCCATCTATTAGGTATTCTGTGTAAAGTAAGGGGTGTAAGTTAGGGGACCAAATTTTTCTGAAGCTGGAGACATGAAAATTAGTATTTGGGCCACTGATTACAAATAAAAAATAGAATTTTCAAGATTTTCAAAAATTTCTCACCACACCAGGGGGTACAATAAGGGCTGAATTTTTTTATGTTCCCATTGTTTCTGTCTAGTGTCATGGAAATTTGTATTTAGGCTACTCATTACAAATAAAAAACATGATTTTCAGCGTTTCTGAAAATCCTATCCCTTAGGAGGTAAAATAAGGGGTGTTAGTTTGTATGATCCCATTGTTTCTGAAGCTAGGGACATGAAAACTAGTATTTAGGCTACTCATAATGAATAAAAAATATGATGGGGGTAAAATAAGGGGTGTAAGTTTGAATGGTGGTCCCATTTTTTTCAGGCATGAAAATTTGTGTTTATGTGGCTCATTACAAATAAATAAACACAACTTTCAGTGTTTTTGGAAATACAACTCCTAAAAGTTATGACGGAACCCTGAGGGCGCGAGTCCTACTCGCACTATTCCGGTTCTTTTGTTACTCGTTGAAATCCTCATGGATACGCACATGGCCTGGGGAGGGGTTATGTCGGCTTCTGACCACTAAAATTGACATCACATACCATCGCAATGGCATCAACACTTCAGAAGAGCTCCAGAATCTCCAAAAGGAACAAGCTTTTATCACCTACGTTCTTATCTATCACCTGCGATATTATTTTTGTCACTTTGTTATTTTAAGTGACTTGATCAAATTCTTTATTTCACTGCGACACATGTATCGTTATTAAATACTTCGAGGTTCGGTTCCAGATTAAAACCATCTAGACGTTGGACTACGACGTTGCAACAGGTTGAAACTAAAATCGTCATTGTTCGGTACTGCTTAATGTATAATAGAACTAGCTGTCCCGGCGAACTTCGAACCGCCTCACAGTATGAAATTTGACCCAAAAATCGGACACCCCTTTTAATATTCTTAATCGAAAGATAACGCTTTTTAGGGTTCCGTACCCAAAGGGTGCCAACGGGACCCTATTACTAAGCCTACGCTGTCCGTCTGTCTGTCTGTCTGTCTGTCTGTCTGTCTGTCTGTCTGTCCGTCTGTCTGTCAGCGGGCTGTATCTAACAAACGGTAATAGCTAGAGACATGAAATTTTCACAGAATGTGTATTTCTGTTGCCGCTACAACAACAAATACTAAAAATAAAATAAAACTTAAAAATAAAGGGGGTCCCCATACAATAAACTCGATATTTTTGGCGTTTTTATTGATAACTCATAAATTAAACAATATATAAAGAGAAAACTAACATTTTAACCATGAGTGATCATTATGACATATTTTAGATAAATTGTTGACAAAAAAAAGAAATGTAAAACTACATTTTTGACCCATAAATAAGTTTTAAATTAATAGTACCAGTCAAAGTAGCGCCATCTAACATTGTTATGATATCATTGGCATTACAGTGTCATAAGTAGTATAATAATTCGAGTGCAATACTAGAGATCATCTTAGCCGTATGGTTAAGGCGTTAGTCCACGTGTATGTGGGTATTAGGTTCGAATCTTACTACGAGTTGTTTTTTTTTTTGAGTAATTCGCATTTTTTTTGTCGCCCACAGCTTAAATTAAAATAATGTTAACACTAAACTGATTTGTGCAAATACATTGTTTACGTACGTAAACATATTTGTAAATCAAGTTTCAAATGCATTCGGAGTTTCAAGCACAGAGTATTAGAACTATAGATGGCGTTGTAATAGTTTTTCACAGAATGTGTATTTATTTATTTGTGTACTTTATGTACCTATTATTGCAGGTGTGTACTAACAATTATGGGACTGAGGTGGCAAAAAAGCGTACAGCCCGCCTGATGTTGAGCAGTTTTTTTTTATGGGAGTGAGGTGGCAAAGAGTAAATAATTGTTGCTATAACAAAGATAATATAAAATAAGAATCTCATAATATATAAAATAATAGTACCGCTACGCACCACTAGATGACGCTAGATGAGCTCCTAGATCGCGCTATGGTTTCGTTTTTCAGATCGCAATATAGTCACGACCAAAATTCGCCTGCTATTGACAAGTTTTGCGTTATCTCTAGGTTTCGATCGATTGGAAATTGTTGTATTGCTTTCATAGTGTCATATTTGATGGCAGAATACTCCCGTTGCCTCCGACTATAGTGTGCGGGGATTTTAATGTAGACTTAATGGAATCTAATGAGAATGCACCTTTAAAAAAATATTTTGACCATATTGGTTTAAATTCAAAACTTCCTCGTGTTGTTACCACAACGGGTTATACTCAAATAGATAATGTGTTTATCAATATTGACTTGAATGCTGGCACATACTGTGCACTCTTTAGTTACCTAGCCCTTTATGGATACAATTTCGAATTGAGCAATAGATTTTATCAAAACTATCCGAAAAGTCAGAATAAAATTTGTATTTCTGTTGCCGCTGTAACAACAAATACTAAAACAGAATAAAAAAATATTTAAGTGGGGTTCCCATACAACAGACATGATTGCCGTTTTTATAGAATGGTACGGAACCCTTCGTGCGCGAGTCCGACTCGCACTTGGCCGGTTTTTTTAATACTAGAGTAGAACTCCTAGAAGTCAATTCAGTTTGGAATTCGAGTAATATTTTTTTAAAGAAAAAATTAGAATACTCAGAAAAATTCCAAAATAAAATAAATGCTTAACATATTTTAACATTTATTTATAAGGGAAAGTGGCATTATGTACAGAGCATTTTATAAGCTAAATAAAATAGATTTAGCTATACCAGTAATGTTAATATGCTTAATTTTGTGATTTTCACCTTTTTAGGGTTCCGTACCCAAAGGGTGCCAACGGGACCCTATTACTAAGCCTACGCTGTCCGTCTGTCTGTACGTCCGTCCGTCTGTCTGTCAGCGGGCTGTATCTGACGAACCGTAATAGCTAGAGGCTTGAAATTTCACAGAATGTGTATTTCTGTTGCCGCTACAACAACAAATACTAAAATTTAAAAAAAGTTTAAATATAAAGGGGGTCCCCATACGATAAACTCGATATTTTTGACGTTTTTATTTATAACTCATAAATTAAACTATATATAAAGGGAAATCTAATATTTTAACCATTAGTGATCATTATAATAGCATTTACATAAATTGTTGAAAAAAAAAAATCGTAAAACTACATTTTTTTACCAATTATTTAACTTTTAAGCGACAGTGGCGCCATCTGTGTAAACTAACATTTTCACAGAATGAATTTCAATAAAATTTTATAAAATATATACGGTGTTTGGTACGGAACCCTCTATGTGCGAGTCCGACATGCACTTGGCCGGTTTATTTTTTTTTGTCAAACCATTAGCGAGTAGCAGTTGAAATCCATCTGAAAACATTCTTTGTAACTGTATTGTTACTTGTAAAAAAAATCATATGAAACTATTTATGGGTCAAATTTCATACTGGGCGCCTCAGAATTAATAAATATTGTAAAGTACGTTTTTTATACTTGTCTTATTTTTACGCAATCGCCCCGCTGGACGCCATCTTTGCTTACCAAATAGGACAAGTATAAAAAACGTACTTATAGGTGACGTATTAGCCGAAAAAGAAGTCGCCCGTTCGTCGTCCGTTCTTCCCCTTTTCCGATTTTTCTCTTCATTAGAACCTTCCTCAAACTGTTGGGTATGTAAAACGATTGGTCCAGCTGTTCTCGTGTCACATTTAGCGATTCATCCCTTTATTTTTCTTCACTGAACTGTTATGTGCAAAATGCAGATCAATTTCTTGTGATGAATTGCCCATGAAATAAATTTGCGGGAATTTGTAGTCGCCATCTGTAGAATCATTGTCGATTTCATACAACCGCACATAATGATAAATATGCATGACGTAGCTGCTGTCAAATAGGTCCTTCACGGACTATGCCATCTATTGAAAGTAATCTGAATCATCACTTTTAAACAAAATTGGGGTTTTTATGTTTTCCGGGCAATTTTTCTCTTCATAAGAACGTCCATTGAACTTCACGGAATATTATTTAAAAAAAAAACGAGATATGAAGGATAACGAAGTAAAAGAATTGAAATTACTAGGTGCGGCTGAATCGAAAGCAAAGTAATATCTATTTTCCATACGAGATGTTTCAGAAGTAGGAAATAATATTTTAAGTACATAACCATCAGCTACCGTATGCTGATATGGAGATACCCAGTGAAGACAGAATATTCGTAACTAGCAAGTTTTCTGTATTTCTTTCGGGCTTTGGAAAATGTGTCACAACTTTCGTGTTGCGGCCTTAAAATACATCAAATCGTCTTGGCCTTACAAACAGTGTAACCTGCATTTAGGAGTAGAAATCACAGAAGTAGTTTGTAAGCATTTTGCATAGTTCTTAAGATATTTAAAATTTCTAAATTTAAATAAAATATAATTCACTGGAAATACAAAATTATTGTAGTAGAATATAATTATTTCTGGCCTTTCTACTCTAGGGTTTTTGCACTGGGTTTTAGTTTTTTTTTTCTAATTTTATTTTACGATTTTTAGTGGCACCTTTTACCCCGTTAATTTTGCCAAAATCTCAAATAACGAGTTTCTTTATTCCTTATAAGGATGGATTATGCATACTAAGTTCTAAGTCAATCGAGCAAAAAAAACTGAAGTAATTCTACTCCTAATTTCCCTTTTTTGGGGTTGATTTCCGAAATGTTTTCAATGGGACCAAAGAAAATTAGTCACCTACCACACAATTTTTTTTATCCATCCATAAACGCTAGATATACGATAACTTTCCATAAAAACTTTAACACCCCCTTTAACCCCTGTGGGTGATTTTTCCTACATCCTGAAACACGGGTTCACTTATTTTTTATGTGAGTAAGCTAGTAAGCTTCAAATCAATTGGACTATGTATTCATTCCAGACGACCTACAATTAACCCTCTAAAGATACCCCTTTTAGGGGTTGATTAAAAAATATTGTTTTAAGAGAACACTCTGGAGAATTCAGCTACCTACCTATGAAAAACGATTTTTTGAAATCTGTTTTTAAATGCCGGAAATGTGAGATTAAATACGTAGAAAAAACCTTACAATCCAAATTGCGAACCTCCTCCTTTCATTGAAGTCGCTTTAAAAAAAACTAATTTATTCTTATACCATTTTATTCTATTACCGATACTCATCCAAATCTCTCAGCTTCAGGGAAAAGTCGCTCGGAATAAACACTACTTCCTTCCCTTCCTTACATACACCGGCCGAATACTTTTGCCGAATATTCGGCTATTCGGCCAGGAAGCTCGCCGAATATTCGGTATTCGGCGAGCTTAGCGAGTCTAATTATCATCGATAGAGTCACGAATATGAATTGGGATGACTTAACAAAAACCGGACAAGTGCGAATAGGACTCGCGCCCTTACAACCTTATTAGAAGCCGAATTTTCAAAAATGCTGGAAGTTACATTTATTATTTGTAATGAGTAGCCAAAGATGGCCAATGATAGAGAGGAGTGGAGAGTTGTGGGGGAGACCTTTGCCCAGCAGTGGGACGATGTGGGTTAAAAAAAAAATAAAAAAATAAAAAAAAAAAAATGAGTAGCCTATTAATAATATTATAATAATAATTTTCATCGTTTCTCTAGGTTCAGAAAAATGCCTGGGTGGGTAGAGCTTCAGCAAACTTCTAAGATGATGTATTTCAAATATTACGTCCGGTGGAAGGCATTTAGATATTATTTACTTCATAGTGTCGCTCTCTAGGAAACCATTAAAATGCGAAAAGGTAGGGTCCTGCCAATTGAACAAAAATTACTTCACAACCCACGATTAGCAAAAACATGTTTTGTCATTTCATCATTATACAACAAAAAGTTTGTCAAATAATTCAGTTTATAAAATAATTACCTGATAAACTTTTTTTTAAACTTACCTATTTGACAATCGGTTAATTTTTTATACCTACTTATCATTTAGTAAGACAACGTTTAGAAAGAAAACGTTTCCCATATTGCAATATGAGGCAACTTAAAAAAAAAAAATTCGTCCAGCTAGGCTATTCTGTAACGACAAACTCACTTCGCACGCGTGAATTTGCAGGTGATATGTCAAATTTTGGAAATTTGACATTTCACTAGAAAATTCACGCGTGCGAAGTTAGTATGACGTTACAGAACAGCCTAGCTGATGCCACTGATGCCTCCCATACCTCGCGTGAGTATACTAATATTATGACCGTTATAATTCTATGATTATGACATTATGGAATTATACAATACACTGGACCGCAAAGAAAACGGGTCGGTTAGAAAATCTTCAATATCTTCAAAAGTACCTGGCCTAGCTTTATGAAATAAAGACTAAATTAAAGGATATTTTACTGGCTTAAATGTAAATAAAAAAACGGCCAAGTGCGTGTCGGACTCGCACATTAAGGGTTCCGTACCACCGTAGAAACGAAACGTCAAGAATATAAAGTCTTTATTTTTAAATTTTATTTTATTTTTACCCGACTACGGCGGAGGGTTATGATTTTGACCGGTATGTATATATGTATGTGCATCTGTTCCCACCTAACTTCCAAACTACTTGTCGTAATTTGACAAATGAGGTATCGTTAGAAGCGGCTTAATGGCGCGCTGGTTATAGGCTATGTGACGTCACATAAAATTGCATATGGCGCCCTCTAGAGGACATAATGTCATGAACTAAAAAAAAACATTTTTTAATAAAACCGTGTGGGTTATCAAATGAAAGAGCTTGATGAGCACATTTCAAAAATATATATATTGTTACCTATAACTCCAAAATAATTAAATAAAAAGTAAGTTTAAAAACTAAAACCCGACTACTGAAAAACCTACACGGAACACGGCTATCCTCTAGATGAGGATATTTTCTTGTTTCATACTTTTTAGAGCGCGATTTTTCAGTAGTCGGGTTTTAGTTTTTAAACTTACTTTTTACTATTTGTTGTACAGAAATATAAAATAAATAACAGAAATACCATTCTGGGAAAATTTTAACTCTCTACCTATTACGAGTCGTGAGATACAGCCCGCTGACAGACGGACGGACGAACGGACAGACGGACAGCGTAGGCTTAGTAATAGGGTCCCGTTGGCACCATTTGGGTAAGAAACGCTAAAACATGAATTGTATCTTTTTATTTAAAAAAAATGAAAAATAAATAAAATGTGATTGAAGATATTATTGAAGATTTTCTAACCGAACCTTTTTCTTTGCGGTCCAGTGTATTAAGGAATGTCATTCCCTTCGTATTAGCACGGGTATTAGGTTACTGATGACCTTGAACGTAGGCGGCGCTCTGTCGACTCTGTCATAGAGTAATATGGCTGAAATGTTTGCAAAAATATAGTTTTTTGCGGGACAAGTAGTTTTTTAAATGAAAATTATATGAAATATTGATTTAAAAAAAAATTCAATAGTTTTTTGGTTAATATTTAGTGAACCGAAAAGGTATTACTGTTTTCCTGGAGTGAGTAAATCAACGCTAGTTAGGTTGGAATTCAAAAAAATACACTGACCGAACACGAGGTCGAGAGGAACCCAAGTATCAAATTTTCAAGGCCGCAAGTCTTATAGTTACAGTCAGTCTTATAGAATTTAATAGGTTAGCCCAGTAAAATTGATGTTAGGTCAGGTTATAATTAGACGAGAGACATCCCGAAGGAGGGTATACAATATTCGATTTTCTCTCCAAATATACAGTGTGCTAAGAAAACCCTGTCCGACCCGAAAACGTATTGTTGGGTATCGAGATAAATTATATTTTTGTAAAAAAAAATCATTTTTTTTTTAATTTTTTTTAGAATAGTAAGTGTCTCACTGCTGGGCAAAGGCCTCCCCTTTTTTTGGAAAACAATTACCCCGTTCACATTATTTTTTTCACAAAATATCGTCATTACGTTCTTTGTGGTGAAAGGTGCTGCCACACGATCTAACATAATTACTGCAGGCAACGGTGTTGTCTTATTTTTGAAATTTGTTACATTTGAAAAAGGCAAAAAAATGGCATTTTAAATTTTCATTAATATGTTTACTATCATGAATACTTTTTTTATATTATTTTTTTTATTTGGTCATGTAATTGGGAAACCTAAATACCGTTTTCGGCTCGGACTGAGTTTTCTTAACATACTGTATGTATAAACAAATATTACCTTAATTTTGTACCTAAAAATCCAATCCAATAAAATATGAATTAATGAAAACAGGAAGAATGAAGGGAGAACTGATTAAGGTAATTTACACACGTAAATTCCCTTTGATAAGACAGCTCATAGTTGCTCGACAGCGTAAGGGCCGGCGCACGTTGCGAAACATTTTGCAATATTTTTTACTATAAACAAATTTTAACTATACTATAAACTATACTACAAACAAACACGAAAAACTACAAAACACTACAAACTAGTAAAAACTACAAAACACTAAAAACTATAAATAAAAAACTTTTTGGTGACGTGTAAGCATAAACAGAAACCCTGTACGGCAATTTATCTTATACTTTAGTAGGTAAATCTATTTATTTTGTTGCATGGATACTTAGGCCCACAGAGTAAAGACTAAAGAAAGAGGTGCCCTTATTAGATATTTGTATGAAACAAAACGTGGTCATTATTTTTTCATTTTACTATTTACCGGTAAATAGTTGAACTACTCGCTTCGTTTTATGTCGATGTTAGTACTAGGCCGACCACTCGGCCGACTTGCTTAGGGCCAGTCCCCTTAGTAACTGGTCCATGCTTAGGCCTATGTTACAAAGACTAATTAGTTACTTATAACAAAAAAAAAACATAAGGTACCCGCAATGGGGTTCTTGGATTCTTGGCTCATATATTTTCTAGACATGGTCTCATTATTGATAATAAAGCGTATTTCTGAGTGTATCTGTCAGATGGAATTTGGTAGGTATAGGTAGTAATCCAGATAGTAAATGTACGCGCATCGCGAGCATTTCTTCCGCGCACGTGCAAGTTGTGGAATGATCTTCCCGAAGTCTTTCCTTTGCACTACAACATTGGGTTCTTCAAAAGGCATGTTTACAGGTCCCTAACAGGTCAGCGCCGCGTCTGCTTCCCTTAAGTTGCAGATGTCCTGGGCGCTTCCCACTTACTATCAGGTGGACCGTCTGCCAGTGTGCCATCCTTGGCTATAAAAAAAGTGGTACGGAACCCTCATTGCGCAAGTCCGACATACGTAGGCCGGCTTTTATTTAATGGTAGGCGTTTCAGTTCAGTGCGCGAAAATGAAAATTAAATCCCTCTTGATGATCATACTATTGGATGATGACTAAGATGTTGTATGACGAGAAATAACAACATGATATAAACTTGCGTTTACTCGCGTGGACGTCGGGATAAGTAGCTTATTTATTTTATTCCAGAACATAACAGCCCCCTTGCCAAGTGGCTTCGTCTACAAGCGTTTCTACAAATCGCTACGCTTAAATGTATGGAAATGACAGTACAAGTCGATAAATATATCACGTGACTTTTGTAATTTCCATACATGAAGCGTGGTGATTCTTAGAAACGCTTGTAGATTAAGCCACTTGGCTAGGGGGGCTGATCTCTATACCTACCAAACATTCAGGCGTTCTCGCGTGAAGCCCATTGAAACTTAGAAATAGACACGCTTTCGCATTTATAATAAGAATAATGAGTGAAGTAACGCGATAGTTTTTGGACCGTAGAGGGTTGCCGAACTTTTTCTCCCCTGTGAGTCTCAAGAGCGGTATTAATGTAAACGCAGGTATTAACGGCCCCCTTTAGAGATTTTTGAAATCGATGTCAAATATTAGGAGTAGTGGTTGCATTTTGACTTAATATTTTATTTTTATTTGTAAATATAGAATATATAGTTTATGTTCATTACCTTAAATACTTTAATATGGAAGAATATCTGAAAGAATAAAAAATAATAGATTGTTTCTATTACCTACCCCATAGTAACGGCTATGAAGCTATTACCGTCCATAGTGAAATCAAATAATTTATTAGCGTCGTTCTCTGTGTCGCCATTACCGACTCATAAGGAAAATAAAATAATTTGTAAAGAACTAATATGGGTCGGTAATAGGTTAGTGTACAACATATGAAAATGTTTAACCGACTCTTAAAAAGTACATAATATTTCTTAAATTGACTTTGACTATAATTGATTGATATATCAACTGTTTACTTCAACAACAAACTTTGAATAATCTGATATTACAGGGTAAACATATAACGGTAAATAGAGTGAAGTAGACAAAAAAGAGTAGGTCGCTAATAGATGTCTAAAAAGGTTGACTGTTGCTAATTATAATGATTTACAAAAATATATATTTAATTGAACAGTTCACCGAAAAGTAGAAAAAAAACAAAACAACCATCCGGCTATTACCGACACACGAATCGTTAATAGCTGCAACTAATAAAATCAGTCAAGCTATTACCGATTTATTTATATTTAAAGTTTTATCATATAAATATGCAATTTTTGTTAAGGAATGCGACACGAAATAAATCATTTACACTTCCAATGAATATATTTAATAATACAGAATACACACAGAATACATATATTTTAAAGGTATTGTTAATAATACCTATAAAATATCTTAAGAAAAAAAATTACATACTTACCTGAAAGAACAAGAGCTAACTAGTACCATATACCGCTGCCGTCACAGAAATTTGCGTATTTTATGTTTTTCCGGACTGCCACGTATACTAATGCAAATTTATACGTTACCCATTGAATAAACAACACGCGTATTGTCATTAATAACCATAGCTTAAATAGTTTCAGAACCGAATGAATAAATAGGTCGGTAAAACCTGCAGTTTTTCGATGGGTCGTCGAAAGCTGCGTTTACCTTAACCTGTGACGAAAGTAAGGGGTCTTTTAAGTTTTTTACAGTGTAGGTAGGTTTCAAAATATGCACGTAAAGGTGGTAATAGCATTTTATGGACTTTTTATTTGTTTTTTTTAATGTTTATGTATTTATTATTGACTTTGATAACAACCTATTCATTAAACAAAGTGGAAAAAGACGGACCTTGGCTAAACTAGGTATCAAACTTCAATTAAAATAAACTTTGTAATTAAACGAAAAGATCAATACAATAAAAAAGCATCCTGACCTTCTACGGTCAATATTTATTTGTTCTATTCCAGACTCAGACGAGATACTTACTTAAAAATACAAAGCCGTTTTAAATTTCAAATAAATAATGTTCTGGAAAAAATATGTCAGCCGTCTTTAATCACTTTGTGTGTGAACTTTCCAGTTTATCTTTGAGATTAAAACTAATTAGGCGGTTTATATTTACATAGTAAATAAAGGTATGTAAGTACTTCCTCTCAATATTTAAACAGCTTCACAAGATATTATTTTATGATTTCAGAGTCGCGGAAAACAGTTCGGAAGACATTCCACGATAAAACAGATGTGAAAACGTTGAGTACCGAAGATATAGATGTAACCGAAATCAATAAATCATTATACCAGTCTACTGAAGAGTCGAATATTCTCAAAACAGAAACCATTCAAGAGGTTGGGTCTAGAAAAGTAGTAGCAACTGTACCCTGGCGTAAGAAAAGTCAAGTGGACACTTCAGAAACAACAACAGATGAATCTCTAGAGGTAAAGCACTGGAGACAACAAAAACCCACAGCTCTAGAAAAGAAAATCAATACCGAGGAAAGCAACATTTTAGATGTACAAGAAAAAGTTGAATTAAGCACAGTTAAACAGGAGCAGGAATCACTTGAAGTGAAATCTTGGAGAAAGCCGCGCTCTAATGAAAAGTTTGACAAAAAAGATGACTCCAAAATCATCGAAGAAAAATTGCAAGAAGTTCGAGAAGAAACTAAATCTTGGAGAAAACCCAAACAGGATGACAAAACACCAGAGAGTACATCAACAACAGAAGATACAAGCACTCTTCGTATTCGTAAAGATCAAGAAGAAAAGGAAGAAATAATTACCCAACCGAAAAAATCACGGGTTGATGAAAGGAAAACCATTATTACTAACGAAAAAGAAGAAGCAGTTCCTTGGACACAAGAAGGCGTTAAGTTGCGTCCCACTAAGGTAGAAAAAGCTCCTATAGTAAAAGAAAAACTTGAAGATGTTACATTAAAGCAAGTACGAAAAGGATCTGTTCAAATAATAGGAACTGCAGAAGAATCACTAACACACGAAGAAGATTTCGTCACTTTAAAAATAGAGGAAACTGAGGTTCAAGAACAGACATTGAAAGAGTTAAAAGAGAGTGAAGATGTGCCAGTGTGGAGGCGTAAAACAAAGAAGCCAAAGACAGACGCCAAAGATGACGAAGAAACCTTACCAGACGAACAAAGGCCTGAAGAAGTCGAGCTCAAGCCTGCTAAAACGAAAAAACCGGTTGAGGAAACCAAACCTGAAGAAACTAAGTGGCCAACGGGTAGAAGGCGTCCGAAGGAAGAAGAGCCTAAGGAGGAAGTGGTCCTGAAACCAGTGCCTAAGCAAAAGGCTCCAGAAGAAGAGAAGCCTGAAGAAGTTCAGCTCAAGCCCATTAAAAAGGAGAAACCGGTCGAGGAAGCCAAGCCTGAAGAAACTAAGTGGCCAACGGGCAGAAGGCGTCCGAAGGAAGAAGAGCCTAAGGAGGAAGTGGTCCTGAAACCAGTGCCTAAGCAAAAGGCTCCAGAAGAAGAGAAGCCTGAAGAAATTCAGCTCAAGCCCATTAAAAAGGAGAAACCGGTTGAAGAAGCCAAGCCTGAAGAAACTAAGTGGCCAACGGGCAGAAGGCGTCCGAAAGAAGAGGAGCCTAAGGAAGAAGTTGCCCTCAAACCAGTGCCTAAACAGAAGGCTCCCGAGGAAGAGAAGCCCCAAGTAGATCAACTGAAGCCTGTTAAGAAGGAGAAACCGGTCGAGGAAGCCAAGCTAGACGAAGCTAAATGGCCAACAGGCAAAAGGCGTCCGAAAGAAGAAGAGCCTAAGGAGGAAATTGTCCTCAAGCCGGTGCCTAAGCAAAAGGCTCCCGAGGAAGGTAAGCCTGAAGAAATTCAACTCAAGCCTGTCAAAAAGGAGAAGCCGGTTGAGGAAGTTAAGCTTGAAGATGCCAGCAACCTTCATATTTGTAAAGAAGAAGAAGATAAGGAAGAAAAACTTCAACGCAGAAAATCACGAGTTGATGAAAAGAAAACTACCCAGGACAAAGAAGAAACCGTTCCTTGGACTCAAGAAGGCGTTAAATTGCGTCCCACGAAAGTTGAAAAAACCCCTATAGTCAAAGAAAAACTTGAAGATGTTACGTTAAAACAAGTACGAAAGGCATCTGTTCAACAAACGGAAACTGTATTATTGGAAGAATCACTTACACATGAGGAAGATTCGGTTATATTAAAAGTAGAAGAAGTTGAGGATCAAGACCAAACATTGAAAAAGTCAATAGAGAGCGAAGACGTGCCAGTATGGAGACGAAAAATAAAGAAACCGAAGACTGAAACCAAAGATGACGCAGAAACAATTCCAGACGAAGAAAGGCCTGAAGAAGTTCAGCCCAAGCCTGCTAAAAAGGAAAAACCAGTTGAAGAAGCCAAACCCGAAGAAACTAGATGGCCCACAGGTAAAAGGCGTCCCAAACAAGAAGAGCCTAAAGAGGAAGTCGTCCTCAAACCGGTACCTAAGCAAAAGGCTCCAGAAGAAGAGCAGCGTGAAGAAGTTCAGCTCAAAAAGGACAAACCGGTCGAGGAAGCCAAGCCAGAAGAAACTAAATGGCCAACTGGCAAAAGGCGTCCGAAAGAAGAAGAGCCTAAGGAGGAAATTGTCCTCAAACCAATACCCAAGCAAAAGGCTCCAGAAGAAGAGAAGCCTCAAGAAGTTGAAATGAAGTCCATCAAAGAGGAGAAACCGGTCAAAGAAGCTAAGCTCGAAGATACAAGCATCTTTCCTGTTGGCAAAGAACCAGAAGAGGAAGAAATAAAACTTCAACGCAGAAAATCAAGGGTTGATGAAAAGAAAACTATTAAAGACAAAGAAGAAACCGTTCCTTGGACGCAAGAAAGCGTTAAGTTGCGTCCCACGAAAGTAGAAAAAGCCCCTATAGTCAAAGAAAAACTTGAAGATGTTACATTGAAACAAGTACGAAAGGGATCTGTTCAACAAACAGAAACTGTGTTATTGGAAGAATCACTTACACATCAGGAAGATACTGTTACATTAAAAGTAGAAGAAGTTGAGGATGAAGACCAAACATCGAAAAAGCCAATAGAGAGCGAAGACGTGCCAGTATGGAGACGTAAAATAAAGAAATCCAAGACTGAAACCAAAGATAACGAAGAAACAATACCAGACGAACAAAGGCCTGAAGAAGTCGAGCTCAAGCCTGCTAAAACGAAAAAACCGGTTGAGGAAACCAAGCCTGAAGAAACTAAGTGGCCAACGGGCAGAAGGCGTCCGAAGGAAGAAGAGCCTAAGGAGGAAGTTGTCCTGAAACCAGTGCCTAAGCAAAAGGCTCCAGAAGAAGAGAAGCCTGAAGAAGTTCAGCTCAAGCCTATTAAAAAGGACAGACCAGTCGAAGAAGCCAAGCCAGAAGAAACTAAATGGCCAACAGGCAAAAGGCGTCCGAAAGAAGAAGAGCCTAAAGAAGAAGTCGTCCTTAAGCCGATTCCCAAGCAAAAGGCTCCAGAAGAAGAAAAGCCTGAAGAAGTTCAGCTCAAGCCTATCAAAAAAGACAAACCAGTCGAGGAAGCCAAGCCAGAAGAAACTAAATGGCCAACAGGCAAAAGGCGTCCGAAAGAAGAAGAGCCTAAGGAAGAAGTCGTCCTCAAGCCGATTTCCAAGCAAAAGGCTCCAGAAGAAGAGAAGCCTGAAGAAGTTCAGCTCAAGCCTATCAAAAAGGAGAAACCGGTTGAAGAAACTACGCCCGAAGAAACTAAGTGGCCAACGGGCAGAAGGCGTCCGAAGGAAGAAGAGCCTAAGGAGGAAGTGGTCCTGAAACCAGTGCCTAAGCAAAAGGCTGCCGAAGAAGAGAAATCTGAAGAAGTTCAGCTCAAGCCTATTAAAAAGGACAAACCGGTCGAGGAAGCCAAGCCAGAAGAAACTAAATGGCCAACAGGCAAAAGGCGTCCGAAAGAAGAAGAGCCTAAGGAAGAAGTCGTCCTCAAGCCGATTCCCAAGCAAAAGGCTCCAGAAGAAGAGAAGCCTGAAGAAGTTCAGCTCAAGCCTATCAAAAAGGAGAAACCAGTTGAAGAAACTACGCCCGAAGAAACTAAGTGGCCAACGGGCAGAAGGCGTCCGAAGGAAGAAGAGCCTAAGGAGGAAGTGGTCCTGAAACCAGTGCCTAAGCAAAAGGCTGTCGAAGAAGAGAAACCTGAAGAAGTTCAGCTCAAGCCTATCAAAAAGGACAAACCGGTCGAGGAAGCCAAGCCAGAGGAAACTAAATGGCCAACAGGAAAAAGGCGTCCGAAAGAAGAAGAGCCTAAGGAAGAAGTCGTCCTCAAGCCGATTCCCAAGCAAAAGGCTCCAGAAGAAGCCAAGCCTGAAGAAGTTCAACTCAAGCCCATCAAAAAGGAGAAACCGGTTGAGGAAGCCAAGCCTGAAGAAATTAAGTGGCCAACGGGCAGAAGGCGTCCGAAGGAAGAAGAGCCTAAGGAGGAAGTGGTCCTGAAACCAGTGCCTAAGCAAAAGGCTCCAGAAGAAGAGAAGCCTGAAGATGTTCAGCTCAAGCCTATCAAAAAGGACAAACCGGTCGAGGAAGCCAAACCAGAAGAAATTAAGTGGCCAACAGGCAAAAGGCGTCCGAAAGAAGAAGAGCCTAAGGAGGAAGTCGTCCTCAAGCCGGTGCCTAAGCAAAAGGCTCCAGAAGAGGAAAAGTCTGAAGAAGTTCAACTCAAGCCCATCAAAAAGGAGAAACCGGTTGAGGAAGCCAAGCCTGAAGAAACTAAGTGGCCAACGGGCAGAAGGCGTCCGAAGGAAGAAGAGCCTAAGGAGGAAGTGGTCCTAAAACCAGTGCCTAAGCAAAAGGCTCCAGAAGAAGAGAAGCCTGAAGAAGTTCAGCTCAAGCCTATCAAAAAGGACAAACCGGTCGAGGAAGCCAAGCCAGAAGAAACTAAATGGCCAACAGGCAAAAGGCGTCCGAAAGAAGAAGAGCCTAAGGAGGAAGTCGTCCTGAAGCCGGTGCCTAAGCAAAAGGCTCCAGAAGAGGAAAAGCCTGAAGAAGTTCAACTCAAGCCCCTCAAAAAGGAGAAACCGGTTGAGGAAGCCAAGCCTGAAGAAACTAAGTGGCCAACGGGCAGAAGGCGTCCGAAGGAAGAAGAGCCTAAGGAGGAAGTGGTCTTGAAACCAGTGCCTAAGCAAAAGGCTCCAGAAGAAGAGAAGTCTGAAGAAGTTCAGCTCAAGCCTATCAAAAAGGACAAACCGGTCGAGGAAACCAAACCAGAAGAAACTAAGTGGCCAACAGGCAAAAGGCGTCCGAAAGAAGAAGAGCCTAAGGAGGAAGTCGTCCTCAAGCCGGTGCCTAAGCAAAAGGCTCCAGAAGAGGAAAAGCCTGAAGAAGTTCAACTCAAGCCCATCAAAAAGGAGAAACCGGTTGAGGAAGCCAAGCCTGAAGAAACTAAGTGGCCAACGGGCAGAAGGCGTCCGAAGGAAGAAGAGCCTAAGGAGGAAGTGGTCCTGAAACCAGTGCCTAAGCAAAAGGCTCCAGACGAAGAGAAGCCTGAAGAAGTTCAGCTCAAGCCTGTCAAAAAGGAGAAACCGGTTGAAACATCCAAATCAGAAGAAATCAAAAAGAAAAAAGTCCGTAAAGAAAAATCTGTTGAGGAAATATTAACTGAAGAAACTTTAGATGAGGAAGTTAGAGAAGAACCCGTTGAGGAAGAAGAAGAAGTTACTACAATAGTGAAACACACGAAGAAGATTAAGAAAAGAATGCAAAAGGGCGAAAAGAAAGGTGAGTAAATAGTTAACATTAATGATATTAAAAAAATAAATATAGGTAGGTAACTTTCATTTTACACCGGTATTTACGTTGGAACTCTTTAAATTGTGTAACTGAAACAGATGCATGGTTAAACTCATAACCGCAAAAAGATAAAACTAATAGTAATACAAAATGGACAGTATCCAGAAACCTGGTACGTGTTGAAAACTTAACTTTCATCAACGAGGACAGCTAGTATTGTTATTATTATTATATAATAATCGCCACATTCATTTATACAAATTAACACGACATTATGACACGAAACTCTAATCCCCTTTTTCCTGATCGGTTAAATAAGTTAGCATGTATTTTTTGTAATACCCAAGTACACACGAGTTATTCAGCATGTAACTTTGTAAATATGATGTCCTTTATAGGTTCATACGTACGTTGTACGTATCCTTCCAAACACGGTAACGGTAGGGTAGGACCGAGAATAAGCAGTGGTTTTACTACCCATTCGTATTTTCTGTTCCTTGTGTAATTTGAATCGTGAGTTATGATGACATAAATATTAGTTTGGATTTCTTTTTTTCATAAAATTAGTACATCATATAAAATATTTTAATGTTGGGCAACAAGAACAGAAAGATTTCGAGTAATGTCGGTATGGAAATGAACAATTTATTTAACTGATTGAGCTGAAGTTTAACTGGATGACTATTTTACAGAACTGGGACCATTGATAATAGAGCCAATTAAGGCATTGGACGTATTGGAAAATAGCACTTTTGAACTTACTGTTACGTATGAGCCTGCGGATAATACTGAAGTGAAATGGTATCGCAACAACCAACTTCTTGAACCAAACGATGATTGTATAATTTGTACCGAAAATGGCACATCAAAAATAAGAATGCATAACGTAGACAAAAAGAAAATAGGAAAATATGAAGTAATTATTGAACATAATAGCTTGGTTGCAAAATCAGGAAGTTCTATAAAACTAATAAAATCGATAAGTGAAGAACAAGTTACACCTCCCACCTTCATTAGACCTATTAGGCCAAAAAAGGTTTATTTAGGTGATATTGTATTATTAGAAGCTGAAGTTGTATCTAATCCAATAGCTTCATTTCAATGGTTCATAGATACAAGAGAAGTCGCTTCTTACGCTAAACAAAATAAATTAACTAACATCTACGTAACAAATAGACAAAATATATCGTGTCTTTGCATTGAAAACATAAGCAAAGATTTCTTAGGAGTGGTAACGTGTAGAGCAGAAAACTTCGGAGGATCTGTTTCTTGTTCTGCTTCACTTATAGAGCAAGAGGTCAAGGAACAAACTGGAAAAGCTCCATATGTTATAATTCCCTTAGAATCCATAATAATAATGGATGGGGAACCAATAAAACTTAGTTGCAAAATTATGGGTCAACCATGGCCAAAAATAGACTGGTATCACGATGGGAATCTTGTGCAAAGAGCCAGAGATATAACAGTCGCCCGACAAGAATCAGGCTTATCCGAATTGTGCATTAAAGAAGCTTTTCCTGAAATGTCAGGGACATACATGTGTGTAGCTACAAACGAATATGGAACTTGTAACAGCGAATGCACTGTTCTCGTTGAAGGTAGCGATGCAACTTCTACTGTCATAATTGCATGTGATTATATTGCATGAATCAAATTAAAGAGTGTATAATTTCCTTACATTAATGCACACGGTAGAAAATTAACATCACACTTGCCATGCATCTGTAAAACAATTTGAAGTTTGAAATTAAGTCAATGCTGTAGTTCCGTTAATGGAATATAATAATAGTCGAAGCTTGCAAAAATAGTAAATATCACCAGAGTTATTGTTCCCACATTTTTAATATTAAGCACTTTTGAGCACCTTTGTTAAATTGAAAACTGACACTAATATTAGTTGTATTTGTAACAAATAAGTTCACAATAGTAGTACAATTTATAGGCTTTCGTTATTTATTGCTGGATAGTTTCATTTATGGCGTCGGGATGTGATGCTTGCATTATGGAAGCTTATGAATGTTAACGTCGGCATATTTTTGGTTGTGAGTGTATGATTTAAGTTAGTTGAATAGTACGTCAATGATCTACAGTGACCAAAATATAGGATAAAATTAGATTATTCAATTGTATTTAAGGAATTTATAATATTATAAAATTATATTCCAGCTTATGAATACGTGCCCAGTGCCTCTGAAGAAGATATATTGAGCGATGAGGTAAGTTAAACGTAATCAGCTCTTAAATTACTTGTTGTATGTAATCTTATAGAAGTGCAACGTTTTTCTATGGTTTGGCGTCGGAAAGTTACGTATTACTTACGATGATACTAATAACATCCAGACCAGAACATATGATAATGAAGTGAGCCGTGTGAGAAATTGAACTCTCGGCATAATGACAGGCAGGCAGATATGTGGTATACAATGTGTTAAGAAAACCCTGTCCGACCCGAAAATGTATTGTTGGGTATCGAGATCAGAATCTATTTTGTGAAAATTTACTTTTTTTTATGTATACTATTTTTATGTTTTAAGCATAGTAAGTGTCCCACTGCTGGGCAAAGGCCTCCCATTTTTTTTGGTAAACAATTATCCCGTTTACATATATTTTTTTCATAAAATGACGTCATCACATACTTTGTGGTCAGAGGTGCCGCCACACGATCTAACATATTTTTTTCCGGTAACGGTGTTGTCATGTTTATAAAATTTGCTACATTTTGTGGGAAAAAGGCAAAAAAATGGCATTTTACATTTTCATTAACATGTTTACTATCATGAATATTTTTTTATTTTTTATTTGGTCATGTGATTGGGAAACCTAAATACCGTTTTCGGCTCGGACAGGGTTTCCTTAACATATTGTATGATCAGCATAAATGAATATACATGAATCAAACGAATCACACACATAACTAATTACTGTTTACTTACAGAAAACAAGTGATATTGAAGAATTTGCACCGCGCATTGTGAAAGCATTGCCAACAGTCATTTCTACTACAGAGGGTGAATTTACCAGGTCTGTAACAAAATGTCTCCATAATATTGTTAACTTTAGTCAATGAAACCGTAGGCATGTTTTAGAGAAAGGTAGAACCCGACCCCTTATTATGTTGTATTATACAATATAATAAGTAATAACTCTATCGGGTACTTACTGTATTACTGTACTTACTGTAACTTGTATATCTAAATATATAAGAATCAAAGTCCTGATTGACTGACTGACTGACTGACTGACTGACAGACAACGCACAGCCTAAACCGCTGATCGTAGAGACTTGAAATTTGGAGGGTGGGTTTGTCTTGATGTGTAAAGGTGTACTAAGAAAGGGTTTTTTGAAATTCAACCCCTAAGGGGGTAAAATAGGGGATGAAAGTTTGTATGGAAGTTCGTCATTTTTGAAGTTAGAATTATGAAAATTGCTGATTAGGTGTCTTTTGAAAAATAAAAAAATATGGGTTTCAGGGTTTTTGAAAATTCGACCCCTAAGGGGGTAAAATAGGGGATAAAAGTTTGTATGGAAGTTCCGTCATTTTTGAAGTTAGAATTACTTAAATTGGTGATTAGGTGTCTTTTCAAAAATAAAAAAGAGTAATTTCAGGTTTTTTGAAAATTCAACCCCTAAGGGGGTAAAATAGGGGAATGAAAGTTTGTGTTTAGATTTCTTTCGTGTTTTTGGAAATTCAACCCCTAAGGGGTGAAATGTGGAGTGAAAGTTTGTATAGGGGTGGTCGAGTTTTGTTATTTTGACGGGAAAGGGGAAAACGGGGTCAAGGGATGTTTTAATAAGTCATCCATATCTCGATATTGGTTATGATTGCTTATTTGAATTGATCAGACTGGGGTTTCAGCGTTTTTAATATTTTGAAGGAAAAGGGGAGAGCGGGGTCAGCGAATGTTTAGTCATCCATATCTCGAGATTGGTTATGATTGTTCATTTTAAATATTCAGACTGGGGTTTCAGCGTTTTTAATATTTTGAAGGAAAAGGGGAGAGCGGGGTCAGCGAATGTTTAGTCATCCATATCTCGAAATTGGTTATGATTGTTCATTTTAAATAATCAGACTGGGGTTTCAGCGTTTTTAATATTTTGAAGGAAAAGGGGAGAGCGGGGTCAGCGAATGTTTAGTCATCCATATCTCGAGATTGGTTATGATTGTTCATTTTAAATGATCAGACTGGGGTTTCAGCGTTTTTAATATTTTGAAGGAAAAGGGGAGAGCGGGGTCAGCGAATGTTTAGTCATCCGTATCTCGAAATTGGTTATGATTGTTCCTTTTTAATAATCAGACTGGGGTTTCATCGTTTTTAATATTTTGAAGGAAAAGGGGAGAGCGGGGTCAGCGAATTTTTAGTCATCCATATCTCGAAATGGGTTATGATTGTTCATTTTAAATAATCAGACTAGGGTTTCAGCGTTTTTAATATTTTGAAGGAAAAGGGGAGACCGGGGTCAGCGAATGTTTAGTCATCCATATCTGGAGATTGGTTATGATTGTTCATTTTAAATAATCAGACTGGGGTTTCAGCGTTTTTAATATTTTGAAGGAAAAGGGGAGAGCGGGGTCAGCGAATGTTTAGTCATCCATATCTCGAGATTGGTTATGATTATTCATTTCAAATAATTGGGGTATAAGCTGAGCTGAATATGGTAGGTACTACTTCAGTTTGATCCCATAAAAAATCATTTCGTAAATCAACACCCAAAAGGGGGAAACTAAAGGTAGAAAAGTACGGCAGAAAAATATGTTTGTACCCGATTGACTTGAAACTTAGTATGCATAGGGTAGGTGAGGGAGGAAGGGGAAGACGTAAGGTAGGGGGAAGTGGAAGGGGGAGGGCAAAGGGAAAGGGAAATGGAGGGGGAGGGAGCAGAAGGAAGAGAGGGGAGGAAAAGGGGTGGAGAAGGGGAGGGGGATTTGGGATTTTGGCTCTATATACCTACCTACCAAAACACGCATTCACCGAATTAGGTACTGTGATAAAGTTTGTATGGCTCCAAAAAAAATCGTGAAATAAAATTATTTTTATAAAAAAGCAAATACTGACTTAAAAACCCTGGCGCACTAAAATGTACTAAAAAGTCTTAAGTCACTTGCCCGGTTTTTTTTTATTTTGAAGTCTACACGGACGAAGTCGCGGGCAAAAGCTAGTTCAATATAAAAGACATAATAGCTCAAAATTAATAAGTTATAATAATATAACGTTACGACTTTTATCCCCATTCGGGGGGTAGTCAGAGGCTTGAGTGGCCATACACCACCACATTGTGGAGGTCTTAAGCCAACTCAAAGCCCACGTTTCACCAGTTCACGTTTAACGTGTAACGTTTCAGTTATCTGTAAATTAAATTATTTCCAGATTGGAAGCAAAAGCTATAGGCATGCCGAAACCACAAGTTAGATGGCTCAAGCAAGGTACGGAGATCGTAACATCACAGGAATACCAGATAGAAGAAATGGAAGACGGAACATCTATATTAATCATACCTGAAGTTTACCAAGATGACACTGGTGAAATAGTATTCGAAGCATACAATCCCCTGGGTGTGACATCCACGATAGCTGCACTGTCTGTTGAAAGTAAGTCAACATATGAATGGTTAAAAATATAACTAGTATCTACGTTAATACGAATGTTTATGATTTCAGCTCCACGGGACGTCGTCTACGGATACGTTAATCAATTACTTTATTGTTCCCCCATATTCCCGTTTCCACCTTTAATCCAACTTCTTCAATCAAACACTTACACCGAACACCCACATATATTTAATGTACCCACATAATTATTTTCACTAGCAGATGATCGCTACAGCATTACAGTGAACAGCATTTTGATATTGATTGATATTGAGAGCCCAAGCCATAAGTGCAACGTACACTCATAAAGATAAATATTTAATGGTCTAAGATACACTGAAGAGTGACCTTCACCGATCGACCTACCGGATCACCCCTTGCGTTCACCAATACGCGGAGCGGAATATACTTGCTTGTAGGGTTCTAAAAGTCAAGTAGCATATTAAGGCGAGAACCGCACTCTTAAAGCGATTGCGATGCGTTATCGATTTTGTTAATACAAACTCATACAAAACCAATATGGCGGTGGCCGCATCACATAAGCGAATATTTGTTTATAAATCGCCGTCGCATCACAATCGCGTTACCGGTGCGACGCGACCCTGGCTTCAATCTAGACGTCATCAAACTGCTGTAATCTACTCTAATTTCAAGTTTGTTAATATGGCCTACACTTACGTAAGTAATCAATTTTTTATTATGTTCAAGGTATACTTGGCACTAAGGAGTATAGGAAGCCAGAGTGGGTCACTCATATGGAAGAATTACAAGCTGCTTTAAAAGGTAACTACGACGTTTTAGATGGGTACTCGCTACGATCTACGAGTGACCTTTTATTCCTACAGCCATCTTCAGTGTTTGTAAAAAAAAAACCTACCGACAGGTTATTGCAGTATTTTTATTATTTTATTTTATTTTTATATATGTACTAAAATTTTCCTTTGAGAATGTATACCCCAGTAAAAGAAGCATAAAACTCGGTTAATTAGTTCATGAAAAAATCGTACACCTTACGGGGGATAACTGAACCTCTTTTTTGAGTTGATTAATTTAAAAAAAATTACGACCAAATTGAAAGCGGCTTGTATATGTTGTTAATTATTTACATTTTAGCAACTCAATCGGTGCCTACCTTTGTGAAAGAGATACTAGGTGAACGTGTTGATGAAGAGGAAACTGTTACATTCGAAGCTATATACAGAGGAAACCCTACTCCAGGTATGCATACAGTCACAAAATACATTTTTGTTCTTCAGATATACCTACTTATTTAATAAGTAGTAGGTACTATGAATTCAAATTTATTAACGGCTATTTCGTATTTTGTAGAAATCATATGGTACAAAGACGATAAAGTCATCAGAACTGACGAACGATTCATAATTGAAAATAAAGACAACCGGACAACGTGCACAGTTAGAAAAGCTGTAAAAGCATTAGAAGGAACATACATGTGTAAAGCTGTAAGCGACATAGGAATGACTATTACCAAAGCTAAACTACAAATATATGAAAAAGGACAGACAATCAAAAAGGCCAAGGAAATTAAGCAAAAAGACAAGAGAGAAAGGGTCGTTAAACGCGAAAGTGAAGATTTGACAGAAGAAACAGCCAAAGAGATTGTAGAAGATACCCTAGACAACGTTACTGTATCCGAAGATGTGCCACTAATGGAGCCTAAACCAATCAAAAAAGTTGACAAGAAGAAAGCGAAGACTGTAGTTACGGAGGCAGAGTCTGTAGAGACTGTCGATGTGGCTACTTATAAAAAAGTGGAAGGAAAAGAGAAAAAACCCAAGGAAGAAAAGGCTGAACCGATTGTTACGCCACATGATTATCTCATATCATCTCAACAAGACAAAGAAGAGTCTGTGGAACCATTCGAAAAATCTTATGAAACTAAGAAGGGCATTATAAGAATGGTAGAGAGTGACTCGCACGTAGTCGCGGAGATAAATGAGTTACTAGAAGTAATTAACGCGAAAGAATTTGGCCCTGGTGAATCACCGCTACGGGAGTTGGCTAAAATAGGTTTTATGATGAGAAGTGGAATCACCACTGAAGAAATAGAAAGCCTTTATGATTCGCAGCATTTCCCGGCGCTGCGGGTTCCGCAGTCGCAGTCAGCGCTAGTGCGCTTGGTAGAGCGGCAGGGACACGGGGCTCTTATCACGGAAGTACTCACCGAGGAAACTGCACAGGATGAAGATGTGATAGCCGCTAAAGTTGGTTTCCGCGCATTCTTGAAGATGGTTGAGTTGAAACACTCATCCGTTGAAGAAGTTATTGCACATTTCTATCCAGAAGACTTCAAACCACGGTCCTGGGAACAAAAAGAAGCTCATGAGGTAAGAGTGATCAATAGGAAAGTATATCATTATGGCGCAATGTCGAATAAATCAACCTCGATTGATTGTTTTCTCAGTTCATGTCTCTATGTATAAGAGAGTATTATTTTTTAATAGATATTAGTGATAGTAAGTACTTTGATAAATTTAAATGTAATTAATAATTCGCATAATTTATTTTATTGTTATTAACATTTGTTTTTCATGTATAGCAAATCTTTAGATACAATCATTATACATTATTATTCTATTATAGGTCATCGTGGAATCGTCTGCTGAACACGTCGCTGAATCCCACACTACTACAATTATAAAAGGTAAATAATTATTAGTTGTATACAGATAATATACACGCTAACTAACAAGTACATTCCACCCACCGCGGGATATTCAGACGTACGCAATACATTATTCAGCTCATATTTTGATATGAGACAGGATTCATTATTCGGGCCTGTTTCAGAAACGACAGAGAACTTTTCATTCAGATATTCGATGGAAAACTTGTCAACCGTCAAAGGACAATGGGCAAAAATGATCAAAATGTCCAACACTTCCGAGACCTACATCACTCGATAGACCACTAAATAATGAGTAACTTTTGCAAAGACAGTACAACAAAATAAGCTGCCAGTAAGAAAATATGAGTAGTTTAAAAAAATATATTATTTCACACTTACTATGATGTTTATACATTTTTTTCGGAAGGCAACAATATAAATACTCTTTCTAACATTAAATCAAAATAAAATAAGCTGTCAGAAAGCAAACAATGCCATGAAACATATTTTATTTTATTATTTTTGTTACCTGATGAAAAGTGAACAACAAACAACAGCAGCTTTCTTACGTATTTTCTAGTGTTGCACTTCTATAAAATAAATAAGCAGTTACCTTACTACTTCACTTTTCATCAGGTAACAACAATAATAAAATATAAAAAAAAACATGGCATTTTTTTGCTTCCTGACAGCTTATTTTATTTTTATTTAATTTTAAAAAGAATATTTATATTGTTGCCTTTCGAAAAAATGTATTAACACAATACTAAGTGTGAAATAAAAAAATCCAAAATATTTTTTTAAACTACCCATATTTTTTTACTGACAGCTTATTTTGTTGAACTGTATTTGTAAAAGTTACTCAGTTTAGTGGTCTATCGGGTTACGTTGGTCTCGTCAGTGGTGGATATTTCGACCAAGTCCCATACAATTTTGCCCATTGTCTTTTATTTGGCGTATACTTAACGATCTAATGACTTTTGAAAGTGGACAATTTGTGTACTGGACTACTTAGGACAGTGGACGACTTGGAAAGTAGACGACGTAGGATAGTGGACGAATTGGGAAGTAGACGAATTAGGAAAATGGACGGTTTGGCAAGTGGACGATTTGAGAAGTGGATGACTTAGAAAAGTATCTAGAATATAGACGATATAGGAAGTGGACAACTTAGGAATGTGGGCGAAGCCCTACCAAACGTAAAAAAACGTACCTAAAATTATCTTTGCGTATTTTACAGATAGTACAAAAGATTCGGAAACGATGCAAGTCCGAGGTAAGTGTGCACGGAGATTTGATTATTTTGCGCTTCTCTCTAATTCATGCCTTAAATTACTTCTGCTGTATGGCACTTTGTTGCAATAACTTGCTTCTTTAACGCAAGTGGTTAGCGACCTTTCTATATCCAAGTTGACCGATGTGCGACACTCAATATATACGTACGGCGTCTCTTACGGCTATTTCTTACGTACACTGAACTCAAATATTTTTTTGGGCTTGCCCAGCTCTAGCTTTTTGACGTCAAATTTACGAAGTACTTATATATTTTTTACATGAATGTAACAAGTTATTAGGTCAGTTATTAAAAGCTGCCGATTTACGCTAGGCAAAGATTAACCCGCACATTGTAGAAGGTTATAATTGATTTACTATGGCATTAAAAAGCACTTTTGTTCTGAAAATGCTTTGTAAATGGATTTAAAAAAAACTATAAATTTGGGAGGTTATTTAACTAAGTCCGTACCTTTTTGCCTATAAGCTCATTAATAATTATAATAAATAAATTTATTATAGAATTTCAGCCCAATTAATTTCCCGTACTACTTAGTTTAACGTTATCTGCTTGTATTGTTTATTTACTTAAGTACCTACTTATACTTTAAAATTATTTTTAAATACATTATTTCCTACCTAATTTTACCAAATAATTGTAATTGATTTTTCCAAGTAGTTGTAGATAATGCTTATATTAAAATAACTCATTGATACTCATTGCCAAAGTTTCTATATATTATATTATATGTATTTTATACCCCATGACCTAGATTAAGATTACTTACAAGGCAAAAGTGAAAATATCTTTTATTAGCAAAAAAAAACATCAGGCCAATCTTGATTTGTTTATTATTTGGTTGGCTAACTGATTATATGTGTCTATTTAGTATTTACTAGCGTATCGTCTGCGACTTTGTGTCTGTAAAATATGAATATTACATTACGAGCACCTTTGATATTGAAGTTGCAAATACGTCAAGCTGGAACTTTATATTCATGCGTGTGATATAGTTATCTTATTGGAACCCCAAGTAAATCGTTACCTACCGTTGTTTTACGCAATGAACGGATTATTAGGTACTCGAGCGTCACGGTTTTATTTCATGTATAGGTAACTGCCGCAATAGATGATTTTTTCACATAAAATAATAATGCTTTACTCGTGTGTGGTATTTTATTTTGTGCAGCTTCCATATACAGCGTTTGGCTTCGACAACGTGCTTCGTTTGCATATTTACCAAAATAATTATAAGTACCTGTAGTTAGTAAGTACCGATAGAAATAACTATATATTTATAAAATGTATTTAATTTAACATTATGTAGAACACTACCGAATTTCAATTTACAGTACTCAAATATGGCTTTTCTTAAAACACGCGCCTATTAGTTAGCTTAGCGAAGCCTGTTAGTATAAACAACTGACATAAATATTATATTATTTTCACTCCTACCTTCAAGCACAATACTGTCATTTCACAGATATCAAAGAAAAAGAACAAGTCAAACGCAAAAAACACACTAAACAGAAAATAGGTTTCGTGGATGAAGAATATCTAGAAGAGACAATGAAATCTATAAAGACATTGCAGCCAAAAGAAAAACAAGTTGTTTACGAGGATGATGAAGCAGCGATCCTGGAGAAAGATGAAATACAGTACATGACTACAGTTGCATCTGATATTCCTGATAATAAAATCGAAGTGGTCTCTTCAAGTGAAGTGACGCATATTCTCTCTGAGAATAAGGTTCCAGATGTTACTGCCAAGTATAAATTCGACACAAACTACTCACTGATCGCAGATATGCAACAACCGCAGGAAAAAGAAACTCCATTGCAAGTTAAAGACAGTGCTAAAATATTGATAAAACCGTCATTAAGTGAAATAGAACCATTAATGGTAACACAAGTAGAAACGAGTGGTTCTGTCGATGAATATAAGGTAGATAAACCAGAAAAGAAAATATTTGCAAGTGAAGGCATTGTACCAGCCGAAAGTTTTGTCACAACTGAAATTCTTTCTAATATA
Source organism: Drymonia ruficornis (assembly GCA_947859195.1). Lineage (NCBI taxonomy): Eukaryota > Metazoa > Arthropoda > Insecta > Lepidoptera > Notodontidae > Drymonia > Drymonia ruficornis. The sequence continues at coordinate 4,394,681 of OX401907.1, forward strand.
TCAACATCTGAATTCCAAAGGGAAGAAAAACCATTGGAAAATGCAAAAACAATTGTACTACTGAAAGATGCTCTCAACGTATCAGAGGAAATTGTGTCTTTGAAAGAATCTCCTTTATCTGATACGCCAACGAAGACATCAAATGCTACCGTAGCATTTTCACCTTTTCATGGGTTAAATGTTTTAGAAGTCACTGAAGAATTAAAAGAAAGTGAAGCGGAAATCACCAGTTCAGAAAAGGTTGCCAAGTCGAACCTTAATTTTAATTTACATGAGTCACTCCAAGTTGGTGAAGTATTCGTAGAGGATAAATCTGGTAAATATTACCCTGAATTAATTGTTCCAACAGAAACAGCTCGCAAAGATGTACTTGTTTCAAATCAACTTGTCACTGAAATGCACGATGTGCAAGAAAGAGAAGGGGCTTTATCAGCACTCAAATTGCCACCTGCACAAGAAGCAAATATGGATATTACTTCTAAAGACAGCTTAGTAGTATCAATGGAAGAATCCCATGAAAAAGAAGGGGAACTTCTAATTAAAGAAATGCCATCTCAAATATCTGTTAGTAAGGGCATAATATTACATACAGAATTAAGTAACATTGTAACAACATCTAACATCAAAGAATCTGAATTCACCCCTAAGGTCACTTCTCACAAGAAGGCTACTGTAGGTATTAATGAACTTCAACATAAATTCAATTTGGAAACTAATATTCATGATTCAGAAACAATATTTGAAGAATTACGTCCTGAGCACACAGGTACACGGGCAGAAATCTCTTTTGCAACTTTGGACAAAAAAATTATAAACGAAGTGCATGTTCATGAAAGTGAAAAGGATCTCATACTGAAAGATGATAAAACTATAGCCAAAGCTGATTTAGAAATGAAAGCTTTAGAACCTATCGTTACATTAGAAGTAATGGAGATTACTGGAACAGATGAATTTAAAACATCTGAGATAAAAACGGAAGAATCAGCAACTGAAACTATAATCACGACTACGGCTAAAATTGTCTCGTCTCCTATTGTACATGACAGAGAATCTTCAGAGGTATTTACGACAAGGAGGCCAGAAACTGTAACATCATCGCATATTCCCAACATACCAATTACTGTCCAAGAAACAGAATATTCAGAGCGTGAAAACACACTAAATCTAAATAAAATTCCTGATGTTACATATGCTCAATCCGCACCAAGTCATCCTCTAAAAACTCCTATGTCAGAAGAAATAAATACCGCTGATCAAATAGATTTTATGTCAGTACAGCCAAATTTGACCGAGACAGCCACAGAGCAAAGAGATCTACAAAAGGAAATTACGATTCTTCAAACAACGGTTCAAGAGCAATTACAACAATTAAACAAAACTGATATGCCTCATAGCGAGGCTCAGACTTCTTTCATTGGGAGAGAAAGTTTAAATATTACGGAAATTATCACTAGTGTCACTGAACAAAATCTTGACACAGAAAAACCAAAGCCAGAGATATTCGCCCGAATCGATTTAGAAACAGATCGCAAAATAGCCATAGTTTCTGAAGTTAACCCGAAAGATACCTTAGAAAATTTACTTACGACCACTCCGAACTACGAAGAGGTACATATAACCTCTAATAATTTGACACCTTTGCAAATATCGGAAAACAAAGTCTTAGACAGTCAGTCTTATTTCCAAAAAGATTTACAACCGGATCTTAAATATTTAGTACCAGAAATAGTACCAGCTGTCGAAACAGTGAACGTGACAGAAATATTACAACATGAAAAAGAAAGTGATTATGATATAACAGCCACCCCGCTAGAATTTATAGCATCTACAGATATTTCTGGTCGACCTGTTGCTGAACTTTCAGAAGTAACTGTCAGTTCAAGCGTTGGGTATACAAAAGATAGCAAAAGTACACCAAAACAAGCAAATGTTGAAAATATTACATGCGAGGAATTGATAATTAGTACTACCGTATGTAATGAAAAGGAAAATACGCTGCCTGTTATGGAAAAACCTCATCAATTTTCAGCTTCATTAAATATTGATTCTAATAAAGCTGTATTAGTAGAAGAAAACCAACCTGAAATTGCCCCAGAATCTTTCATTACTCCAGATAATTCCTCTTGGGCTAAAGCAAAACAAGCCACAGTTAACGCGGAAGCTATCACTCAACATGAAATTTTTGTGCATTCATCTGAAGAAAAAATGCCAGTTAAAGAAGTTGATGAGACAATACAACCCACTGTATCTGTGACACCGCTACAAGCGCCTCAACAGGACGAAGAAGTTGCTATAGAAAAAGAAAATATGTTATCCGTTAATCCAACGCCTACTCAGCAAAAAGCAGAATTATCCATACTTTCTCAACAAGGCTTACAAACTTCTGAAGTAATTTCTGAATCATTTAATCTTAAACCTAGCGATGAGATAATAATAGATTATAAACAGGCGTTGCCCAAAATCGACGAAATTTATGGTAAAACTGCTGACATACAAGAAATTATAACAAGCCAGATCCCCAAAGAATTTCTAGAAGACATAATAACGTTAGAAAAGTCAAACGTTACTTCAATTGCTAGAAACACCTTTGAACAAACAGAAATTATTTTAGCTGAAAGTGAATCATGCATAACTGAACAGAAACCCGTTCAATCTCAAGTGACTACTGATTACACGGAAACACAGGCTGTAGTTACAAGTTTTACTGAAACCATTGATAAAGAAAAAGAAATTGAGGCAAAACAGCCACAAATGCAGTTTGACGCATCGATTGGATATATACCACTAACAAGTTCGATAAATTCTGAAGTGATTACCACCAGCAATGTTAATGAACTTGAAGAAACTGGAGTGATAACATCTAAAGCTTCATTGTTGCATGATGATATCCACAAGCATATTGAAAGTACAGAAATATTAACTGGTGAAAAAGAAAGTCTGTTAACAGATTTCAAAAAAGAAGTACACAGAGCGACGGAAAAGCTTATCGAAGTAACCGCAAAAGAAATCACAGAGACGCGTACGGAGGAAAAGGAAAAAGACTTCACAGACGTGACCGTAAAACCTTTCACTACAACTGCACATACCTCAATTAGTAAGAAGCATTCTTTATTAGGTTCCGAAGTTGTGGCTAATCAAAACACTGAGGACTTAGATATTCCCGAAGCTAACTTAATAACAGTACTGACTATTCAAGGAACTCATGAAGCGGTAGAAAAAACGGCATATTTTATTGGTGAAGTAGAGGATACCTATAAGAAAGATACGTTTATCGAAAGAAAACCTCTAAACAGCGTAGAAGAACAACAATCGGTGGACGTTACAGAAATAACTGTAACAGAATCAGAAACACCCTTGGACAATCTACCATCAGTGAAATCTGAGACCGTAAACTTAACTTTTCAGGGTAAAAGTCATGTGAATATAACAGAAATTACGTCTTCTGAAAGAGGAGATGAATTCGACACAAAAGATTTGTTGTCAGAAAGTAAAACAATCATGCCCGTCACTGACATGTCACTCTATACAGGTCTTGGAGTTAAAGAAACCATTCCTGAAGAAAAAGAGTCCATCATTACTCCAAAAAGTGATTTGAAATCTCAAAAAGCAGGTCTCAGTATCCAACCTGTAGACTATTTAAATATAAATGAAAATATATTGGCTGAAAAAGAAGATGACTTAAAACAGAATAAAATCCCCAAAACCATGATCAATGAAGTAAATTTGACCACACATACTCACTTAAATATTGAAATATTCCAACCCTCTGAATCTGAAAAACAAATGAATATCACACAGAGTGATAAGAAAGAAGTTGTTGATGTTGTTATAGAGTCAGTAAAGCCACTTCTTATAAATGAAACCGAATGCGAAGAATTACCAAAAGAATTAAAACCTACAGAAAAGATAAATGAGTTTAGCCCATTGGTAAAATTAGAGGTTGATCAACACATTACCGTCACGGAAGTTGAAATAAGTGAGAATGAACATCCAATGCCAATTAAGCCAATTGACTCGCTTAAGCAAAGTGAAGAATCTTTCGTTCCAAATATATCAATACAGGTCGAAGAAATAACATCGAAAGAGTCGGAAGTAATTTTACCTGACGACACTCCACAGAAAGAGACACCAGAAGTAATAATCGAGTCTCAACAGCACATAACAACAACGGATACTGTAGTTAGGGAAAAAGAAGAAAATATTAAGAAAGATGTTCCAAAAGACAAAAATATCTACAAGACGGCTATAAAACAAATAACGGAAATGAAATCAATTCAACATTCAGAAGTAGTAGCCGCCGAAAAATCTGAAACTTTAGATAAGACAAACATTGAAAAATCAGAAAAAGCCAGTGAAAGTCATATCACTTTGCAGGAAGTAGTTAATGTTAATCCTGAGATAGTGGAGAAAATCGTTGAAATACCTAGATCCCTGCAACACGATTTCAATAAAGCCTCACTTGACTTTGAAACTCATAAAAGTTACGTTGTATCAGAAAACGTTATACAAGAGATGCCGAAAGATGTTCCTATGGACAAAGAATCAACAAAACAGATAACTGAACAACTGTTAGAAATCAAATCTATTGAACAAACAGAAATAATTATTGGTGAGAACATTAAACCGATCAACACGATAGATCATGAACAAAGAACCGTAGAAGGTACACATATTGAAATGAGACCTATTAGTCAAAGTATTATAACTGTACACGAAAGTGAAATAGATACATCTTTCAACGATCTTAAAAATCTAGAGAAGGCAACGCTGATTTTAGGTACCAATGAAAGCGTAACAGTTAGTGAAGTTACTGAAGGAGATTCACAAGATTCATTTATACCTGATAAATTTAAGCCAGTTACTGCGGAAAAGTCAGTCACACCATTGACACATGTACAATGCACTGAAAATGTCACCGAATTTCAGACCAAGGAATTCGTGACACCAAGTACGCAAACTGAAACCACAAAAATTACATCTTCTACTATAACTCCTTTAATTATAACAGATAGCGAAAGTATACAGCATGAAACTGACTTACATATACCAGAAATTAAAACACAAAATATAAGAAAAAGTTTAACTGTTGTAAATGAAGTTGAAGTTACTGCAGAATTTGTGGATGAGCAAACGTTGCCATACTCAGATAAAATACCTAAATTGTGGGAAGGTAGACTCACTACAGACGATGATCGCCACGAGATTGTAATTTCAGAACAAGACATACAATTTGATGGTAAGTTTATTTAAATCACTATTTATTTAAGTAGATACTAAGACATATCGTGTATCGTACATATTGTACTTGTATTTATTGGTTCTCCTAGGGCATATGAAATATTATTATGTGATTATTATGTGATGGGTCAGTGAGTTGGAATAACGTATTTATCCCTCGCGCATTGATTTAAGTAAAACGGGAACGTTTGGTCGTGAAGCTCAACAGCCATTGCCGAACCACACGCACTTGGCTAGCGCGTTGTAATAGCAGTTCTAATCTGTCCTAACATATCTTAGCATATTGTCAATCTTTGAATCGCTGAATCGTCAACGAACGAAAACGTCCACAAGGAAATATGCGAAACTTTGTACATACGTCGTATGTACGTGCATCGCGAGCCTGAAGTCTTTCCTTTGGACTATACAACATGAGGTTCTTCAAAGGGCATGGTTACAGGTCCCTAAAAAGTCGGCACTGCGTCTACTTCTTTTAAGTTGCAGATGTCCTGGGCGGCGATTTCCACTTACCATCAGGTGGACCGTCTGTCCGTGTGCCTTGCTAGGCATTATTGCCTAAGATTTTTTTAATAAAAATATATATTTTCAAATAATATTTTGCCTTGTAACCTTTGTTATTAAGTAATTATATGTTAGTTAAAGCATTCCAAACAATGTTTCGAATTATTGAGTTATTATTATTATTAAGTTACTTACCTTCATATTTAATTTTACCTGCTTAACATGCCAGATGAAGCATTTTTTTCGTATGTACTTGTGTGCTGTGTGGTCGACATCAGTATCTATGGAAAAAAATACATCAAAGTTATAAATTCCAATAAGATAATGAAAAACGAAGCTCCAACATTTTTAACTAAATAATAATTAAAACATATAAGACCGTTATACGAACACGGGGGAGTTGAACCAACCCGAGACACTGCGCTAGGTTAGGTTAAAACTGCGAATACAATGTTGAACTAGCGACGAGAGCGTGCCGTGGTAGCAGCCAGTCAGAACGTGAGAGGCTCGTATTAATAAATGCATCTCAAAGTTGAGATCGATCTTAAGATGCAGTTTTGACGTTTACTGACAAAAACAGCATCTTAAGATCGGTCTCAATGTTGAGATGCATTCATAAATAACCAGACATAGTTGTCAAATCACATCTCACGGATGTATCAAAGTTGAACTCATGGTTGTAAGGTTGTTTGGCCTAAGTGAATTTTACACGTTTGATAAAGAAACTAAAGAAACGTTCAAACTGTCAAATCTATCGTTTAAATGTTTGCCAGTACAACTATGTTTTTTACTATTGTGTCTTAGCCCAAGCAATATTAGTTCATATTATTGTAAAATGCGAATAAATCTTAATATCTCTCTAAAACCTACTTATTGATGAAGACAACAATAAAATTGACAAAGACCTATAAAAGGATAGGTTTTCTTGTTACGAATGAATAAATAATGTAGTACAAACAAGTATTACGTAATGAAATTGTATGTATTTATTATGATATTTTATTTAAATCGCGAAATGTATAGTAGTTATTTAAACATTTGGTAGCAGCAACGGGAGCTCCGTTGGGCCATTGATGCAAACGAGTAGTCTTATTATTAAGGACGTAGTGGCTCAAAATTAGGGATGGTTTATTTGGAGAATGTTTTGCTGTGACTATTTGTCTACGTATTATTTGTTCATGACTAACAAGCTTTGTTTGGATTGAATTTTATGCCACATTTGTGCTTTTGAAAAATTAAACGAATCAGTGCAATTTTTTAAAGTTTGCACCAATTTATTTGTATGCTTTCGGGTTCGTATCGAACGTGACTACATCAGAAATAAACTGATCGAACATCTTATTTTTAGTAAAGTGTATCGAATCGGGTGATTTTATAGAGTATACATACTCAGCAAGTATTCTACACAATAAAACTCACCCAATACACTTAAGTTGAAACCAAACAATATAATTTATATAGGGTAAAACCAAGTGTAACTGGCCACTGTCACTAAAAGGCCATTACGCATTTTAACCGTCTAAAATAAGAAGTTTATTCAAAAAATTCCATCTTAAGGTAAAAGTCGGTCATCATTACTAAAAACTGCTATCAATAGGCAGTTTTTAATAGAACTCATAGTTTATACTTAAGGTTAAAAAACGTAGTCACCAGATATACTAGTGCGGCCAGTTATACTAGTGTTACCTGGGTATATTGACAGTATCTAGTAATTCATATTATTAAACGTAACTATACCAATTTTAATAGCGTAAATTTCACGAAAAAGTACACAATCTTTTACGACTGGTACAAATTAAATTATATTATATTTAATTATTTGTTTCTGTAAATCGCATAGCCTTTTATGCAGAATATCTAGCACTATTCTAACAGGACTTCATTATAATACTAAATTCACTCAACATTTCCAGACAAAACAGATGTTACACAACCTTCACCTAAAACATCCGATATTGAAGAAAGCGAAGAAATTATAACGAAATTTGTACAAGCACCTGGCTATTCTGAACCAATACAAATCAAAACTAAACGAACTATATTAAGAAAGAAAAGGAAACACAATAAAAACGAGATCTTAGAGGGAGATGTGGTAATAGAAGAAACAATAGAAGATGAAGAAACCAAGAAACCGGAAAAGGAGATAAGCCATGAAGTAAATATTGAAGAATACGAAGGAGATGAAACATTAACACAGACAGAAAGTACAGAGAAGAGCACCATAGAAATGCCGGATGAATATTTACATATTCCTAAAATGCCAGCACAAGTTCAAATAGAAGAATTGTTAGAAGATGAAAATACAACACAGATTGTTGAGCTGCCTGAAGAAATAACATTGGAAGCAAAAGACACATCGCAAGGTAAGCTTAAACAGAAAAAAATCACGAAGAAAATCATAAAAAAACAAACGGGTCAAAAGGTAGAAACCACGCATATCACTACAGAACAGACGGATGACACTGAACCAATCACCACTGTACACACCACAGAGGAACTCACAGAAGATTCCATTACACCTCTTGAAGACTTACATAAACCAGACAAAGCTAAAGTAATTGAGGAAGCACCAGAAACCGTGCAAGTGACGCAGGTGCGCACAGAAACTGGTGACGTCAAGACTATTAAAACCACAAAACGAGTGATCAAGAAGAAAAAGGGACCAAAGGAAGAAGTCACAGAAATCACCACCGTGCAAAAAGACGACGAAGCTCCCATTACAACAGTCACTGTTACTGAAGAGAAGTCGCCTGAAGAGGTCGAGGATCTGAAGCCAGTCGAAATCGTCGAACTTCCAGAAGAAACCACTGTGGAGGAGACCGAATCTCTAGATGGTAAACCTAAACAAAAGAAAATCACGAAAAGAATAATAAAAAAGAAGGTGGGTCCTAAAGTAGAAACTACACAGATCACCACTGAACAAACTGATGACTCTGAACCAATCATCACTGTACACACCACAGAAGAACTCACAGATGATTCGATTACACCTCTTGAAGACTTACATAAACCAGACAAAGCTAAAGTAATTGAGGAAGCACCAGAAACCGTGCAAGTGACGCAGGTGCGCACAGAAACTGGTGACGTCAAGACTGTTAAAACTACTAAACGAGTTATCAAAAAGAAAAAGGGAACAAAGGAAGAGGTCACCGAAATTACCACCTTGCAACAAGACGACGAGGCTCCCATTACAACAGTCACTGTTACTGAAGAGAAGGTGCCTGAGGAGGTCGAAGATCTGAAGCCAGTCGAAATCATCGAACTTCCGGAGGAGACTACTGTGGAGGAGACCAAAGCTCCAGATGGTAAACCTAAACAAAAGAAAATCACGAAAAGAATAATAAAAAAGAAGGTGGGTCCTAAAGTAGAAATTACACAGATCACCACTGAACAAACTGATGACTCTGAACCAATCATCACTGTACACACCACAGAAGAACTCACAGATGATTCGATTACACCTCTTGAAGACTTACATAAACCAGACAAAGCTAAAGTAATTGAGGAAGCACCAGAAACCGTGCAAGTGACGCAGGTGCGCACAGAAACTGGTGACGTCAAGACTGTTAAAACTACTAAACGAGTTATCAAAAAGAAAAAGGGAACAAAGGAAGAGGTCACCGAAATTACCACCTTGCAACAAGACGACGAGGCTCCCATTACAACAGTCACTGTTACAGAAGAGAAGGTGCCTGAGGAGGTCGAAGATCTGAAGCCAGTCGAAATCATCGAACTTCCGGAGGAGACTACTGTGGAGGAGACCAAAGCTCCAGATGGTAAACCCAAACAAAAGAAAATTACCAAACGAATCATCAAAAAGAAGGTAGGTCCTAAAGTAGAAACTACACAGATCACCACCGAACAGACTGATGACAAGGAACCAATAATCACGGTACACACCACAGAAGAACTCACAGATGATTCCATTACACCTCTAGAAGACGAACATAAACCAGACCAAGCTAAAGTGATTGAGGAAACGCCTGAAACTGTGCAAGTGACACAGGTGCGCACAGAAACTGGTGACGTCAAGACTGTTAAAACTACTAAACGCGTAATCAAGAAGAAAAAGGGACCAAAAGAGGTGGTCACAGAAATCACCACGGTTCAACAAGACGATGAAGCCCCCATTACAACAGTCACTGTTACTGAAGAGAAGGCGCATGAAGAAGTCAAGGATCTGAAGCCAGTCGAAATCATCGAACTCCCGGAGGAGACAACTGTGGAGGAGACCAAAGCTCCAGATGGTAAACCCAAACAAAAGAAAATTACAAAACGAATCATCAAAAAGAAGGTAGGTCCTAAAGTAGAAACTACACAGATCACCACCGAACAGACGGATGACAAGGAACCAATAATCACGGTACACACCACAGAAGAAATCACAGATGATTCCATTACACCTCTAGAAGACGTACATAAGCCAGACCAAGCTAAAGTAATAGAGGAAGCCCCAGAAACTGTGCAAGTGTCGCAGATTCGCACAGAGACAGGTGCCGTTAAAAGTGTAAAAACTACAAAACGTGTAATCAAAAATAAAAAGGGACAAAAGGAAGAGATCACAGAAATAACCACCGTGCAACAAGACGACGAGGCTCCCATTACAACAGTCACTGTTACTGAAGAGAAGGTGCCTGAGGAGGTCGAGGATCTGAAGCCAGTCGAAATCATCGAACTCCCGGAGGAGACTTCTGTGGAGGAGACCAAATCTACGGACGGTAAGCCCAAACAAAAGAAAATCACGAAGCGAATTATCAAAAAGAAGGTAGGTCCTAAAGTAGAAACAACACAGATCACCACCGAACAGACGGATGACACTGAACCAATCACCACTGTACACACCACAGAGGAACTCACAGAAGATTCCATAACACCTCTTGAAGACTTACACAAATCAGATAAAGCTAAAGTAATTGAAGAAGCACCAGAAACTGTGCAAGTAACGCAGGTGCGCACAGAAACTGGCGACGTAAAGACCGTTAAAACTACTAAACGAGTAATCAAGAAGAAAAAGGGACCAAAGGAAGAAGTCACAGAAATCACCACCGTGCAACAAGACGACGAAGCTCCCATTACAACAGTCACTGTGACTGAAGAGAAGGCGCCTGAAAAGGTCGAGGAACTGAAGCCAGTCGAAATAATCGAACTTCCGGAGGAAACCACTGTGGAGGAGACGAAAGCTCCAGATGGTAAGCGCAAACAAAAGAAAATTACCAAACGAATTATCAAAAAGAAGGTAGGTCCAAAAGTAGAAACTACACAGATCACTACCGAACAGACGGATGACACGGAACCAATCACCACAATACACATCACAGAGGAAGTCACAGATGATTCCATTACACCTCTTGAAGACTTACACAAACCAGACCAAGCTAAAATAATTGAGGAAGCCCCAGAAACTGTGCAAGTGACGCAGGTGCGCACAAAAACTGGTGACATCAAGACTGTCAAAACTACTAAACGTGTAATCAAAAAGAAAAAGGGACCAAAGGAAGAGGTCACAGAAATCACCACGGTCCAACAAGACGACGAAGCTCCCATTACAACAGTCACTGTTACTGAAGAAAAGGCGCCTGAAGAGGTCGAGGATCTGAAGCCAGTCGAAATCATCGAACTCCCGGAGGAGACTTCTGTGGAGGAGACCAAATCTATGGACGGTAAGCCCAAACAAAAGAAAATCACGAAGCGAATTATCAAAAAGAAGGTAGGTCCTAAAGTAGAAACAACACAGATCACCACCGAACAGACGGATGACACTGAACCAATCACCACTGTACACACCACAGAGGAACTCACAGAAGATTCCATAACACCTCTTGAAGACTTACACAAACCAGATAATGCTAAAGTAATTGAAGAAGCACCAGAAACTGTGCAAGTGACGCAGGTGCGCACAGAAACTGGCGACGTAAAGACCGTTAAAACCACTAAACGAGTAATCAAGAAGAAAAAGGGACCAAAGGAAGAAGTCACAGAAATAACCACCGTGCAACAAGACGACGAAACTCCCATTACAACAGTCACTGTTACTGAAGAGAAGGCGCCTGAAGAGGTCGAGGAACAGAAGCCAGTCGAAATAGTCGAACTTCCGGTGGAAACCACTGTCGAGGAGACGAAAGCTCCAGATGGTAAGCCCAAACAAAAGAAAATTACAAAACGAATTATCAAAAAGAAGGTAGGTCCAAAAATAGAAACAACACAGATCACCACCGAACAGACGGATGACACTGAACCAATCACCACTGTACACACCACAGAGGAACTCACAGAAGATTCCATAACACCTCTTGAAGACTTACACAAACCAGATAATGCTAAAGTAATTGAAGAAGCACCAGAAACTGTGCAAGTGACGCAGGTGCGCACAAAAACTGGTGACGTCAAGACTGTCAAAACTACTAAACGTGTAATCAAAAAGAAAAAGGGACCAAAGGAAGAAGTCACAGAAATAACCACCGTGCAACAAGACGACGAGGCTCCCATTACAACAGTCACTGTTACTGAAGAGAAGGCTCCTGAAGAGGTCGAGGATCTGAAGCCAGTCGAAATCATCGAACTTCCGGAAGAAACTACCGTGGAAGAGACCAAATCTACGGACGGTAAACCCAAACATAAGAAAATCACGAAGCGAATTATCAAAAAGAAGGTAGGTCCTAAAGTAGAAACAACACAGATCACCACCGAACAGACGGATGACACTGAACCAATCATCACTGTACACACCACAGAAGAACTCACAGATGATTCCATTACACCGCTAGAAGTCGTACATAAACCAGACCAAGCTAAAGTAATTGAGGAAGCACCAGAAACTGTGCAAGTGACACAGGTACGCACAGAAACTGGTGCCGTTAAAAGTGTAAAAACTATAAAACGTGTAATCAAAAAGAAAAAGGGACCAAAGGAAGAGGTCAAAGAAATCACCACCGTGCAACAAGACGACGAAGCTCCCATCACAACGGTCACTGTTACTGAAGAGAAGGCGCCTGAAGAAGTCGAGGATCTGAAGCCAGTTGAAATCATCGAACTTCCGGAGGAGACTACTATGGAGGAGACCAAAGCTCCAGATGGTAAGCCCAAACATAAGAAAATCACTAAACGAATCATCAAAAAGAAGGTAGGTCCAAAAGTAGAAACTACACAGATCACTACCGAACAGACGGATGACACTGAACCAATCACCACAGTACACATCACAGAGGAACTCACAGATGATTCCATTACACCTCTTGAAGATTTACACAAACCAGACCAAGCTAAAGTAATTGAGGAAGCCCCAGAAACTGTGCAAGTGACGCAGGTGCGCACAAAAACTGGTGACGTCAAGACTGTCAAAACTACTAAACGTGTAATCAAAAAGAAAAAGGGACCAAAGGAAGAAGTCACAGAAATAACCACCGTGCAACAAGACGACGAGGCTCCCATTACAACAGTCACTGTTACTGAAGAGAAGGCGCCTGAAGAGGTCGAGGAACTTAAGCCAGTCGAAATCATCGAACTTCCGGAAGAAACTACCGTGGAAGAGACCAAATCTACGGACGGTAAGCTCAAACATAAGAAAATCACGAAGCGAATTATCAAAAAGAAGGTAGGTCCTAAAGTAGAAACAACACAGATCACCACCGAACAGACGGATGACACTGAACCAATCATCACTGTACAAACCACAGAGGAACTCACAGAAGATTCCATAACACCTCTTGAAGACTTACACAAACCAGATAATGCTAAAGTAATTGAAGAAGCACCAGAAACTGTGCAAGTGACGCAGGTGCGCACAGAAACTGGCGACGTAAAGACCGTTAAAACCACTAAACGAGTAATCAAGAAGAAAAAGGGACCAAAGGAAGAAGTCACAGAAATAACCACCGTGCAACAAGACGACGAAACTCCCATTACAACAGTCACTGTTACTGAAGAGAAGGCGCCTGAAGAGGTCGAGGAACAGAAGCCAGTCGAAATAGTCGAACTTCCGGTGGAAACCACTGTCGAGGAGACGAAAGCTCCAGATGGTAAGCCCAAACAAAAGAAAATTACAAAACGAATTATCAAAAAGAAGGTAGGTCCAAAAATAGAAACAACACAGATCACCACCGAACAGACGGATGACACTGAACCAATCACCACTGTACACACCACAGAGGAACTCACAGAAGATTCCATAACACCTCTTGAAGACTTACACAAACCAGATAATGCTAAAGTAATTGAAGAAGCCCCAGAAACTGTGCAAGTGACGCAGGTGCGCACAAAAACTGGTGACGTCAAAACTGTCAAAACTACTAAACGAGTAATCAAGAAGCAAATGGGACCAAAGGAAGAAGTCACAGAAATAACCACCGTGCAACAAGACGACGAAGCTCCCATCACAACAGTCACTGTTACTGAAGAGAAGGCGCCTGAAGAGGTCGAGGAACTTAAGCCAGTCGAAATCATCGAATTTCCGGAAGAAACTACCGTGGAAGAGACCAAATCTACGGACGGTAAGCCGAAACAAAAGAAAATAACGAAGCGAATCATCAAAAAGAAGGTAGGTCCAAAAGTAGAAACTACACAGATCACCACCGAACAGACAGATGACACTGAACCAATCACCACTGTACACATTACGGAGGAACTCACAGATGAAACCATTACACCTCTTGAAGACTTACACAAACCAGACCAAGCTAACGTAATTGAGGAAGCCCCAGAAACTGTGCAAGTGACGCAGGTGCGCACAAAAACTGGTGACGTCAAGACTGTCAAAACTACTAAACGTGTAATCAAAAAGAAAAAGGGACCAAAGGAAGAAGTCACAGAAATCACCACGGTGCAACAAGACGACGAAGCTCCCATTACAACAGTCATTGTTACTCAAGAGCAGGCGCCTGAAGAAGTCGACGATCTGAAGCCAGTTGAAATCATCGAACTTCCGGAGGAGACTACTGTGGAGGAGACCAAAGCTCCAGATGGTAAGCCCAAACGTAAGAAAATCACTAAACGAATCATCAAAAAGAAGGTAGGTCCTAAAGTAGAAACTACACAGATCACCACCGAACAGACGGATGACACTGAACCAATCATCACTGTACACACCACAGAAGAACTCACAGATGATTCCTTTACACCGTTAGAAGATCTACATAAACCAGACCAAGCTAAAGTAATTGAGGAAGTACCAGAAACTGTGCATGTGACGCAAGTACGCACAGAAACTGGTGCCGTTAAAAGTGTTAAAACTACAAAACGTGTAATCAAAAAGAAAAAGGGACCAAAGGAAGAAGTCACAGAAATTACCACGGTGCAACAAGACGACGAGGCTCCCATTACAACAGTCACTGTTACAGAAGAGAAGGCCCCTGAAGAGGTCGAGGAACTTAAGCCAGTCGAAATCATTGAACTGCCGGAGGAAACCACTGTGGAGGAGTCCAAAACTCCAGATGGTAAGCCAAAACAAAAGAAAATCACTAAACGAATAATCAAAAAGAAGGTAGGTCCTAAAGTAGAAACAACACAAATCACCACAGAACAGACAGATGACACTGAACCAATCACCACTGTACTCACCACAGAGGAACTCACAGAAGATTCCATAACACTACTTGAAGACTTACACAAACCAGATAAAGCTAAAGTTATTGAAGAAGCACCAGAAACTGTTCAAGTGACGCAGGTGCGCACAGAAACTGGTGACGTAAAAACTGTTAAAACCACTAAACGAGTAATCAAGAAGAAAAAGGGACCAAAAGAGGAGGTCACGGAAATCACTACGGTGCAACAAGACGACGAAGTTCCCATTACAACAGTCACTGTTACCGAAGAGAAGGCGCCAGAAGAGTTCGAGGATCTAAAGCCAGTCGAAATCGTCGAACTTCCAGAAGAAACCACTGTGGAGGAGACTGAATCTCAAGACGGTAAGCCCAAACAGAAGAAAATCACTAAACGAATCATAAGAAAGAAGGTAGGTCCTAAAATAGAAACTACACAGATCACCACTGAACGGACAGATGACACTGAACCAATCACCACTGTACACACTACAGAAGAGTTCACAGAAGATTTCATTACACCTCTTGAAGACTTACACAAACCAGATAAAGTTAAAGTAATTGAAGAGGCACCAGAAACTGTACAAGTGACGCAAGTCCGCACAGAAACTGGTGACGTTAAGACTGTTAAAACTACTAAACGTGTAATCAAAAAGAAAAAGGGACCAAAGGAAGAGGTCACAGAAATCACCACGGTGCAACAAGACGACGAAGCTCCCATAACAACAGTCACTGTTAGTGAAAAGAAGGCGCCAGAAGAGGTCGAGGATCTGAAGCCAGTCGAAATCTTTGAACTGCCGGAGGAGACCACGGTGGAAGAGACCAAAACTGCAGATGGTAAGCCTAAACAAAAGAAAATTACTAAACGAATAATCAAAAAGAAGGTAGGTCCTAAAGTAGAAACCACACAGATCACCACTGAACAGACAGATGACACTGAACCAATCACCACTGTACACACTACAGAAGAGCTCACAGAAGATTCCATAACACCTTTTGAAGACTTACACAAACCACATAAAGCTAAAGTAATTGAAGAAGCGCCAGAAACTGTGCAAGTGACGCAGGTGCGCACAGAAACAGGCGATGTCAAGACTGTTAAAACTACTAAACGTGTAATCAAAAAGAAAAAGGGACCAAAGGAAGAAGTCACAGAAATCACCACGGTGCAACAAGATGACGAAGCTCCCATTACAACAGTCACTGTTAGTGAAAAGAAGGCGCCTGAGGAGGTCGAGGATCTAAAGCCAGTCGAAATCATTGAACTGCCGGAGGAAACCACTGTGGAGGAGACCAAAACTCCAGATGGTAAGCCCAAACAAAAGAAAATTACTAAACGAATCATCAAAAAGAAGGTAGGTCCTAAAGTAGAAACCACACAGATCACCACTGAACAGACAGATGACACTGAACCAATCACCACTGTACACACTACAGAAGAGCTCACAGAAGATTCCATAACACCTTTTGAAGACTTACACAAACCAGATAAAGCTAAAGTAATTGAAGAAGCGCCAGAAACTGTGCAAGTGACGCAGGTGCGCACAGAAACCGGCGACGTCAAGACTGTTAAAACTACTAAACGTGTAATCAAAAAGAAAAAGGGACCAAAGGAAGAGGTCACAGAAATCACCACGGTGCAACAAGACGACGAAGCTCCCATTACAACAGTCACTGTTAGTGAAAAGAAGGCGCCTGAGGAGGTCGAGGATCTAAAGCCAGTCGAAATCATTGAACTGCCAGAGGAAACCACTGTAGAGGAGACCAAAACTCCAGATGGTAAGCCCAAACAAAAGAAAATCACTAAACGAATCATCAAAAAGAAGGTAGGTCCTAAAGTAGAAACCACACAGATCACCACTGAACAGACGGATGACACTGAACCAATCACCACTGTACACACCACAGAGGAAATCACAGAAGATTCCATAACACCCCTTGAGGACTTACACAAACCAGATAAAGCTGAAGTAATTGAAGAAGCGCCAGTAACTGTGCAAGTGACGCAGGTGCGCACAGAAACTGGCGACGTCAAGACTGTTAAAACTACTAAACGTGTAATCAAAAAGAAAAAGGGACCAAAGGAAGAGGTCACAGAAATCACCACCGTGCAACAAGACGAAGAAGTTCCCATTACAACAGTAACTGTTAGTGAAAAGAAGGCGCCAGAAGAGGTCGAGGATCTAAAGCCAGTCGAAATCATTGAACTGCCGGAGGAAACCACTGTGGAGGAGACCAAAACTCCAGATGGTAAGCCCAAACAAAAGAAAATTACTAAACGAATAATCAAAAAGAAGGTAGGTCCTAAAGTAGAAACCACACAGATCACCACTGAACAGACAGATGACACTGAACCAATCACCACTGTACACACCACAGAGGAAATTACAGAAGATTCCATAACACCTCTTGAGGACTTACACAAACCAGATAAAGCTAAAGTAATTGAAGAGGCACCAGAAACTGTACAAGTGACGCTAGTCCGCACAGAAACTGGCGACGTCAAGACTGTTAAAACTACTAAACGTGTAATCAAAAAGAAAAAGGGACCAAAGGAAGAAGTCACAGAAATCACCACGGTGCAACAAGACGACGAAGCTCCCATTACAACAGTCACTGTTACTGAAGAGAAGGCGCCTGAAGAGGTCGAGGATCTAAAGCCAGTCGAAATCGTGGAACTTCCGGAGGAAACCACTGTGGAGGAGACCGAATCTCCAGACGGTAAGCCCAAGCAAAAGAAAATTACTAAACGAATTATTAAAAAGAAGGTAGGTCCTAAAGTAGAAACTACACAGATCACAACTGAACAGACAGATGACACTGAACCAATCACCACTGTACACACCACAGAGGAACTCACAGAAGATTCCATAACACCTCTTGAGGACTTACACAAACCAGATAAAGCTAAAGTAATTGAAGAAGCGCCAGAAACTGTGCAAGTGACGCAGGTGCGCACAGAAACTGGCGACGTTAAGACTGTTAAAACTACTAAACGTGTAATCAAAAAGAAAAAGGGACCCAAGGAAGAGGTCACAGAAATCACCACGGTGCAACAAGACGACGAAGCTCCCATTACAACAGTCACTGTTACTGAAGAGAAGGCACCTGAAGAGGTCGAGGATCTAAAGCCAGTCGAAATCGTCGAATTTCCGGAAGAAACCACTGTGGAGGAGACTGAATCCCCAGACGGTAAGCCCAAACAAAAGAAAATCACTAAACGAATCATCAAAAAGAAGGTAGGTCCTAAAGTAGAAACTACACAGATCACCACTGAACAGACAGATGACACTGAACCAATCACCACTGTACACACCACAGAGGAACTCACAGAAGATTCCATAACACCTCTTGAGGACTTACACAAACCAGATAAAGCTAAAGTAATTGAAGAAGCGCCAGAAACTGTACAAGTGACGCAGGTGCGCACAGAAACTGGCGACGTCAAGACTGTTAAAACTACTAAACGTGTAATCAAAAAGAGAAAGGGACCAAAGGAAGAGGTCACAGAAATCACCACGGTCCAACAAGACGACGAAGCTCCCATTACAACAGTCACTGTTAGTGAAAAGAAGGCACCTGAGGAGGTCGAGGATCTAAAGCCAGTCGAAATCATTGAACTGCCGGAGGAAACCACTGTGGAGGAGACCGAAACTCCAGATGGTAAGCCCAAACACAAGAAAATCACTAAACGAATCATCAAAAGGAAGGTAGGTCCTAAAGTAGAAACCACACAGATCACCACTGAACAGACGGATGACACTGAACCAATCACCACTGTACACACCATAGAAGAAATCACAGAAGATTCCATAACACCACTTGAGGACTTACACAAACCAGATAAAGCTAAAGTAATTGAAGAAGCGCCAGAAACTGTGCAAGTGACGCAGGTGCGCACAGAAACTGGCGACGTCAAGACTGTCAAAACTACTAAACGTGTAATCAAAAAGAAAAAGGGACCAAAGGAAGAGGTCACAGAAATCACCACGGTGCAACAAGACGACGAAGCTCCCATTACAACAGTCACTGTAACTGAAGAGAAGGCGCCTGAAGAAGTCAAGGATCTAAAGCCAGTCGAAATCGTCGAACTTCCGGAAGAAACCACTGTGGAGGAGACTGAATCCCCAGACGGTAAGCCCAAACAAAAGAAAATCACTAAACGAATCATCAAAAAGAAGGTAGGTCCTAAAGTAGAAACCACACAGATCACCACTGAACAGACAGATGACACCGAACCAATCACCACTGTACACACTACAGAGGAATTTACAGATGACACTACTGCACTACTCACACACAAACACAAGCCAGACAAAGCTAACGTCATTGAGGAAGCACCAGAAACTGTGCAAGTGACGCAGGTGCGCACAGAAACTGGCGACGTCAAGACTGTCAAAACTACTAAACGTGTAATCAAAAAGAAAAAGGGACCAAAGGAAGAGGTCACAGAAATCACCACGGTGCAACAAGACGACGAAGCTCCCATTACAACAGTCACTGTTACTGAAGAGAAGGCGCCTGAAGAGGTCGAAGATCTAAAGCCAGTCGAGATTGTCGAACTTCCGGAGGAAACTACTGTGGAGGAGACTAAATCTCCGGACGGTAAGCCCAAACAAAAGAAAATCACTAAACGAATCATCAAAAAGAAGGTAGGTCCTAGAGTAGAAACCACACAGATCACCACTGAACAAACAGATGACAATGAACCAATCACCACTGTACACACCACAGAGGAAATCACAGAAGATTCCATAACACCTCTTGAGGACTTACACAAACCGGATAAAGCTAAAGTAATTGAAGAAGCGCCAGAAACTGTGCAAGTGACGCAGGTGCGCACAGAAACTGGCGACGTCAAGACTGTTAAAACTACTAAACGTGTAATCAAAAAGAAAAAGGGACCTAAGGAAGAGGTCACAGAAATCACCACCGTGCAACAAGACGACGAAGCTCCCATTACAACAGTCACTGTTAGTGAAAAGAAGGCGCCTGAGGAGCTCGAGGATCTAAAGCCAGTCGAAATCATTGAACTGCCGGAGGAAACCACTGTGGAGGAGACCAAAACTCCAGATGGTAAGCCCAAACAAAAGAAAATCACTAAACGAATCATCAAAAAGAAGGTAGGTCCTAAAGTAGAAACCACACAGATCACCACTGAACAGACGGATGACACTGAACCAATCACCACTGTACACACCACAGAGGAAATCACAGAAGATTCCACAACACCCCTTGAGGACTTACACAAACCAGATAAAGCTAAAGTAATTGAAGAAGCGCCAGAAACTGTGCAAGTGACGCAGGTGCGCACAGAAACTGGCGACGTCAAGACTGTTAAAACTACTAAACGTGTAATCAAAAAGAAAAAGGGACCAAAAGAAGAGGTCACAGAAATCACCACGGTGCAACAAGACGACGAAGCTCCCATTACAACAGTCACTGTTACTGAAGAGAAGGCGACTGAAGAGGTCGAGGATCTAAAGCCAGTCGAAATCGTCGAATTTCCGGAAGAAACCACTGTGGAGGAGACTGAATCCCCGGACGGTAAGCCCAAACAAAAGAAAATCACTAAACGAATAATCAAAAAGAAGGTAGGTCCTAAAGTAGAAACCACACAGATCACCACTGAACAGACAGATGACACTGAACCAATCACCACTGTACACACCACAGAGGAAATCACAGAAGATTCCACAACACCTCTTGAGAACTTACACAAACCAGATAAAGCTAAAGTAATTGAAGAAGCGCCAGAAACTGTGCAAGTGACGCAGGTGCGCACAGAAACTGGCGACGTCAAGACTGTTAAAACTACTAAACGTGTAATCAAAAAGAAAAAGGGACCAAAGGAAGAGGTCACAGAAATCACCACCGTGCAACAAGACGACGAAGCTCCCATTACAACAGTCACTGTTAGTGAAAAGAAGGCGCCTGAGGAGCTCGAGGATCTAAAGCCAGTCGAAATCATTGAACTGCCGGAGGAAACCACTGTGGAGGAGACCAAAACTCCAGATGGTAAGCCCAAACAAAAGAAAATCACTAAACGAATCATCAAAAAGAAGGTAGGTCCTAAAGTAGAAACCACACAGATCACCACTGAACAGACGGATGACACTGAACCAATCACCACTGTACACACCACAGAGGAAATCACTGAAGATTCCACAACACCCCTTGAGGACTTACACAAACCAGATAAAGCTAAAGTAATTGAAGAAGCGCCAGAAACTGTGCAAGTGACGCAGGTGCGCACAGAAACTGGCGACGTCAAGACTGTTAAAACTACTAAACGTGTAATCAAAAAGAAAAAGGGACCAAAGGAAGAGGTCACAGAAATCACCACGGTGCAACAAGACGACGAAGCTCCCATAACAACAGTCACTGTTAGTGAAAAGAAGGCGCCAGAAGAGGCCGAGGATCTGAAGCCAGTCGAAATCATTGAACTGCCGGAGGAAACCACTGTGGAGGAGACCAAAACTCCAGATGGTAAGCCCAAACATAAGAAAATCACTAAACGAATCATCAAAAAGAAGGTAGGTCCTAAAGTAGAAACTACACAGATCACCACTGAACAGACAGATGACACTGAACCAATCACCACTGTTCACACTACAAAGGAACTTACAGATGACACTACTACACCACTCACACACTTACACAAGACAGACAAAGCTAACGTAATTGAGGAAGCACCAGAAACTGTGCTAGTGACGCAGGTGCGCACAGAAACTGGCGACGTCAAGACTGTCAAAACTACTAAACGTGTAATCAAAAAGAAAAAGGGACCTAAGGAAGAGGTCACAGAAATCACCACGGTGCAACAAGACGACGAAGCTCCCATTACAACCGTCACTGTTACTGAAGAGAAGGCGCCTGAAGAGGTCGAGGTTCTAAAGCCAGTCGAAATAATCGAACTTCCGGAGGAAACTACTGTAGAGGAGACTAAATCTCCGGACGGTAAGCCCAAACATAAGAAAATCACTAAACGAATCATCAAAAAGAAGGTAGGTCCTAAAGTAGAAACTACACAGATCACCACTGAACAGACAGATGACACTGAACCAATCACCACTGTACACACCACAGAGGAACTCACAGAAGATTCCATAACACCTCTTGAGGACTTACACAAACCGGATAAAGCTAAAGTAATTGAAGAAGCGCCAGAAACTGTGCAAGTGACGCAGGTGCGCACAGAAACTGGCGACGTCAAGACTGTTAAAACTACTAAACGTGTAATCAAAAAGAAAAAGGGACCAAAGGAAGAGGTCACAGAAATCATCACCGTGCAACAAGACGACGAAGCTCCCATTACAACAGTCACTGTAACTGAAAAGAAAGCGCCTGAAGTGGTCGACGATCTAAATCCAGTCGAAATCGTCGAACTTCCGGAGGAAACCACAGTGGAGGAGACTGAATCTCCGGACGGTAAGCCCAAACAAAAGAAAATTACTAAACGAATCATCAAAAAGAAGGTAGGTCCTAAAGTAGAAACCACACAGATCACCACTGAACATACAGATGACACAGAACCAATCACCACTGTACACACCACAGAGGAAATCACAGAAGATTCCATAACACCACTTGAGGACTTACACAAACCAGATAAAGCTAAAGTAATTGAAGAAGCGCCAGAAACTGTGCAAGTGACGCAGGTTCGCACAGAAACTGGCGACGTCAAGACTGTTAAAACTACTAAACGTGTAATCAAAAAGAAAAAGGGACCAAAAGAAGAGGTCACAGAAATCACCACGGTGCAACAAGACGACGAAGCTCCCATTACAACAGTCACTGTTACTGAAGAGAAGGCGACTGAAGAGGTCGAGGATCTAAAGCCAGTGGAAATCGTCGAATTTCCGGAAGAAACCACTGTGGAGGAGACTGAATCCCCGGACGGTAAGCCCAAACAAAAGAAAATCACTAAACGAATAATCAAAAAGAAGGTAGGTCCTAAAGTAGAAACCACACAGATCACCACTGAACAGACAGATGACACTGAACCAATTACCACTGTACACACCACAGAGGAAATCACAGTAGATTCCATAACACCTCTTGAGGACTTACACAAACCAGATAAAGCCAAAGTAATTGAAGAAGCGCCAGAAACTGTGCAAGTGACGCAGGTGCGCACAGAAACTGGCGACGTCAAGACTGTTAAAACTACTAAACGTGTAATCAAAAAGAAAAAGGGACCAAAGGAAGAGGTCACAGAAATCACCACGGTGCAACAAGACGACGAAGCTCCCATTACAACAGTCACTGTTACTGAAGAGAAGGCGCCTGAAGAGGTCGAGGATCTAAAGCCAGTCGAAATCGTTGAACTTCCGGAAGAAACCACTGTGGAGGAGACTGAATCCCCGGACGGTAAGCCCAAACAAAAGAAAATCACTAAACGAGTCATCAAAAAGAAGGTAGGTCCCAAAGTAGAAACTACACAGATCACCACTGAACAGACAGATGACACTGAACCAATCACCACTGTACACACTACAGAGGAACTTACAGATGACACTACTACACCACTCACACACTTACACAAGCCAGACAAAGCTAACGTAATTGAGGAAGCACCAGAAACTGTGCAAGTGACGCAGGTGCGCACAGAAACTGGCGACGTTAAGACTGTTAAAACTACTAAACGTGTAATCAAAAAGAAAAAGGGACCTAAGGAAGAGGTCACAGAAATCACCACGGTGCAACAAGACGACGAAGCTCCCATTACAACAGTCACTGTTACTGAAGAGAAGGCGCCTGAAGAGGTCGAGGATCTAAAGCCAGTCGAAATCGTCGAACTTCCGGAGGAAACCACTGTAGAGGAGACTGAATCTCCGGACGGTAAGCCCAAACAAAAGAAAATCACTAAACGAGTCATCAAAAAGAAGGTAGGTCCTAAAGTAGAAACTACACAGATCACTACTGAACAGACAGATGACACTGAACCAATCATCACTGTACACACCACAGAGGAACTCACAGAAGATTCCATAACACCACTTGAGGACTTACACAAACCGGATAAAGCTAAAGTAATTGAAGAAGCGCCAGAAACTGTGCAAGTGACGCAGGTGCGCACAGAAACTGGCGACGTCAAGACTGTTAAAACTACTAAACGTGTAATCAAAAAGAAAAAGGGACCAAAGGAAGAGGTCACAGAAATCACCACGGTGCAACAAGACGACGAAGCTCCCATTACAACAGTCACTGTTACTGAAGAGAAGGCGCCTGAAGAGGTCGAGGATCTAAAGCCAGTCGAAATCGTCGAACTTCCGGAAGAAACCACTGTGGAGGAGACTGAATCCCCGGACGGTAAGCCCAAACAAAAGAAAATCAC
The DNA here is from genome assembly GCA_947859195.1 of Drymonia ruficornis. Classification (NCBI taxonomy): domain Eukaryota; kingdom Metazoa; phylum Arthropoda; class Insecta; order Lepidoptera; family Notodontidae; genus Drymonia; species Drymonia ruficornis. The sequence continues at coordinate 4,419,293 of OX401907.1, forward strand.
TAAACGAGTCATCAAAAAGAAGGTAGGTCCTAAAGTAGAAACTACACAGATCACCACTGAACAGACAGATGACACTGAACCAATCACCACTGTACACACTACAGAGGAACTTACAGATGACACTACTACACCACTCACACACTTACACAAGCCAGACAAAGCTAACGTAATTGAGGAAGCACCAGAAACTGTGCAAGTGACGCAGGTGCGCACAGAAACTGGCGACGTTAAGACTGTTAAAACTACTAAACGTGTAATCAAAAAGAAAAAGGGACCTAAGGAAGAGGTCACAGAAATCACCACGGTGCAACAAGACGACGAAGCTCCTATTACAACAGTCACTGTTACTGAAGAGAAGGCGCCTGAAGAGGTCGAGGATCTAAAGCCAGTCGAAATCGTCGAACTTCCGGAGGAAACCACTGTGGAGGAGACTGAATCTCCGGACGGTAAGCCCAAACAAAAGAAAATCACTAAACGAGTCATCAAAAAGAAGGTAGGTCCTAAAGTAGAAACTACACAGATCACTACTGAACAGACAGATGACACTGAACCAATCATCACTGTACACACCACAGAAGAACTCACAGAAGATTCCATAACACCACTTGAGGACTTACACAAACCGGATAAAGCTAAAGTAATTGAAGAAGCGCCAGAAACTGTGCAAGTGACGCAGGTGCGCACAGAAACTGGCGACGTCAAGACTGTTAAAACTACTAAACGTGTAATCAAAAAGAAAAAGGGACCAAAGGAAGAGGTCACAGAAATCACCACGGTGCAACAAGACGACGAAGCTCCCATTACAACAGTCACTGTTACTGAAGAGAAGGCGCCTGAAGAGGTCGAGGATCTAAAGCCAGTCGAAATCGTCGAACTTCCGGAAGAAACCACTGTGGAGGAGACTGAATCCCCGGACGGTAAGCCCAAACAAAAGAAAATCACTAAACGAGTCATCAAAAAGAAGGTAGGTCCCAAAGTAGAAACGACACAGATCACCACTGAACAGACAGATGACACTGAACCAATCACCACTGTACACACTACAGAGGAACTTACAGATGACACTACTACACCACTCACACACTTACACAAGCCAGACAAAGCTAACGTAATTGAGGAAGCACCAGAAACTGTGCAAGTGACGCAGGTGCGCACAGAAACTGGCGACGTTAAGACTGTTAAAACTACTAAACGTGTAATTAAAAAGAAAAAGGGACCTAAGGAAGAGGTCACAGAAATCACCACGGTGCAACAAGACGACGAAGCTCCCATTACAACAGTCACTGTTACTGAAGAGAAGGCGCCTGAAGAGGTCGAGGATCTAAAGCCAGTCGAAATCGTCGAACTGCCGGAGGAAACCACTGTGGAGGAGACTGAATCTCCGGACGGTAAGCCCAAACAAAAGAAAATCACTAAGCGTATCATCAAAAAGAAGGTAGGTCCTAAAGTAGAAACCACACAGATCACTACTGAACAGACAGATGACACTGAACCAATGACCACTGTACACACCACAGAGGAACTCACAGAAGATTCCATAACACCTCTTGAGGACTTACACAAACCAGATAAAGCTAAAGTAATTGAAGAAGCGCCAGAAACTGTGCAAGTGACGCAGGTGCGCACAGAAACTGGCGACGTCAAGACTGTTAAAACTACTAAACGTGTAATCAAAAAGAAAAAGGGACCAAAGGAAGAGGTCACAGAAATCACCACGGTGCAACAAGACGACGAAGCTCCCATTACAACAGTCACTGTTACTGAAGAGAAGGCGCCTGAAGAGGTCGAGGATCTAAAGCCAGTCGAAATCGTCAAACTTCCGGAAGAAACCACTGTGGAGGAGACTGAATCCCCGGACGGTAAGCCCAAACAAAAGAAAATCACTAAACGAGTCATCAAAAAGAAGGTAGGTCCCAAAGTAGAAACTACACAGATCACCACTGAACAGACAGATGACACTGAACCAATCACCACTGTACACACTACAGAGGAACTTACAGATGACACTACTACACCACTCACACACTTACACAAGCCAGACAAAGCTAACGTAATTGAGGAAGCACCAGAAACTGTGCAAGTGACGCAGGTGCGCACAGAAACTGGCGACGTTAAGACTGTTAAAACTACTAAACGTGTAATTAAAAAGAAAAAGGGACCTAAGGAAGAGGTCACAGAAATCACCACGGTGCAACAAGACGACGAAGCTCCCATTACAACAGTCACTGTTACTGAAAAGAAGGCGCCTGAAGAGGTCGAGGATCTAAAGCCAGTCGAAATCGTCGAACTGCCGGAGGAAACCACTGTGGAGGAGACTGAATCTCCGGACGGTAAGCCCAAACAAAAGAAAATCACTAAGCGTATCATCAAAAAGAAGGTAGGTCCTAAAGTAGAAACCACACAGATCACTACTGAACAGACAGATGACACTGAACCAATCACCACTGTACACAGCACAGAGGAACTCACAGAAGATTCCATAACACCTCTTGAGGACTTACACAAACCAGATAAAGCTAAAGTAATTGAAGAAGCGCCAGAAACTGTGCAAGTGACGCAGGTGCGCACAGAAACTGGCGACGTCAAGACTGTTAAAACTACTAAACGTGTAATCAAAAAGAAAAAGGGACCAAAGGAAGAGGTCACAGAAATCACCACGGTGCAACAAGACGACGAAGCTCCCATTACAACAGTCACTGTTACTGAAGAGAAGGCGCCTGAAGAGGTCGAGGATCTAAAGCCAGTCGAAATCGTCGAACTTCCGGAAGAAACCACTGTGGAGGAGACTGAATCCCCGGACGGTAAGCCCAAACAAAAGAAAATCACTAAACGAGTCATCAAAAAGAAGGTAGGTCCCAAAGTAGAAACGACACAGATCACCACTGAACAGACAGATGACACTGAACCAATCACCACTGTACACACTACAGAGGAACTTACAGATGACACTACTACACCACTCACACACTTACACAAGCCAGACAAAGCTAACGTAATTGAGGAAGCACCAGAAACTGTGCAAGTGACGCAGGTGCGCACAGAAACTGGCGACGTTAAGACTGTTAAAACTACTAAACGTGTAATTAAAAAGAAAAAGGGACCTAAGGAAGAGGTCACAGAAATCACCACGGTGCAACAAGACGACGAAGCTCCCATTACAACAGTCACTGTTACTGAAGAGAAGGCGCCTGAAGAGGTCGAGGATCTAAAGCCAGTCGAAATCGTCGAACTTCCGGAGGAAACCACTGTAGAGGAGACTGAATCTCCGGACGGTAAGCCCAAACAAAAGAAAATCACTAAACGAGTCATCAAAAAGAAGGTAGGTCCTAAAGTAGAAACTACACAGATCACTACTGAACAGACAGATGACACTGAACCAATCATCACTGTACACACCACAGAGGAACTCACAGAAGATTCCATAACACCACTTGAGGACTTACACAAACCGGATAAAGCTAAAGTAATTGAAGAAGCGCCAGAAACTGTGCAAGTGACGCAGGTGCGCACAGAAACTGGCGACGTCAAGACTGTTAAAACTACTAAACGTGTAATCAAAAAGAAAAAGGGACCAAAGGAAGAGGTCACAGAAATCACCACGGTGCAACAAGACGACGAAGCTCCCATTACAACAGTCACTGTTACTGAAGAGAAGGCGCCTGAAGAGGTCGAGGATCTAAAGCCAGTCGAAATCGTCGAACTTCCGGAAGAAACCACTGTGGAGGAGACTGAATCCCCGGACGGTAAGCCCAAACAAAAGAAAATCACTAAACGAGTCATCAAAAAGAAGGTAGGTCCTAAAGTAGAAACTACACAGATCACCACTGAACAGACAGATGACACTGAACCAATCACCACTGTACACACTACAGAGGAACTTACAGATGACACTACTACACCACTCACACACTTACACAAGCCAGACAAAGCTAACGTAATTGAGGAAGCACCAGAAACTGTGCAAGTGACGCAGGTGCGCACAGAAACTGGCGACGTTAAGACTGTTAAAACTACTAAACGTATAATCAAAAAGAAAAAGGGACCAAAGAAAGAGGTCACAGAAATCACCACGGTGCAACAAGACGACGAAGCTCCCATTACAACAGTCACTGTTACTGAAGAGAAGGCGCCTGAAGAGGTCGAGGATCTAAAGCCAGTCGAAATCGTCGAATTTCCGGAGGAAACCACTGTGGAGGAGACTGAATCTCCGGACGGTAAGCCCAAACAAAAGAAAATCACTAAGCGTATCATCAAAAAGAAGGTAGGTCCTAAAGTAGAAACTACACAGATCACCACTGAACAGACAGATGACACTGAACCAATCACCACTGTACACACCACAGAGGAACTCACAGAAGATTCCATAACACCTCTTGAGGACTTACACAAACCAGATAAAGCTAAAGTAATTGAAGAAGCGCCAGAAACTGTACAAGTGACGCAGGTGCGCACAGAAACTGGCGACGTCAAGACTGTTAAAACTACTAAACGTGTAATCAAAAAGAAAAAGGGACCTAAGGAAGAGGTTACAGAAATCACCACGGTGCAACAAGACGACGAAGCTCCCATAACAACAGTCACTGTCAGTGAAAAGAAGGCGCCAGAAGAGGTTGAGGATCTGAAGACAGTCGAAATCATTGAACTTCCGGAGGAAACCACTGTGGAGGAGACCAAAACTCCAGATGGTAAGCCCAAACAAAAGAAAATTACTAAACGAATCATCAAAAAGAAGGTAGGTCCTAAAGTAGAAACTACACAGATCACCACTGAACAGACAGATGACACTGAACCAATCACCACTGTACACACCACAGAGGAACTTACAGATGACACTACTACACCACTCACACACTTACACAAACCAGATAATGCTAAAGTAATTGAGGAAGCACCAGAAACTGTGCAAATGACGCAGGTGCGCACAGAAACTGGCGACGTTAAGACCGTTAAAACCACTAAACGAGTAATCAAGAAGAAAAAAGGACCCAAGGAAGAGGTAACAGAAATCACCACCGTGCAACAAGACGACGAAGCTCCCATTACAACAGTCACTGTTACTGAAGAGAAGGTGCCTGAAGAGGTTGATGATCTAAAGCCAGTCGAAATCGTCGAACTTCCGGTAGAAACCACTGTGGAGGAGACCGAATCTCCAGACGGTAAGCCCACACAAAAGAAAATCACTAAACGAATTATTAAAAAGAAGGTAGGTCCTAAAGTGGCAACTACACAGATCACAACTGAAGAAACTGATAACACTGAACCAATCATCACTGTACACACCACAGAGGAACTCACAGATGACACTATTACACCACTCACATACTTACACACACCAGACAAAGCTAAAGTAATTGAGGAAGCACCAGAAACTGTGCAAGTGGCACAGGTACGCACAGAAACTGGTGACGTCAAGACTGTTAAAACTACTAAACGGGTAATCAAAAAGAAAAAGGGACCCAAGGAAGAGGTCACAGAAATCATTACGGTGCAACAAGACGACGAAGCTCCCATTACAACAGTCACTGTTACTGAAGAGAAGGTGCCTGAAGAGGTTGATGATCTAAAGCCAGTCGAAATCGTCGAACTTCCGGAGGAAACCACTGTGGAGGAGACCGAATCTCCAGACGGTAAGCCCAAGCAAAAGAAAATTACTAAACGAATTATTAAAAAGAAGGTAGGTCCTAAAGTAGAAACTACACAGATCACAACTGAACAAACAGATGACACTGAACCAATCATCACTGTACACACCACAGAGGAACTCACAGATGACACTATTACACCACTTACACACTTATACACACCAGACACAGCCAAAGTACTCGAAGAAGTCCCCAAATCTGTTCAAGTATCACAAGTACGCACAGACACAGGTGACATCAAGACTGTTAGCACTACTAAACGCGTCATTAAAAAGAAAAAGGGACCGAAAGAGGAGGTCACACAAATCACCACGGTGCAAAAAGACGACGAATCTCCCATTACAACTGTCACTGTTACTGAAGAGAAGGTGCCTGAAGAGGTCGAGGATCTAAAGCCAGTCGAAATCATCGAACTTCCGGAGGAAACCAATGTAGAGGAGACCGAATCTCCAGACGGTAAGCCCAAACAAAAGAAAATCACTAAACGAATTATTAAAAAGAAGGTAGGTCCTAAAGTAGAAACTACACAGATCACAACTGAACAAACTGATGACACTGTACCAATCATCACTGTACACACCACAGAGGAACTCACAGATGACACTATTACACCACTCACACACTTACACACACCAGACACAGCCAAAGTACTCGAAGAAGTCCCCGAATCTGTTCAAGTATCACAAGTACGCACAGACACAGGTGACATCAAGACTGTTAGAACTACTAAACGGGTCATTAAAAAGAAAAAGGGACCGAAAGAGGAGGTCACAGAAATCACCACAGTGCAACAAAACGACGAAGCTCCCATTACAACTGTCACTGTTACTGAAGAGATAGATGATCTAAAGCCAGTCGAAAGCGTCGAACTTCCGGAGGAAACCACTGTGGAGGAGACCGAATCTCCAGACGGTAAGCCCAAACAAAAGAAAATCACTAAACGAATTATTAAAAAGAAGGTCGGTCCTAAAGTAGAAACTACACAGATCACAACTGAACAAACTGATGACACTGCACCAATCATCACTGTACACACGACAGAGGAACTCACAGATGACACTACTACACCACTCACACACTTACACACACCAGACACAGCCAAAGTACTCGAAGAAGTCCCCGAATCTGTTCAAGTATCACAAGTACGCACAGACACAGGTGATATCAAGACTGTTAGAACTACTAAACGCGTCATTAAAAAGAAAAAGGGACCGAAAGAGGAGGTCACAGAAATCACCACGGTGCAACAAGACGACGAAGCTCCCATTACAACAGTCACTGTTACTGAAGAGAAGGTGCCTGAAGAGGTCGAGGATCTAAAGCCAGTAGAAATCATTGAACTTCCGGAGGAAACCACTGTGGAGGAGACCGAATCTCCAGACGGTAAGCCCAAACAAAAGAAAATCACTAAACGAATTATTAAAAAGAAGGTAGGTCCTAAAATAGAAACTACACAGATCACCACTGAACAAACTGATGACACTGTACCAATCATCACTGTACACACCACAGAGGAACTCACAGATGACACTATTACACCACTCACACACTTACACACACCAGACACAGCCAAAGTACTCGAAGAAGTCCCCGAATCTGTTCAAGTATCACAAGTACGCACAGACACAGGTGACATCAAGACTGTTAGAACTACTAAACCCGTCATTAAAAAGAAAAAGGGACCGAAAGAGGAGGTCACAGAAATCACCACGGTGCAACAAGACGACAAAGCTTCCATTACAACTGTCACTGTTACTGAAGAGAAGGTGCCTGAAGAGGTTGAGGATCTAAAACCAGTCGAAATCATCGAACTTCCGGATGAAACCACTGTGGAGGAGACTGAATCTCCAGACGGTAAGCCCAAGCAAAAGAAAATCACTAAACGAATCATCAAAAAGAAGGTAGGTCCTAAAGAAGAAACCACACAGATCACCACTGAACAGACAGATGACACTGAACCAATCACCACCGTACACACCACAGAGGAAATCACAGAAGATTCCATAACACCTCTTGAGGACTTACACAAACCAGATAAAGCTAAAGTAATTGAAGAGGCACCAGAAACTGTACAAGTGACGCAAGTCCGCACAGAAACTGGAGACGTCAAGACTGTTAAAACTACTAAACGTGTAATCAAAAAGAAAAAGGGCCCAAAGGAAGAGGTCACAGAAATCACCACGGTGCAACAAGACGACGAAGCTCCCATTACAACAGTCACTGTTACTGAAGAGAAGGTGCCTGAAGAGGTCGAGGATCTAAAGCCAGTCGAAATCATCGAACTTCCGGAGGAAACCACTGTGGAGGAGACCGAATCTCCAGACGGTAAGCCCAAACAAAAGAAAATCACTAAACGAATTATTAAAAAGAAGGTAGGTCCTAAAGTAGAAACTACACAGATCACAACTGAACAAACAGATGACACAGAACCAATCATCACTGTACACACCACAGAGGAACTCACAGATGACACTATTACACCACTCACACACTTACACACACCAGACACAGCCAAAGTACTCGAAGAAGTCCCCGAATCTGTTCAAGTATCACAAGTACGCACAGACACAGGTGACATCAAGACTGTTAGAACTACTAAACGGGTCATTAAAAAGAAAAAGGGACCGAAAGAGGAGGTCACAGAAATCACCACGGTGCAACAAGACGACGAAGCTCCCATTACAACTGTCACTGTTACTGAAGAGAAGGTGCCTGAAGAGGTCGAGGATCTAAAGCCAGTCGAAATCATCGAATTTCCGGAGGAAACCACTGTGGAGGAGACTGAATCTCCAGACGGTAAGCCCAAGCAAAAGAAAATCACTAAACGAATTATTAAAAAGAAGGTAGGTCCTAAAGTAGAAACTACACAGATCACAACTGAACAAACTGATGACACTGAACCAATCATCACTGTACACGTCACAGAGGAACTCACAGATGACACTATTACTCCACTCACACACTTACACAAACCGGACAAATCTAAAGTAATTGACGAAGCACCAGAAACTGTTGTAGTATCGCAAGTAAGCACAGACACAGGTGACATCAATACTGTTAAAACTACTAAACGCGTTATTAAAAAGAAAAAGGGAACAAAAGAGGAGGTCACAGAAATCACCACGGTGGTGCAACAAAACGAGGAGGCTCCCATTACAACAGTCACACACCACACCACAACAGAAGAGAAGGCGCCTGAAGAGGTCGAGGAACTGAAGCCAGCCGAAATCGTCGATATTCCCGAAGAAATCACTGTGGAGGAGACCGAATCCTCGGCCGGTAAGCCTAAACTAAGGACAATCACAACACGAATCATCAAAACGAAGGTAGGTCCTAAAATAGAAGCCACCCAAATCAGTACTGAGCACACAAATGACTCAGAACCTATTTTTACAGTACACACCAAAAAAAAACACACACACGACATAAATAAACCACTCACACATTTACACAACTATAGTCGAAAAAATGCCTGAAACTGTGCACGTTGCTTAAGAATGTACAGAATAAGGTGATATCAAAACTGTTTAAACTATTAAGCGCGTATTTAAAAAGAAGGGTCCAAATGTAGCGATCCCAGAAATAAACGCGTCTTCATGTGCCAAGCGACGCCCGAGTTATCAGTTTTGACGTCTCACTACGTAGATATAACTTCATAAATAATAATAAAATAATAATAATAATTTAGCCCTTTTAACGTCCCACTGCTGGGCACGGGCCTACCACTATAACTTCATAAGTCATAACTAATTGCTCGGCAGCGGCTGTTTGGGGCTTGTGGATATAAATAGCTATCGTTAGTTAAGATAAGGTTCCAAAAGAAAGCCAAGATTCTTAGTCTACTTAAAACATCCTCGTCGAGTCTGAGTCTCCAGAAGGTAAGCCTGTGAAGATGAAAATTACTTCGCTTGTTTCAAAAACATAAGACAGGTTTTGAGACATAAAATACCAAATACATTACAAATATATTCTTACATACACACATACATACATACACACACATACATACATACACGACAGCAAAATATTAATTTTTTAAGGTTTTCTGGTAAGTTAATAACATTATTTAGAAGTAAGTCTATCTATGGTGCGAAACTAGTGCAAAGCAATTAAATTGTGTGTCCACAACCACACGAGCCGAGCGGTCAGTTTTGACGTCGGAACACGTAAACACAACACACGTCATATCTGTTTGCTAGAGCGCGGCTGCTTGGGATTCACGCGGACAATAAAATAAGCATTATTTAAGTTATAAAATGTGTTACTTAAAGGTTTTTCTACTTTTAGCAAACTTACGTCATCAATTTATAACATGGTCACATCGAGGATTTACAGGTATGGTTATTCTCAATAAATACGTTCAGTATTTAATTTGTTCCATTTATTCACAGATGTACCAGGAAAAGCAGTTGGGAAGAAACCCAAGAAAAAAGAAGATAGACCGAGTGCTTCAGAAGTTCAAGTCCCGAGAGAGCAACACGTTCCTGAAGACACACCCGAAGATATTATCGAAGAAGCGATCAAGAAGCCTAGTAATAAAATGAAATTGACACCAATGAATATTGAAAAAATTCAAGTATCGGAAGTGCAGCATGCCCAGGAAATTGAAGGCCCACAATTTACTAAATTAAAGCTAAAGAAACCAACACAGAAACCCAGACAAGAAGCTGCACAAGTTACATTACCTAAAGTGCAACTAAAAAGTCGTATTAGACACATAAATGATTGGCCGCCTGAGGAACTCAAACCAGTTATAACATTTTTGGGTAGTGTTCGACAAAACGGTGACTTATCGCGAAATATTAAGGAAGCTGCAAAATTAAAAAAGAAACCCGCAAAAATTGCACCTATACCAGATTTGGAAAAAGTGGACTTGGAAAAACCTGAAGATTTTGATTTCACTACGCAGAAACCCACAATTGCATTTGATGAAAAACCTGAAAATGATGATAAAGTAAAAGAAGTCACAGAGAAGGAAATTAAAACACCTGAAAAAGAAATAAAGTCAGAAGAAGTACCAGTCAAAATTGAAGAAGTAAAACCAAAGAAAATAAGTGAAATATTAGAAAAACCGGATCATATTTTAGAGAAACCCTTGATAGATGAAGTTATTCCAAAAACCGAGGAGCAAGACCAACTCCCTAAACTAGAAAAACATGAAAAAGATACTAAAGAGTTCCCTCAACAAAAACAGCCTACAGAACCTAAACAAGAGGATCTAAAACCAGAACCACATGCTTCAAAGCAAGAAGAGATTAAGCCAATAGATGAAGTAGAAAAACCAAAGAAGAAAAAGAAAGATAAACAAGAGAGAGCACCAGAGAGTCCCAAGCTGTCAGAAGGTGACCAAACGATAACAACTTCACCATCTAAAGATCAACCATCTGGAGTATCTGATCAACCTGAACAACTAAACGAAATTGAACCTGAAAAAGTATTTGATACTGAAAAGAAAGCGAAGCCGGAATTAAACAAAAAAATTAAAAAACCGAAGAAGAAAGAAAATCTTCCCTCCACACTAGAACCGGTAGAAACTTCCCAGGAGACCCCAGAAAAAGAAATTAGCGAAATAAAACCAACATTGTCGCATGACACAAATGAAGAAGAAATAATCTTACCTTTAGACAAACAAGCAACTCCAATTACTGCAGAAACTACAGTAATACCTCAAACAGATAAAAAATCTAAAAAGGTTAAAAAGGTAAAATCTAAAGATATTCCGCAAGAAACTTCACCAGAATCAGTGCCAGAAATTCCAGTCAATAATGAACAAGAAATATTAGACTCGTCAATACCTGAACCAATTAAAGAAAAGCCACAAAAATCTAAACTCACTCCCATGAAGATAGAAAGAAAAAATATTGAGATAAGTGAGCCACAACATGCAGCAAGCGTTGAAGGGCCGCAGTTTATTAAACTTAAATTAAAAAAAGCCGCCTCAAAACCAAAACAAGACACAGCCGCAGTTACCTTGCCAAAGTTCCAACTGAAAAGTCGAATAAAATATGTCAGAGACTGGCCACCGGAAATAACGAAGCCTATCATTACATTTTTAGGCAGTGTGCGCCAGAGTGGTATTTTATCACGCAATGTTAAAGAAGCTGAAAAAATAAAGAAAAAGGTCTATAAACAACCGAAATTGCCAGACATAGAAAAAACTGAATTAGAGAAACCTATGTTCGGATATGAAGATATTGTAGATGCTAAAAAAATTGAAGAAAAACCAACAGAGCCATTAGATCAAGAGGAAATCGAGGAAGATGTACCAGAACAATTTACGATAAAAGCTAAGCGACCAAGTATTCAAAAAGCTGAAGAAATCGTTGATGAAGTTACTATCAAAAAATTGAAAACTGTAAGAAAACCTTCAGTTACATTACCTGAAATTACTGAACCAGAAAATGTAACGTTCAGACCCAAAACAACTAAAACAAAAGAAGACGTAGAGCAGGAGTTTAGTATAAAGTTAGATTCTTACGCTGAAGAAGAAATTTCGATGTCAAGCAAAGTAAAACTGAAACCACAAAGACAACCGACATTTAATGAAGAAGCTGATGAAGCTTCTATTAAATTTTATGAAGAAACTGATGGTCCAGACCAAGTCATTGAAATTAATGAAAGTGATGAAGAAAGAATCGAGGAAACTGCAAATGTAATGATGCCGTTAAAGAAAATAAAACAGACTAAGAAAGAATTGCCCGAAGAAATAACGTCATCTATAACAGTGTCTAAACCAAAGATAGATGAGGAGTCAGAAATTACTCAAGATGTTAGCTTCAAACTGGACAGAAAACCAAAATACACGGTTGATGAACAGGAAGAAGTGTCTTACGATGTGAAACCGCAAGTTGAACAGTATACTCAAGAAGAATTATCATTATCAAGTAAAATCAAGCTAAAACCCAAAAAGAAATTGACAATAAATGAAGCTTCCGATGAAACTTCAATCCAAGTACAACAAGAAATAGAAGACGATAGTCAAGCAGAAGAGATAATTTTAAGCGAAACTGAAGCAGACGATAACGTAGAAATGATTATAAAGCGTAAACCTAAAAAACCTGCGTATGAAGTTAGTGAAGTGGAAGAACTTAGTGTAGAATTTAAGCCTAAACGGGTTTCCGAAGAGACATATGGAGAAGAACAACTCACAATTTCTGCCAAAAGAAAGCCTAGAAAACCTTCTAAAATCCAAGGTATTCAAATTTTCACCAATGTTGGCTGTATGATGGATGGCTAAGTTCAAGGCTTTATTGAAACAAACAAAGCACTAACAACTTAATTACTAATGCGTATAAAAAAACTAATTTATATAAGTGTCGTGGACTCGTGGCATTTTCGATAATTGCATTTATGGGAATGACATTGGTCTACTATCAGTTTTACGCTCGCTAGCCGCTAGCGGCTTCGATAAATATTTTTCGGCTTCCCTAGGAAATATGTACCTAAGCATTTGCGATACTAATATTTTACGTATACGCTAGCGACTTTCAACAAACTTCTGGCGGACGCATAAACTTATGGTAGAACATTTTGAGACACAATTTGAGATATGATCGTCAAATAATAACAACTAAGCTATTTCTGTTCATACGTTTAGTCATGTCTGGATCTGTAAATATTATTATATTCATGGTTTTATTTTATTTATTCACCTGAATAGCTATAAGTATGGATTTTCTGTCAAGAACCCTGCAGTTCCGTACCCGGACCGTATGCCTATTCTACTTAACCACTTCGAACACTAGAACGTCTTATATTACAAGGTTTTTGCAGACAGGAGGCGGTCACGTGTTCAAGCGTTCCGCAGATATGTTCTACGTTCGAGCGTATACTCGTTCACGTGTCCCGTTCTGTGTGGACACTGGACGTGAAACGCCGGACGCGACCGCGGAACGTTGAACGCACGTCCGCCTCCTAATTTAGTGTTTTGGGTAGGAGCCAGGGCGCGTTGTGGCCGTGTTCGGTCATTAAATTTAACACGCTTATAATACTGAATAAGTTCTTTTTAATTTTTTTAATGTGTTGGTTATCATTTATTTTATAATAAGATTAACAACGAAAGCTTTTCCGTACAGGTTTTATACTTAATCCGTAATTACAGCAATAATTATTAAATTAAAAATATGCTCATAGGCATGAACCTAACTGCTTCGCTTTAGAAATAATTAAACTGATAAATTGAGGCATGAATTTTAGATAAGCTTTTTAGCATTTCTTTCAATATTAATGCTCAACATACAACATATATAATAACAATTTTGACCTCCGTTAAATTTATTTTGCAGAGGCCGACGTTTCCATGAGCATTTCCAGAGAACAAGAGTTTCCAGGTAAGTGTACCATCTTCTACATTGTGTCATCTTTACCGTGGTATCCCGAATTGGAATCATTCTTTGCTGTTTGACGTACAGTACCTTTGGAGACTTATTATTAACAATTTTATTTAATTTTGCACACAGCAATGTCACAGCAATGTTAACATGAATTAGAATTATTTACTACAACTTTAATCATTTTTCAATACATACGCAGATAGGCACATAATAATGAAGTTATGCGTGATATTTATTTATTTATGAAACCTACTACTGACTCAGTCGCTCACTTATCATTAAATCTAAAACTCGTTTCCAGATACTCCTCTGGATGTACGAAGTGGAGACACGGTGTTTGCTGTATATTCCTATGTAGCCGAAACCGACGAGGCCATCAACTTAGTTGAGGGTGAACGGCTGTACATATTGGGTAAGAAAAGTAAAATTTTAAAGTTGGCTGTAAATCCTTTTATTCCTAAAACTTAATGACTGTATTTGTATTTTAGAAACGACAAATCAAGACTGGTGGTTCGTGCGTAAGCATTTAACAGAAGAAAAAGGTTGGGTTCCAGCGCAATATTTAATGGATGAAGCTAATTACACGCTTTATCTGCAGAAGAAACTCAACGAGAAGATCGATAAGCTTCCTGTATTTGAGAGTGAGTACTCTGTTTCTTTTTTTCACTGTAGCTTTAGGATTTTTTACGTACAATATCATTATATAAATAAAAAACGTGCGGTGCTCGCTCTGAAACTGAGGGTTTGATTAAAACAGGTTTCCAAATTATCAAGATAATGGATGATAATTATTTTATTTTATTTTATTCGGAAAACTTACAGTGATAATAACATGTTATTAAATCTTAAAAGAGTCCATACACCATTTACATGTTTTCGCATGTGTTTAACTAAGTAAATAATTTAAATACGGTTAATATATGAGTAGAAATATAAAAGAGGAAAAAAAAATAAATACATAGAGAATTACCATACGTTCGTACCGTACGTTCAGTTAAATAGTAAAAGAACCAGCGAACCAGGATTTAAGTAAGACTGATTTAAAATGTCTTGGGTGAGAGTTAAATATGTCCAAAATGCCGGGAAGACAACCAGTTTGTTCACCTCTTTAGCGGCTCGGATAAAGAAGGAGTTTTGCCTATAGTTTGACGCGCACGGAGGAATATCCAAATAGACGGGTACTCTTACAGTTCTATGGGGAACTTTTCGAGATATATTTTGAAGAAGCTCAGGGGAATCTATAAGACCTTCAAATAGATAGTCAGCCATTTAAAGAAACCAGCTTTCTTTTTTGCCACAATGACCACAAAATGTACGTTTATGTTTACCAAGATCAACCTATATTTATCTTGATAATTATCCCTTAATCAAAGTGCAATAAAAACTATGTAAACTTTAAAATACACTAGTCGCTTAGTCTTTGTATAGGAACTACTTGCTCGTGAAGGGTGATCAGATCACTTACTTACTTTTGTTTCACAGAACCTACGCCCGAAGAACAGGCAATAGCTCCCATATTCACGGAAAAATTGCGACCAAAGCACACACCAGACGGCTCTACAATACAATTCGAGTGTCAAGTCGAAGGTTATCCTAGACCACAGATCACGTGGTTTAGACAAACAGCTATCATAAAGCCTTCTCAAGATTTCCAAATGTATTATGATGATGACAACGTAGCCACTTTAGTTATAAGAGAAGTATTCCCTGAAGATGCCGGCACCTTCACCTGCGTCGCTAAGAACGCGGCTGGATTCGCTTCCAGCACCACTGAGTTAATAGTCGAAGCCCCACTGTCCGACCACGGATCTGAAATGACGATTCTTTCCCGAAAGAGCCTTTCGAGGGAATCATCACTGGCAGACATTTTGGAAGGTATACCTCCAACTTTCTCCAAGCGGCCCAAGGCTCAGTACGTTGATGAGGGATCACAGATATTCTTAGAATGCAGACTAGTGGCAATTCCAGAACCCGATATAGCTTGGTTCTTTAAAGGTGAAGAGATAACACCAAACGATAACATTTCCATAGCAACAGAATCAGACATGCATATGTATTGCAGTGTATTAAAGATCTCAGATGTTAAGAAGTTCCAAGAAGGCACATACACCGTACTAGCGGTCAATAGGGAAGGTGAAGCGAGCTTACCGATTGTATTGAAGATTAAGACGGGGCAAAAAGAGAAACCTCAAGTTATCGAACCATTAAAGAGCATGACGATAAGAGAAGGTGAAAGCGTGGTTCTGTCTACACAAGTTGTCGGCAACCCGCAGCCTACAGTGACATGGTACAAGAATAATAAGCCAGTCAAATCGCTGACAACCAAATCTGATGGTGATACCCATACGGTCACTATTATAAAGCCAAAGAAAGGTAAAGATGACGGAGTGTACACATTGAAAGCTGTGAACTCAGAGGGTACGGCGGAAACCAGCGCTGTTATTAATATCGAAGGTAAGGCCACCATTGATTATATTACCACCTAGTGCAAAGTTCTACCGACTACTGATATTTAAGCTTTTTTATTGTCAACCTGTGTCGTCCCACTGCTGGGCAAATGTCTCCCCTTCCTTCCTCCACTCCTCCCTGTTTATGGCAATACTGGGCCAATCCTTCAAGTAGGAGTCTAACTCATCCCGCCATCTCCTTCTGGGCCTGCCGCGATGCGGTTTGGCTAGACGTGGGACCCAATCGGTCATCATTTTAGCCCAATGGGTGTTTGGCATGTGGCAGATATGGCCAGCCCATTTCCATTTAAGCTTTATTTTATAAAAATATAGGGGAAATGGAATCCATGATAAATTATAAAATTTATACAGATTTTTATCCTCTTGGGAAGATTTTCTTATGTATGAGTTACTAACATTTTCATAATCATTATTAATCATAATTTTCATAATCATAATTACTAACTTCGGTACTCACTGTATGTTTCAGAACCCACTGAAGAAAATGCTGAGCCTCCGTTGTTCATAAACAGGTTCCAAGAAATAACCGTAAAAGAAAAGGGAACCATAAAGCTAGTGGCTAAAGTCACGGGCAATCCTGTACCGTCGATCACTTGGTACAGGAATAATCAAATAATTACTCCATCGGAAACGGTTACACAAAACTTCGACGGTGAAAACATCGAATTAATAATATCGAATGTTGATTCTGAAATCGATTCCGGCGATTATAAATGCGTCGCTTCGAATAGCGCCGGCAAAGCGTCACACGGCGCTCGAGTCACCATCGATGTGGATAAAGTAACATTCGTGAAAAATCTGAAGACCACTTACGAAATTGAGGAAGGAAAGACCGTGATATTAGAGTGTCATACATCACACACTGTTTCCACGAAATGGTTCCACAATGGCAAGGAAGTCAGCGGTATGGACCATAGAGAAGTGATTCAAGAAGGTCGGGTGCATAAATTACGAATCAAGAAAACGAAGCTAACCGACGTCGGTGTTATCAAATGTGTTGTTAAAGACCAGGAAACTAGCACAAAGTTAATAGTTCACGAGACAATACCAGAGTTCTTACGTAAATTACAAGACTTTGAAGTCAAAGAACGAGATGTTGCTATTCTAGAGGTTGAAATAAACTCTGAAACTGCAGATGTTATGTGGGAGAGAGACGGTGAGCAAATAAAGCCCAAGAAGAACAAATACGAACTTGAAAAGCGAGGAAACGTACGAAAATTGTATATTAGGAATACTTCGGTGCATGATGAAGGCGAGTATACTTGTAAACTGCGCGACGACGCATGCACAGCGGAAGTCACCGTTGTAGAGTTACCTCCTGAAATTATATCGCGCTTACAAGACCAAAAAGTCAATAAGGGAAATAAAGCGACATTCGACATCGAACTTACCAAAGGCGATGCCTTGGTGCAATGGTTCAAGGATGGCTCGGAAATTCAATTTTCGAATCACATTCAGCTCACCATCGACGGTAAGAAGCAAAAGCTAAAGATATACGACTGTGAACTCAGTGACGCTGGCACGTACAGCTGTGAGGTCGGCAACGATAAGTGCACGGCCAGACTGACCGTCGAAGAGCCGTCTATCGACTTTACGCTACGTCTGCCGGAATGCATAGTAGTTCCGGCAAATACCGACGCTTACTTGACGGTGGAAATACCTGACGAAACACTAGAGGTCACTTGGTTGAAAAAGAAGTCTGTAATAGAAGATACTGAAAAGTTTACATTGATATCGGACGTCACAAAACGTACATTGATCATAAGGAAATGTAGCGAGGAAGACCAGTGCGAATACTCGTGCGTATTGCTGGATGCCAAATGTTCAACGAAATTGATAGTGGAAGGTATGTATAATAATACGCTTCACTCCTCAAGGTTAACTAATAACTAATAATTATATATCAAGGTAGGAGTTCGATGCAAGCGGCAGACGGCATGCAATTTCTATGAGATAGACTGACGTCTGACGTCAGCCGCGTTGCTCGAACTCCTACCTTTACTCGTGCCCTGAAGCCTGAAACTACGAGTTTATTTCGTAGATACGTTTACGATAGACAATTCAACCATAACTACTATCAAACATTAGTAATTCAATTGTGAACACATGCGATTGAGTTTTAATATAATGTTTCTTGAAACTGTTGCAGTTGTAGAGTTCCCGCCGAAGATAGTGGGTTACGACACAGAGTACAGAGTGAAGCGGGGCGGCGACACGACACTGCTCGTGCAGTACGAGGCCGCGCCGCAGCCCAACGACGAGTGGGTGGTCAACTCGAAGATCATCAAAAAGACCAAACACACCAAACCCACGATCGACTCCAAGGCGGCGAGTCTTACCATCAAGAAGGTGGAACATACCGACGCCGGCACATACCGCTTACGTCTCCAAAACAACTGTGGGGAGGCAAATGTCGAAATCAATGTCGTTGTTTTGGGTGAGTTCATCAGTAAAATTTATATTAATTTAAGATCACACACAGGCAATGATATATAAATTGCCATACTACCTATGACGCCTTTATGTAGTGTGGAGTGGTGATACTGGTGATGGATAATGTTTGTGGAGTGTAACACAGTTGCCCCAATGCAATCGCTCATGTGTTAAAATCATCTGTAATATAATAATTATTACTACCCGCATAAATAAAAATGGATGACTATAAAAATATTTCACTATTCAGATATTCCTTCGGCACCCGGAAAACCAAACATATTGGAGATCAGCAATGATTCAGTGAACATGTGTTGGGATGAGCCTGAAGACAAGGGTCATTCGGAGATAGACTGTTACATAATTGAATATCAGGAAATTAATACCACTGAGTAAGTATTTTCGACTAGATAGTTACTTCAAAATATAGTTCATATTTTTGGAACCACTACAAATTTAGCTCATTATTCTAATTTACTTCTCAGGTGGATATCGATTGAAAATATCAAGAAAACCCAACATACCGTCGCTAATTTGAGAACCAAGTCATCGTATAGGTTCCGAGTGTTTGCTGTCAACGAAGTAGGGGTCAGTGAGGCATCGGAAGTGACGGAATATATCCTGGTACAGAAGGTAGTTAAGGCCCAGCCGCCGACCGTCGAGAAACCACTTAAGGACGTCGTCAGCGGACCTAACGATGATGTCGAACTAACGTGCATATTCGGCGGCGTGCCCGAGCCTAAGGTGACGTGGCTGAAGGACGGCAAAAAGATGAAGACCGCCAAAGCCACTTACGTCAACAGAGTGGCCACACTCTTGGTGTCTGCCACTGAGACCACAGAAGGCACATACACGTGCACCGCCTCTAACGAACACGGCGAGATCGAGACTTCGTGCTCGTTGGAAGTACAGCTCAAACCTGTCATAACAGTATCCGAAGATGAGATCGCGCAGAAACACAGAGTGGACGACCAATGGTCCGTCACCGCGACCGTGGAAGGCATACCCGCGCCCTCTATTAGCTGGTACGTGAACGGCTCCAGGATAGAGAGATCGAAGGACATACAAATAACGACGGAGGAGTACATCAGCACGATAACGATCACAGAGTTGACCCGATCGCACACTGGCAAGTACGTCATCGAGGCTAGCAACAAAGCTGGAACAACATCATTGGAACTTTCACTTAAAGTTTATGGTAAGTTGGGTCTATTATAATTGGTTCTAAAGTAATACAAACAATAAGTATACCTATCGTCAGAAAAATACACAACTAAAACTATAACTGCTTGTACACACCATGAGTACCATACAATGGACTAGGGGTGATCCCGCTTGCACCAGCCAATGAATAGACCTTTTCCGAAATATCCCCCGAGCCTAGTAGCCTATGCTCAAACCACACCACCCGATTTTTTTTTTCTGAGAGCGAAAAATTGGTTGCACGATATTTATTATTTATTTTTAACAGACAAGCCAAGCAAACCAGAAGGACCAGTGGTGATGCGCGAAATAAGCCGCGAGTCCGTCACCATCGAATGGAAGCCGCCAGCAGATGACGGTGGCCTGGAGCTCACCAAATACGCGATTGAGAAGCATGAGCCAGACACCAATCAATGGGTGAAGGTCGCTGAAGTCGACAAAGATGTGGAGACCTATTGCATACAAAGACTGAATGAAAACTGCGAGTATATGTTCCGTGTAATGGCACAGAACCCTATCGGGTTCTCTGAAGCGCTTGAGAGTGAACCTATAGTCATCAAGACTGCTCTTGGTGAGTAATTGCATGGGAAACATCATTTGACACCTGCATAGACTTATTTACATTACATGTCCTTACATCTTCTTGATATCTAAAAGCAGAGCATAGGCTATATAGGTACTAGGCTATATTTTCATAATTATCAAGTACATAGTTATATGTCAAATACTGTGGCGGTACACAGCCATGGGCAGCAGTGGGCTATCAGATTTAAAAACCGGTTAAGTGCATGTCGGACTCGCACATAAACCGCACCACCGCAAAATAAAAACATCTAAATATCAAGTTTCTTCTATGTGGACTCCCTTTATTTTTGAATTTGATTTCAATTTTCGTATTTGTTGTTGTAGCGGCAACAGAAATACACATTCTGTAAAAATTTCAACTCTCTACCTATTACGGTTCGTGAGATACAGCCCGCTGACAGACGGACGGACAGAGTAGGCTTAGTAATAGGGTCCCGTTGGCACCCTTTGGGTACGGAACCCTAAAAAAGTAGAGTAGCAGAAAATAAAAAAGTACTTATCAAGTTTTCTCTAATCTTCGTCTTAATTATTTTAGGCAGTTGGTTGAAAAATAAAATATATTAACTGTAAGATTCCCAACATTTTGCATTTTAGCTCCCCATTTGATAATAGAGTACCCATCACACTCAGTAATAATTATAAAATTTTAATTATAACATCAACCCACACTGGCCCATCATGATGGATTATGTCCCCAAACCTCCTTGGATTGATAGTGCCCTAGTACTTAGTAGAGGGCCAGTTATAATTTGCAGATTATGCATAATATCATTGGCTATCAATAAAGTACTTATTGAAGATAAACTGATAGGCGCGAAACGATAGGTAATCTAATAAATTAATCTCAACTTACCACTCACTCTGCCTACTCCTTCAGACAATACGAGCGTGATGGTGGAAATCATTTTATGGAAATTCATCCCCAAAGAATTTCGTAGCTTGCGGTATTTTTTATGATGGGCAGGTATTCGAAATTAGGTTCACTACACATTATTTATTGGCACTTCACTTTAGCATTGTTTTTTGTAATCATTTACACTATATGTAGTATTCGTCATTTAAACGGTAAATATTGTATTATTGAATCATATGTTTAAAAATTATCCTTTTCGCGCGCGATATAGCATTGACTTGACATTTAACTGAAGCGACAGATACAGGGTTACAAAAGTGTAAAATTAAAAATCGGTAGATTTGTCAGCTAAAAATCGGGAGAACATAAATAAACTCTATTTTAACAGTTTAATTCACCTGAGTAAAAAAATCCCACGATTATTTCAATTTTTTTTCACTGTCCATAAATCAACTTATTTTCTCTTTCTCACATGCAATAAAGTAATTGCCGTGCCCTTTATTGCCCTTGCCCTTTGACTATATTGCCCTTTGACTTGTCAAATTATTGGCGCGCTTAAATGTCTCAATAATGTCACTATCAAAAAAATAATGTTTAGTACTCTGTGTTCTTGAGTAGTGATGATAATATTATAAAATATTTTTTTTGCTTTGTGGTTACCCCGGGCCCCGGGGTGACCGCGCGGCCCAACGTGTAGGTGTTTCAGTGCAAGTTGCTTTAGCATACCGCGAACCTGAATGGCCATATTGGACGTGGTGTGTATTGGATGGATGGATGTGGTGGTATATGAATATTATTTTACAGTCGTTGAAAAGGCAAAAAGTCGGGAGATAGGATTGCTAAATCGAGATATCGGGAGAAAATGACCAAAATCAGTAGATCTCCCGATAAATCGGGAACTTTTGCAACCCTGGACAGCCATGCATGCATGTCAGATAATTTATTTCAATTTTTTTTTATAAAGACAGAAAATAAATTATTGAACGCATCTAAACCACTTATAATGCAGTATTATTCAAATGCAAAAAGAATATAATAAAATAAAATAAATTCCAATAAGAATTGGCGCACGCAGCCATATTGAGTTGAAGGCTGCGAATGGGGGGTTTTACATTATCAGTCCGATACTGATAGGTAGGTACCAATGACGAAAGAAAGAGGTAGGTAGGTACCTATCTGGTTCAAAGATTTTGATTGTGAATACTTGTGATATTACAATGTTGGTACTTAACACAAAATATGCAGAGTGCCGCCTGCGATAGATGTAAAAATAATTATTTTCCTTATTTATTGCAGTATGAATTTGTGTAGGCGCAATGTGTCAGTCTCATCATTTACAAATTATTAAATACAATCCCCTTATCATTTCCAGATGTGCCATCACCACCACTAGGCCCTCTAGGGCTGTACGGCATCGACTCCGACTCTGTGACCATAACATGGTACCCGTCCGAGAAGAATGGTGGGTCTCCGATCCTGGACTACAGCGTGGAGATCAAGCAGGAGGGTAAAAAGTGGCGACACGTGGCCACCGTCACCATCACTAGTGCTAAGATAGAGAAACTGACCATCAATACCACGTACCAGTTCAGAATATGTGCGAGGAACGAGATCGGTACCAGTTTGCCGTATACATCAGATGAGAAGATAACTATAGGAAAGACGCTATGTAAGTTCCTAGTTCCTACCTACAGTTTGCCTCCCCTCCCCTTTACCTACGAAGATTAATGATAGCAAAAATAATATCTGGCAGTGTAAACGGTACTCCGCCTTTGTATGTAAGTGTAGATCGTTAATAAATTGATTTATGTTTACAGCGCCGCCATCACAGCCACAGAACTTCGCAGTGAAGGAAGCGACCTCAAGATCGGTGACGCTGCAATGGGCCGCGCCGCTGAGTGACGGAGGCAGCGTCATTACAAGTAACAACATCTTTAGTTTTATACCCTATCTCACCTACACTAGGCCCAAGCCTTTTATATTATCCTGTATTCGCAGGCTTGTACCCTAGCTCGTATTCTGATTGAATTCCATCTTCCTTCCTAATTCGGAATGACCGCCCTTGCTCGAAGGTTAATTAGAATTCTTATGCGAGTACACATGAATTCTGCATTCAGAATGATGAAACCTTTCCGTCAATGATGATCTTCTAATAATTCGCCCAAGTCTGGGTGTCACTGGAATCGTCTCAGTCCATTTGCGGTGCCCATAAAAGATCTGATATTAATTTATTATTCTTCAGATTACATAATCGAGTACAAGACTGTGAAAGGAAAGTCGTGGACCAAGCTTATAACGGTGGGCGGCTCCGTCTACGAGCACTGCATCGAGAACCTCCGGGAAAAGGAGGAGCTGGTGTTCAGGATATCCGCAGAGAACGCCATCGGCGTGAGCCTGCCCGCCGAGTCGCAGACAGTACGCCTAGAACGACATGCCAGTAAGTACCTAACACCTTTGCTATATATAATCCTAGCTGACTGATTCATTCACCTCAAACCTCTGAATCTACGAAATGTAGCAAGAGTAGCGATCTAGATTTCGTTAGATATATCATGCTATGGGTGCTATAGGTTTGGCCTGTGGTACGGTACAGTACCTACAGTAAAAGAACAACCCTTATTACTGTACCTACCTTCAGAATCAGTTGATCTAGTAATAAGTTATTTTTTTGTCCGGGCGCTATTAGGCCCAGCCCGCGATCTCCCTCTGACGTGGGGGTCGGAGACTATCTCGTACTACTAAGTTGAGGCTTCTGTATATCGATGATTAGGGGATTTAGAATTTGCTTCCAAGAGGAAAGGTACTAATGAATAGGGCAGAATAAGGAAACGAATTTCTTTGTTAAAAATATTTATTTCTTCTAGCCGTGCCATCGCCACCGACGGCGCCGCTCGAGATCCGCACCGTTGGCAACAACATCGTGATGACGTCTTGGGGCACGCCGGAATGGGACGGCGGCTCTCCACTGCTGGGCTACAACATAGCCATCCGTGACGTCACCAAGACCATGTGGATGGAGGTCGGCAAGGTCGACGCGAACACGCTCAAGTTCAACATCAAGGACCTCGGAGAGAACCACACGTACATGATAAGGATATACGCGCGCAACGAAATTGGACTCAGCGAACCGCTCGAGACTGACGAACCTTTCAAGGTCATACCTGGAGAAGGTGAGATATTAGGTCCTGTCATTTTCTTTTCTCCTGTTTATAATTTTTTACCTGTCAGAATTAGTAGGTACCTACTTCAGCCTACCGCTTATCCTACCCATCGGTACCTAGCTAAGTTTGGGGCCATCCATAAATTACGTCACACGAATTTCATGGTTTTTATGGTCACATTTCGTCGCCCCCCCCCCCCCCCCCTTTACGTGTGACGTAATTTATGGATGGTCCTTTTCGTTAGTTCAGTTTATTGAACTAAACGAGCACTACCCCTGTACTTAACATCACCTATTATTGCGACTCAGTGACAGACATAAAATGAATCGCTACTGTAGATATAAAGCAACTACAACGGAGTCTGTATGGAGGTAAGGTGGAGGAAGGTGAGGCAGGTCGGCAACGTGCCTTCGGTATTGCAAGCACCTACATGCTCCGATAACTGCTTAAGCGGTGATGTTTGTAACTTGTTCAGATTCCCACGCGGACGAGGAGCCTGGTGAGCAGACGGAGGCGACCGAGCCGACGTCGTTCAGCACGCAGACGACCACCTCGTGGATGCGCGACCACAACATGGACGCGGACATCCGTTCGTACGCGCGCGGCTCGCTGCTGCGCCGCGACGAATACTTCTTCAGAATATGGCACTACGCCAAACAACTCTTCAAGTGATACTACCACGACAACGGGCGCGGATAAGGTTGACGTGATAGTTTCACGTCGCCCTGGACCGTGCCCACCACGCTCTGACCTGTGATATATAACGACACACGCTGCATCAGTTGGCGAATAGTATAAACCCGCGGATAGGACCTACTCTCCGCGCGGTCTGTCGTTTTATAATGTATAATTACGATTCTCTTTTTCTATCAGCATGTATTTATTTATTATTGATAAGAATTAAATTATTTATTTATTTTAATTTATAATGATTATGTGATCTGACCGACGCGTTTGAGTCTCATCCAATACGTTAAGGGAGACGTTTTTAAATATAGGTGCAAAATATTTATTCGATAAATTGAGTGAGGCTCAAATAAATCGTCAGATTATTATTTAAAGAAATAATATAGTGATTATGTACAAATAATAACGCGTTTTATTTGATAGTGAAATATTTACTAGAGCTGAGTCGCTAAAAAAATTCTTAATGGTCGAATATCGTTTGACAATCTGACCAACTGTAGGTCCAAAACTAAGCGAAGCCTATAGGTACCTACCACACGCGAACAATGGATAGGTTTCTATCCCAGTGACACCCAGACCAGGGTAAATTACGAGAAGGCCGTTTCCAAAATTTGCCTCTGGCGAGAATCGAACCCGCAATCACCCGATGCAGTCGGCCGAGCAGCCTGCGCTCGAACCACTACGCCAAGCGGTCGTTGAAAGGATATATTTAATAGGTAAAATTAATAAAACACTTCGTTAAGTACTTATTTTTATTATAATTCCTTTATTTATTTTCTATAATTTATTTATTCTTATCAAACATTAGATTTATTCGTACCTGTCACGATAAAATGAATATAAGTACTACTTAACATTAGCTAGTAATAATACAATCGATTATTAACAGACAAATCGCACTATTTATAATAATAATAATATTATACTTAATATCTAATTCACGACTTAATAAAATCGTTAGAAACAATTTTAAACCGTCCATATTTGGCACTATTACACAAATTAGAACAGCGGGATTAATGATACTAGAATAAGTGATATTATTCTGCATAGTATCAAGCCCAACTCTTATTGATGATATCTGCGGCCTGCAAACAAAAATATACATATTAACTCTTTTGGATACAATACAAAGTATTATAGGATAAGTCTTGGCAAGCACTGGGCAGGCTACTGATTCTAAATGAATATTATGAAGATCCCAGCACTTATTATGTTTATGAACTCGACAGTACCTAAAAAACAAACAAACAACCTGGACTAACTATTTCGTTCGTTCGTGATTCTGACACTAATTTACTATAGAAATGTGTCAAAATTTAAAATTCGAAGGCCGCGCAAAACGGTTTATTGCTTTCTTACCGGGTTTGTAATCAGCCCTGACTCAGTACCAACCAGCGAAAAGCACTCTGTACTAGTGTGTACATAGCATTATACTTGCTCAGGCCAACGTCCGACGTCCAGCAATGAATTGAGTTGATGGCCTTTAATGAATTACAGCCAATATAAAACTGTCAGCGTCTTTAGACGCAGTCAATGACCGACGTCCTTTAGTTATGGGATTAATAAAGTAGTCAGCAGATAGTCGGCAGAAAGTTTGCATTGCGAATAGGCAAAGGCGTCTATGGGGTATGAGGTCGATGGGAATAATACATAAGGTACTCGAAAGCACAAGGCAAGTCACAGACTAAAGCTAGTACCTAATAAATATCATTTAACATCATCATCATCATCCCAGCCGAAAGACGTCCACTGCTGGACATAGGCCTCCCCAAGGTTCGCCACAATGACCGGTAATACCATTTATAGCCAGTTGTAAGCAAATCAATGATCGGTATTCAATCGGATGTTATGCAAGGTCAGTCAGAGATGGATGGCCATTTAGTGGCAATTTATACTGAGCGTCTCGGATTGCCGACCTATCGGACTATGAGAGTGACGAGCATCTCCTGCGCAGATTGATGGTCTAGCTAGATAGCCGTCGCAGCCGAAATTCGGTCAGACGGACTATTTATTTAAAAAATCGATTCACTGACTAACTGACTAATAAACATCGCATAGCTAATACACCGCGGTTTAAAATTTTGCACAATAGTTACTTAAGTAACATAATTGAGGATAAGATTTATGGATCCCCTTAGGGGGTGAAACAGGGATGAAAGTTCATCAAAGTACACGGTTAGTAAATAAATAAATGTGTGTTAAACCTTTCTTTTCCTTGGGTGTCTTGACCTGCTTGTTCTTATTGCACTTCTTAGTGATACGCCTGTTTGGCTCGCAGCTAGCGTCACTGTTAGCCTTCAGCATGTCAGTGCGGGACATCTCGCCATTGGGGCTGCACTCGCTCCAAGAGGACTTCTCGTAGCGGCAAGCTGGATAAAACATAAACTTCATTAGGTGCCTTCGTACCCAAATCGGGAGCTCGCCATACAAAATATAACAGAAAACTATATTTTTGACGAAAATTGGCTCCGGGTAGCAATAAGCAGAGTAAAGAATAGGCAAGTGAAAATAAGTGGGAGGCCTTTGACCTGCAGTGGGTCGGAATACAGCTAGAAATTAAATTAAATCGACATCTCAAACATAAAATGTAAATGTAACGTCACGACTTTTATCCCCATTCGGGGGTAGTTAGAGACTTGAGTGGCCATACACCACCACATTGTGGAGGTATCAACCAACTCAAAGCCCACGTTTCACCAGATAGTCAGAACCCAACGTGACAGGTGGTGAACCTTGTCGCCGTGTATGGATTTCGGAAATGGCTGTCCGTGATTTTCGTATGACTGGAATCACCTTCAGTCCATTGTGCGATACCCATATACAAGCACTGCTTGGGGCCATCCATAAATTACGTCACACGTAAAGGGGGGGAGGGGGTCGACGAAATGTGAAATTATGTGACAAGGGGGTGGGAGGGGTCCTAAGTTTTGTGACGTCACATTATAAAATCAAATATCTAACTATTAAACCAAAATTTGAATTATAAACGAAACTTTTTGAAAATTTCTGATAATTGAAAAAAATATGTGACGTCACACAGGGAGGGGGGGAGTCTCGCAAATGTGACCAGCTGTGACAAGGGGGGAAAGGGATGAAATTCGTGTGGATTATCGATGGCCTCTTGGTTTGGGTTCATACAGTTGGTGTGTAAAAGTAAGGCATAGGTACCTTTCTTGCATTTCTTCTGTATGATCTTGACACTCTCGCAACTGGCCGGGTCGCCTTTCTTCAGGGTCAGCTTGCGTGACCGCATGTTCGTCTTGGAGTCGCACTCGCTCCATGCTCCTCGCACGTAGCGACACGTCTCTGTTATCAATGTCATACATATTACACTATCTACCACGTCTCGGAGGGGGAACTGTATGATGACCCCTCGCAAGCTGGACCGATGTTATCGTACGCACGTCACAGGAAGCGTGGATGCGAGTGGCGGAAGACGGTTATGTGTGAAGTGTGGCTATATAGAGTATTGGACTTATAGTCACTATTCCAGGTTTGCGGTCTCCATCCCTGCGCGAAGTCGAGTAAGTAGTAAATTAATTGGCGCTACAGCACAGTACAGTGTATCATATTCCCAAAATAATCACATTGTTAAAAACGTCACAATAGTATGGTACTAGAGTCCGGATTAATAAATGCATTTCAAAGTTGAGATCGATCTTAAGATCATTTGTAGGACAATGCATACGCTTCTATAACAAACTTCCTAAAGCAATCCGCGGTTTGCCTGTTAATAAGTTTAAAACTATAGTTAAAACTAAACTCTGTCAAAAAGCCTATTACAAAATCTCGGATTACGTGGAAGATAAATCAGCTTGGGACTGATCGCTCAAATACACCTAGTTAATAACAGTGTCATGTTAAAGTGTAGCGTGTCTTGCCTTGCTTATTTCGGAAGGTAGCACACTGGAGCTATTGTTTACCAAAATACATTGTATTAAAATAAGTAAATGGCGATATTAAAAAAAAACAATGTAAAAAGACAAGCCCGCTGAGTTTCTTGCCGGATCTTCTCAATCGAGGTTGCGTTTCCGATCCGGCGGTAGAATTCAATGGAAAATGTAAAATGACAATTTGTAAGTGCCCCCGTAGGCCTAAACAAAATAAACGATTTGATTGATTGATGCAGTTTTGACGTTTAATGTATGAGACATCTATAAAAAACAGCATCTCAAGTTCGATCTCAATCTTGAGATCGATTTATTAATACGGGCCTAGGTCTCCAAAATATACGATAATATAGAGTACTACCTACGTATACATAGTTCGTTTACTTTTGAAGCCTTCTGGTGTCATACTATTACGATATCGATACGATAATAATATCCCGTCTACTTTTGATGATGACTGTACCTACTAATGTGGACGTCTGAATGCTCGATGTGAATTTTAAACTAACAGCAAAGCTTTTATGTGTACAAAAACTCTGGTTCGGTTGGCGACACGTGCAGTAGTGCACCACACAGCGAGATATTTATTTCGAGCCGTGCATTCCTCGCTGAAGTAGGGTAGCAGCACCAATAAGAACAAAAGAACCATGGTGAATAATTACGAGGGAACGCTAAAACTAAAATGAGGTGTGTATACAAATACTATAGGTTGTCTTTTTTTAAGCCGGTGGTACATCGAGACGTAGCCTTTTTCAGAATCTGAATTAGTTCCAGAGATTGCCAACTAACAAACATTAAAGTACGTATATTAGTGTTGATGATTATTTGATACATAGTAAAAAAAAAAATTAAAAAAATTGATACATAGTAAAACCGTTCAAAAATACGTCTAGGTAGATATAGGTACTTTTAATATCTTTCTATATACGACCATAATAGGTAGGACCCTAATTATATTTTTTAAAGAAAAATATAAAAGCAAAAAAGCTAAAACCAATCCAACATAGATTTTCAAACTGCGCGTGGGTACATTTTGAGAGTTGGGGGAGTCCCTAATTAGTCATTCAAAATCCTGTCAGTTGCATTATTCTAGGAACCACATATTTTAGTTGTTAACTTACGCCGTTATTAAGGAATATTAGTAATGCCCTGTTATAGGTTCTGGATGCTTACACAAAGCATTGCTCGTTTTTGATATTGAAATGTAATACAAATTATGAGTATTGTTTTCGGCTATCTTTCGCCCATTGTTCGCTGCATGCACTACTGCGCCCGCGCCGGGAAGCTCCGCCACCACCGTTCCAAATACTCACCTCTATTTTTAGCGCCCCTCTCACTCCGAATGAGGACCTCCGACTCGCGGTCGTTCTCCTCCCATACCTCGCCCTCCGCGCACACTGCCGCCACCGTCAGCAGAGCCAGGCCGACCACCGATCGCCACAGCAGCTTATTCTGAAACATCAACTTTTATTAGTACCTAATTAGAAACATTAAAAAAGTACAATACCCAAGGTGTATTTTTTGTCGTAAGCAAACAATAAACTATAGAGTATGCGTATTTGTCCAATTCGTATGAGGAACTGAAAGTTTTGGATACCATCCGTTAGGGTAGCTGTTCAATTGGCTATGCAAAATGACAAATGTGCAGACTATAACGTAATGGTTAGCTTACGAGAAAAATATACTCGGGGCTCAGGTGTAGATACAAAAATTCGCAACGCTTGGTTTAGTCTTTCGCGGAAGCAGCAATGTTTTCAAAAAAGATACATAAATAGATATCGCCAGACTAACACACCAACTGTATGGTTCCAAACTAAACATTGTTCTAACGGTGCCGAACAATTGATTGGGGGCGGCCTCAGTAACATCTAGATCAGGCAAGTTACGAAAATTTGCCGTTTTCAAACTTTGCCTCTGGAGGGAATCGAACCCACCATCCGATGCAATGACCCGAGCGGCCTACGACCGAACTATAGCGCCTAGCGGTCGTAGAATATTCTGAACCTACTATAAACCTAGCAAGTATGCAAATTAATGGAAGCTGGAACAAATAAAATAATGTTTGGTATATTCAAATTCAATTTATGAGCAGAAGGTTTATGAACAAAAGTGATAACTCAGAGCTCAGTCAATGACATTATTGTTCCCGAGTGGCAGTGTCGCTAAATTTAACCAAGTGACCCACAGGTCAGGCCGTCACACAGATAGCCGACGGCTGTATTCGTATACCTATCACTGATATCGCAATGACTATTGTTCGTTATCTGTTGCGGCTATTTATAGCGGACATTTCTAGTAAACAGGAAGAACAGCTGTTGTTTTATAACACTATTTAAAGTTCTCGAACAAAATTAATAGACAAAAGGATTCATAAAAATATTCAGTCCGATTGATCCACGTAGCGTTGCATGGGTTAACATAAACACGCGCAATATTTGTATAGGAGTGAGTGACGACGCACACAAACAAATCTGTGCCACCCCCGCGCCACCGCTGCGCTCCTAGTACCGGGATGCTGCGCACTCATTTGTTATGTAACGAATTTTTAACTAACATTCATAAAAATCTCAACTTTAACATTTAGGTCCCAAATGAAACGGATTACCCTCACTTCAAAGGTTTTAAAAACAAATGGCCGCCTACCTTCTTATAAATGAATATTATTTTGGTGCTTGATGTACCTATTCACATAAATGTAATAAACTTATTATTATAAAGACAGAGCTTAGATTAATTATAAATCTGCAATCAACCAATGTACCTACTTTAGCCAGAGTAAGGGGCTAACACATTTAACTTCATATATCAATCAACGTAACCAAATTTATAAACTAAGATCACACAATTTTCTCACTTGCTACCTAACCGTCATTGATTTTTAAACAAAGGGCACTAAATTAACAAGTTCACTTAAAAAACAAATTTCGCTAAATGTGTATACAGGAAATTATGGCGAAGCGTGATTTTATTTAGGCACAAGATCTAAATTTTTGGGCTTTAAAAAAGAGGAGATCGTAAAGGCACTTACCTCCATTATCCTAATAGGTCAGTAGGTGTGTGTTCACAATGGACCTTCTTTGATGCACAGACGGTTTCCTATACGTACGTGGGTCTTGGTCGGGTTCCGGGCGGCGAGTGGCGCGGCGGCGGCGGCGCCCGGGCGGGCGCGGCGCGGGCGGGCCGGGTACGCAGGACGCCCGCCTATCGATCTGCCGTTTCCACTCGGCTCCGTCACAAAGTCCTTCTGTACGCATCACACCCCACCCCTGGACACCACCCGTCCGATCTCTCTATCTGCGGCCAGGCATGATTTATCACTTTCCCGGAATACACAGATTTTCTCTGCCATGGCAATATGACAATTAACTTCTTGAAAGATCGTCAGTCGTAGTGACAATTATCCTGATGGCAGTTATATAAATATTTTCAAAACTAAATTAGCCGAGCTAATTACTGACACATCCAACCGCAAACTACGTAGCTATTACTAGTTGACTATAGTATGTTTTATATAAGCCTAGATTCATTTACAGTAAATAGGTTTTAACCTATATTCATAGTAATTCCTATCTATTTCGTAGATAAGTGGCTATAATTATTCAAACTTCCAATTTCAGTACTCTTTTCAGGTAGAAGAGTCCCCATGGCGCAGTTTCAGCTCCAACACCGACTACCAACGGCCGCGATTTTGTGTAGTAAAGTTCACAAAATTCTAAACATCATTCTATAATCTAATAGGAAACTTCCTAACAATCTTCTTGCCTGTTAAAAATAGCAAACCTCAGAACATCCGTACGTAAATTAGTTTGGGTTGATGACTTATGACACGACTGTATCGGGACAAAGAAATTATTTTGGTTCTCGGTTCTCCTGACGAGCAGTTATTTTATCCTTTTCATGGACATATTCATTCTGAGCGACATCAATTTGAATTGCCTCCAACTCTGAACCATCTTCAGAGTGTATTAGACCGACGACGGGTGAATACCTAATACCTACGCAACAAATCTTACAGCAACTAAAACACTGAATGCTCCGTGGGCCATACTTCTCTCTACAAACACAGCCATACGATAAAACAACCTGAAACGTTTGTCTTTGTCTTGTATCCGTCTTTGAATCCGGCTGGCAGTGACTGACATTTTAAAGGCTTGGGTCCAGTATCAACT
The DNA here is from genome assembly GCA_947859195.1 of Drymonia ruficornis. NCBI lineage: Eukaryota > Metazoa > Arthropoda > Insecta > Lepidoptera > Notodontidae > Drymonia > Drymonia ruficornis. Next base: position 4,452,720 of record OX401907.1, read on the forward strand.
TATTGTAGGTAGAGTCAGCGACATAAGTCCTTGAACATTTTAAATCAATAAACTCTTTATATTTAAACGTCGGTGAACATTGTCAAAAACAAATGCAATTACTAATACTGTTTAGCCCATAGACAGTAGGTCAATTCTACTGCGTGTTTAGATCAATAAAAAATAAAGGATTTGATGCAAAACAAACGTGTGCAAGCCATTTCAAAAACTGACAATGTTCAGCGACTTATGTCGCTGACTGTACATTCTATTAACCACTCGTGATCATGATTCAATGATCTGTCACTGGTAAAATTTGAGGTAAATACCTACACTACATACTATAAACTGTAAAGGAATACCTAATAAGTTTTTGAATAGGTTCATTCACTATTTTCAAAAGACGCTTTTTAGGTCGCCTTTTTATCCCACTCCGCGCGTTGCAGCTATTTCGATACCTGCAATATTGTGCCCTATATGTAAAGAATTTGCAATTTAAGCTAAGTTTACACTAGCAACAAAACTTTCAGATGTTGACTTCCCTACCGTGTAAACAATTGCGGCGAGCGGCTTCATTAGGAGGAATCGCTTGCGGAAGTCGTCGATATCGATGTCTGAACTCAACTTCTTCAAATTTTGTTGCTAGTCTAAACCTAGCGTAAGGAGTGTAAAATAATCTATTATTACAAATTGCCTCGTAAACCTAAATAGAGTAGGTACATTTATAAACACAGTTCAAATCCAATTTTTATTAATAAACAGAACACGAAGTGCGACTTGGTTCCGGTAATTGCAATCTAGAATATGAACTAACTTCAGATCGAACCTACCTTTTTTTGTTTCGATAACAGCATTTTATGTGCCGTTACAGTTTTTTAATTAAAATCAGTGCATGTCTATGTTTTCATTTTTAATAAAACATTTATAATGAACAAATGGAAAATTCTGTTCTTGCTAGGTGGGTACCGACGATTATTTATATTTATGTAAGTTTTTAGCTACCGTGATCTAAATAAAAAATATTTACTTTAACTTATATAGGGGGATGTTTTCTACAATGCAAAGGAAGGGAGCCATTTAAGCCGAAAGAAGGATCTCTACCATTTTTAGTAAGTCCCTCACATATTTCTATGAAAGGATGCATATTTAAAACGTGATGATCGTTGACTAAATAGTTAATTGGTTCCTGCCAAGCCGATTTTAATAAATCAACGATAGGTGCTTCCAAATTTGATACGTATATCTATATAAATGATGAACAAATTTTAAGAGCTATATGTAAAATTTTAATGACGTTACTTCGTTCGTCTGGATGCCACGCTTGCCTCGCTCGAAGACTCTTATATGACATTATGTCTATGCGTTCTGACGTCAATACTGAGTGCTTTGGCGGAGCATGCATGATTCCCTTTTCACTTATCTCATAAAGGGAGGTAGGGTAACATCCTGTGGCAAACCCGAAATGGAATCTTATGATTTTCGTAAGAAATGTGTCAAAATTCGTAGGTTGAGAGCTCCTCGTGCATTACCAAACTGAATCCAATCCCTCCTCAGGTATACTACGCGTCTCGATACCGAGGAATATGCGTGGGCACCCTGGTGTCCCGCACTGCGGTACTGACCGCGGCCGTGTGCGTCACCAACCCTACACTACTTCTCCATGACAAGAGGCCCATCAACGTGGTCACCGGAGCCACCTACAGGCACCCTCGCAGAGGTATCAGGGTGCAGGTTGTCAAGATCTTGATACCAAACTGTGAGCGTGAATTAATATTTTAAAAAATGTCGTTATCCAAATCTCTTAGGGGCCATCCATTAATTACGTCACACGAATTTCATGATTTTTAGACCCCTCCCCCCTTGTCACAGCTGGTCACATTTGCGAGACCCCCCCCCCTCCCTGTGTGACGTCACATATATTTTATATATATATATTATAATTTTCAGAAATTTTCAACATTTAAAAAAAAAAAAACATATTTCGGTTTTAATACTTAGATATATTAGATTTTTAAACCTGACGTCACAAAACTTAGGACCCCTCCCACCACCTTGTCACACAATGTCACATTTCGTCGACCCCCTCTCCCTTTACGTGTGACGTAATTAATGGATGGCCCCTTAGGGTCAGTTCAGACAGAGCGGAAAAATGCGCATGCCCGCAACGTCACGGGGATGCGCGAACCGACTTTAGGCTATGGTAAGGTCCTATTTTCAATGGAACCAGTAAATTGCTCACGCATTTTTCCGCTCTGTCTGAACTGACCCTTACAGCTACCGCCAACAATGTTGATAGACAGCAAAATCGACTAATCTTTGAAAATGGAACAATCTGTATTATTTCTGTTTGTTTTTTTAAATATAACTATAGTCCGATTTTTAATTAAACGAAGTAAACTGACAGCTGAAAATGTCATTGTTCTATGAATTTGAACCTTATTTGTTCTATTTATATCGAAACGTGACATTTGCACCTGTCAGTTTACTTCGTCTAATTAAAAATCTGACTATAGGCGGCAAACAAAGCCGAGCCTATAGTATAAGTAGTGCTTGAAATACTAAAGGCATCGCTTGTAAGTTGCCGAGCTGAAGGAGAGTGGGCCAGAGGGAGGAGAAGGGAGGGAGGAAAGTCTTCCGACTCTCGAACTCATCGTACGAAACGCAGCAAAACTACCAATTGTACGCTGATCTTCTGTAAAAGATTAGTACTAACTACATCGGTTGAAATCATTTTGCCCAAAGATATACCTTTTCCAGGGTCAGAAATGTTAACTAGTAGTATGCAGAACTCCTTTCAGCTTTGGAGCCTTGTATCACACAAAAACAATCGTTCTAAATATTCACCTTTTGGTTTGACTGTAAAGTGGGAGTAGGCATGCATAGCTGTTTAGACTAGTTTTGTTTTTATTTATTTTTTATTATTATTTAAAAACCTAATTCTGTTTTATTTTTTTACTCACAATGTGTTAATGCCTGCCTGCTCACATAGCGTTGCTGTTTGAAAATGTATACAATTATTCTTTTTCTTTTGAAAAGAGTAACCATTGAGTTTCTTGCCGGGTCTTCTCAATGGAAACAACATTACGAACCGGTGGTAACGCTAAAATATTTTTTGCTAATTTGAAGATTTATAAATGCTAATACTAATTGCTTACATGAATAAAAAAAAATTGAGTTGAGTTTAGCCAGGTTAGCCAATACCTAATTACGTCTTCTAGTGAGCAAGGTGCCACCGGAAAATAGAGGCTACTTGATGGAAAAATCCGCAGCCGTTTTGCTTTTAAAGCGACAAGTGCCTGACGTGCTAGCCGAGATACCGCTACGCGCTCTGAACGTGGACTACAAGGGAGAAGAAACGTTGGCACTTCAAGAAGAGTGCTTGATGCCTGGTTGGCACTTTTTCTATAAAGGGGTAAGTAAATTAAATATCCTAGGACATTCTTTTACACACGGCTACCTGATCCCAAACTAAGCAGAGCTTGTACTATGGAAACCAGATAACTGATATTACTACATATACTACTTTTTGTTTGTAAATACATACTTAGTATACATAATTACACCCAGACTCGGGATATGCAGACATGTTCATGCACACAAATGCATGTCCCGGGTAGGAATCGAACCTACGACCTGCAGCGTGATAGGCGGAACCTAACCCACCACGCCAAAGGCCCCGTCAAAAGTAAAACGTGATACCTAATTTTTCATATAAAGGAGAAACTGACTGATCTAAACGCACAGCCTTATCCTGGGGTTAGTAACATGATTGACAGTAGGTACCTTTTATACCGTAGGCTTCTCTATACCACTCCTTTTCAACGCAACGTAGTTACTTGCTATGCGTTTGGTATTCAAAGCATCTATAGATTAAGATAATCTCTCAACATCGGGCGGGCCGTATGCTTGTTTGCCACCTTAGTCACTTAAAAAACCGGCCAAGTGCGAGTCGTAAACGCACATAAAGGGTTCCGTACCACCGTAGAATAAAAACGTCAAAAATATCAAGTTTATTGTTTGGGGACTCCCTTTTTAAATTTTATTTTATTTTTAGTATTTGTTGTTACAACAGAAATACACATTCTGTGAAAATGTCAACTCTCTCCCTTATACGGCTCGTGATATACAGCCCGCTGATAGACAGACAGACAGACAGACAGACAGACAGACAGACAGACAGACAGACAGACAGACAGACAGACAGACAGACAGACAGACAGACAGACAGACGGACATACGGACAGCGTAGGCTTAGTAATAGTAATAGGTTGGCACCTCTTGGGTACGGAACCCTAAAAACACCTATATAAGGGGTAAAATAGGGGATGAAAGTTTGTATGTAAATCCTTTTCGAAATCCATGCCCATGCAGACGAAGTTGCGGGCAAATGCTAGTGTCCCACTCTAGACACGGGCCTCCTCTCAATGCAAGGCGGATTCAGGCTATGTCCACTACTCTGGCTCAGCGCTTGCTGGCTTTACGCGTCATAAGTTCTTTGCAATTTTCAATACGATGTTTTCCTTACCCATTCAGCAAGTTTATTGAAACCAATCAAATAACCTAAAGTTGTGAGCTCGTGTTTCTATGAACCTAATTTCCCAAGTGAGCGTTCGACAAGCTTGGCTATCACTGTTTTCTTTGTCGAGTAAGGTATATTTTCTTTACAATAATTACTAGCCTCGAATTCTCCCTAAAGACGGAGGTCGCAATCGTATGAGAAATTGGACACAAATAATCAAACACTACCTGGATGGGGAGCCCAGCGTGCACTTCGTGGATTTACTCGAGCGTCGTCCAAACCTAGTAGATTCGGTAGATGAGATGATAGGAAGAATACATTGTTCTAGATGTTTCCACTTTCAGCGGTGGGGGACGCGTCTACGTGACAATTTCAATATTTTTTTTTATATAAAAAGCAATGACATGGATATAGTCAAACGTGTCAGATATTGATACTTTTCATGCTCCTACATGATAATTGAAAAAAAAAATACTCGAGCGCGCCAGATTTTGTAAGCATCTATAGGCTACGGTAACTGCTTAAAATCAGGCGGGCTGTACGGTTATTTGCCACCGCAGTCCTATATATAAAAAAAAACTGTGTGGATGAAAAAGTGAAACTTCCAGATGCTCCCATTTCTTAGACTGACGATCAAATTAGCAAAATTGTCACTTTGGACACTTCTTAGCTAGTAATGAATCCCCCTTATCTTAATCTGACGAGTTCGAGTATTTTAAGATGGTCAATATTTTTTTTTTTGGTTCCTTTGAGCGTACCCACCAATATTAAGGGCTCATACTGGTTGGAGGTTCTTATCAATATGTAAGCTATCTCCCTTATCTTAATTGACGCGCTCGAATTAATCCAGGAAATCCTTCTACGGCTCCCCATCTAACCGTCTAGACGGGTTGCGTCTAGAGAATTCAAAACAATCCAAATATTTCTCAGCCTAGGGCTATAAGTAGTAATTGTGTGAAGGCTTTGATTGATTTCTGTTTACCCGTCGTAGTTATTTATTAAATTTTTGACCTTTAGAAATCATTCGCAAAGAAATACAAACTCCCCATCAACTTGCACGTGTTGAAACATTTGCTGCCCACATGTGTCGTTTCTTTTTATTTTACCAGCGATGAGTAGGACGAAACAACGTCCCTATTGTACGGAACTCTGAACCGAGGAGTGTTTTAAATCAATGTCGTTTTTTATATGGCATTTTGTTTTAGAGCTTACTTGCCTATAGTTTAGGTAAAAATCTAAATCATGACTACGGGCACACGCTGATCTTGAAATCCTGAGTTCGATTCCAATATTTGACTGTAAAGTGGGAGCAGGCAGGCACAGCTTTCTAGGCTAGTTTTTATTTATTTTTATTTAAATACCTAATTCCGTTTTTTTATTCACAATGTGTTAATGCCTGCCTGCTCACATAGCGTTGCTGTTTGAAAATGTATACAATTATTCTTTTGAAAAGAGTAACCATTGAGTTTCTTGCCGGCTCTTCTCAATGGAAGCAACATTACGAACCGGTGGTAACGCTAAAATATTGTTTATTATTGACTATTTATAAATGCTTTATTGAGCTTACATAAATAAAAAAACTTTTGATTTGATTTGAAATAAAATGTAACATCCATCAGTTTTTCCATAGAATATCTATCAAAACGCCATGTTTATTTGGTGGGTAAAAGTTATCCGAGGATTTTGAAACGGGCCCTTTATCTAAAGAGCATCAGACTTACAGCATGCGGTCTATTTATATTATTAGGTTACTCCTTACTAGGAAGTTTTGTTAGGTAGTCTTAACTAGCATGACTATAGGGAATTAAATTCCCAGTGGCCTACTGGTAACGGTCGGAAAATTGAGGACGTTCACTAGTGCACCTCTTTTATCCCTTCGGGGAGTAACCGCAATGAATTACAATTGTTTCAGGACAAGATATACCCAGTTCACAAGTTCCTCCTGCAGAGGAACGTGAGGGCACAGTTCCTGAACATAGTGAAGAAGAGTCTGTGGTGCGACGCGTTGTCCATCAAGTTCCAGAAGGCTCTCAGCAACCTCGGCTTCCTCGGCTACATCGATAAAACAGCTACCTTGTGTCTCAGAGATGTAAAGCTATTTTAATTTAGTGGCCAACCTGGTGTCAGTGTTGTTCAAGGCTTGAACAATTCTAGCCGCTCGAAGGCCTGTGATAAAGCTTAACGACTGCTGCCTAGATGACAACCGCCGGGACAGACTTTTTACGTTGCCTCCAGAGCACGGAGACGCTCAGTTCAAATGCCACTTAATGGTCACCCATCTCTGACTAACCTTGCCTAGCGTTGCTTAGCCTCCGATCGTTTACCGATCAGTTATTGCAGCTGGCTATGAGCGCCTCGCCTGTTCAAAAAAGTATAGTGAAGTTTGCCAACCTACGCAAGAAAGTTTTGATATCTATAATAACTGTAGATACGTCATACGTGCTCCGATCGTGGCATGTTAATACTAGGCTATTTGGCAAACCCGAGCTTAGTATCGCGACGCTGACGAATGGCACGCATTTAGAACGGCATTTAGTATAATGTAGACCAGTCTATATAGTTTCAAAGTCATAATAGAATCCTTACAAAAATCTCGATTCCTAAAAATCTATCTTAAAAAAATCGCAAACGCTAACTACAGCCCTCCGCCCTACAGTCAGACCCGAATCCTAAATTAAACCCTTGATATTTAGCAAACCTATCATTTTGTTTGGTAAGCTATATACTATAGGTACCTCACCTAGAGAGGAGGGTCTTAAAAGACAGGATAGGTATTAAATAATAGTTCAAAGTTCGGAAAACAGTAAAGTGTTGGCCATTTAAATTGGTCAACTTATCCCTAAAACCCTCATATAGTTTATTCATATCATTGTTACTATGATAGATCTAAGAATTTAAATTATGTTAACAAAACAAAAACTTCACAAGGGTAAGAAATTAGATGAATTTATCAGCGTAACAATATTGAGCGTGCGACTGGATGTTTCGTATACCTATGTATGTATTTATATTATTATTTTATCTTGCAGCCCGACAGGACAGCGCAGCCGTGTCATGTAAGTTATCATCTATTTCTATTAATACCTACCTACTTATTTGACCTACGTCGTTCAGAAACAAAACTGTATATCATAGGATAAGAATTTTCAGACACAATCTGTTGGTATTTCATATAACTAACGACCTAAACAGCCTGCCCCCTAGACAAGTGGCTTCGTTTACAAGCGTTTCCACAAATCGTTACGCTTAAATGTATGGAAATGACATTACAATTTGATAAGTAGATCACGTGACTTATGTCATTTTCATACATGAAGCGTAGGGATTTGTAGAAACTCTTGTAAACGAAGCCACTTGTCTAGGGGGGCAGGTAATAAGATTTATGACATGTCCTAGGGCATGTACGGATCCCCGCTGATCTGCAGCGGACGGGCGGTCGGGATGATGATGGCGCCGGACGCGCAGTGGACCAACTGCACTGGCTTCAGCAACATCGTCCACGTGTTTTCTAGCCAGTACCTCAGGCCGTTCATGAATTGTGTCAGCCGGTGCGTATACTACACGGAAATTAGTAATAGTAACTAATAAATATTACTACTTACGTAATTTGGTGTAGGTACCTTTAAACATTGTAATACAAAAAAATTTTTTATTAAGAAAACGGATTTCGAAATCAGTATTTTTTTTTGTAAAAATAATTTTGGATCACGTTTTTTATACACTAAAACCTCCCCTTGGGTATATAGATTAGCCCAGTGGAAGATCGTGTAGTTTCTGAAAAAATCGCGCACATAAAAACATACGGGGGAATAAAAACAGGACATCCTTTTTATAAGTCGGTAGGTACTATTATCAGAAGGTTTGAACCAGCAAACAGATTAATGAGATTAATGAGCGAAACTTTCCTAAATATACCTATGCAGCACTTTTTTTTCCAACGCGTGCTTTCGTGCACTCGGTGTCACTGCTCTTTATATTTTCAGTTTATTCCAAGATGATGTCAGGGTAGACTGGACGTCCCTGAAGAGGTCGATTTACGATAACCTGGACGAACCATACGACTACATGCCGACGTTATACGACAAACTGGGCAGCAGCAGTTCGTCGTCCGAAGAATATGTGGGACCTTGAGTACTAATAAAAATTCAATACCTTACTTCTTTTTATTATCGTATGGTTAGTGGCCAACCTGGGCCCTATTTAATAAAGCTGCCAATCCGACAGGTGTGACATATGTCAAAAAGTGACAATTCGACAATTTATCTGTTTAATAAAACTTAAAATAGCAACTGTAGCCTAGGGGTGAACAGGTTGGGCTAACAATCAGAAGGTCCCAGGTTCGATCCCCGGTGGGGCATGCACCAATGGATGAATTTTCATCTATGTGCATAATTTACAGTTCGCTGACGGTGAGGGAAAACATCGTGAGGAAACCTACCTATCCCTCGGGATTAGGTAATAGTCAGTTCCTGTATACACGGCGACACGGTTCACCACCTGTCACGTTGGGTTCTGACTATCTGGTGAAACGTGGGCTTTGAGTTGGTTAATACCTCCACAATGTGTGGTGTATGGCCACTCAAGCCTCTGACTACCCCCGAACGGGGATAAAAGTCGTGACGTTACATTACACATTACATTACATTACAATAAAACAGGTGACAAAATTGTCATGGTCAACAAAATTATTTGCGAGTATTTCAAAAGTTGACATAATTTTCATAATTTGACTGTGGTTTTTTGACATATATCAAGTTTTATTAAACGCGTTGTCAAGAATTCACCTGTCGATTTATGACATATTTGTCACTTTTATTAAACAGCCTCAGCGCGACAATTCGACAATTTTGTCAGTTTTTGACATATATGTCGAGTTGTCAGCTTTATTAAATAGGGCCCTGGTTGTCAGAGTTTTTCAAGCCGGCCGATCGCCGCCAGGCTTAACGACTGCTGCCTATATGAGTATAACCGGGACCGACTTTTTACGTACCCTCCGAAGCACGGAGACGCTCAGTTAAAATGCCAATAAATAGTCACCCATCTCTGACTGATCTTGCTGAGCGTTGCTAACGGGCCGATTTGTTTACCGATCTACCGCCATAGTACCACCCTCTCACAGAATATCAGCGTGAAGTAGCTATTACAAACATTTCGTACGATGAGCGAGCGAGCCGGAAGCCCAATCGCCCCTTTCCCTTTCTCTGTCCCACTCCCCTTCAGGACGGCGATGTGCAAGCTATGCCTTTGGTATTGCAAGCATCTATAGTCTAAAAGAAAGAAACAGAAAGTTACATATTTTTTTTTTTTTGATGTACACCCGGGTATTCAAACAACGCGCCACGCTTTAATTAGATAGGTATTAAAGTGGTCAAATTAAATATCGCACTGGAGTAAAAAGTATCTTTCTTTCGTAAAGTTACAACATAACTATATTTTTCACTAGATATCATACAAAGCAAACAACATAACTACACAACTATAACCTATAGATACAAGTATTGTTGTTACTCAGTAAGTAGGATATAATTAAATAAAATTACATACATCTATCAAATAAATAGCCAACCAAATATACAATTAACTACTATGAAATACAGCATATTGTTTTAAACAAGTCTCCTTAGTGCGATATCGTTCGAGGCAACCATGGTTGCGCAACCAGCGGGCGATTCGATAGCCGACACCGAATTGGTTGCGCTACCAAGCGGATACCAGGTACGATACTCCATACAGCTCTATACATTTTGTTGGTGGAGCGACTGGTTGCGCTACCACTGGTGTCCTCGTGCGATATGACTTTCGACAATTATAAAAGTTTTCCGTTCAATAAAGTGATACAAAGATAGTTTTAATATAAGGGTGACTTCCCACGGCCCGTGATTTTACGGGCAAACCGTGCGCGTGGACGAGCACGCGCTATCAGGATGGGTAATAAGACTTGCCTAAAAAAAACAACAGCAGCTTTAACTACAATAAATATTGGTTAAATCGCCATCACAAAAATAAACATGTCTGTACAGTCAAGGGCAAAAATGTGTATACAATTACCGATTTTAAAATTATCGTTGCATACTCATTTGATAGACAGATGTAAAATCAGTCGAGATGAATTACTAGACGGTCACATCATTCTGAACTACAATTTCTAAAGTGTTAGTATGCTATGTTGTGCGCGTATATTGTGTTTACATATTTTTGCCCTTGACAGTACAATATTGGTGACTTCACGGCATTTTTGATAAACAACAATGTATCACTAATTTATCCTAAAAGTTAATTGATGTAATAAAATATAATTTTGCACATGATCGTTATCATATTATTATCTTATCAAATATCATTGGCTGGTTCCATGTATGTAACACAACATAATTAAATAGTGCAAGCAAGGTATCATACATGGATTAATAATAATAACCCTACATGGTACGTTTATGTGAAAATTGTCGCGTTTGCATTGCCAAGCCTGTAATTATGTTATGTAAGATGATAATTCATTGAGGCTCAATCTTCATCTCCGCAGATCACTTGTTTAGCCGTTATGCCTTTCCACATTTTATCTAACATCAATGATTATTCTATACCTCGTACTGAATTAAGCTAAGAAAATATTTATTATCATGAAGAATATTGTAGTTTTTTACTTATAATTTGGTTGGTCGTTCTTAGTGACTGATTGCTAGGCTAATTCTACAATCTGCTACTGTACTGTACTGGTAGTGTTGCTACTACAAAAACTAAACTTAACTTGTCGTGCTTGTTTTAGTCGGGTTGTTTGAGCAATACAGTAATATTTTTACGCTCGGAACACTGATTTAGAATATTTGTTTCAGACGGCGTTATCTTTCATTTTCATGAGGCGTTAATACTGCCCTCAGAAAGCGATTGGATATTCGCTAGCGTAGTATACTACGTGTTATTTAAATAACTAAAACCTCAGACACCTCATTTTTTAATGAATTTATAACGCAAATTAATTTTTATTTTAATAAATTACAGTAAAAGGTATTAGTGTTCTGTTTCTGTAGGCATCGGTCAGTCACACAAAATGTCACGCGGAGCGTCTTGTGAGACCTTCAGACTCTGCATGATAAATCTTTTAGTTATTTCTATAACATGGTGTATGTTTTTCATACTCAATTTAGTATCTATTGCAACCACGTGAGAACGCGTCCTTATGACATGAGATAACCAATTAGCCGGCAACTTTGGCTTCAGTCTCTATTTAGGCACTTACCGCCAATTATCTACAGCCAAACTACAAATACATATTAATCAATAAAATAATCGCTTAACAAAATGTACTTAATAAAGACCATGCCAGTTGCAATCCTTAATAAATAACATTAATTATCTACAATGAAGGTATGTAATGTACTATGGAATACATTAGAAGTTATGTTACAAGAATATAATCACTTAGCCACGAAAGTAATTAAAACATTTACAGTATTAACCAAGGTGTGGTACGTTCAAATTATGACGAATAGTATTAGTATTATAAATAATAAGCCTATGAGTATCCCTATAGCGAGCCATTGGCGTCGATCTGAAACAAATATAAGGAACATGTAATCTTATTCTTTGGTAAATGTAACCCTTTACATTTCATAATAACACTTATCACAGCTCGCTATACCTAATTATTATCACAGTAATAACGCGGTTTGTCCATTTTTCAAAAATCGTGCTGATTGAATAACCATTTCGATGAATAGAGTTGACATTTATGTTTATCTAGTTAAAATTGGTCTCGACCGCCAATGATTTAAGATTTACGGTAAAGTATTCAAGAAGATAATAAGTATGTGTTAATCTCTCTAGATTTATAAAAATAGCTTATTCATATCTCATAGTGTATTACGATTATAATTATAATGTGGATATTAAAAGAGTATATTGAGAATGGACGTAAGCAGACCACAAACCGCAAAACAATGTGGTAAAGCTAAACTCGTCACAGTCAGGCAAATAGGTTACCATTGGCGAAGACAGAGTATCCTATATCTTAGGTATACGCTCATATAATTCTGATATTATGTTTCATAATGTAAATGATTAGTCACTTACTTAGCCTTTTATGCTGGGGCCCAGAATTCAGGCCATAACTTTCATATGTACATGTGTAGTTCACACACCATAAAAAATAGTTAAATTCCTTCAGAAATGCAGGTTACCCTACAATGTTTGCATTCACTGATAAAGAGATAACAGTCAGTATAAAATAAAGAAAAATAGTTACCATTATTCATATGAAGCACCTTGGCAACTTTCTTTATTGTCGAATCAAGTTTGGAGTCGGCGTTTTCCAACTCAGTATTCAGGTCATCCAGCATCCTGAAAGCAAACAAATGTATACCTGTAGCTGTATCGGATTTATATTTGTCTTAAACATAGCCTACTTGACTTTATACCACCCCTCGGTCCTTCCCACCTATCTTAAATTACTCAATTGTATCTAAGACCTAGCCTTTATCCTTATAGAGGCTTAGGTCTTAGTTAAGTGAGCTGCCACCCCTATTGCACTTAGAACGTGGCCTTTACGCCGGCCTATGGACAATTCTAGCTGTATAATGTTTCCCAATCATTATATGACATCATTTAAGACAATGCTTTCTAGGTAGGTGCCCTCCAACATGCAGATATTTAGCATTTTAGACATTCGAAACAGTAACAGTAACCTATAGTAGTTGATCGAGTTGAAGAGTCAAGGAGCATCGGTAAAGAGAAAAGAATACTCACACTGCCTGCTCATCAAGTTCTATCCCAATCTGTTTGGACACCGTCTTCAGGGAGCCGACGGAGTTGCTGATCACTTGCAGCTGATCGTTCTGGCTGGCCATCATCTTCTCCTGCATCGACATGATGTCGCTGTCGTAGTCGAATCTGTTCGGGCTGTCGGTCTGGTTTGCCAGTTTCGAGTACTTGGTGTACTTGGGTGTAGAGGTCCAAGTGCTGCCGAGGTGGACTGGACTCTCCTCGCCGAGCAGCGGCTCCCGGGCGGTCCCGTCGTTGTCCCGGTTCCGGTTCAGACTCATTTTGCTTTTCATCACCTAGAAAAAAATATTTATTACATTGTTTATTCTTATTACGTCGCTTTTACTTGTTAAGTACCCAGCCGAACCGTCCGCAACGCCGCCGGCGTACACTAAGAAGCTGTGGCCTTGGGGTGGCCCACAAAACTATGGACCGTGGGAATGCAGCATAACATGTTGCCCAACCAACCTTACTGAAGGGCTAGCAGAGCTAGTCTTGTCTTAGCGCGTGTGCTAGGCTAGCACAAGACAAGAACTTGGTCACGCGTTATGTCGCACCGAGTCGCTCTCTCTCTTACTTAATGCATATGAGAGAATGAGATAAATTCGATTTATCTCGCGTTTTGTCTTGTCACGGCCGGCTGTGCTACCAGTGTAGACGCACAGTCTTCAAATGTTGGCCTTACATATTTTTTTAATTATAGAGGTATTACTAAGGAATCTAATGTAGCACATTTAGCCCGCACTCAAACATGGCATAACCGCAGTAGGTGCAAATGAGACATGTTATAAAAAAATAGTTCAATTCATAGTCTCTGTAGGAACTGAACTTGGTAACAATACCTTAACTTCTTGTTTCGTTAGTTCAATGAATGTCCTCCTTTCAGATATTTCCTTATTGTCGATCTTGAATTTGGAAGAGTTCTTCTCGACGATGCGTAAAAAATTGTTAAGGTTTATAGAAAAAAAATGATTACTTAGACAACAAATACTACTAAAATCAATTGGCAATGATTAACTAGTATATAAGCTGATAAGATATGATATGACATTGATGAACATTAGTCATTATGTTTTTGACGACCACTTAGCAGTCACAGTAGTTACAGCGTAGGCCACTCACCTCACTGAATTATGTGGTTGCGGGTTCGATTCCCGCCAGAGGCAAGTTTCGGAAAAATCTGGTTGTCACTGGGATCACCCCCAGTCCACTGTATGATGACCATAGTCCAAGTATCGTACTCTAGGTACTATAGTAGTACTGGTCCACCAAGCCAACTAGGAAATCGGCTAGAATTCGGCTTCCCCGCCTCGCATGCCGCCCGCACATCCGCCACCGCCTGCGGCTTCCAGCCCGCCACACCTCCCGCACACCGCCACCGCCTTGCAGTGCGGGTGACGTCACATTTGACAGGTTCCTAGTTGGCTTGGTGGAGTAGGAGGGCGTCCATAAATTGCGTGAGGTGATTTTTGAGATTTTTCGACCCCCCCCCTCCCCCTTGGTGAGATATCGTGAGATTTTGCTCGCCCCCTCCCTCCCCCTCTAATCTCACGTGAGATTTTTCAAAAGCTATATTCTAGAGGAGAAACATGTTTTACTTAATTTAACCAAGTTTTCTTGCAATTTTATGCTATATTTTGCGGTAAAAAAAATTACGTGAGATTTGCCGAGACCCCCCTCTACCCACGTGAGATTTGGTGAGATTTTGCTCGACCCACTCCCCCCCCCCCCCCTAAATGCCTCACGTAATTTATGGACGCCCCCTAGTAGTTTGGGCCCATATGTTAGTCCGGCGATATTTATTTATTTAAAAGGATATTGATAGTGTCTTCCAAGTCTTCTAGATCCCACTCGATACTACGGAGTGCGTTCCTGAGCTCCGTGGAGGTCCATTCGACTTCTGGGCTGCTGGGTATTGTCGGCGCCTTCGATATCTCCTGCCACCGCAGGTACAGGCCACGGGTCTTGTTCAATGCTTTGAACACCTCACTGTGTTTGCAATTAATTAACTACATCAGATAAAGTTGTCAAAATTGGCAAAATCAACAATTTTACAAAAAAAAAGAAGGAAGCAAAAATATTGGAGAATTTCAATAAAATTTCTATACCATTTAATTCTATTCCTGATACTCATCACAAAACCCCAAATATTGTTACACACTTTTGAAACATAGATCCTGAATACAGAAGACCCCAACAACATCCATCGGCACAGCGGCTGGCCCCTCGAGTATACCACCCACCTGAATACAAGATCTTCCCTTTCCCCGCTAATGGAGCATCAGTGGTGGAAATTGAATCATACCACACCACAGAGTAAAGACTAAAGAAAGGGGTGCCCTTATTAGATGATGATTAGTATGAAAAAAAAAGTGGTCATTGTTTTTTCATTTTCATTGTTCTATCTACCGGTAAATAGTTGAACTACTTGCTTCATTTTATGTCGATGTTAGTACTAGGCCGACCACTCGGCCGACTTGCTTAGGGCCAGTCCCCTTAGTAATTGGTCCATGTACCACACAGAGGATATGTGTTAACTGGCCTTAACATACATTCAAGCAAAGAAACATAGCATAAACATGAAAGGGTGTCATATAACAAAATAAGTGTTGTGCTTTTTTTATTGAAATTTTTTTCCACTTCACCATTGTTAAATTAAAAGATACCAAATTTATAATACTAGCAAAAACGTGGAAGGAATAAGTAACCACTGACAATACGGTATTGATAATGAGCCAAATCAAGGTAGACTAAAGCCAGCACCTATTACAGACAATATATATATATACGAAAGTTTATCTGTCCAATTTGATATGTGGGTGACCAAAATAGATGATGTTCAAACACAATCAATGCAAGCAGAGCAAGGAGCAATCCGAAATGGAAGCTTACCGCCAAATTAATAGCTATTTATAGCCCGTTTACAATGGTTTTACAAAGCATTTCTCAGGAACAATAGTAATTTGTAATGCCAGTTTAAGTCTATCATAACTTTCTATAAATTCGGGAGTCAATGTTTGTAAAGTAGGTAGGTATATGATCCTGTATGATCACACACAGTGATACAATCGCCTTGGCTACATACACACAATTTACATCAACTTACTCTTTGACGACGTAAAATGGATCTTCTAAAGTCATGTCAAAAACAGAAACAACGTTTTAGCACAAGCCTATTCATGTGATGGGGTGCAGAGACACAAGTTGGAAATACACAAAAAACGCGGACAGACAAACACAGGTGTATCCAGGCGATACTTCGCCTATCCCACAAAATATCGACAACATGATACGTACGTATCGCTCGATGAGGGATTCGCCGTCCTTTGCTAACTCATGTAAAAGAGGCAGCTGCCGAGCTGCGTAATGAGTCGCTGTTGCAATGCGCAATCGCACGACGGTCTCGGTCGCCACGAGAAGTAAATACGATTTGATGCGACATCACACCCTCCGCACCCTTCCCTGTTTTGCCACCCGAAACACCCTGAGCCTGCCTGCAACCCCAACCCTCGATTTTTCAACTTTCCTTCCAAGTCCCCCGACCCCAACAAAGCAGCAGAGTTTGCGTCAACCGTCAACGTCAAACAAATGTCGTTCGTGTCTTGTCATTGTCATTTCACTTTTTAAAAATATATGGCGGCCATCGTGGTTGATGATTTTGCCAATAACTGAGTTTGATGGGAGTTGATGGCACCCTCGATTAAAAACCCTCTAATAAATTATCCTGAACGGTCCTGAACCTGAACGGCCTTGATATGTTTAGAGACTTAATAAATACGTAAACACCCTACTTATGGTGCGTTCCATTCACTGTTAATTTTGTAAATTTCGTTATTTTTGTTCACAAATCTCGTTCCACTCGCACCAACTTGTACTGAAAGTGATCATTATTATCGTTTTTAACACTTTTTGTGGACGAAAATAACAAAATTAACAGTGAATGGAACGCACCATTTGAGATCCAATGTTCCGGTTGGGAATCCTTGTCGGCACGTTTTTTTTGCTTATGTAGTGTACAATCCTTTTAAAACACAATCCTTGCTCTAAATTGCCTCTGATTTTAGGGTCGTGTGTAGGCGCTTTAACTTTGAATAAGGGTGATATACCACTTCGTCAAATATCTTTGTCCAAGGTTTCTTTGTAATTTACTTAGTGGAGAAAAAAAATCATGATATAGGTATTATTTGAATTTTCTTTCGTAGTTGAATCTTTGATCAAATATCGGTTATCTGTTAATATGACTTTTTACCATCTTTTTACTAATTTAACAGAAACAAATCCCAACTTTGACTCCAATAATGTCCAACAAATTATAAGTACGTTTCAGAGTGTAAGAAATGCAATTTTGTGATATGATCCAATGAGAAAATTGCTTAAAACAAAACCTTACTCTTCAACTATTTTGCTGAGCATCATAGGCACCTACCTAAGTTAGTTTGTGTTGTTTTTTAATGAAACTACTTGGCTGAAATCTTCAAAAGCAGCTGTTTTTTTTCTTCAATCTATTCTATTGTTTTATTTTCAATAATGGATTGAATGTGATAATAGTTCTCTCCAAATTGATCTGTACCTATAGCCCATGTATAGCCGGCCTAAATATAAACATGTCGATGGTCGAAGCATTTTCCAAAGATACCTACATAGGTATTCGACTCTATGATTTAAAAAAAATGTTTATCTATGAATTTTATACTCTTTTGTCAGAGGCGTCATAGTGACGTACGTAATTGATTATTTTCGAATTATTTGATATCCGAATTCAGCAAAAATGTGTAAATCGATTACATGTGATTTTTAAGATTATTATATTTTATTTTATTTCAAATGTACTGCTTTATTGAGTTTACAACGGGTTATAATAATAAAAAATATATACTATATACAAAATATCATAAAAAATTATTAACCTACTTATTACCTATAGTATAATAAAATATTTATTATAGATTTATTTTATTTCTAGATAAATATATACAATATTATTTTAAAAGTAAGAAATTGCGGTACACAAATATTTGTAAAGTAAATCAATAGTCACTAAACTAATATTTATTTGTATTTTTTACTATCAGTAAACTATTTAGTAGATAAATTCCTCAAATCAAAGAAATATAAGAGAGCAAATAATTTTCAGGTTACCAGAATGTCACTTATTTGGACTGGTCTGCCATTATCAGTGACTACACTTCTGAAGTTCTGCTAGTGTCGAGCGAGAGATCAACAGAACTGCCAAGTGTCAATGTTAGTTAATCTACTCTGAAGTGGCCCGAGCCTGAGGCCTACAAAATAAGATATAGTAATAAAACAAATTAATAATAGCACAATAACAGGAAATAACGCGGACAATTTATAAAATGTTAATGTAATAATTTTGCACTGACATTGACACTGAAATAAGAACCGTAAATAGTTTGATCAACTTATAAATATTCCACTATTGCTGCGTTCCATTCACCGTAATTGATGTTATTTTCGTTCACAAAAACTGTTAAAAACGATAATAATGATCACTTTCAGTACAAGTTAGTTCGGGTGGAACGACATTTATGAACGAAAATAACGAAAATTACAAAATTAACAGTGAATGGAACGCACCATATTGCTGCGTTCCATTCACCGTAATTTTTGCTATTTTCGTCCACAAAAACTGTTAAAAACGATAATAATGATCACTTTCAGTACAAGTTGGTGCAAGTGGAAAGAGATTTGTGATCGAAAATAACGAAATTAACAGTCAATGGAACGCACCATATATTCGAAATTGATCGATCCTGTACATCACTAACAGTCGTCTGTTTGTCAGTGTTGTCAATTTGTCATCTCGTCTTCGCAGCTCGCAGCTCAATGAGATCGTATTATTTTATTTCATTTGTCATCCCTGTTTTATTTGTTAATTGAAAATGAATTCTGTTCTAAATCCTGAGGCTCCAGAGTTTTATCCTCATTTGACATCGTTTACACAGGTAAGTACGTGATTCAGCGACTTCAATTCAATGACAACAACCATGCTGTTTTTTTAATATTTTATTGATTTCGACGTAGTTTTGATTATTACGAGAATAGTGTGGTTGGGAGGGTTTTTTTTACGGATTCGTCGATTGTATGTTTGTCTACCGCTCGTGGTGGTACCTATGCAATTAGCACAACCTACATTTTAGCCACACCACCACACCACTCGAATTGTAACACATAGCAGTTTCGCAGCGACTGCAATTCCACTATGTTATGAGTATGAAGGTTTTCAAGTACAGGATGGTAAACTAGAGAATTTGACAAGTTTTCTTGTCAAAAATATTTGCACTGCTTACCTACATCAACTTCTATTCATCACTTTTATTTAGTACCATGTGACTCTGTATCTTCCCCTTTGTTTGTGCTGTGATTGGTAGCAAAGTGAAATTATGGTTTTCTAATGTCATTGCTGATTGGTGCTCACAGAATAATATTTAATAACTACACTTATCTTTTGACCTTAGTCCTCAATGAATTTGACCTAGTTTTTTTATAAATAGTTAGTTATTTTCTGTTCCCTATGTATTTGTCTCCGTCTCTCCAGATGTATGTCTGCACACATAAATACCCAACTATTAAGTTATGGACAAGACTATGTATTTATATGGTAAGAATATATTAGCAATAAATAAATTGGATCTAAAATAAAATTTTAATTAAATTTTCGTTGGCTCACAAAATTATTAATTAGGAAATTTACCAGTGTGTATTTTGGTTGTGGTGTCTCAAAACCTGCATTAATTTCCATTCTCATGGCCTGTATCTGACCTCTATATATGCAACTTGTGTAAACACAAACAGTATTTATAATTCTCTCGTACCTGTTCAAATTGTTAGTAGACAATGTCATTATTGCTTATTTACCTATTTCATAATCACAAATCTATGTATATTTATTTACAACAGTTACTGATGTTTATGTGACCATGAAATTTAGTATAAATAACATAAAAAAATATATTGAATATTCAAATTAGAATCAATTAAAAACATGAAATTAAGTTTTATTTATCAATATTCTGAATAGTGTTTTTTGTTAGGTAATTATTGTTTAATAATGCTGTAGGTCAATAATGTTTAAAACCAGGGTTGTTACGAAAAAATCATCTTGTTTTAAACATTTAAAATTAATGATTTTTCCCTCCTGTTTTAAATCAATGATTTAATGAGTTTTCATTTTAAATTTCCTGTTTTTTGCAACTCTGTTTAAAACTACAATTAAAAAGATATAGTTATTAAGGTCTGATGGAGACTAGTTTTTTCAGCCCAGCCAAGACCAAGACCAAGACTGTGACCTTCCCCAGTCATTCGTAGTCACGACCACATCCTTAATTTTTTTTCGTATTTTCCCGAGATTGAGACGTAAATTTTAGCCGAGAACGGCCGAGAATGAGATCTCGGTCGGACCCTTATATTTACACAGGCTGGCTTTTTTACATTCTAGCTACCAGCAGTAGGTAGGTTATAGTCAAATGAAACAAAAGTTGTTATCATCTATCACCTTCAGTATGACCTTCCTGCAATATGCTTATTTAAAACGACGCTAATTCTGTTGTCTATACTCTACACAATACAACAAAAAAATGTGCTGTCTTACTCATGCATTATGACCATGAAAAGGATAGAGCTATACATTTATTTTAGTTTTCATCCTGGTCTATACTTGACGTATAGAGAAATCCAGCCTTGAGTTGCTTAGTTTAGGATCATACAGTTTTGGTGTGTAAGTCTGGCGATATTTATTATTTATTTATATTAAACTCACACCACTCTTACTTGGAAACATGAAGCCATTTCCAGCACTTAAGTTTAAAATAATTTGACACTTTACTTTTAGTTCTCTATGCAAAGCAAGTACCAAAACTGAATCAACATGAACAATGTTGCGGGCATATCAATACAATATTTAACACATTGTTACAGGATGGATATACAACAGTCAACAAAACGATAAGATCATCAAACAGCCTGCCTACAGGGAGTTCTTACGATCTCTTCAAAACATTCACCGATTTTAATGTTGTGACATGTCAGTTAAGCGAAAATGTAGTTGTACAGTCAAACCAGATACTGACTACAGAGCTGCCTACTGTGAAGTTAAAACGGTACATTATATACAGCTTTATTTGCTTTTACTAGCCATGTGCCTGATGAGATTTTACATAGCCACTGATATAAATGATTTTTATATTCCATATTTCTATCTTCACAAATTACGAACCTCCATACAAACTTTAATCACTTATTTAGCGGTGGTTTTTCACCCATGTTACATAAGGGATTCCTGTGCAAAATTGTCATGTGTCAACTCCCTTTTGAGGCTGTGTTGTGTCAGCCAGTCAGTGAGTTAATTATTTTTTATTAAGTAGAAGATGTTTGCGTCGCCACTGATTTCTATTTTTGACTAAAATTAAAATAACTTCTGTAAAATCATATGGGGTCTACTGCGAAAGCTGTTAGAAATAATTTTGTACATATGTCATTATGCATTGCGACTTTTCTTACCTTGTGATTATAATTGTCGCTTATTTGTTGCCTATATCAGTTTAGCTGATGTCATTCAACACTTTTGCGAGATAGAAATGTGCCAACTTTAAATATTTACTGAGATTTAACCTAATTCTAACTAACCTAACCCTATTTATTCATAGACTTAGTGGTTTAAGTTTGGCTCGCCATGTTGCGGGTTCGATTCCCGGCAGCGCAAATTTCGGAAATAATATTTTCATAACTGCTAGCACACGCGCCATGACAAAACTGGTCACGCATTATGTCGCACCGAGTCGCTTTCCCTCTCGTACTCTTCTATGCCATAACCAGCATGCATGCGGCATGCTCATAGCCAGTTGCAATCACTGATCGGTAAACGATCAGAGGCTAAGCAATGCTGGGCAAGGTCAGGCAGAGATGGGTGACCCTTAGTGGTATTTGAACTGAGCGTCTCCGTGCTTCGGAGGGCACGTAAAAAGTCGGTCCCGGTTGTTGTCATCTAGGCAGCAGTCGTTAAGCCTTGTCAGAGGCCTTCTGGTGGCTTGAACAACTCTGACACTAGGTTGGCCACTAACCATACGATAAGAAGAAGACTCTTCTATGCATTAAGAAGTAAATGAGACAAAATCGATATACCTGGCGATTTGTCTTGTCATGGCCTGCTGTGTTACCAGTGCTGGGTGCTACTAGCTCCTTTTCTCATGTGCTGGCATAGTACAAGTGTTGCTAAGCTTGGGTTCTACAGATAGTGTTTGCCTAGCGATATTTATTATGATTTAATAATAGAATGAAACTCTCCGCAACCAATGAGAGGGTTTTGTGCTTCGCAGCAGGGCGCGAAGCTTTCTCATTGGTTGCTCGGTCGCATGGAGTCGGCGCAGGCGCGAGTTTCATATTTTATTTTTTTAATTATTGTGCTCTTATTTAATTAATAAATTAACTTCCTTAACAGCAATGACAACGAATATAATACGGAGAAAATCATCGACGCCAACGATAGCATGCTAGACAGAATAAACATAAACGTGGACACTGCCAGCGGCGCGAACGAACCGAACGAGAAGTTCCTGATCGGAGTCAAGTCCAAACCGAACGTGTCTTCATGGAACAATGCCCCCGTCATAGCTAAAATACAGGTACGTCGCTGATGCCTTTGAACGATTGTTGTGGTGACTTTGTATGTTTATTACTACGGGTCGTTGGCCTGTTATCATCGCTGCTAGATTAAGCGACATCCTAGAACATATAAGCAATATATAATCCGAATTTCGATAAATGAAGTGCGATGACCAAATACGTAACACGGAAGGGAATAACGAAAAATGCTTAAAGGAGTCTTGCGGCCATTTTCGATTAAAACCTGCATCATTAGAATATTGAAAAATAAATTTCCCTAGCCTGGAATTGGTCTGGTTGATACAATAAAAAGGAATCCTGTATAATTTCACCAGACGATAGTGTCGCTTCTAAGGATAACATTCTGGGAAGTAATGTCAAACGGCAATCTAAAGGAAAGTTGACTGAGGGAATTTTATTTCGTGATGTTGATCCAAGTTTCACATAAAGATTATGCAATGTGTTGATGACATTGATCAATCATCTGTAGGTACAAACCATCGTAAATTTTATTATAACACCTATAAACGACACCCCTTCTGAACGTTTTAGTCTGTCATTTCTCCGATGATAGCGGGCGGTGTGACGCATTGATCTGTCCTCGTGTTCAATGATTGATAAAGAAATGTTCCGATATCAGCCGAGGTGAGGCTATCACGACGCGATTAGTGCCTCGTGTCCTTTAGATCGCTATCAATATTAATTTCTTTTGAATTCTTTGTTTTCACATGCCGTATTTTAACTTGACAACCGCGAAGTTAGCTAGAGATTTTTTTCGCTAGTTCACAGACTAATAAGGCAAGACGCTTGACGTCCACGCTGTAGAAGAATTTATGCATTTTGTGTTGTATTTTTTTTTCTACTGTCCATGGGGAAAATGGCGAATTTTAATTGGTCCCTTCAAGAACAAGTATTGATTTTTATCGGTTCGTTCAAAGTTCAAGGTCGATGCGGTCACACATGTGCAGTGATAATGCATATGTGTCTATGGCTTATTGCTTAGGTATTAGTCTGCGATTGTACTACACATCCCTAGATTTTCGCTAATCGCACCCCGGACACTGTTTTAACAGCATATCATCGAAATATATAAAGTAGGTACCTATAACATTTCACTTCAATGCAGTCAATAATTACATTGCTATAAGGTTAAAGACATTTATATTATGTAAATAGCTTGAAGTCGACACTTGTGAAGTGTATTAAACCATATGATAATAAGAGATGTATTATTTAAATCCATATAGAAAAAAACTCGAGTTGGCTACATCCATTATGTTTTATGACAATTGGATAAACAGATAAACAGTTTTTTTGTCGACCCGTTTTGACCCCCGCTGGTCAAAGACCTTCTACGCCTTGCTTGCTTATGGCTAGTGGGTCCCGTTCCCCTAGAAGGTTGGTTATAAGTACAATGATTGGCAGCAGAGAAGGCCGGCCTTGTCTCAATTAACACTTCTGATACTGTTATAAATACTAAGGTATTTGGTATACTGTCACACTCGATCTGACAGTATACCATCACAAAATCTGTTCATAGTATGGATACTGATCGCAGATTCAACCAGGAAAAAAATATATAACAGTATCAGAGTAACAGTAGTGGTGACAGACCTGAGCCGAACCAAGACCAAAACAAAAAAAAAAAAGAGGACTTATTATATTCACTTCACATTAAAAAAACTGGCCTCCAAAGCTCCAACTGACTGAGGCGTAAAATACGCGCGCACATTACACTGCCGTAGTTAAAATAAATACTTCACTTCGGCACTGGGCACTTTCCCTGAAAAATAATACCCGTGGAGGAGGAAATAAATATTGTTTTATCTTTGGCAAAATTATATAAACGCTATATAAATTATATAAGCGATGTACGTTGCTGACAGTCGGTTGAAGCCTTACCGACAAATGTATAGAGATTTTTAGCTAGTTTGCAATGGTTTTACAAGGTATTTCTAGGAACATAAGTGATTTGTAATGCCAGTGTAAGTCCATCATAACTTTATATAAATTTGGGGGTCAAGCTCTTATCAACTTATTTGCAGAACATAATAGGAACCTAGGTTTTTTTTTCATCTTTTAAAATACCATGTTATTTTCCGTCACAGGTGGGATTGACAACTTTTATCGGCGCTAAAAACATCCCGAGGCCTCAGCTTAACTTTAAAGACACTATTGACAACTCGGAGACCTTGTGGGTGCCCAGGATATCTGACAAACCGAACAACATCAAACCCCTAGCCCTGAACATACTTTATAGTGATGAAGGTGAAGCAGTAGGGTAAGTTCTTACATAACTGTCTGATATTGTATTAATATACTGGGTGGTGACGACATAGTGACAATAAATTAAAACACGACCCCTGCTAGTCAATCACAACACATTAAAATTATAAAATTAGGTTTACATCAAAGTTCAAAATTTCAAATTTTCAAAAAAAATAAATGCGGAAATAGTCTAAACCTAACACAACACCCATTATAAACGTCTACCGACCTCATAGACTGACCTGTAAGTAAAAGCGTGGCAACATCGCTTCGGTGTCGGTGTTTTAAGCGGTATCTTTGTAGGCGTAAAGTTTAAATTGTCAAAATAAAAAAGCAATCCCGTGGCAATGCCTTTGAAGATAATTTAATAATATTTTATGTGCGAATTACTAATGTGATACCTAGTATGTGGTTACAATTATTGTCATGATGTCGTCACCACCCTGTATTGTAGAGCAAAAAAAGCTGACAACCCTAGCATTTTATTATAATACCTAGTTTACTCAGCTGTTCTATTAATTCTATTATGATATCTATTACACTGATTTATGATGTTGTTTTTATTCATTGACAACACAAAATAGGTATAATACAACATCATAAATCTATGTTGATGTTGTCGTCGGTGACAACAACAAAAATGCTTCAAGGTGGGAGTTCGCTCAACGCAGCAAGACAGCAGACGTCAGTCGGTCCATAGAAATTGAATGCCGTCTGCCGTCGCGGCACTTGTCATCGCCACAATTTGTATGAGACCGACTGACGTCTGCTGTTTGCCGTTGAGCGAACTCCTACCTTTAGTTTAATAGTCTTTGGGGGTTGTTGCATCGTCAGACGATAATACAAAAAAAAAAAAGTTCGATTGCAATATTATCATCATCTGCCTTACCTTTTCCCATTATCTGGGGTCGGCGCAGTATATCTAATTCTGCCATTCATCGACCTCATTCATATCACTCTTTATACAAGCCATTCATCTTTCCATGGGTCTTCCTCTCGCTTTGCATCCTTCTACAATCATATTCAGCACTCGTTTAGCCTCATACATTTCTTCTCTTTTCATCTCGTGCCCAAATCATTCCAACCTCTTGGATTGCAATAGAAGTGGTGGTATTTTTCAAGGACCCCCTGGAGTCGCAGTATAGGTAGTTCCAATACAGTCGTTAGTTCTCCAATATTACTAACGAAATAGTAGGAAAAATATTACATTTAACCAGGGTTGCAAAAAAACAGGAAATTTAAAATTAAAACTGTTTAAAACGTGTTTAAATCATTGATTTAAATCAGAATGAATAAATCACCGTGTTTAAAACATGTTTTAAATGATTAAAACATGTTTTAAACACGGTGTTTAAACAAGGTGATTTCTTCGTAACAACCCTGCTTTTAACACATGTGTGGGCTTCTTGAAGTATTCTAGGGTTGAGTTAATTAAAAATCTTTTCTAATTACGCATAATCCATTCAGATACGAGCACCCGTACAAAGTGGAGCTGGATCTGTACCACCCGCCTTCTCAGTTCATCGACCCTGACGTGGAACCCCCTCCGTTCCCACTGCCCCTGGAGGAGACGACGCTCACGTACATTGACACTGAAAAGCAGCTCGACGAGCTCGTGGAACACTTGCACGGAGTGAAGGAACTGGCCGTGGACGTGGAACATCATTCCTATAGGACTTACCAGGGTATGTTATATTCTTGCATCTTCACGGCGCGTCCCTTGAGTGATAGGCAGAGATAACCAGTGCGACAAGCACAGCCTTTGTATTTTTTTTTACCCAACTACGGCAGAGCTAAACTAAGCCACTATTGTGGACGGGGTATTTTCCTGGCGGGAATCGAACCCGTAACTACCCGACACACGTTAGCCGAGCGGCCTACGCTCGAACCACTGCGCAAAGCAGTCGACAATTTGAATTTGAATTCAGTGGACCATTCACTTCCTTGATTTTAACACACTTTATTTTATTTGTGTCTAACACTTTCTAATATTTATTCAAGACATAAGTATAAACAAAAGAAATGGGTGTTTGTGATGAAAACTGTTTTTGCTTACAGGCATAACATGCGTTATACAAATATCGACGAATGAAGGCGGGGACTTCATAATTGACGCGTTGGCGATCAGGGAGCACATTCACAAGCTGAATCTGGCATTCACTGACCCTAAGAAGATAAAAGTAAGTCTTTGGTGTTGATTATGTCAATACACAAACTAAACTTGACTAAGACGCCAGTCTTTTAAAGCCATCGATATAGGAATGAATACTCGTAATAATTGTTATGAATAACTATACTTCGTCCAACCATTTATTTAACTTTTGACATTAAATAAAGTCAAATAAAAATTAATCTTATTCCTTAACATTATGGTTCATCTATATTATTATGCAATTAACAATAGATTTGACTTATAAGCCTTATTATCACGCAATAAGATTTATTCTTTAACATTCTTAAATGTCAAAAGTTTAATAAATGGTTGGACGAAATATAGTTAGCGTGGTTGGCGCGGAGGCGACTTTCACGCTGCAGGTCGTAGGTTCGATTCCTACCCGTGACATGCATTTGTGTGCATGAACATGTCTGTATGTCCGGAGTCTGGGTGTATATGTATATTAAGTATGTATTTACAAATAAAAAAGTAGTATATGTAGTAATATCAGTTATCTGGTTTCCATAGTACAAGCTCTGCTTAGTTTGGGATCAGGTAGCCGTGTGTAAAAAATGTCCCAGGATATTATTATTATTATTAAATCATTTACCTTCACACTCCATTTTAAGAAAACTTGAATTTCAATATGTACCAGACTGTATACAATTCACGGGTAATATCCCTGTGACCTCAACCTCACATCTGAAGAGAATCAAACAGTATTATTTTAGCAGCAATATTAATTTGAGCGTTCTTGTTACTAGGTTTTCCATGGCTCGGAAAATGACGTTATGTGGTTGCAACGCGATTTCGGCGTGTACCTGGTCGGTTTATTTGACACGCACCAAGCGGCCAGGGCCCTGAACCTATCGGGGCTGTCGCTCAAGTACCTACTCATGAGATATTGTCAAGTAAATGCTGATAAGAAGTGAGTACTATTTTCTGTTCATCATCATCAGCCTATTGCTGTCTACTGGTCATAGGCCTCCCCAATGCACGCCAGTTCTGTCTTTAGCTCTGCATCCAGTTTTTGCAATACAATTAATGAACTGTAATTTTAAAGTTGATGTCTAGAATTTCTAGGTAAAAGCCACAGAGTAAAGACTAAAGAAAGAGGTGCCCTTATTAGATATTTGTAGGAAACAAAATGTGGTCATTGTTTTTTCATTTTCATTTTGCTATTTACCGGTAAATAGTTGAACTACTCGCTTCGTTTTATGTCGATGTTAGTACTAGGCCGACCACTCGGCCGACTTGCTTAGGGCCAGTCCCCTTAGTAACTGGTCCATGGTAAAAGCCTCCCTCCATCTTTGGCTAACAATCTAGACAATCTATTAAAAGTCGGAATTTTAGCCTGATTTTATAGCTTATTTCGACTCGCGCATTAACTGCGGCTCAAATTGTAAGCACTGACAGCGCGGTTCAGACGCGTACCAATAAAATGGAGGTAGCTACTACATATATTTCATTCACCGTTATTTTTGCTATTTTCGTCCACAAAAACTGTTAAAAATCACTTTCAGTACAAGTTGTTGCGAGTGGAACGAGATTTGTGATGAAAATAACGAAATTAACAAAAATAACAGTGAATGGAATGCACCATATATCAGCCTTACAGTAGCGGCACGCTATGATGGCCGGTTTGACATGTTGGAGGGGGAAAGGATGAACCTTATTATAACGGAATAAAATTCATGTTCGCATTCATTTTTTGACATTCTTATTTTTTTTAATGGCCTGTCTTATTCAGTTATAATAAGGTTCATTTTCTTCCCCCCCCCCGCACATGTCAAACCGGCCATCGTAGAATGCCGCTACTATAGTGGAAAGAACTGCGCTAAAGTGAAATACATCGTACTTAAGGGCTTGCTATATAAAATATACTACGTTTAACTTCATATCGTCAGGAATAAAATGTATTGTTTATTTTATTTTTACTACGAAATTTTGTAGAAAATGACCAAGTTTCAACCCAAGTTGTGTATTCATTATCATCATATCGTAAATCGTAGCTGTCATCAGCAGTATATTCCCCTTTAATGTCCAATCTTATCGCGTCGCGCGAGTGAGTTCTTGAATGTATATGTATTATGTTCTTGTATGTTGTGCGAATGTATTATGTTGTTGTGTGTTTGTTGCGCAGGTACCAGCTGGCGGACTGGCGCATCCGGCCGCTGCCCGCCGAGCTGGTGGAGTACGCGCGGCTCGACACGCACTACCTGCTGTACATCTGGCGGCGCATGCGCGCAGAGCTGCTCGACCACGCCTCCGGCCAGCTACACCTGCTGCTCTCCGTGTTCGAACAGAGCAGGCAGCTCTGTGGAGCGGTCAGTACAACAACCCCGAATATAATCATTAGACAGGCCTGTTGGCGTGGTTGGCGTGATGGCGCCTTTCACACTACAAGTCGTAGGTTCGATTCCTACCCGGGACATGTATTTGTGTGCATGAACATGTCTGTATGTCCCGAGTCTGGGTGTAATTATGTATATTAAAGATATATTTACAAACAAAAAAGTAGTATATGTAGTAATATCAGTTATCTGGTTTTCATAGTACAAGCTCCGCTTAGTTTGGGAAGCCGTGTGTAAAAAAAGAATGTCCCAGGATATTTACTATAGCTATGAATGGAGGATAAATGGACGAGTAGAGGAAGGAAAGGGAAACCTTTGTCCAGCAGTGGGAAGACGCCGGTTGAAAAAAAAACCTTTGGATAGCCATACCAGAGGGCCTACTCTGTTGCAAACGAAAACAAAATTTCGGACGAAATTAGCGTATTTCCTACTACGTTTCTCATTGATTCCGTCATTTCTTACGAACGAAAATTGTTTGACGTTTAGATTTGACGACGACGAAGACGTCAAACAATTTTCGTTCGTAAGAAATGTCGGAATCAATGAGAAACGTAGTAGGAAAAACGCGAATTTCGTCCGAAATTTCGTTTTCGTTTGAAACAGAGTAGGCCCTCAGTATCGTGATGCAGTTTCATAATGCAATACTCCTCAATGAGAATCAATATTAGGTCAACAAATCAACTCATAACCAACACTATAGTTAAAACTAAGCTTTCTTATCTATATAGTTTTGGAATCGTCGAAATCGGTCCATCCGTTGCGATTTTTTAACACATTTTATATAACGTGCGGCATGTGCGTGTGACGTCACACGGGGCCGTCGGATTGAAGGCGCGCTGTACCCGCGCCCGTCACAATAACCGCGCGCGAACTTCGCTAGTAATTTGGTCAACACATCGTCAAATTTCGTCGTAGACCAAAAATTTTTGCAGTGTATGTTATGGATTTCTTAGCGCTATAAATCTGCGTTTTCAACTATTTTCGTTACGGAAACCGATTGTAATGTATCACCTTGTTACAATCGTTGTGCAGACTTACAACAAGGAGGTGATCACGGACAGCAGCCACATGCCCGTGTACTTGCGCTCCAAGAAGTCGTTCAACTCGCAGCAGATGGCGGCGCTCAAGATGCTATACAAATGGCGAGACTCGCAGGCGAGAGCGCTCGATGAAAGTACCACGTACGTATTTAACGTACAGATATTAAATACGACGAAAAGCGACTGTAGCCTAGGGGCGAACTGGTTGGGCTAGCAATCAGAAGGTCCCAGGTTCGATACCCGGTGGGGCATGCACAGATTGATGAATTTTCAACTATGTGCATAATTTACAGTTCGTTTACGGTGAGGGAAAACATCGTGAGGAAACCTACCTATCCCTCGGGATTAGGTAATGGTCAGTTCCTGTAGGTATACACGGCGACAAGGTTCACCACCTGTCACGTTGGGTTCTGACTATCTGGTATAACGTGGGCTTTGAGGTGGCTTAATACCTCCACAATGTGGTGGTGTATGGCCACTTAAGCCTCTGACTACCCCCGAATAGGGATAAACGTCGTGACGCATATTTCATTTTATATTAATTACGGATTATTGATTTTCGTATTGGACTAAGGTGGCAAACAAGCCTACGGCCCGCCTGATGTTAAGCAGTTACTATAGACTATAGATGCTTGCAATATCAAAGGCCTGCTCGCATATTGCGACAGTGACTCGTTCCGGTGCGAAATACACGGCGGTTGCAGTCGTATATCAGAATCAGTCTCATACAAATGAATACTGCAAAGTAATGCCGTCTGCCGTTGCGGCACATGCCGTCGACGCCTGTCGCTGCCGTCTGCCGTCAGTTGCGTCCCGCGAAATTGCACCTTTAAAGGTGGAATTTCGATCTACGCGGCAAAATAGACGTCAGTCGGTCCATAGAAATTGAATGCCGTCTGCTGTCCCACCCTAAAGGTAGGAGTTCGATGGACGCAGCAGGCGTCAATCGGTCTCATACAAATTGTAGCGATGAGTCGACTGACGTCTGCCGTCTGCCGCTTGCATCGAACTCCTACCTTGAGAGACGACATTTGCGTGTCGAGATAAGCACAAATGGGTACTGATATGTTGTCAGGTATCTCCTCCCCAACCACATGCTGTTGTCTCTCGCCGAGACGCTGCCGCGCGAGGTGCAGGGCGTGAACGCGTGCTGCAGCCCCATGCCGCCCTTCGTCAAGCAGAACCTCATCACCATACACAGGATGCTCTTGTCGGTGAGAAACTCGTACCTTGTAATCTCTCAATGCCCTTGGTGATTGACTTTTGTTGCGATTTGTTTGCGATTGAGAAACAAATCACAATGAATTGTTGTGACTCCACAATTGCAATTAAATTCAATTGCGATTAATTAATTTCAATTATGGCGAAAGTTATGCTTTCATTAAGGTATATTTTACTTTAACACTGTTGCAGACAGAAAAACGAGCCGAGGCAATGTATCCCTTTCTAATAACCTCGTATGTCACCCCCATACACTCACTCTCATAGACCCGTATTAATAAATGCATCTCAAATTTGAGATCGATCTTAAGATGCAGTTTTGATATTTAATGTATGGAACATCTGTCAAAAACAGCATCTTAAGTTCGATCTCAATCTTAAGATCGATTTATTAATACGGGCCATAGGGAATCTCTCGCTCGGCTCGCTTGCTTTATTACAGATGATGTCAATAGAGATCAGTTTATGTTGGAAATGACGACGGACTACGATTTTAACGCAGGATGACTAACTCAATATTGTTTGTATCAGTGTCGCGAGTTGCCGAATGAGCCGCAACTGTATCAAATGCCGACAAGCATCCGTAGCATGGTAAACGCGACGATGCAAGCGCTGCCCGCCTACAACGTGCACGATCTCTCGCACTTTCCTGAATACAGGTAAACGCAATACATCATGGTCTTATTACTTTCGATGAAACAATCACAATTGTTGCCTCCGCTCTCAACCAATCACAATGGCGTTGCCTCCGCTCCCGCTATGCAACTTTTTTCAGAATTATTTTGATGAGTTATTCCTAGTGCGCGGAGACTTAAAGTTGATTGGTCCGTGGTTCGGCTGAACTCGGTGCCACATAGATCTCAATCATAGTCGTCCATTTTGATATTTATCTAGATTATTATAATGTGTCATTGTTTATAGCGAGGACTACACCATAAACTTGGACCAGGCTGCTCTTTTGCTAGACGAGTACAACAACTTCCAACCTGACATCGAAGTGTTCACTCCCGTCTCCAACAAAAAGATTTACGGCAGTGTTGTGAGTACCAAGCTAGATAGATAGATTTTAATGATATCTTACAAATATCTTTATAACCGTTATCTCTGTTCCAGGTTTCAGACTTGAACGTCGACGCTAAACTGTTCATTCCACCTTACGATAGATACAGGAAATATCGTTCGCTGGCCCAGGTACCCACCGTAACAGTAGCGTAGCATGCGAGTAGCTTTAGATCCAAACACATTGTAAACCAACTCTCCATTTTCACAGATGGAGGAAATAAAAGAATTCAAAGAGAAGGAAGCGAAAATAGCAGCCCTTGGCAAAGGCAATGAGTTGATCAAAACCGAAGTACTCATTAAACTACAACAAGTGAAAACGCACATCGAAAATGATGATAAGAAAAACGTACAAAATAACGGTTCTCACGACGACGATGATGATACAAATAAGAAGACGCAACGCAAACGGAAAATCTCAACTGAAAAGGTCGAAAAAGAATCCACAGATATCATACCTGGGAACAAGAAGAAAGAATTGACGAATGGTCTTCACAAGAAGAGTGACAATGTGACACCGTTCCCTTATAAAAACGTCGACTATACTAAGTTTTACAATGATACAAGCAAAGAACACAAACAGAAACAAACCAAAATGAAGTTTAAGAAATACAAAAAATAATGATATTTATGTATCTTCGTTAAGCGAAATATACTTTATAATTTTAACGACACTGTGCGTTACGTAACGATTATAATTATAACGGAATTATACGTTATATAATTATTATAATTATAACGAAATATAGATATTACATAGTAATTATGATTATTACATTTCATTTCAGTTTATGTTGTGGTTTTATTTCAAATTGCAAATTAAAGGCTGGATAGTTGAGTTATGGAATTTATTTATTTATAATATCAATTCTTTTTCTACAATAATGTAGAAAATATAGTTTGTACTAGTCTAACTGCGACGTTTGTCATAATATAATCGACGATACTTTACTCTGATATATCGTCTGAGATATCTTCCTTGATTTTGATTTTGTTCTTAACTAATCTGCGGTTTCCGTATCCGGAGTCATTTCGCTCCTTGACGACGGGTTTGACGTCTTTGCTTTTACTTCTGATGTGGAACTTTTTGGTTCTGACGGGCTCTTCTTCCCTGACGACTTTCTTGGCTCTGTGTACGACGCGCGGATGGATCTCGGTCACCACGGCGACCTTCTCGTCCTCGGCCTGCAGCTCCCGTTTCAAGGCGCTCTTGAACGTCTGCCCTCTCGTCGGCTCGTGTAGCGAGAATGTGATTCTATCGTGATGTATCTGTTGAGACAATCATGATTAAGTGGGGTCTTACTGGTTATTAATTGGTTAATATATCTGTTAACCCTAAGGTTCAGTATCTTTGAGTTAATATTCGCTAGAATCTACTTAAAATATTTTTATTGTAAATTCTGTTCCTTTGGTGGCCAAAGTCATACACATATTTTTTCACAATGCTATGAAGGAAATTAAGTCTTTACAGTAATTGAAAGTTGATATTTCCGCCAGTAGTTTCCATAAGTATAGTTTCTACTTTTTAGGATATTTTTATATGTCGGTAGAAGACAACCCTCCAAAATAAAGTTATGATCAACTTGCACTGGTATTACAAATCACTTTTGTTCCTAGAAATGCTTTTTAAAACCATTGTAAACTGGCAAAATTCTCTATAAAATTAGTTGTTTTTTTAATTTGAGTTATCTGTGCTGTTTACTTACTCTATATTCGATAGTGAGGTAGCATTCCTCCTCGTCCTCGCAGATGAGTGAGTTGACGTCGGCAGGCTTGGCTGCGTTCGCCGGCCGCCGTCCGACGCGCACGAAGCGCCATAACGAGCGGATCCGAGGACCGCAAGCCCGTACTATTTCGCTAACCTGAGCAAAGATTATTTAAAATTAAATAATATTAATATCCTGGGACATTCTTTTTACACACGGCTACCAGATCCCAAACTAAGCAAAGCTTGTACTATGGAAACCAGATAACTGATATTACTACATATACTACTTTTTTTATTTGTAAATACATACTTAATATACATATACACCCAGACTCGTGACATACAGACATGTCACATTCACACAAATGGCCGGTTTCACATTACACGGCACGGCAGCGGCGACGGCTGTCACTGAGATATTTGCGGGGTTTTCATTGGTCAGTGACCAGTTGTCATTGGTTACTGACCAATGAAAACCCCGAAAATATCTCAGTGACAGCCGTCGCCGCTGCCGTGCCGTGTAATGTGAAAACGGCCAATGCATGTCCCGGGTAGGAATCGAACCTACGACCTGCAGCGTGAAAGGCGCCATCACGCCAACCACGACAACGGGCCCGTCAAAGATGAACCGAAGTACGTAAAAAATACCAAAAACAATGGATCGTCTCTTGTTTTAATACGTATGGGAGTTGCATGCGATCGAATTTATACTAGACTACGCCGAAAACTCAAGACAAATAAGAGAGCAGAATTTTAAAGCGTCATACAATTAAGATAAGGACATCTCAAACAGCTAAGTGGGAGTTAAACATTTGAGTAGTGTTAGTTTAGCCAATAGTGATGAAAATATAGTTACCTTCATTTGTTCAGCGCCATCGCAAGCGTTTCCCGCGTGCGGCTCCACGCCGAAACTATTCAGGCAAGCGCGATCGTCCGGCACCAGAGAATCGATTTGGAATGCGCACTTCGGCAGCGTGTCAGTACGTTCCTGTTCAATTAAACAATATAATTATTATAACAACAAAATTCACCTAAGTAGGTATATAAATAATTAAATATCGCCAGACTTACACACCAACTGTATGGTCCAAATAAGCAACGCTTGTACTATGGCTACCATACAATGAACTGGGGGCGATCCCAGTGACACCCGACCAGGGCAAATTACGAAAAGGCCGTTTCCGAAATTTGCGACTGGCGGAAAACGAACCCGCAACCATCCAATGCAGTAACCCGAGCGGCCGACGCTCGAACCGATGCGCCATGCGGTCGTCGTAGTATTTGTGTTAATTAATATCTTACCCAGCCGACGTCGTCGCAATGCTTCGGCTCGTCGTAACAAATGTAATAATTGACCGCCTTCGATCCGTCTGTCCTCTTCTCAATAGACCACGTATACCAGTTCTCCCCGAACTTAAACATACTGTTGATATGATTCTGACGATATATCAGCGGAAAAATCATCTCGTTTGGGTGCATCTGTCGCGGCTTCTCGGTCGTGATCTTTTCTTCTTCGTACTCCTGTTTCTCTTCGACGTGTTTCCGCGTCTTGATGAACGGCATCAGAGTAGAATCCGATTTCTTCTTGTGGTCCCATGACTCTGTGTGTGCCATATCCTCGTCTTCTATTTTCGAGTCTTCTTGGTCTGAGTGCATAACAACTTTGACTTTGACGGCGAATATTGTTTGGAGCAGACACGCACAGCACACCAGGTAACCTAACCGACCCATTTTAGATTGAGTACCGGTTATTCTAGCTCCCGCCTCAGTTAAGCTCGGACACAGTTGTTTTATGCGACATAAAGGAAGTTGTTATTGCCGACGGATCGATAAAGCTGTGTTTGTAAATATAATGCAAGTTCCCGCCATTAAGTGTGTAAAAAACAAGTAATTTGGTTTGCGTTTTTTTTGTGAGTTTACTCCTATAGGTGTTGGCGATAGCGTACGCTGCAGTTATCGCGAGGTGGGATCGAAATGAGAGTCCGTTTAGATTATGTATTGCTTTTATTTGGGTACAAAGATGTAGAGTATAAAATAAAAATACTGCATTTGGTATCAACCTTTTTCATAAAACTTTGATTACGAAAATTAAGCATTTCGACAAATACATGTTTTACATCTATAAAATAAAATTAAAGCATAAGTTGTATTTCTAGACTAATTTTTAATCATAATTTCTTTATCTATAATAGAAATTGTATAATCGTATAGTACAAATAAAAAAGCGAGTGAGTTTGGACCATTGTTAGGAATTTAAGTTTTCCATAGTGCTGTATATATTACATCAGCCATAAGAATTCGTATTTACAAGATACATTATAATTTCGTTCTAACTTGATATTTCGTCGTAGCATTAGGGGTAAGAATAGCATCACTAAGGCAGAGAGGGTGTTTTATTGTACATTATTATTAGTGCCTAACATTACTCACTAAAGATACATTAGCCATGAGGGAATGAGACTCGTTACAGACTACTCTTCGCTCATCTATACCTACTTGCTATCAGCTAGACAATCATAACCAAGAAATAAGGCCAGACTGACGAAGGTAAACGCATACTTACTGTATAATGTAGCCCTACCTTATCAAATAATTAGACTTGTATTTGATTAGCCTAGTTAACATTGGTTCCGTCAGTGTATGAACACGTCACAGCGTAAAGGACACACAGGAACGAGCTCAGATACTCAAATAAATACAATCATATAAATAAATTCATTCATTAGGGCGATATCACACAGGCGGTTCGCGTGGGAGATTGCCCTAAGTCTATTTCGTCTTATTACAAAAATACAGCCTCGGTTTAGTTAGCCAACTATCTAACAGTGTTGGGCAAAATTTAATTGCAATTAATTAATTACTAATTGCATGTGGTGCACATCAATGTGGACATCACCTGCAATTTGCAATTAATTAATCACAATTAAAATTTGCCCAACTCTGCTATCTAATCAGGCTTGATCTGTGTTTACGTTTAACACTAGTTAAAACGATAACTCCGCGCAAAATAATTAAGATTGATACAAGTTACCACTACAGATTTTAGTGGATTTTTGCTGCCAACATTTACATACAATCACATGTTCCTAGTCCATTGCCATTGCAGAGATTTCGACAGAAATATCATAAACATTGTGCACTATTAACTAAAATTATAAAATCTTAAGTACTCGAATAAATAAATGAGTGTCAACTAAATTGTAAATTAGCCTATTATTAATTTCCAAGTATCTAATTAATCTAGAATCAAATGCTTTCGAAATACAGTCTTTTAGTCGCAAGTCTTTCATAATTATTTGTGCATTTCGTTATATTTTCACGGGGTGGGTGTTCTTTACGCTATGACTATCGTGAGTCAAACTTTTACTAAATAGCAACTAAATATCGCTCGCTTAAATCTAAGTGCTTAATTTATTAGGCTCATGACGTTAAGCCGTACGTTACCGTCCACGATGTGAACGTAAAAGCTAGTGATAGATATACAGACACTTGCGTTTCAATACATGTGGCGGTTTTTTTTTAATAGATACTATCGCTTGCGGGAATGTTGCAGTCACAACTATATACTACCGACTTCAAAAAAAGTAGGGAGTTTCTCAATTCGACCAGTGAGTTCATAAGTCAAAGCAAGTACGATGGAGGTAGAAATATCAATATTATTTAATCGTACAGGTTATACAAATACGCCATGTATCTGAAGACACTCGCAAGAAAGAGGTTACAAACTAAAATCACCAGCTTGTAGAATGTCATAGGACTGGTATTTAAATGGCGGCTCGCAGTCTCGTACACGACGCTACTCAAAAGGAATGGGTTAGTAACTAATCAAATGCGATACGAAGAGCTGGTCGCATGTGACTGCGCTGCGGTTAAAACACTTCCAAAACATCGCGTACTTGAGTGATTGTTTTTTTGTTTTTTAATGTATTGTATTTTTTTTTCTTGTAGCTTGGGGAGTTACTAAGCGGTTGCGTTCCTTTTGAGTCGCGCCGCGGGCGAATGGTCTATAGAGGAAAACTGTGATCTGAGACTTGGTGAGAGGAATCCAGCCCCGAACAGTTCCCACAGCATGTATGTAAACGCAACTCTGGTGGCGGGAGGCACCTCGCTGCCCCGCGCCGTGATATTGTCAGAACAACTGCCCAATCTAACTTCGACATAGCAAACTACGGAAAATAGACAAATCTCAACATCTATATATTTAAATACCCTAATAAAATGTCTATTTTATTATTCGATTCAGATGCAACTATAACTAACAACTTACTAATATAATATAATTATTATGTAGATACTAATATTATGGTTTTATTAATGAAGTGTTGTATGAAAATAAATAACTATAAGAGTTTGGTAACCTTTAGGATCCCACCCATACACCATATCGAACTCCATGAGAAGAATATAAAATCTTAGAACATCGTAAATTAAGTTACAGACCAATAACACCAGACGCCACCTACACGTCCGGCCAGTTTTAACAAAATGTCAGATGCGCTTAGTGGTAATGTTTAAGAAGAGCAGGTGTGCCTGCTGCGTAATCTGAAACCATTGTGGCATCCAGAACTCGAGCGATCGACCACACACAACCATTGCGTCTATGTGCTATTGGTCTGTGTTTAAAGCTGACAGTGTCTTATAAAAATAGAACGGTAAACAACACATCATCATGAGTGCATCATCGGGGGCACTCGGTGGAATCATTCAAACATGTTATAGTAATAGGAAGTGAAGGAAGATCGTTTGCTTATGTCTATTATACGTAGCTCACCCGTGAAAGTTATGCAGTACAAAATAAACTATACAGGGTGACTATTCAAATCGTTGGCAATATTTTAAACAACGGCTCTACATTTTCTCTAATTAACTCTTGTAACTTTATTTATTGCGTAATATTTCTAGCTTATTACCCACTGCAGGGCAAAGGGTCCCTTTTCCACTTGCTCCGGTCTATGGCTACCTGGGTCCAATTCAGTATAGTCAGGAATTGATTTTGACAGTATTCACCAATGTTTTTGAAAGAAATAGTATTACCGATTTCAAAAATTGCGAATGTTCAGCGACTTATGTATTTATGTGCGACTTACGTATGAGTTATAGTTGTATGACTGTACTAAGGTACAGTCATTAATATTGCCCAGGTAAGCGTGTGCAATATTTTCTATCAATGGATTAGTTATTTATGCTCCCCAAATAACCTGAATCAGCTGTAGTCATAGTTTAAAATATTGCTAAAGATTTCGATGTCACCCTGTATGATCTCTTCACCGACCCGTGAGCGAGCCTCAAATCCGCAGTCCTAAGAGTCCGAAGAGATTGCGGAAACGTAAAGACGTTGTTCCGTACGGGACGCGACCCATCTACAAATACCGGATCAATCGAAGCCGTGCACGAAGCCGATCTGGATGTGCGAAGCGATCTAACACGAATTTCTATTAAGTACAAAAAACCAAACGCGCCCGTACGCAACACTCGCTGACTGCAGACTATCATCACGAGAAGACGAATCGGGGCACAGCTGAGTCACCGACCGATCGGCGGCTGACACTATCCTTATTAGGGTTTTACCACACCAATCGACCGATGCCATCGATCGACGTCGATCAAAATAATGTCAGCTCACAAAATGTCGCTTAATTCGGTAGTTTAGGTTAGAATTAGGTGATATTGTTGCTTATTATGATGGCTACAAATGACAACTAAACTAAATTTGACACGACTAAAATATTGTTGTCTTCCTTATGCATTGCGACCGTGATAAATACGGTACTAAGTTTAGTAAGGTTTAGTGTGTGTACCAACAAAATAAGCACCATTATCTGTCAATGCGACTACACAAATAATCGCGACACACATAAGCATTTGTACGCATGTGTACACACTCTAGTGTCTACGATCATTCAAGCCAACGTGGCGCCGCCTTGATAGTAAAAAAGCTTGGATGCTCTCATTGGTGTGAATAGCTGATCGACAAATATCGATCGATGAAGACTCGAGCAGATCGTAAAAACTGTCGATAGACGTCGACTCATTTCATTTATCGATCGATCGTTTAGTGTGGCAATACCTTTACATCGATAGTTTAGAACCTAGTAGTCATTATACCAGCGTCGTCGGTGCGCGACGGCTCGCAGCCGCCGTCTATGTCTCACCTGCTGCCCCGATGCGAGTGTTAATAGCTCATGCCCGCGTGGATGTGTGGGCATGGAACGTGCCAGGATCACGTGGTCGCGTAGTTGAGGCTCTTCCGTTGTAGGAAGAGGTGTATTTCTGCGAAGGCTGGTCGCTCGAGCTCGTCGCGTCGCCAGCACTCGCACATGAGGTCGTAGAGGTCGCGCGGACAGCCCGGCGCGCGGTCCACGCACTCGAACATGCCGTCGTCCGATTGCAAGTGGGATAAGTTTTCTAACACCTGGAATTATTGTGAGGTTTAGAGCCGGTGTGAATTGGTCGTGATGACTTTTATTGTGTGGTTCATGGGAGAAAATCTTGGAAAATTGTATTCGAAATGCGTCGTAGATTAGTTATCAAGTAAGGTATATTATAAAAGTTTGTTGAAATTCGCTCTTCGCGTACTCTATATCTATATATCTCCCTTGAGATGCAATACTGTAGAAATCTGATAAATTCTGTACGCACATAACTCATACATACATAACTCATAACCGTAATATACTAATACACTATTTATTGTTTCTTTGAGTAACAGCGGTAGGCGTCGTCCTAATTGGTAAACCATCGCACGATCAAACGATGCGATTTCGTCGCGCGATTAAAATTTGTTCCTGTGCTATGACTTGCAAGCTCAATTAGGATAAAGAAATGTATGTGTTTAATCTCGTCGTGCACCGAAATCGCATCGTTTGATCGTGCGATCGTCTGCCAATTAGGACCACTCCGTATGCGCAAACAAATATTTTTTTTGGTTAAATTAGCGGGCGGGCCAATCAACCCTCGGACCGTTGGAGCAGTAAACGATTGTTACCTGTATGTTAAACGATCGTTTATTTCATTATCAGTTCGTTAGTCTGTTAGTAAACAAACCCTGTTGACCTATCATGACATACCTCGTTGTCCGTAAGGTGCTCGTAGGGCCTGCGTCTGCAGAGCGTGAATATCTCGTACAACGTGACCGCGAACGCCCACACATCGCTCTTGGTGGTGTACTTGCCGCGCAGCACCGACTCCCACGCCGCCCACCGCAGCGGCAGCGGGATACGACCGTCCACCTATAATAGATTTTATTTTATAGCCAAGGATGGCACACTGGCAGACGGTCCACCTGATGGTAAGTGGAAGCCGCCGCCCAGGACATCTGCAACTTAAGGGGAGCAGACGCGGCGACGACCTTTTAGGGACCTGTAAACATGCCCTTTGGAGAACCCCATGTTGTAGTGCAAAGGACCACACACGCACACATTCATGAGACATTAATCGTCTTCTTTTTATAGTATGGTACTGGTAAATCTTAAGTCAGTTGTTCAAGCCAGTTCTCTGACTGACTATGTCAGCGAGAAAATTTATGCTAAGCATTGCGCACCAACCGATCGGTCAGAATCAACCCACCACTCAGAGGGTCGATCACTATAGGAAAAAGCAACAGTGGTAGTTCAATGGCTAAGCGACTTAGGGCTCCGTGAAGTTCTCCAACCCTCACTGGGCTAGCGTGATCGACTACTGCCGGAATCACCCTCGCATACTTAAGAAATACTAATAATTTGGATTTGATGAGTTCCTATATACACGGCGACAAGGTTCACCAACTGTCACGTTGGGTTCTGACTATCTGGTGAAACGTGGGCTTTGAGTTGGCTTAATACCTCCACAATGTGGTGGTGTATGGCCACTCAAGCCTATGACTACCCCCGAATGGGGAAAAATGTTGTGGCGTATATGTATTATGTAATGATTTGGCAAGGTTTTTTATGACCGGCCGCCAACCATACGTCACCCTTCTCGGGAGTGAGTAGCCCAGCTAACTCAGGCTTTGGATGCCATACGTATCGCCATCCTAGAGTGTTGTCCTGCTTCCGAACACTCAGTGCATACAAGCCCTCCTCCGGTGTAGCACAAGAGTACTGCCTCGCGTGGACTACCGGCATGCACGGTATTTGTGCTGGATTTTGTCGCCTTGTACGTCGCGGCAGTAGTTTAGCTTGCGGTGGGGAATACTTATATTCTTACTCCGTCCCCACACGGACAGCAGACAGGGAATATATCCGGTATAATGGCAATAGAATAAATTATACTAATACGAAATGTGTCTTATAACTTTCATTGATAAAAAGTAGGTATTTCAAATTGTGATAAGGGTAAAAAGTACCTTGTAATAGTCGCATGCGTACGCCTCGTTGTCGGTGCCGAAGTCGCTGATCTTCACTTGGTAGCCCTTCCCGATTAGACAGTTCCTGTTAAAACCAC
This sequence comes from Drymonia ruficornis, assembly GCA_947859195.1. NCBI lineage: Eukaryota > Metazoa > Arthropoda > Insecta > Lepidoptera > Notodontidae > Drymonia > Drymonia ruficornis. The sequence goes on from OX401907.1 coordinate 4,495,819, forward strand.
ACATTGTTAAGGTAACTTTATTGACACGACGAAGTTTACAGATATTTATTTCATGTAAGTTTTCTGTGAATTTGGGGGGATCGCCCCTAGTCCATTGTATGGTAACCATACTACAAGCGTTGGTTACTCTGGGATCATACAGTTGGTGGAATACTTCGGTGATGGTTTTTTTAATGAGAGTCCATTGGTCAAATCCTGGGCAAAGGTCTCAACTTAACTACCCCCACACATCTCTGTCTCTCTGTGTCATTTATGTTATTATTAAAAAATACAGTTTATAATAATATTAATGTAAGTATGTTAAAATCGATGTGTATATTAAAACAGTTTAAAAACCGCTCAAAATCGTGCTTTGTGGAGAAGTCAAGTAGAGGCCTTTGCTCAGGAGAGGGGCATAAAAATGGGCTAATTAAAAAAAAATCGCTACACTCGTTACCTTGCTGCCAGGTCCCTGTGAACGAAGTTCAACGACTCCAAGTACTGCATACCAGCCGCGATCTGCGTGGCTATGTGCAACAGCGTGGGCGTGGGCGGTGGGGGGGCGGTCCTTAGGAACGCGCACAGGTCGCCCAGCTCCAGGTACTCGAGCACCACGGCGAGGGGGGGCGAGCGACACGCGCCCAGCACTCGCGCGAGGTGGGGGGATGATAGCGCCGCTAAGATGCGGACGTCGCGTTCAAACTCCTCCCTGAATGGGGTAAAGGGCGTTTGAAAGGATGCGACCGGCGCGGATAGAGGAGGCAGGAGAGTAATTGCCCCTCTCTCTCTTGAATCACTACCACTCGTAACATTACTTCGACAAAAAATTATGATATTTAAGGTTTCGTAACTCAAAAGCAAAAAAACTATATCACTTAATTTCTCAACGATTTTTCTGGGAGATAGATCGCACGTTAACGTGGGCGTTGTAGCGACACTGATAGAAGTGCAGTGACTAATTTCGACAGGACAGTCAAATCAAGTGACTTTTTAAAACTATTTGGTGCGTCCAAATGCTTCGCTCGAGCACTCATGGCATTATGTATATTATATGCCTTCAGACGTCAAAACTGAGGGCTCGGGGGCGACATGCGCCTGATGTAGACGCACCCATTAATTACTTATTACTAACATTTTGAGCTCAAACTTGAACGAATCTAAATCCACCGTCTTTCCCAGTACCAACCAACTTTTGACGATTACATTCGCATATAATAAGCGTAACAAAGTGGCATCTTTTAGGCTTATTCGTCTGAGCTTATTCGGCTGAGCTTATTCGTCGGATCAAAGCGTACGCACACAAATTGAAACAGGTATACATAACAGGCACACAAATAAAACATCTACTGAATAACGTTCATACATGATATACCTCTCCTTAACCGTAGCGTCGTGGCACAAGAACTTGACCGCGACTAGCCTCTTCTCCGATGTGACGGCGCCGTTGTATTCGGGCACGCCGTCCGCCTCCGCTACGTACACCTAAGGAGGTTTTTATTTACATTGACGACCTTTTTCATGAAAATATTGAACAATAAAAAAGTTTCAACAACTATCAAAACTTTTTTTTAAACGTAGAACCTTTTTTAATAAAAAAAGAATTACCTATGGGTGTGTCTAGAAGAGTTAAGTGACACGCACGAACAGTTTTTACGTCAGAACGCATAGTCATAATGTCATAACGGTTGGCTCGGGCGCGGCACTCGCCTCATATAGACACACCCAGTCAATAGAAAATAATTAATACTTTAACAATATTACTTACAGTGCCAAATGCACCTTCGGCTAACTTAGAGATCATTCTCAGTCTGTGCCTCGGAAACTCGATCACGTTCGTGGTCTCGAGGCGTCTCTTCAGATCTATGAACACTTCTTGCTGGCTCGGCGACTGCAACAAATATTGCTTTTTATATTATGTACTAGTAATTCAAATATATTTAAGTAGAACATTATTTAGAGCGACGGATTTCCATCGGAAAAATGTTGTATATTAAAAAGCACGACGTTAATAATTCCAAGCTAAATCCCGAGCCACAATTTAATATATGAAAATGTACATTTTTCTTTAGCTCGATAATACTCAAACTATAAAATGCTCGCAAGTGATACATCAATGCAATTCATTTTTCTGATTTTCTAGCAGACTAAATTACCGTCAAACGGTCAAGAATGGCGTAAAATATGTGACTATTTTACATAAATTTTGCTGAATTGCTAAGGATTCTGCTAGAAAATCAGAAAAATGAATTGCATTAGCAATAATAATAATAATATCCTGGGACATTTTTTACAGACTGCTACCTGATCCCAAACTAAGCAGAGCTTGTACTATGGAAACCAGATAACTGATATTAATACATATACTACTTTTTTGTTTGTAAATACATACTTAATATACATATACACCTAGACTCGGGACATACAGACATCTTCATGCACACAAATGCATGTCCCGGATAGGAATAGAACCTACGACCTGCAGCGTGAAAGGCGCCACTACGCCAACCTCGCTAACGGGCTCGTCAATGTTGCTATTTGGCGCTATTGGACCCCTAGACTTAAATAGTGTGTGGTGTATACATACCCTGGTGCTGTGTTTGGACCGCACCGAGCCGGCGGCGGACCGCCTCGCGTCGAGCTCCATGGCGTCGATGTGGTCCGACACGAGCTCTGTGGCGCGGTCCGACAGCGAGTCCGCGAGCCGCCGCTTCGTGAGCAGCGGCGCCGAGCTCAGCTCCGGCACCGCGTAGTCGTAGTTCGAGCTGTCTGTTACACAATACAGAACAACTTTAAGCTCCTTACTCACATTCGGTATTACTCGATCAAGTAAACACGTTGGGTAAAAATCACGACAAGGGGCTTTCGTCCACACATTCAGTATTTATCTATCAAGCGACGCGCAACGTTCAGTATTCACCGAACGATTCCAGTACCAATCGACGGCTCGCTTAGAGTAGGCTCAAAGGAAATTACATTTATTTTATTCCTCCGAGCCGGCCTATTTTTTTCTTGTTTTAGAGTAAAACTATCGATTAATACCAATAGTGAGTATTGAGCTTAGTTTCCTTCGCACCTAAACGAAACGAGCTTTCGGTTGATACTGAAGCCGTTTGGTGATACTAACAGATAAATGCTAAATGTGTGGATGAAAACCCATGCCCTGATATTGGCGTTTGCTCGATTGAGCAAAATCATATGTGAGTACGGAGCTTTACACATCGAGCGGAGCGCATTTGTAATGTGGTAAGGGAAATTGAGGTGTATTTAGATCATTTATGTGTGAAATTGAGATGTAGTTAGACCATTTATGTGTGAAATTGAGGTGTATTTAGACCATTTATGTGTGAAATTGAGGTGTATTTAGACCATTTATGTGTGAAATTGAGGTGTATTTAGACCATTTATGTGTGAAATTGAGGTGTATTCGTCTCCGGCGCAAGTAATTAGTAGCGCGCGTCCTTACATGCTGGTCGCGAAATACTAGTTTGATAAAGTTTTCCGCATCTAAGGTACTTTTCATCCTGGAAGATTATAAGCAGACGACACCGCGGATAAATGCTAGTCTATATAAATCCTTACCTGATAACGCAGGATTGGAATCCTTAGCGAAGTCTTTCATCTCTAGCAATACAGTGCTATAACTAAAATAGGGCGCACACTTGAGCGCTTGATACGGCTCCTGGTACTCATCCGACTTGACATCTAAACCGCAATCTATGATCATCTTGTTCTCCGGCAGCATAGAGGTGCCGCATCCGCTGTAGTTGTCTATGGTCCTCTTCTGCGACACCGTGGACTTGGCCAGCGGGGACGCGAAGCACTTCCTGTGTCTGTGTCTATGGATGATGAGGAAGATGGCGACGGCGAGGAGTATGACTAGCGCGGTGAGAACGCCGACGACTATCGCGACGTATAAAGGGTCTTCTGGGTGTGCGGTGGTGATCGGCACCTCTTTGGTCAGTGTTGTTATTTTGCTTTTGTCCTTCCCGGCAGCGGGCTTCAGGCTTTCGGGTGTGTAGTTGCCTTGTGCGACATCTGTGGGCAATGGAGAATTAAGTAGCTGTTCGTTCTCCGCACGCAGTTTAACATGGATTGATTGGATGTATTTAGGAGAAGCCACCATTAATATTCAAGAAACAGATTGTGTAAAATTTACATAGTTTTTGAGATAATATAACAACAAAAAAAAAAATTGAAAATTAGAGTTCTAATTTTAATACCATTTAATTCTATTCTCGATACTTGTCCAAACCCCCAAATATTATTTCACACTTATAAAACATCCTGTACAATCGATAGTTTAAAGTTTTAAATCCTCCACGATCGATCAACTACCATGGATTATTGATCATACGGCTCATAGACAGATTTATTTTTAAAGTCAAAAGCGTTTATTTTGTTAACGCCTAAGGGCACTTACAAATTGTCATAATACATTTTATACTTAATTCTACCGCCGGATCGGAAACCCGACCTCAACTGAGAAGATCCGGCAAGGAACTCAGCAGCCTTGTCTTTCTTACAATAATTGTATTCTTTTTAACGCCACTTACTTAATTGAATACAATATATTTGTTATCTATTCTGACCATGATATTTAGTAGGTTTGATTGCCATCATTTTAGTAGGTGTCATCGCCAGTGCCGGATATAGGACACCACAGTTAAGATTTATTATAGGTATACCACAATCGCTGTGCCGCGCCCTAGGTATGCGCGGGGAGGTGGGAGGGTGGGACGGCGAGAGCGATGATCCCCCCCGTCTCGCCGCTCGCGTACCTAAGGTACAGCCCACAGAGTAAAGACTAAAGAAAGAGGTGCCCTTATTAGATACATGTATGAAAAAAACGTGGTCATTGTTTTTTCATTTTCATTGTTCTATCTTCTGGTAAATAGTTGAACTACTCGCTTCGTTTTATGTCGATGTTAGTACTAGGCCGACCACTCGGCCGAGTTACTTAGGGCCAGTCCCCTTAGTAATTGGTCCATGGTACAGCCCTTGCGGTATACCTATAGCCAATTTATGGGTCAGGTGACCTGTAATAAATGAATAAAAATTCACCTGAGTCGAACACGACCTCGCTGATGAGGATCCACCGGGCGGAGAAGCGCAGTTCTATGCGGACCCACTTGCCGATGCGGTGGTGCAGCTTGATGCTCACGTTGCGCGAGTTCTCGAAGATGCTGTCCCCCACGCTCGTGTACCGGATCGGCTCGTCTTGAAAGTGACGCCCGCCGATCGAGAACGATACTATCGCTTCCGAGAATACCTGGTCCAAGACATATCATCACTTTACTTTCTCAATCAATAGACTGCCAAATAACACTTCCTTTTTGGCGTAGTCGGGTAAAAGGAAGACTTTGAAAAAACTTTCAATATTGTATTCATTGCTAGCAGTGCCTGCGAAAAGTTCTCGAGTGGCGGCCGCGCACCGGAAAGCGTAGCGTGGGTAGGTTAGGCCTCCCACAAGGTGGACTGACGACCTGGTGAAGGTCGCGGGAATCCGCTGGATGCGGGCAGCGTAAGACCTGTCATTGTGGCGAACCTTGGGGGAGGCCTATGTCCAGCAGTGGACGTCTTTCGGCTGAGATGATGATGATGATGATGAATGCCCGCGACTTCGTATGCATAAAAATGTATTGCTTATGTTTGCTAAAATAAAAGTAGCCTAAGATACTAGTTATAAAATGTTATAACATCAGCGATCTGCTAGTGAGTCCCGTCAAAATCGGTCTAGCCGTTTCGGAGATTAGCCGGAACAAAAAGACAGACAAAATATAATTTCTAAATTTTGTACTTTCATAAGTATGCATTGAGTAAAAACGCTGTTATTTTGACATTACAAACAGACACTTAAATTTTATTTATATGTATAGATATCACCAGGCTAACAGACCAACGTTTGAGCCCGAACTAAGAAACGCTTGTAAAGCCGACGCCCGAGCCCGCAAGACCATGCTCACATTTCCAATATAAGCTGAGCCCTCTGAATTACGGGTGTCAACAATAAAGAGAGCACAGCTTATTAGCTTGGTACGTAACGTACCATGATTCTAGCGAGCATTAAGTAGAACGAGTCGAGCAGTAAGTGCCCCAGTTGGCCTACCTAAACAAAACAAATTGATTGAATTTTGAACTGACCTGCACATCCCTCATGAACTTATTATTGCAGTACAGATGCACCGCGCTGAACTCCCGCACTTTGTCGAACTCGAACGTGATGACCGGCGGGGTAGGCCCCGAGTCGTTCCGCCACCCGACCCAGGCGGAGGTCTTGGCCGCCTCGCGGATCTCGTCCCCGCCGAAGCGGCCATCGACGAGCTGTCCGAGGCCACCCCGCAACTCCTCGCCCCATTGACCGTCGTACGTCATATCCGTCAGCTCTATGCCATTGCTGCGCTTGTCGCCTTTCGGCATCGAGTATGACACGATGCCAACTGTGGATGAATAATAAATAAATAATACATTAATATCGCCAAACAACATCAAATTTATGGTCCCAAACTAAGCAATGCTCGATGGGTATCGTACAATAGCGATTCCATGGTTAATTTCGGAAAGTCCGATTTCGAAATTTGCCTCTAGCGGAAATCGAACCCGCAAGCACCAAATGCAGTAAGCCATGAGTGCTCGGGCGAGGCACCCGAAGTATGTGGACGCACCAATTCAGTTTCTTGCCGGCTCTTTTCAATGAAAGCGACATTTCTAACCGGTGTGCGGTGGATAATTTTATGGACACTTCGTACACGGGAAGCAAGATTATAAGATTGTCGCCAGAAAACCTGTTTCTTATAAGTAATGTGTCATTTAAAATGCCGTCATATGATGTTGATAATAGAAATTATAATCAATTTAATAAAAATCCAATTACTTATTATTTATGTAGACAAAAAAGCACTTAGGGCGATTTTGCGATTTTGCGACTGCATCGCGTTTTGGCGACTCTCTGCGGTCGGACGCAGCGACTGCTCCGATGCTAAAAGCGACTAAATTGCCGATCGCCGATGCAAAAAGTAGCAAGTCTGCGGTGGCCCTAAGTGCTTTTTTGTCTACATAACTAATAAATAATATAAATTTTATTGAATTGATTATAATTACTATTATCAACATCATATGACGGCATTTTAAATGACACATTACTTATAAGAAACAGGTTTTCTGGGGACTCTTGCTTCCCGTGTACGAAGTCTGACTGACGCTTGCATATGTGACTAGGGTAGCTAGCAGGATGTACAGTCGACATGAAAAATAAATAACCAACAGATATACACCAAACCCATGTATAAAGACATGTATTTCGCACCGAAGTAACATTAGTAAAAATATATATCGAAGTATAATGTCGGTTAGGTTTGAATGTATTTTATATATAAACCAGCTCGCTAATAAACATTCACGCACAGACCTCGCATCATTCACTTTTGTCGTTAACAGTACTTCGCAGATTTTGTCGGCGAATTTCACAAAAACCTGCGCCACTTGAAAATGCAGTGTTCGTGTACTGTCGCGACAAAAATACCGTCTAGGGAATAACAACCGCGTCTATTTATATGATGTAAGGTGTGAGTCAAATACAATGCGTTTTATTTATATTCAGCAGGCATGGAACACCTGGATTGTACCCTGTCCACGGGGCCCGTGTTTTGATTCATAGGTTGTTTATATAACCTTCATCTTGGTGTTACATATACGTTACCAATTTCATTGTTAAACGGAATTGTGTAATGATCTATTGTGTAGTTTGTGACGTTTGTCGCTTAGACCACGTGTCACACAATGTTGCTTGTTGAGGTGACGAAAGAAAGGATAAGCGACTGCTTATGTTTAAAAAAAAGTTGGCAATTGGGAATATGCGTCATTGTTATTATACATATAAAGTATGTCTTACGATTACTCTTTTTTAATAATTTATTGAAAAAAATACAGACGTTAAAAGTTTCGATAATACTACTACCTATTACAGACATTAGTTATTATTTTTGGCAAACCTTAACGGCAATTATCTTGGTAACCAAAATTGGTTAAAAAGTAAATAGTTTTTATTAAAAACTTGGTGCTAATGAGTTGATTTCAATACCAGGCATCATCCCCATTATCACTGTTAGTCGCAGCTGCCACTTATAATAGGCCAGATAGGGATAGATCAGAAACATCTTGGTTCCGGCCGCTCTAACCAAACTGCTATTGGCGCTTAATAATTTGTTAGCGGTTTCCAGTAGGTAAGTATCCTTGGGCTGAATCTGGTATACTCAATCTAATTACGTATATAACGGTATTAGCACCTCGGTTATTTCGAAACTAAGATCAAGTCGCTCGTTATCGCGTGTATCCGACTCGAAGAACTTGTTATCTCCGCTCCTAATAAGATCTCTGAACACTTTAACGCTCCGATGATATTTCCAATCAAATGATTTATAAGATTGAATCAGAAAAGTTTAATAAGTGGATGTTGTTAAGATAAATTGTGTCTGTAAAATTTATTATATTTCCAGTTATCTTTAATTAGTAAGTTTAAACAAGTTCTATTGTAGGTAATAATAACTACTTAATACTGCTACTTTTAAGTACCTATTCTATGCTACTAAAGCCGGTTATAATAAATTGAAATGTGTTTTTTTACGAGAATGACATTTTGACATTTATTATTTTTAACATTTAGGAATTAAACCCCTGGTCTGGGCGCTTAGTCTAAGACCATAGATTCGTGTTTATCCGACGATCATTATTGATTAATTTAACTACACAAATAGGTGCGTCTACATCAGGCTATGCCGCGCCCGAGCACTCAGTTTTGATGTCGGAACGCATAGACATAATGTCACAACATGAGTGCTCGGGCAAGCCGCTCGCCACTTTTAGACCACCCCAATGGGGCACGACAAAACCAATCATACTTTTTAGTTTTTATTACAAAGTGAACTAGAATGAGAATTAAAACATACAGTAGAATTCCGTAATAAAAACATTGGAATTTAATGTAGACATAATACAGCATGTAATGATGCCGAGTGTGTCGTGCAGTCGATACAACAAAGGAAAGCGATTTAAAAATTCAGCGCCACGAATTAAGTCTAGTAATTTACCACTTTTTACGTAATGACTCTGCATGCCGCGAGGCTCATGTTTGATAGCAGTATTCCTTGAATTCACTATTAGGTTAGCGTCGAAGCAGCCGAGTATGGGGGGGCGAGAACCCAAGGGTATTTTGCCGGGAAATGCCGGCACCACTTCACATTGCAAACATAATTATCGAATACCTAGAAAATAAATAGTGATCTAAAACTTTTTGTGCTGAGTGTAATGGTCACGAAAAATATATTAATAAAATTTAACGAAGAAAAGAAGCGACACATCTCCGGTTCATCAAGGTTCATCAACCACGTTGTCAATATATTTTTTTAAATTACTTTTTTCTAATCCTAGAACATGCTATGGATTGACGTGGAATTTCATTCAAACATCTCTGCGATAAGCTAATTGGTGCGTGCAGATGCCTCGCGTTCCGACGACAAAACTGACTACTCGGGCGCGGCATGTGCCTGATGTAGACGCAGTCAATAATTTACAATATTTTGATTTTCGAAAGCAACCGTCGAGACGGCTTGATTATTTTACTACCCGTGGGAACGTGGTCCATGTACTCCTAGCCCTAATGAACAGGGAGGTGACGAGATAATTAAACCCTGGTCAGCGGCCTCCGCAGTAATTAATTATAATAATGCTAATTACTTGCGCGCGAACTAATCCATTAAGAAGTTGACGATTCGAATAGATTATTAATGTCTCCTTGTGTAGTGTGTCACTGCACTTATTTTGCAAGAAAAAAAAACTAAATTTGAAATGAATCGATGACGTCAACAACTCTCCGTTCCAATAGCAGTGGATTCTAAATTGTCATATGACGTTGAACTGTCATATGACGTTGTCAGCTTACCGCTCCAATAGCATCCGTAGAGCTCGACCCTCATGCAGACGGTGCGGCGGTGGGAGCTGTAGGGTATGAACCGAATCTTGGACGCCCAGATCGGCGGCTCTAGGTGGTTCTTCTTCTCCAAGTACGTGTTTAAGTTGCCGGTCAGGATCTAAAAATTAAAAATAAATAAATTACAAGTGCTTATTTATACGAAGAACTAATGGCTGATGTGGCGGATTCTTGATCGGCGACCGCGTACGTAGGACTTAGCGTGGGTAGGCCCCACAAGGTGGACCAACGACCTAGTGATGGTAGCTTGAAATCGCTGAATGCGTGGAAAACCTTGTGATGTGACCGGTCGTTGTGGAAAACCTTGGGGAAAACCTATGTCCAACATTTGACGTTATTTTTTGCGGTCATGATGATCATGATGAATAGAACTTTTACTTTAACTACCTATTTTATTTACTCCCTACAGTAGACTTAACAATTTTGAGAAGCCATCATGAAATGAAAACGAAAACTATAGTATCATGCCATATAATATAGATAGTGTAGCAGTATCCTCAGTACATTCAGTTCTTAAAAAAATAATGTTGCATTTCTGGAGCAAAAAGTATCTAGCGAAATAATTAAGCAAAACATCATTAAAACATGGACTCGGTGGCGAAACGAACATAAAAATCGTATCACTATATCAAATGTCATTTCAGAGACTTCACTACCCAACGTCAAAGGAATTTAATTGGTATTCCAATCTGAAAAGAAAACTCAAAGGAGCAATATGAATCAAATGGAAAATAAAGAAACCATCATAGATGAAAATGTCAACCGCATAGGATGCGCACGGAATATCAGTATCAAAGAGAAGTTATTAACTGAACCGTTGGACGCAAACTTGTAACCTGCTACTGCTACGACCGCTGCAAATAGTTAGATAAATAATATCATTGACGATGTGGTGTTGCATTTTAAGCCGTATTAAAATACTAATACCTAGTGATGGGATGTTCTCGAGAACATTCTCACCCTCGGAAACTTACGGAAACTTACTTGTGAGAATTTTCGGGAATTTATCTTCTGAAGCATGTTAAACTTGGCATAAACCTCATTAAACATGCAAGTATGGTGGTTTTAATTGTTTTTAAGATTGAAAGTTAGGATATCGTAACCCAAAATAAAAAAATCTCACGAGTAAGTTTCCGAGGGTGAGAATTTTCTCGAGAACATCCCATCACTACTAATACCATACCATAAAAAATAATAAATATTTTCTCAAAAAATATTTCTTTTAAATTCTCATTGGTGAGGCAGGTTTTTTGCTTAGACTTTAATCGAGAACAAGTAATCACTTGTCTATTGATACGGGGACTAAAGGACAGATATATTAATAACTACACTGTTGAAATTGGTTGAATCACGGACACGCAGACCCCATGGTCAAACTGTAAGCATAGCATATGCATCTCTAATGTTCCACAGTTGAGCCTATAATTAATTCGATTATCGGATGGTCAGTCAATGCCAATTCGAGTCTGAGCTCGGTCTCGATAATGGACTGGTATGGACTCTAACTCTAAATGATATACGTAATTAATTCCGTTGGCATTATTAGCGTAGATAGTACCCGATAATATAAATCCAATCAAACTATGTTGTATTGAAAGCAATAGTTCCTGAGTGCATTTCAAGTTGGTTTAAGATTTTCAAGATCAACCTTACATCGGGAGAATTAGATCCAAAAGCGAGGGTGCTTTTATGATCGACTTTTGTTATGTGCCGTTTTTATACTGGGTGAAATTGAAATCATGGGCATCCTTTTAAAGGGTGATTCTACACATGATTCAGAATACTTAGGGAATATTAATCAACAAATCAATTGATAAAAAATTATTGCCTAGGTAAGGAATAACAGTTAACGGGTTTGGTTATTTGCTTACCCGAGCAATATTTTATCATCAATAGATTTTTTATTTATTTACCCACAATATTCTGGATCATGTGTAAAGTCATAGTTTAAAAGGATTCCCATGATATCAATTTCACCCTGTATAGGTGGGTTTTTCAGACGGGGCAGTAAGAAAAGGTAACCTCACCGTTGTAATTACAGGAACACGATGTTAGACCACTTTCCTTAACTTTTGGGACATTCTGGCTAGCATTCAGATAAAAAAAACTACAGTCAGCAAGAAAATTGGCATTCTACACCAGAAACCTCAACAAATGTCTCCAACTTCTAGTACGCTAACCTCAGTTGGTCCAATTGTGTTTTTATCCTTATTATTACATATTAAATTATATTACTTTATGTGCATAAGCACATACTTATGCAGTACATAGCATAATAAAATAGGTAACTACATTTATAATTCACTAAACTAGTCATGAACGTTCACAGTACAATTAATATACCTAAATCACATCCATAATTGCCGAGATACGATAGGCCAAGGCCTCAAGGGTCAATATTCTCAAGTGAACTATACGATAGAAATGTAAATTATTCACATTCCGACAGTGTAATCACGCCCCGACAAATTATTCTCAGAGTTCCAGTGTTCAATGGCTTGGATTGATTGCTGACTAATCTAATGAATTGTAGAACAAATTGACTCAGCAAGTGTGGATGACACGGCCAAAGCAATTGAATGCAGTTCTTTTTACGGTCGAGATTGAAAGAAAAATAAACCGTAACAATAGTTTAGAATTAATAAAAAAATATTAATTGATTGTGGTCAAAAGGCGATAATACTAATTTAACCAGATGAGGTCAGGATTACTGAACGTGGATTAAAAAAAAAAACCTCGGGCGCGTCTTTGTCGTGTAATTTCCAAAGCCAAAGGAATTATCTTCCAGTTATCATCTAAGTAGTAATTACTTGCGAATATCTATAAAGGAGCACTTAGGCCCGGGTCATATCGGTGCGATTGCGATGCAATGGCGATTTCTAAACTAATCACTTTGTTTACAGGGACATGATCGCTGTCACGTTGCCGGTCACAAAAAGGTCACTCACCTCCTGTCCTTCCGCGGTCCTGTACCGCACCCACTTGCCCAGCTTCGGCCGCCAGTACTCCAGCACGTACGCTTCAGCGTACTCCTGGCCTTGCCCGTTGCCGAACCGGCCCTGGGTGCCCGTCCCGGTGATCACGTGCACCGAATGAAGGTCCACCTCCAACCACTCGGTGGATTCCGTGGTGATTTGGGACCTTGGACACCACGCGCCGCCTTTTATATCTTGGTTTAACCTGTCAGAAATATACAATTTACTTTCCAAATACTGGCCACAAACCCTAAGGATACACGACGACACAGTACACTCAAGCACTCAGTGTATACATCGAGTGTCTACGTGTGTCCACCACCGCGACACCGTGTTACAGTTGTAGTGGCGGTGTCGATACACTAATATACACTGAGTGTCTAGTGTTAGTCTAGTGTCGTAGTGTATCTTTAACATTAAAGACTTCGAAACGTCTTCCAAAAAAATCTCAAATATACTACTGATAATTAACTATGACCTGAAAGTATCTAAACTAAACAACCTCAGGTTCAATCCGGGAATCGAATTTGAGTCAAGTAGAGCGTCACCAACTTAGCGATCAGAATATTATGATCGGCCCACAGCAATTGGCCGAATGGGCTATAATAATGTGCGAGAAGGCGCCAGTCGTCTCCTCGGCTTCCCGCGGCCACTTAGTTAGCACTTAATATACATCTACCTACCTAACAAAATTCCCTGCGGTTAAATGTGTCTTGCTGGTATTTTTGTTCTAAGAAAATATGAGTGAATATTTATCTATATATATAAAAATGAATCCCTATTTCATGTCATTACTTGACGCGAGAACGGCTGGACCAATTTAGATGATTTTTTTTTTAGATTATTCCGTGAAGATCTAGGAAGGTTCATACATTTAAAAAAAATGGAAAAATTGCCCGGAAAGCGTTAAAAACCCATATTTTACGTATGATTCAAATTACTTTCAATAGATGGCGTAATGAACGCCGGTGTCAGATGGCGGATGGCGACTATAAATTCCTGCAAATTTATTTCATGGGCAATTCATCACAAGAAATAGATCTGCGTTGTGCACATAACAGTGCTGGGCAAAGGTCTCTCCCCATCTTCTTCCATCCATCGCGATCTTAGGCTCTCTCATACCACCCGTCTAGATGAGCGTCGAGGTCACCGCGCCACTGTTTTTTGGGTCTACGTCGGCGACGATGGTCGTTCTCTGGGATCGCACTCGGTGATTGCTTTGGCCTACCTTTCTGAGCTCATTCGGCTCTGGTGACCCGCCCAGGTCCACTTAAGTGTAGCTGTATTCGCTCCTACATCCGCGATAAGGGTCATGGAACGCAGCTGGGTGTTCCGCACCCTATCAGTGTGTTTAACACCCAAAATGCTGCTCCATTGCTGTTTGGCAAACCTTCAGTTTGGACTTCTGAGCCTCGGTTAGTGACCATGTCTGGGCGCCGCACTGTGAGCTGAAAATCGAGCTTCATAGTACCTACTTTAAACTTTTTTTTTTTTTGCTTTTCATAATCTTCTAATGCCTTCAGCAGTCATGAATATATATAAAGAATATAATTTCATAGGTATACTAAATAAATAAAATAAAAAATGAAAATTTTGTATGGCTCCAAAGTAATAAATCCAAATATGTATCTTCAAACCCGCTGTGTTAACCGTTATATCCTTACAGATGGCTGTTCTACAAATTATTTGTATTTTTTTGGTGTATGTTATATAACGGTAACAACTGCGGTTTTTTTTTAAATATTTTATACTAAAATTTGTACTTACATGCGGACCAATGGGTTTATAAACTTGAAATTTTGCAGGGAAGTGTCTGTATTTCAGAGAAACACTAATATAGCATATATAAGTACAAATTTTAGTTCAAACTTTTTTTATATAACGTATTTATTTAAAAAAAAAACCGCAATTGTTACCGTTTTATAAAATACGCCAAAAAATTACAAATAATCGGTAGAACAGCCATCTGTAAGGATATAACGGTTAACACAGCGGTTTTGAAGTTATTTGGATTTATTACTTTTGGGCCATACAAAATTTTATTTTTTTTAAATATAATTTAGTAGACCTACGAAATTATATTCCTTATATATGACTGCTGAAGGCATTAGAAGCTTATCAAAAGCAAAAAAAAATAAAAAAGAGAAAAAAAATTAAAGTACTATGAAGCTCGATTTTCAGCCCACAGTGGCGCCGTAGGTAAGAACGGGCGGGATACACATGTCAATGTGTCAGTGGAAGGTTGCCCTTCATGATGTCTCCCATGGACCAGTAGCTCTTCGACCAATTTAGCTATTTTTAGGGTTTCGTACCCAAAGGGTACCAAAGGGACTCTATTACTAAGCCGGTATCCGTAGCGTGTTAGCGCTACAACAACAAATACTAAAAATAACATAAAATTAAATAATAAAGGGGGTGGGACTCTATTACTAAGCCTACTCTGTCCGTCCATTTGTCAGCGGGCTGTATCTCACGAACCGTAATAGGTAGTGAGTTGAAATTTTCACAGAAAGTGTATTTCTGTTGCCGCTCCAACAGCAAATAATACTAAAAATAAAATAAAAATTCAAAACAAAGGGGGTCCCCATACAAGAAACTTGATATTTTTGACGTTTTTATTCTATGGTGGTACGGAACCCTTTATTTGCGACACGGGAAAGGAGTAGATCAGACGACGAACGGGGGAACGGGGGGGAAGGTTTAATTCTTTTTTGGCTAATGAGTAAATACAACATTAATTCTGAGGCGGCACGAAGTTCGCCGGGACAGCTAGTATTTTATATTTATCCCACATTGACAGAATTAGAATGAAATCAACTATGAGGTCACGCAAAGTAGGACGTCGACAAATATCATTATGTCAAATTAAACTTTACGACTTCCCTGGAAATCGAACGAGCGCCGCCAATTACCTAGTCGTCGGACAGAGCAAATGTTGTATGTTATTTCACTGCAATCGTACAAATTCCATGGCCGTACAGATTGCTACATCAATCAAAACTAATAATAGTAATGTTACCATTAGCGCATTCACTTATCGTGTGTCACTGCTGCGGACCAATGAAATTCCAAGATGGCCAGTCATTAAGGCGATTGAGGCACCGCCGGATCGCTCCGGAGATGTTATCAATGAGGCGTGAACAAGCTTTCATAATTATTATTTATTTCTCACATGGCAAACACGCGCCGCAATTGATACTGTTACAGAGCGGGGAGCTATCACTTACCTATACAGGGTTATTGGTAAAACACTAACAACCTTGCAGGGGCGTTTTACTGACATCAAAAACAACAACTTTTGTTCTATGACTTTTTACAAACAAAACTACAAAAAAAAAACACATTATAATTATTTTTTTCTCATCTAGAGGAAAGCCATGTATGGCCGTGGTTGTATTCTACTTCGCCCTAAAGTACCTAAACGGACCACGGCTATCCTCTAGATGAGCATATTTTCTTGTTTCATACATTTTAGAGTGTGATTTTTTGTTATATTTTTTTTTGTTTTGTAAAAAGTCATAGAACAAAAGTTGTTGTTTTTGATGTCAGTAATACGCCCCTGCAAGGTTGTTAGTGTTTTACCAATAACCCTGTATAGATATTACATGTCTAATTCATAGGAATGATTGCAGTAGCAATTTGTTAAAAGGTAATTTTAGAAGTTTGCGGCATTTAAGCTAAAAAATAAAATTCAGTGCCGGATTTAATATCGGCCACTTTACTTTGTGTCGCACTATCTTTTTCATACCTATCTGTAAATAATGCATATGTTAGGTAAGTATTGAAAAGTGAAATGCCATGGGAAATTTGCCACCCCTACGCCGCTGCCGCATTTACAAATCCAGCACTGATAGAACTGATGCATAGTTTAATTAGAACTGTTAGGAACAAGTCGCAGGCAGATCGAAGTGAAGATGGCGAGACGATTTGGACGTCTTTCCTGGTAATGCAGTCGTAAATATTTCATAAGTCATGGAAGAGAAAAGGGAAGGCCTTCACCCAGCAGTAGAACAGTCACTAAAAAGACAAACAGGACAAAAGTCAAGGCAATCCTTAACACCATTTCAAAATAGCACTTAATAACACAGCAACTGAACGACCGAGAGTAAAACCTGTTTGGAATAATGAACTTCGATAGCTAATAGCTTCTACAAATGGACAATAGCTGTCGACTTACGTGCTGTAAGACAAGTGAATATCTTCATCAATATCGACTCACGTTTTGAAACAAAACTAGTGAAACGAATACGGAAATAAAAAACCATAGTCATAAATGACTTGCAAGTTCGCCACTCCGGCCTGACGAGACAGGCCAGTAATTAGGCCCCAGATGTCCGCATCTGGTGCAGAGTAATGGATTACTCGATCTATATATGCAAAACAAACAACACAGCTTATACACCTATACCAATGTATCGTGGTTCCACTAGAAGATTGGACATATGCAGTGACCAAAAACTTGACATTACATGTTTAGATTGTACTAATATTCAATCACATTATTATTAACTTAGGTAATTACAATAGGTCTAAGAAATACTTTCCAAGGAAAAAATAAGTCAACATTCACCTTCCAACATAATCTCAGCTCTCTTTATTACGGTTGTCAATAATAATGAAAGCTCAACTTATGATAGAAAATCTTGCATGACCTATACTTAAATTTTTACATTTTATTTATGACCTTTTTACCCTTGACGTTAGTCTGAACGACTGATACAAGTATATGTTTAAAACAATGGGTTTTACTGATCTGACGGTCTGTTAATGTGTTGGATTAATTTAACGTCAACGATGCACGAATTGCATTTAGCTATAAATTTTCAATTAAGGATTTGAATGCATTTGGACAGTGGCGCCGTCGAGACAAACTATTGATTTTGCACTGAATAGGGCCCATCCAATTATACAGGCGAGAGTACTCTCTGAAATATCTGCCATCACAGTTTCATGTTGATCCTTAATTGATGTTTGGCCGTTGACGAAATATGTATACGAACCTTCCATTTTGCGGGGCCACGTTGCCGTCGTTGTAACAGGAGCTAGCGCTGATATCCCGGTCGGGGATCAGCCCGTTCTCCATGCCAAGCGGCGCGATGCATTGAGCTGTAAACATGTACAATGCATATAACATACACTCTGTATGCACACGGTTTATCCACAGCGACGGGGCTACGGCCAACTTAGATGGTATTCAGATGCCTTTCTCGCTCGTAGACGAGATGCGCGTTAATCATTCAAGACTTGTTGATAGGTGCCGTAACGTGAACACTGTACAGTATCCGAGAACTTTTCGCTATTAGCATCATTCGCGGTGGCATGATTGAACCATTGTGTACGGCGGATCCAAAACTTTCAATCGAAATAGGACATTACAAGGAAAATTGGACGATAATTTGAGCGTTTTAATAACGAGGAAGTTAATTTAAAAACTTTATTTGGAACTGTGTCAAAAGTTTCATGAAATCTGTGCCGTCAAAAAGTTTGATGGGGTCGTAGTGAGCGCGGTTATGGGCGCTGTCGAAGTGAACGCTATGGGTTGGCTGGACGATTCATGCATGACCATCTGACTTCCACATCAGACCCACTGATGTCTATCATATATGTGTAAAAAATCTAATTACAGTTTGATATCTCACACATAATACTCACAGGGACTATATTAAACAATTAGGTATTTACATTTGCCCTCAAGTAAAACTAATTTACCGTCACCCTTAAACATTTCAGTAAAATGAACGGGCAAAATTAATTATTTTCGAAACATCCGCACAGCATGTTACCACTTAACAATCGCAAGCTCACCTAGACAGTGGTATTAATTAATAAAATGTAAAAGAGCACTTAATTCAATGACATTAAGAAATAGTATAGACTTGGTTCCGGTCCAAAATTGTCAGCACCACAAAATCGAGACCCGTATCAACATTCGACTCAGTCGGGCGCGGAACAACAATTTGAATGCACGTCATGCGCACATCAGTACTGACATATTTGTTTTTAGTTTCCTGGAATTAATATACATTAAAATGCCATCCCGTGTATTCAGGAATTGTTTTAACAATTCAGGAACAAAAAATAAATCACACGGAATTACTTTCCACTCGAAAGTGCAGCGAAAATTTATTTAATACTATTATTTGCTTCGCATTGTTTGTGAGAGCGAGATGAATAATACAAAATAGATGTGTGTGACACGATAAGATGCTTGCGGCCATGCCAGTAGGGGAGACCGGGGGCAATTGTAACAATATAACTTTAACTGTGTACCACCACTAATATAATGTATAATATAAAAGTATCCTGTCACACTAGCGAGTTTATCGACGTATCGCCTTGCAAGGTACGCCCTTTGCATTGTTATTATATCACTCCGCTGGGAGGGCTCCCGAGTGGGTGCTCGCAGATCACTAATAACATAAGGCCTCAAAATTCTTTAATTAGAAAGAAAACCAATGAAAGATACATACAACCTTACAAACATAGATAAGAACTCTAAAAACTCAAACCTTCTTTTTACCCGACTACGGCGGAGGTTTATTTGTATCCGGGTAAACAGCAGAAGTCGGTTGAAACGACGGGTCGGTTGAAACGTTTCAAACCCCCAGAAGCAAGTTGTTTCAGATGACCCTTTGTCAATTTTCTACTTAAACCGTCAATATTTTGTTTAATAAATAGACTTTAAAAATCTTAAACAGTTAAGTTAGACTCTTATAATATAATAAAAACTGTGAAAAACACGATTTAAAAGGACGTAAAATCAATATATCAATTTAAAATCGTAAATTCAGTTTTTGGTGCGAAATTATTTAAGGCGTCATAACTGCGTCACTCGCTTTTATCCAAATAACCGAACATGGCCAACGAAGCTACGAACGATGAGTCACTCATGTAGACTGACGTACATAGATATCATAGGTAGGTGTTGAGGGTAATTATAAAGTATCATGATTGTGAGTGAAGGTACCTATATATAATAAAGCAGTTGTTGTCTGACACTCGTTCGTTTCACTCGTATATTACAGTAGGTAATCGAAAAAATTATGTTGTTTCAATTATCCCCGGTTTACCCTACTACCGAGGCATACCGAGGGCGGCCGGAGCAACGCTACGAGGAGGTAGGCTGTCTCGCTCGTATAAGTATTCCGGTGCATCTTTGTGCCCTTGTCTATCGGCAATTGTCACATTGTTGATGACAATTTGTCGATGACAGTTGTGCGCAAAAGCGATGCGCGGAGCACAAATTTAGTGTTCATTTGGTTCTACGTCACGTATCTTCCCTATTCCTTACATTAATGACTTAATTACATAAACACGACGCACAAGTTGTCAGGCAAATTTCTCATCGGGTTTAATTCTCAACGGGGTCGCTTATTACTCAATCTATCAAATGGTTCTATCGTGCCGTGGTAGATATTGGAAGTAACAAACAAACTGATATACGGCACATATCTCTACTCATATTTAGAATATATGTCGGGATCATTTAATTAGCTGCCGACGGCTGATAACTCGTGTCGCATGTGAAGATACGCGTCACGGACGAGCGAGCGCGGAGGCGAGGTCTATTGTGACAACCAAATTGCCTTTACTTCATTGTTCGGCTCCTTAACGACTTATAAATGATTATTCATAATCAGTGTGCCGATGTGGCGGATTAACAAAAGTATAATAAAACGAATGCGTGGGTGATTTTGTTTTTGGCTGGGGGTGATCGCTCGCGCTCCTCGCTTCCGCCGCCCCCTCGGTGGTCATCAATCATTCCATTCAAGTACCACTCGTTGCATGCCCTTATTAGACGAAAATTTAATTTTGAACTGTTTCACAATCACACATTTCTCGAACCGAATGGGAGCACACGGCGGCGTGAAATATCGTGCAACAGACGATACGGCTATCGTTAGGCAAACATTTGTACTACCGGTGCCGGTGCCATACACGCTCGACAACATTACGACAATATTAACATAAAAGCTGTCCTCATTTACCAATAATAAAGTTTAGTTTTTATTACAATGTTTCGTCGAGTTAACAGCTAATGCTCCGAGCGGAATATGAAAATCGAAATCCGTTCACAATAAAGACGGCTACATAATCGAGTAGCTGCGTCCCGCTCTCGAAACGGAACAGGAATGGGTTTAAACAGTCATAGTGAAGGTTCTTGATGCGCTACTCGACAGCCTTAATTTATATTCACAGAGCAACAGCGCTTACAAACATATGGAGCCGAACATAGATTTATATAGACGAGTATCGATGACAAGTCGCATAGCCAATAACGTTCGTAACCTGGTGGCGGTCTAGGTAGAGCCACACGTGCTCGCCGAGCCAAGGCAGGCGCCGCGCCACACGGCCGTACCATCGCCACGTGTATTGTTCGACATTACTAAAACAAATTTGTCTTAAATTAAAATCCATTGTGGGTCGGGGCGTTAAGTTTTCCCCTCCGAGTCCGTTGAACAAAAGACAAGCGCTTATAGGTCAAATGCAAATAGAATTCGCTTGTTGCGTGTCTCGTTATTTAAGCAGGCCTCTCGTTGCTCAGCGCTTGAGAACAAATTGCAAACGTCATAAAGCCAGTGTTGAATATTAATAATAAACACGAATAAATGATCTTGGTTTAAGCAAAAGCGTTTACTTGGGCCAGCGGTTCGCAAAGTGTGCTTGTGACGTCCAGCAAATTGGATAAGTATACTTTATTTCTTCACTTCGGCTGGTCCTGCCTTACCGCGTACAGCGGCTGATTTTTAAATGTAACGAAAACACTTTCAGCGGATATAAAATGTAGAGTGGGGAAAGTTTCAGAAGCACTGAGCTTGTGCGTGCTTATGCTATTGCGTGACATGTAGCCGTCTAATGAATAATAAACAGCGCAGTGGCGACTCGCTACTCATTCATATCCATCTACGAAAGGCAATATTCTTTTTTTTTCA
Source organism: Drymonia ruficornis (assembly GCA_947859195.1). Taxonomy (NCBI): domain Eukaryota; kingdom Metazoa; phylum Arthropoda; class Insecta; order Lepidoptera; family Notodontidae; genus Drymonia; species Drymonia ruficornis. Next base: position 4,517,688 of record OX401907.1, read on the forward strand.
TAAAACGATCGAATGTAAACTTAAGTCGCGTACAATATTGACTTTGGCTCGTATAAACTTGGGCCGCAGCGGCCACTCCGCGGAACCTCTCCGTTACGTAGATAGTACGCGTGCTCGGCCGTTATGCACGCCAACTTACAATGTCACATGTTTTTCTTTTACGACTAAAACCACTTTGCGTGATGTCGGTGGACTATTATTTTAATTACTTTCATGGTAGGTACGAGGGGGTCGTTAGCATTTTGTATTATTTTACATGTTCAGTCAGTTTTCACGACAAAATGTAAACGGAATTATGGCTGACATCGATAACGATTCGACTCGTCCGGCACGTGCGGTAATGACTTTCCAAACTACTCGCCACCGAGGTAGATATAAAGCGAGCAAGTATAATTACACGACCATCGATGTCAGATCGATAGAAGCGGGCCACAGGCGTACTAAATAATAAATACACCTTTAAAATGTGCTTCGGGCAATTTCGTCCAGGACCGTATTTAAAGGGCGGCGGCGGTTGCGTTTCTTGTAATCGATACCAGACGAATAATTAAACAAAACAACGTGATGTATGGAGTGTGGGTGATGCATGTTTTAGTCACGGGTAACGTGGATCAAGGCGCCCGCAGGCGAATACTTTACACTCTGAAAAGGGTACGGTTTGCTTTTTAAATAGATAAGGAGGCATACATACAAAGACTTCATAGCTTTTTGTGTCGGTACTAGTCATAAAAATAGTAAAGTAACGAAGCTACGAAGCTACTTAGATGTTTTCGTGCTTATATTGATTGTCATGTTATTCCACTTTTTCAGTAGGTGGGCGTGAATAATTATTTTCTTATTTCGTGTATCAATGTAACATACAAAAAAGAAAAATAACGTTTTCAGTGCCGGCGAGCGCGTAATTCGGATATTTAATTTAAAAGCGAGCGCGTAATTCAGATATTTAATTTGAAAGCGAAGCCAGATGTATCAAAAGAGGCATAATAATTATATTCATGGAGCTTAAATCTGTGAGCCGCAGAAATAAATGTTACTTTGGTAAAATATTCCGCAAACTTTTCCCTATTAGGTACGTGTTTCCAATTGAGCCCTGTTGCTTTATAAACGACGAGAAAAGTAATTATTATTAAGTATTGGGATAAGCAATGCGGTACTAATATTCATGGTTGCCTAAAGAAGTGAGAAAAATAAAAGGATATTTTATGTATTGGAATTTTTGGTTCCGAAGAAGTTACAAACCTTCGCAAATGAAAAAAAAACTTGGAAAAACACACAACATTAAAGAGGATACAAAGAGATATTATTAATAATTATGATGTTATGTACAATTAAACGTTTTTTTTATAAAACTTAGTTCCCAGACTCGTCTGTTTCACTCTTACCTCAGAACCAATTTCATACTATCCGCTTTGTTATACACTTTTTAAACCAGTTTAAAATGGATTTACAAAGCATCTCTACGAACAAAAGTGATTTGTAATGACAGTGTAGTCATAATTTTCTTTAAACTTGGTTAATATTCATTTAACTTTATTCCGTAGAAATTAATACATTATTACTGTTGTGAAACAGGTGTTCAGATATATTGTAAAAAAAAATGGAACTCATTATCGCTGTAAAATATCTTTAAAAACTATCCCCCTTATTCATAGAAAGTTATAATCGACCTGCAGTGGAGTTACAAATCACATTTGTTCCTAAAAATGCCTTTCATAACCATTGCAAACTGGGCAAAATCTCTATGAATAAGGGGGTATATTTGCCGGCCGTGAACGACTGTTGCCTTATGTTACTCATTACCATGAGCTTTGTGTTTTATATGGCGTTAAAAATAGCCCCTGTTTTCTTAAGTATGAGCATCGAACGAAACTCGGCGCGTTCAACGTTTTGATTGATACCTTACGAGTGTAAATATATGGAACAAACATAATCATAGGCGCCACGCTGGGTGGTGCGTGACAAAGAGGATGTCGGGCAGTTACCTTGCAATAGATGCCAAAATAAGTGCGATGTTTCGCGTCTAAAGGTGTAATACATCTTTGGTTACCGTTTTGTATGAGGCTACCGTACACGCCGTCGGAAAACGACTGAGATGCGTTCGCGGTTTCCGTTTTAATTCTTTAAAATCGCAGGGCATGACGCGATTCGCCATTGTCGCTCACACACCGGCTGGATCTACGTGAACAGCATGCTTACCGGCTCATGGTACAAATAGCCAATGGGGGGCGCTACATTAGCAATCCGTATCACGATATACGTATAGTAGGCCTTTTAGAAGTCCTTTTTCTAGTGATGTGGCAAAACGTACCAGTAGTTTTATCGATATTTATTTTCAATGTAACAAAATAAGATTAAAATTAATTAAACATTTTATAATCATATTTTATTCATATTTACTCACAGGGTAATTATAATAATTGTTTTTCCGTTCAATGTCACAATTTTTAAATACTTTTCTGGCTAGTTGTCGTGCTTGAGAATAAATTAATGGTTTTTCTGTTTTAATACGTGACGAGGAAGCGACCAAAACCATTTTAATACACCGCAACAAAGCACAATGTGAGCGAGATCGAAATCGATAACTATCGATAACGATAATGCATACTTGTGCAGCGCTAAGGCTAGGGTCGCGCGGGCCATGCGCGGGTATGGGGGGTGTCACCTCGCCCGCGCCTCAGCTCATACCCCGAAGGACTTCCGAACTTGTCGCCTACTATAGCTCTACTATGATTTAATACGGTTTAGGAGTCGGTAGCGACTATCGAGTATAAGGATCATGTTAATAAATACATCTCAAAGTTGAGATCGATCTTAAGACGCTGTTTTTGGCAGATGTTCCATACATTAAACGTGAAAACTGCAACTTAAGATCGATCTCAAGTTTGAGATGCATTTATTAATACGATCTTTAGTTAGACATACGAAAATCTCATACTACGTCTTTGAAGCACTTAAAGGAACAAAGTAATTCATGGTAGCCTCTTAATTTAATCCGTTTCAACGATATTTCTCGTAATAACATCAATATTTCTGTGATATCACACGGTCACACGATGTTGATCACGATACTTCTGATATTACTCACGGTGTGGTACCCCCCCCCCCCCCCCCTCTACACAATGAAGCATCAAAAGCTCACCAACTATAATAGCTGTTTATAGCTAATGATAAAGCTTTCGTGGCGTCGCCGCGTCGTTGTGAGCTTTAAAAACCCGTGAATACCTTACTTGTCGGTTTAAGACGATACAAGAAAAAAATGAATTTTAGTTTCGGGGTGTGGCTAGCGTCGCGTGAGCTGCCGAAGGATATATCCCTCTCGCTTAGCTAGGACAGAACAGCTATGGAGTAGACTATAGTATAGTTATTTTTTGAAGGAACAATATTGTTTAATTCGTACAATTAAAATAATATGTCCCAGTGCACCTTTTAAAATAGATGAAATGGATGAAAATATTCAAATATATTTTTTTCGTTTTATATGGGATTTTTATGTCGAGTGTATTTGAAAAAAAAATAATTTAATTTCTATGTTGTTTTTATTGCTGAAGACAAAGTAAGTCAAAAGAAGACAAACGATACCTACAATATGCTGATAGATACGTATAACAATATTTCGATCGTATAATAGCCTATAACCAGCGGACGATCCAGACGCGTCCAACGATATCTCATTAGTCAAATTATTATGATATAAAAATAGTTTGGACGTTATACGGGAGCAGATGAACATACATACATATCGGTCAAAATCATAACCCTCCGCCCACCGTAGTCGGGTAAAAATGTACATACTCTGTGTCAGTGACTGACTACCGGATATGAGTATCTTTTTCATGTTTCGTAGGCAAAGGAATACTTTGGTACTTAACTTCGATGCCGATCATGAAGTCATCAGCGGTGTCATAATATTTTTTTTTACCATATTTAATTTATTTTTTAATTTAATTTTCAGTTTTTATTAATTTTATTGATTTAACCATGCATTTATTTTTTGTTTATCTTTTTATCTTTATTTTTTTATCTATCAAAATCACCCTTAGACTGGTTACCACCACAGGTGACAAGAGGGCTGGCTCTTTCCTTGCTCAAAAAATTCGCTTGACAACAGGAACAGCTTGAATACAGGGAGGACATGCAGCCAGTATCCCACGCGGACGGTATTTGTTTAATTAGGGGTAGGTTTTTATTTTATTGTATTTTATTTTAATTTATGTTATATTATATTGTATTTTAATGATAAAACATGAAAAATAAAAATAAATATATTTTTTTTTTAAATTTTATTTTATTTTATTTATTGTTTTATATTTATTGTGAAATTATAATAATTTTAATAATCAATATTGGACTATGTCTGAAACAAATACATTGAATTGAATAATTTAAATACAAAAATTATCACATTAACTCGTTAAATCACGGTTTACACCCGCTAGAACGAAAAAGATCCTAACATGGTAGGTAGGACCTGAGGGTTGGCCAGTTAATTACTTAAAATACACTATATTTATTTCAAGAAAACATTCATAAGATCTGAAGGCGTCGGACTCGCACATAAAGGGTTCCGTACCACCGTAGAATAAACACATCAAAAATATCAAGTTTGAGACTTGATATTTATTTTTAAATCTATATCTATACTAATATATAAAGAGGGAAATGCTGACTGACTGACTGACTGACTGACTGACTGACTGACTCATCAACGCCGAGCCGAAACTACTGAAGTTAGAGACATGAAATTTGGATAGTAGATATATTTTGTGACGTAGGCAAGCAATAAGAAGCGATTTTGGAAAATTCAACCCCTAAGGGGGTAAAATAGGGGATGAAAGTTTGTATGCAAGTTCGTCATTTTTCAAGTTAGAATTATGAAAATTTGTGTGGAGGTGTCTTTTTAAAAATAAAAAATATGGTTTTCGGCGTTTTTGAATATTCAACCCCTAAGGAGGTAAAATAGGGGATGAAAGTTAATTGGGAAGTTTGTATAGATGTTCGTCATTTTTGAAGTTAGAATTATGAAAATTGGTATTTAGGTTCCTTTTTAAAAATAAAAAACTTGAATTGCTGCGTTTTTAAAAATTCAACCCCTAAGGGGGTAAAATAGGGGACGAAAGTTTGTATGGAAGTTCGTCATTTCTGAGGTAAGCATAATGAAAATTTGTGTTTAGGTTTCTTTTTACGTATTAAAAATAAAAATTTCATCTTTTTTGAAAATTTAAACCCTAAGGGGTTAAAATAGGGGGTGAAAGTTTGTATGGAAGTTCGTCATTTTGTGAAGTCGGAACTATGAAAATTGATGATTACGTGACTTTTAAAAGATAAACAATATTAATTTCAGGGTTTTTGAAAATTCATCCCCTAAGGGGATAAAATAGGGGATGAAAGTTTGTATGGAAGTTCGTCATTTTTGTAGTAAGTATTATGAAAATTGGTGATTAGGAACCTTTAAAAAAAAAATTGCGTTTTTGAAAATTATACGGGGTATGGGATACGGGTTTTGGGATATGGAATACGTGATACGTGATACGGGATACGGGATACGGGATGTGGGATACGGGATAAGGGATACGGGATACTGGATACGGGATGTGGGATGCGGGATACGGGATACGGGGTACGGGATGTGGGATGCGTGATACGGATACGGATACGGATACGGATAAGGATACGGGATACGGGATACGGGATACGGGATACGGGATACAGGATACGGGATATGGAATACGGGATACGTGATAAGTGATATGGGATGTGGGATACGGGATACGGGATACGGGATACGGGATACGGGATACGGGATACGGGATACGGGATACGGGATACGGGATACGGGATACGGGATACGGGATACGGGATACGGGATACGGGATACGGGATACGGGATACGGGATACGGGATACGGGATACGGGATACGGGATACGGGATACGGGATACGGGATATGGGATACAGAATAAGGGATATGAGATACGGGATCCGGGATACCCAGGAACGGACGGGATTTGGGTTCCAGCAAACGGAAACGGAATTTTTTAAATTTATATCCTGCGCGGACGAAGTCGCGGGCAAAAGCTAGTGTTATAATAAATGGGGTATAAGGGGGTAAAATAGGGGATGAAAGTTTGTATGGAATTACGTCATTTTTGAAGTTAGAATAATGAAAACTTTTGTTTAGGTGTCTTTTTAAAATAATAAAAAATATTTCAGCGTTTTTGAAAGTTCAATCCCTAAAGGTGCGTTTCCACTGACGCGGATCTGGGCGGAGTGAAGCGGAGCGGACTGTGCATTGGCCAATCGCAGTGCTCGAAATCTCCACTCCGCTCTTGGCCCATCACAATTGCCCACTTACAGTCCGCCGCCGCTCCGCTCCACTCCGCCCAGCTTCGCGTCAGTGGAAACGCGTAAAATAGGTAATGATGGTATGGCGTTTGGGTTTGGGATACGGTATACGGGATCCAGGATCAAGTAAACGGGAGTCGGGATACGGGATACGGGTACGGGATCCGTGATCCGGAAAACGGGGTACGGGATCAAAGATACTGGATCCGGGATTAGCCATACGGGATACGGGATCCAGGATCCGGAAAACGAGTTACGGGATCCGGGATACGGGGTCCGGGATCATAGATACCGTATGCGTGCTAAGGGATCCGGGATCCGGGATTAGCAATACGGGATCCGGGATACGGGAAACGAGGTCCGGGATCCGTGATCCATTTTTTAAAATTAAAATTCTGCGCGGACGAAGTCGCGGGCAAAAGCTAGTGTTATTATATTTTTAGTATTTGTTCTGCACCGGCAACAGAAATACACATTCAGTGAAAATTTCAACTCTCTACCTGTTACGGTTCGTGAGATACAGCCCGCGCTGACAGACGGACAGACAGACAGACGGACAGCGTAGGCCTAGTAATAGGGTCCCGTTAGCACCCTTTGGAACCCTAAAAAGTAGCCTATGTTCTCCGCCAAGACCCAGTCTATCTCCATACCAAAATTCATCAACATTGGTTCAGCGGTTAAGCCGTGAAAAGGTAACAGACAGAGTTACTTTCGTTTATAATATAATAGATTGAATAGGACGGACAAACATTTTCCTATCCATTTCTGTAATGTTATTTTTTACGATAATTTATTGATGTATGATATATTTATTACTTGCCCATCCATACCTACAACAAACGCAATAAAGCGACTCCATTGTTTTGACAAGCAATGTATTCCCACTGTCGGCCCAAGACCATGCTGCAAGTATATAACAGTAAGCGAAATAGGGAGTTTTTACAGAAATGACACGAATAACTATGAAATGACAAGAGATGACACAAAATGACAAGAGATGACACAAAATGACAAGAGATGAAAAGAAATTACACAAGACAAGGAAAAGCAAACGAAAATCACGCTGCAGTGCAGGTCATAGGTTCGATTCCTGCCCAGGACATGCAGTTGTGTGCATGAACATGTCCGCATGTCCCGAGTCTAGGTGTAATTAAGTGTATATTTCGTTTGTATTTACAAACAAAAAGTAGTATATGTAGTAATATCAGTTATCTGGTTTCCATAGTACAAGCTCTGCTTAGTTTGGGATCAGGTAGTCATGTGTAAAAGAATTTCCAAGGATATTTATTTATTTATCATAGGCGTCGGCGGACTGTAAATACTGTACTGTACCTGTAATGTGGCACGACCGTAATATTTTTTCGTAATATTTTTTAAAAAATCCTTCACAGGTCCGACGTCGAACAAGTCCGAGCGGACACTGACAATACAAAGTTAGAGAGAGACATGGTTAGTTCAAGTACTTAAAATGTGAGATGGCGATATTGTGCGCGCGCTCGGAAATAAACAACGTAAGCGCCAAACCACATTTTCTTGAATTAAAAAAAAACTACTTCATGAATTAAAATATGGTTGAAGGGTAGTTTAGATATCATTATTTGCTATGTTTTAGAAATAATTTCGTGATCTAAATCGTAAAAACATCGTGGTAGCAAGGAAAATTGTAAATAATTAGAGCTCATTTCATAATTTTTTTTTATCGAGAAAATTTCGTCAAATCGTGATTTGGATTTAAAGATACTCAAGATAATATAGTCAAAAATCATACATCTAAATATAAGATTCCTAGTCCACATACTTACTTAAAGAAAAAGTAGAATAGAAAATCAACCAAATTTCGAACCCTCATCTTAAGATAATTGTACCGAGATAAGAAAAGCTCATCTTTGGTATCTAGTCGACTGGCGAGATTATTTGGGTGATGACACAAAATACTTTCATAATTCAATTTTAAAGGTCCATATTAGAGAAATTAGCCTATGCTTTGGCCTATGCTCGAATTCGTAAATTATATTTTATTAATATCCATATTATGTGACGACTCACGAGCAAACACGTTTAGTGTCAATTCACTTAAACCACTGGAACATAAATAAGCAAACTTTCTTTCTATCTCCAGTAGCAGTAAGCTAATGTGGGCGAAACTGCGAGTGAATATAGACCGTAGATATATAGACAGCGCTTCGACCACAGGACAAACGATTATTACGAACCTGGTACAAAATCAACAAACCGATTAGTTGGGGTTTCCAATTTTGAATTTTGACACATTTCCATAGTAAATTAGCGTCAAAATCATGAACGAAACCGATGCGATGGTCCGGTTTCGTAATAGGCCCCCAGTCCCGAGCAAGTCGGAAATATTTTTAGATACATTAAAGTTTAGTCGCCATTTGTGCCCAACTGAATTAGCACTTCTTCCTAAATAATAAGAAGGTAAAAGTCCCAAAATATATCAACAAGAAGATCTCTGCATTCTTAAAGAGCATTTAGTTTCCGGCTCAGCGCTCACTTCGTTCTTGCGCGCACACGACAATAATGACATCTCGAATGGATCCGGCAAATCTAATAAAATGGTGTATTTTAACTGCGAATGTTAAGATTAACTCTATGGTACTTTCGCCATTAACGAATCGATACAGAGACCGAAATAGAGTAGAGTGGACACACTTCACTTTTTAAAAATAAGAAAACAATGTATTTAATTGACGTTAGTATATTTTTTTACCAAAAAGATTTTGAGGAAACACTCAAGATGATAATTTGCACTGGAATAACATAACAGCATGTCCAAGTCGCATTTCAGGGTTGATATCAATTAATTAAAACCGGCCCTAGTAAATAGGTGTTATCTTGAGTACATTTGTGAGAATTTAGGTCCCAGTTAGAAATGTGCAAGAAATGCAATGGTGTACAATTTTATGCACGGCAATGTTGTAGGTTTCGCAACTGGGTTAAAATTCGGTCAAGGGAAGGTAGATCGCGTGCCTAGGCATCCTAAAATTGCATGAATTTTAGGTATTGGATTATGGGTAAGTACATCATTATTTATTGTAGCTTAATTTTATGGAAAGCTATTATCGCAGTTCACGAGATTTTTCAACTACCTAAACATTTATTTTTGTTACTATTATACAATAGAATTTGTACCAATATACAGGGTGTTAGGTAAGACGACAGACTTATTGAAGGTGGTGTTCGGAATTCGATTCTCGTCCCAAATATGTAAAATAATCCGTAATTTTTGACCTAATTTATAAATGAATCCCTATTTTCTTTGTTACGACTTGACGCGAGAACGGCTGGACCAATTTAGCTATTATTTTTTTTGATTATTTCGTGTAGTTCTAGGAAGGTACTTACATTAAAAAAAATGGAATAGTTGCCCGGAAAACGTAATATCCCCAATTTTCTTTAAAAAACATATTTCAAATTACTTTCAATAGATGGCGTAGTACGTGAAGGAACTATTTGACAGCTACGCCCATGTTATCATTCTATGCGGTTGTGTGAAATCTAATTGTGAATTCTAATTATCATTCTTTGAAATTATCAGACTGGGCTTACAGCATATTTAATATTTGACGGGAAAGGGGAAGAACGGACAACGAACGGGGGAACGGGGGGTTTAGCTCTTTTTCGGCTAATAAGTTAATACAACATTTATTAATTCTGAGGCGGTACGAAGTTCGCCGGGACAGCTAGTTATTCAATAAAATACGTATAAATAAAATGAAGTTTGGAAGGAAAACGGATTAAAGTCATTTACACGACTGAATTCCTTTTGATAAGACAGCTCACAGTCGCTCATTAGTGTAAGGGATAGTATAAATGTTCTTTGCCATTTATTAGTGTTTCATATTTATTTTTTTAGTTATGTAATCATGAATTATCAGGGGCTTGACTACGTTACTCGTCTAACCTACCACCCTGTATAGTAGAGCGCAGTAATTATTCCTGCAGTAGCTACTCTAGTTCCGACGCTGCTCAGTGCACAATGCTTTTTGGGAGTTAGTTGCACCACCTGTGGTTCATATCACATAAATTCTGAGCATAAACAAGTCGTATCCTCCAACATTTTAGATCAACACGACTCAAAATGAGCTTTTACTGTGGTGAAATAATGTCTCTATTCCGGTGGCATTCGTAGCATCGAATAGACTTATACACCAACGGTATTAAAGACAGATACATGAGTCCATCTACTAAGCTAACATTACTAAATATTTGTGCATTAGCAGGGGTTGTCAAAATCAAATAATCAGGGACCTAAGTCATTTAGCCATTGTGGCGTTTTCTATCGTTTCGGTTGATTCTGACTGACCAATAAGAGGGTCGATCATTATTGCAGCTCAATGGCAATGCCTAAACGACTTAGGGCCCAGACTTACTGTTTAACAAATCGTGCTTTAATTGGCTCATCATTATCATTCAGTCATTAGGAAACGATCGAATAGTATCGATCATGTTATTTATAAGTGTACCCAGACAAAGTTTGGTTCAATTGAAATTGTGAAATATAACAACGCCGAAGCGACTGTGGAATTTATAATTATTCTTCGTGCAAGTTCGCTGAGGCGGGCGGGCCGTCCGTGTAGCTGGGACCTCTCTGAGAACTTTCCAATTAAATATTAACGGGGTCCTCGCAGACAACGACGAGGGCCAACGCTATAACTACTTACATTTGTGTGATGGTGATGCTAATTATCTCGGCGTTAAATCACGACTAAACTAAATGTGTCACATATTTATTTTAGTTGAACACATAATTTTGGTTGCTGTATTAAAATTGGAAGGCAGAATTTACCATTGTAGACAAGTGACTGGTGACCGTAGATGCATAGTTTAGATCGTTTAATTTGTTTGAAGAGCTTTCGGAGGGCACTCGGGTCGTTACCCTGATTTACAAAAAACCCCAGTTAAACATGTTAAAATTGCCGCGAAATCGCCTTTCCTTCTCAACCTTCAAAGTTTTATTTCATGACGTTAATAGCTGAAACGTGACTATAAGAAACATAAAGAACCTGAAATTTCCCGCGACGGGCGGTGACTAAGTGAAACTTTTGTTGGTTAGGTAACCAAGTCCATTCCTGGTACTAGGGCGGATTAAGCCATGAAGAGGCCCCTAGGCAAGGAAAGTCTCAGGGCCCCTCTACACTTAGGTAGCGGTTAAACCTTGTAATACTCGCCAAAATAGTGTTTAGTAAAATTATAACAATAATTTATTTCGAACATTGTTTTCCCGTTATAAAATAAACGTAAAACCTTTTTAAATGAAAAAGAAAGCATCAAATAGTTCGTTCATCGACATTAATGTAGACGATGTCAATTTACACAATCCGGTCGGATCCGGCGGATCCGACCGACGACAAAGAAGGGGTTTCCAAGCGTAGACAGATTGGGGTCCCAGTTTCATCGTTTCCAGTCTCGATTCGAGTATTTAGGCTACCTATCTGATATGTAAATTAAAACAAAGAAACGACTGGTCAAATTGGCTGTATTTGCCATATAGATACATACACAGTAGCAAAATGTTTTACTGACTCTTTGGTCATGAGCTCATAGACAGTAGGTTATTTTTATGGACGATGATTTTTTAGATATATTCTTATAATCTTTTTGCCTACCTGTGTGACCATCGTGTGAAAGACGAGTACTAATAACAATATACAAAGCCCATATATTTTACATCTATCTTTTGCCCCCGAATTATTCTCAGATCGATAATTGAAACTACACAATTCAATTAGATTGTTTTGCAAAATTAACGATCTAATACCGTACCGAACGAATGGAAAAACATCGAAGAAGCGGCATAGAGTAGCTTCGAGCATCGTTGAGTAGACTCAACGATGCTAAATAACATACACATAATACATACATACACATAAAACAACTATTCATGGAATCTTGTTAAGGAGATTTCAATTTAATGATGAACAGATTTTTATATGACAAGTCTAATTTTATTTAACTTAAGCATGGAGGATTGAAGAAAAGCGTCATATTATTGGATAAGATATTCATAATCTCAGTTCTCACGAACTTGTGATACATAATCTAGGATGTGAGGTAAATATTTTGTACGGGGCGAGACGACACGATTTTTATTGGAAAGTTATAATACCATCGAAGGTATGACCTGCTTCAGTTTCATGATGCGTGCGTGCTCTGAAATATAACATTAATTTTGTCACGAGGTTTTCGTGTACAGTCTAACTATATCTTTCCGGCGCTTGCTCGTTTTTGTGACACAGTATATTAGTAGTGTAATGATAAACGTTACCTATATGACATTTCGTATAATTATAACAGTACGCCGAGGTCCCGACACGAATGGTTGTCTGCACGTTATTTTCGGTCAAGGCGAGTGAAAAGGTCGATGTTACCCTTTTATAATTTAGATTAATGTAACAAATGAGTTGTCTAACTAATTTCGTGCGACATAAATGTCACACGACATAGTTTTTACGACTTGTATTTATGACGAATGGGACTCGCGGCTTATATTGCGAAGAGGTTCCCAGAGGTTAGATAGTATTAGGAGGACTTAGGAGCTCCTCAAGTGTCAAAAGTTTGGAATCGTAGCACACAAATAACATCAACATCGCAGAGCATAAACCTAGGTTAGCATGTAGACCCACAAATTTATATAGGTTTTGGCCAGATTACAATGGTTTTAAAAAGCATTCGTAGGAAAAAAAGTGATTTGTAATGCCAAAGTCCACCATAACTTTGTATAAATTTGGGGGTCAACTTAATTATTATGTCTAGAGGTACAGAAGGCCAGCGTGGTGGAGTGTGGTCTTAAGACCCCCTCACATTGTGGGTAGGCTAAGAGGCTACTAATGAACAAAATGGGACTCACATATGTCGAGAGTATGCAGCGGCGAGGGCCCGGCGACCAACAGCAGTACGACGACACACAGCACCATCTCGGCTCACTCACTTCACCATTCTACCGACACCTCAAACCTGAAGCAAAAAAGCAAAGGTTCACATACCAGTGATAGGTAACCTGAATCCTGAACTAGGATGAATCTTTTCCGTGTTTTTATTTAATTATCAAGAGAATTAAAAAAGCAACGTAAATCTATACGCATAAATAACATTTTTTACTTCTACCTGGGGGGATATTCACGTTTGACGGAAAGTTTCCGTGGGTTTCCGATGACTATAACCAATTTTTTCTCCTTCCAAAGCAATTTCCACTACACGGAATGCTTTTCCGCTAGCAATAAGCTGACGGAAATACGACCATATCAGAAATTGCTTAGAAATAAAAATAATAGGCTGCTTTAGCTTATCATAGTTGAAGGAAATTTTCCGTCAAACTTGAATACACGTCAAATTTGAATACTTCTTCTTCCTAGCTTTATCCTATTTTGAGGGGTCGGCATTCAGTCTACCCCGATTTGGCTGAGATTGCCATCCTGCCCTAATAGACTCGTGGGATTATCGATAACCTTAGAACATTAAGAACTTTTGTTGTCAGATTTTTTGGCTTCTGACTGCCTGTAACGGCTGTCAAAGATCTTAGAATGACACCCGGAACCGGCAGCTTAAAGTGTCCTTAGAAGCACGGAGGAGGCGAGATGTTATAATCTACGATGTTACGAGCCGACTGAGGATGTTAACAGCATTTTCTAAAGGAGCTAGACACCAAACTCCGCCCCACGAACGCACCGCTATAAACTTTATTTCAACATTCCTACAATTTACAGGATCGCACCTCATACGCCACAGAGAGCAGGGAAATGCGCCTAATAGACGCATAACTTCATAAGAAATTTTGCTAGCTAGTTTTAAGAATTTCCCACAAATTTTCAACAAGACTACCTATGATATATAGCACTCTACGGGTTAGTTATACGAACCCACCGCTATAAACTTTATTTCAACATTCCTACAATTTACAGGATCGCAGCTCATCCGCCACCGAGAGCAGGGAAAGGCGCCTGACAGACGCATACTTCATAAGACATTTTGGATGCTAGTTTTAAGAAGGTTAGTTATAAAGAATGCATAAATAGCCGACATATTTCATAGCCTTGTCTCTCGACTTTAAAATTCTATACAAATAAATAAAATAGAAGTTTCCGTTTGTAATGTCAAAATAACAGCTTTTTACTAAATGCATATGAATGTATAAACGGTGCGTATAACAAAAAGCCATTTAAATTTTTTTTGTATTCCTGCTAGTCTGTTTGTTCCGTCTAACCTCCGAAGCGGCTGAATTGGAGTAACTAAGGCTACTTTTATTTTTGCAAATATTAACAAACATTTTCTGTTAAATTCCACGCGTACAAGTCGCGGACACAACAGAACACGGGATTAAGATTTTATTTATACACACCACAAATGAATCAATCTAATTTTTCTTCTCTACAAAATGTTTGAAGAGAAGACCGCCAAAACAACGTGGAAACTACCATTACGGAGCTTTCACTTTTAGACAAAAGGTCCATTCCTTATATTGCAGACACTCGTCAGTGTCTATGTGGGCCCTTCAGTTTGAAACAAAAGAATGACTGCTGGTGCCTAACAATAGCTGGGATTTCATTTAAGATCTAGACTTGTGCCAAGGTCCGTAGTACCGGCGCGGTGGACAATTAATATTCTGAAGTGGTTTTAAGAGCGATTCAGTTCTGGCTAGGCAAATAATCTGAATAATTAGTTGTTTGTCTAAGTATATTATTGCATCGAACTGTATTGGCGAACGTATAGCAGGGCTAAAAAGGCCACAAAGCAATTCTGAAAAAGCAATTAATTTGTCAGATTTTCAATGAGAATTCTTAGCAATTCCGCAAAATCTACGTAAAATGGTCACATATTTTATGCCAACCATTTTATGGAATTAGTATGTGCCTCCCCCCCCCCTGTGTTTTATTAATTGGGAGAATTGTACGATCGCCTGCACTGAACTGGGCTCTTAATTATTGGCACCCGTAATTAAGAGAGCTCAGCTGATGATGGAAATGTTACCATTAACGTACAGGCAACTGTAAATCATTTGCATTTATCGGCGACTGATTTTAGCTACAGTTTATGGAAATTGGTTCTGTTTTTAACGTACTTAACAAGTTTTTACAACGGACCTGTATCAACTAATTCACACAATGAAAAATGTATTCTAATGACGCGACCATAATTTTGTTCGAAACTCTTAAACAATCAGATCGATCAAATAAAATTGACGAGTATCTATCCTGCATAGTTTCTTAACGACCTATTGTAGAAACATGAGTTATACACGTGGACGTATAAGTATACGTATACATTACGTCCACATGTTTTTAAGTTCATGTTCTTGGTCGATTGCCGCCGGAACGCCGAGACCAAATACGGTGCCTACTGGCTTCTCCGGACACGATTCGACCGCCGACCGGGGCGCTGCGACCGCGAAGGAAATGACTCGAAAACGCAAGATGAACGATGGCGAAGCTGCACAGTGGCCGTTTGTGTATGACATGTATTAAACAACGCTTGAGTAACGTGATTTATTTTGTAAATGTAAACGTTATAAGAGCATTTTATTTAGAACTAATGCATTTAGTAACAACTGGCCAGAAATGGCCAATGACAGAGAAAAGTGGGACGATGTGGGGTAGAAAACAAAAATTTCGCTACCGCTAATTTAGTTATTATTATTTTATTATTATTATTAATTTAATTTACCCTTGGCGTCATCGTTGGACACCATTGTCGATCCTGGATTACAGGAGTAACAGTGGTGGGAATGTGTGACGGGCCTAGTTCCAAAAAAAAAAACGCTCATTTAAGATATTGTTCTTTAACTCGAACATTTAACATTGTTGTGTTGTACATTAGTTGAAATCGAGGTAGGTACTCTTAGTGCAATATAAAAGAAAAATAACTTCACTGATCGCATAATTTTGATGATAGATGAAATCATTTCATATTTGAGGACAATAATGGACATTGGCGATAATTTGATATTCTCAAGCAATCGTTTGGAATAATAAACTGCGTAATTGTTACTGCATACAAGAAAGAAATGTTAAAACAATAAGATTTATGAGCACTTTCTGACCTTATGTAAATGTAGCGTTTATTACCGCCCATGCAACGAACACGAAGCTTTAATGCTTGCTGTTTTTGCATGAATAATAAAGATTGCGTTTAGAAAATGTTGATTATATGAAACGGGTCGTAGGTATCACTTCTCCGTAGTAGCTAAGCATACACGCACGGATCAGCCTGCCAGTTATGACTCGCGGACAGAACTGCTGGTGTATGGTGAGAACAGGCAAAGATTTGCCTGCCAGATGAGGCATACACGAGCAGTACTGTGCGCTAGGCATACCTGTCAGGTAGACCTGTCGGGCAGATCCGTGCGTGTATGTTCGCTCCATTTCGCTCACACAGATGAGATTTTTGCTCCCCTTTAATCTGGGCCTCGAGTCTCTTAAATTTAGATTTAGAATTAAACTGTCCACCGCGAAACCACTATTCTCTAATATTCCTCTTCTTCTTTTTCAACCTATCGCCACCCAATGCTGAGCGTAGGTCTCTTCCATTGCACTCCACTCCTTCCGGTCTTGTGCTTTCCGCATCCAGGTCTTTCCTGCCACCTTCACCCGATCGTCCGTCCATCTCGCTGGTGGCCTACCCACGCTTCTGCGTCCAGTACGAGGTCTCCACTCCAGTACCCTTTTTCCCCACCGGTTGTCCGTTCTACGGCACACGTGATCCGCCCACTTCCATTTCCTGCGGCGATAACTTTGGCTATGTCGGTCGATCTCTAATATTATCTTCGCGAAAGTTTCATTATACATCGTAAAAGTTTTGGCGGTCGAAATGCTGTCGGCCATATGTTAGCAGTCCTCTGGCACAACACGCCGACTGTCAAGACTGCGATTTACTAAGAAGAATTCACGAAGATAATATGAAAGATCAGTGGTTTCGCAATGGACAATTGTTAAAAGACTCGAGGCCCTGATAATGTGCGACAGAAGTGCGATTTGGGAGTCGTTTAGTGGCCGGCGCACACTGAGGACGGCAGGAGAGGGCATTTTAATGTTTCTCAATCGAATTTAAGATTTATCCAATTGAAATAAGGTATATTTCAACGCTCGGTGATCGACCCTGGAGCATCTCGGGGCAGTTTTCTCGGTGCACCGAAGAGCACGCTGGAGCACCTTATTTTGATTGGATAGACCATAGACTTCCAATGTTTCTTCTTTCCATGCGATCTAAGCTTTAGGCTTTATCATTTAAGTACTTACCTAAGTTTTTATTCTTACAAAGTTCTGAAATCTATTCACACTTCGCCGTTGGAACTCTAGCACTTAACAAATATTGTCTTCAGGTCAAAGGGGTGACATTATAGAAAGTGACTTTTCACATTATGGAACCATTTTAGGTACTGAATGCTTTTGCGTATAAGCACGCAACGCTCATTACGTCATAGCTCATAACATTCGCATCGTAACGAGGAGATTGGAATAGCAAGAATGCTAATTCGCATGCAAACGCGCAGTTTAGTACATTTGTTTTACAAGTACTGTAGAAGCCATTTGAAAAATATTCCATTACCGTTAATTGTTTTTACCGAGCAATAGCAATATACATTATACATTGTAAATGTATTTAGCGGCTTAAACCGATGGCACCTGCATATAACCCACTTGCTACATAAGAATATATTTATTGCTGGTAGAGTCGAGCTGTAGCCAATTGACCGCAGCTCATATATAGGCTGGATTGACCGGGGTAGTACCACCCGCTCACAGAAGATAGGTGTGACGGAGCTGAGACAGTTGCGTTTCGTACGATGAGTGAGAGAGCCGGAAGTCCAAACCCTCACTCTGTCCCACTTCCCTTGAAATCGGGACGTGCGAGCGATGCCTTTGGTATTGCAAGCATCTATAGGCTACGTACGGTAACTACTTAACATCAGGTGGGACGTGCGCTTGTCTGCCACCTTACAAATCTTAAAAGAATAAAAAAGAAAATTCGTAAAGCAAAGTACAGACTGGCGAAGTGTAGGTCTCGAGCAAAGAACGCTTTAGCTTAATTGAAAGAAATAGGTTGTTGAGCTTGTAAGTAGGTGCACTTACTCGCTTGTCTAACGCCCGCTTAGTAATTCTTGGGGCAAAATCTTAATTAAATAGAACTACAGTATAATACTGATAGTGATCATTGAGTTTAAGACGATACAAGAAAAAAATGAATTTTAGTTTCGGGGTGTGGCTAGCGTCGCGTGAGCTGCCGAAGGATATATCCCTCTCGCTTAGCTAGGACAGAACAGCTATGGAGTAGACTATAGTATAGTTATTTTTTGAAGGAACAATATTGTTTAATTCGTACAATTAAAATAATATGTCCCAGTGCACCTTTTAAAATAGATGAAATGGATGAAAATATTCAAATATATTTTTTTCGTTTTATATGGGATTTTTATGTCGAGTGTATTTGAAAAAAATAATTTAATTTCTATGTTGTTTTTATTGCTGAAGACAAAGTAAGTCAAAAGAAGACAAACGATACCTACAATATGCTGATAGATACGTATAACAATATTTCGATCGTATAATAGCCTATAACCAGCGGACGATCCAGACGCGTCCAACGATATCTCATTAGTCAAATTATTATGATATAAAAATAGTTTGGACGTTATACGGGAGCAGATGAACATACATACATATCGGTCAAAATCATAACCCTCCGCCCACCGTAGTCGGGTAAAAATGTACATACTCTGTGTCAGTGACTGACTGCCGGATATGAGTATCTTTTTCATGTTTCGTAGGCAAAGGAATACTTTGGTACTTAACTTCGATGCCGATCATGAAGTCATCAGCGGTGTCATAATTTTTTTTTTTACCATATTTAATTTATTTTTTAATTTAATTTTCAGTTTTTATTAATTTTATTGATTTAACCATGCATTTATTTTTTGTTTATCTTTTTATCTTTATTTTTTTATCTATCAAAATCACCCTTAGACTGGTTACCGCCACAGGTGACAAGAGGGCTGGCTCTTTCCTTGCTCAAAAAATTCGCTTGACAACAGGAACAGCTTGAATACGGGGAGGACATGCAGCCAGTATCCCACGCGGACGGTATTTGTTTAATTAGGGGTAGGTTTTTGTTTTATTGTATTTTATTTTAATTTATGTTATATTATATTGTATTTTAATGATAAAACATGAAAAATAATTTTTTTTTTTTTTTTTTTAAATTTAATTTTACTTTTATTTATTGTTTTATATTTATTGTGAAATTATAATAATTTTAATAATCAATATTGGACTATGTCTGAAACAAATACATTGAATTGAATAATTTAAATACAAAAATTATCACATTAACTCGTTAAATCACGGTTTACACCCGCTAGAACGAAAAAGATCCTAACATGGTAGGTAGGACCTGAGGGTTGGCCAGTTAATTACTTAAAATACACTATATTTATTTCAAGAAAACATTCATAAGATCTGAAGGCGTCGGACTCGCACATAAAGGGTTCCGTACCACCGTAGAATAAACACATCAAAAATATCAAGTTTGAGACTTGATATTTATTTTTAAATGTTATTATATTTTTAGTATTTGTTCTGCACCGGCAACAGAAATACACATTCAGTGAAAATTTCAACTCTCTACCTGTTACGGTTCGTGAGATACAGCCCGCGCTGACAGACGGACAGACAGACCGACGGACAGCGTAGGCCTAGTAATAGGGTCCCGTTAGCACCCTTTGGAACCCTAAAAAGTAGGCTATGTTCTCCGCCAAGACCCAGTCTATCTCCATACCAAAATTCATCAACATTGGTTCAGCGGTTTAGCCGTGAAAAGGTAACAGACAGAGTTACTTTCGTTTATAATATAATAGATTGAATAGGACGGACAAACATTTTCCTATCCATATCTGTAATGTTATTTTTTACGATAATTTATTGATGTATGATATATTTATTACTTGCCCATCCGTACCTACAACAAACGCAATAAAGCGACTCCATTGTTTTGACAAGCAATGTATTCCCACTGTCGGCCCAAGACCATGCTGCAAGTATATAACAGTAAGCGAAATAGGGAGTTTTTACAGAAATGACACGAATAACTATGAAATGACAAGAGATGACACAAAATGACAAGAGATGACACAAAATGACAAGAGATGAAAAGAAATTACACAAGACAAGGAAAAGCAAACGAAAATCACGCTGCAGTGCAGGTCGTAGGTTCGATTCCTGCCCAGGACATGCATTTGTGTGCATGAACATGTCCGCATGTCCCGAGTCTAGGTGTAATTAAGTGTATATTTAGTTTGTATTTACAAACAAAAAGTAGTATATGTAGTAATATCAGTTATCTGGTTTCCATAGTACAAGCTCTGCTTAGTTTGGGATCAGGTAGTCATGTGTAAAAGAATTTCCAAGGATATTTATTTATTTATCATAGGCGTCGGCGGACTGTAAATACTGTACTGTACCTGTAATGTGGCACGACCGTAATATTTTTTCGTAATATTTTTAAAAAAATCCTTCACAGGTCCGACGTCGAACAAGTCCGACTGGACACTGACAATACAAAGTTAGAGAGAGACATGGTTAGTTCAAGTACTTAAAATGTGAGATGGCGATATTGTGCGCGCGCTCGAAAATAAACAACGTAAGCGCCAAACCACATTTTCTTGAATTAAAAAAAAACTACTTCATGAATTAATATATGGTTGAAGGGTAGTTTAGATATCATTATTTGCTATGTTTTAGAAATAATTTCGTGATCTAAATCGTAAAAACATCGTGGTAGCAAGGAAAATTGTAAATAATTAGAGCTCATTTCATAATTTTTTTTTATCGAGAAAATTTCATCAAATCGTGATTTGGATTTAAAGATACTCAAGATAATATAGTCAAAAATCATACATCTAAATATAAAATTCCTAGTCCACATACTTACTTAAAGAGAAAGTAGAATAGAAAATCAACCAAATTTCGAACCCTCGTCTTAACAGAAACTACAAGTACATAACATAGGTACTATCTATGTTGGTTTCTATTTAATCTTACTAAGGTGCCTAGCAAGCGTACGGCCCGCCTAATTTTAAGCAGTTACCGCAACCTATAGATGCTTGAATAGCAAAGGCAATAGCAAGCTAAAGTGGGAGTGATATAGGGGGAGGGTTAGGGAGAGAGGGCCCCGGGCTACTAATATCCTATCCTACTAATATTAAAAATGCGAAAGTAAGTGTTTGTGTGTGTGTGTGTGTATGTGTGTGTGTGTGTGCATGTTTGTTACCACGTGTCTCCATAACTACTAAACCGATTTTAATGAAATTTTAAATGTAGATAGTGTAGGCTCTGGAATATGACATAGGCTAATCTTACAGATCAATTTCCACGCGGGCGAAGCCGCGGGGCACAGCTAGTAATAACTACTTTACGCCAATCTTTCTTTGACAGTGGTACTACCCGGTCAAGCAACCCTGTATATCGAATTAGCCGGGATATAATATGAATAATTTACTTAAATACATTATAAGCAGGCATAATAAAAGGTTGAGGAAAACTGTTGTTTCATTAGAGTGGTGATACACAGTCGATTCTTTTGATGTGCAGCCACAGATTGTTATCATATGACCATTGTTATTGCATGCATTGTTTCAAAGGAACGTTTTTTTGATCTTTCTATAATTTAAAGCGATAGCGCGCCTGTGTCGGATTTTGTGGTGACTTTTATTATTGAACTAGCTGATGCCCGCGGCTTCGCCCGTGTGCATGTCGGTGTTTCTCTACTATATTATGCATGTATTATACCTATAAACCTTCCTCTTGAATCACTCTATCTATTAAAAAAAACTGCACCAAAATCCGTTGCGTAGTTTTAAAGATCTAAGCATACATAGGGACAGACAGCGGGAAGTGACCTTGTTTTTATACTATGTAGTGATTCCTTTTCTTTCCGCCTGGAAATGTATCCTCTTATAACAATATAAGTATAACCATAAAACATAGAAACCACAGAATTTAGAGTGGGAAATGGTGGGATCTCTAACTAGGCCCTCCACACACTCCCACCACTTTTAGTTACTCCTTTTACATTACCCCTGTAAGCTAGGATCGACAATGTTGTCCAACAATGACTCCGAGGTTTGAACCTTAACGAGTCCGGAACAAAAGCTAATTTATTTTGTCTTGGAATCTGCACGAATTTAATCTACAGTAAGGATACGAGGGGTTGAAAGATTATCCACTTCCCTCCGTTGCAAAGCAGGAGACAAAAATAACAGTATGGGCCATTTGCCACAAGACAACTAATCAAAAGTACCATGGTAGTAACTAGGATCATAACAAAGTGAATGGACATCATAATAATGTGGTTCCACTCACATAGGTCTCCCCTTAATGCGAGGGGGATTCAGACCACAGTCCACCAAGCTGGCCTAGTGCGGGTTGATGGGATATTATACATTATTCAAAAAATGTTTAGGATTTGCACAGATATACAGACATGGATATTATCATGGACAGTAGATTTCTTTTTTCTGGATATTATGATAAAATGATAACCCCTAATATTGTTTAAGTATCCTAGTAGTAAAAGTAGTGATAGCCGATTGGTTAAGCATGCGTCTTGCGGGCTTAAGGTCCAGGGTTCAAACCCCGGCTCACACCTCTGTATTGCTCTAAATCTATGTGTGAATTATAACATTAATATTATTATCACTTGCTTACGGTGGAGGAAAAACATCGTGAGGAAACCTGCATGTCTTCAACATGTGAAATCCACCAACCTGCACTGGGCCAGCATGGTGGATTATGGCCTGAATCCCCCTCACATTGAGGGGAGGCCCGTGCCCAGGAGTGGGATGTTAAAAGAGCTAATACCTATTATTATTATTTTATCCTAGTAGTGCATAGTACCCTGAGGTTGTGTTCTGACCTGTGGAATGATGCGGAGAAAAGACTTACAACCAACTTTATAGAGATTTTAGCCAGTTTACAATGGCTTTACAAAGCATTTCTAGCAACAAAAGAGATTTGTAATGCCAGTATAAGTCCATCATAACTTTCTATATTTGGTGGTATCTTTAAGTTTATTAAAGCAATAAAAACCAACTTTTAAATTAATATACCATTTAAGGATTTTATTACACACTGGAACTATGTGTAGTTAATGTTGTTTATTTTTGTGTAGTGTAGTTAAATTATATTTGAAATAAAATTAAAAAGGAATTAGATAAAAAAAATAGGTGATTGTTTATGCACCCAGTTGTGTATACTAAATGATAAGTAAGTGGCTACATTACCTACTACCTATATGTATATAGCTATAGAAGCTATAGTACCTAGTAGGCAGGTATTTATAATACATTTAATTAGATATTAATATTTTATTATTTAGCTAGTAATTAATTATGTGCACCAAAATGAGTAGCTACCTACTTCAATGTATTCCAAAGGAAACACTTCCGTAATTATCGAGTAGGTAGGTATTTATTATAATATAGGGCACCAGAAATATTGTACTTAAATGAGACTAGCCTTCTAATTAATGAATCATAACCTACACAGTAAATACCATCAATCGTTAAACATAAAGGGAATGTATACGTGAACAAGGAGGGCCCTTCATAGCCCTTGAGTTATTTATATTAGTGATGAATGAAGTGCCCCACTATACATAGCTACAAAAAATCATCCTTGTTTCAGTATGCTAAGAAATAAATAGTGGTAGATAGGTATCATGCAACGCACCTTCGTGGGCCAGGTATAGGTGAAACCCGGTGACATGGGGAGTGAAATTAACATAACTTCGTCCGTACACTGTTTAGAACACTGGCCATTACTTATTATCAACACAAAAGGCCTATTCACGAATGTAAACGAACAGAAGCCAACATTCTATGATCACGTTTAGTTATAATAGCTACTAATTGGAGATCACTGTACGAAATAAAAATAATAGAACACCCTCCAATAAATCGACCATAGCTTCCAATTAAACAGCCAGCCAGCCCTTTGAGGCGTTCGTCGTTTCTTTCTTTTCGAGAGGACCGATGGACCGACTCACTGATTGAAAGTTTAGTCTATGGGTGGCCACTTTCAGGTGAATGAACAATCAAAAGACAAAATGAACATAAGGCTAGTCACATATTGTTTATTTTCCCATCCGTTTTTGCAAAGCTTGTTTTCTTTCCGTTCAGAATAGGCCATAGATCTATTATTCTATAGGCTTTTTATAATATACTTTTATAGAAATATTACGATTGGAAGAATGAAATAATATAATAAAATATAATAAATAATGAAAAGTCAAATAGGTATAAAATGAATATGTGGCTGGCCTAATAAACTAAATTCTGAACCTCACCATAGAGCTTACAGTTTATTGAATGAATGATTTGAACTAAACCGGAAGTAAACAAGAAGCAGAAGGAACGAAAAGGTGAAAATGTAAATGTCGTAGATAGTGTAAAATAGATTACCAATAGGATATTATTATTATATTAAGCGGATAATAAATACATCAGCGATAAAATTGGTAATGCACGTTTTTATACATGCTTTTCATTTTTATTTTTAGCTGTATGTTGACTCCAAGTCAACAGAGCTATAAATAGCATTTTAATTGACTGTCAAAATGTCTTCGAGAGTATGGTGCTTGAACTATTTACATGTACCTAATCTACAAGGAATATACTAATACGCGGGGCAGGCGAAGACTATCGTAGGCGATAACCTATTTGATTTTCACCATTTTGACGCAGATATAAGCAGTCAGAGGCGATGAGTGGCGATGCCAAGGAAGTAATGATAATTTCAATGCAAATAATATACTGAGTATTAATTCAATCAAATTTTGTTCTTGAGAACCTCGAGGTTTTGATAAGGAGTAAAAGAGATGGAATGGATATGAAGTCTACAAATTTACTGTCTAGACTGTATCTTGCATAGAGTATAGTGAAGTAGATTTCATGTCTATGCTCTTTAAACTTCTTGACACCGTTTATGTTTTTAAATTTGGCAACACTGGTCCAGTCGGTCGTCGACATCGACAGCCCCACTGGACCCACTAGAGATGGATATCATATCTAATCTGTGATGGGTATACTTATCATGAAACTGGGCACGAAATAACTGTTACCAAATATTAGCCTGTTAAAACATTCTTTATACGAATGATCACACGTAAAAGTCTTTACCTAAAAGTTCTAGTAGCTAAAAGCCTAAAAGACTAGGTACCTACTTATTATAATGCCTTGATTACAATTGGTGCGTTCCATTCACTGTTAATTTTGTTATTTTTGTCCACAAAAAGTGTTAAAAACGATAATTTTGATCACTTTCAGTATAAGTTGGTGCGAGTGGAACGAGATTTGTGAACGAAAATAACGAAATTTACAAAATTAACAGTGAATGGAACGCATCAAATATGTAACTAGTATAGTGGCAAGTTAGTGGTTTTGCCAGAGTAATAGATGGGTACAAACACATCACCGCGCGATTCGCCTGGCTCAAAATCGAGATGAGTAACCCACAGTCTTGCCACTTACGTAGGTCTGAACATCTAAGTATTCACTTTCTGTCTAAACACTTATAAACACTCACCCGCCCGAGTTACTGTCTGGGCCTAGTGAAGTTGTACTGTATGTCACGTATTTTGGTACTAAATCAAGGCATAATTGGTACAAAAATTTCACTCCATGTCCATGCCAGTTTAGTCATAGAAAATAATGACATCACTAAGCTAGCGAAAACTAGCAGTAATAGGTACTTACTGATAATTTGGTATGCCCACATCCCTATTCTGGTCTAGTCGTCGTCTAGTCCAAACCAACCAACCAACCAAACGCCACCATCCCATCCATCCATTCATTTACGATTTACGAAGTGAATTCTTTTCTATAGGGATATTTAATAATTTTCTAGCAATGGCCAATATAGCTGCCAAGCGCATTAAAAGGGAATTCAAGGAGGTCATGAAAAGTGAAGAGGTGAGGGATATTATTTTTATTTCGTGTTTTGCAAAATGTTACATCGTCATTATAATACTTGCACTCTAGTTAGAATGTCATATTTCTAAGCCAACATCGATCATAAGTGAGTACAAAGTGCGCTCGAAAGTAATGTGATTCCATCCAATTGTAGGTTGCAAACTTGTGTATTGAAAAGTATCTGTCTATAACAAACAACATTGTAAATGATTCAGCACGTTTTATGAAGATCATTTGCTTGTTTATCTTTGCTGCTGCTCAGTCTTGGTCATATATTTTTACTCAAAATATAGTGAGGAAACTACCTGATTTTGAATTGTACACATTAACTTTATAAAGTAGAAGATACACCAGCTGGATATATTCTGATTTTTCTGAAGCAGCTGTAATTACTTCATGTTTTGTCGTAAGGATGTTTTGAACAGCTTTATAATATGGTTTGTGACATAGCGATTGCGATTGTGTGATTTTTTTAAAGCTACCTGCGCTTTGGCTAAATAAATTCTTAATTATATATAACTACCTAAGTAGGCAGGTTTTTTTACTATGACAACAACGTATTACGAATCTGATTTGATGCCAAACAGAGAGAGATAGAGGCTATATGAAAAAACAGACAATTTATTTCTTTATATAGCTTTACTAGTATGTTATGTGATGTTAGTTCATCTATCCTATGAATATTATAATGCTTCTGCCTTTGCTTATGCCGATGTGCTAATAAAACCCTATCTTCTCAGTCAAGGTCGCTTTGCTAATCCAGAGGTAAAAATGTAATAAAAACGATAATCTATAGGTGTCCCAGTAGGCCAATAAAATAAGCTATGTGTACTTGAACATAGCCATGAACAAAAACAATGTTTCAAAACAGAACATACCCATTTCCTGTTCCTAGTCATCTGCATCATGCTCAGATTAAAGAAAAAGTAATTGGCAACATATATCAAATGTTTTATTAGTGTTTAACAATTGTATATTTACGTTAGTTATTTCGGGGTTTGTAATTCGAATATCAATAATTAACAGAATTAATTAATTCAGACCAGTAGGGCTATTACATATCTCAGTTGACAACTGGCATCGGTTGTACACTGAACTTTGATGGTAAATTAGAATGACATAACATTGGTATTACGTATTTCAGTGAACGGATATCAAGGTACAGTGAGTTTAGGTTAGGTTAGCCCTTCAAGAAATACAAAATACCAATGTTATGTCATTCTAATTTACCATCTAAGTTCGGTGAACAACTGACGCCAGTTACTGTTGTCAACTGAGATATGAAATAGCCCTGCTGATGTACCAAAAGTGGGTGCAATGTGCAGCTCAAATTTGTATGTACCAGTTGAAGTTGTGTAAATGCTGCCCATACCAGGAATGTGAACCGTATTCTGGTGCATCTCCAGATATATTTCCTACGGCATGACTTATAGTAATTTTGATCTTATTTGGCACTTATAAGCGAACCAAATTTGGCATGTATCTGTGCAAACGATGTTATCATCATTTCACTAGCGAATTTCGAAACTGAGTTTAAAAAACTGTATGCTCTGTTACCAAACAAGAAAGCAGATTTGTCACATTGTGTTTTTTACTTACTAAAAAGTGCACAATCAGAAACTTTGGCACTGGTCTCGCGTCTGGCATTGAGATCATGCGGCATTTGTTTTTTGATCTTATGTTGTCACATTTGTCCCAAAACAAGGTTATTTGTATCTTGACCAGTACCGCACTAGTTATAGATTTTTAGGTTTATTTTATCTTTGTGTAACATATTTCTGCTCTATTGCACTGATTTTAATGTGATTTTCACTATCAAGGTTTCTTAACGTGACCCGTCGTATATACCCTCGGGTGTATATTTAACAGAAGATCATTTATTGTGTATGCTTGCGATAATAAAAAATAGTGAGAGGTTGATTTTTTCACTGTTAGTAATTGTAAGACAATATAATAACTAACTGTGAAGAATATTCAAAATAATTAAAATTTGCCAATATTAATAGATGTTTAATGGCCGGCGCAGACTGGGGACGGCAGGGCATGGCATTTTAATTTTTATCAAGCTAAAATGCTCCGATGCCAATCACCGAGCATTGAAATATAGACCTTATTTCAATTGGATAAATATTGAATTCTATTGATAAAAAATAAATGCCATGCCCTGCCGTCCCCATTCTGCGCCGGTCATAAAGCTTCCGAATTTGTGTCTGATCTCAATGGGGGTGACCGTACATAAACAGCAGTTTTTATTTTCCTATAGGTTGCTGGTGGCTCTATCAAGTTAGAGTTGGTTAACAACTGCTGGACAGAGCTCCAGGGCGCAATAGCCGGCCCCCCAGACACGCCGTATGAAGGAGGCACATTCCAACTCGAAATCAAAGTGCCGGAGACTTATCCATTTAATCCCCCAAAGGTAATGTGGTAAACGCATTTTTATTACGCTTATTATTATTATTATTATTATTTATTATCAGGCAGGCAGTTGATTCAACTGATAGGTGCCTGTATCCTGTTGTTCTCTTCTAGCTTTTCTCTTTCAGGTGTTTATCGAGTCGGTTCTTAAACTAGTTCATATTTTGAACTGATACAACGTCTACTGGGAGCTTATTCCACAAACTTATTACAACAAAATACAATGAATTTTATAATCACTTTTATTTTTATAGCTATATAATGTTCACTGCCTACTATCTTATCCATCCTGGCTTACAGGAGTAAGGGCTCCTATGCACTAGCGGTTAACCGCGGGGGCACAAAATGAACTCTCAAATGAACCGCCTAGGCGGCCAACCGCTAGTGCGTAACTTGCCTAAAAGTTGTGGGAGCATATAGTAATTGTTTTTTCTATGGGTAGGAGCGTGTGGCGGGCCTAGTCCCGTTTAAAAATGCCTACTATCATACAGTTTGGTATACAAACTTGACTATATCAAAATATCCTGAGATAAAAAAATATCCTGGGGACATTCTTTTACACACGGCTACCTGATCCCAAACTAAGCAGAACTTGTAATATGGAAACCAGATAACTGATATTACTGCATATACCACTTTTTGTTTGTAAATACATACTTAATATACATAATTACATCGAGACTCGGGATATACAGACATGTTCATGCATACAAATGCATGTCCCGGGTAGGACTCGAACCTCCGACCTGTAGCGTGATAGGCGGTATCTTACCAACCACGCCAACGGGCCCGTCGTCATATTTTACGTGGCGGTAATTTATCATTGACACCGCATATTTTTTGTATATGTATTAAATATAGTCGTAATTGAATAGTGACATTGTTGCATACGTTAATTGGAGCGTCCAGATGCCTCGCATGCCTCGCCAGATCACTCATGTTACAACATTATGTATGCGTTCCGACGTCAAACCCGAGTGCTCGGGCGCAGCATGCAGCTGATGTAGACATATCCAATCAAAATACATACTTGTTGTCGAATATATTGCAGATCCGCTTTATGACAAGAATTTGGCATCCGAATGTGTCTTCGGTGACTGGTGCGATATGCTTAGATATCCTGAAGGACCAGTGGGCGGCCGCGTTGACGCTACGCACAGTTCTCCTGTCAATACAGGCGCTACTATCCGCCGCGGAGCCGAATGACCCGCAGGTAATACACCATTTTTTATTTATTTATGATATAATGCCGTGTGCCCACTGGCAAGAAAACTTGCACAAGTTTACTTGCGCAAGCGACTTCCAATGTGTAAACACTCACGCAAGTGGACTTCTGCGACTTGCCGAACTTGCTGCAAGTCCCACATGTACACGGTTGTGTAAAATTGCAGTCAGTGGAAACACGTCGGCAAGTGACTTCTGCAAGAAATTGCGGAAGTTACTTGCGAGTGGACACACGGCATAAGGTCTTAATTTAATAGTGCACGATATTTTGTGAATACTCAGTAAATGGTAAATATGCTGTCTACCACAAATCATATTGTACTTTCTTTTTTTACCTACTAGTTAGTAGATAGACAATTAGAGAGGCACATTATGAGACAAATTTACCCAAAATAGAATACTTGTATTTACCCGCGGCTCAGCCCGCGAACCTCTGCTTCGAGAGTAAATTGTGCATGGATTTCTGATAGTTCCGCGCGCGCTTTCTCGCGGAGACTAATCATTAATCAAAGGGATAATATAATTTTGGTGAAACGAAGATGTTACAAATGTGGTCCAACTTATTGTGGAATGTCTGACCAACCCTTCGGTGCGGTCGCCGAATGCTGATGTAAATCTCTGTCCTTGTTACAGGACGCAGTCGTCGCCAAACAGTACAGGGAAGACATACACATGTTCAATCTGACGGCACAGCATTGGACCAACGTGTACGCGGGCGGTCCCAATCCTATCTGGAATTTCAACCAGAAAGTGCAAGTGCTCCTCGACATGGGCGTCGGGGAAGACCAAGCGAGGGTCGCGCTCTCCACCTTCAACTGGGAGCTGGAACGGGCCACCGAACATCTCTTTAGTTAGTGTAGTTATCGAACTCGTAAAATGCGTAGAGTCCTGTTGTCTATGCTATCATGAGAAACCTAAGTTTTAACTGGTAAGGCCGTCCACCAAAATTAGATCACTATGGACGTGACGAGTCGCGAATAAGTCCATATTGACCCCATTTTGATGGACGGACTTCATCGGTTAAAACAATGTTTAACACGATGTTGTCCTTTAAAACACAATTTCGAAAAATCCCCGTTCGTCTGGCGTCACACCGATACAGGCAGCTTTTAAACACTGTTTAATATCTACCTACACTTATACGTTTCTGTTGTTATAATAATAATTATTATATCTATTGTTGGGATAGATTAAATGCTAGATCACTAGCTTATAGATAATTTTGAGGATCAAAGAGGTCTACGTTAATTATTATTCACGAACTCCAAGGTATCAATAAATTAAATCATAGACGGTGTTATTACTAAAAAGATAAACGCGTTTTGAACGCGTGTCTAGTATATTTTTTTCTAGGGAAATTTGAAAAGATGCGTTCAAAAGGAGTTTAACTTTTTTGTTATAATACCGAACTGTTTAAACATCATAATTATAGTGTAGTCAGTAGAGATGTGGATTGTGGGTGGCCCAAAGCGAAAGATTGAACACGTAATTTTTTCAGTGTCTGTAATCGTCTATAGTCGGCATTTTATGACGATCAGGTGCCCTCTGACGTCAGTGCAGTAGGATCTAAAATAAAATCGCCTACCGTATATTTAGGGGTATCTTATGAATCTGGCCATCATCTACATCTCTACATTAGGGTAGAAAACATGCCAAAGATGCCTGCGATAGTCGCCGTCTCTTTTTCTTAGTGCATAGGACAGAAGACAATATATAATTATCTCGCGTTTTGTCTTGTCACGGTCGGCTGTGCTACTAGTGCTGCTTTGTGGGATAAGCTAAAAACTAACAACAGCAAACAAAGGGGCTGACACGTGACTGTCCAGAATAATTTGTTGCTTGCTGATAATAATGTTGAAAACATGTTGGTGTTGCCAATACGGTGAATAATGCCTTCTTATATATCTAATAAGTCAATTGTCGAATTGCGATTGCGCCAATAGATGTGTGGTGCACGATTGCGATGTTAGAAGGTATATAACAAACATGTCACGACTTTTATCCCCATAATATGGGGTAGTCAGAGGCTTGAGTGGCCATACACCACCTCATTGCGGAGGTAGCCAACTCAAAGCCCACGTTTCACCAGATAGTCAGAACCCAACGTGACAGGCGGTGAACCTTGTCGTCGTGTATACAGGAACTGTAGAAAATAAACTCTGAAATAAATAAAATGAAATAAAATATGGATTATTTTATTTTATTTATTTCAAATATCTCCTAAAATAATACATAAATGCCCACAAAAGATATATAATTTAGCCAGAAAATTAAAGATTGACATCGCGAGTGTCGAGATCGCAGTGAGATAGCGACTCTGACCACGAGACGTCTTTGGTATGTTTTTACCCTTGTAGTAATATTGGAATGACAAAATGGTGAAACTGTAGATGAGGTAAAGTCGGGTAGGTATAAATTGTTTAGTAGTTGACCAGTGTGTGTAGCTTAGTGCTCAGAGAGTTGCGTACATATTTTTATACATAGTGTATGTGCAGGCTTCTAGTAAGTACCTAGTTAAGTTGCGCGTTTGAGCTCATCTGAAATGTTTG
Organism: Drymonia ruficornis; assembly: GCA_947859195.1. Classification (NCBI taxonomy): domain Eukaryota; kingdom Metazoa; phylum Arthropoda; class Insecta; order Lepidoptera; family Notodontidae; genus Drymonia; species Drymonia ruficornis. Next base: position 4,550,192 of record OX401907.1, read on the forward strand.
ATCATAATAATACATAAACAATCGTCTTTTTACCATTTATTTATCATATATGTTGTATTTTCGGTTATCAAACTAGCTAGTTTATTTGTATTATAAAACTATAACTTCGTTTATTTAAAAGCGCGAATGAGGGACTTGTAGCATTAACATGCGATTGATAACTCACGTATATTATGTTAGTACATAGATAAATAAATAAATATTATATTCTATTTGTGATGTAATTATACTGCATGCCGTAAAGCTTACATTATGGAGGTGCACGAAGTGAGCGTTCAGAGGTTTTAAACGGACTCAAAATCAAAAATGGGAAAAGAAAAGGAGATAGGATGCATCACTTGGTCGTTCTTTACTGATGCTTATATGAAATCAAAATCGGTTCATCTGTTTGGGACACTTTCGAAGTAGGAAAACGTACGAGCCGTCAGGTGAAGCATTTTGTTTCGTATCTCGGAGTAGGCGCCCTGTAGCCCGATTCACGTAACCAAAACCCTAACGACATCTCAGCGATATAGTCGTTGATAGCCTTTTCGTAACAAGAAAAGGCTATCAACGACTATATCGCTGAAATGTCGCTACGGTTTTAGTTACGTGAATCGGGCCCCAGTTCCAGTTTAGCTCTCCGGTTTTCTCGTCCACGTCAGTTATTCGAGTTGCGGAGCTCAGGGTGGTGTTCCTGACACGATCTGCAACCTTTTAACTCGTTTAATTGACATTTATTTTAATTATTTGTAATTTTTATTTTTACATTTGTTTACAGTTTGAATGCTGCGGACCGGTCCTAAATAAAATCCTCTACAATTTACAGAAACCTATTTAGTTAATGTCATAATGTAAAATGAAAATGATATAGGTTCAAGTTACGGATGGATTGTTCCCGAAACCCCCACAATGGCAAAAGACCACAAAGCACATTAAGTTATAACATCAGAACATAATATATTTAGGGTCATAGGAAGCCTCTTCTTTAATATACTATTTGCTCACCGTAGTGTTAGTAACTTGGTGGGGGGATTTGGAGATATTTTTCCCGGAATGCCTAGGCGATAGGGATTGTGGGCAAAATCCATGCAGTGGGAAAACTAGGAGTTTCAGGAAAAATCTATGTTATTGATAAAAAACATCGTAATATCTGTAAAAAAAATACTGTTTTGTAACAAAATGTAAAGTTGTAATTGCATTGCACTCACACTTGGCTGTGTTTAATGTGTCTCAGGTCTTAATTCGCATGTTAAGCTGTATGTTCTTGTAAAATAAGTCGTAACCGGCCGGTAACTTAGGTTTTTTATTGCATGCCTATGATTTATTATATGTACATTAAGCAGTCATGCCATCGCAATAAATAAATAATATTAATTAATTCACAATAAATTAATCAACAGACAAATAAATTTTCAATATATTTAGATTAAAATTAATCGTAGCAATTAAAATTCTATCAGTTTTTCCGTTACTGTAATGTAGCCTATTAAAGGAACCTATTTCATAACATTGAGCTCGTGGAACCTACCTATTTAGTTACGATAAGTTTCACGTTCGTATAAGTATTCTTAACGTTCGTCGCTTCGTGCAATATTGCAACACAATACATACTCTTATAGAAAAAATCAATACTTGAACAGAAATAATTATGTGGTATAATAACTTTCACTGACTTTCCATACTAATTGTATAAATGTGATCTTTTCCATATGAGGGTATAGTATTTCAGCAGTAGATTCCGTTTCAGAGAACATAATGATTTCAAGGTTTAAGGACTTTGTCCACTAGACTGTACCATACCACCGCCCATACCACAAGACACCGCGACGGTCAGATCCGTTCCGTCACTGATCCGATGACGAGAATATTTTTGAATATACATTCTAGTGGGCGTACATGTTCGGTAGTGTCGTGCGTAACCACGACCATGGTATAGTACGGTTTAGTGAACAAACATCTTTAGGTATTTTGAAATACGCGTATAAATACCTAATATATTTCAATACTAATAGGTTACATTACCTAATATATTTCAGTGTTTTAGAGTCTAGTTTGAATGTGAATAATAAAATCTATTCTAAGTGTTGATCACAACTGGATATGGTAGGAGTTAGAACTTACTTCTGTACAAAACTCTGAAACAACTTATGTATTTATTATAATGCAAGAAGGCCAAGATTTTCATATATTAGTATGTACCTACAATAAGCTTGTTCTTGTGTTATTTATTCATCTTGACGCTTGCTTTGTTGTACCTAAACTTTTGTAGATTACATTCTAAAATAGTTGTATAGGTAGCTAGTTCGAGTGAAGCCTTGGGTAAGGATTTTTTAAAGTTATAGTTTAATATAATAAACATTTAAAATTTAACGTGACTTTGCTTTTCATTTCACTCTCGAGTTTTAACATTTATTCCATACAATATCTGTCAGTACGCCATAGGTATTTATTTGATGGATTAGGGTTTTCTGACGATTCTGAAACGGCCACTAAGTACATCTTATTAAAATTGTAGTGATCAATGGGCCATGTTAGACTATCAATCTGGATCGCAATGCCGCCAATATTGTCAGTCTTGCATGCGATAAGACTGAAAGTCCAGCATGGCCCAAATCTCAATTTGTATATCCTAAAGCAAGCTTATGGTATTGATGCCTATTTTTCAATCGAAATTCTATAAAAGCTGGCTATAAATTGTAAGTTATCTATAGTGGCGGACCCTCAAACTTCCCGGGATTTTGTTTTTAACTGATGCCTACAGGAAAATTTTATTGGAATCCATCTGACCGATTTTGCATGATCTGCGAACCGAGATTCTATCGGCTTTTGTATCGATACTAATATTTACCAAAGAAATTGTAATAAGGGGCCATCCATAACTTACGTCACACGTAAAGGGGGTAGAGGGGGTCGACGAAATGTGACATTGTGTGACAAGGGGCGGAGGGGTCCTAAGTTAAGTGACGTCACATTTAAAAATAGAATATATCCAAGTATTTAAACCGAAATTTGAACTGTAACCGAGAAATTTTGAAAATTGCTGGAATTTGTAAAAAATATGTGACGTCACACAGGGAGGGGGGGGGGAGTCTCGCAAATGTGACCAGCTGTGACAAGGGGGGGAGGGGTCTAAAAATCATGAAATTCGTGTGACGTAATTAATGGATGGCTCCTAAGAGTAAATTTACTAATCGTGTTCCGGGGGGCACCGCGGTTACATCCTTACCATGGTGGTGACCCAATTATATGAACACCCAAATGCTCTAAATATACGTGAAGGGTGAGTCAGGTGAGTGACTTAAATCATAAAGTGTACGAAGTACTTGGGAGCAGTACGGTTGCCTGCACGTCTATGAATACATTACCAACTTAAGCTGGGTTCCCTTTAAATTGACACCTGTAATGCAGCACCTGTAACCTGTAAACTCAGCTTATGTTGGAAATGTTATCATAAATGTGCAGGCGATTGTAAGTTCTTGAAGACAGGCGCAGGGTTGTGCTGCATTCAGTACGCTTGAGGGTATGTCATTACCATTAGTCACATAATAATAGTGAGATGATCCTCTAGATGAGAATATTTTCTTGTTTCATACATATTAGACCGTGATTTTTTGGTAAATGTATTTTGTAAAAAGTCATAGAACAAAAGTTGTTGCTAACGATGTTGGTAATACAGTCCTGTAGCCCGATTCACGTAACCAAAACCGTAACGATGTCTCAGCGATATAGTCGTTGATAGCCTTTTCGTGTTATGAAAATGCTATCAACGACTATATCGCTGAGACATCGTTACGGTTTTGGTTACGTGAATCGGGCCACTGCAATGTTGTTAGTGTTTTACCAATAACCCTGTACCTATAATAACTACATAGGTGGACACTTCGTGCCTATCTGTTACATCGGACTAATCTCATTTTATTGAAAGTTTATCGAACCCTAAAAATGTTCCGTTTTATTTTACTTTTGTAGCACTGCAGTCGGGACCGACTGCGCCCGCGTCGTCGTCACTTAAAAAGGTGCTAAAAACAAATACAACCTGTTTCGGCCATGTTGAATAAGTTTCGTGTTTTGCCAGCAATAAGTCATTTGTGTTAGCTTTTATTTAATTACTAAGTTATCAGCAATAACGGCAACTTCACTGCCGAAAGCTAGTCATACCTATTTTGTTTGTTATTTTTTGTGAGAGATACAACGGATTGGTGCAAACGAAGTTACTTGAATAAGTAAGACATAGCGATGGTTACCAAGTGGTATGACGGGAAATATATGCGCTATGACGAGTATCTAAATAACTTATACAGACCAATAGCCAATAACAGAGCATGTTATATTATGGTAAGTAGGTATTGGACCAAAGGCTGTACTAAATTCCTTCTAGCGCCATCTTGCGGCGAGCGCCGTGACGCGTAACAAGGCTGGTATAGAACCTGCGAGAGGGGCTGCGCCCGCGCCGCGCCGCGCTACCACGCATGACCAAACAACGAGCAACTTGAACAACATGCCAGGCAAGGTATCATTCATCAGTCACAGTTGACGCTGGTCCGCGGACGGTGCTCTCTCGCGCCCTCATATGCTTCGCTACAGTACGGGGAAGGCAGAGCGCATAACACATCATCAGAATGTGACATTTTAAGTGCACCATTTAGTTAAACTTCCCTTCGCCTTCCCTAGTTACTAACGTCAACAAACTTTTTATTACTTTCTAAAACGTATTTAATTTTCCGCGTGTGTCTCGTTCCAAGTCCGCGGCAACAAACGTGTGTGTGTATAAATAAATATTAATTTTATAGTGTGTTAAGCTGTACCAAACATGACTATATCGTACGCCGGTGAAGTTCCAAATGGCAGCAGTTTCGGATGCTTCTGGCGGATCCTTTGCAAGTAAGTGGAAGACGTAGAGAGTGATGCGAGGCGGCGAGCGTGCGGGCGGCCGTGCTGGGCTCCCGGCCCGGCCGCGGACGACGGGCGAAACAGCTGTTCCGAGCGATGTCTGCCCGCTTGTTCCTGCATGACGAAATCACACCGATGGCCCGCGACTAGCGACCGCCGATACATTGACAATGGCACGTCTCTGTTGCCCCTCTATTGTGACGCGTGTACCTGTGTTTAATTTAGAAAATAACTGTCCTCGCCGTGTATTAACGTCGACCGCCAATCGAAAGTTTGTTTTTAACTGTCATAATAAGAGAGCGAGGATCACGACGGCGACGGTGTGCGCTAGAGTCGACCTCGACGGCGCTGCTGAGATGAATGCTACAGTGCCAAACGAACTAGAATCGATTCAATGTCTGATCGCTGCTCGGTTGGCCCTGACAACGAAAGGTGGCGAAAGTAACCATGACGCATGCACCAATCGATTAAAACTTGCCTGGTTTGCGCTCATGATCATTGCGATTTCCGTTATTGTGTTTTGAAAAACTATATTTGCCTAATGTGTTATGCCTAAACGATAATTAACTCCAATTGTCGCTTTACCATTTAACAAATCGTTTTAAGTATGCACTTATTATCTTATTAGCTGTTTAACCGCTACGTTCGGCATGTAAACGTCAATTTATTTTACTTTATAAATGGCTGAACGGTAAATGCAATAAGTCACAATGAAAACAAATTTGCTGTAACATGATGTGTACCACATAACGAAACTCGTCTCACTGAGTCAACTTACGGTAATTCTACCTATAACTGCGCATGAGCACAATATTCTATGACATTTACAATACTATAACTTCTGATAACATTGCAGTTCAATAAACAACACTAAGTTGTAGACTACCATTTACAAAAACAGAATGACCAAGTCTTTATTAGCTTATAGATCTTTCTACAATAACTTTACCCATATCTCTAATGTAATTTAGAGTAAAATCACCACTAAATACATAGTAATTTAGACCAAAAGATGATTCTATGACCTGTCGTTGTAAGCCTGTATCTTACATTGGGAATAGGATTCAAAATGCTTTATTGAACACTTGTGGATCATTACCGATATCCTCAATAGTGAACTATCTCAAAACCTAGTAATTTTAAAACCTTTCCTTTCTGGAATATTCACTAAACAGTAGGTCGTTTTGGCCTCAATCCATCGATATTGACTAAAACGTCCACAGACAGTTAATGGCATCAAAACTATAATACCCCTGATCGAGGTTAAAACTGCAACATCAGAATAGTTTCAACTGTAGGCCTAAAATCTAGAAACTCCAAAGTAACTTTATCTTAACCTTCTTTAATTTTCTTTTTATTGGATAATTTGGCCGATTGCCGACTTAATACGGCCTCCCAACCCGACCCAATAGCTAACCTAAGTCAGACAGTTTGTCAGAATGTTTAGGCTCTCACTAAGGTAAGAGGTAAGGTCAGATAAGTCATGGGCAGTAGTTGCCGCCTACCATCAGGTGGACCGTCTGTCCCTGTCTTTACCTAGACAAAAAAGGACACTGACTGACCTTGGAAAGCCAAAGATGTTATAATTACCGCATGGACAGACGGTCTACATAATAAGTGATAACCGTCGCCCAGGACATCTGTAACTTAAGAGGAGCAGACGCGGTGTCGACCTTTTAGGGACTATGCTTGACTTGTAGTGCAAAACAAATGCTTCAAGAGGGAGATCATTCCATAACTTACCCTTAGAAGCACAGGTAAAACCCCAAAAGGGACTTGATGAATAGGTTTCAGTGAGACCAGTACACAACAAGGCTTCAACTGTTATCCAACGTACAGGTAACGACATAATTGTATGTATAACGATTATAGCACCTCGTAAGAATCCAGTTGGAATCCAGTGTGTAAATATATCGAGCAAGTGAGCGTAGTGACCGGCCGTCATCGTTATTTATCCAATGAGATTACTTTAAATACGGAACCTTTTCTTGTCTTTGTTATGGTTAACTTTGTAGCATATTTATGTATATGATGTATATCAAACTTAATAAGCAAGTAGATAGTAATCTAGGCACGGTTGGGCCATTTTCCTAGCAGGGATTTCGTGACTCAATTTCCTTGGTTTCGATATCTTCCTTGACTTTGTGTATTCAAAGTATACTATCTATAATTATATTTTATTTTCTGCGATGTTATAAAAAATAATTTATCTTTTTAGCTTAGCAATAACAACAGAAATATGTTGCAGAGTGTTGCATATCACAGAAGACTAGAGTATTTATGATTTAATGAAATTGAATTTTCAAATCGTGATCCTTAAAATCCTTTGAAGGAAGACTATACACGATCGCCACACTAACGTGCAGAGACGATTATTTCGCTCTCAACCTAGCATTACCCGCTCATAAATCCGATCGATTAAGCAACAGTTTTTGTTATTAAGAACGGATTGAGAAGGTCGTTCGAAGTGATATTAGTGAATTAGTAAGCGGTGTTCTCAGGCAGTTCGGCCGTGGCAGGCTCGACAAGGTCGGAGAATTTTGACGATTTCGGTTACATATTCTGTATACGATGGAGTATTGTCCCTTTTGGCACTCATTCATCCATTCAACCGCGAGAGTCACGGCCTCGTTCCGTATATTGGTATTCTGATCGATAGCATTATCTCCCTTCATATTCGTGAGCGATGATGACGACCCCCAAAATTGACGTTAGACATTTTCCTCGAACGTTCTCTGATTTCATGATTAAAACCTACTTTACAAGACTTCTGATGGAAATAAAAATATAATTAATAAATATCGCTAGACAAACCGTCAACATGTATACCTACTAGTCCCAAACTAAGCAAGCTTGTACTATGAAGCGATTGTTTTTTGCACATCCGAAACTTTTCAGGATATCCCTGCTTGGTTCGCACCTTTTTACCCTTGGTTATCAGAATAGGATCCTGATTCCCGAAACACCAGAAGTAGTGTTGTTGAACTAACTGTTACGTATGTTGTTTCAATATACCTTGAAGGTATACAATGCACTTGTTGTTATTACTTACAGCCTTTGTTTAGTTTTCAAAATGGTTTTGGTTCATTTGGCTACAAATACGATTGAACTACGTACATAGGTAGGTACTATGATTTGACTCTGCTATAAATAGTGCTGTCTTGCTTACTTATACATTACCATGAATGGGCCATCAAAACGCTTAGCTCAGTCAAGTTTATACCAAATGTATGTACAAGCATTTTATTTTATAGGTATTGATAAAATAACGTACATGCATTAACAATAAGTGTAGATTTCAGAACTACGGTAAGTATCGATTACGATATTATTCGGACGATAAATATTCGATGTTGCGTGTACATATACATGCTAAACGCTAATTGAACATCCACCAACCCATTACACATTATTCTAGCTGGATTATTGACTCAGTATTTCCATTTGTTGTGAGTTTATCCCAAATGAGAACGGAGAAATAAGGAGTAAATAAAAATAACTTTCTTATTTTGGAGCTAATGATCTTAAATGGAATTCGCTTATATCGATACAATGACATACAAATCCACAAGTTAGCTGCCGTAACCGGTATCAAGGTAATCACAATTTATGTACATTAGGTGTGTAACCTTTCGATTAATGTCGATATAATTCGATTAACCGTACCGTGAACTTATTGGTATGCATTCGGAACTGTCAAATGTGTTGTATCGATAAGTTTTCTAAAGACTTTTTTAACATGATTCGAAAGTGGAAATATCGCAGCCTTTGCCTATGACATGCCATGGGTTATTAGAATACTAACAGAGAAAGTTTCGACATCGAATGAATGCTTGACTATCGAGTCTAAACTAACTAACATTCTGCTAGCTGTTCGCTTTGGAAAATGTCCTTGATTTTTTATGTTGTTTTTTACGGCCAACCTGGTGTTAAGCAGTTACCTTAACCAGAAGTGGGATAGAGGGTGGAGAAGAGGGAGGTGTTGGGCTTCCTGCTCTCTCAATCATCGTACGAAATGCAGCTGCAATAGCTACTTTACGCCGATCTTCTGTGAGAGAGTGTTACGACCTCGGTCGAGCCAACCCGTATATGAGCTGCAGCTTATTGGTTACAGCTTGGCTCTACCACCAATAAGACGTCTGCTACTTTGGAATCAGGGCGCCTACTCCGAAATACGAAACAAAACGCTTGTGCTGACGGATCGTAACGTTTTCTTACTCCGAAAGTGTTTTGATTTGACGTTTCTTCGATCGTGGACCCTGCACCAAAAGAATCCGGAATACTTCAGACACAATTTCGGAGGATAATGTAACCTACAATGGATAGGTAGTTGGGATAAGTGGTGTCTTGGCGACTTGTTTTTGAGATTCAGTTTGTCGGTCTCGCTGCTGGTGCCTGCCGGCGGGCCGTTGAGCGGGTGTAGTGGGCGTGTTTTGGACGTTCTATCTCTCCACTACTAGTTCCTATTAGTTCTATTTTCTTATTTCTATTTTCTTTTACCTAAATTAAAATTGCGATCCCACAGTCAAACCGACTGCTCGGTTTTGTGGGACTATGTTATATTATTATTATTCTATGTTTTATGAAAAAAAAAAAAAAAAAAGCCGAAGCATTTCGTTTCGTATTTCAGAATAGGTGCCCAGGAGGCAGAGGCTTCAACATACTTTGCGTACAACGTTGGAGTAATTTAGGAGGTTTAATTTTCCATTTAGGTCATGTCAAGGATCAGTAGAACAAATTGCTTTGTGTGCACAATTCGATGACTCGACACCGTTCAGTTGTTTTCAATACGAAGTCACATTATCTACACAACAGTGAATTTTGCAAAGTAGGGTATTTTTTATATATACCTGTCTCACCTAGTTCTAATATTGGTGAATTGGCGAATGATATTACTTTCTTCATCTCTGTTTCAGGTATATACTCGGAGAGAAATCATAGCTTTCTTATATTACAGGTACCTAGGTACTCTAGGCCTATGATCGATTATAGTTTAAACCACAGAAGAGAATTTAATCTCCCGTCTTCCTTATAGAATCGACAGTTTAAACTTTTCACGACCGAGGAACTATTTTAGTAACTTAATTTTGTTACTTACTGTCTGTTCGGTGGTAAGTTACTATTTAAAGCGATTTTACCTTTTTTTACACAGATCCATTAATTCACTCAAAATAGGGTTAACTCATACCTATTGTATCAAAATAACATAGTTATTAATAAAGACATTTCCAAGAATGATTGAGACGTGACTGTCCGAAATTGTATGTCCTAACAAAAGGAGTCCATGGACATAGTACAACTCAGAAAAGATAATGTTGATAACATGTTGGTGTTGCCAATACGACTCATCTTCTAGTGAATAATAAGTATGCATTAAAGTGCCTTTAAGTTTAGTGTCAAATTGCATATACCTAGTAAATTCATGCATATAGTGGTGCGCTGAGCATAAGTCTAGTGACTGCAATGCAGGACTGCAGGACCACATCTACTAAAATAATATCAATGGTTATAATATTTCTATTCCAATCAACTCTCGTCCAAATCAAGTTTCCTATTTCGTTTGAATCAATCATACGATATGGCTATGGACGACCAATATGTAATTAAGGCCAGTTTCTATTTTTGTACGTAATTTGGCCCCCAGTAACTTTTGCCCAAGGCAAGGTCAGGGTGCGCCTGTGATCGGTGATTTGAGACTAGCGATGTGAAAATAACGATTGCCCTAATTGTGTTGGTACACAAATCTGACTCAAGAATATTCTTAATCGTGTCTTAAGTTTAGTCGTAATTTGTACAGTGTGAATTTGAAATCATGAGCATCCGTTTAAACTATGACTCTACACGTGATTCAGAATATTTTGGGAAAATAAATAAAACAAATCTATTGATAAAAAATATTGCTCGAGTAAGCAAATAAGCAAACCAGTTAGCTGTTATACCTTACTAGGATAATATTTTTTTTATCAATTGATTTATTGATTAATACTCCCTAAATATTTTGAATAATATGTAGAATCACCGTTTAAAAAGATGCCCATGATTTCAAATTCACCCTGTAGAGAAGAGAATTGTGATATTATCTATCTGTAACACGGTTGCTCGTGTAAATACCAACCATCAGTCAAACAGGGGGTCTAATTGCGACGCTATGCAACATTGCCAATGCAAATTCATTCTTCTTATGTTCCTATTAGAAGAATGCATTTGCATTGGCAATGTTTCTATGAATCCTTAGTGATACCGACAATTTCTGTAAAATAGCCACACATTTTACGCCATTCGTGACCATTTCACGGAAATTTAGGATATGTTGTGGAGGTACAACTAGGAAGATGTACCTAATACGTGCTTTTTCCCAGTCATTTCCGAACACGAAACATGGTTGGTCCTTGTTTCCCAATGTCTTGTAGGAATGTAGGTCATTGCCCTGACAATTGGTATCCAATTCAATTAAAATACATCGCCAGTTCATTACCTACCCGGCAACTAAGGGGATTAATTGATGATGATTCCGTGCCTACAATAACTTTAGAATCACTCTGTCTTTCCTAGAATCGTCTCGGCTAGCGATTAGACATGCAATTATACTCCATTTTTTGTCTAACACCCTGATGTTAAACTTGTTTTAAGTCGCCCACACAACACGTCACGGCGCACGTCGGGTTTTTTTGGTTAAAAAAATTAAGTTTTGATTTGAATAATGAATAAACTGGTGTTACTTGAATACTTGTTTACAGGTACCTGTTATTAATTATAGTTAAAAAATTATACAGTAAATAAATATTTTAATATTTCATTTGCATAAAATATTATACGTAAAAATGAATTATGTCTAAGGTCATATCATCCAACAGATTAATAATCGCAGGCCTAAATAACTGAAGGTTACTTAATCAGGTTTGTCCGCAAAAACTAAAACTGCGCCACATCTCCTACTTGCTTCGTAAGTTTGGAGTTATGATAATAGTTTTGTATAGTGTTAACACAAACTTAACTTGGCTAAACTAAATATTATTGTCGTCATGGTTCTCGTAGTCGTGTGGAATGTATGAGTAAGATATCAATATTTTTGATATCGTTATATTTATAAAAGAAACAGGACTAGATAAAAAATATATTTAGTTCTATGAAATTTAGCTTGTAATTTTCAGACGACATACCTAATTGGTGACTAGCTCATATCTTACAAAGTTGTGCAAGACATATAATAAAAAGAACATATTTTTTTTACTTCTTTTTATTTAGAATTGTAAATAAAAGTTTTTTGTTTACCTACTCTACTCCGTACGTAACTCTACGCCATAATATAACGCTAACTAAAATTATATCCCCAGTTTTCTCATAGTCAACAAGACAGAATTTTGTAGATGTGTTGTAAGAATAAAAATTGTTATTTCATAGATTTTGGCAGATTTTTTCAAAATTGTGGAACGAGAATAGTAGGAAGCACGCTGAAGTATTATTTCGTTACAGATGGCGAGGCAGCGTCTACAAGCTAGTATGGCGGGAACTACTAGCTTATCTTACACTTTACTACACCATCAACCTGCTGTACCGGTTCGCACTCACAGAACAGCAACAGAGGTATGACAGAAAAACTTTCAAACTATTAATAATATTCCTATTTATTGCATTTCCTGTCACGTTGGGTTCTGACTATCTGTTGAAACGTAGGCTTTGAGTTGACTTAATACCTCCACAATGTGGTGGTGTATGGCCACTCAAGCCTCTGACTACCCCCGAATGGGGATAAAAGTCGTGAAGTTATATATATTTATATTTATTAACTTATTGTGATTTAGTTGTTTAAATACTCGTACGCAACTCAAATTTGAGAGCTGCTTAACTTTGAAGCACTATACAGTAAATGACACTGTTAAGTGGGGCTTAAATATTTGAGTAGTCTTTGAGTATTCGGCCGTAAGTATGTACTATTCTGTATAATAAGCGGTAACACAATAAAATACTTATGCTAAACATATAGGCTCTGTTTTAATTTCTGTGACATACAGACAGACGGACATGGCGCTAAGGGTTAGTTTAGTTAATATAACTATGTATGAAGAAATATTAAATTAAAATTCGAAATCTAGCACAGTGTTTTGCTGCGCATTAAAAATAAGATACTTAAACGAAAAGTTAATATCATATGTGTACTTGCACATGATATACATAGGTACTTTTCGTTAAAATAACGACACAAAACCTAACTGAGCACGACAAGGACATTGATGCACAATGCAACTGAATGCAATGTCCATTATGAGCTAGAACTAAGTAGGTACTTACCACAAAAACTAAAATTAAAATATAATGTTTAAAATGATAAATCTCTGCCATTCTAAAGGCACCAGACATATACATACACTATGTAGTGTAGTCTGTTATAATGGTTGTCTGCGAATTGTTTCTTAAGAAAAGCAATGTGGTACAGTCAACATCAAAAGTAGCTTGGTATATACTTCAGAACCTCTATCTGGAGTCATCGGTAAATTAATTAATATCGCCAGACACCAACACACCAACTGTATGGTCCCAAACTAAGCAAAGCTTGTACTATCGGTATTGTATACAATGGACTGGGGGCGTTATCAGTGACACCCATACCTACCACCCGGCCCACGTGGTTCAAAACCACTGTGCCAAGCGCTCGTCATTCATACTTTTGATCATTTCACCTAGCACCAAGCACATATAGTACGTTTTTTATACTTGTCCTATTTGGTAAGCAAAGATGGCGTCCAGCGGGGCGATTGCGTAACTTTTTGTCAATGTTTCAATTGGTTTCGTATATAATTGACACAGGATGAACGAAACCAATTGAAACATTGACAAAAAGTTACGCAATCGCCCCGCTGGACGCCATCTTTGCTTACCAAATAGGACAAGTATAAAACACGTACTATAAGTACCAAGGTACTTTTTATGATGACTGTACCTACATGCAATTGACAGACAAGATGGCATAGCGAGTGCCGAGTGTGGTTATATGTATATTTATCAATAACATGTATATTTGAAATGTTTTTGGTAATATAATATCAACAGCTAAAAAGTTATTGTTGGATTCAATCTATTTTAATCTAAAAACTTAAGCGGCTGACTGTCCAAAATAGTTCGCAGAAAATAATGTTGAAAACCTGTCAGTATTATGGTGCTTCCACACCGCCATTATAAAATATTTACAAACATTTTCTAACACTAATTTTACCAACAAATGTTAGGAATTGTAATATTCTGTTAGGAATTGTTATCTAACAATTTTATTGGTAACTAACAATTTTGTTTAGAAATTTTTACTAACATTATCTAACATGAAAACATATTTACCGTTGTGATTAAATGTTTACTAACATTAGTAAACATTTTATAACGGCAGGTATCCTCTTTACATTTCACTCGCTTTTCCAAACAATTAGTAGGTACCTATTCTGAGACGTCATGTATTTTTGTACTGACAATTTTAATCTATTGAATTGATTTGCATATTTCATATAAAAGTAAACAGTTAAACAATAAAATAGCATCTCATTAACTTGCTTTTAAACTGAAATATAAAGACACGACAACATCTTTAGGACTACTAGGTATTCTTAACAAAAAAGTCTCAAAGTATCTTATTAATACATATGTATATTATATATGTAGATATAATGTATCATACAGGTAGTACATGCATCTGATATCATGAGCAAACTAAGAATGTATTATTTGCACAGACTTGGGTTAAATTTATAGATTGGTCATCTACAGATATAAACTAAAAGAAAGAAACGAAGCAAACCCGTTTTTCACGCTCTGCGCTCTTACGCACTTTATGGCCTGCGCACATTGGCGGACGGCACGGTAGAGGATTTTAAATTTATCAATTGAATTTAATACTTATCCAATCGAAATAGGTGCTCCAGCGTGCCCTTCGATGCTCCGAGGTCGATCACCGAGCATTGAAATATATACCTTATTTCGATTGGATAAGTATTAAATTTGATTTTATAAATTTAAAATCCTCTGCCATCCCGTGCGCCAATGTGCGCAGGCCATTAACGGCAAACCAAAGCATAGTACCACATACATTACCAAGAAAGAGGGAGTATGTCCTACTAGATGGAGTCCATTGACACAGTACAAATTGGTCATTTGAGGAAAATTATGTTGTAGTGAGCCGAGCGGCCTACGCTCGAACCACAGCGCCAAGAAGTCGTCTAAATATCTACGTTAGGGGGCGTCCATAAATTACGTGAGGCATTAAGGGGAGGGGGGGTCGAGCCAAATCTCACCAAATCTCAAGTTGGGGGGGGGGGGGTCACGGCAAATCTCACGTAATATTTTTTTACCGCAAGAAACAGTGTAAAATTGCAAGAAAATTGAGTTAAATTAAATAAAACATGTTTTCCCCTACAATATGGCTTTACAAAAATCTCACGTGAGTGAGAGGGGGAGGGAGGGGGTCGAGCAGAATCTCACGGGGGGAGGCGGAGTCGAAAAATCTCAAAAATCACCTCACGTAATTTATGGACGCCCCCTTATGACTTTGTGGTCAGACGTGTTAATTGATTGCTCGGGCGCGTCGCGCCGCTCCGTTCATGTAGACGCACCTAATGACGTAGCTAGGTATATCAAGTTTATGTGGGCACTTCATCCTTGCGGCTTGCTGAGTGAACGTGGAGCTCTTGAGATGAAAGAAGCGGAAGTATCTCGGCGACTGTTAAAAGGTTTCATGACTAAGTGTTTACGCAATGTTTTTGGAATCGGCTCCCTCGATGAAGACCATAGATTGCTTTGGGATCAGTGAATCCCCGACACAGAAAAATATATTAATAACTACCTACCTACTTAGTTAAAAATATTTATCAATATAATTATGACTCAGTACCTTTACCTATAAACATACCGTATTAGCATATTCGCAGTGATAAACGATTTCCTTGTAACTGCAGACAACATTAGTTCCGTCCATATGAACTGGAAACTTAAGAGGATTGGCAGGTTTGTAAGTAGGTATAACAATTGAACATTACGACATCTAATAACACACGGCCTACGAAAATGGGCTCGCTTTTATAGCTCGTCAAACAAACGTCTTAGGGCCACCGCAGACTTGCTACTTTTAGCATCGGCGATCGGCGATTTTGAGGCTGCGTCTCGCTCGTTCGCGCTCAAAGAAACGCGACGCAGCATCGATACGTCACTAAATCGCCGGTCGCCGATGCTAAAAGTAGCAAGTCTGCGGAGGCCCTTACGTACCAAATCGGTCACTATCAAGCTAGTGAGGGTCAATAGAGATATATAATACATATTTTTAAGTAAAGGGAAGCTCCCTGCCATACCCGTTTTAAAATACTATTAAGGGGCGTCCATAAATTACGTGAGGCATTTAGGGGGGAGGGGGTTGAGCCAAATCTCACGTAACCGCAAGAAACAGTGTAAAATTGTAAGAAACCTGGGTTAAATTAAGTAAAACATGTTTCTTTACTAGAATATGGCTTTTGAAAAATCTCACGAGAGATTAGAATGGGAGGGAGGGGTTAGAGACAAATCTCACATCACTAAGGGGGGGCTGAAAAATCACCAAAATCGCCTCACGTAATTTATGGACGAGTTATGAAGAGCGTCGAGAGCTTAATAAACCGGCTTATTAACGTCACTGCTGACTTCTTTTGATTACCTCTTGTCGCATTAGTTCGATCGCGGGTTCGATTTCCGCCAGAGGCCAATTTCATAAACGGTATTTCTTAATTTGCCCTGGTTTGGATGTTACTGGGATTCCAAGGTTACCCATAGTACGTTTGCTTAGTTTGGGTCCAAACAATTTTGCGAATAATATAATTCAAAGATTAGTGTGGAGTGGAGATACTACTCTTTTAAATTACATGCTCTTTGGTCACTATATAGAAGTTTATTGGACCACACTTATATCTTAAATGTATTAAACGAATAGATAAATGTCACGCGTTTCTTTCATTTATAAATTGGAATAACGGGTCCGTAAGTGGATATAATTTTTTTTGCTCTTCCAATCAACACATAGATTTTTTAGGCTAATAGCACACTTGCTACCGTTTCTTGCCGACTTGTTAGACGTACACGGTCGCCTGCATATCTCAGATTTCCAGCATAAGCTGAGCTTTCTTTTATATTGAAACCCGTGATAAAGAGAGCTCAAATTTTGTGTGTATTAGAAGCTATGTATAAATAAATAATGTAACAATGAATATACATGTATACTGGGTGAAATCGAAATCGTCGGCAATATTTTAACCAGTGATTCTACACATGATTAAAAATATTTTAGGAAAACAAATTAAAAAATCTATTGATAAAAAAACATTGATCGGGTAAGCAAATAAGCAAACCATTTAACTGTTTTACCTTACCTGGGTAATAAATTTTTATCAATTGATTTGTTCATTAATATTCCCTAAATATTCTGAATCATGTGTAGAATCACTGGTTAAAATATTGCCGACGATTTCGATTTCACCCAGTATAGTTTTGAAGTTATAAAGGTCGATTCAAGAGTTGAACATAAATCAAGACATTCTGACAAACCTTTGTAGGTAATATAAAAAAATATCGCCTACTAAGTTAGGTGTAAAAATGGTATAACTACGACGATGGTATTGACGGGCCCGTTGGCGTGGTTGGTTTAGATTCCGCCTTTCACGCTCTAGGTCGTGGTTCATTCCTACCCGGGACATGCATTTGTGTGCTTGAACATGTCTGCATGTCCCGAGTCTGGGTGTAATTATGTATGTAAGGATGTATTTACAAACAAAAAGTAGTATATGTAGTTATATCAGTTATCTGTTTTCCATAGTGGATATTTATTACTATTATTATTAACTACCTAATGTAAGTATTTAGGCAATGCAAGATTTTTTTTTCTTTAAAAGCAAAGTAAGTACCTATACGCTTATCTTGAACGTGTCAACGGAACTACATAACAAAGCCATCACATCATCTAAGAAATACTCGCGAGCAGACCTATAAGACCTATAAGTAGGTATTGTAATCGCAACAATAGAATCTAACCTTAAATAGATCTAGTTATTGCCGGAACCATAATTGACAATTAAACTTAATTTATTTGCTGTTGTCCGACTTTGCAGCATTTTAGATGAGATATCTACCATATGTAATAAAACTGAACATTAAAATTAACCGTCCGGGGAATCTCAGATTGACGTCATTTTAAGTAGAACTTATGACCATAATGGACGTAATAATTTTCTAGACTTAAATATTAGCTGACTATGACCGTATATACATTTATAGACATTCACGATAAAGATTCAAAAGAATTTAACATTTTTAATTAGCCACGTCCAGATGTAGCACATGTCGCGCGAGGGAGCTCACCCACATGCCTCGCGAAGCACGACGTTTGTCTCAGTCGCATGCCGCGCGAGGCAAATGCTGAGTCAACTGACACTAGACAGAGAAGGGTGTAAATACCCTAGAAATCAGTTTGATATTATCGTTCTGTCTCATGAGTATGGCAAACTAGGCGATGCAAATGTGAGTGCTCAGGTGGGGCAGGGCGCGCATTTGCCTCGTGCGTGGCATGTCAAACTTCGTGAGGCATTTTGCCTCGCGCGGCATGTGCGACGTCTGGACGTGGCTATTCTGCGAAAAGTTTGATGAAATCATAGTGAGTTTGTTAATCTTGGGGATTAGCCGATTACACCCCTGTTCCACAGGTAAGTTATATTATAATATATCTATCTATCTATCTGTTGTAAAGTTTTGACAAACCTATGAAACATTATCATAAACGGTAAAAATCAAAATATTTAGATTTAATCTCTGAGAAGTTTAAGAGCAGGAAGGTATATGTATAATATAACTATTCGTAAAGTTAAAATTCATGCACGGTAACATAAACTGTTCTCGTACTTGACGGTTTATGATTTGGGAAAAACTAATTTTCTCGTCCATTGTGATCGCTCGTTGCGTTTAATTTCCGTAATAAATCGAGTACGAAGGCCGTTTCAGTGTCTAAACTACTAATATTATAAATGCGAAATCCTGTGTGAATGCTTGTTACCACGTATCTCCATAACTACTATACCGATTTTAATGACATTTGAAACGTAGATAGTGTAGGCTCTGGAATAAGACATAGGCTAATTCAATTTCCACGCGGGCATAGCGGCGGGGCACAGCTTTTTATAATATTTTGACTCTTCTGTAAGTATCGATTCATTAGGCGTGTCTACAACATGCACATGCCGCGCGAGGCTGCTCACCCACATGCCTCGCGAAGCACGACGTTTGCCTCAGTCGCATGCCGCGCGAGGCAAATGGCAAGGCAACTGATACTCTAGACAGAGAAGGGTATACCCGAGCAATCAATTTGACACGTTTGACATCGTTCTGTCTCATAACTATGCCAAACTAGACGAGGCAAATGACAGCGCTCAGGTGAGGCAGGACGCGTATTTGTCTCGTGCGAGGCAAGTCAAACATCGTGAGGCAATTTGCCTCGCGCGGCCTGTGAGACAACTGGACGTGGAGTCGCCCACGTGGCACGTGCGTAGACACACAGTGTTTCCGTCCCATCTCAGGAATGCGGCCTTCTGAATTTGTATATAGTGAGCGTTGCAAAAGTACGAAATAATAATTAAACTACCTACATATACGGTAGCTGAAATGTGGATGCCTAGTGAAGACAGAACGTAACTGACTAGTTTCTGAGTTATTAGCCTTTGAATATTTGTGACCACTTTCGTGTTGCGGCCTTAGAAACACATCAAATGGCCTAGAATCCAGTGTAAATTGCATCAAAGAGTAGCAAACAGTTTGCAAAAATTTTAAAAAGTTTTTGAGTTATTCTAATTTTACAAAATTGGCGAAATAAATATTCGGAAAAATGTAATCGAATTTTAATAATATATTTATTTCCTAACACCTAAGTATTATTTCGCAGTTGTGAAACATCCTATATACTTAATTTAAAACAATTTGTGAATAACTTAGTACGTTAATCCATTGTCGTTGTGGACACTATCAGTTGGCAATGAATCATAGTTTTATTGCCGCTTCATGACAGCCGTTTGGTATTGTTGAGGTCCTCAGATCTCATTGGATAATATAATACAATTTTACTTTTGTTTTTTAAGTCACGAATATAATATATAAAGCAAAGGCCAAACATGGTATGAAAGCAAAGATATTACCAAGAAAGGAGAGATGTGACTGTCTGAAATAGTATGTCATACTAAAGGGAATCCGTGGACACAGTATGACTCAGTCTTCCGTGGAAAATAAAGTTGAAAACATGTCGTCAACTACAGGTAAATACACGCATCAAAATGCCTTGATTGTGAAATTGCGTGAAAACAGATGTTTAATTTCGCTGGATATATTGGTCCGCTGAGCACAAGTCTAGTGATTGCAATGTATGGAGGTACCATATCTGCTAAAATAATACATCAATGGTATGTAAGGTACATTTGCAATCTGCAATTTAAGATGTCCCTGGTCCGTTTGCAGTATTTTATCATTGATCGGTGTATTTTCATGGTATTTGATTTTCGATAAGAGAACCGGGACACCATTAATCACGAGTACACGAAGACTCGTATCGGCCTCGGGATAGAAGGTCACAATGTAGGCAAGCACACAAAGTTCATAATACCTTAAGATTAAAAAAAAACAGACCGACTAATATTGTAAACATGACAGTTTATGTTTACATGTTTGGATGTTTGTTACTCAATCACGCAAAAACAGCTGAACGGATTTGTATGAAATTTGGCACACATATAGTTTATTACTTGGATTAACACATAGTATCACAAAGGTCTTCCTGTGCTTGCTTGCCACAGCCAAAAACTTGAAATATACAGGGTAAATTTTTCAAGTGGGCGTGGATGGCTAAATCCGAAACTATAAGGAATAGCGAAAAGTACTCAAAGGAGTCTCGGAGCCGATTTTGATGAAAACTAAAACTGCTACATTGGATTTTTACAACAAAAACAATATTCGATGGTGTCGCCAATAAGCAACGAATTCTAGAAGTAATGACATACGGAAAACTTGAGGAAAGTGTTGGATTTTAATAAACTGCTTCATATTTTTAAGTTGTCTTCGCATGCACGTGCATTACTTGTTCGAAATGATGCTCAATATTTTTCTGATATACACTCGCAGCGCAGTTATTTTCACAACATTATGTTCTAATTACAAATTTTCAGTCATTTTGACCAATTAATCGGTTTAGGTTTAATAGAATAGGCAGGTAGGTAACTTAAGAGAAATAAAATAGTATTTTGTTAAAAATTAGCTCTTTCCTTAAGTTTGCCGTAAGTCATTATTACTTCCCCGAATTCGTTCCTTACCAGCGACACTATCGAATCATGTAATAATACAGTGTTTGTATTTTTTTCAGAATCAGCTAGTTCGATTCCTGGCTACGAATATTGTTTTGTTTTTTCAAAAATCCAATGATATGATATGATGCAGTTTTAGTTTTCATCAACATCGGCCCCGAGACCCCTTTGAGTACATTTCGCTATTCCTCATAGTTTCGGATTTGGCCATCCACGCCCACTTGAAAAAATCACTCTGTATATTTTACTTGACACTGGCGATATGGGAAAAGCGAAGCCATAACGAAGAAAAAAAACTCTTCCATCATTATTTCATTGAAAAACTAGGCTTACCCTCCGAAGTCCACGTCTTTCCAAGCGGCAGAAGCTGTCGATTTGTATTTATTTATATATTTCCGACTCAAACTTGTTATTTCGTTTCTCAACTGTGTAATTTGCTTTCGTACACATTAAATATTAATATAATAACAACGTATACAGACTGGTTCTCAAGGATGCTTTTTCAATATCGATTGACGTATCTATTGGACTCCGCGTGGCGGTTAGTTATTAGTTACCCAGTTAGGGGGCGTCCATAAATTACGTGAGGGTTTTACAGGGGGGAGGGGGTCGAGCAAAATCTCACCAAATCTCACGTGGGGGGAGAGGGGGGTCTCGGCAAATCTCACGTATTTTTTTTTACCGCAAGAAACAGTGTAAAATTGCAAGAAAACTGGGTTAAATTAAGTAAAACATGTTTCTCCTCTAGAATATAGCTTTTGAATAATCTCACGTGAGATTAGAGGGGGAGGGAGGGGGGTCGAAAAATCTCAAAAATCACCTCACGTAATTTATGGACGCCCCCTTATGGGTTAGAAGAGAAAAAGGGTTCCGTATCACCGTATAAATTTTATTTTTAGTATTTACTGTTGTAACGGCAACAGAAATATACATTCTGTGAAAATATGTGACCGAAACTAAGCAACGGCAACGTTTGTATTATGGCTACCGCAAATGGACAGAGGGCTATTCTAGTTACATCCAGACCAAGGCATATCACGAAAAGAACATCTTCTAAAGCTCCAATGGGAATCCAACTCGACGTACCGGTAAAGTCAGCAGAGCGACTTCCAATCATCAACCATTATTTTATCTAAAATTCTACTTTTTAATAAATAATGAAATACTGAGTGTTTCATAAGTATCTGAGTTATATTGGGCTTTTGTATCATCATATAACAATCAAAACTAATGTAAACTGCATTTAGGAGTAGCAACCACTGATATTCAAGATATTATACTATATTATAAGATATCGTTTAACGAATATTATTGTTTCAAATTTAAATTAAATTTATTTAGCTATCGTGTTTTGTTCAACAGTATGTTTTTATCGTCGGAATTTCTCCGTTCGGAATTTCCGCATGGAAGCAGTCATTAGAGCCCGGGGAGGAGATGCGAGATACTGAATAAACTTTTTATATATTTTTTTACGTTTTACCCCCTGGTATCTAATATTTTACAAAATTTTCTTAAACGGTAAAAACATACCTGTTGAACAAAATACGATAGCTAAAGAAATGTAATTTTAATTTGAAACATTAATATTCGTTAAACGATACCTTGTAATATCCGCAATTAACTGGCATTTTTATTATTATTTGTTTTATGTAAAAAAATAACATAAAACTCATTCAAAACCTAACTTCAGAGGTGTTTCGATTTTTTTGATGAAAAGTGTATTTGTATACCATTTAATTTCATTCCCGATACTCATCCCATCACCCAAGTGTTATTTCGCATTTGAAACAGCCTGTATAACCACGCGTTAGGTATGTGGAAACATTTTAAAATGAAAATAAATAACGCTTCGTTTCCTTACAGCACACGAGAATAAGGAAAACGGTGAATACAAACTCGCAAGAGATATGTATTTGCTGTTACGTGTTAAATCTTGTGTAGCAAATTGCTTGGTCGGTCGAGTCATGCTCGTGTGGACTTGTATTTGGTAAAACCTGCCTGCGATTTCAAAATATTATGTAAACTTGAACATAGAAGAAGCGCTTTACAGAACAAGAGGCATAATGTAGATCCTTTAGGGGCTGCGCACACGGGCAACTTTTGCGGCAACTGGCAACTCGCAACTAGCAGTTTTCATATAAAACAATCGCGGCAACTGTTGCTGCAACTCGAAAAACCATATAAAATTTATAGTATCGGCAACTAATTTGAGTTTCTTCAACTAAAGTTGCTCCGTGCGCATTGCCGCTTATAAGTAGGTAAGGGTTCTAAGACTAAACTGAATTTGACACATAAAATAATTTCTGTCCTGTTCATACGTTACGATGATGAGAAGGATGGTAGTATAGTTAGTTTAGTTGTGTACTAACATAATCAGCACCAAGACTATTAATCTCTACATCTATACAAATAAATAAAATTGAATTGTCTGTTTGTAATGCCAAAATTATATACGGTACTTATAGCAAAAAAACAATGTTTAAATTGTTTGTTTGTCTGTTTGTACCGGTATATCTCCGAAAAGGCTGGTTCGATTTTGACGGGACTTTCACTGGCAGATAGCTGATGTTATAAAGAGTAACTTAGGCTACTTTTATTTTCCACGCGTACGCAGTCGCGACCACAGCTAGTAGTGTAATAAGAAACCTGCATAAATTGTATAAACGTAAAAATGTAAACAAACATTAGCGAATCTATTCACTAAAACATGATTATAGAATAAAAAACGGCAATGTTTGATTGCACATAAATTCTTACAAAGCAGAAAAGTTGCTTAATGTTGCGTGCTAGGGCGCTTGGTTGGTTCATATTTTTAGACTTTAGAATACCAATGGGTTATATTATCGTGGTGGTAGAGCCAAGCTATAGCCAATTGACTGCAGCTCATATACTGGCTGGCTTGACTGGGGTAGTACCACCCTCTCACAGAAGATCGGCGTAAAGTAGCTATTATAGCTGCGTTTCGTACGATGAGTGAGAGAGCCGGAAGCCCAACAGCCTGTTCCCCTCCCTCTGTTCCACTCCTCTTCAGGGTAACGTGCGAGCGATACCTTTGATATTGAAGCATCTATAGGCTACGGTAACTGCTTAACATCAGGCGGGCAATACGATTCTTTGCCACCTTAGTCACAATAAAAAAAATCGTAAATGGGGTATGGTTTTAGGAACTAACTATGCATGCACCTCGAGGTCGCGACCATGGACCAGTTACTAAGGGGACTGGCCCTAAGCAAGTCGGCCGAGTGGTCAGCCTAGTACTAACATCGACATAAAACGAAGCGAGTAGTTCAACTATTTACCGGTAAATAGTAAAATGAAAATGAAAAAACAATGACCACGTTTTGTTTCATACAAATATCTAATAAGAGCACCTCTTTCTTTAGTCTTTACTCTTTGGTCGCGACTAATTGAGCAGCATCCTTCTGACCGCCTCGAGGCATAAGCTGGAGTAAAATGACATGCCTAGGTGCTTCATTTTAAAAATGTAAAAAAGCGCTCGCGAATTTCAGCTTTTCTTTGGATTTTTTCCAACTCCAAATAGCGTTTATCTCTATTCCGAATTCTGATAATTTCATAATTTAGTAATCTATGCAATAACAGTGTAATATTTTTCAAATATTATTTCACAAATTTCAAACTAGAATTATTATTTTTTAACCGAGTGTAGCCCACAGCTGGGCAATGGTCTCCCCCACCTTCTTCCATCCATCACGGTCTTGGGCTCTTTCATACCACCTAGATAATTATAATATTAATTTCAATATTAGGAAATATGCCAATTATATGATTTGCATAGCGAATTATGAATTTATTTATTAATCCAGAAAATAAAAATATATCAGCTGGTGTGTACGTTGTTTTGTCGGCAGGATATTCGAGAAAGTCCGTCAGTATTTCGGCGCGCAGAGCGAGTCGATACCCATGTCGTTCGTGCTGGGGTTCTACGTCAGCCTCGTGGTGAAGCGGTGGTGGGAGCAGTACAAGCTGCTGCCCTGGCCGGACACACTCGCCCTCTTCATATCCGCCGGAATACCTGGAGCGGTTAGTAAAGTAAAGACGAGTATACAATTTGTTACTTTATCGCACTACTCGAGTGCCTGTCTTCTACGTAGCAACTGAGGGCCTACTTTATACAAACGAAAACGAAATTTCGGACGAAATTTCGCGTGTTTCCTACTGCGTTACTCATTCATTCCGACATTTCTTACGAATGAAAATTGTTTGACGTCTTCGTCGTCGTCGAATTTTCATGAATGAGAAATGTAGTAGGAAATACGGGAAATTTCATCCGAAATTTCCCGTTTTCATTTGTTAAGAGTAGGCTCAGGGCTGGGCTGCTATTACGGACTCGGTACGAAAGCAATAATCCGTTTCCTCTGACGAAAATAATTAAGGTAGAAATCGCGTAGAAGTAGTGAAGGAAAATAAAAAAGGAATAACAAATGAATCAATCCAGTATTCTTTTTGTAGCATTTGTTGATTAATTAATTTTTAAGACGTTTTAACTCGTAATTTCGTTTATTATTTTTCATGTCATTAGATGCACGCTAGAAATAAGATGATCCAAAAAAGGATACCTACTGGATTCTAGCTATTTTGGTATATACTTCTTTGGCTTCACTCGCTAGTTCCACGCACTCCGTCTAACCTTATTTATTTCGTCCGAATCGGTTTCGTTCGGGCTTCGAATTTTGAATTATGACACATCTCCGTAGTAAACTAGTGTCAAAATCACGAACGAAACAGGTGATCCGGGTTCTTAATAGGCCCCCTGACACGGGGTGATATTTAAATATATTTTTTTAAACATCACTCCCCCCTCTAAGCTGCTAAAACTAATTTTCCTCTACGTAATTTAAAAGAAATCGACCGATGGTGTAATTTGTTTTTATTAATCCGTGACATTGGGTACCATAGCATAAATGTTATTATTCTGCGAAATACGTCTCTATGCGTTTGCGAGTTGCATTCAAAGCGAATTTCTTTTGTTTTTACGTAAGCGCCTCTGATAACGTACTGTACATACAACAGGGGGCTTACCACCACCTCTTATAGCAGTTTTGTTTTAACGTTTCAGCGGCCATTTGTGCAATGACGTTTCTTATTGTCATGACAATAAGGTACGTCATTGCACAAAAAGTCGCTGAATCGTTAAAACGTTCCTATAATTGAATCGCGATAAGAGGTCGTGGTAAGCCCCAAGGCAAATGAATTGGTTTCAGTTTAATACGAAGTACGGAAAACGTTGTTACTCGAATACGTTGGATAACAATCAAAATAGACTAAATAAAAGTAGGGTAACCTAGTTTTTTTGAGGTTAATTAAACTTCCATAAGTCAAAGATAGGTACGTAAATTGTAGTAAACTGTGGTGTGTGTTAATATGCTTTCCCCGTACAAAGGACAATAAATTTAGGCAGCCACCATAAAACGTGTTTTTAATTTGAATAAACTTCTAGCACGAAGACTGCCAATCTGACTCAGTCGTTTCCTCATACAATTTTCTATGTTGAAACATTGATTAAGTACAGTTTCGTACTGTGCAAGTCGCGACTCAGTATGACTGGCATGATAACGGTTTCTAACTATAAAACCTTTTATTATTGAACGTTTTCTGCGATTTCAATGGAATGTTTAATAACAGAAGCATTTTACGTTACGCATTTATATAATAATGATACGCTGGGCGAATTACATTGTTGTTATGAGAACCGTGTGTCTTCCAGTTTATTTTAGGTGCAACAATAAGCCGTTTTCCCAGCGTTAGTGCAACAACCGGGAAGCGACTCCAAGGTAATGTATGTTAATGATGGAGTTAATTAAATGTTATTATTTTTATTCTTGTGTAATGCTATTTTTGTTGCGATAAAAGATGTTTGTTTGTTTACGTGTGACGTAAACACGTGTTTACGGCCGAGTGCGGACTGAAACGACGCGCAACGCTGAGCTCGCTACGCGATATTTAGTTATGTACATGTATATATATTATTATTAATATACATAGGTATTATGACGAATATTTATAGCTTTTATCACTATCGTCATTACAGTGTAAGTTGGTCCCTCAATAATATTTTATCCCTATTTGGGAACAGCCTTTAGATAACACTACTGAATTCAATAAACACATAATTTTTTTATTCTATAACGTATAATATTATACAGGTGATTCTGTTTTTTAAGATAATAACAAAGCCGAGGTCATCTCTAGAATATATAAAAAAAATCTTAAAGACATAATATTATTACAATCCAACGCATCCACTTACGAAGATTCCTTATTCACTGCGTTTATAAAATTAATATCAGCGTAATATAGCTCCACAACATATCATTAACAGAATAAGTTTTAAAGTCATCCTTATACATAGGTACTGTTGTTAAATAGGTACTTAAGTATTATTTTTAATTTGTGATTGTTCCTATTTATCGGCAAGGCATTTTAATTGGACACTTAGCGCGAAGGTCTCGCGTCTGTATTTTTTTCGCTAATGTCGCGGCCTTGGCCACAATGCAGCATGAAGGGCCATAACACACCGGGTAGCCATGGCGACGTCGCCAGCCACCGCAGCCAACTATTCGTTTTGAAATGTATGGGAGGTAACACACCTGCCCCTCTAGACAAGTGGCTGACGTCTACAAGCGTTCCTTCAAATCGCTACGCTTCATGTATGGAAATGACATAAGTCACGTGATCTACATAGCGACTTGTAATGTCATTTCCATACATTGTGAAGTCTATTCAATTCTATTCGATTAGCATTCAAGCTACTTGTCTAGGGGGGCTGGCGACGGACTGGCTACTGGCGACGTCGCCAGTCAATATAAATCGTTTGGATACGTTGCCGGCAAAGTTATCATGGCGACGACGCCTGGCGTCCCGGTGTGTTATGGCTATAAGGTCTATAGGTAAAGCAGCTATTACAGCCGCGTTTCGTACGATGATTGAGAGAGCCGGAAGCCCAACCCCCCTCCCCCTCCCTTCCCCTACGTCTGTGCCACTCCCCTTCAGGTCAGTAACGTGCGAGTAATGCCTTTGGTCTTCGTCGTCGTCTAGTAGTAGTAGTAATCTAAACGTCAAACAATTTTCGTTCGTAAGAAATATCGGAATCAATGAGAAACGTAGTAGGAAATGCGCGAATTTCGTCCGAAATTTAGTTTTCGTTTGTAAAAGAGTAAGCCCTAAGTCCCGAAGTCCCGAAGTCTTTCCTTTGCACTACAACATGGGGTTCTTCAAAAGGCATGTTTACAGGGGGCTTACCAAAAGCTCTTATTGCGATTCAATTATAGGAACGTTTTAACGACGTTTCTTATTGTCATGACAATAAGGTACGTACCTTATTGTCATGACAATAAGAAACGTCGTCGTCATTGCACAAAAAGTCGCTGAAACGTTAATACGTTCCTGTAATTGAATCGCAATAAGAGCTTGTGGTAAGCCCCCAGGTCCCTAAAAGTTCGGCGCCGCGTCTGCTCCCCTTAAGTTGCAGATGTCCTGGGCGGCGGCTTCCACTTACCATCAGGTGGACCGTCTGCCAGTATGCTATCCTTGGCTATAAAAAAAAGTAGTTACCGTAGCCTAGAGACGCTTGTGACACGAAAGGCATCGTTGCATGTTGCCGACCTGAAGGGGAGTGGGACAGAGGGCGGGAAAAGGAGAGGGAGGTTGGGCTTCCAGCTCTCTCTCTCACCAAACGCAACTAAAATAGCTTTTTTACGTCGATCTTCTGTAAGAGGGTGGAACTACGAACTACGTTAAGATGGTCGAAGCAGCCCGTATATGAGTTGCAGTCAACTAATTGGATACCTAAGATATTGGTATAAGTTAGGCTCTGTCAATTAGCTACGTCCAGAAGTGTCACATGCCGCGCGAGGAAAATTTTCCTCGCGGTGTTTGACTTGCCTCACGTGAGGCAAATGCGCGCCCTGCCTCACCTGAGCACTCACATTTGCGTCGCCTAGTTTGGCAGTCGTGAGACAGAACGATGTCAAACGTGTCAAACTGATTGATCGGGTATACCTTTCCCTGTCTAGAGTGTCAGTTGCCTCGCCATTTGCCTCGCGCGGCATGCGACTGAGGCAAACGTCGTGCTTCGTGAGGCATATGGGTGAGCAGCCTCGCGCGGCATGTGACACTTCTGGACGTAGCTATTTACTTTACTTTGTAATTTACAATCTCAGTGCTAAGTAACAAGTATTTAATCCAGTACGCACTCAGTTTTTCATATTATATGCATTTCCTGGTTATGCCGAAGGCTGACTAAAGTCAGTGCAGTAAGTTAAATCGTATGTAAATCCTACTAATATTATAAATGCGAAAGTGTGTGTGTGTGTGAATGTTTGTTACCACGTATCTCCATAACCACAAAACCGATTTTAATGAAATTTGAAACGTAGATAGTGTAGGCTCTGGAATAAGACATAGGCTAATCTTACATATCAATTTACACGCGGGCGATATCGCCAGAATATCACTCCAACTGAGGCCACTAAAAGGCCATTTCCGAAATTAACCTCATACGGGAATCGAACCCGCAACCACCCGATGCAGTGAGCCGAGCGGCCTACGCTCGAATTCTGCGCCAAGCGGTCGTCCATGTAAACAAAGTAATTATCTGATATCTGGATTTGCTTGAATCGTTTCCACCGCGATCAAGTGAACTGCAGTTTAGTATGTAATAATTGCATGTCTATGGCTCAGTACTGGTTCATTATTTCATGATAATATTTTTGCCATTGTATAACATTATCTCATTACCTCTAGACTCAGACCAGCCGTAATTACGACGTTAGATTTTTCCTTCAGATAACCTATTCATGAATACTGTGTCTACTACCTACAGTTTACTTACTTGAGTAGCCTTTGCATCCTCCTCTAGGTATTCTCGAAAAGAAACGCACCCTTACCCTCCTAAGGCCATTTCCGAAATCTGCCTCTGGTGGGAATCGTATCCACAACCACCCAATGCGATCGTTTTACTCGGGGAAATGTGGGTAGGTACTTGTTGATACATCTCTGCTTAACCCTTCAGAGAATACACGCGTGATGGTGGTGTATCATTTAGACCCGTATTAATAAAGCGATCTCAAGATTGAGAACGAAATTGAGCCAAAAATGCATCTTAAGATCGATCTCAACTTTGAGATGCATTAATTAATACGGGCCTTAGTATCTTGACTAGAGGCGTTGTCGTATTAAATTCACGTCATTGTGACTCCTTCCAATGAGCCCGCCGAATTAGGCCCTCATTACCGAACAACAGCAAAAACAAGTCAACAATAATGCCATCAGCTTTTTTTTAAATGACGCTTACCGCGATGTCAGAAGGTTACATTGTTAAACTCAGTTGATAAATATATGTCGTACATTTTCACAGTACGAAAGAAACAATGAATCTCGTAGGCCAAACATCCGGCTGCGACAAAAACGCTTTGAACATCATCACAATCGTGTACCCACTGCGCCCGTTTGTTATTGTACGATTCACGCAGACAAATAAACGTTCGCACAGATTTTCTGCGTATTCACATGCTCGTGCTTGGCTGTGTGTGTTTGATTTGAACCCTGCCTCAATCAATCGGCAAACTTGAGAGAATATAACATAACTAGAAATATAACCATAAAAGAAATTCACTGAATCAGCGTCGCGTCTATTAACAATTAAGTTTAGGATTTTACCATCATATTGTTCCTTGGTTGTGCTAAAATCGTATTTTGCGTCACCTGTAAACAATTGTCATTAGGTATACTCATTACGTGAGGACACGCTAAGAAAAGATTTTTCATATACACATCTTCATAAAAGCAACAAATCGGTCAAGTGCGTGTCGTACAGCGCGTAAAATAATCTTTAATTTTATTTCAATGGTCGTGCGCTCGTCGGCGATTGCCGGGTCCTTGTTTTGTTTAAACGGCTTTATTTTTATTGTTTTGAACACAATGAAATGTGTAATGTGACGTATTTACTAGCTACTTTGTAGCATTCATTTATTAAACTGAAAATACGAGTTGTAAGTACATGATATATTCTTTAAAATAAAACAAGACACTGTCAGTTACCTAGGTGCGATGATGAAATTAATCTAGGAAAATAGGGGTGTGGGTAGATAATACTCGACTTCTTATTTATGAATGTTTTAGTCGTGGATAATTCTCCTCGAGTCAATTAAAACAATGTTTAATCTATTGTTGCTGTGGGAAGCTAGACATAACTTCTCGCTATATAGAATAGAGGTCGTAGGTATATTATTAACTCAGGATTTTATGTTGCTTGTGCTTAATTGAGAACAATATTTTATGATTTATATTGATTAGCAGCCAACATCTTTGAACGTTTTCATTTAAACTATGACTGATGGAGATGAGATAGACTTCACCAACCCGTTTATTGCACACGATTAGACTAAGGGCAGTCAGATCAATGGTAGTTAATCGATCGTGGAGAGTTCAAACTGTCGGTTTTATATGGAAGACGGGAGTTTAATCTCTCTCGTGGTTTATGCCCTAAGTGTTGAAAGAAATGATTCTAAAGATGGTGAATTGAAACTTAAATATAGGCCTGTATTTATTTAATAAATCAAACTTGGAAAATGCCATTCTAATTTATTATGGCATAAGTATGGCCTCCATTTTGGTTTTCCACATTCGACGATCAAGTTTTTCACTTGATTGTTTTGTATTGTTTGGTGATGATTTTGTTACCTACTAAAATCTGACGAAACACACGGGCCTCGAGTCTAGGACAATGATTCATTTATATGTAGGTATATATCATGGACCAATTACTAAGGGGACTGGCCCTAAGCGACTCGGTCGAGTGGTCGGCCTAGTACTAACATCGACATAAAACGAAGCGAGTAGTTCAACTATTTACCGGTAGATAGAACAAAGAAAATGAAAAAACAATGACCACGTTTTTTTTCATACATATATCTAATAAGGGCACCTCTTTCTTTAGTCTTTACTCTGTGGTATATATATATTTTTAAGTACATCTATGCGTGGGTCAGGTTATTATAAGGCTATAATCTGATTTATATTAATTTTATTAAATAATTGTCTCTTGTATTAAATAATTACACAAACAAAGCAGTGAGCCGTCGCCAATATGTAATTTTACCTAATCCATGTTGTTTTGACTGTTACGGTGTGGGCTCATGCTACCTATGTCTGGCGCAACGAATGCAGACGATAAGCCGTTCCACAAAGGATTTGCTCCGCTTATGCAAGCTTTATAATGCATGCATAATAGCACGCAAATACAGTGAAAGTTATTTGGCTCGAGTCAGTATTCACCATTTAAACCCCTGAAAATAAAAAATCCTAGAAACACTGTTTTAGAGGCAGATGTTTCAGGAGGAGATACAACTATCGTGAATCTGAAACATTGTGTGATATAACACTATCTATATAGTGGAGATCGAAAATGATGGTATTTTTATGTACGTGACTTTATAGGTAATACTCCCGACCTGTTATTAGGTATGTATGGGTAATAACAATCAACTTTTTTATACCGTAATTTTGTGTTGTTTTGTATGTAAATGTAAATTCTTCAATAATCGAATGTTTAATTTACGTCCTTTTTTATACAGTACATACCATAAAGGATGTCCCAGAAGTCGACGTTAAGCCGGAAGCGGGTGATAAAAAACAATCTTAGTTATGCTTTTTTTTAAATTATAGTAATTTAAAAAAAAACAATGAAATCTACACCTTGTGATGGTTTTTCAACTCCCGTTACTACAAAACTTATTTTTTTTTCAATTTTTTTTTTATTCTGTAATCCTGATAATGCTCCTGTAAACTGGTGCCTAAAATTTTAAGCCAACTGCCCCAACTTGGAAAAAAATGTCACTTTTTGCCTAAGTATTAAAAAAAAAAATACTACGCTAATTTGGCAAGTAACTTTAAAAGTTGGTGCATTTAATAAGGATTTCAAAATGGTATTATAACACTTGCTAGTTATCTAGCAAGTTTCTTGGATATTTTGTTTTTGTTTTAAGAAGCCCATTTTTTAACAATTTTTTCTTACTTCATTAAAATGATTGGCTTTCCTCGAGGCCGTAACTTTAACATTTTAGTTTGAATGAGACGGAGAGAGACGTAGAGAGTAATTCTACGACATGTGAGCGAGACAGATAGTGACACCACTTTTACTAACGTGTAAGATATGGGAAAGAGTGTATTTTCCTTCGTTTATTGGACTTGATTGCTTGTGATTTGGATTTGGACTACTTAGTTTCTCTTTCTGACGACCCTTGTTTTCCCCTGGACTGTTGTTGATTGTGAATTGCCTCCATGTCTGTGTGTACCACACAGGAAAATGCCAACATGCATTTTATTTATGGGGAATGCAGAGGCAATGTTTGTACTGCAGCTAGACTTTATTGTGAAAGGTACCAAATGCTGCTCGTTATCGGATCATCGAGTTTTTACAAATGTGCACCATTTACTCTCAGAGGGTCGTCAGAGAGAAAGCAAGGGTCGTCAGAAAGAGAAACTACGTAGTCCAAATTCAAATCATAAGCAATCAAGTCCAATAAATGAAGCAAAATACACTATTTCACCCTTTTCACACGTTAGTAAAAGTGGTGTCACTATCTGTCTCGCTCACACTTCGTAGAATTACTATCTCCGTCTCATTCAAACTAAAATCTTTAAGTTACGGCCTCGAGGAAAGCCTTAGGTACACTAGAATAATTTTAATTAAGTAAGGAAAATTTGTTCAAACTGGGTTTCTTTACCCAAAAGAAACCCAAGAAACTTACTAGATTACAAACAAGTATTATACCATTTTGGAATCCTTATTAAATGCGCCAACTTTTAAAGTCATTTGGAAAATTAGCGTAGAACATTTATTTCAGCACAGACAGCTACTAAGGATTCAAGTGATGTTAATAATTAGATATCTATGTGTACTGTGTAGGTAAGTATAGAGCAAACCATATATTCATATATTTATTAAATATATCTGCCGTAGATACCTTCCTACTAAACTGAGACAATCTTATTGAAACAGCGAAGTTTTGGCTTAATTAGTATAACGGATAGAAAAAAAACGTGTTTCCACCAGATTTTATAGGTTCTACAAAATGAAGTCTAATAATTTTACTAAAACATAATTAAAAAGTCCGAAGACTACCAATTTGCATAAATGCTTTACATTAATTGGGCAATTTGAATTTTGGTCCGAATGATAACAGAATATTGGTTGATACTTACCTATTCTTTGGAGGATTATTAGGGCAGATTTTATGGGCCAGTGTACAGTCGCCCTCGGAGAGCTGCCCCTATGGACCAGCGGCCGCGACATCAGTGACTGCACGCATCTGTTCTCATGCGAATCTGGTTTGCTATAAATAGCGCACGCGCACTGATCTCGTAACAGTAATTTATAATACAACAATAAAACTTGTTTTACAACAAACTCACGTACCCTAATACAGGGTTATTGGAAAAAACATTAACAACCTTGCAGGGCTGTATTACTGATATCAAAAACAGCAACTTTTGTTCTATGACTTTTTACAAAGCAATAATAAATTTAACAAAAATTCACACATTAAAATGTACGAAACAAGATAATATGCTCATCTAGAGGATAACCGTGGTCCGTTTAGGTACTTTAGGGCAAAGTGGAATGCAACCACGGACCATGGCTTTCCTCTAGATGAGAATATTTTCTTGTTCTATACATTTTAGAAAATGATTTTTTGTTAAATGTATTGTTTTGTAAAAAGTCATAGAAGAAAAGTTGTTGTTTATGATGTCAGTAATACAGTCCTGCAAGGTTGTTAGTGTTTTTTCAATAATCCTGTATATCTATTACAGCTATTAATATCGCCAGACCACACCTACTGAATGGTCCTAAACTAAGCAACGCTTGTAGGGTAGCCATAGGGCTACCCTACAATGGACTGGGGGCGGTCCCAGTGACACCCAGATCAGGGCAAATTATAAAAAGGCTGTTTCCGAAATTGGCCTATGGTGGCAATCGAACCCGCAACCACCCCATGTAGGTTGCCGAGCGGCTAACGCTCGAACCACTGCGCCAAGTGGTCGTCAAGCCAAGCGATTGATTTTAGGTCTTCAATTAGAACGCAATAACAGTCTTTTACTTAACAGGTTATCACTGAATTGTCATCTCCACGGATGGACGTTAAGAGGCTATGCACACGGAGCAACTTAGTTGCCGAAACTATCAACTTTTTAATAGTTTTTTGGTGGTTGCAGCAAACAATTGCCAGTTGCAGCAACAGTTGCCGCGATTGTCGCAACTGTTTCGCAATTGTTTTATATGAAAACAGCTAGTTGCGAGTTGCCAGTTACCGCAAAAGTTGCCCGTGTGCATAGCCCCTTAGTCAACCGATTTTATTGTAAGAAGTACGTTTCGTGGAAACATCTGACCTTCCATTCATTGAACCGTATGCGCGTATTATGAACTCTTGATTTCAGGCAGTTTACTTCGTTAACTAAACTTCCGGGAAATCTCGTAAAAATACTCAATTTTGTTTCGCAACGGACACTGTATATAATCACAATCCAGGTGGAAATAAAATTATTCAGATTTAACTCAGTAACTCAGATTTAACTCAGTATTGATAAATATATCTAAGCTCTAAGGGCCATAACACACCTAGTAGCCATTGCGACGTCGCCAACCCCGTAGCCAAGTGAAAATATGTCAAAATATGACGGGCAATATACCTGGCGACCGACTGGCGACGGTCGCCAGTCCGTCTATACAAAGACCGACTTCAGAGTTCGTTCGGAGAGATGAAATAAATAGGTTACAAACGCTTACTCTTTTGCAAAAAAATACAAAATGGAATCAGTCCGATGGCCGTGAATTGCCTAGAACACGATTTGAAGTCCATAATACGGCTCTTGAGCTAATAAAGCCTAAAGTTTAACCCGAATAGCAGATCAAATAGGAAAGTACATGATCGAAAATTGCCAAACTCTTAAGTCCTTAAAATATTGGAAAACATTTGAGCAATCTCAAAAGTTCCCGGATGTTTTGTCAAAGGTGCAGAATAGATAATCAAAGGGAACCCAACAAAATTAAGGTGTAAGGTCAAATGCTGCATCGATGCAGTCGAAAAATCGCGCGTCGTTGATACTGCGATCGAACGCAGAGAGTAGCCAAAACGCGATGCAGCATCGATGCAGTCGAGAAATCGCCGAACGCCGATGCAAAAAGTAGCATGTCTGCGGTGGCCCTAACGGCTTAGGGTAGGAGTTGGTTGCGGGCGGCAGTTGCGGCGATGGCAGTTGCCGCTGTCAGTTGCATACAAAATTGTCACGATGACATGTGCCGCGACGGCACGACGGCACTCAATTCTATGGGATTGACGTCTGCCGCCTGCCGTCGGCCGTCTGCCGCCCGCAACCAACTCCTACCATTACTTATTACTTACCTATATCTATTCTGTTTACATAACCTGTTTTTATCCCGAAAACAAATGAATAAACTGAATTAAGTAAGTAAAGTACTAGAAAACGTTATGTGTAATTAAGTAAATTCATTGAATAACTTTCAGAAAGTAATTCGTTACTCTCAACACATTATAGCCCTCACAACTGAACGTGCCTAATGTTGAATATCTACTAAACATGTGAAACATGATCTGTTTGTTTCAGACAAACTCAGGTGCATGACTAGTTACAATCAAAGTAAATACAATGTGTTTAGTGACATTGGAATAATATTTACTTTCGCGTGAATTGTGACGACATTTTTATTGGATTAATTGAAATACAGACTTACCTACTACTAATAATTGTAACTAAAGTTGAATTGATTTTTAGGAATTAGTAAACATTTTTACTACACAGAAAACGATTGGTACAGTCAGCAATATAAGTCGCTGAACCTTCAAAAAAATTCAAATCTGTAAAATTCTTTATTTTAGAAGCGGTGGTGTAAATTGACAAACCAAACATAAGCAATATGTCTAAATGTTGTTGAGAAAATTCTGCGACTTATGTTGCTGACCGTACCTAAGTTAAAGTAAAGTGTATACGTATTTAACTATACTACTTATTCCAACTAATTGTTTTTGTAGTATCTACACTGGCTTGTTTGAGAACTGGCTCACACTCGTAATTCTAGGAAGTGTACAGTCAACAATGTTTTCTTATTTATTTGCAACAGCTGCAGGTGCATCTGCATCATATTTTGCAACGGATTATGGATGCTTCTACCTACACCGGTGTAGAAAAGTATATCATTTATCAACGTCTTGGTAGGTGCATGATATTACAAAAGTCGGTGTATCCAGTTGTAAAGTGACAAAATATTATGTTAATAATGAATCATTAGCCGTTGTTAAGCCCTCGGGTGGCTTGGACAACTTTGACATCAGGCCCGCGAGTCTACTAGCTAAAAATCAACTGAATAAACCACTGTCTAATTATTATCTTCGTGAATTCTTTATTATAATTCACCGGCGGTCAATGTTGTCAGTTATTATTGCTACCAGTCCTTTGGCCGACAAACTGCCAACCGCCATGAATGTATCATACGTAGGAATTGGGTTGATTAATCATACGTACGGAAGACTAATTCGATTATTGAAGTGCCACTATAGGCAATGAATGTACAGTTGTCTCCACCTCCATAGTAAATTTCCAACATAAGCTGAGCTCTCTTAATTACGGTTGTCAATCAAAAACTCAGCTTATGTTGGAAATGTTACCATACAGGCCATACCATACCATACCATACATACAGGTACAGGACTTACTTAGTTGTATACTATTCTGAAGCGAAAGGTAGGAAGTTTGGTGATGAAGTCATCTCGTATTCGTCATTTTCACACTCATGACACTACGGGAAGTATACTTACAAAAAGAAACAGTATATCCATAAAGGGATTTTTCGCTCGGACAAATGTGAGTGCCATTTTCCTTCAATGTAATTGTTTGTCCTTGAGTCGCATTGTTTCAGCTGGACGCAAGCTGACATGCACCTACGCGATAGCTGTTAATAGACGTTATGTTGAAGCCTTAAGTGCGGTTTTGTTATCATTTTATTTGATTTTTATAATATTTCAAGATTTTTAATGTGCCTTTGGCTAGGTCTAAAATACCCCTCAAACCCTATCTATAAAGTGGCGGATACATTACTGACAAATAACTAGACTTTTTGGAGGAACCCAAAAATCATGTTTCACCACTTTTGTTCCAATTACCCACACTCACATTTATGAACATAGGATAATCGTTAATATTCCACCAACATTACACATTATAATACAAGGAAACACACGGGAAATGAAAACAAAAATTACAACATAACTTTTCCACTTTCCGCCAAAGAGTCCGAGATACTACCTACTTCGAAGTATACTTCAATGGCGGCGTCTTCATCAGGCGCATGCCTCGCGCGAGCACTCACTTTTGACGTCGGAACGCATAGACGTAATGTCATAATATGAGTGCTCGGGTGAGGCATGCGCGCCATATGGACACATCTAATACCTTTATTTTTAACAACCAATGCATGAAACTGACGTGCCACGAGCACGACAATATTAATATTAGTTAATTACCGCATTTTTAGGAACGGGCGGCGATAGATGTCTGGATTGGTCGAGAGCGTACTAACCCCGCCCAGTATTTTGCGAAAATATCTAAAATAATAAAATTAATTGTCACGTGAAAAACTATTGCATCACAAAACCCGACATTTTTTTTTTAGGTATTATCTTTCTCCATCTTTTGGTGAAAAAAATAAAAAATTCCAAGAAGAAAATAGAAATTTAAAGACGAAAACAGCTTCGCATTGTTTTTTTTACACACAGTAAAATAGCAAGTAGCACTTTTTCCTACTTAAAATTAAAAGATGAAGGTTTAATAAATACCTATAGTGATATTTTTTTTCAAAAATTTTTGCCCACTCGTGTTTAGAGGAGATAGCCTCCAATCATGCTTGTTTTCGGCGATCCCCACCTTAGCGCGCGCGTGAAAGTTTAATAAATCTATGATACTACCGCTAGCTATTTCATACCCCCATTTATTTAAAGCGAAAACACTTCGAAGTAAAATAAACGAGTCACAGTCATCCATTTATTTTTTAAACAGTTTCAATAACAACAGGTAGCGTGGTGCCGGTGTTTAAATTTGCGTAATGCACAAAAAAGTCACACTTTTTGTTACACGTCATTTACCGTCGACAATCTCTTTTACATTTCGCACAGAATCTATTTAAAGGGTTTCCATTTAATGCCTCTTATTGTAACCACGTTTCGGATTTATAATGATGTAGGTAGGTAGTACAAAAAATCACTCATAATCATGGACCAGTTACTAAGGGGACTGGCCCTAAGCAAGTCGGCCGAGTGGTCGGCCTAGTACTAACATCGACATAAAACGAAGCGAGTAGTTCAACTATTTACCGGTAAACTGTATAATGAAAATGAAAAAACAATGACCACGTTTTGTTTCATACAAATATCTAATTAGGGCACCTCTTTCTTTAGTCTTTATTCTGTGCTCATAATGCTGCCGAAACGCATCGAGAAAAAAACATGATGTCGCGTCCACTTGTTTGACGCAACTATAATGAAAACGCTGTCGCGCCATCAAAATGCTGCTGTGCGAAGGTCTCCACCATTTATGTCCATAAATCTCTATCTCCCGTTCTCCCCCCTATATATCTATCAAAGTCGTCACGTTACCACTTCCTGATTCAACCTTTCTGTTAGGTACCCATCTCAATATTGTACTCGCACTATAGGTGAGCATACAAATCGCGAGTTGAGCGTCGTGCATGAACAGTCAACATCTAAATTACACGTTGAAACTCCCTAATTAATATTTTTATCATAATAATGCTTTCCTATTACTGGTTTTCAAGGTGGTAGAGCCAGGCTGTAGCCAATTGACTGCAGCTCATAAACGGGCTGGCTCGACCGGGGTAGTACCACCCTCTCACAGAAGATCGGCGTAAAGCAGCTATTACAGCTGCGTTTCGTTCGATGAGTGAGAGAGCCGAAAGCCCACCCCCCCCTCCCCCTCCCTCCCTCCCAGTCCCCTTCAGGTCGGCAATGTGCGAGCGATGCCTTCGGTATTGTAAGCATCTATAGGCTACGGTAATTGCTTAACATCAGGCGGGCCGTACGCTTTTTTGCCACCGCAGTCCTATAAAAAAAAAAAAAAAAAAAAGCAGTGAGTTACTGAGGTTGACTGTACCGACTCTATAGGTAACTATTTTTTGCTTCAGCGAATTTCATTAAATGTAACGATGGTGAGGTATTGTTGTCGTCATCTGATTGGTGATATTATGGTATCGCCTGCACATCTATGGTAACATTTCAACAACCAGCTGAGCTCTCTATATTATTGACACCCGTAGAGCTCGACTTATGTTAGACGCGCAGACGACTGTACAAAGCTAAGGACAGCAACAAACCAAAATACACTCTTGTTATCGCTCTGTTGTTATCCTTATTTGATGCTCGCGAAACTTATACAATACGAAAAAAACATTTATGGCTTCTATAAATTTATTTAGAATACTTCCCGTCTATGCGCTATGTATGTTGTCTAATGTTTACATAAATAATTTACATTGTGGTGTTATTTGTTCCAGGACGAGACAGGACGACTAATGAGGCGGAATATTGTAAGGTATGCCATCTTAGCATACGTCATCACCCTACAAAGGGTATCCCTGAGGGTGAAGCGACGGTTCCCGACGTGGCAACACGTCGTCGACTCCGGTAAGTCACCACGACACTTTGAGATCCAAGCTTACCAGGATAAAAAGCCGAAATAAATGATTCTATCCCTTTCAGGCTTGATGCTGGAGAGCGAGAGGAAAGTGTTCGAGAAGATGGACGGGAAAAGTCCAATGTCGAAGTATTGGATGCCCCTGGTGTGGGCGACGAATATAATCAATAGAGCGAGGAAAGAAGGGTTGATAACTAGTGATCATATCGTGCAGACTTTGTTGGTCGAGTTGTCGGACATCAGGCGGCGGCTGGGGGCTTTGATAGGCTACGACACAGTGTGTGTGCCTCTAGTGTATACTCAGGTTAGTAAATCACCGTGTCCCACGAAATCTCAAGAATAAAATGTGTTTGCAGACACAGATTAGTCACAGTCCGCTTTGTCCACTTCTATAGATACTTACCTGTTATTTGCGGAATACGTAAGCAAATGTGGCACAAGCCTGACTCGAGACGAAATGTGGAAATAATTCGAAATATATTTCTATTTGAATGATTATTTTTGTATATACTTAGCGCGGCAATACACGGACTGCTTGTAGCAGTTCATCTCGACCGCTAGAAGCGGTCGCTGCACGGCGAGTAGCAGTTTCAATACAAAATTTCCATTTACCATACACGAACTGCTTGTAGCGGTCCGCGCGCCTGCGCGTTGCATTCTATATAATACCGGTGTGGCCAGCTGATGACCATGTGAATTTCCCACCAATTTTATTCGAACTCCCCCGAAAATTCACTTTTAGAAAAAAAAACCTCCTAAATAGTTTTTACTAATTTTAAAGGAGTCAAATTTAGGGGGTAAATAAGTGGGATGGGATTTTTTTAGGGGCGTTATATTTTTAGGGGTAACCCAATCTAAACAATCATATTTAGTTGCCCTAGCGTAGGGATTCCCAAAGTGGTCGATATTGGTTACATATCGACATAAAAGAAAACTGATTTTGGGGGTCGACGACGTCTAAAAATCGACCCCTATTAATTAACACAAGATCTTATTTGAAACTTTCAAGATACCGTATAAGTTGTAACTATTACGTATACCAACTTGTTATAAGAATGACTGAATCACACAGTTTTTTTGTTGAGTTCATTTATGAAAAGGGGCGTCTTGCCAAAATAGTTTGGGAATCTCTGCCCTAGCGGCTTAGCGACATCTAGTACGGTTCCTCGTTACTAAGAATGCGGACTTGAATAAAAGCAAATCACCAAAACCAAATAGCCTACGTTTCAACAGATAATCACAACCCATCGTGACAGGTGGTGAACCTTGTCGCCGTGTATACAGGAACTGACTATTACCTAATCCCGAGGGATAGGTAGGTTTCCTCACGGTGTTTTCCCTCACCGTAAGCGAACTGTAAATTATGCACATAGATGAAAATCTCTGCACGTCTTGACATACACACAGACAGACAGACGGACAACAAAGTGATCATATAAGGGATCCGTTTTTTCCTTTTGAGGTACGGACCCCTAAAAACTAAATCTTAATCGGTCCACCCGTTCAATTTTGTTCCTACATCGAAAATGTGATAAATGTTTAACACTGAAAACATGACATGTAACAAATTATATGCTAAATGAAACAGGTAAAATAAAATGGAATATAAAAATATTTGTTTTTAAATATGTAGTTGAACTTATATAAAAATTAAGAGAGTATTTTTGATTTTGTATTTCTCCTAAATGAGCAAAACCAATTATTTTTTTTTCAAAAAACGAATCTTTGGAGGGATTTCGAAAAAAATTGGGAACAATTCACATGGTCATCTGGCAACATTGGGGATTTGATCTGAAGCGACCACGGATGTATAATGAAGGATTGATGACTTGAGTTTTTGGTTAAGAAGAAATTAAGAAATTCAACTTTATTCTCCTGCCTTAAGGTCTATTATGACAATTCTTAGACAGATAAACGAACCGAGCGAGAGGCCCCAGTTGGGACCGTGTCCCTCTCACTCCTAGTTGCCATGCCAAAATAATATTATCGTTGGGTAGTGATTGGTAGTTTTTAAATCAACCAAATAAATTAATTTATTATTTATCGTGTCGTGACTATTGTTTCGTCGAAACATGTTGGATTCATAATGATCATTTTTAATTTGTAGTCATATATTTTTTATAGCAAGTAATATTGAATATTATTTATATTTTGTAAAAGATCGGATTTTTTTTATCTTTAGATGGTAACATTGGTAATAATGCTCAGCTAGGGTGGCCATAAAACCACATGACTTTGTCATCCGTTTGCCGCAGTGGTTTGACCGTAGGCCGCTGGGCTCATTGCACCGATTGGTTGAGGGTTCGATTCCCGTCGGGGAAAATTTTGGAAATAGCCTTTTCGTAATTTGCTCTGGTCTGGGATAGCTTCCAGTCCATTGGACGGTATTTATAGTAGGTACAAGCGTTGCTTAGTTTGGGACCTAATAGTTGATGTATTGTCTGGAGATATTTATTTATTTATCCATTGTTTGAAATGTTTATTTTACTTGTAGAGTGGCTACCAACGCGAAGATGAAACATAGTAATAAGGTACTTTCTTTTATATCTTCGACAGGCATAGAGAAACCTCCGTTAGAGTTATAAAATATCAATCATGTGCGTTACTCATGTACCTATATAATACAATAAGTACGTTAAAATTTTATTATTGCGTGGACACCCTAGTACAGGGACACTGTACCACTATGGGCCCCTCTCACTCGGCTCGTTTTTTGTGCTGCAGTAAGCTGTCCAGTATTCATTTACGTTCGTGGAAACGACCTGTCAGAGAGCGGCGTATTTACAAATTATAATGTCAGCGCTCCATAAAGTTATGATCGGTTACAGGTTGGAGTAAGCCAACAAGTCAACACAGAATAAGTAGGTACATTCACTTGTCAGCCATATTACTCCATCACAAGGTCGACGGAGCCCCGTGCATTTAGGGTCACCAGTAACCTAACACGTAACCCACGTCGTAACCTTCGAACCTAACCC
This sequence comes from Drymonia ruficornis, assembly GCA_947859195.1. Classification (NCBI taxonomy): domain Eukaryota; kingdom Metazoa; phylum Arthropoda; class Insecta; order Lepidoptera; family Notodontidae; genus Drymonia; species Drymonia ruficornis. Next base: position 4,594,116 of record OX401907.1, read on the forward strand.
TAACCTAACGGGATCTAGGATCAGGTATACGGCAGTCAGGATACGGGATGCGGGAAATGGATTCGGGATTAGCCATACGGGATGCGGGAAACGGAATCCGAGATACGGGTTCCGGGATCCGGGATAAGTTATACGAGATCTGAGATCAGAGATACGGGGTGCGGGATACGGGAGTCGGGATACGGGATCCAGGAGCCTGAAAACGAGTTACGGTATCCGGGAACCATGATACGGGATTTCCGGAATACGGGATCAGGAAGACGGGATCCGGGAAATGGGGTCCGGGATCCGGGATCCATTCTTTTAAATTGAAATTCTACGCGGACGAAGTCGCGGGCAAAAGCCATTAGTTATATTTTGGAAATACGCATCGACCGCTCGCCGACTGCTTGAGCAGTCCGTGTATGGTAAATGGCAATTTTGTACTGAAACTGCTGTTCGCCGTGCAGCGTCTGCTTCTAGCGGTCGAGATGGGCAGCTACAAGCAGTCGCGTGTATCGCAGCACTTACTGTATACAAGGTCGCGGTGCATGATAGTGCGACACGTTGCAACTTTTGTAAGGCTGACGGGTGCCTACACGGATTTATAGTTTAATGCTTTACCGGGACTTCCACATACCTACTCTTCCAACTTCTCCCGACGTCACCGACATCACCGTCCATGAAGGATTTCCCCACGTTAAAAAAGGTCCCCAAAATAATTGTATAAACTGTGATCGCTATAAATAGATATAAAAAGAAGATTTTTAGAAATAGCATAAGATCACAGTGTAATGAACATTACCAGCGATGTCGTTGATACCACAAAAAGTGGTGTGTGTAACAACATCACAAAAAAAGCTTTCAGAATCAGAATTAAAAATACATTTAGTGACTTCAAACTTTTTGTGACATGTGGACCTACTTACGAACTACGAGCAGAATAGGCACAAAATATATTTTTTAAATTGATTAAAAACATTGTATGGCCAATTGTATAGAGTATATCGGGGATCGCGAATCAGTTGCAAAATTCAATTTGTTGCTCGCGACAAAATAATTTGGGCGCAGCATTAATTGACATTAGAAGTCATAGTAACAAAGTTCATTATGCCGGCAACAGATTGCGGGACAGACAGGCAGAATACGCTAGAGTAGCGCTAAAGATTTTTTGACGGCATATCACTGCCTCATTAAACATTTCTTTAAAAAATGCACGCAGATCTACAAAGGTTTGCCATACCTACCACTTACCGTTCCTAAACAATTTTATTAGACGTAAACGACAGTGACTCCTAACGAATGGATAAAACACGGTTGAACAATAGCGAACGAGCGTTCGTACATACACGACAGGACATCTTGAAGCAATCTCCGTCTCTTGCGGTGAATTAACGTTTAAATACCTGTAGAAACACAAGACGTGTGTGCTTATGCGATCTGCCATGTGTCTAAGCTAATTGGTTCCGATGATAAAACACAGCATAGCAATTACAAGCGGCCGCGCATACGGGCGAGGACTCATGCCTCGTTCGCTATTCACATTATATACGTGAGGTTTTGTGTTGCTCAACTGCAGGTACATGGCCTATGTTATCAACGCCGCATTGTCATTCAAATACTTTGTTAATAATGGATGTGGGCTGAGATTTAATGAGCGCTGTAGGTACCTAACTTATTCACATACTATCTTTATGACTGTTAGTCTCAAAGGCTTTGTCAGAGACATTTCAATCAGTCCACGGAACTACTTTTCAATAAAAATTGATAAGTGGTGAGTGGATCCCTGCGAACAATCGCAGTGATCATTTTAACACAGACGAAGTGGAATTCAAACTCATACGCAAGGAGCGGAGCGCTGGTGTCTACTACCAGCGCTTAGGCTAATTCTTCGATCATGTTGTTAGTCTTTCGTTTTTAAACTTCTTAAACTACGATTCCTTTCTGCTACCAATGTATAAAAAAATACTCCGTGACGTCCGTAGGTAATAAATACAGCTCGGGCTGAATGACCTTAATTTGTCTTAAAAGTGAATGAATAAATTGAACGTACAAAAAGTAACTCAACAGATTGGTACCTGCCCATTTCCTGAAATTATAATCTTAGCACTTTAATTATGTATGACTAAGTACTAACATAATGGAGTTGTTTTTCAAAGTAGCCTTTAGCGGTGGATAAAAATCACTTCAGCCAATTGTAGAGTACCTTTAAAATCTCGTTGCGATCCTCAGATCATCTGTAAAAGGCAACATTCTTGTACGTTTGAGATACCTACATTGTGTATATTTTTATGAGTGCAAGTAGGTAGGTATCTAAAAAATTTTTAATTTTAAAATATTCGACAGAATTTATTCAAAATTATGCTAGGATCGCTGTATTTCTTGCTCGATCTTCTCAGTTGAGGTGCTTTACCGATCTGTTGTGTACCACGCAGTGGCGTAGCTTGCCTTAGATGGCCCCGTATCAAAATTAGTTGGGGGGCCCAAATGAAGGGTAAAGATTTTTCACAAATTCAAATAACTTTATTGCGTTAATTGTGGTAATTGTGGTAATGAGGTTTATAATAATATGTGGTGTTAAAAGTAATGGTAGGTACAGGACAATTTACCTAAATAGGCATGCAATAGTATTTATAATATTAAGGTACTTAAGTAATATGAATTAACTTAGTTATGTTTTATAAAATCAAAGTATTCTTTTAAACTATAAAAACAATTATCAATTACAATTTTTTTGAGAGACGTTTTAAAAAGTGGTAATTCTAATGACTTAATGTTATATGGTAAATTATTATATATCTTTATACATGTGTAGTACATATTTATTTTATACATTTCATTTTGAGTCTGAGGTAGAACCAAATTATTTTTATTACGTAATCTTTTCTTATAGTCTAATGAATTATTGTCAGGAAAAAAAGTACTATTTGTTTACAACTGAATGGTAAAGAATTTTCACACACTTTTGGGGCCCCTGTAGTCCGGGGTCCCGTATCATTAATACGGCTGATACGGCGGAAGCTACGTCCCTGGTACCACATTACAAAAACAATTTGTAGATACATCTACAAAATAGTAGGTAATTAAGGCTTTTAAGGGACGTGTTCACCTACACGCTGACGGACCGTTAGAGCAGTAACTAGTGATAGGATGTTCTCGAGAATATTCTCACCCTCGGAAACTTACTCGGAAAGTTACTCGTGAGATTTTTTGAGAATCTTATATTTTGGGTGAAGTTATCCTAACTTTCAATCTTAAAAACAATTAAAACCACCATACTTGCATGTTTAATGACGTTTATGCCAAGTTTAACATGCTTCAGAAGATAAATTCTCGAAAATTCTCACGATTAAGTTTCCGAGGGTGAGAATGTTCTCGAGAACATCCCATCACTAGCATTAACCGATTATTCATTCATTCGTAAAATTAATTCCTATGAATAGGCGCTATAAACAGACTTTAAATTATTTTTCCAGGTGGTGACTCTGGCCTTGTACACATACTTCGTGGCAGCACTAATGGGCCGCCAGTTGGTGCCGCCCGCTCCTGGGAGCACCTCAAAATATGAGCCGGACGTCTACTTCCCACTTTTCACTGCTTTACAGGTAACTATTGATTAGTAGGAATTACACTAAGAACCTTGTTCACCAACACACTCACGGGCCGTAACAGCTGTAAACGAACTGCCACCAACATCAAACAATCGGTTACTGCTCTAACGGTAAACGGTCCGTTTGTGCATTGGTGAACACGGACTTTGGTAAACAAACCCCGAAACGAATAAGAATTTAAGTATTCCCTTTACAATGGCTTTACAAATTATTTTAAAGAACAAAAGTGCTTTGTAATAATTTGTAATTCTGGGGCTATGTTATATTTAGTTTCGTAGATTTTGTAGTGAGTGATGCAGTTATAGTCCGATTTTTAATTAAACGAAGTTAACTGACAGCTGAAAATGTCATTGTTCTATGAATTTGAACCTTATTTGTTCTATTTATATTGAAACGTGACATTTGCACCTGTCAGTTTACTTCGTCTAATTAAAAATCAGACTATAGGTAGAGTGGTTTAGCTCAATAGATACGATATTCACCGGCGGCATATTCACGCGTGGAATATGAGTTTGTTGTAACATAATACCTGCCCTGGAATTTCGTGAATTACGAGGAATATGTTTGTTTAATGTTCAGTGCGATCGGCTTATTTGACGAGAATTTAGGGCGTCCTCATATAGCTAGTCAGCTGCTTCGGGTGTGTGTATACGTGATTACCCATTACGTAAATAAATCTTTCTGCAACATGCACTTTAATTACTTCAATTGGTAATAAAATTAAGCTAGCTAGCGAATGCACTGTACGTCCCTCCACTAAGAGATAGATAGATGCTAATGTAATTACAGTAATTGAAACTAAACAATAGGTAGGTATGTGACAGATCAATGACCTGATACTAATCCTAATTTGGACTCACTTATTTTCCAGTTCTGCTTTTACGTCGGGTGGTTGAAAGTTGCAGAGGTGCTAATCAATCCTTTTGGTGAGGACGATGACGACATTGAGCTAAATTGGCTCATAGACAGGCACATAAAGGTACGTCGATACTGTTTTGCAGTCCTTACGTTTTTTACTAAATTGTTGCATCGCCCCACGAGCTGCCGCTCTCGGCGGCAACGCGCGTGATGCAACATTTTAGCAAAAAACGCTGTCGCCCGTCGCCGTCGCGCGATGTCGTGGCCGGACTGTTAGGCCTAGGCCGCACCGCGGTTATATCCGCGATGTTAAAACCGCGTTAAATCTGTGTCCTACGGAATTATATGAACCTATCCGCACTTGCGGTTCATATGATTCCATAGGACGCGGTTTTAACAGCGCGGATATAACCGCTGTGCAACCTAGGCCTTACATCTCATAGGAAGGGCTAGCTCGACCCGCGGTAGCATCACCCTCTCACAGAAGATCGTCAAAAAAATAGCTATTACAGCTGTGTTCCGGATTCATATTTTCTGTGGATATCTAAAAACGCGATATTTGTGATCAAAGAAATAAATAACACCATGGACTATCTCATTAATATATGTAAGTAGGTTACACATTAACATAAATGCTGTTCACCTGAATATCTAGGTAAAATATTGTTGACGGATGTCCCATACGTTATCACTCTTTCGGGGATAAATGTCACGATATGACGTAGCTTATAACGATACCTCTTCAATCGGTGAAGGTTGGCAGTTTTTACGTATGCATTTTCACCTTGCGATTCGCGAGGCCAGACAGGTCGGCGCTCACGATACCGGTCCACACCCAACTATTTATGGAAACACATCAAAAATAGATAGCCTATGACTTACGTCTCAGAAATACCGCCAAGTCTTTTGTCCAACTCACTACATTTTCCTACGGTGGTATAGGCTTGTATGTGGTCAAGACACGTAGAGGGTCTTTCTGAAGATTTTAAAATGGTTTGAACGTCACCTGCTGGGGCAACTGCTACTGTCCGTTCACAGTTATGTTACCTCTGACGTTCCTTATTTTATTTTTGTAAAACGCAAAGTATTCTTTAAACTTGGCCTTTGAGACCATGCACTGTAGATTAGGCTTTATTCTACAGGCTACATGACTTATAAAAACCTAATATCGGCTAGGTTTTTCAAAAATAAATAAATAAGGCAAATGTCAGAGGTAAAATAACTGTGAACGGGCTGTACAGATGATGAGACATACAGCGACATGACCCCAGCACGGTAACTATTGCAAAGTGAAAGAAGAGCTTTTAGGTCTATTGCACCATTTATAATATCAATTATGAACAGTAACTACCTACTTTGGTTATTACCTGTATTTTTCCAAACTACATCAATATCATGTTATACTGGTATCATATGAATTGCATGTCGTCAGGGTTGAAGTTCAATGTCTCAGAACGACCGCCATATTGGATATCAACTCCGTAGGTACACAGATACGGCTATACCAAGCTATATAGATGTATGTCTACCTACAGGTAGGAGTCTGTCTACATGGCGCGTGTAAACTGCTTGCATAATATCCATAATCCAAATCGAATTAAGTATAACAAGAACAAATCGCATAAGTATTGTTCTTGTTATACTTAATTCGATTTTCTAAAAATAAAACACATTTTAAAAAAAACTAAGTTCCTGCAGTCGTAAATGTTTTAATATTGTGCAATAATTAGACCCAATAAGGAATTATTTGTTGGACTGTTCGACCCAAACTACTTGTTAGGCTCATGTCGCTACACAAGCCATTTTAAGGGCCACGGCTATTTCCTGTGCATCCAAATGTACACATATATTTCTTCCTCGTTACCACAATAATATTCTTCCAAGTGTCTAAGTCATATGCGCTGTGTACCGTCGTGTAAAAACTGCCACCTACAACGCTTTTTATGGTATCGGACCATCTTGTTGGTGCCCTTCCTTCAGCCCGTCTGTTTTCCATTTGGCCCAGTATTATGTGCTTCTCCAGCTCGTGATTTGAACGTGTTTTATCTCATCGTTATTCTTATTCTACAGGCAGCCTACATGATAGTGGATGAGATGCACGAAGAACACCCTGAGCTTCTCAAAGACCAGTACTGGGAGGAGGTGGTGCCGAAGGACCTCCCATACACGGTTGCCTCGGAGCACTACAGGCGCCACGAGCCGGCCTGCTCTGCGGACCACTACAAAGTGAAGGCAGAGGATGCCGTCTACGCGAACGTCCAGGCGCCAAGGAAAAGCCACGATGAGACTTACGCGGACTATGTGAGCTCATTTACTTTCTGTATCTCGCATCTTATGTAAAATATTTGTATGGATTTTACAGTGGCTATCGTCGACTCTAACTCATGGTAGAGAGTGTCCAATTTTAGTTCATTCCTTCTGGAATGCTCATTTGATATTGGCTAATCAGAACATCGGCAAGCAGTCAAATCATGGCAGATTGGAAACCAACCTCATCTTGCGACTTTAGATAAAGAATGTACCTACCTACCCTAAAAACGTTGTAATTTTTTTTGCCAGGCATATTATTTTTATGGGTTAACTGACCTAACTAATTTGTATTGTGTTATCGTTCCTAGGAAAGCGTAGACACGCCACTCGTAGAAAGAAGGAAGAACTGGTTCCAAAGACAAATATCAAGGATGGGTTCCGTTCGGTCAGCGTCGACGGCCTACTCCTCCGGGGGTCTGTTCGGGCGCAACCGGCACAACTCTGTGGTGTACTCGAGCCCCGAGGCCGGCCAGCCGGTGGCGCCGCCGCCGCCTCACCACAAAATGTCGCTGTACGAACGCCTCGTCGGCCGCAAGTCTGGACGAGGCCAGCATAGACAAAATTCTAGACATGGTATTTTATGTCATTTTTATCTCCTTAACATTGCACATTCGATCTTATTAAGAAAGTTGTAGTCCCTGTGGTCTTTAGTATTTGTAATGATTTGATTTTATTCCACAGGTGGACAAAAGAGCAACGGTTCCGCTGTACCAATAACTTTACGCAACCGCCCACGTATACCGACGCCAGACGTGACGAAAGAAGTGATAGACCGTGAGAACCGGATCGCTATGGGCATGCAGAACATGGGTGTCATCATGGCTCACCAGGGGTACCAGAACGAGGTGCCGGTGCTGGGCGCGCTAGTGCTATCGCCAATCCAGGAGTTGGACAGCGGCTCGGTGAACAACACGCTGCACGCCGGCCAGCCGGGCACGACCGCGCTGGCGCAGGCCGTGCTGGCGCCGGGCGGCCTGGCCCCGATGCTGACGGCAGCGCCGGTGACGCTGTCCCCGATGGGGGTGCCGCAGCTCACGCTGGTCAGCTCCGCGCCGTCGACGCCGCGCGCCGAACGAGGCGCCGCCGACGGCGCCGGCGGCTCGCCGCACGCGCCGCGCGCCACCGTCACTGAGCTGCCCCCGTCCGACCGCGACAGCGAGCACAGCGCGGCCAGCACCGGCACCCCATCCGAATTCACCAGAAAACGCAGCAGCTCCAAGAGAGGAGAGGTCTACGTGTAAACATACGTCCTGAACGCGTGGTGCTTTTATAATTGTGATCGATACTTTTATTAGTAAGTTTCTTCGTATGACGATGCTACTGAGAACTACTACGGATAGAGAAATCTCATTGATCTAATAATAGGTAGGTAGGTTATATTATTTGTTAGATGATTTCCATTTTGATAATGGAGTAAAATTAAGTTTAACGCAGAGACAGGGATTGAATTGTATAGATTTAATATAAAGTATTTTTTATTATACTTAGTTTTTCATTTTATTTATTGGAACCATGAACCTACCCTATTACTTACCAACACCAAATGCATGCCATAGGTACAGTGGTCACAGTCACAGACCACCAAATACAAAACAGTCAGTTGTAAATTGACCCCGTGCTGAATTAGGAAATCTGTGCCAATGAATGACCTGACTCTTCTATCTATTAGGCCTAGGCCGCACCGCGGTTATATCCGCGCTGTTAAAACCGCGTCCTATGGAATCATATGAACCGCAAGTGCGGATAGGTTCATATGATTTCATGGGACACAGATTTAACGCGGTTTTAACAGCGCGGATATAACCGCTGTGCGGCCTAGGCCTTACTACAGAGTACTAGACTGACTACTATCATCGTCTGGGACTGACTATTGATTCATCCATCCATGACTTAAATAAGTTTTTACCTCACATACCTACTTAATTATAATAAAAGAAACAACAGAGTCAACAGATATTCATAGATATAGATATCCCCCTCGCAATAACGAGGCATGTGTCCAGTAAAATGGCAAAGGCTGCAGCCCAAATGACGCCGTGCCCTATATAACGCCTTAATTTTTTTTATTGCCGGCTGCCCTCCTGCCTCTCTGTCTGGAGCGCACTTTGCGTTCGCCCTCTGCCCGGTGAAGTTGTTGCCACTTCGCTCGGCCTGTGGCGCGTATTTGTATGTTTATTGATTAGAAAAGCTGCAAAAGTTGTTGTTTATGATGTCAGTACCTAATACAGACCTGCAAGGATGTTAGTGTTTTTCCAATAACCCAGTATATGAGACTCACGGATTATTTTCTCTGTGATGAGACCAGCTCCACTAAATAAAATTAACGTATCGTCAGTCTCGCCATTTCTGGAGTTCCGATAAACTTCCGATACAAAAAGTGCGGAACCAGAAGCGGAAGCAGATGTGAAAAAGTGTGCGGAACTTCCGCAGTTGCGGAAGCGGAAGCAGACGTCTGTTGCATCACTAAATGAGACTACACGACTTGGGTATAGAATCCATTGCACATCCATACGCTTAGAAGAGCTCCAGAGCCGACAAGAAAGAAATCCATCGGAATACATTCCTCACTGGAAAGGCTCTTTTCAATAGAAAAACTGTTGGTGCTTACCTACATCAACAGTTTTTAAGCTATAAGTAAGTAGGTACCTACTTAATTAATTAGATTTAGCATACCTATTACATACAGAATAGGTATCTACCTACCTACCTACATTCTCTGAAACAGCAACGCATTGAGTTAGGCAGCACCAATTGTCACTAGGAAAGAAAATAATACCCTTTGCTTGTTAGTGATTCGCATTATAATTTATTTATGTCTTGCTTTAACATTACGATCATGAGAAGGACGGCACAATAAAGTTAATTAAGTTTAGTTTGCGTACCAACAAAATAAGCAGCATCACCACACTACTTACCGCAAACTAAAGATATCATACCTTTCCTACATCACTGTGGATGGCATGTGATCATTTAATTGTTATTCGTTCGACTGAGTAGGTAGGTACTGGTGACTGATGATGCTGGGTCGGTATCGTCGTGGAAGTGCCTCAGGATCAGAATAATTGTCGAGAATCGCCTCGCAATATGTGAATTACTTGTCTGTCACTGTGACATTACTGGTACTTGTTATGATTGTACCTACTGATGGACGCGATATTAATGGTACTACAAAACCTTTACAGTACAGCAAGATCACATTTGGTGCATTCCATTCACTGTTAATATTGTTATTTTCGTCCACAAAAAGTGTTAAAAACGATAATAATGATCACTTTCAGTACAAGTTGGTACGAGTGGAACGAGATTTGTGATCGAAAATAACGAAAATTACAAAGTTAACAGTGAGTGGAACGCACCAATTATCCACTGGAGGATATAAACTCTTTTATTTTGTGCCAATCTACACTAATATTATAAAGAAGATTTGTATTTTTGTATTTTTTATGTTATGAATAAACTCAAAAACTACTGGACCGATTTCAAAAATTTTTTCACTATTAGAATGCTACATTATCGCTGAGTAACATAGGCTATATTTATTACGAGAAAAAATTAGGGATCCCTACTAAAACTTCAATAATGTAACCCAAAGTGTAAAAAAATTTGCTGTAATATGCCTTTCATCGCATGCGCTACGGAAACTATTGATGATAGAACAAAAAATGTTCTACAATATTGAAGAACATATCAATATCCACAAAAAACTTCGCGATACCATATGCCCAACTATTGCAGTTACGTTACTATAACTAGTTTTTTACATTTTAAAAGTTGATAGAAATGCCGACCAAAATCAGACCATGTTATCCATACCTTAGTATGAATCCTTATCCAAATAAATCATTTCGTATTTGAGACTATTTTAATACCTGTAGATTACTTTTTGAATTATTTAAATCGGACATTCCATTCAAAAGATATTACGAATTTAAAACAAAAGGGCGTTAAATCGGGGATTAAGGTTTATATGGAAGTTCGTCATTTTTGAAGTTAGGATGATGAAAATTCGTCTAGAGGTTTCTTTTTATATAAAAGAAATATAAACTTCAGCGTTTTTGAAAATTTAACCCCTAAGGGGGTAAAATAGGGGGTTAAAGTTTGTATGGCGGTACCGATTCCGGCTAATCTCCGAAACGGCCGATTTTGAAGGGACTTTTACTGGCAAATACGATACGGGATCGGGAATCCGGACTGCGGTATCCGAGATCCGGGATCTGGGATACGGGATCCGGGATATACGACACGGAATACGGGATCCGGGATATCCCGAATACGTGAACCGGGATACGGGATCCGGCAAACGGGATCCAGGATCCGGTAAAAACGGGAAACGGGATCCGAAATACGGGATCCGGGATCTGGGATCAGAGATCCGATTTTTTTTTTCATTTAAAATCTACGCGGACGAAGTCGCGGGGGAAAGCTAGTAATCTATATAGTGTATTCACAGTTATTTTACCTCTAACATTTACCTTATTAATTTATTTTTGTAAAATGTGTTCGATATTAGGTTTTTATAAGTCATGTAGGCTGTAGAATGGGCGCTTAACTCTAATTCCAAAGTTCTAAGTTTATTATCCTCAGATTCGGCTTCAGAATTTTCTCTAACTTCAAAGAATTATTAAGTGGGATGCTTTACATAGGTACGAATATTGTTTCTTTTACTGGTCAAGTTCCAGTAATTTTGTAATATTTTTTTTAACCGGTTCTGTACCTCAAACTGTACTTGTACCATTATATATCTGTTACAAAGTAGCGAATATCGATATTTACAGCCCTACACTATTCGCTCGCTGACGCCGACCACCATCTTGAAAACTGTTTTTGCAAGTAGAGCAAGTGAATGGTTGATTTTTGATTTCTCCTTTTGGAAGTGTGATATTGGAAATAATATAGTGCAAAGTAATATGTATAGAAATAATGTAACATAATTAATGTCTAATTTTCATTTGAAGCGAATGTATTATTTCGAGATCGAGAAAAATGAAACCAACTGCAGACACCGCAGGTAAATAGTAGGTACTCACCTACTGTACATGCCCTTTCTAATTTCATTTGTTATTTTTGATGTTACAAAATGTTTTTGTATTTTATGTTCCGAATCAAATTACTTTTAATGTATTATTAGGTTTATCTTAATAATAACAAAAGGTAGGTAGTAATCTAGATAGATCACAGGTCTAACCACTTACCTATAAGGTAAGTATATACCTACATAATATTATGTCTTTCAATAGAAATCCCTAGTCTGAAAAAATCTTACCCCGAATTTATAAAAAGTTCAATCCATAATATTCAAAAGCAATGCTTCATATCAAATAGAGATAGAAGAAAATTGTGTTTTCTGTTGCATATTATGGTTGATATCAGACCAATATTTACGTTTTAATTATAGATAACAGTCAGAAATCGAGAAGTGACGACGAATGTATAAATTTTCGACCGTCACCTAATTTTAAGCATATGAAGAAATACTTGAAATCCAAATTTGAAGAAACGGCAAGCCAGAATGCTGCTACGGGTAGCACAGAGCAGGCCACCTCACCAAGCCAGACGTCGGACACGAGCAAACAAACGTCAACAGTGATACAGCCTCCATTGCCACCTAACCCCCCACCGGATGACCTGCCCATTGTGCTCAAACAGGAGATTGAGGATGATGAATATCAATGTAATAGAACTGACTACAATATAGAGATGAACCAATCAGAACTAATAACCGAATATAAAACGGATGTATCAGAAGTATCTGATAAACCGCAGGAAACCATGTGCAGAAATTTCATACGTGGAAGTTGCACCAAGGGTGCTGCATGCATCTACGCACACAAACTAATCCTATCCCAACTTCCGGGAGTGTACAGATTTTGTAGAAATTTCCAAAATAAGGGATGCAAAATGCCAAACGGTACAAAATGCAAGTTTGTCCATGCCACCGTATTTGAAAAGGAGAACTTTTTTAGAACAGGATATTTGCCTCCACATACCATGAGCCACCTGAAGGAGGTCAATGTATTGCAACCTCCACCTCCACCGCCACCTGAAGGTAACTAATGGTGTTTATTTACTAATTCTCACTTGAGAAAAAATTGCATGTGCTGACATTGATAAAGCCGGAAACCCACCGCGGCGCACGGAGAGGCTACGCACGAAATGACGTCATCCATACATTTTCTTGCAAAACGTAGCTGTGGCCGTGTGCGTGGCCTTTCCGTGCATCGCGGTGGGTTTTCGGCTTAATGGGCATGATTTTACCCAAGAGTCGGTCACAAAATATGTTCTGTAAAAAAAAAAAATTGCGATTGCGCCTGCGTGGTTTTTTTTCCAAAATCTATTATATTTTTCAGAAACACCAGCTGTAGTGCCAATGTTTTCCAAGCCACCACCACCTCCACTGCACCCTACGTAAGTAATTACAAAGCAGAAAGTTATTTTAGTATGAAAAGAAGGATTCACATTATGCAATGTAATTAGCACAACTTATAAGGTGCTTTCTCATATAACTCAATATGTAAGGTTACGGACCTTACATATTGAGTCGAAATAAATCGATCAAGATTGAGATAGAATTTAAGATGCCGTTTTAGACAGATATTCCATACATTAAACGACAAAACTGCATCTTAAGATCGATCTCAACTTTGAGATCGATATCTTAACACTGGCCTAAATATCTCAGATGCAATAATTTTTATTTATTTTCTTACTATCATTACTGTTTACCACTTTTTAATGCTAAAGCTGAAGTAATTGTGTTCAATAAAAAATGGTTGTCATCGTAACAGTGCTGTAATGGTACAACAAGGTTCCTCAATCTTTTGTAATTCATTTGAAGATTATATTTTTTAAATTAGACATTCCGATGGCGCACACTCTCATAACATGGTGACGCGGTTCCATTGCCGAGGTCATCACGTTTTTTGCATGCATTTTGACTTTATCATGCATGTTGAAAATGTGTAAAAAAATCTTGTTATTTTATAGACCAACTGAGCGAAAACCTCTTATTTCAGTGTTACACCGGTGCCAGTTCTGAGTTGTGCCCAAACCAGCAACATAGTTGCCAGGGCAGATGTGTTTAGGGGCGCCATTCCGCAGAGCACGTCTCCTCTGAAGCGCGAATGGAGCGATAGTGATGATTGTACGTATACTATATTTTTATAGTACAGGTTACGGCACCAGCGTGCGGGACGGGTCAAACCGGCGCGGGCGGGGCGTGACAAGTTGTAATGCTAAGGATACACGAGGACACCACACACTGGACACTCAGTGTATCTCAGTGTACCGAAACCGCCACTACAACTGTAAAAAGGTGTGGTGGCGTACTCACGTAGACACTCGATGTCACTAAATGTGTCCATATGGCGCGCATGCCTCACCCGAGCACTCATATTATGACATTACGTCTATGCGTTCCGACGTCAAAAGTGAGAGCTCGCGCGAGGCATGCGCCTGATGAAGACGCCGCCAATGCGTGTTTTAGTGTCTAGTGTCGTCGTGTATCCTTAGCATGAGGCTCAGAACTGTATTAACTTTACAATCGCATGACTTTGCGACCTCGAGCGAGGCAAAACATGCTTGGTAAAGAGATCAAGAGCGAGCGTGATTAAAGATAAAAAAATCTGATATAATTAGGTACACGTGGGCCTTAAACACGCCTACGCCCCGTTGTCGCCAGCTGCCCTGTTGTGTGCCGAACCTTTAAATTAATTTGTTGGTACATTTTATGTGAGGTGGGCAAACAAGAACAGTGTTTAAAACTGTTCTAAACGCTGTTTAAATACAAAAACGGTTTATCTTTCAACTCTGAGAGTACAGTCTTATCCATTAAATAAGCTAGTTACACGCTCGACCCTGTGCTTGAAGTCTTGTATTTGTTTGTATAATAAGCTATTTGTGCGAATGCTCTTATGTTTGACAAGTATATTTCAATGTTATTCCAGTTTGCCATACGAATTTAAAATATTCATTTTGCTATATTCCACCATAGGTGATGAGCTCCTCACGAATGCATCGATTGAATTATCTTTTAGCTAATCACAAAGCTCCACTATGAAATTTTCGCGAAATGAACTAACTTTCAGGAAAGATTTTAGATCAATATGTGTCAAAATTAAAACAACTGAAGTATATTTTAAATACGAAGTATTAATGTTAATATTCTGTATACCAGGGTCATTTTACTTATAGTATTTAAATTATTAATTATTTATATCGTGTTCAACAAGCTCAGGCTTACAATACTATACGTACGTACGTCGCGTATAATATTATGCAGTGTAACCTGTTGTATTGGCATTTAATTTTCGACGTATTTATTTATCGTGAATGTGTATGTTATTGGTGTTTTGTTCACGTCTTCGCAACCGCTGTCGACGTGCGTGACCTTGCATGCTTGGCGACTGTTTTCACGATTAATGATTTTGTCTGCAGTCAGCAGCTCGCCGCGCGACCTGGATTCCAGCGAAACGCTCGCGAAAAAATGCAAAAATTGCGATAATAATGAGTTCAGGTATCATTTTGTATATCTTAACTACAGCTGTTCAGAACACGAGGTCAAGTTCAACACACCCGAATTGATTTATTCCGGCATAATGATGTGGGGATCCGTTTTGTGCCTGCTACAAAAACGAATACCAATGAATAACATCTATTTTTCAGCGATTTCTCAGTCTTTAAATGTTTTCATTATAGCAATTGTGATCTATGCGAGTTGATTTAACTGCAACATTCTATTTTTGTATCAACTTCACCACGCGTTTCGAACAGCTCGATAGTTGATTAAGATGATTTGGTTTATTTAACAGCTATTGCAATGTTCTTCGACACTACATTTTACCGTGGATTTAAGCTGTGTTTTCCTGCAAATATGACATCTGATTCACCATTTTGTATGACCCATCGCTCGCACACTGCAGGCTGGCCGTACCGCAATGCACTGGCGGGTTTCTACCAAGCGAATGTGTATTTTATTTCGACTCCATAAGTGCATTGACGCAGTTTTATATGCGGCCTACCTGTGCGAGCCTTTTTATAATATCGTATTGCATTATTGCGCACTTATTACCTATAATGGTAGCTACATGTTGTAAGTCAAAACATTATGTTAATGACAAATTAAATATCAAACACCACAGAACATAATAAACCCAAGGAATTTTCGCAATTATGAATTTATTGCACCAATGCTCTGAAGTGTGTCTAAGACAATGATATTATATTAAACTGTGTAATTTTTGCATAGGTTCCAATACAACAAGGATAAGGTTAAAAAGATGATGCGCAATTCCGAGGATATGAACAAGAAGATCGCGCAGTTGAACAAAAAGAATAACAAGCTGTACACTGTGCTCCTCACCTTGTTAAAGCCGGTACGTTCTCTCATCAATGCACCAATGGTATTCAAAATAAACTTCAAAATTTGGTGCTTACAATACTATTCTGATAACAACTGCTTCTCTTTTGTACCATTATATCATAATCCTTACTTTGGTATAGGTGTGTAGCCTAGTGCATATCATTCATTCATAGAATTTGAAAATAATGGCGACCAACAATAATAATATACCATTAATTTATATTCTTGTGTTTTATTTTAGAAGTCGTCCGGAATTAGCGGTCTCAACACGTCCTTGAATATTAGCGTTGATAAACAAAAGGTAAATATACGGTATTTATTCTGCTCTAGATAATTAAAGAGTACCTCTATGTTAGGTATTTTTAAAATGGTTTACAAAATAATTAAATGTGTGATAGTGTTATCAATTACCAGTAAATGTTATGTAACAATTGTGAAGTATGATTTAAAATGTTTTTTTATTTATTCAATGCACTTGTTTATTCCAGGCTATTCTAGACCAACTAAACTTGTACCTGAACACAAACAACAGACTGTCCATGACAAGCGAAGATAACAAGGTACAGTTGTACGAAATATTTTTTGAAGATAAACTTTGACCCGATCAATCTGAATAGCCACGTCCAGATGTCTCACATGCCGCGCGAGGCAAATTGCCTCACGAAGTTTGTCTTGCCTCGCGCGAAGCAAATGCGCGGCCTGCCTCACCTAAGCGCTGTAATTTGCGTCGCCTAGTTTGGCATAGTCATGAGACAGAACGATGTCAAACGTGTCTTCTCTGTCAAGAGTGTCAGTTGCCTCGCCATTTCCCTCGCGCGGCATGCGACTGAGGCAAACATCATGCTTCGCGAGGCATGTGGGTGAGCAGCCTCACGCGGCATGTGCATGTTGTAGACACGCCTAATAACTAAAGCTAATATCGGATGGGTCATTTTATGATCATTTTTGCTTTTAATTCAGCACCTTTCACTCGAAGTGAAACGTCTGAACCAATCCAATGTTTTTGGATTTTGGCATTCGACATCATTCACACCGGCTCGAATGAACGTAAAATAAAACCTCTGACTGTAGAGTGAAACGTTGAATTTCTCCCGTCTGTCCTCATGCTCTAAAAAGTTCGATCTGTCGGAACGTATGAGGGGACAGATCTAATAAATAATTTCCTATCTGTGCCCCTAAGGGGACAAACGTTCAATATATCATCCCATTGTCGAAATGGAGAGAGATTGAATTTTTATCCCTGTTTCTTCCCCAACTTACCTGGTTCAGCCATTTGGCACGTGTGCGGTCAGTGCGTGTGTCGCATTACGTTTGTTTGACGTGGCGCCTCTAGTGTGTAATTTAATACATATAGAATATCGATACATTAACTTACGTATTTTATAATGAAGAAGTAGTTAATATATTCGTCTAAATAGCTTAAATTCGTATGGTTTCAGAGCTTAATGGGCAGCAATATCTCTAACCTCCTGGCGAAACACATCCTGAGCTCCGGCGACCCGACGCTGTCGCCCGATGGGTCGTGATGCTCGCAACCCTCTGCCGCGAGCCCTGCGCGCCCCATCTCCAACCTGCATTTGTGTAACGACCCTTTGACGCGGACACTCGGTTCAAAGTTGACAAAAGATGAACAAACATCTTGCAGAATCAATAAAAAACTGTAATAATGTAAATTGGCTAGTATGCGCTTCCACGTATCTCAAAGTGCTTGTTGTTGCAAGTGAAGCTGCAGTTTTGCGAAAATCCCTTTTTTATACATTGAATTTATTCGTCATCATTTTATAAGAACAATAATACCATTATTCGTCGTTTAACATATTCGTACAACTCTAGTTTTTATACATAAGTAATGTAATCGATTTGTAGTCACAGTATTCTAATATGAATAAGCCTTTAACATAACATTGAAACGAATCTAAGCAATATTTACATCTAAACGACAGCGCTACTATGTATTGAAACATGAAATAAACTCTGTACTTATAGTAGATTGTACTGGTTATATAAACATTCGAGGTAGCCCACAGCACCACGATTTTTCTTAGTGGCCCTAGCTGGTTATAAAGCTGCCAGAGAGGTAGGTATCATAAAAAATACTGTTTATTTGTCCCCTACTGAAGGCTTGAGAATAGTTAAATCACATCACCTGAACGGATTAACAGTTGTCATAATCTACCTTTATGGGTACTTTATATCCAGCTAGGTTCACAATGAAAACATCGTGGTTCTGCGATAACGTTACCCCAATATAATAATTTTTTCGTGTATAATTATATTCTAACTATGCGTTTGCACTATGCTAAAATATGTTGACTTAACAATAGTCAATAGCCACGTCCAGATGTCTAAAATGCCGCGTGAGGCAAATTGCCTCACGAAGTTTGACTTGCGTCGAGCAAGGCAAATGCGCGTCCTGCCTCACCTGAGCGCTGTCATTTGCCACGCCTAATTTGGCATAGTCATGAGACAGAACGATGTCAAACGTGTCAAACTCATTACTCGGGTATACCCTTCTCTGTCTAGCTAGAGTGTCAGTTGCCTCGCCATTTGCCTCGCGCGGCATGCGACTGAGGCAAACGTCGTGCTTCGCGAGGCATGTGTATATTGTAGACACGCCTATTATATAGAGACAACAATATGTTATGTCAACATGTTTTAGCGCATTGGAAACGCACGGTTAGGCACACAATGTCGTCCGCATTCAAACGAGATGCACTTATCTTTATAATTCAGATTTTAATAAGACTCATATGAAGAACCTTGGTGCCAGGACTAAGCTTACTTTTTTTATGTTTAGTGGCTAGAATTTACTGAAAACTAACTAGTGTTACGAATTCCAGACGATATGTAGCTATTGTTACAGTACCAGTATTTCAATGGTGGTCCGTACACGACGCAACCAATCACAATGTTCATAATGCGTTAGCGCTAACATGCACCGACTGCATTTTTGCAGTTTGGTTGCAGTCGACGGCACGCGACTGCACACGGACTGCATTTTTGTAGTCGGAAGTGACAGCTCTATTGCAGTTGGTTGCAGTCGACGGCACGCGACTGCACACGGACTGCATTTTTGCAGTCGCGTGTATGGCGGCGCTTAGTAGGTTGCGTTATAGTATATTAGTGCTGCCATTCTAGATACTCATTGGTGATTTGAGATCGTAACTAGCTTGTTTTGAGTAGCATTGTGGGCTACGGGCCTTAAGCTAGTAGCTTCCACGTAAAAAACGTTTATTTAACGTAGACGCTAGCGACTTTAGCATACGTACAAACGAATAATAATTATTTCGTGATATAGTAGCAGAGGTTACGGATGTCACTCGCGCTCAGCAATTTTCAGAATGTAATTTGTACCTCATTAAAATATAGCCATAGATTCATCGTTAGTGAGCGCGCTCACGAGATTTGTCGGTGTTCGGGTGACCAAGGGGTCTAATAGCGATCTATGCAATATTGCAGCAGTTCCTTTTTCCGACTCTCCAGCTGAATCCGCTAAAGTTCCGTGAAATGGTCACGAATTGTGACTGTTTTACAGAATTACTAAGGATATCTCAGAAAATCTGAAAAATGAATTGCATTAGCAATGTTGCATAGCGTCGCTATTAGCCCCCGAGTTCTGCCGACAATTTATACAAATGACTTCTATTTTCGTAAATGACAAGACGGCAGTCATTTGCGCGTCCTGTTACACTAGATAACCATATATTTAGGTATAGGACTCGCATATTGGCTGTTAGATACTTTTTCATTATTATCGAAGTGAATGTCGAATGTAATGTGTGTGGGAGCGACATAATTGAGAATTCTTAAGGCGTTCAACCCACCTAAGTAACATGACAGTGACATGTCCTCATCACGTCACATGTATAATACTTCCTCGCTCCTATTTTTTGGTGTGCTTAGCGCCGCCATACACGCGACTGCAAAAATGCAGTCCATGTGCAGTCGCGTGCCGTCGACTGCAACCAACTGCAATAGAGCTGTCACTTCCGACTACAAAAATGCAGTCCGTGTGCAGTCGCGAACCGTCGACTGCAACCAAACTGCAAAATTGCAGTACGTGTATGTTAGCGCTTAGTCTAAAGTTAAAAAAAAAACAAGTAATTAACCATTTATTATACTTTTCGGAATGTGAAGTATAAGAATATTATGAACACGGGTCATATCACTGTCATGTCGCATAGGTACAATTAAAATAATGCGTAATTTCTATTAGTGCACACTGTAATTTATATAGTGGCTTGCGTTAACCAGAGTTCGGGAGAAATGAATTTATTTACGGCGTAATTAAGGCCTGTACATTTAAAAATTGCTATGAGGCCATGCTTGAACGCAAAGACGCATTGAGAAACATCGTTTATATAGTTTTGGTTATTTTACAAAGTATTGTTTGTGCGACGCGAGTCGGCCTCTTAGATATCTCCCATTATTTACATTATCATTCATTAGACAGCTTGAGAAACATAATAACGACATTACAATGTATATAATTATGCATTTCACTATTTTAGCCTTAATTAATGTTTAAGATATACCTACATAGAAAGTTATATAATCTTTTACAGGCACCAACCACTTTTCCGAAAAACGCTTTAAATTTTTAATTATTTGGAGGTTAGTTTAACAATGGTGCTGATAATGTTGGTACGCAATTAAACGGGACTAAACTAACTATTGCCAGCATTACATTAATACTTTTAGATGTGTCAAATTTAGTTAAGTCGTAATTTGTGGCCAACATAATAAGCACCTTTATTAATTTAAAAATGCTAATAGAACTTCCATTATTTTTAGTGAGCACAGAATCAGATAATCATTAGTTAAATGGTGTTTCAAGCCGAGGGAGGCCAGGAACATAATTATTTTGTGCGTCTTATTCCAAGTCGTGTACTGAGAAATCGTAATTTTCGGTTAAAAATAACGCATGTAGGTTAAATTACGACCGTTTTTATAGTCATTTTTTATGAAAGCTTGAACTTGCCTTTAGCAATAAATTAAATGGAATTTGTAATGCTTACATGATTCTAAATTGTATTTTTAAAACAAATATAAATCGGATATAATTATAACCAAACATTTTTCAATGATGCTGAAATGAACCTAGGTTGTTCACGTTGTTGCCGCCAAATGGGCTTATTATACAAGGTGTAAATAAAGGCTTCCGCTGACATGCGCAGAAAATACGTAAGCCGAAGTAAAAACAAATATAATAAACTTCTGCACTGGGAACGTCTAGAAAATCCGCAATAATGTCCTCGCCTGACCACTCATAATATGACGTTAGGTCCATGCGGTTTGACGTCAAAACTGAGTGTTTGGACGCGGCATGCGCATGATGCAGACGCAACCAATAGGTATTTTGCCAGAATCCCGGTGTTATTTCAAACAAAGTGATCCTCGTTTTGAACGCATATTTTATAGACAGTAGGCTTTTTTAACAGCGTAAAAACTCTGGCATGTCTGGCCCTAGTTCTGCCTTTATAGTGTTAAATATTTAAGGGGACGATTGGTTATGAAGATAACATTCACAAATAAATAAATTAACTATATTGTTACGAATCTTATTACATCACTTAATAGCTGGTATATAAAAAAAAGTTACTGCTTGGTCTCTTTGAAAAAACAAACAAACATCACACTTATATTTTTTTTTAATAATTAATATTTAAACATGATCAGAAAACGGCCAAAGTTGTATTCGTAGTTCTTGCGAGATATTTTTGTGCTCTTGAATTTTTACACTATTAATGTAATAATATATTATTATGTTGCAATAGTTCGCTTGCTTGTAGTACCCGTGTTGACAGGGGGGGGGGCATCCATCCCCCTTCTATAGACCCCATGACCATGTAACCAAATACGACTTCAAGTCGTATTGTGGGGTACTAAAGAACGATAACACGGAAAAAAACTATTAAATTTATATGATAATTATTACATTAATAATTTAACATGTCGGACAATCCATTTGTTATGAGTTTTAATTTTTATTTTAACGTACAATGTTTTAAAAAAATTCCTTTGCCTTATTACTTGTACTGTCAACACCAAGTCACGTATTAGTATCTAGGAACCTACAGAAAGACTCATGATTTCGATTTATTTTATAAAATTCAAACTGACTCGTATATCTCTTATGTATCAGCCTGTATAATTTTTATAAAATAAAAAGGTAATAATGAGTTTTTACAAATGTTGACTAATTATTTTATTTTGTATGGCAATTATTAATAAAAGATTTCAATATGTAATAATGCTTTTTCCTTTACATATAAGTAGATAACCAGTGACGGCGCTCGACTAATATATAATCTAAGTAGATAACTATGAAATATAACTACAGTAGCGGCACGCTATGATGGCCGGTTTGACATGTGGGAGGGGGAAAGGATGAACTTTATTATAACGGAATAAAATTCATTTTCGTATTAATTTTTTGACATTCTTATTTTTTTAAACGGCCAGTCTTATTCCGTTATAATAAGGTTCATTTTCTTCCCCCCCCCCACATGTAAAATCGGCCATCATAGAATGCCGCTACTACAGTTGTTAGTGACGCGATCACTACTACCAAATCCAAGTATAGTCCGCGACAGGTTCGGATGACATTCGGGGTATGAGCTTTTTCCGGTATAAAATCCGAATCAAAATTAGCAGGACCCGATAAACAATTAAAAAAACCCACAAAAATATTAAATTAAATTAATTTGTTGCGTTGCGGGTCCTGCTAATTTTGTTTCGGATTTTATTCTGCACAAAGCTCATAACCCTAATGTCATCCGAACCTGTTGCCTACTATATACATACTACTAACGACTAACAAAAATACGACGTATACGACGATAATGGCAACTCGCCATCGAAACTTTTATAATTATGGTCGGAATACACTTTTATTTAATCTGAGATGTTCGAATGTTTTTCTCACTGATGTGTAATCCGTAGGAAAATCTAGTCAGCCATGGTAAACTACCATTATAAAACTGCAGTGTGTCTGTACTGTATATTGACTTTTGATAAATATAGTATTTCGTTCGTAATAGTGAAGGAGGCGTCCTTTACTTGACAGAGGCACTATCGTGCCATCACTATAGTCGGGGCACTTACATGAAATATTAATTAAATCCATAATAATATTAGCAAATAAAAATGAAAAGGAAATAGTCTCGTTCTGCGTATCGGCACTTAAGAGACAAACGATAATATTACGCGAGTAGAGCCGCAGGCAAAGCCTAGTTGTTTATACACCTAACATGTCGCCCAAACACACCCGTCCAAAAGAGTCAAAATTCACAAGAGGCGAAAAATGCATCTTCACTCACCTAGTCATAACATTCGTCGTCATTATCGCGTTGGTTATTGTATATTTTGTGCACTTGTGTCTCATAAAACACACTAAAAATGATATGTTTAAGATATCAAGAAGATCTCAGCATATACGTAAGTTGCAGTTATTATGTGTCGAATGTGAAACTAACTTTCAGCCTATTACAGTATCTCTTCTATGATTCCGTACTCCTAGTACCTACCTCAAGAAACTTATTTTCTTTAATCACGCCTTCTGG
This sequence comes from Drymonia ruficornis, assembly GCA_947859195.1. Lineage (NCBI taxonomy): Eukaryota > Metazoa > Arthropoda > Insecta > Lepidoptera > Notodontidae > Drymonia > Drymonia ruficornis. The sequence continues at coordinate 4,617,797 of OX401907.1, forward strand.
AAAAAAACCGTTCATACATGTTTTTTTATTGCGTACACCGGTATACAGATAGACGGTCCACGTCATTGTAAGTGGAGATCGGTCCTGTGGTCGGAAATCTGTAACTTAAAGGGTGCAAATGCGGTGCCGGACTTATAAACATGCCCTTTGAAAAACCCCATGTCGTAGTGTAAAGGAAAACTAGGAGGGAGATCATACCTCAACTTACACGTTCGCGGGATATATTGCCTGAGTACATCTCCAGAACACCCAATTTTACCCTCCACGGTGTCATCGGAGACCTACTAATGTAAAGAGGATATTATTTTCCAGAGTCACAGGTATTGGATAAGTACTCGATCGGCGTGGTATACCTCAATGTAACCCCGCCCAGGATGCTTTGCAACACATTGCTGCTTAAACCACGCTGGTCACTGGCGCCGGCACAATGTGCCGCTATGCGCTCCGATCCAGACATGTCCACATTTTTACTTCTATGGAAGATAGTATACAAAAATAGCGACCAATATTTAAGTGAGTTGTAACTAAAGCTGGAGGGCTGAAAATTTGGTCATTGATGCCAGTGCGAGTATACATTGCTTGTGGAGTGTTTATCTTTTCAACTTCTAATCGAACAAACTGCATTCAGACTGCAAAATTGCAGTTTGGATGCAGTTGCACGGGCGACTGAATCCAATCCAAACTGAAATTTGGCGGTCAGATTGCAGTTCGATTGTAGTTTTCTCTGAATAGACAAGTGGGATTTTTGCCAATAGAAAGAACTGCCACGACTGTTATAGTAAACCCAACAGTGGGCACCGTTGGGATTAGTCTTCCTAAGGAGCTACCATCGGGCAACTCACCAAACTAATATAGTAAGGCCGGGAAAATTTCATTTAATTATGCCTACGGAGCTAAGGGAACTAACAAATTGTCAATTTAAATTCTTGAGGTGAACCGACAAGAAGCTCGGTGTGGATCAAGATTATTAATTTGATTTATTTTACACAGAAACTGATATCATAAGGACTCTCACGCATTCCCACTTCAATAGAGACGATTACAATAATAATATAGGATTGTTTGAACACCAGGATCTCATTGGCTTGAAGGAGTACGCCGGTAAGTTACCATACTACTTCACCAGGCCAACTAGGCACGTGTCAAATGTGACGTCACCCTCACAAAAAAGCGGCGGCGGTGTGCGTGCGGGAAGCCGCAGGTGGTGGCGGGTGTGCGGGCGGTACGCGGGCGGGGAAGCCGCATTCCATCCGAGCGCCTAGTTGGCTTGGTAGAATAGTATACCTACATATAAATTTTAACCGTAGGCCATCTAAAGCCCGCCTGCGTTTCAAAACATCGAATCGGGGATTCCGAACGCAGTAAATCCATCCAAATTTATGGACGTATCGCGTTCGGAAACCCCGATTCGATATTTCGCAACGGGATTCCGATTCGGAATTCCGTATGTATGTGGCGGGCTTAATAGGCCCTGCATGTATTTTTTTTTATAGAACTGCTGTGGCAAAAAAGAGTAGAGCCCGCCTGATGTTAAGCAGTTACCGTAGCCTATAGATGCTTGCAATACCAAAGATATTTCTCGCACATTGCCGACCTGAAGGAGGGGTTGAGCTTTCGGCACTCTCACTCATCGTACGAAACGCAACGGTAATAGATGGCCGATCTTCTGTGAGAGGGTGGTACTACCCCGGTCGAGCCAGCCCGCATAATAATATGAGCTGCAGTCCATTGGATACAGCTTACAGCTCTACCACCCTAAAATTTAGCGAGAGGCTCACCCTATAAGTAAAGACATCACCACCCACGCTAATTTGTTGTCGTCCATAACGTAGCATTACGCCTTGCACTAAGGCGTACTTATGTATTATAATAATAGATGCACACATGCAAAAGGTGCGTGCAGACTGACCGGCTGGTTTTTAGGGTTCCGTACCCAAAGGTTGCCAACGGGACCCTATTACTAAGCCTACGCTGTTCGTCTGCCTGTCTGTCTGTCCATCTGTCAGCGGACTGTATCTTACGAACCGTACTAGGTAGAGACTTGAAATTTTCACAAAATATTTATTTCTGTTGCCGCTACAACAACAAATACTAAAAATAAATTAAAATTTAAAAATTGAGGGTTCCCATACAAAAAACTTGATATTTTTGACGTTTTTATTCTACGGTGGTACGGAACCCTTTATGTGCGAGTCCGACACGCACTTGGCCGGTTTTGGTCTGCGACTGTTGTAGTTTCAGGTAAACTACGTTTGTTTGTATGAAGTGCGGGGGAGTGACGTCGGCAGGATTATTTTGAGGGAGGTGCTTCTTCTATAAATAACTAATAATAACCCATACTTTCGTTTATATTTCAGATTTTTATGTTACGTTTAATTAAGTAGATTAGTTGTATGTGTAAATACATAAATTATTACATAAAGTTAAATATATGCATCATGCATCCTTATAACTATAGGCGCCGTACCGGTCCTATATAAAGTTAAGCGTTGGCCAGGCTATATTTACAAAACCAGACCAAACCATTTACAAAATCATTGTATAGGTAGGTATTACTCATCTCTGTGGTATTACTGGTACTCGTATCTGTTTCAGAATGGGCACATAACTCTTATCCAATAAATGAATATAGCGTTTCGACAGGTATTCTATAATATTATCCTGGGATTCCTGGGACATTCTTTTACACACGGCTACCTGATCCCAAACTAAGCAGAGTTTGTACTATGGAAACCAGATAACTGATATTACTACATATAGCTACTAATTTTTGTTTGTAAATACATACATAATTACACCCAGACGCAGGACATACAGACATGTTCATGCACACAAATACATATCCCGGGTAGGAATCGAACGACCTGTAGCGTGAAAGGTGGAGTGTTACCAACCACGCCAACGGGCCCCTCACATCTATGGAAAAACTATCAAAACGACATATTTATTTGGTGGATACAAGTTATCTGATGATTCTCAAACAGGCCCTTATTTGCACTGCATGTTTACCTACACCCGTTATCAATGCAAAAGGGAATCGGGCACTATATGTACGGTATAGGTACCTCACCGCTGCCACTCTGTTTTCCGATAATAATTGGTTAGTGAAAAACCGCAAAATATTGCATTTCATCATTATAATGCACTCTGACATCGTTCGTAGGCTGCCTAATTAGGTACATATAATTTAGGTTGTGTAACTCAATTCCTAGCTTCCGTAGCCTTATAGATGGGAAGCCGTAGGATTTTCTGGATTTACTCGAGCGCGTCATATTAAGATAAGGGGGATTCATTACTAGCTAAGAAGTGTCAAAAGTGTCAATTTTGTTAATTTGATCGCCAGTCTAAGAAATGGGAGCATCTGTAAGTTCCACTTTTTCACCCCTCTGAAATTAGTTTTTTTTTAAAGGATTGTGGTGGCAAAAAATCGTACTTCCCGCCTGATGTTAAGCAGTTACCGTAGCCTATAGATGCTTACTAAATCTGACGCACTCGAGTTTTTTTATTTTTCAATTTTTCATGTTAGAGCATGAAAAATATCAACATCTGACACGCTTGAGTATTTCCATGTCATTGCTTTTTATAAAAAAAAAAAAAAAAATATCTTGTAGACGCTTCCTCCACCGCTGAAAGTGGAAACATCTAGAACAATGTATTCTTCCTATCATCTAATCTACCGAATCTAATAGGTTTGGACGACGCTGGAGTAAATCCACAATTTGCACGCTGGGCTCCCGGTCCATTAACATTCTCTTATGGGTTTAGGTAATGTACTCCTGAATGTACCTATGGTGGTGGTATAAAAGGGTGGTACAGTATAAAATATTATGTGCGTAGTAGTAACTTCTTGTGGTAGAGCCAAGCTGTATCCAATTAGCCGCGTCCACAACGGACGCTTTTGGATCGTGCTCTTGCCGCGCGTGATCGGAGCGGTAACTGCTTAACATCAGGCGGGCCGTACGATTTTTTTCCACCGCAGTCCCATAAAAAAACATCAAATTGTTACAAGTCTATGTAGGTAGAAATAAAAAGTCATTTCCATTCCAATAATACGGATTGGATAATTGCATAGAATCCACGTATACTCATTTTAATTAATAAAGCTTTAACATCGATGGCTATTGTAGAAATAGGGCCACCGCAGACTTGCTACTTTTAGCATCGGCGATCGGCGACTTAGTCGCTTTTCAGAAGCTCGATGCAGCGACTGAACGCTACACCCCGCACACTTGCGAATCGCAGCGATTTTTCATGGTGATACAGGCTAAAGGAAGTCTTGTTAAAGTCGCGATGCTGCATCGATGCAGTCGCAAAATCGCCGATCGCCGATGCTAAAAGTAGCAATTCTGCGGAGGCCCATAATCGCTGTATAGTACTTTGTACTACCGCCCAGCGCGGCAGACAGTTTTCTGCTTGCCGGCCGACCGGCAGGACCTCTGGTGGTAGTCGCGTTTTGTATTTTCTAAACGTAAGGTACTAAATAAAAACAGATCAATTTTAGTGGTGTGTTAATTAAATGTAACTAATTAAAATAGGTACCTAATATGTTTTACTGTTATTTACACTACATTTTAATTACTATGATTTTCACTTTTTTTAAAGTACCACGTAACTTAAGATTTAAAAAATTTGGTGTATTTAATTAGTTATGTTTATTGTGTTAATAATTATAAATATACAAATAAATCACCTTTTCCTAAATGGTACTGAACATAATATGTACTATTTGAAAAGTAATAATTTTATAAACCAAAAATTCCACCACATATTTAAAAAGAAAACTAACTATATGTGATCAAATTCAGCCTTTCTTATTGGTTCTCACGGAAAATGTGGAAATAAAACCGCTTGCCGTTATACCTTCACTCGCTTCTGATGCTTGCTGGAGCTTTCTGGTGCTTTTAAAGCTTCAAGTCGAGGTAGGTATGTAGGTACTTTATGATCGTCATTATATTGTTTCAGTGCCTTCCAACAATGTTTTGAATGATGAAATATATGAGAAATATGTTGATAAAATTAATATTTTCAATTGGGAACTAAATGCGTCGAATAGGGGTATGTGTGCCATACTATTGGGGTAATCAATTATCTATTACCCCAATTAATTAATTGTATGTAGTGTTAATATTATTTTGATTTGATTTAGTTTGAAGTTAGTTTACGTAATAACATTAGAATTTATTACATGACACTTGTAAGGTGTAGTTTTGGTATTTACTCTGTGAGTTTAGACGACCACTTGGCGCAGTGGTGCGAGCGTAAGGCGCTCGATTCACTGCGTGGGGGGTTGTGGGTTCGATGCCCGCAAGAGGCAAATTTCAGAAACGGCCTTTTCGTCATTTTCTCTGGGTGTCAGTAGGATATCTCCGTCTATTGTACGGTAACCATAGTAGGTAGATACAAGCGTTATTGTTGCTTAGTTTGAGACCATACAATGTGATAGTCTGGCGAAATTTATTTATTGGATATTAGATGAATAATTTGTTGATTTCTTAAATCCTTTACTACTAATATTTAAAAAGCGTGATGAAATGTAATGTAATGTAACGTCACGACTTTTATCCCCGTTCGGGGGTAGTCAGAGGCTTGAGTGGCCATACACCACCACATTGTGGAGGTATTAACCAACTCAAAGCCCATGTTTCACTAGATACTCAGAACCCAACGTGACAGGTGGTGAACCGTGTCGTCGTGTATACAGGAACTGACTATTACCTAATCCCGAGGCATAAGTAGGTTTCCTCACGATGTTTTCCCTCACCGTCAACGAACTGTAAATTATGCACATAGATGAAAATTCATCCATTGGTGCATGCCCCACCAGGGATCGAACCTGGGACCTTCTGATTGAAATACGTAGATAAATCTTACAGACTTTTCTTGTCACAATCGGATTTTCCGCTTCGTTTTGATAAAAATTATCTCTGCGCTAACATTAAATCCCCAATGTATACCTACACAAGCAACAATTTCTAAGAACTTGTCGCGGGCCTTCAAGCGTTTAATGAAATTCTAGATAAATACTCCAAATTTTCTTTAAACAGGTGTTTAGATTCTGTGAATAACCCTTATTCTCATGAAAAAATAAAATTAAAATCTTTTGTTGAGTCGGTACCTATCCAAGCACCTCTTTGTTACTCGCAAAATAGTAACGAGCTTTTTGAACATAGAGAGTATACTGTAATCTTCTTAAGTAGGTATTATTTCTCCTAGACTGTACCCCTCTTAAGGACTTATTTCTATAAATAGATTTCCCTGGAAAACACAGCGTGCAGCCTTCAATAGCGGGTACTGTTGGCAATATTCGTCGAATTACATTATGTTCTTTAATTTTGGTACAGGGTTTAATAAAATTATTTTTCTGTTCCTATATTTTTTCTCTTTGGAATGACTGGACTCAGATACCTTAAATTTAAAGCTACCATTAGGGTGTTACCACACCAACTGATCGATTGGTTTGACAGCTTTTGGCTGATCGACGAACTTCGCTCGCTGAAACCGATCGATCATCGATCGATTACGCGGGCCGGTGGCGGGGGCTGTGTACGCAATTTGATGCGTTCAGATGCCTCGCATGCCTCCCCCGAGCACTCATATTATGACATCGTCCGACGTCAAAATGAGTACTGGGGCGAGGCATGCTCTTGATGTTAACGCAGCCGCTAGCCGTTGCCACGTGAGAGCCTTATTCTATTATCGTTCGATCGATATAACATCGACTACCTAATCGAACAGATTGAGTTGGTGTAGTAGAAGCCGTCGGTCGTCGTAGACTCATTTCATTCTGCCACCGATCAATGCATCCATAGAATATAATATAATAATTTATTTAAAAGCAGTAGTTACACGTAACATGTGATACAATAACAGAATTACGGCTGCCACGACTTCGCGCGAAGTCGTGGCCGGGCTGTTAGAGATAGTATGCAAGTACAATAATAACATTATTGAAGAAGTTTTACGTATTATGCATCTCAAACTAAGCAACATCTTGTATCTTAGGAGGCCGAGTAGTAGCTTATAAATTAAAATAATTATAATGCAATTTAATAATCTTAAAATTGAAAATTGAAATCTTAAAGTAGTTAAATTGAAGTGTAACACATGTCGCAACGTGATGCGATGCAATTGTCGAATTGAATTGCACGTACGTCCTCATGGAGAATTAAGTAATTAAGGTTCCTATTTAACAATAATTACATAAACCTTTTTTTGAATAGGCACCTTGCGTGCAGCAGTACATTCCATGCGCCCGCTGTCAATGGAGAAATGCTCCATGTTCGTCACCCCCATACTCGATCAGTTGCGAAATTACGAATTTTGCGCAACCTTTGCGCGTATTGGACCAACTTTGGGTTAGTTATTCTAATGACATAAGTAGGTACAGTTAGCAACATCAGTCGCTGAAAATTCTTAATATTTCAGATCGGTAATACTCTCTTTATTTTATTAGTAACAAAAAATGTTCTTAGAACAAGAATAATAATGGATTTGATGTAAACAAAAATATGCAAGTGATTTGAAAAACAGAATATTCAACGGCTATGTTCCTGACCGTACTAAAGGTAATGTTTTAAAGCTACCAAAACACCTATAGAAAGTTATGAGCCTTACATTGGCATTACAAAGCGCTTTGGTTCTGAAAAATATTTAACGCCATTCCGTCTTTTCACGAAGTACCTACTACTTCAGTAGATAGGTACTCCTGAAAGCTAAGCGAAAGCTAAGGAGAACTCGATTATTTTTAACACCGAGAGTACTTTTGTATTAAGATGAAGCTGCACTAAAGCAGTAAAGTTTCTGGATTTCGAAATAGAACGTCTACCATAGGTATTGTTTGTAGGGTAAGCGTCTGGACTTCGGTTGTACCTTATTTAAAAGTAGGTACAAATAATTACGTTCTACCTACCTTCACCTATACCTTTTATTTATTTATTTTTATCGGTATTGATAGGTCTTGGTTTATATACCTAAAGGGACAAAGATCTTCCTCCTTACGGCCAGCTACTGAAACGCCTCTCAAAAGTTTAGTTCCTATAACTCCCATATTCGTCGCACGTGTACCTATGTAGGGCCTCTGTCGGCCAGTAGGTAATGGACGCAATACATTGCTAGAACATGCATAAGTGCAGGTAGTTATGGACGAGCTTTAATATTGATCGATAGCTACACGACCACTGTACGACCTGCGTTATGCACGGCGGGTGGGCGATATTAAACCGATGGCAGACTAGCTATAGTACGTTCTTTTATACTTGTCCTACATGGTAAGCAAAGATGGCGTCCAGCGGGGCGATTGCGTAACTTTTTGTCAATGATTCAATTGGTTTCGTATATAATTGACACAGAATGAACGAAACCAATTGAAACATTGACAAAAAAGTTACGCAATGGCCCCGCTGGACGCCATCTTTGCTTACCAAATAGGACAAGTATAAAATAACGTACTATAGAGCCAAACATTTTTTTTTAAAGATTTAATTTACATTGATACTCATTTGATATTTATACCCGGGTGTCTAGTTGGCTTGGTGGAGTAGTTCGATGTTATTCTGTCTGGGTTGCGAATTTTGTTTGTTTGACGTAGCGCCTCTAGTACGTAGTACATTATTATCTCGATGTTTATTATCCTTTTATATACCTACCTAGTTATGTGAATTTATTTTAGATCACGGAGCATTATTCGTCATGAACGCAAGTATTGTAGGATTTTTTTCATGGGGCGACGTAAGTGGAAGAGGAGTTCCCGTGATTATATTGAATATAATTCATTTCAGAGATTGGTTTGAAAATATAATTTCCTTGTAAGATGAACTAATTAGGTACCTACTTGTCTTTTGATTTTAGTTAGAATTTTTGTATTACCTAGTAAGTAAGTAAGTATCTAGAAAAGCAAAATAGCTGTTTACTACTTATACCTAGGTAGGTATTTTAGAAATTATTTTACCTACTTATTTTTGAGAATTAGAGCAAGACTGAGCATGCGTGTTGCTTTCGGCCTACAAAAAGGCGGGCGGGCACAGCTAGTCTACTTACAAATACTATTTCAAGTCACCATTACTAATTTAGAACTTTACGTGGAAAACGATTGTGATGAACGATGTGGGTTATAGGTATAAATTAATTTATTTGACAACAACTGGCACCATTTCCTAGCACTATATGGTATTATCTAATCGGGATAATAATAATTATGATGTCATAATTAATACTTATTGTATCGCATACAAGCATACTCAATCCCAAAAATATAATATAATACAAGAATACTTATCTATTCGAGCCCGGGAACCGATCCCGCTTGGATTGCATCCGTGGGTGGCATCACTACTAGTACTACATAAAAAAAATATTGACATTTTGTAAAATGTTGCCAGCTATTAAAATAACGTTCTACCCTATTCACTTTTGCAAGTAAACAAACATTTTTATTCATTTATTTATAAACATAATTTCTTATCACAATAGTACTACACTATTATAATAGAAAATGAGGAACTCTGAGAAACGTACATTTTCTGTATATTAATGATTGCGACAATATTATATTTTATTCGTTTTAAAAAATGTTTCAACTTTATGGCCATGTTCTACTTTTCGATGGCCATAAAATAGAGAAAAATCAAATCAAATCCTTATGATAGATTTTCGCCTTTAGTCAAAAAAATAAGCACAAAATTTAAAAAATCATAATAGGAAATATTTATTTATTTGTAAGATTATATTCAATACATAATCATATGGTTATTTACTTCTAACAAAATACAAATCTTGTTTGCGGCGCTGGATCAAAGTCGTGATAAATGTTGACATTCAATATGGCGGTATGTCGTCAGTGCTATGCTGTGTCGTGGTGAGATTTGATTTTATAGTTTTGTATTTATTTGCATTCGAATTCAGTCGTTCAACATCTGTAAATAATGGTTCCGATGGCGTAGTTCAAATGTGATACGTTGTTTGCCTTATTGGAAGTAGATAAAAGAGTTCAATGATAGAAGTATTTTCTCACGGCGGCGGTGTAATTTCTGTACATCGTTCCATCGGACGGCCGATACCTACCTAGATAGCAATATTAAAATGTAGAACGGCCATCCGACTCGACGCTTTGTTGAAAATCGGCGTTATTATTATATCATTTTGCGTACGTAATGTGGTATTGTCATGTAGTGGCTAACGAGAGTGTCTATTGCAGCTTGTGAATATCGAGTGAAACGTATAGATACCAACAGAGTATACGATACCTACCTGCAACCAAGCTAACCCACCACGGAGCTCCGACTCAGCAAGCATTGAAGACATCTGAGGATTTAGCATAACATAATCATAAGTAGTTTTACTTTGCAACATTAGTGATTTTGGTGTATAAATTGTGACTTTTACGTTATAGACTTCATGGTGTTCAGTCGAACACAAAGACTAAAGGAAAATGTGATTTGATTTAAAAATTTGTAACTTCTATTTGTAACTTAACACCACACAATTGTTCTGTGATATATTGGTACCTACGTACTGAGAATTTCGACTCATATACAAGGAAGAAACAATCAACAAATAATGTCTAACAATCCTCAGTGGAAAATGTTCCAACCGCCAGATTCACACTCCTCGCCGTTGCACGATATTCTAGATCTCCAACATTCTAACATGCAGTCTAAACCGGCTTACCGTAATGGTAAGTGCACACCTTGTATTACATACTACATAGTTTTATGCTCGTATTCACAAACATTACCATGATGTCTCAGTGTGCATGAATGGATGCACAGCTGATGAGAAATCTCAAACCTTCCAATATAGAAGTTCCCTTTATCAGACAGGTATTGTTTGTGAATGCAGCTGTTATTTAAACCTCTGATATGATAAAGAAAATTAAGTAGAAAATTGTCCTTAGTTTGAAATACTAATATGACATTTTTATGCAAGCATATCATCCATATTGCCATGGCCTCATTTTGAAATCATAATACAACTTTGTCATTCAATGACAAATAACTCTTTTTTGCATACTTATACACATGTATAGAGGAAAATAATCAATAATCCAGATTAAATTTTTTCAATCCAATTGTTTCATAAATTTTCATACATCTTTATCCCCTACTTAATTGATAAATTTAATTTGTTTAATTTTTGCCAGATTTACATTAGAACTAAAACAGGTAAAAGGTCTGTGTAAATTAATTACAGTGTGTGTATTTTAGTTACCTTCATGTTAATTGACAAGATCTATAAATGTTGTATAGCCTGTGACCCGGTTTTGAACAAGTAATCGGAACAAAACAAAATTATTTAGGGGATGACTTGGTGGTAGCTAAACTTCATTATTTAAATGTATGGGTATCAATATACTATCATATTGAATAAAAAAAATCGCCATGCCTGTATGCCCTGAAATGGAAGGCAGACATGCACTGGGAATCTACCCACTTTACATTTCACTTATATTGGTGAAACTCCCCGTACAGTGCAATATGAGGTTATATTTCCTATATTTTTTCCAGTTTCCATATTTTCATACCTTAGGGGCCATCCATAAATTACGTCACACGTACAGGCGGGGAGGGGGTTGACGAAGTGTGACATTGTGTGACAAGGGGTGGGAGGGGTTCTAAGTTTCGTGATATCACATTTCAAAATGTAATATACTATCTAAGTATTAAAACGCGAAATTTGAACTGTTAACAAAAAACTAGGTGTAAAATGCAAAAAATGTGACGTCACACTGGGAAGGGGTGAGTCTCACAAATGTGACCAGCTGTGACAAGGGGGCTCTAAAAATCATGAAGTTCGTGTGATGTAATTTATGGATGGCCCCTTATATACCTTGCGAATTAATTTGCTCTTTGTTTATTATGAACTAAAGGTTAACAAGATGTTTTTATGCAACCATTTGAGGAATAAACCTCATAAAATAGCCTAAAAGTGTAACATGCAGATGGATTTGTTTTTTTTTATAAGAAGTAATACATTTTAATGTTGTGTCTTTTGTTCAAAGGTGAGTACCCGAGTTCACCAAGAGATAATTACAGCAATGCACCTAAAGCAGGAGGTGGCAACCGTTATTCTCTTGGCTATAATTTAGACAGCAGCCCAATGGGAGATGCATATTCTAGTGGATCTACCAATAGCACTCAATATGATTCAATCAATAACCCACCTATTAGAGAAACAGGCATAATTGAAAAGCTGCTTCACTCATACGGATTCATCCAATGCTGTGAGAGGCAGGCGCGCCTGTTCTTTCACTTCAGCCAATTTAGTGGCAACACTGAACATCTGAAAATCGGAGACCCTGTTGAATTTGAGATGACATATGATCGTCGTACTGGTAAACCGATTGCTTCAACCGTTACTAAGATTGCACCAGAAGTGGTATGTTTATCTCATTTTCTTTGTGCTTTTCTCGAAACTTAATTCAGTATTATATTCATATTTTTTTCTAAACCAAGGTTTTAAGTGAGGCACGAGTCACAGGCACAGTTACAACCGAGGTTAAAGGCGAAGGTTCCGGTGACAATACAGGAAGAATTTCTTATGAGAACCGCGGTGAATGTTTCTTTTTACCCTATACAAAAGACGATGTGGAGGGCAATGTCATATTGCATACCGGCGATGCTGTGAGTTTCCAAATAGCAACCAATCAGCGGTGAGTGCACATCAATATGAGTACCATAATTAACTTTATTTTTGTGTGATTACTCTATCATGTCTCCGTTCCAGTGGCACTTTGGGAGCATGTCATGTTCGTTTCGAGAATCCCGTACACCCAGTTAAATATCACGGCGTGGTGTGTTCGATGAAGGAAAATTTTGGATTCATCGAGCGTGCTGATGTAGTGAAGGAGATATTCTTTCACTATTCTGAAGCTAAAACTAAAGAAGAATTGGTTTTGGGAGACGACGTCGAATTTATCATTCAAACTCGAAATGTAAGCTCGCTTTTACGTGCTAACTCTACATTTTAGGGATTCTTATATTGATTGATGATGGTTTTTCTTATGTTCAGGGGAAGGAGGTTGCGTGCAATATAACCAAGCTGCCGGGTGGCTCCGTGGTGTTCGAGGATGTGAGTCCGGAGATAATGCGCGGGCAGGTGCTGAAGCCGCTAGAGCGCGGGACTATGGTGCGCGTGCCACAAAACGACCCGCTGCCAGGACGCATCCGATATCGCGCAGCCGACCATTCTGAAGTTGAGGTATCATCATTACTTATTTAAAGGCTATTTATTAGAACATCCAAGTTGGTCAAAAGCCTCCTCTTTAATTCTTCTTGAGCCGCAATCATGGACTTGTTGTGACTAAGCTTTACCCTTAAGTTGTTTCAATCGTCACATCATCTGCGCTTCGGTTAATGACACAATCGGCTCACTTTTTCCTAGTTACGGCCCGGCCACCACTTCGCGCTTCAGCGACGGGCGACAGCGCGGGGGTGCTAAAATGTTGCATCGCGCGCGTTGCCGCCGAGATCGGCAGCTCGAGCGTGATGCAACATTTTGGTGCCCCCGCGCTGTCGCCCGTCGCTGAAGCGCGAAGTCGTGGCCGGGCCGTTACCATTGGGTCTTGTGGCCAGAATTGGCCGCGGTTTTGGACCACCTTAGATTATACTGGAAGGCACTTACATTTGTCATAATATTGTACTTAAAGGAAACGGCAAACGTATTTGAAATAATGTTCTGTAAATTAAACTTTACGTCCAACAGTTGATTTTCATGTGTAGGTGTAACTTTCCTTTCCGAGTGTTAATGACGGCGTGTTACACGGTGGTGGATCGTCACCCACGCGAGCTCTATTATGGATGTAGGAAGTATGCTCGCGCGTGTATGTCGATTATACGGAGGTAGATTGTATCGGATCGCTTTTTTGTCTTCTTCCTCTTGAGAACTGTCTTTGAAGACCTTGGAATTTATGTGAACATTTGTCAGTAAGAGGTCGTATGGTCAAAAACCCCAAGACCCCATTCTGTAATGTTTGGCAATCAAAAATTAGCAGCTAGTTTGAGCTACCAACTAAATATGTGTGTGGATATAATGTGCATAAGCATAAAGGCTCCTACTGACTGCAGCGTATAATGCTAACGATACACGATGACACCAGACTAGACACTCAGTGTATCTCAGTGTACCGACACCGACACTTCAACTGTAACAAGGTGTTGCGGTGGTGGATACACGTAGACACTCGATGTATACACTGAGTGTTTTAGTGTCTAGTGTAGTCGTGTATTCTTAGCATTATATGCGCGTACATTACTTTGCCAAAGCTAAATGAAACTTAATTTACTTCTACACTGGGCACATTTTCTAAATAATTGGATTGACGTTGGACATTATTGCGTATTTTTTTAGAAAAATTAAAAAAAAAAAAAACTTTTTTTGAAACTTTAGGCCCCATTCACCGCGGGCCCTATATGCACTAAAATCACGTATCACCGAGCGCGGTTAGTAGAAGTGGCGCGATTCTATATGAAGTAGATATGTTTATGTTTTGTCGCTTGGCACCCGCGCTTCAATCCCCGGTGGAGCATGCACCAATGGATGAATTTTCTTCTATGTGCATAATTTACAGTTCGCTGACGGTGACGGTAAACATCGTGAGGAAACCTACCTATCCCTCGGGATTAGGTAATAGTCAGTTCCTGTATACACGGCGACACGATTCACCACCTGTCACGTTGGGTTCTGACTATCTAGTGAAACGTGGGCTTTGAGTTGGTTAATGCCTCCACAATGTGGTGGTGTATGGCCACTCAAGCCTCTGACTACCCCCGAACGGGGATAAAAGTCGTGATGTTACATTACATTACATTACACCCGCGCTTTCATTGTGGGGGTGAGGGGGAGCGGTTAGGACATGACTCGGGTACTACGCGCAGAGATTCTATGGTTTATACAGCCTCGATTCGTTTTGGAATGTAGGTGGGAAGACCTACTGCGATTCATGGATTTGCACGTTATGCACGGATGTGGGGTATTCAAGCAAATTTTAATAAGCAACGCTATCGTGGGTGTACGCCGCTACCGGCCCGCTGGTTTTGTACAATAAAGCTTTTGATACAATTGATTAGTATAAAATATGATGTCTTACTAATACTCAAACTAAAGAATAAGGTAGACGGCGCGCTTTTCGTTATACAAACAAAGAAAATATAACTAACATAACAGCGCCATATAGCAATTCTGCAAACGCAATTAATTTTCTTATTTTTTAGCAGAGATCTTTGCAATTCCCCTAATTTTCTGTAACATTTATCGTCATTCGTGACCATTTCACGGAAATTTAGCGGTACTGCTAAGGTCTCTGCTAGATAATCAGGAAATTGAATTATGTTTTCAGAATTACTGGCGCTGTTAGCCCCCCAGTTCAGCCTTATTGACAAGTTACGTCGGAAAAAACGCGACGTAACCCTGTCTTCGCTAATACTTTTCTCAAATTTTAATAGCGAATATCTATATATAATCATAAATTGTGTATTTAAAGATCCTAAATTCGATATTATTCCCCATGTCTATTGGTTTTAGGTGCCTTTCGGCGACAAGGACCAGTGTGGCGAGTTCACCTTGCGCCACGGGGACTGGGTCAAGTTCCAAGTCGCCACTGACCGGAGGGACCAGCTGAAACGTGCCACGAATATCTCATTACTTGATGAATCCTTTAATGTGTCTGGAGAACGGTAAATCCAATTTTAAGTTCAACTGGCGACCTGTCCCGGGTTCCTACTATTGTATAATTTATAAATGAAATAGATCACTATTTATATAGTTCTTGCAATTCACGAGTGCGCCGGCCATTGGTTGTGTAAAGACGTATCTGTATACGTGTTATGGTAGGAGTTGGTTGCGGGCGGCAGACAGCTGACGGCAGACGGTAGACGTCAATCCCATAGAATTTATTGCCGTCGTGCCGTCGCGGCACATGTCATCGTGACAATATTGTATGAAACTGACGGCGACAACTGACGCCGCCGCAACTGCCGCCCGCAACCAACTCCTACCTATCATGTGTTCGTTTATGGCTCCGCTGGGCACGCACGCTGTCACACGGTGCATGTACATGTAGAAATAACTAAAGGTCGCACTCGTGAAGTGCAAGAACTATAAAAGAATAAGAATATATAACCTTCCCAAAGGTATTCTCTAAATTACAGTGAAAGAAAAGAACTACGCGAACAAACAGATAGACATTTATTGTGACGTTTCATATTATTTAGAGATAGCGATTATACATACATAATTATGCCCAAAATCGGTGTTGGTATTGCATTTTTGCAAGACTACTATTTCAAACAATCAGTTAATGCTCTAACAGTCCGTTAATGTGTGCAATAGCATCTAATTAGAGCAAGACCAACTCCACGACGTAACCTGCAAGACTTGAGCAGAATCTGTATTCTAGTGTTTCCAGAATGATTCTCATGCCTTGAAGGTGGTCTTGGTTTGCTGTAATTATGTGGAAGGTCAACAAGACCAAGGGGTCTTGATCTCGCGGAATTGCAAGACACTGCACACATAACAAGAACACAAAAACTGCAAGAAACAACATAACAAAACTTGCACAACTGCAAGAGCAAGGCCGATTTTGGGCAACACTATATAATAATAATAATAATATCCTGGGACATTTTTGTACACACGGTTACCTGATCCCAAACTAAGCAGAGCTTGTACTATGGAAACCAGATAACTGATATTACTACATATACTACTTTTTATTTGTAAATACATACTTAATATACATATACACCCAGACTCCGGACATACAGACATGTTCATGCACACAAATGCATGTGTCGGGTAGGAATCGACCTACGACCTGCAGCGTGAAAGGCGCCTCCGCGCCAACCACGCTAACGGGCCCGTCAACATGACATGACATGACATGTGTCTAATGGAACCCTGTGCTTTGTTTGAACCAGGAGGGAGCAGGGCATCGTGTGCTCACTGCGGGATGGGTACGGGTTTATCCGCTGTGCGGAGAGAGAGCAAACTATGTTCTTCCATTTTGCTGAAGTCCTCCGTTTGGGACAAGAACTTAGCGTCGGTGATGAGGTTAATATTGTCTTGCACTATATTGTTATTATGGCGGTAAAGCCAAGCTGTGGCAAATTGACTGCAGCTCATATACGTGCAGGCTCGACCGGGTAAGTACTACTTTCGCACAGAATATTGGCGTAAAGCTATTACAGCTGCGTTTCGTACGATGGGTGAGAGAGCCGGTAGCCAAATCACCCAATTTCCCTTCCACCGTCCCACTCCCCCTCATGTCGCCAGCGTGCGAGTAATGCATCGCAGGAGGACAAACTTCACACATCTTTTTTGGAAAATGTTTAGGTGTCATCACAATGTGTTCTTTCACTATTCAGACGATATAATATTAACGGAGAAAGAAGGATGGGGGCCGTCTCTTTTCTTTTATTGTGGGCGTTTAATGGGACTAGGTATTTTAGCGCTGTCTATTGATCTAGAAATGGCACGAATACAGTTTCCAATCGCGTGACGCGACCGCTCGGCGATGCAAACCATACAGAAGGGCTAGACAAGTGGCTGACGTCTACGAGCGTTCGTTCAAATCGCTACGCTTCATGTATGGAAATGACATAAGTCACGTGATCTACATAGCAACTGTTTATTGATCTACATAGCGACGTTTGACATTTCCATACATTGTGAAGTCTATTCTATTCGATTAGCGTTCACCACTTGGCTAGCCCCTCTGTGCTCTCCGCCGATGTCGGCCAATGCAAGTGGACTCTGTCAAAACGCCTAGAGATGGCGCTGTCGTCCCATTACGACCGTTTCAATACTTTTTAAAATTAGCTGTTCCCGACATATAGTATTAATTAATATGTTCATCAGTGAATTAATTTGAAACCAGGTGGAATTCACCGTGGACCCAGTGACAATATTCTCCAACATGAACAATCGTCAGTCGGCGATACGCATCAAGCACCTGGTCCTAGGGACTGTGAAGTTCGAGACTTTGATCGAGCACGCCACTCGCGGCGTCGTCACCAAAGAGGCTCAGCTGATGTCCCCAAATTCGAGCCCTACGAGAGCTTCCCAGGCGGTGAGTGCTGGAACTATCTATGTGTTAATGCCTGCCTGCTCACATAGCGTTGCTGTTTGAAAATGTATACTATTATTATTTTTCTTTTGAAAAGAGTAACCATTGAGTTTCTTGCCGGCTCTTCTCAATGGAAGCAACATTACGAACATTTGTTTTTTGGCGATTTATAAACGCTACATATAGCTTACATGAATAAAAAAAATTACTTTGAATTATTATTATTTTTACATTTAATTTAGGAAAAACTTTCGAATTAAAATGCTATCAAGTCGTTCTCTTAGCCATATAATGGCTTATTGGTTGATCAAACTATTTTTTTCTACATTGTTTAACCACATGGTGTGACTTGATCGCTATGTATTATTATGTTCTTATTATTATTTTTATATTACTTTTCTCTTTCCTCAGTTGTCGGGTGAGAAGAGTACCTATCAAGCAGGACCAACAAGTGATACGGTACTAGACGTGAATGATTTCTGGCTATACATAGACAATTTAAAAAAGTTGTTTTTTCTAAAAAAATAATAAGATTCTATTGGACATCACTTTGTGCCCAACTTTATCTAAAGGACGAGAATGTAAAAATCTTCAACATTTTTTAATGTTATTTATTAAAGGGTATTTATTGCAGTCAGCAAATGCATTTTGTTTTTGGAGCAAACAAAACCTTTAAGAATTCATACTGTACCTATTTTTCACACTTGAGAGATCAGGGGGCTTACCAAGACCTCTTATCGCGATTCAATTATAGGAACGTTTTAACGTTTCAGCGACTTTTTGTGCAATGACGTACCTTATTGCCATGACAATAAGGTACGTCATTACGCAAAAAGTCGCTGAAACATTAAAACAATACTGCTATTAGAGGTGGTGGTTGGGCCCCAGGTTTTCTCTTTAAATGTAGTCTATTTTGTTTGCTCTGAGATTATGCATATATTTGTCATCAACTTTTTAATATGGTAACTATATTATAATACACTTCTCATCAAAAACATCGAAACACCTACATTCAGTTATTGGATGAAATTTCTAAAATTTAAATTCAAATTTGGAATTGTGGTACACCATTGTGTAGACTAAACTGCCAGCTATTTATTGGCGTATTTTTTCAATGATATCAATATTTTTTTTTATTTAAATGCCTGAATAGTACTTGCAGTACTGTTTAGATTTTTTTTATGAGAAGTGTATATGGAATATCTAATTATTAATATTTCGTTCTGTACAACAGGAATTGAACGGCGTGATCAGCTGGCAAGTGAATCAACAAAAGAAATCTCTCGCATTTGCTGCCAAAAAGTGTGAATCTAAGTTGCTGCCCCGTGTAGGAGACTTCGTAACCTTTGACGTATATCAGGTATTAATTTATTAATGTATGTGTATTTTTTTTTAAATCATTTATTCAATGCAACCGGCACGTAGCATTTTACACTAAAGTAAGGCCAACTAGAAGTGATGTCAAATGTAAATATGCTATGCAGGGTTTCGTAACCTTTTATACATAATATATATTGATTAAGTAGGTATTTTAAAAATATTTTGCAAATTGTTTTAAATACATAACTCCTAAATAAACATAATATCACCCACATGCGCTTTCCGACACGGAATGGACCACGAATATTTAAAATGGCCGCCCGAATGTGGCATAGCTGCGCAGTGATCGACTTGAATGTCGAAGATTATACCCGCGAGCTCGCGGCTTTATGTTAAAACCACGAGATCGAAAGAAATGGATACTTAATTATCTATTCCATAGTCGTGTTTAAGGTTAATCTTCGTTATTGTTCGCCTTAAGCGCACTACACACTGAAGCCGCTACATGTCAGCGGCTTAAGCGCTTTACACACCTACGCGCCGCCATTCAAAATGAGCCGCCGACACGTGTCTGTGGGTCGGCGGCGTCAGTGTGTAGTGCGCTTTACGTTAGTGACGCATTTGCAGGTGAAGCGAACCAAGGAGCTGATAGCAAAGTCGGTGCAAGTCCAGCACGTGCAGAACGGCGCGTCGAGCAACGGCGGCGCCAATGGCGGCGCCAACGGCGGTGCCAACGGCCGCCCCGTCATGCAGGGCTTCATCGCCGCGCTCAAGGACGGCTTCGGCTTCATCGAGACATCTGATCACACTAAAGAAGTTTTCTTTCACTTCAGGTTAGTTTAAAAAAATCTACAGATATTTTAGAATTTGTTTTTCAGCTTATCCTTTAATAACGTGATAATATGTACGCTATGTTTTAAGTCTCAAAATAGGCTATCTAATAATGAAAACCCCGTTGAAATCTGTTCAGCCGTTTTCACACAAACGGACCAGAATTCTAAATAGACTTATTTATTTATTTCAGAAACTATTTGGACCTATTCACTTGGACCTTCAAATAGCTCTATTGCATCATTTTTTATTACAAAGTATCTTCAATGAACAGACTACTTAGTTATCGTGTCAAATTTGCTAAAATATTTTTTTCACAATTTACACTTATATGATTAGTTGCGATTTTTGTTTATTCTGTATTATCTCGTGCTTTATATTACAAAGTTAATTTTAATTTTGCATTATAATATGTGCTCTGCGATATTTTAAATATTGTCTGCTCCAAGCAGTATTGATTATTAAGGTGTGGCGCGTAAAACAAAATTTTGTCTATCTTTACTAAGTTTTCATCATAATGTTGATCCTAAACGAAAGGGTTATATTAAAATACCATTATTTTTGTATCCACCAAAGTGTAGGCAAGGGATACCAAAAGAAGACAAAAGAGTTAATTGGGTGGGTAGTTCGAAGTTCGAAATATGCTCGGTATACAACAAAGCACGACTACTCATTCAAGAACCTAAATTGTCACGACTTGCTGTGGGGCTAGCACAACCGCCAAGACAAGACTTATGTCGCACCAAATTGATCTCTCTCTCTCTACCTTAATGCATACGAGAGAATGAGACAAAATCGCGTTTTGTCCTGTCGCGGTCCCGCTATGCTTCTAGTGCCGATTTATTACTGATCATGCATTTGCGAAATATTATTTTACTTTGTCAAAAATTAAACAAGGATGATTTTTTAGCTTTGTTGCCAAATCCACATAATTCTTAAAAAGTGAAGTGAAGTGACTTTAAAGGTTAGCTTTGACGGACTTGGCACAATACCAATACTGCACTCGGCATTGTTTAGGTTTAGTCGTAACTACGCCAATTTTAACTAAGTTACCCGCATGATTACGAGTATAAAAAAAAATTTCTCCTTTACTATTTTGGTTTGAGTTTATCAAGCAAACAATTTCGTAAATTGAACGGCACAAATTATTTACGTCTGTGTATATAATATAATTTTCTTGTAGATGTTGTAAGGATAAAATTACAGTCTGCAGACGGATAGTTAGGTAATTCGCTTGTTACGCCCACGCGGCGATGGCGGCCGAATGACTGATTGACTGTCTTTACAGTGCATATCTATTTTTATCTGAAGGTCCTGTGCGCGAATATTTTACATTTTATTTTATAAAAGCTTGTTTTTTTCATATAATTAATACCATAGAACATTTACTGCTTAATTGTTTTGCCAAGGATGTGTTTATTTTCGAATGGCTTACATTTTGATTTGCATCTATTTCACTCTTATCACTGTTATACTGTAACTGAATACATTTCATATGCGAATATACTTTCTTTGTGTAATCATGTTATTGCTGTGCGAAATATGAAGAAGCTATTTTATATTATTCAAATAATCCTTATAGTTTTGCCATGTCTGTCTGTCTATATCACGGCAATATTATTCAGAGATTGAAGTATTTGTGAAGTTATGATATTATGAGTAGGTAAACATTGGCGGTGCCGAAACTCTTGATTTTGGCTTCCAACACAGCTGTGTAGAAATTGTTTTCTCGTAATTTACTCAGGTCTGGGTGTTAATGGGCTATCCATAATACTGACTTCCAAATTCATAGAGATTTTAGCCAGTTTACAATGGTTTTGAAAAGGATTTTTAGCAACAAATGTGATTTGTAATTTCACTGCAAGTCGATCATAACTTTCTATGAATTTGGGGGTAAGTGTTTTGGTCCAGCAGGTGGTGTATTAGTCTGGTGATAGTTTTATTGACGCCCGCTCGGCACAGTGGGTCGAGCGTAGACAGTTTGGTTACATTACAGCTAGAATTTGCCCAGTCCACTGTACGGTAGCCATAGTGCAAGCCGTAGTATGGATTTATTTTTTCTACTAAATCTAATAATCTCTTTGGATTAAAATCTTAGATGCAGTCATGACTGATAAATGTTATGGAGTGTTATAAAACTATAATGTTAATTTAGTTTAGTGTGTGTTATTTTTAATTCTGGTATAGATAGAGCTATTCTACTTCAACGAGAAAATGCTGTCTTTCTTGATGGTATTTATTTTTATTCGGTCGTTCCAGTAACTTGGAAGGCAGCCCCGACGGCCTCGAGCTGGGCAGCGAGGTGGAGTACGCGCTGGGTCGCGTCAACGGCTCGGGCGGGGGGTGCGCGAGCGCAGAGTACGTGCGGCTGTTGACCCGCGGCACGGTGCCAGTAGCCAAGTCGCTAGACCCGTCACTGAACGGCACCGTCACCAGGACTCTGCGAGCCCTGAATCCGGACCAGGCCCAATATTCAGGTAAGGGCCACGCCAACTCTTCTTAGTGGAAGCAGCATTCCGACCCAATAGAACATTCTTACAATTCATTAGTGCTTTGTTGGCTTACATGAATAATATTTTGATTTGATTGGAAAAGCAGATTGTTCTATAGAACTGGTGTCGTGGCGTCCCATAAAATGACGCATCTCTCGTCTATTCCACATTTATACATTATTCGCTAATTTTATAGCGATTTTTAGCCAGTTTACAATGGTTTTACAAAGCGTTTGTAGGAACAAGTGTATTAGTATTTCTATGAATTTGAGGGTATGTTTTCCGTTGGTTGACTGTGGTTCGGACACGACCTTCACGGAAACGATAATTTATTGCGTTGCAATAATTTCTCTGCCTTCCGTAAACGAACGTTCCAAATACCCAAACTTTTTGCACGAAATATGATGAAAAACGTTAAACGTTTTACGGAATCAGTGTAGACAAGAAGTCGACTTGTACTTAATTGAGTATTAAGTTCTGTATGCCGCAAGAGGTTTTAACAACTGCACAAGACATCAAGGTTTTGAAGAATCTTTCTTTGTGTCCAAAGGACTCTTTCCCCAATATGTCCTTTAGTTAACTATGCTCCAAGTTCTTGCTACTGTAGGAATACACTCTAAACACCACTTGAAACGTTTTACAGGCCTGATCCAAGTGGAAGGTGGTACATCCTACGAATTCGGAATAATGGGGTTGGCGTGCAAGCGTGAGATCCTGCAAGTAGGCGACCCGGTCACCTTCCAAGCCGACGTGGAGGGCAGGGCCACCAATATTGTGCCAATCAGGAAGAAGAGGCGCGCTAGCGTCGAGTCTATTAAAGGTAAGTACACTATACTAGAACAACGAGATACCTTATAAATAAATAATAATGAATGTCGTTAGAAAAACACCAACTGTGTGTCTGTAGGTATCATACTGGTGTCAACTGGGGGAGAATTCCACTCTGACCCAGAGCTGCGGAATTTATGACATTTTAATTTCTGTTTGCTCTGACGACGGCAATCGAACCTTAGCCCAGTCGCACATCAGAAAGTTTCTGATAGAAAATTTATAGACGACCTTATGCACTTAACTAAGGCACCCAACCGGTCCGGAAAATTTGTGATAGTACCATTTTTATGTGGACTGGTCGTCCATAAAATTTCTATCAGAAAGGTTCTGATGATGTGCGGGTGGGTTTAACCCCAAGTCCACGCGAGGTATTATGGGTAAATATAGAAAGAAAGAAAAGCTTTATTGCGACTAGACATCGTAAAAAAAAACAATAAAAAACTAAAATGTAACAAAAAAAATTACTAAATGTGCTTGTCGCAAACGGACCTAATTCAGCATGTGCTGGTTGACAACAACCAGCGCTGGTCTTCCATTGGGCCTGATTGGTGATATAACGGGCGCAAACCAACCCGCTAAAACAAAAAATTAATGTGTGTAACGTCACGACTTTAACAAAAAATTAAGAATAAAATAAAATAAAAACATAAAATAAAAAGGCTAGTACTCAAAGCTAATAGTAAAAATAAAAATAAAGTATCCTCTGACCCTGACATAACACTAAATGTTTGACGTGGCAATATAACCTAAACTAATAATACAATCAAAATGGTTTACTTTTAGGTGGTTTCGGGTTTCTGTCCCTGGAGGGCGAAGACAACCGCCGGCTGTTCTTCCACATGTCGGAGGTGCGCGGCAACCCCGCCGAGCTGCAAGCCGGCGACGTGGTCGAGTTCGTTATGCTCACCAACCCTAGGAATGGCAAGTCGTCCGCTTGCAACGTCGTTAAAATTGGGTGAGTGGCTGCTGTACTCGTCAACTGCTGGAGACTAACCTTTCGCATCCAGATCGCGATTATATAAAAATATATCATCGACACCTAGGCTCGTATTAATAAATGCATCTTAAAGTTGAGATCGATCTTAAGATCCAATTTTGACGTTTAATGTATGGAACATCTGTCAAAAAACAGCGTCTTAAGTTCCATCTCAATCTTGAGATCAATTTATTAATTCGGGCCCTATAGTTTTTCATATCGAATTCTAGAAAACAGGTAATCGGCTAACCTCAGCTTTGTAAAATGAAAACTGGCGTGTTTGAAGTGATAGATAGGTAGTGTCCATAGGGCGATTTTAAGGACAAAGAATTGGCACGATGAGTATATGCAGCAATCCATGGTTGACTTTTAATCGTATATGAGATACATTATTAATTTAGACCGTATGTCAAGTGGTAAACACTCGCAGATAGTTGAATAAGTGGATTCGTGCTACGTCACCATTTAAATCAAGTCGACGCAGATAATCTTTGCTTTTATACAGGGTGGTGACGACATCATGACGATAATTGAAACCACATACTGGGTATCAGATTAGTTGTTCGCACATAAAATATTATTAAATTATATTCAAAGGTATTGCCACGGGATTGTTTTTTTATTTTGACTATTTTAACTTTACGTCTACAAAGATACCGCTAAAAATACCGACACCGAAGCGATGTTGCCACGCTTGTACTTACAGGTCAGTCTGAGGTCGGTAGACGTTTATAAAGGTTGTTGTGTTTCCTTTAGACTATTTCCGCATTTAATTTGTTTGAAAATTTGAAATTTTGGACTTTGTGTAAACCTAATTTTATAATTTTAATGTGTTGTGATTGACTAGCAGGGATCGTGTTTTAATTTATTGTCACTGTCGTCACCACCCTGTATGAGGGTGAGCCATAAAGTCCAACCGTCAAATTTATAGATAGTTATGAACTTACACCGGCATTACAAATCACTTTTGTTCCTATTAATGCTTTGTAAAACCGTAGCTTAAAATCTCTATAATTTGGTGGTAAGAGTATTTCTTTGTGACCAGTGGCAAAGGTTCACCGGCCGCGAAGGCGCAGCGGCCAGAGCGGCTGCTGTCGCGACTGCGCACCGCCTCGCAGGAGGAAGCGGCCGGGCCGCGCGTGGTCGTGGCTCGCACGCCGCGTGGACCCGACGGCACGCGCGGCTTCCGTCCGCGACGCCCCGTCAACGGTAAGCACTTACAATAATAGTCCGGGTACCCTGGTCCATTTATTTTTGTTTTTATTAGTGTCAAGCTAATTTTCCGTGAGTATCTTCATTTTGATGAGACGCCCAACAATTTCTGTACGAAAAATCTTGACTGTGGTAGGTAAGAGGGGTAGCAGAGATAAAATATGTTGATTTGATGATTCTCAAAATTGTATTACTAACTGGGTTCATTTTTTGTTAAATATAACGATAATTATCTAAATTATTGGAAAACCCGGACTATAAGGGCTCCATTAGCGCGTTGCATTGCGTCGTCGCAAGATTTTGTACTGGCGCATCACCTTCCCCCGCTTCGTCTCTTGCCCTTTGATACGTTGCGACGACGCAGCGCAGCGCACTAGTGGAGCCGCGCTCTAACCCATTGACGTCGCATACCAGCCACCCTAGACAAGTGGCATAAACGCTAATCGAATAGAATAGTCTGCAAAATGTATGGAAATGACTTTACAAGTCGCTATGTAGATCACGTGACTTATGTAATTTCCATATAAGAAGCGTAGCTTTTTGAAGAAACGCTTGTAAACGTTAGCCACTTGTCTAGGGGGACAGGGGGGCTAATAGCGACGCTATGCAACATTGTCAATACAATCAATGTTATTATTTTCTAGCAGAGTACTTAGCAATTCCGTTAAATTTCTGTAAAATAGTCACACGTTTTATGCGATTCGTGACAGTTTCAGTTTCGAAAATTTTGCGGATTGTGCTGATAAATGAATTGCTTTTGCAGAATTGCTGCAATGTTGCATAGCGTCGCTATTAGACCTCCTGGGCACCTTCGCTCGCCATCAGCTTTTCAGCTTTGGTGCATATGTAACCCAGTAGATCTTCATCATGCCAGCCAAATGACGTCCACTGTTGGACATAGGCCTCCCACAAGGTTTTACACAACGACCGGTCCTGTGCTGCTTGCATCCAGCAGTTTCCTGCGACCTTCACTAGGTCGTTGGTCCACGCTTAATACCTATTGATTCGCAATGCAAACTTTCCTATTGAGTCCTCTATGGTCTTGTGTAGTGATGCCAACTTTATAAAAAAAATATAGAGATGTCCCAGTCACGGACGACCCAATAAAGCTATTTTGAATCTGCGCCATAAATGGGCCCGGAGGCTTTTGCGGAGTAAGCACAGTGATGATTGCATTGTTTCAGAACAATTAACCGAGTAGGATGCCGCGCCCGCGCCGGCGTGCTCCGAAGCCTGAACCAAGTAGGAGAAACATCTTAATGGTTTGATTTTCCATTTCAAATTATTTCATTGTATTCATGAGAGACTGACTTATCCTCTTTTCTTAGCAGCATTTAGGAAATTGTTTTGTTATTTTTACTAATTCTAGGTGGAAACAGTAAATTATTGTCAGCTGTCATCAATACAGATAAATAAACACGAGTATGTATAGCATCAATAAGCACGGTACATATCAATTAAACGAGCCGAGTTGAGTTGCATGTTCACCGTTGATTTTATATAAGAGGTTCTTTTTCGCATAAACACGTTGTTCAAAATTCCGTTACCGCAAGTCCCGGCCGCCGAGTCGTGCCGGACACGTCGGCCGATGCGCGACACATGATGAAGCTCCCGTGGACTGCTCGCCTCGATATATTCACTGCTCGCATTGGGAAACAATGTAAATATGATAGAAACCTAGGTGTAATGTGTATAAAATGCTAATGTTCACAAAACTGATTAACTATATTATTTTCGAATATAACAAATTAAAATTATGATGCTAAAATGTTACATTATTGTTCGTGTCTGACAGAGATTCATTTTATGTCAGTGCTTGGTGTTTCTAAGTTAACTGTTTAAGTAAGATGCGTGATACAGATGTAACAAATTGATGGACATGTAGTGTGCGAACACTGGCTGATGTAATGTTTCTGGGCTCGGTTCGTTTGCGCGTCAAGTGCAGCGAGATGCGGCGTTTTATATTAGGTATTAGTACCTATGTATGGTCGTCTACCAATCGCCACAGTTCTATAGGTAAAATTATTTTTCTGTAGTCAGCAAAATTTTTCTTATTTCTTGAGATATCATGGTATTATTAATAATGATTTATTGTTTATATTATTAATAATGTTCTCTTGCCCGATACTTTCATCTTATTGTTGCTACATAATTTTTTACTAAAATGTGTAACCTATCAGAACTGTAACTATGAATGTATTACTTCGGTACGTATAAATGATATAGGTGAGGCGTGCGCGCCGCTGCCGCTCAAGCGAACCGGGCGCGCTAGTGTGAGTGAAGATCTCGTTATTCGGAAACATACTGTGATCGATGAAAATTTGTTGTGCAATAAAAATGTATAATGTCCTCGTAGGGCAGGCTAGTCTCTTAGTATTATGTGATCCCTGCTTTTCGGCCCGCGGGCTCTTCATCTGTCATGTGTCGACGTATTCTGTAGCTACGGTGGCTAACCTTTAACGAACAAAATATTCATTGTTAATCGGAAAAAGCATTTATGCAAGGAACTGGAATGGAACCAAAGACTGAATTTAAATATTTATAACCAGTATACTGCTGGTATTAGATTATGTTGTTCGGCGCACGATGCGCACCATCGTCGTGTTCATCGCGACCGTTTGTAATTGATTTCAATAAAAGTTATATTTGAGTTTTAGTTATACTTTGAAATTAATGTCATCTTTCTTTCATCGCTTATGGCCTCATGTTCGCAAATACGGCGCGGCAGAGCGTGCGCGGCTAGTCAAAGGAATGTATATCAGTACCTTGATAAGTAGATTCGAACGTTTTAACTACTGATAATTTTGGCAGAGAAAAGTTGGAAAGTTCGATAAAGGGGGGGGGGGGGGGTTGTTTAAAGCATTCCGACATACTATGCTATGCTATGACACAAATTGTCCCAATTCAACCTAGTCAAAACACCCTGGCAAACCGAATCATTTCATGTGCGCCAATAAAACGCTGGATGCTACTTTTTAATGGACAAATAATTGTTTCTATTGCTTTTGAAAAAAGCGCCTACTGTTTTTAAATGGGTTACATTTATTAGCACGCGGTCTTTGGTAGACGCTTTTTCACTGTCCCGAGTCAGTTCGCAAATTAATGGCAGACAATGAAAGCTTACGCACGACACCGCGACCATGCCGCGTTATCTGTCATTTTCTTGGACCGTTACTGCCCGGCCACGACTTCGCGCTTCAGCGACGGGCGACAGCGCGGGGGTGGTAAAATGTTGCATCGTGCGCGTTGTCGTCGAGAGCGGAAGCTCGTGGCGTGATGCAACATATTGGTGCCCCCGCGCTGTCGCCCGTCGTCGTCGCCCGAAGTCGTGGCCGGGCCGTTATACTGAAACCGGGCGCGTGAGTGATAGGTATCCTCTGACTCGAATGCTGCACGCTCTGCCACATTGTATTTGTGGCTAAATACATCTGCTATTTTAAAGCAATATTCTTTCAAGTCTATTTAGCCTTTATTCATGTTCAGTGAACAAGTCATGCGACGCGACATCGCAGTTAATTATGGGTTTGTCTTTATTATACATAATATACAGGCAGAATGTTTCAAGTGGGCGTTTTTAAAATATGAAGCAGTTTATTAAAATCCAACACTTTCCTTAAGTTTTCCGTATGTCATTACTTCCCAGAATTCGTTCCTTATTAGCCACACAATCGAGTGGTGTAATAAAATAGTGCTTTTTTTTTCAAAATCAACGGGTTTGATTCCTGGCTAGGAATATTGATTTTTCAAAAATCCAATCATGCAGTTTTATTTTGAATCAAAATACTTCTTTGAATACTTTTCGCTATTCCTCATAGTTTCGGATTTGGCCTTGCACGCCCACTTGAAACAATCACCTTGTATACATAGCATATTTAATATTTACCTACAGGCTGAGTGAACGCGTGCGAAAGTTCATTATCTTTTGCTTGGATTGACCCGAAATAATAAATTTGTCTGTAGACTGTAATTAGACGTCAAAATTTATAAATAAAAGTACTCCATTAACAATGGCTCTACAAAGCATGTTTTTTAATGCCATTGTAAATAGATTATGACTTTTTGTAAATAAATTTCGGGGTTAGGTATAATAGGGGGATAATCCTAATATTTTTTAGTGAATAATTATATAAAGTATGTCTTACGATTACTAACATTGAAACAAAAAATTTACTTCAAAATTGGCAAGAATAAGAACGTTTAAAGATTCGAAACACTAACTATACACGCGTAACGTCATAAGTGGATAGTTTAATTATTATTATGCCAAAAAATTATTGGTACATATGAGTTAATATAAAAAATATACTGAATTCGATACGAGGAATATATCCCCTATTATTATTCGTACCCGTCACGAAACAGCACGATTTTCACATCTTAGGCGGTAACCATACAAATTAAGCTCTTTTCAACCACACATTCATCGATGTCGCGTCCATCAGAATCATAAAAAATACTTTTTACGCCATCACTTATTCTAATATATCTCTCGTATTAAAGTTACACAATCAATTTATAATGAATTCCTATAAAATTTATTTGCAACGATGCAAGTTTGACCTAAACATCCGTTATCATGTTGGATCGCAACATTAATTTATGATGGTATTATAAACCATTTCAGATAGGATACTTATATTAGCTGGTGTAGGTATGTAAAAATGCGAAGTACAAGTACATTAAATTTATAAAAATCATAAAAGCTTCTATGAATTTTGATATTTACCAAGTAATTCGAATTATTTCGTGTTTTACATTTCCAAACAATGCTTTTCCGTTTCACGAAGCATTGTTTAGTCTGTACTGTGTCGTTACAATGAAACCTGTGGTCGACGAACCTGCTTTTTCGTGATATTTAAAAGTGTACGGGACCATTGGGACTATATTACCACCTTATGTCCAGCAGAGAGTTGATTATAAGAGTGCGAAATGTCTTCTTTATAGTTTTTGGGTAATAAAATCAGGGCCTAAGCAATGCAGCTAAGAATAACAAAAAAACTACGTATCTATACTAATATATAAAGAGGGAAATGCTGACTGACTGACTGACTGACTGACTGACTGACTGACTCATCAACGCCGAGCCGAAACTACTGAAGTTAGAGACATGAAATTTGGATAGTAGATATATTTTGTGACGTAGACAAGCAATAAGAAGCGATTTTGGAAAATTCAACCCCTAAGGGGTGAAAATAGGGGGTGAAAGTTTGTATGGAAGTTCGTCATTTTTTGAAGTTGGAATTATAAAAATTGGTGATTAGGTGACTTTTAAAAGATAAACAATATTAATTTCAGGGTTTTTGAAAATACATCCCCTAAGGGGGTAAAATAGGGGATGAAAGTTTGTATGGAAGTTCGTCATTTTTGTAGTTAGAATTAAGAAAATTGGTGATTAAGTGTCTTTTAAAAAAAAAAAAAAAAAGCGTTTTTGAAAATTATACGGGGTATGGGATACGGGATACGCGATATGGGATACGGGATTTTGTATATGGGATACGTGATACGGGATACGGGATACGGGTTACGGGATATGGCATGCGGGATGCGGGATGCGGCATACGGGATGTGGGATGCGTGATACGGGATACGGATACGGGATACGGGATACGGAATGTGGGATGTGTGATACGGGATACGGATACGGGATACGGTATAGGGATAGAGATACGGATACGGGATATGGGATACGGGGTACGGGATACGGGATACCGGATACCGGATACGGGATACGGAATGTGGGATGCGTGATACGGGATACGGATACGGGATACGGGATACGGGATACGGGATACGGGATACGGGATAGGGATACGGGATACGGGATGTGGGATGCGTGATACGGGATACGGATACGGATACGGGATACGGGATAATGGATACGGGATATGGGATGCGTGATACGGGATACGGATACGGGATACGGGATTTGGGTTCCAGCAAACGGAAACGGAATTTTTTAAATTTATATTCTGCGCGGACGAAGTCGCGGGCAAAAGCTTGTACCTAATAAAAATGGGCGTCATAGAATTATGCGGAAAATACAACGCGAGTAAGTATGATGTTATGCAAATTCTGGGAACATTAGTGGACAAAGAAGTGATAATGACATATCATAAACTATCTCTGAAATTGTAGCCCCTAGTTCCGGCGGAGTTGCTAGGCTATTCTGTAACGACAAACTCACTTCGCACGCGTGAATTTGCAGGTGATATGTCAAATTTTGTATTAAAATTTGACATTTCACTAGAAAAATCACGCGTGCGTAGTGATACAGAATAGCCTAGCTGGAGTCGATCGTGAAATCCATGCTCTCTCTGCTCGCAGACGAGACCGAATGACCTCTACACGACGAAATTGAGCGCGGTCAAGAACGCGGTCATACGCGGTATACATTTTGGAGAAAGTTTATGAAAAACACCATGTCGCGGCTGCAATACTCATATTTTAAATTTTTGTGCAAAGTGGATTGTTGAAATCTGGTAAAAACGTTTCTGTCTAACCGTTTGGGGAATGCGGCCGTGATGTCTAATAAAGATTTGCGCATCCGTATGTTAGTGACTTTTGCACTTTTATAGTATTTTTTGTTGACACGCACGCCGCTTGCTGCGATGTGACAATAGTCCCATTGGTGCCCAAAAAAATTGAGCCAAGGAAAAATTACCTTTAACTACACTATAGTCATTCGTACCCGAAGTCAATGAACCGGATCTCTTCACAACTCCTTGTATGTAGTAATCGTCGATTGTTTTTCACCTTTGATACATCCCTATTATCATAATATTTTAATAAACGACTTTTTTTTTCATAATAATGTATTATTTTCTTCTACTTCTCTTTTTACCTATCTCAGTACGACAGATTGCGAATTAAGTGTGACATTATGCGCTGTAGGTACCTACCATAGTAAAGAAACTATAGTACATATTTATGCCTTTTGTCTAATTGCTAATTTGTAATACATAATCAAAGTTCTTTCTCTATCAAGGACTTTTTGACCCTGTGATAGCTGTAGCAATGAAATAATTATAAAAATGTAATGAATGTTTTATTAACAACAATTCATAGATGCCTTAAATTGAAATATTTAAGCTGTAATTTACGTTTTGCATGATCTATAGTAATTTATGGCTGTATAAACAAATTACACGTATATATCTTAACATTAATCATTGCATAATCTTTAGAGTTAAAATTGTACGCAAACTCGACTAGTCTATGCACTGACCGAGAATCGAATTATAAAACAAATGTTTAATTAAATACGTAAGTTGATGTTGACTTGTTGATATTGGATACAAATAGCAGGGAAGAAACTGCTTCCTACCTTATATGCGATCGTCTACGATACAATATTACCCACACACTTCCAGTGGCACGTGTTCAGCGGACAACGGCGATCCTTCTTAGATTTGATATTGACTGTAGTGATAAACTTGTAGTTTAGGTGTATCAATGTGAATATAGCAACACGCTTGATCGTCCCATGTTCATTTGCGTTATGGGGATAGCAAGTTGCGAATTTACTTTACTAGTGACTGTCTGTGGCTGTGAGTTTTGTTACTTGTATTTACGAAATAACCCACAACGCAATAACTTACGGTTGTTTGTGACTTATACGGTCGATTGATGTTCGCCGCCACCGCGGCTATGTGCTAGGCCCTGCTAGGGCAACGGTCACCTTTCCTGGACCATGGGTGTCAATTAACAATATATAAGTACACTTATTTGTCGACTGTGTCCTTTTGCTTTTCTACTTCTCTACTGTAAGCGTAGTCAGACCGCTCCAACTGGTTCTCACACGTGTGTGTCGCGTCTGTGACGATACTGCCTTCCCGTTTTATCTCTTGTCTATGCCTGTCCAGTGCTAACGCGTCATTGCCATTACTAATTAGGACCACGTCGTCGTATTTATCCAACGTCAAATCTACGAACGACTTTGATTTAATCTTATCCAACAACCGTATTTAGTACGAGATACACTGAAGAGCGACCTTCACCGATCGACTTACCGGAGCAACCCTAGATTTTATCAAATAAAACATGTTTCTGAACATATACCAATAGGGTTGCCGCAAAAAATATGGTCATGGCTATGATTAATTAAAATTAGAAAAACCATTTATTTAACAATTTTTTCCGACTTGCTTGCCAAATGAAAATTATATAAAAATGAAGGCAATTTTATTGCGAATACAGTGTATAGTGTTGCTTGCGAAAATCCAGTCAAGAATAACGGTAGCCGGGCTTTGAAATTAAAAATTTCAAATTGAAAAATTGATTGACTGAGAAGCATTGCGCATCCGCGTACTATTTTATGCGATAGAGGAGGATGCAGTACAACAGCTGCGCGCGACGAAGCCGTGCTTGCTTTTCGCTTTTTGCTTTTTTTTTTTATCCTTGACCAAATTCTTTATCGCAACCTTATTGGTATATGTTCAGACACATATTTTATTTGATAAAATCTAGGGTTGATCTGGTAAGTCGATCGGTGGAGGTCGCTCTTCAGTGTATCTTAGACCAATTGGTGTATTTAAAAACGTGTAGACTGAACTAATATATCTACTAAGCATTTTAAAGGGTTTTTTGTTCATGACATTTGTGCACACTGAACTCGCGGCGTTCACTCCGTTCCCCTGCCGTTCACTGATGTATCCTATTCCTTTGTGTGATACGATCATGAAATATATTGAAGTGTTGTCATTGACAATTTGGCATCCAAAGAATTAAGTAAGTAATATTATTCAAATTGAAAAGCTCGTAGTTTACAAGAATTTACATAGCTTGTATTTTATAAAATAGAATTTGTATTTAATAGAATTGTTTATCTGAAATTACCGTCTATTATGAAAACACCAAATACACAATGTGTTATTTTTATTTCTGTTATAATTATGTCATCTGTAAGGTTAACGAGAGTGTGAGTTCAATAAAAGGTTTGGTGCTTTCATAACAGGCTGTGTAATGAGTATCGTTCGTATAACGGTTGTATATAGTTTAACGGTGTCAAATTGTCGCTTCTCAAGGATTGTACGAGTACCTTAAGCTTACGCTATTTTCTAAATATATAATCCCAAAGAAAAATAGGAATTTTGAACAAACGTTATATGCTTTACGCTTAAAAGCTACAAATTTTGTTTCACTGTATCGTATATGTATGCCCTGTAACCGTTGAATAGTAATAGTGAAAATGATGTAATAAATAATCGGGATATTTGATGTCGTAGTGTATGAAACTTAAACCCTCGAGCTCTTCGGGTATAGGTATTATTGTAAACTAGTCTTAAACATGTACGCCTGGACGCCTGTTATGTGCAGTTATATTTATTTTTTAAGTTAAACTGCTAACAAATGAACTACGATGAGATCTGATATGATACTTTAATATTTGAACTGGTACACAAAAGATTGAGTGTAGCTACAAATTCGGCGATCTAGTGAAATGGTAATCTTCAGTGCCTAAAAGAACCTCTGAATGATTAAAAAACCAAACAAAAATGTGAAATTATTTAAGCATTTCAGAAATTACAAACTTTTTAATAATCATAGTTTATTTTTATTTGATTCTTCGAATGTATTCTCTCTAGACAAGTTATCTATGCCAAATGTTTATACAGACTGTACATTTTTGATAATTGTGATTAAAAAAATGAACACCACCTTCATTGAGTATGAGTCCCTCGTGCGCGTGTTGTGCCGAGGCGTGTGTGGCGAGGGAGGCGGCTACCTGCCCGTACAGCGGGGCTAGCACAGGTGGAAATTATCGTATCGACTTGTATTTCAGTCTAATTGCGCATGACGATTGTCGTCATATTATGGCTGTGGTGAACAGTTGCAGAGAGTAGGGCGTGCTTAGATGTTCGTACCCAGAGGAATAACTTCTTAGGTATTTTCAATTATTTATTGACGGCTGGAATGAAAAGGTAATGCCGTCATGAAGTAGCCGCGTTTAGTTGCACATATCGAAAAACAATTTCTTATCATTGATCTGCCCAAGTCACACCATGATGTGGCCAATAGACAGTGAAACATTTCATGAAGTGAGCAAATCTAAACTGGCTACGACATATTCACGGCATGAGACTAAGAGAAAACAAATCTTATGGTAAATATAGTTAACAATTTGACATCTGCATACACAGCTTTTTATTTACACGAACAGATGCAATCGTTAAACTAGGAGTCCAATTGACTCCCGCACTGTCACAACTCACGGGCCCACAGACCACCTCATCTGACAGCTATTTAAAGAAATAAGACTGTCAACTACTTGTTCATTCCGCCTGCTCTGTCCCTGTCGGGTGGTCTGTAGTGGGTATCGCGTCACTAAACGTTATTTCTTCCGGCTCGGCTGTCGTAGAGCTCTCTTCCTCAAACATGGACCGTATTTCCTGGCACGTTCTGTTTTTGAACACATTGTTGTGTGCGTACTGTTTCCATTGCTGTATGGCTTTGTACAGATTCTCGCCGGGGCTGACCGTTGGCTTCAGGTCTTTCGCGCCCACAACTTGGTATTGTGGGTGTATGTGACCGAGCTTCACGCCTTCAGCGAGGATCATGTTGGCTCGCTTCAGTTGAATCTCAGTCACTTTGGTGTAGGAGGGTTGCCCTTCGCGGTAGTCGCCTGTGGAGCATTAGGTAGTCATGAGCATTTTTACGTGATTGTGTATTAATTAATTATTTCAACGTCTTACGTTTAACGTAAATAGCATATTCATGTCCTGTGGCAAAACATTTAGAAAATGAGATCTACGCATTATTATACCTACATACACCTCACATACATCAAATGCTTACCCATAAATCCAATCCCGATTGAGCATCGGTTGTAGCCCTTTGTGTGTGCGCCCACCACGCTCCACCCCCTTCCTTCGTACACGCGGCCATCGTTGCCGATCAGGAAGTTGTAACTGTTACAGGACCATTAAAATTAAGGAAAGGATTAAGTTCTGTTTAAACTTCAAGTCAGGGATCAGTCGACTACTGAACCTATCCGATTTAAGGCTCTATTGTCGACGTACTTGAGAGGTCGGGATTGTTCGTGCGTGTTCGCACGAGTAAAATTCGTACATAAACGCGTCCAAAGTGCGCCCGGTCTAAGAAGAAACTCACGGTATGTCATAGCCATTGGCACTCTTGCACCAAGACTGCAAGTTTCTCAACTGAGCAGCGCACGCTTGGAACCGGGGGCAGACGGGGCCCGCCGTGTGAGCTATGATGACCAGCCTGACGGGCTCGTACTCGTCCATCCTCTCCGTCGTGTTGAATGGCGGAGCCAACCACTGGTCCCGGTTTATGAACCATTCGTGGGGAGCTGTTGGATTAGTGATAGAGTTAATGAATGAAAGTAATTATTTACTTACTAGCTGTGTACGCGACTTCGTATGCGTGGATTTTAACCAAAATAAAGAATTTTATTTTGCTAAAGTGACAGTCAAAGTTACTCCTCATAACATCAGCCCCACTAGCCAAGTGGCGTCGTCTACAAGCGTTTCTATAAATCGCTACGCTTCATGTATGGATATGTCATAAGTCACGTAATCTATTTATTGACTTCTTATGTCTTCTATACATTTAAGCGTAGCGTTTTGTAGAAACGCTTGTAGATGACGCCACTTGGATGGGGGTGCAGCTATCGTACTCGGTCTGTCTCGTGGTGTTTCGACGAGGAGCGTGTACAGCTGGGATACAAGAAAGAATAGCAAATACTTACCAACATCAAGATCCTTGCTTTTTTTATTCCCAGTGACTACGAAGTACACGATTAGCGCGATGCAAATGACGAGGATCGTAATGGCCGCCGCACACGACAGCCTCTCAGCCTTAGTGGTGCTCTTCGCGATGTTCCACAGGTACCCAGGCAGAGGTAGATCTGAAATATGTTCGATTCATTGATTTATTACTTTAGCTGATGGTATCTTCTAACATCGCTATCACTAAACTTTTGCTCAGCGCACCAGCATATGCAGTGGAATTCACATGTCTGTTATCGGATTTGCCATTCAACAATTGACTTATTAGGGGGCGTCCATAAATTACGTGAGGCATTTAGGGGGGGAGGGGGGTCGAGCAAAAACTCACCAAATCTCACGTGGGGAGGGGGGGTCTCGGCAAATGTCACGTATTTTTTTTACCGCAAGAAATAGTGTAAAATTACAAGAAAACTGGGTCAAATTTAGTAAAACATGTGTCACCTCTAGAATATAGCTTTTGAAAAATCTCACGTGAGATTAGAGGGCGAGGGAGGGGGTCGAGCAAAATCTCACGATATCTCACCAAGGGGGGGGGGGGGTCGAAAACTCAAATATCACCTCACGTAATTTATGGACACCCCCTTAAATACATACATATACTCACGCCTGTATCCCATGGGGAGTAGGCAAAGTATTGATTGCCATATGCTACTATTTTGACATTCAGAAGCCCGCGCCCCGTCATATACACTTGCGTGATGTGTGGCGAGCAGCATCATCGCCGTCTCCGAGATTTTGTGATGTTTTATATACATAAGGCATTATTCACCAGAAAATGAGTCTAGTGGCAATACCGACATATTTTCAACATTATTTTCTACAAGCGACTGAGTCGTACTGAGTCCATGGACTTGAGTAAGATACTATTTTGAATAGTCACATGTTACACGTGTCTCATTTGGTAATGGCTAAGGGAAATATGCCTTTAACACCGGATCATAAAATTGTTTTTCGATGCTCAATTCCCGCAGTCGTGTGCCTTATCGCAACTGGTGGGACTATTAACACGAATTGTTTACAACATGACCTACAGTTAGGTACATATGGTTCTATTTAAGGAAATGTAAATTGTTGTTTTCCTGTTATTTCCGATAATTACGTTTGTAACAAAAGTAATTCACGTTTTAGCTCTACCTGACGCGACCTACTAGGAATCGCCCACATCGTCATTATCTGGTACCCTTATGACCTGCGCACATTGGCGGACGGGATGGTAGATGATTTTAAATTGATCAATCGAATTTAATACTTATCCAATTGAAATAAGGTATATATTTCAACGCTCCATGATCGACCTCGGAGCATCGCGGCGCAGTTTTCTCGGTGCCCCGAAGAGTACGCTGGAGCACCTTATTTCGATTGGATAAGTATTAAATTCGATTGATAAATTTAAAATGCTCTGCCATGCCGTCCGCCAATGTGCGCAGCCCATTAAGGAATGTCAGCGTCGATAATTTGCCCTATCTAATATCCATAGAACACCGACTGACACAGTGGTTCGAGCGTCGGCCGCTCGGCTCACTGCATCTGGCGGTAGTGGGTTCGATTCCCGCCGGATGCAAAATTTCGCAAACTGTCTTCTCGGAATTTGCCCTGGTCTGGGTGTAACTGGCATCGTCACCAGTCCATTGTGTGGTGCCCATAGAATAAACGTTGCTTAGTTTGGGTGGAGTTGGTTGTGTTAGTCTTGTGAAATATATTTAATTCAGGTGACTGAATTATTTGATTGTTCTTCATTGAAAAATTGGCCGGTGAATTAAAGATCTGATGAACTGCTCACAAGTACCTACTCGAGAATATTTTTCATGAAAAAAAATGATCAACATTGCTATGATTGAAACCCATATTCTAGGATTTTTTCAGTCAAAGCTGACGTTCACTTCTCAAGATCAATAATATGAAGCTAAATAGTAGGTAATATACATGCTGAAAATAATTAAAAAAGAAACTGAGCACAAATTCTATATTTACATATTGTGGTTAGATCGCTTGCATTATTTGCTTGTAACTCTTATTAAATAGAGAACTATAACTTATTTACAACTTATATAAAAACTCACTCTTATACTTAAAGAAATGCAGTGCATATACTCCACCAAGCCAACTAGGCGCACGGGTCAATGTTCAAGTCAATGATTCCGCGGTCCGTCCACAACATAGTGGGCCTGGGCCAATGCCTGGGCACTCCTGTGGCAGTAGCTCCCACTACGTGGTGTACGGACCGCGGATTTAACCGATATCTATTATTATCGTCCTTTACAATTCGATTGTATTGTGTGTTCATATTCAAAATAAGGGAGGTATTAATGGCGAAAGTGCGTATAAACGACCGACTGTATTTTTCAGAAACACGTAGGTATGTATGCAATTCTTATTGGCATAAAATTAAAAAAATAATAGTTACAGTCGGTAGGTACGCAAAATAGGTACTACCTATTCTATACATAAAACTAAAATATGTATGTAAGTAAAATATGCTCTAATCTTAGAAATTATGGTTTCACTCTATAGTGTTATAAAATGCCGTGTGTGCCAGTGATTTCAATTTATATTCCTTACATTATGGGCATACGGGTTTATTTTAGAACCAATTTAGGGTCATTCGTGTTATACTAAGGAAACCTTTGGACCTACCAGACAAAACAAAATAAAAATATATTAGGTTAACGAGCTGTTTCCTTTTTATTTTTTTTTGCGAACAGCGGCCAGTAAAATTTTGCAGACTTGGTGATACAAACTTTTTGTGTTGTGGCATTGTTTTTTTAGGCGCATGCCGCGCCAATGAACGCAGTTTTGACGTCGGAACGCATGGACGTCATGTCATAACATGGGTCCTCGGGCGAGGCATGCGAGGCTTCTGGCCGCACCAATTGAGTAACACAATTTCTTTTTAACTTTCAGGGGGCTTACCACCACCTCTTATAGCAGTTTTGTTTTAACGTTTCAGCGGCCATTTGTGCAATGACGTTTCTTATTGTCATGACAATAAGGTACGTCATTGCACAAAAAGACGCTGAATCGTTAAAACGTTCCTGTAATTGAATCGCAATAAGAGCTCGTGGTAAGCCCCCAGAAGTCCTAACTGAAACGTAGATTAAAATGAAACCTTCAAGCGTATACCATCATCGGCATTCAAAAGTCATTTGCGTAAACAAGTGGTCTTGTTCGCGGGATCCCAATGTTCGAAGTTGTGTAAATTGTCCATTATATTAGGCCCCGGACTGATGATGGCTCCTATCACCTGACAGTGTCCGTGCAGAACGTAGTCCGGTTTCAGCACTTTTAATCTCACCAGCTCCTCTAGAAGCACGTTCACGTGGTCGAACTGGGCGGGACACGTTTTGTCATACCTGAAATCGCCCAGGAACATGACACTAATGGCGATTCTGTTCCAGGCTTTAACCATGGCGCCTATAACGTTCGCCCCTCGACCTTCAAACACGAACCCGTCACCACCGACGAAGTAATTCGGGCCAATGTCCTGCCAACTCAGATCGAGATGGTCCTGCTGTATTTTCTTCACAATTTTTATGCACGAGTACTTGTCAGTGCAATTGCGGGTTGCGGAGTGGCCGATCAGCACGTGCGAGACCGGCAGCTCTAGCAGTTCCATCCCGTATTCAGAGATCGCCTGCCAGTCAGCCCGCCGCAGGTACCACGGCTCCTTTATACCTAGCCAAATAATGCTTCATTTAGTCAATACCAAATTGTCCAATATTGTTAGTATAATAGAGATATTGGATGGAATATAAGGAGATTGGATGTAAAGCAACAATGGGTTGTTGCCGATCATGTCTTATGATGATTATTGAATTAACAATGAAATAATTTTCACAGTAACTTTAAAATTTCTAAAAATACAGACGCTTCTAAGAATGTTTTCGTGACGTCATAATCATTGACCAGACAGTGCACTGCAGGTAGTTAAAGAGATTCTATTACTTTTGGCAAATTATTACTAACAAGTCTTAACGTGACCATGGGCGGGATTGATATTGGCATGACCAATGAAATTAAGATCTTGGGGCTAACCATAGACCACAAGTTGACATTCAACAGCCACACTGCAAACATCTGCAGAAAGGCGTTGAATGTCTACAAACAGCTGGCAAAGGCCGCCAAAATCAGCTGGGGCCTTCACCCGGAAGTAATCCGGGTGATCCACACTGCCACCGTTGAGCCCATCATTCTGTATGCAGCCAGTGCATGGTCGCCGTCGACAAACAAGATCACTACCCAGAGGCAGCTGAACTCTGTCCAAAGGGGCTTTGCGTTAAAGATCTGTAAAGCCTACCGAACAGTGTCCTTGAACGCGTCGCTCGCTCTGACCGGGCTACTGCCCCTCGACATTCGTGTACGCGAAGCGGCCTCCCTTTACAAGG
Organism: Drymonia ruficornis; assembly: GCA_947859195.1. NCBI lineage: Eukaryota > Metazoa > Arthropoda > Insecta > Lepidoptera > Notodontidae > Drymonia > Drymonia ruficornis. The sequence continues at coordinate 4,659,649 of OX401907.1, forward strand.
CCAAGAGGGGAGTACCCCGAGCAGAGCTAGCAGACATCGAAGTTGAGAGCAGACTGGCATACACGAGTACTCCGCATCCGGCAAAGCATATGGACCTCAAGTTCGTAAGCCTGATGGATCAGCGAGACGTGACCACCAACGTATGCAGCGCAGTTCGAATTTACACGGACGGCAGTAAGATTGAGGGCAAGGTCGGCGCTTCACTATCTATATGGGATAGTGAAACCGAGACCAAGTCACTCAAGCTCAAGTTGTCGTCCTACTGCACGGTCTATCAGGCTGAACTTCTGGCCATATGCCGAGCCACAAAATACGCGTTAGAGTGTGGGAGCACCAGTCTCGCTATCATTAGCGATTCGCGTTCAGCACTCGAGACAGTGGTCAACGCGCTCTCCCATCACCCGCTCGCTGCCGAGGCCAGGAGTAACATCGCTCGCTGCAGACTGCAAAACAAGGAAGTCTCCTTGTTTTGGATAAAAGCACATGCAGGACTAGCGGGTAATGAGAGAGCAGACGTGCTGGCTAAACAAGCAGCGCTGCATCTTAGGACCAAACCGGTGTACGATAAATGTCCGGTATCATTCGTCAAGCGACAAATCCGTTTAGAGTCGCTTGACGAATGGAATCGTAGGTACAAGACTGGCACCACTGCGTCTACGACAAAAATGTTTTTCCCTGACCTGCTGGTAGCGTATAGGACAATTAGACGGATTGTGCCCACTGGCGTGCTCACACAGGTTCTGACGGGGCACGGTGGGTTCTCAGAGTACTTGAACCGCTTCAAGTGCAAAGAGGACCCATCGTGCATCTGCGAGCCGGGTGTGAGCGAGACAGTGGAGCACATCCTGCTTCATTGCCCTGTATCCGCACGCCAAAGATTTGATGCACAGTTGTCTTTAGACACAGATTTAAATGTAGGGAATTTGTGTAAGCTTGTCATGGACAAGGATAAGCGTGACGCCCTGCTAAGTTATTGCACAGAGGTAGCAACCAGTGTGATTAATAGGAATAAGACCGATGCAGATAGGGGTTAGCTGTCAGCTTACTACTGTCGTAGTAAGCACCGACTAGCGACCCTAACCACACTGCGCTATTAATCACATTGACTGACGGATCTGTGCAATAATTAGTAGGGAAACTTTGTTTTAAATTTACCATATTTTTTATGTATGACTCCACCTATCCTTGTCCACTTGTTGTTTTAATTCGCTGTATTAATTTGTTATTTTATTTTTAAGTTTTTAATATGACAAGCTTCTCTTTTAATGTATATTTTATTTGCTTTTATTAAAAATCTGTGTTTCCTGTTTTATTCCAAATAAAAAGACTGTGAAAAACTTATTCTATACATTAAACTAATATTAAGTTAATAAAGTCTCTGGCCCCCATGCCAGAGGGAGATCGCGGGCCGGGCCAAAAAGCGCCCGGACAAGAAAAAAAAAAAAAAAAAAAAAAAAAAAAAACAAGTCTTAACGAATGTCTTTGTAATTGTTTAATATTTTGAAGTAAGTAATCAATATACCTATCAGAACAGTTTAGTTACCACTTAAAAAGTGTAATAAGTTCATATAAAACTCAAAATATTAGAAAATATCCACATTCGGCGGTTATTAAATAATTACCTATATCGAGTCGCTTCATTTGTTTCGCGAAAGCGTAATGGAGGATGAGGAATGTGAGGGCGCACGCCACGACTAGCGCCCAGCACACGAAGACCGCGATGCTACAGCGGAGCCTGCGCGTGTTCTTGGGCGACACCAGCTCGAGGCCCAGAATTCGGCCTGGAACAACACTGAGGGTGTAACAGACGGATTGCTACTAACATCAACTTTTAGGGTGCGTTTCCACTGACGCGGAGCTGGGCGGAGTGGGGCGGAGCGGCGGACTGTGATGGGCCAAGAGCGGAGTGGAGATTGCGAGCACTGCGATTGGTCAATTCACGGCCCGCTCCGCTCTGCTCCGCCCAGCTCCGCTCTCCTCCGCCCAGCTCCGCTCCGCTCCACCCAGCTCCGCGTCAGTGGAAACGCAACCTTATGGGCCATTATGTTAGATTTAAAAAACCATTTATTTTTAAAAAATTACTGAGTCGGCAAACAAACGTACGGCCCGCCTGATATTAAGCAGTTACCGTCACCTATAGACACTTCGCTCGCATGTTCCCGACCTGAAGGGGAGTGGGAGAGGGAGGGGTTGGACTTCCGGTTTCGTACGAAACGCAGCTGTAATGTAATAGCTAATTTACGCCGATTTTCTGTGAGAGGGTAGTAGGTAATACACCGGTAGAGCCAGGAGCCAGTCAGTGTATATGATCTGCAGTCAAATGGCTACAGCTTGGCTCTACCACGGGTTTATTCCACTTTGATCACCTGGGTGATATCACCTGGGTGATCAAAGTGGACGAAAAAGTCGCCTTTGATCACCTGGCGAATTTGAACACCCAGGTGATTTGCCCAGGTGATCAAAGTGGAATAAAAATTCGCGTCAGATTACCAGGCGAATTTGATCACCCAGGTGATCAGAGGCGACTCCTATTTCGATCTTTTATTTTAGTCTCTTATAATCACCTACAAAAAAAAAAAACAAATTAAAGATTTTTAAAGTAATTTGAAGGTGGTAGAGCCAAGCTGTAGCCAATTGACTGCAGCTCATAAACGGGCTGGCTCGACCGGGGTAGTACCACCCTCTCACAGAAGATCGGCGTAAAGCAGCCATTAAAGCTGCGTTTCGTACGATGAGTGAGAGAGCCGTAAGCCCACCCCCCCCTCCCCCTCCCTCCATCCCACTCCCCTTCAGGTCGGCAATGTGCGAGCAATACCTTTGGTATTGTAAGCATCTATAGGCTACGGTAACTGCATAACATCAGGCGGGCCGTACGCTTTTTTGCCACCGCAGTCCTATAAAAAAAAAAAAAGTGCAGAATATGAATAGATATTGGCATTGAATTGAAATTGATATTAGAATTGAATTGAAATGAAATTGAATTGAAATTGTTGCAATTGAATTGAAATGAATTAAAATGAAATTGAATTGGACTGAAGTGGGAGTGGAATTGAAATTGAAATTGAGCTGACGTTGACGTTGACGTTGACGTCAACGTCAATTTCAATTCCACTGCCAATTCAATTCGACATTGACGCCGACGTTGACGTCAACGTCAACTTCAATTTCAGTTTCAATGCCACTTCCACTTCCTCTTTGAATTGAAATTGAGTAGAATATAATTGGAATTGAAGTGGAAGTGGCAGTGGAATTGAAATTGATTTTGACGTCAACGTCAACGTCAACGTCAACTCAAGTTCAATTTCAATTCCACTCCCACTTCAGTCCAATTCAATTTCATTTTATTTCATTTCAATTCAATTGCAACAATTTCAATTCAATTTCATTTCAATTCAATTCTAATATCAATTTCAATTCAATTCCAATATCTATTCATATTCTGCACTTTTTTTTTTTTTTTTTATTGGTCTGCGGTGGCAAAAAAGCGTACGGCCCGCCTGATGTTAAGCATATACCGTAGCCTATAGATGCTTACAATACCAAAGGTATTGCTCGCACATTGCCGACCTGAAGGGGAGTGGGATGGAGGGAGGGGGAGGGGGGGTGGGCTTACGGCTCTCTCACTCATCGTACGAAACGCAGCTTTAATGGCTGCTTTACGCCGATCTTCTGTGAGAGGGTGGTACTACCCCGGTCGAGCCAGCCCGTTTATGAGCTGCAGTCAATTGGCTACAGCTTGGCTCTACCACCTTCAAATTACTTTAAAAATCTTTAATTTGTTTTTTTTTTTGTTGGTGATTATAAGAGACTAAAATAAAAGATCGAAATAGGAGTCGCCTCTGATCACCTGGGTGATCAAATTCGCCTGGTAATCTGACACGAATTTTTATTCCACTTTGATCACCTGGGCAAATCACCTGGGTGTTCAAATTCGCCAGGTGATCAAAGGCGACTTTTTCGTCCACTTTGATCACCCAGGTGATATCACCCAGGTGATCAAAGTGGAATAAACCTTCTCACATGGGTATCAAATTTATCCTGTTGTTATAATTGCATTCGTTATTACTTATTATTGTTTTTCCACTCGTAGGTAATTAAACATAATATTGCTATTGTGACGCATTAGTATTTTGTATTTATGCAGGAAGAACACACCTGGAGTAGTACCTAAGTGTCATAAAAAGATAAGGTAGGTACCTTAAATCAATTAGGTATTACTCAAAAAAAACTCATTGAGTAATACTCAATGAGTTTTTTTTTATTATCATCGGCTTAAGGTGCGTTTCCACTGACGCGGAGCTGGGCGGAGTAGAGAAAGGGGCCATGAATTGGCCAATCACAGTGCTCGATGTCTGATGCGTGGAGATTTCGCGCACTGCGATTGGCCAATTCACGGTCCGCTCCTCCACTCCGCCCAGCTCCGCGTCAGTGGAAACGTACCCTCTCCCTATGTTCCTCTATCTGCTATCAGGTTGTATAGGCTACACTTGTAGGTACGAACTAAGTACTACAGTACTTGGTACGGTCAGCAACGAAAGTCGCTGAACATTCTCAGTTTTTCAAATAGCTTGCACACTTTTGTTTGGCATCAAATCCATAATTTTTCTTTATCGAAACAAAATGTAGACATGTTGCTAATGTTTGGTTTTATAAAGGTTTACCAACATTTGTAGAATAAAGAGTATTATAACCTATTTGAAAAATTCAGAATGTTCAGCGACTTTCGTTGCTGACCGTACGAACAGAGAAATTAGGAATAGTAATGTTTTATCGAGTATTGTTTGTGAATACGGCCGTAAATTCGTAACAGTGGTATCTACTTCTTGGCCTTGACACAAAGACATTAACAAGAAGATGGAGACACGAGACCGTCCAAAATAGTTTTTCCTACTAAACGGAGTTCATGGACACTTTACGACTCAATCGCTAGCGGAAAATAACGTTGAAAACATGTCGGTATTACTAATACGGCAATCTCTTCATTCGGTATATCTGCAGGGGAATGGTCTAACTTGAGTTGCAATCATTTTTTTACTGACACATAAAATTCGGCGATTTTGCGATTGCCTATGCACCCTTTGACAACTAAAATTTATAATTATTATACGTGAGTTGCAACTGAAACCGTGTTTGATATTTAAAATATCTACCGATTCAATTATTTTCTATGAAATAGCGATGACGTAACTCGTTTTCCGTGAAATTACGCAATCACAATTTGTCGATAGTGATGGATTTCAGTTTCAAACAGTGAATGATTGATACTGAGTTTCAACAGAGTTACGCAATCCACCTGGAAAAAATCCTTCTTCTGTATTTAATAAGTATCGATTGGGAGTGCTATAGTAGATGTGTGAATTTCACTGGATGTAGTAGTGCGCTGAGCATAAGTATGTGATGGCGATGTGCTCAACTAATACATCAATGCCGTGGCATGACATCTTATGGCGTTACGATCCGGTGGTAGTTTTACCCCCGCTCTCTCTCTCTAGAGACAGCAGCCCAAGCCGAGACCGTGCCCTACGTGGCGCCCTTGAGCCAGCTGTCCCCCTACCCTTCTGGTTGGAGCGCACTTTGCATTCGCCAAAGTTCTAGAGGCCACTTTGGCCAACAACATATACCTACTTAGTCCATAAAAAAAGACATCGTATGGACTTTTATCAATAATTCCAGTTTTATATAATCGTGAGTGTGCGCGAGATTTCGTATACCTGAACGTGTGGTACGTATGTGTGCGTGGCGCTACATTTAGTGTGCTATCCACTGAACCTACAGGGCCTCGTGTTTAAAAATTGGGACTAGGCCCGCCACACTCCCACCACTGTCACACCTGTAAGCCAGGATCGACAATGGTGTCTAACGATGGCACCGAGGTGTGACTAAACTCCAGGCCAAGGTCAAGGTTAACTTCAGGCCCTGGGGCGTCTTGCTATCAATGCTATGATTTAGACGGATGTGGGCGATTCCAGTAACTATGCTGTTTTTTAATTGACTGCAAAACATGTAGGTACCTACCTATGAACCTGGGTAGGCCATGATTTTAAAGAAAGAGGAAGGTACCAGATATTGGGCAATTTTAAAGCCGGTTTCGTCGGTCACATAGGTATCATCATCATCATCGTCATCATCATCTCAGCCGAAAGACGTCCACTGCTGGACATAGGCCTCCCTAAGGTTCACCACAATGACCGGTCTTGCACTGCCCGCATCCAGCGGATTCCCGCGACCTTCACCAGGTCGTCGGTCCACCAATATATTATAGGTATATTACAATTTATTCATATTCCTATGGCTTGTATTGGAAGGTTATTATGGACATTATAAGGTAGTTGTTTTTGTAGAGACCAGAGAGTAAATTGTTAGATCCACTGTAGATACAGTAATTTGAACATTATAACTATTCGATTTTATCCTCTAATTGACACACTCGTTCGTGCATCTTCTGTTAGGGCAGTAAGAGTAGATATGTTCAACTATCAAAACGCCCAAGATGTCCAAACTTATAGCCGCGTCTACATCGACCACATGTCTCACCCGAGCACTCATGTTATGACATTATTTCTATGCATTCCGACGTCAAAACTGAATGTTCTGGCGCGGCATGCGCCTGATGTAGTTGCAGCCCAAACGTCGAAGAGTCATAATGTCCAAGTGTCAAAACAACTGCAGTTGTTCGGTTAGTTAGGGTTTAGGACTTTCCTCATTACACCGGACCATGCCATGACTGTAACCGTACCGCCACATGACACAAATAATCTTTGTATAGAATACTAGTAGTAGGGATTCACCGGTTCTAGCTCACGGCCAAAAATATTGTGGCTCACCAAAAAAAAAAAAAAAAAAAAGGTCATTCCATCGATCCGTGGGTCGACGCCGCCTAAAAAAAAAAAAAAAAAAAAAAAAAAAAAAAAAGTTTGGTGTCTTTGGGGGTTTTCGGCCATGCCCGATCGATCTGTGCTATTCCCGCGTTGATATCTCTAACGATTCCTGAGATAGCTTTCAGACTCAGCGCCCTCGTAAAGGTTTTATTACGGTCGCCTATTGTATTCAAGGGTGCTATTGTGTCAGTACTTCACGATGCTTAATGAGGGTCGGCTTATTGTTCCCGAGGGCCGTTTGCAATGAAAGACTTATTTTTTTTCGTACATTTTTATTTATCAATAAAAAAGGGATTTAAACATTTCATAAAGTAATATATCATTGTACAGTGTATTCGTATCGAATATTCTTATGAAATCAGACATTGTATTATCATTGAATTTATAGTACAAATACAATAAACAATATTCACCGCATACGGATGTGAAATCGTTTTGTAGCCTATTGCTATTAAATTGCCATTGTTTGGAATTTCTCTTCAAAAATGATCTGTGGTAACCTGTTGGTGGTCGACCATAAGAATCAAAATATTGTCCGATACTATTGTCATCGATGTGAATGGCGATCCAATGGCTTCCAGGTCTTGTATCAGGGTCTAAATTAGATATAATATATGTAGGAGTATGAATGTGTATTGGCAATCGGTTAGCTGCATACACATTATATTGTAAGCTTGGATGAATTTTACATAAACTTTTTTGTATATCTATTGTGTTCATAATGATCACCTGGCGCGTTGTAAGCTGTTATCGATTCGACTTATCACATGCAAGTGTAAAATTTAATGTATTAACAGGGTATTTCTAGTCTGCTGAGATCATGGAAATAATACAAGGTAAAATATGCTGAAAATTATGTCTTTATTCAAATTTCAATGAATAGCTGCGTATAACTAGTACAATGAATACTTAAAACTACATTTTTTTACTTAAAACTAATACAATGAATACTAACCTAACCTAACCAAAACTAATACAATACTAACCTAACCTAACCTTAAGGCCAATTATCTTCATCAAACAATACACGCATAAATACATGCATATTATTATCGATAAACCATTTCTTAAGTAAAATTACAGTTTTTAATGCACTATGCTTCTTATGATATAAACAATTTACCGTACTTCTGGTATTATCATACAATTGATTTAATCGCAATAAATCGGGGGCACCTTTTTCACTAATATCTGCTACACTGCACTTATTACAAATATTTTTTATCCACTTGATTTTTTCCGTTCCAAAAACTAAAATTTTTTTATTTGTTAAAATTGGTATAATCACACGTTTGAACTCGCGATAGTCAATGAAACCGGCACTCCAATAAAAATCGTGTCGTCTTTCTATGGAAGAGACGTTTTTCTTTTCTGCGTCTGCCAAATTGTAATATGGGCATGGTGGTTTTATTAAAAACACCTGGGTATAATCTTCCGTAGCTAGTGCAAACTCCTTTATCAAGAAAACATTGTTGGAAACTTTAAATCCTTGTAAATCGACAAACATGACGTATTCTGGATTCATGATTATCTTTTAAACTGATGTCTACTCAACTGGGCGATGTAACGTAATGAACGTTCGTTTGCCATGCGTCTTATATAGATATATCGCGACGTCCCATTGTTATTACGGTCGCCTTTTGTTCACTGCAGACGAGTACAAACATGAATCCTGTACATCGAAAGATCCCCTAACAATGAATGCCTCCATCTATTCACAGATAACAGCACGACGGGGGGGGGTGCAAGTTAGGACACGACGCCTATAAATCATGGCATTAACATTGTTCTCCTGTCCCTTTGACGGTGGTCAAGTCGAGACGTGACACATGATAAATTAAATTCGACAGGTTCAATTAGGTTCGACATTCGACGTGACAGGTAAATTCTCAAACGATGAATAGTATACAATGAATAGAACATAATTAACAAAGAATTTGAGTTATCTACATCCGTCACAATAATATGAAGCCTAAATAGGGAATTTAATGTTTTAGCTACTATAATCTACTGATACATTACGGTTTTTATCAATTTCAATAACATTATCGAACTCGGCATAAACGATACAGTTTATGGTTTGTGAAAGTGCTGATTCAAAACGAACTTCCAATCTCACGCTACCATGTTTTATAAGATTCCAATGGCCTGATGAGCTATCTGATAAATCAGGTGTTAAGTCGAAAGCTAATAGACAATATCCTTGTGCATATTGTTCCCTAGATATGCCATTACCTTCATTAAGGAAATGTATACCCGTTCCCGAGAATAACGTGTGATAAGCTGAAGTATACATATTATTCTCGAATGATGGTTGTAAAGCTTTGGAAGGTATTTGTTGCCCATCAATATATAAACTAAATGTATTAAAATCGTGATTTTCAAAATTAAATGGATTTTTTGTGAGTTTACCATTAAAGCCTGCGTTATTAACAAATCCTATTATGCATCTTTTAGGTACTTGTCCTAGAAAAATGTTATCTAGTGCTTTTCCCTGAACCCCCGATGGTATTGTCAAAACTTTAACTTCAGCACGCGTAATAGGATATTTAGCTGTAGTAGAGGCTAAAACTTTTTGATGTGCAAGTAAAACTGTTGGATTGATTCGCGCTCTACGAACAATAAGCGTTGCATCAGTAATACATACTTTCAATTTTAAATCGTCTGAAGAAGCCATTAAGTTGAATGTTTCTCTGGAACGAACTAATTTAACAGACATCTCAACACCATTAATTAAAAACTTTTCTTGGTTGAATATATCACCATGTAGATGCCCAATCATTTCAATTTCTTTACTTTCAGCTGTTAATTTACTTCTTTTAGTGAATCCTTCATTTTTCTCATCGGTTGAATCCATTTTCCCAGCTGTATCTTCATACCAAAGACTGCATGTTAGGTGAGATTCTTTTGATGCAGGAGCATAATTCAACAAAGTTTCCATGTAAGCACGATAGGCGTATGTATTATTTGGCGGGGATACAAGTTTTTGGTTCAAATAAACATCAAGCTGACTAAATAATGAATGTAACCAATTGTTTATTGGTGCCACTGTCGTTGTAGCTAGCAGTTTTGTTGAGTCTTGGTTTAATATCTTTGCTTTAATATGAATCATAGTATGAGACAAATCTATGTAGTCATCACCGGTTCCTGGTACTTGAAATTCGATGGGGCCATCATCGGCGAGAGATGAAATAGGTTTGTAATGTATCCACATTCCATGTTCTATACTTGTTTGTGTAGATGGTAAAGCAAATAAATCTAGCTCCGACTTAATGCACTCACAAGAATGATTGTGTAGAAAAGACATTTTATTATTATTATTATTATTTATGAAAATATATCTTTGATATTATTACGTGTCAACTTTGATTTTTTGTTAGCACCTTTCACCTTAGCACGTAGCGGTGGAATGAATGAAGCCAGACGTTTTTTCTTAGTTATATATCCTGATCCAGACATATTAATTCGATCAATTTTCTCATCGGCTTTTCTTTTTAAGTTTGACCCAGCCTCTTTCAATCGAGTCTTAATAGAATCTTCCATAGGACGTGCACTAACCATATCCGATAAAAGCCCCACACCTGTATTTAAAACCTCTTTACCGATCGCTCGAGCTCCACTAGACAACAATGGTAAAACAGATCTGAATAAACCTCCTAGAAAGCTACCAATTCCATGACCGCGCTGATATGGTGCCCCTTTATAAATTACTCCAATACCTGATCCACCTTGATGTGAATAGTAATGTTCGTAGGGACAACTTGTATTATAACGTTGGGGATGCATTATAATTTTTTAAAATGTAGTTTAATAGCCACAGTTCCGAACTGGAATGGTATTTTATGCCCCGTGCTTGATCTTATATCTATTTCAATGGTATCAAACTCTCTACGCATGACAGGCAAGTAGTGAGGTGGTGAGAAAACATGCATTTTATTAGCACCGTAAATATATTTTGAAGGGTCTAAAGGTATTATTCTGAGAAGAGGGGTCATTACATCTCCGACGATCTGTGGTTCGATTATATCACAATAAACAAATAACTGAGATGGCAACCCTAAATGTAAATTCGCTGGGCACTTTCCAAGACTCTTAGAAACAAGGTTTTTATTAGGTTCAAATCCTAGTTGAAGAGACAAATTAGGCGATAACGTTATTGATTTTAATGCTTCATCATTTACAGTAACAAATACGAACTTTGATATCTCATCATAGCGAAACTTCACTTTCTCCCTCAAACTGTTTAGTGTCACTATAATTTGTTCAATATTATCATAGTTAGTGGCTGGTATATGAGTTTTGTAGTACGCTAGAGAGGTACTAGGAGTGCCGGTATTGTTGGGTATTTTCATCCATTTACTTATGTAAACAACGTTTTCATGTTCTTGAACAGTAAACATCGTGCATGGATATTGGAATTCAACCACACCAACCGACCACGATCCTTCCAATATAATTGCTTTAGGTAATTTTGTTGAAAAAAGAGTTGTTGAGTTTTCTGGAAAGTATTCCATAGAACTATTACTAAGTAATGTTAAATAAAAACTTTCTTTCATCATAGATTTTCTAAACTAGAAGCCAAAATCCAAGAGTTAAATTTATCTGGATAACCTTTCCACTTCACTAACACTTGCTTTCTGTTGCCAGAGTAGCGAGTGCTAATTATTTTATCTATTTTATAACTGGAAGTGGGGTTATAATCAATTTTTTGCAATTCTCTTTCATAAAAAGTACCCACTATCGGTTCATTTTGCAAATCTTTCAGTGTATATACTATCCATGGTGATCTATCTATTATTGAAGATATCATAAAAATTTCGTCACTCCAGTTGGATTCATAACCTTTTTGGAATATATGTTTAAATTTTGTAATTCGTACATGATCACCAACATGAAATTTTGGTGTTGGTGTAATATCTGCAGCTTGTTTTCTACCCTTTTCATATAAATTATTCCAAACAGTCATTATATTGTTTGAATTTACATCACAAGGACACATTTTAATACTGGAATGGTAACTATGATTATATGCATATAATAAGTCTTGTAAAATATCTATATACCTATATGTATTTTTATGGGTAAAATAACGCCACATTTTCATCTTGAGTGTTCTTTGAAATCTTTCTACAATGCTTGCTTTAATATCAGGATTATTTGTTGTATAATAGTTTATATTTTTGCTCCTAAAATACTTTTGTACATCTTTTGAAACAAATTCAGTTCCTTTATCAGATTGTATATGTGTTGGAGTGGTACCGGCCTCATTAAATATGTCTTCAAAACATTTTTTTATAGTCTCAGAATTTTTATTTTTCATTGACATAGCATAAGCATATTTAGTAAATACATCAATAACACAAAGAATGTAATTATAACCATCATTATATTTAGAATAAGTTCTCATATCACTTAAATCAGCCTGCCAAAGTTCATTTAGATTAGATAAAATGTATTTATTCCGAGGGAATCTTCTATGTACTGGCTTATGAAGTGTGTAAGTTTCTTGAGCTTGCAACCATTTTTTGATGTCGCCTCTAGTCATTTTACCTTTCATAGCTTTTACTAGATTGAGTATACTACCATATCCGGCAGGATGTGATACATCATAATATATTTTATTAATTTCTAGTAAGGAGTCCATTTTTCCCAGTCAATCTTTTTCTTTAGTTTTCTTTGATACTTATCAGCACTACTTGGTGTAGTATAGATTTCCTCTTCCACAGAGTGTTGTGTAGGATCATCCGATTGGAGTTTATTTATGTATTCACTTCTGTTTGGATTTCCAATGTAAGCTAATGGTATTTTAATGTCTTTCAGTGCTTTGGCAAAATCTTCCCAACCTTTCGGATTACTTTTTTTCAATGGTCTAAGAAAGTCGTTTACCAAATCTATGATATTACTTCCGGGAATTTGTTTGTTATCTATGGTGACAGTACCGCTGTCGTTCCAGTGAATTTTGTTTTTACTCAATGATATTGTATTAAGCAATAACTCACCCTTTTTTATATAAGTTTTTGGTATTAAACTTAAAATTTGTCTAGGTGTGTATATATGACTTTCTTGCTGTTGTTGTTGTTGCTTCACGTCGTCTTTCGATGTCTGATTCACAACTAAATCTTTACCAGCGATTTCAGCTTTTATATTAGAAACTTCATTGTTTGCAGTGTCTCCGACAGCATCGATATTGGAAGTAATTATTGGTAATTCTATAGGTTGACGATCTGCTTCGGTAAAGTGTAGATATCTTTGCAAAATTTGTTGATATAAAATCCATTTTTTTCTATCGTCCATTTTTTTCTTTCGATGTCTAATCTTGAGGTAGGATTTTCAATTTTGTGTTGATTGTTGTTTTGATTTAATTTCTCTAATAAACTTGGATCAATAAGTAACATCTTTTTGGCGTGCTCCATTTTTAAACAAGTGAATTAACTAATACACTCAAAATGGAACCCAATATAATTGGTAGGAATGCACCACCTTTTTGAATGATTATTTTCTTTCGTATTTTATCTGTTCCTTTACGTACCAACTTGCGAAGTATACTCTTAAATTTACCAAGTTTTTTCTTTTCTTTATCTTTAAGCGGTACTTTGCCCTGGAGAACGTTATAAATACACTCACAAATGCAGTTTATTTCTTGCTCGTCACACGCTTTTAATAGGGCTCGTTGATATTTCGGTTTAAGAGTGTGTAGTGCGCTTAGTAAATTCTTGTGCGTCTGGATGCTCTGAGACATTATTTGTAAATGATGGGAATTTGTTGGTTCTTGGCATATTTAAACCCTTTTGTGGGGACATATACAGTGCAATATCCATCTGAGGGGAATATTTTCGTTTTAATACGACATGTTTCATTGGTGCCTTGTTTAAGATCAACCATTAAATATCCATGTGCTTCTTTAGTGGAGTCATTGTATGCATCTTCAATGAATTTTGAATTTTCTGGTGATACTTGTCGCGCTAAGTATCTAATTTGGGTTTTATCACGAGGGTTTTTGAAATAAATAATATAGTTTGAATTCAAAGAAATGTCTCTTTGACCTTTACCTTGGTGGAATAAATTTTGTGTAATATAGAATACACTTAAGTTTCTATGATGACTGCCTTTAGTAAAAATATTATCAACAATTCTACCATCAGATTCTCTCATAAGATCGTCGATAATTACAAGGTTTGCCTCCTTCCCATCAAACATACTTAGATCTGGTATACCTTGATAATAGTTTACGTTTGGTAAATTGTATAAAGGTTGCATTTCATCGAAGCACCAAGTAATTTGACTGAACTGTTTGTTGCATATCTCTTTGATGGATTGAATAAACTTTGTAACGAATATAGATTTGCCACAACCACTTGGGCCTGCAACTATGGCAGTAAACGGATGAATAAATTGGAACATTATTAAACACGTGTAGATTCTTAGAGGGTATTGAAATGAATAAGACAGTGTTAGAAAAATATACATTTATATTTGGATAAATAAAAATACATTTTACACAATATGACACAAAAAATCTTACAGAAATTTAATTACATGTTATTATTTTCTCAAAAATATTTAAAATCTTAAAATTTACCTAAGATTTTATAAAATTACATATTTATTTATTCATTTACACAGAATTATTATCGCAAAATATTTAAAATCTTAAAATTTACCTTAGATATTATAAAATTACAATTTTATTTATTTACATAGTATAACACAAAAATATTTATTACAATTGAAAGTACATTCTTTAACTTAACTTATAATGACCCCATGCTAATGTATCAGTTTGATTTGGCAAAATATATCGTTTTGTATCGTTATAGGACAAACAGGTTTTGTTAATTTGTTGAGTGAAGATTGTGTGTTTAATAGATTTAAATCTATACATACTACAAAATAGATTTTTCTTCTCAAAGAGACATGACTTGTAATTTTCAATGTTCATTTTTTTTGTGACACTTTTATTTACACCTTTTGCTTTGGCTATCATTTTATTTTCAACCTTAAATGCATACATTTTAGATCGAAGTCCTACAAATTCTTTCATAATTTTACCATTATTTTCATCTTTAAAGAAACCTATCTTTTTTTTATTTAGATTTGGAAAACCAAATATATTATCAGAAGCATAATCAGATGTATCAAATCGTGTAGCAAGGTCGGGTTTAATATCTTCATAAAAATTGTCGGTAAAAATTTGATATATTAAACTGTCAGTATCAGTGTATAATAATTTTGTTTTATTGCCGAATTTATTTAACATGTAGTTGTAATGAAAATCATACATCAGAGTTTTTGAAATATCTAATATACAAAATCCTAAGTAGATAGGTTTGTTATGAATCAATTTTATTTTTCGTAACTGTACTGCAACTAAGTTTTCAGAAAAAATTGATAAACTGTGAAATTCTGGTTTTGCAATTAAGTCTTGCACGCCTAAAGTTTTACCTCGATTTTCCCAGTGCGTTAATAATTTAACATTAACTCGTTTTTCAATGTTCTCCATTGTTTTACCGAATACTGCGTTGTTCATTAATTTATAAAAATCTTTCTCAAAATCTGATGTTGCTTTTGTTCTTAATTTCGTATTCAGATCTATATATCTTTCTAACCAAGGACTTTGATGAAACTTTAAAATTCTATGAATTTTAATCAATTTTATACCCATCTCAAGACATTGTTTAAGATTTCTATAATGAATTTTATATTTGCTTTTTTTTATTAAGATTTGGAATTAGTTTTTTTTCTTTAGAATTACCTGCAATTGTATTTTCTGGACACAGTGGTAAGTCCGAATGTAAATCGTGAAGTTCGACGGGATACTCTAAATCGACTTCTAAAATGAAACCACATTCAGATGTATCTGACACGTCAAAATTAGTATCCGTACTAACCCATTCAAAACTACCTTCTGGAAGGAATTGAGACATAGCCCAACCATAAAGATTGTTAGCATCAAAATATGCAAGATATGACCGGGGTTTTTTCTCATCAAAATCTTCCAAGAATTCATTATTTGCCTTTGCATATCGATTGCTACATTGAGATACACCTCCTCTTATTCCTGCCTTAATAAAAGCCAGTTTATCAAAGTCTGTTAATAGTTCTAGTTCAATTTTTGTGTATTTTAACATGGCGTCCCAACTCAATCCCGGCGCTGTATAATAGTGAGCAGGATCTAAATCATAAGTTGTAATACAAATGTTTCTAAAGTTTTCAAACACATCAGTCAGGAGCAAAACATCAGTTTTTAGGTATAAGTCTGAGTAATTTAACATTTCGCGACACTTAAAATGTTGCCAAACATCCTGAGCACGATGATAATCATCATCAGAAACACTTGAATCGGTCAGTGAACTGTAGAACTGATCTTGACTAGGGAGAGTTGTTAATTTTAAACAGTCATATGATACCATAAATTCGTAAGGATATATACCTTTTTTTCTAAGACGACTAAAGTCTTCATCCCTAGGGAAATTACTTTTAAGTGTGTAGAATTGTTCATCTTTGAGATTCTTAGCTAATTGATCAAGACTGCATGGTAGGAATTTAAAAGAATCTACAAATCTTAAATTGACTCTCTGGTTGTTTATAGTTAATATCTTTGAAAAGGATATGTATCTTTCTTTGTTTTGGGGAATTACTTCCACGTTGCCATCTACAAAATTTAATGCATGGACAATGAAATGTGCATCATAGTGACTGAGATTATGAAGGAATACTGGAATGTGTTGTGGTGTTCGGAATTTTGTTACACATACATCATGCGCAACTCCTCTGAAATCACCTGTGTACCAATCAAAATAGTGAACGTCGTCTCCTTTTAAATCAGTCTCACAAATGTAACAATTTTTTGAATTGTTAATTGTATTCTCATCTTCGGTTGATAGTGGTTTGGGGTGTTTTTGAAAACTATTTTTACAATATATTTTTTTTAAATCTTCATATAAACGTTTCATAAATACTTGCGCGCAGTCTGGTCCACTGTAGGTTTCATATTTTGATAAACTATCATCAAATGAACATTTTATGTAATATCCGAAACTATAAACTTCGTGTTTATTAACGTTGTTGGTATACGACTTAGTCGGGTCATTAGGACATGATTTTATTGGGTTTAAGAATGCCTCAAAATCAGCATATACAACAAAAGGTATTTTTAACTTTCTTTGGAATTTATCAAATTTTAATTTGTCGTTAGATACTGGTTGACCAAACCAATCTTTCGATGTTTTTATATTACTCGGAAGTTCAGTAGATATGTGAGAGCAATCATGCTGTTGGTGGTTAGCCAACCTCTCTTCTGTGGGAAAGTGAAGTAAACACCCATCACAGATCCACACCTTATGATCTTGATTTGAAATTTGTTTTCCGACTAAGCGCGCCAAGTTTTTAATAAAACAGTAATGGTTAGTTGCACTATTGTGTATGTACAATAGATTAACATGTTGTCTTTTACGAGATTTCGTCATAAACAGTGGACCCATCACATTATGTTTCTTTGTTTCTTTGTTTAATTCCAAACCAAAGACATTTATACTGATATTGTTTAACTTTTCAACTTTCGGTATGTCACTCAATTTAACCGGGAAAGATACACCATCGAATTTAAGTTTATTGAAATGTATACTGTAAGATGATGTGCGCTCTGCATTTTTAGCGATGGGAAATAACGCCGAGAGTAATGCCCATTTAAAACATAAATTATCATTATTTTTTACATTAATTATGGCTCTTTTAGCTTTTATGTCTGGGGGTAAATCAACATATGAAGATCCACGTAGAGGATTAAATTTGTTTACATTCATTTCGATATATTTGATCTGTTTGAGACTCCATCCGCTATCTTTTTTCTCGAAAGCACTTATTTTATCTGTTAGAGTGTCACATAAAGATGAAAAGAATATATTTAAGTCGTGGCCTCGAGAAATTTTATAATTAGTGGTTTGAAAATCAAAAGAATTTGTAATATTTTTAGTTTCCTGTACAAAATCGGCATTCAGACAAAAAATTGTTTTAAAAATAATGTGTTTTTCAATGGATTCTTCAATCAAAAGTAATATTTCATTTTTTATGGAATTTAAAAATAATTCCGGTGTTTCAAATACCAAGTCTGATGAGGGATCATTTTTACTTTTAATTTTATATGTTATGATTCTTCGTCCAAAAGCAGATTCAACAACGGAAACATTTGTCAAAGAGTTGTGCAATTTCAAAAGATTATTTTTATGTATGTTACTTCTTAAATGATTTGCGAAATATCTCCTACTAAATAAAAGCTGACATGTGTTACAATTTACCTTATCACTATTAAGAGGACCAGATGATGATGTTGATGATGAAGTTGAAGGTCCTTCTTCAAGTCTTGGTCTCTTCGTATGTATTGTTTCTTTTTCTTCTTGAATACTCATAGTTCTTTTGAGACCACCGCCAATTTGAAGTATTGGTTTACTGTAATAAAAATAAAACATGTTTAAAATAAATCCTACAGATCAATGTCTATTTTATAAATGGTAAATTCAATTTCCATGCAACTTACTTTAAGGTTTTTTCAGCCAGTGCACAGATATTGTAAAGCTCCTCATCGTAATATGAATTACTCAATTCACATTTTTCTGTCTCTTCACAAAGCTCGTACATATCCACATCTTCATCAAGCGTCGAATTGAAGAAGGCACCGATGCAAACTTCGGTACTTTGTTCCATATTGTTTGAGGAAATAGACGGCAGATCTAACATCGATGGTTCAACGTTTTGAAATGATGCTCCTTTGAAATCTACACTGTATATTTATATTAAAACTACTTAGTTACAAAAAAAAATAATAAAAATGATTAAAATTAAATAATTGTTATTAGTTATTACTGAAGGAATATTTCTTGCAACTTTTTGTTTTTGAAATTTCTTTTGTTATTTGATAGATAACATTTTTACTATCTACAAAGTTACTATTTTTAATGTCTGTGTAGTATTTAACTCTACATTCAGCATATTTCCAGTGTTGTTGTTGAGGAATTTTCGACAACTTTTTTAGATCATAAATTTCAATTTTTATGAGATGACTTGAATTGATATTGTCATCAGCATTTGTTGATAGATAAGTTATTCCCCCCTCGGCATTAGCCCTTGCAACTGTGGACGATTGCTTTTTCTTCTTTATCGGTGATGGATTTTCAAAGAGCTCATCTAAACTATCCAATGATGTGACCATTGTCTTTCTTTTAATTTCTTTTTTAGGTGAATCTTTGATGGTTAAGTCTTCACAATCATCCGATAGTGGATAATAATAATGTTTGTATGTATTTTCTTCAACATCGAATGAGTTCTGTAACAATTTACATCAAAGTTGTTTATGAACAAACTAATGAATTGATAAAATAAATAAAAAATCTGTACTCATCTAATGAATTGATGAAATAAAACTGAAAACTTACCTCCATTGTGCAGTTCTGAAGATTTTAAAGACACTTAATCACTTTCACAACACTCTTAGATGCACCTGCGTTCACAAATTAACGAATACTGTAGCTCTCAAATTCTTATTTCTCGCTTTTATACCCAATTGCTAGGGAATTTACCTGCTAGCATCATGCGACAAGTCTCGACACGAAATAAGGACCGGGATAACAATGTAATTGTCGTGATTTATAGATGACACGTCCCAACTCGCGCCCCCGCTGGGAATGTTATTTCTGAATAGAGGCATGGCATTCATTCATTGTTATGGAATCTTTCATGTTTCTACTTGTCTGCTTTCATATTTAAAATTGAAAGTATGTATTACTGATGCAACGCTTATTGTTCGTAGAGCGCGAATCAATCCAACAGTTTTACTTGCACATCAAAAAGTTTTAGCCTCTACTACAGCTAAATATCCTATTACGCGTGCTGAAGTTAAAGTTTTGACAATACCATCGGGGGTTCAGGGAAAAGCACTAGATAACATTTTTCTAGGACAAGTACCTAAAAGATGCATAATAGGATTTGTTAATAACGCAGGCTTTAATGGTAAACTCACAAAAAATCCATTTAATTTTGAAAATCACGATTTTAATACATTTAGTTTATATATTGATGGGCAACAAATACCTTCCAAAGCTTTACAACCATCATTCGAGAATAATATGTATACTTCAGCTTATCACACGTTATTCTCGGGAACGGGTATACATTTCCTTAATGAAGGTAATGGCATATCTAGGGAACAATATGCACAAGGATATTGTCTATTAGCTTTCGACTTAACACCTGATTTATCAGCTAGCTCATCAGGCCATTGGAATCTTATAAAACATGGTAGCGTGAGATTGGAAGTTCGTTTTGAATCAGCACTTTCACAAACCATAAACTGTATCGTTTATGCCGAGTTCGATAATGTTATTGAAATTGATAAAAACCGTAATGTATCAGTAGATTATAGTAGCTAAAACATTAAATTCCCTATTTAGGCTTCATATTATTGTGACGGATGTAGATAACTCAAATTCTTTGTTAATTATGTTCTATTCATTGTATACTATTCATCGTTTGAGAATTTACCTGTCACGTCGAATGTCGAACCTAATTGAACCTGTCGAATTTAATTTATCATGTGTCACGTCTCGACTTGACCACCGTCAAAGGGACAGGAGAACAATGTTAATGCCATGATTTATAGGCGTCGTGTCCTAACTTGCACCCCCCCCGTCGTGCTGTTATCTGTGAATAGAGGGAGGCATTCATTGTTAGGGGATCTTTCGATGTACAGGATTCATGTTTGTACTCGTCTGCAGTGAACAAAAGGCGACCGTAATAACAATGGGACGTCGCGATATCTATATAAGACGCATGGCAAACGAACGTTCATTACGTTACATCGCCCAGTTGAGTAGACATCAGTTTAAAAGATAATCATGAATCCAGAATACGTCATGTTTGTCGATTTACAAGGATTTAAAGTTTCCAACAATGTTTTCTTGATAAAGGAGTTTGCACTAGCTACGGAAGATTATACCCAGGTGTTTTTAGTAAAACCACCATGCCCATATTACAATTTGGCAGACGCAGAAAAGAAAAACGTCTCTTCCATAGAAAGACGACACGATTTTTATTGGAGTGCCGGTTTCATTGACTATCGCGAGTTCAAACGTGTGATTATACCAATTTTAACAAATAAAAAAATTTTAGTTTTTGGAACGGAAAAAATCAAGTGGATAAAAAATATTTGTAATAAGTGCAGTGTAGCAGATATTAGTGAAAAAGGTGCCCCCGATTTATTGCGATTAAATCAATTGTATGATAATACCAGAAGTACGGTAAATTGTTTATATCATAAGAAGCATAGTGCATTAAAAACTGTAATTTTACTTAAGAAATGGTTTATCGATAATAATATGCATGTATTTATGCGTGTATTGTTTGATGAAGATAATTGGCCTTAAGGTTAGGTTAGGTTAGTATTGTATTAGTTTTGGTTAGGTTAGGTTAGTATTCATTGTATTAGTTTTAAGTAAAAAAATGTAGTTTTAAGTATTCATTGTACTAGTTATACGCAGCTATTCATTGAAATTTGAATAAAGACATAATTTTCAGCATATTTTACCTTGTATTATTTCCATGATCTCAGCAGACTAGAAATACCCTGTTAATACATTAAATTTTACACTTGCATGTGATAAGTCGAATCGATAACAGCTTACAACGCGCCAGGTGATCATTATGAACACAATAGATATACAAAAAAGTTTATGTAAAATTCATCCAAGCTTACAATATAATGTGTATGCAGCTAACCGATTGCCAATACACATTCATACTCCTACATATATTATATCTAATTTAGACCCTGATACAAGACCTGGAAGCCATTGGATCGCCATTCACATCGATGACAATAGTATCGGACAATATTTTGATTCTTATGGTCGACCACCAACAGGTTACCACAGATCATTTTTGAAGAGAAATTCCAAACAATGGCAATTTAATAGCAATAGGCTACAAAACGATTTCACATCCGTATGCGGTGAATATTGTTTATTGTATTTGTACTATAAATTCAATGATAATACAATGTCTGATTTCATAAGAATATTCGATACGAATACACTGTACAATGATATATTACTTTATGAAATGTTTAAATCCCTTTTTTATTGATAAATAAAAATGTACGAAAAAAAATAAGTCTTTCATTGCAAACGGCCCTCGGGAACAATAAGCCGACCCTCATTAAGCATCGTGAAGTACTGACACAATAGCACCCTTGAATACAATAGGCGACCGTAATAAAACCTTTACGAGGGCGCTGAGTCTGAAAGCTATCTCAGGAATCGTTAGAGATATCAACGCGGGAATAGCATCCGCGATCGGGCATGGCCGAAAACCCCCAAAAAGACACCAAACTTTTTTTTTTTAGACGGCGTCGACCCACGGATCGATGGAATGACCTTTTTTTTTTTTTTTTTTTTTGGTGAGCCACAATATTTTTGGCCGTGAGCTAGAACCGGTGAATCCCTACTACTAATACTATGTAACCACAGAGTAAAGTCTAAAGAAAGAGGTGCCCTTATAACATATATGTATGAAAAAAACGTGGTCATTGTTTTTTCATTTTCATTGTTCTATCTACCGGTAAATAGTTGAACAACTCGCTTCGTTTTATGTCGATGTTAGTACTAGGCCGACCACTCGGCCGAGTTGATTAGGGCCAGTCCCCTTAGTAATTGGTCCATGTATGTAACACTGGCCACTGCACCGTTCTATTCCGTCACAGGCGATGTCATTACCGGACCGACGACATCGAATTTCCTACACAACTGCGGACCTAAGGCGGTCGCTATGCAATATTGCCAATGCAATTAATATTTTTGATTTTCTGAGGAATCCTAAGAAATTCCGCTAAAATTCTGTAGAATAGTGACACTTTTTACGCCATTCGTGACAGTTTCACGGAAATTTTGCGGATTCTGCTGGAGGGTTGGAAAAATGAATTGCTTTAGCAGAATTGCTGCAATTCATCTTTGTGACGGTATTAGCCCCACTGGAGTCGTGTTTTTTTTCGTGCCTGATACGTTCATAGTATGGTCCGGTGTAGTAGGCAGAGTCCTTTATGTACGCCATACACGCTACGGAGAGGTTACCTGCACAGGTCGAATATCGTTCCGGTGTACCGGAGTCCGAAGCGGTCTTCAAACTAATTGATTTTCGATCATGCTCCGGTCGCCTGCGCAGGTTTAAAAAACTGCACAGGGGTCCTACCACAACCTCTTATAGCAGTATTATTAACCTTACGGCGACTTTTTTGTAATGTCATGACCCTTATGGCCGGCGCACACTGGGGACGGCAGGGGAGAGGGTTTTTAATTTTTATCAATCATATTTAATACTTATCCAATCGAAAAAATTCAAAATTCAGAACGTTTATTTTGTTTAGGCCTAAGGGGGCACTTACAAATTGTCATTTAACATTTTTCTTAAATTCTACTGCCGGATCGGAAACGCGACCTCGACTGGGAAGATGCGGCAAGAAACTCAGCGGGCTTGTCCTTTTTTATATTGTTTTTACAATAAGGTACCTATTTATTTCAACGCTCGGAGATTGACCCTGGAGCATCTCGGAGCAGTTTTCTCGGTGCACCGAAGAGCACGCCGGAGCACCTTATGTCGATTGAATAAGTAAAAAAAAAAAAAAAAAATGTAACTTCACGACTTTTATCCCCATTCGGGGGTAGTCAGAGGCTTGAGTGGCCATACACCACCACATTGTGGAGGTATTAACCAACTCAAAGCCCACGTTTCACCAGATAGTCAGAACCCAACGTGACAGGTGGTGAACCTAGTCGCCGTGTACTTATACAGGAACTGACTATTAGATGTGTCCATATGGCGCGCATGCCTCACCCGAGCACTCATATTATGACATTACGTCTATGCGTTTCGACGTCAGAAGTGAGTGCTCGCGCGATTCATGCGCCTGATGAAGACGCCGCCATTACCTAATCCCGGATAGGTAGGTAGGATTGAATAAGTATTAAATTCGAATGATAAAAAATTAAATCCTCTCCCCTGCCGTCCTCAGTCTGCGCCGGCCATTATTGTCTGACAATAAGGGACGTCAAATTACAAAAAGTCGCTGTAAGGTTAAAATTATACTGCTATAAGAGGTGGTGGTATAGGTACAGGGGGCTTACCACGAACTCTTATAGCGATTCAATTACAGGAACGTTTTAACGTTTCAGCGACTTTTTGTGCAATGACGTACCTTATTGTCATGACGATAAGAAACGTCATTGCGCAAAAAGTAGCTGAAACGTTAAAACAAAACTGCTATTAGAGGTGGTGGTAAGCCCCAGGTCTATTTCCACACACGCACCGGTACACCTTAAGAGGAGGGTTCGAAATTTGGTTGATTTTCTATTCTACTTTTTCTTTAAGTAAGTATGTGGACTAGGAATCTTATATTTAGATGTATGATTTTTGACTATATTATCTTGAGTATCTTTAAATCCAAATCACGATTTGATGAAATTTTCTCGATAAAAAAATTTTATGAAATGAGCTCTAATTATTTACAATTTTCCTTGCTACCACGATGTTTTTACGATTTAGATCACGAAATTATTTCTAAAACATAGCAAATAATGATATCTAAACTACCCTTCAACCATATTTTAATTCATGAAGTAGTTTTTTTTTAATTCAAGTAAATGTGGTTTGGCGCTTACGTTGTTTATTTCCGAGCGCGCGCACAATATCGCCATCTCACATTTTAAGTACTTGAACTAACCATGTCTCTCTCTAACTTTGTATTGTCAGTGTCCGCTCGGACTTGTTCGACGTCGGACCTGTGAAGGATTTTTTAAAAAATATTACGAAAAAATATTACGGTCGTGCCACATTACAGGTACAGTACAGTATTTACAGTCCGCCGACGCCTATGATAAATAAATAAATATCCTTGGAAATTCTTTTACACATGACTACCTGATCCCAAACTAAGCAGAGCTTGTACTATGGAAACCAGATAACTGATATTACTACATATACTACTTTTTGTTTGTAAATACAAACTAAATATACACTTAATTACACCTAGACTCGGGACATGCGGACATGTTCATGCACACAAATGCATGTCCTGGGCAGGAATCGAACCTACGACCTGCACTGCAGCGTGATTTTCGTTTGCTTTTCCTTGTCTTGTGTAATTTCTTTTCATCTCTTGTCATTTTGTGTCATCTCTTGTCATTTTGTGTCATCTCTTGTCATTTCATAGTTATTCGTGTCATTTCTGTAAAAACTCCCTATTTCGCTTACTGTTATATACTTGCAGCATGGTCTTGGGCCGACAGTGGGAATACATTGCTTGTCAAAACAATGGAGTCGCTTTATTGCGTTTGTTGTAGGTATGGATGGGCAAGTAATAAATATATCATACATCAATAAATTATCGTAAAAAATAACATTACAGATATGGATAGGAAAATGTTTGTCCGTCCTATTCAATCTATTATATTATAAACGAAAGTAACTCTGTCTGTTACCTTTTCACGGCTAAACCGCTGAACCAATGTTGATGAATTTTGGTATGGAGATAGACTGGGTCTTGGCGGAGAACATAGGCTACTTTTTAGGGTTCCAAAGGGTGCTAACGGGACCCTATTACTAGGCCTACGCTGTCCGTATGTCTGTCTGTCCGTCTATCAGCGCGGGCTGTATCTCACGAACCGTAACAGGTAGAGAGATGACATTTTCACTGAATGTGTATTTCTGTTGCCGGTGCAGAACAAATACTAAAAAAAAATATAATAACATTTAAAAATAAATATCAAGTCTCAAACTTGATATTTTTGATGTGTTTATTCTACGGTGGTACGGAACCCTTTATGTGCGAGTCCGACGCCTTCAGATCTTATGAATGTTTTCTTGAAATAAATATAGTGTATTTTAAGTAATTAACTGGCCAACCCTCAGGTCCTACCTACCATGTTAGGATCTTTTTCGTTCTAGCGGGTGTAAACCGTGATTTAACGAGTTAATGTGATAATTTTTGTATTTAAATTATTCAATTCAATGTATTTGTTTCAGACATAGTCCAATATTGATTATTAAAATTATTATAATTTCACAATAAATATAAAACAATAAATAAAAGTAAAATTAAATTAAAAAAAATAAAAAAATATTTTTTATTTTTCATGTTTTATCATTAAAATACAATATAATATAACATAAATTAAAATAAAATACAATAAAATAAAAACCTACCCCTAATTAAACAAATACCGTCCGCGTGGGATACTGGCTGCATGTCCTCCCTGTATTCAAGCTGTTCCTGTTGTCAAGCGAATTTTTTGAGCAAGGAAAGAGCCAGCCCTCTTGTCACCTGTGGCGGTAACCAGTCTAAGGGTGATTTTGATAGATAAAAAAATAAAGATAAAAAGATAAACAATAAATAAATGCATGGTTAAATCAATAAAATTAATAAAAACTGAAAATTAAATTAAAAAATAAATTAAATATGGTAAAAATAAATATTATGACACCGCTGATGACTTCATGATCGGCATCGAAGTTAAGTACCAAAGTATTCCTTTGCCTACGAAACATGAAAAAGATACTCATATCCGGCAGTCAGTCACTGACACAGAGTATGTACATTTTTACCCGACTACGGTGGGCGGAGGGTTATGATTTTGACCGATATGTATGTATGTTCATCTGCTCCCGTATAACGTCCAAACTATTTTTATCATAATAATTTGACTAATGAGATATCGTTGGACGCGTCTGGATCGTCCGCTGGTTATAGGCTATTATACGATCGAAATATTGTTATACGTATCTATCAGCATATTGTAGGTATCGTTTGTCTTCTTTTGACTTACTTTGTCTTCAGCAATAAAAACAACATAGAAATTAAATTATTTTTTTCAAATACACTCGACATAAAAATCCCATATAAAACGAAAAAAATATATTTGAATATTTTCATCCATTTCATCTATTTTAAAAGGTGCACTGGGACATATTATTTTAATTGTACGAATTAAACAATATTGTTCCTTCAAAAAATAACTATACTATAGTCTACTCCATAGCTGTTCTGTCCTAGCTAAGCGAGAGGGATATATCCTTCGGCAGCTCACGCGACGCTAGCCACACCCCGAAACTAAAATTCATTTTTTTCTTGTATCGTCTTAAATCTCTATAAATTTACTGTTAAGAGTACAAGTACTAGGGTCAAATCATAGGACAAGTCTCTCGACGTCTACAGCAATGTTTTGGGATCTTGTCTATTCTACCTCATCCACGCTGCAGTTGGCACTAGACTAGATATCACTTGAAGACCTTTGTTAAATAAAAATATAACGGCACGACTTTTATCCCCATTCGGGGGTAGTCAGAGGCTTGAGTGGCTATACACCACCACATTGTGGAGGTATTAAGTCAACTCAAAGCCCACGTTTCACCAGATAGTCAGAACCCAACGTGACAGGTGGTGAACCTTGTCGCCGTGTATACAGGATCTGACTATTACCTAATCCCGAGTGGTAGGTAGGTTTCCTCACGATAGACCTTTGTTATTTCAAGCATCTATATGCTACGGTAACTGCTTAGCATCAGACGGGCCGTACGCTTGTTTGCCACCTTATTGACATAAAAAAATGTATTATGGGAATTCATTGGCCACAAAACTAAGCCAGCAAGTTCTACAAACTTAAGTTTAAATTTAAGCTTCTTAACCACTTTCTCAAAACCGTTCCGTTGAGCCTGAATAAACAGTAAAATAGAATGGAATTCCCTCTGCCGCCTGTTTACGGAATCCGAGCAAAATCAAGGACCACATCGAGTTTGGGTTGGCGCCGGCATTCCCAATGAACAATTAGAGATAGGATGGGTGAATTGTATAAACAAAGTTTTATTTTAATTAGATTAATAAAAAGAATAATATTAGAAAATGAACAATATTTATTCAGCACAGCAGTACACACATTATATACAAAAAAAAGAACAGCACATAAAATGTAGTAACATAGATACACATATAGACAAAGATATAGGTAAGAAAGCAACGAGCAACATTACCTAGAGTGTGAGCTGTGCCGAAAGGCATTTGGCTCAGCATGTGCTGGTGGGGAACAAAGTTAGATCTTTTTAACGTCCCACTCCTGGGCACGGGCATATCCTCAATGCGAGTGGGATTGCGCGCTGGCCCAGTGCGTGTTGGCGGATTTCACATCATTTTCGGAAATTTGTTAGATTTACTAAAACATGCAGGTTTCTTCACGATGTTTTTCTTCACCGTAAGCAAGTACTAAATAAAGATGCCTGCGGTCAATCAGGGCCCCTAGTCTCTTAACAACTATCCATTGCGTCTCTAATAATATAAATCGTAAATTCTTGGGGGTTTGATTGTCGTCTGCCAAAGGACTGCTAACAATATGAACCACCAAGAATTTGCGATTTACATTGAAGAATTCACGAAGATAATATTAGAGACCAGGGCCCTAAGTCGCTTAGCCATTGCCATTGAGCTACTGCTGCTATAGTGATCGACCCTCAGATTGGTCGACCGACCTTCTGATTGGTTGGTCAGAATCAACCGACCAATTAGAGGGTCGATCACTATAGTAGCTCAATGGGAATGGCAGTTCAATGGCTAAGTGATTAAGGGTCCAGGGGTTTCGCAATGGATAGTTGAAGAGACTTGTGGTGTGTGTAGAATGGTCTTTAAAATTGACTGCAAAGAGCATAACGTAAAAATACATTAAAGAATGTAAAACCTCGTGTGCATTATCCCCATAAATTTTACCGCAGTTTTTCTATTTTGTGGCAATCCGTCTGCTACCGGGAAGATTTATCATGGACCAGTAAAATAGCATTCCAACAGAGAACTACAAAATATGGCTTTGCTTACCAGAAGCTTGCTATATTTCCCGAAAAGCTTTATTTGTGAATGTGCTTTTTTTATGTGTGCACTAACGCTAAATCACTTGTAGCTAAATAAATGAAACTTGGAAAAGGAATCAATTGCAGAATTCACAGCGAGAAAATTAAGCGGGATAGCCAACTTTAAGAAAGACCATGTTCTTTTTCTTGTTATCGTATGGTTAAGACGAGGGTTCGAAATTTGGTTGATTTTCTATTCTACTTTTTCTTTAAGTAAGTATGTGGACTAGGAATCTTATATTTAGATGTATGATTTTTGACTATATTATCTTGAGTATCTTTAAATCCAAATCACGATTTGATGAAATTTTCTCGATAAAAAAAAATTATGAAATGAGCTCTAATTATTTACAATTTTCCTTGCTACCACGATGTTTTTACGATTTAGATCACGAAATTATTTCTAAAACATAGCAAATAATGATATCTAAACTACCCTTCAACCATATTTTTAATTCATGAAGTGGTTTTTTTTTAATTCAAGAAAATGTGGTTTGGCGCTTACGTTGTTTATTTCCGAGCGCGCGCACAATATCGCCATCTCACATTTTAAGTACTTGAACTAACCATGTCTCTCTCTAACTTTGTATTGTCAGTGTCCACTCGGACTTGTTCGACGTCGGACCTGTGAAGGATTTTTTAAAAAATATTACGAAAAAATATTACGGTCGTACCACATTACAGGTACAGTACAGTATTTACAGTCCGCCGACGCCTATGATAAATAAATAAATATCCTTGGAAATTCTTTTACACATGACTACCTGATCCCAAACTAAGCAGAGCTTGTACTATGGAAACCAGATAACTGATATTACTACATATACTACTTTTTGTTTGTAAATACAAACTAAATATACACTTAATTACACCTAGACTCGGGACATGCGGACATGTTCATGCACACAAATGCATGTCCTGGGCAGGAATCGAACCTACGACCTGCACTGCAGCGTGATTTTCGTTTGCTTTTCCTTGTCTTGTGTAATTTCTTTTCATCTCTTGCCATTTTGTGTCATCTCTTGTCATTTTGTGTCATCTCTTGTCATTTTGTGTCATCTCTTGTCATTTTGTGTCATCTCTTGTCATTTCATAGTTATTCGTGTCATTTCTGTAAAAACTCCCTATTTCGCTTACTGTTATATACTTGCAGCATGGTCTTGGGCCGACAGTGGGAATACATTGCTTGTCAAAACAATGGAGTCGCTTTATTGCGTTTGTTGTAGGTATGGATGGGCAAGTAATAAATATATCATACATCAATAAATTATCGTAAAAAATAACATTACAGATATGGATAGGAAAATGTTTGTCCGTCCTATTCAATCTATACTAATATTATAAACGAAAGTAACTCTGTCTGTTACCTTTTCACGGCTAAACCGCTGAACCAATGTTGATGAATTTTGGTATGGAGATAGACTGGGTCTTGGCCGAGAACATAGGCTACTTTTTAGGGTTCCAAAGGGTGCTAACGGGACCCTATTACTAGGCCTACGCTGTCCGTCTGTCTGTCTGTCCGTCTGTCAGCGCGGGCTGTATCTCACGAACCGTAACAGGTAGAGAGTTGAAATTTTCACTGAATGTGTATTTCTGTTGCCGGTGCAGAACAAATACTAAAAATATAATAACATTTAAAAATAAATATCAAGTCTCAAACTTGATATTTTTGATGTGTTTATTCTACGGTGGTACGGAACCCTTTATGTGCGAGTCCGACGCCTTCAGATCTTATGAATGTTTTCTTGAAATAAATATAGTGTATTTTAAGTAATTAACTGGCCAACCCTCAGGTCCTACCTACCATGTTAGGATCTTTTTCGTTCTAGCGGGTGTAAACCGTGATTTAACGAGTTAATGTGATAATTTTTGTATTTAAATTATTCAATTCAATGTATTTGTTTCAGACATAGTCCAATATTGATTATTAAAATTATTATAATTTCACAATAAATATAAAACAATAAATAAATATAAATTAAATTAAAAAAAATATATATATTTATTTTTATTTTTATTTTTCATGTTTTATCATTAAAATACATTATAAAAAATACACATTATTAAAATATATTTATTTAATTATTTTAATATAATATAACATAAAATAAAATACAATAAAATAAAAACCTACCCCTAATTAAACAAATACCGTCCGCGTGGGATACTGGCTGCATGTCCTCCCTGTATTCAAGCTGTTCCTGTTGTCAAGCGAATTTTTTGAGCAAGGAAAGAGCCAGCCCTCTTGTCACCTGTGGCGGTAACCAGTCTAAGGGTGATTTTGATAGATAAAAAAATAAAGATAAAAAGATAAACAAAAAATAAATGCATGGTTAAATCAATAAAATTAATAAAAACTGAAAATTAAATTAAATCATAAATTAAATATGGTAAAAAAAAATATTATGACACCGCTGATGACTTCATGATCGGCATCGAAGTTAAGTACCAAAGTATTCCTTAGCCTACGAAACATGAAAAAGATACTCATATCCGGCAGTCAGTCACTGACACAGAGTATGTACATTTTTACCCGACTACGGTGGGCGGAGGGTTATGATTTTGACCGATATGTATGTATGTTCATCTGCTCCCGTATAACGTCCAAACTATTTTTATATCATAATAATTTGACTAATGAGATATCGTTGGACGCGTCTGGATCGTCCGCTGGTTATAGGCTATTATACGATCGAAGTATTGTTATACGTATCTATCAGCATATTGTAGGTATCGTTTGTCTTCTTTTGACTTACTTTGTCTTCAGCAATAAAAACAACATAGAAATTAAATTATTTTTTTCAAATACACTCGACATAAAAATCCCATATAAAACGAAAAAAATATATTTGAATATTTTCATCCATTTCATCTATTTTAAAAGGTGCACTGGGACATATTATTTTAATTGTACGAATTAAACAATATTGTTCCTTCAAAAAATAACTATACTATAGTCTACTCCATAGCTGTTCTGTCCTAGCTAAGCGAGAGGGATATATCCTTCGGCAGCTCACGCGACGCCAGCCACACCCCGAAACTAAAATTCATTTTTTTCTTGTATCGTCTTAACGTGTATGGTCAGCATAAGACGCTGCGCGCACGCAGTCGCGGGGAACAGCTAGTTCGGATGAAGGACGGGCATTAGTCATCACACCCGCAGACAGACGATACAATAACACCGGTTGTAAAAACCTGTTCGTTTCTTGGAATTCATAAAAACTCCATTAGTACCTATAACTTAGCTGATATTCTCTTTTGTATTATACGGTATAATAATTGATCAAGAATTACCAGAATGTATTAATTTTATGATGTACCTACGCAGAGCAATTTTATAATGTTTATACATTTGCTTGCTGATAAGCATTCAGTGGGGCGAGTTGTTGTTCCAGATATCTGGTTGTCCATTTTTAAGTTGGTTTTTCCAACCAGTTGTTCTTAATATAACAAAAAGTTAGTGTACCTATGCAAATTGAGTCTTTACGTTTTAGTTCCCAGAAGAAGGTCCCAGGTTCGATCCCCGGTGGGGCATGCACCAATGGATGAATTTTCATCTATGTGCATAATTTACAGTTCGCTGACGGTGAGGGAAAACATCGTGAGGAAACCTACCTATCCCTCGGGATTAGGTAATAGTCAGTTCCTGTATACACGGCGACAAGGTTCACCACCTGTCACGTTGGGTTCTGACTATCAGGTGAAACGTGGGCTTTGAGTTGGTTAATACCTCCACAATGTGGTGGTGTATGGCCACTCAAGCCTCTGACTACCCCCGAATGGGGATAAAAGTCTAACGTTAATTTTTTTTTACATTTTTACGTTTTAGTTCGTATAATGAAATTCGACGGTTAGGCACTTATACCTAGTAGGTAGTACTCATTTGTGGTATGACTAACAATATACCTACTATAGACCCATTACCAAGTGAAGTGTATTATAATATTTGTCGCCAAGCACTTATTATAATGTGAATACACCCTAATCTGACGTCACATGTGGGATTCTCAATACCATATTCTGTGTAAATAATCAAGCGAGTTATCGTCGAGTTCATCTTAGTTCTATAAACAAATAAAATTTTAGCACGTTCGCACATGACAACGAGGAAAACTTGAACGAAACTGTTAGCTCCGTCCTCACTCATTCTGACAAACCGATTCAATAACGGCAGAGAGTATTCACAATAAATTCGAACGTAATTAATAATAATAGATATCGCTAAAGCGGTGGTGCTAGTATAAATAATATGCACAATCATGTATTGGAAGTTATGTGTAAATATCGCTCTAGACATAAGCGTGGCGACTATACAAACAGCGCTGAGCTTTGTTTACATACGAGTGATTAGAGGCTCACCTTTGACCACTTCGGTGTTGTCGACGTTCTGCGTGACGTTGACGAACTTGGGGCCGATGTGGACGCGGGTGGATCTGTTCACGTTGAGGGTGTGGACGGGGGGCACGGCGGAGTTCGCGGCGGCCTCTAGGATGCGGTCGTCCATCACCACCACCTCGGAGCCGGAGCTCGACCGCCCCATCGGCACCTCGGCACCTTTCAGTTCCCGCTTGGGCTCGCTCTCGACCATAACAATGACGAACGTGCAAAATCCGTGGCGGTAATGACGCAACCAGATGATTAACTCCGCTCGGACGTCGGCTCGGTACGTCGGCTACACCACAACTAACTTCGCGTCTCTGCATGCAAGCATGCCTACAACCACTTCATAAATATTCTGCAATCCGGCTATTCGCACATTATCTTCTCTTTGTCACTATATTTAGGAAACATACTATCATTGTTACTGATGTTTTTATTTAAGTAGCAATCATTTTTGTACCTAGATAGATAATTAACAAAGGTAACTGAACTTTGATGAAACTTAGTAGGTACATGTTGACTTGTTAACAACTGATAGACATCTATTTAGATTTTTGTACTATGTACGAGTAGTTACTAGTAAATTAATCAATATGCCTATATACGAGTGCCTATATTGATGTCGAATTGCGAGGCTACATGTAGTATGCTGAGCACAAGTCCAGCAATTGCAATGTAAGCATGTGCCATATCCGTTATAATAATACATCCATGTATAACGTACTTTCTTTTTATATTGTGTACGTTATCATCTCCAGCTCATTTCACCTTGTTGGAATCTTTTGACCTGTGTATGTATTGTTATCATGTTACCTACTCTCCAACGACCCTTCAAGGCTCATCATGTTAATGCATGACGTCTCGAGGCACTCAATGACTAGTAACTATTTAATATTAGAAGGTACATGACATTGGTGCCCTTGGAGGGATTTATAATACATAATTAAAAAAGGAAGGTCAAGTCCGTAGCACCCTCAACCGACGGCAGCGCATGAGAAGATGTATGAATATGGATGAAGCAAAAGAGGTGTGTCAAAATCGTAGCATGTGGCAATCAATAGTCTCTGCCTACCCCCTTGGGATACAGGCGTGAGTATATGTATGTATGTAATTAGAATATTAAAACTCAATGCAAATGCGTGTAATTGCTTATTTCAAACGTTCTTTATTCTGTTTTTATTAATTAATAGGTTTGCATACCTACAACTTATTATAAATATAAAGTTAAAGATAGGGTGCCGGTTTTAATTCTTCTGTTAACAGACTTTTTAAACTAGAATATAGGTATTTTTTATACGTTACTGCCATGAGAATGACAGGTATAGTTTGCGACAGGTCCAGATGACATTCGGGTTATGAGCTTTTTGCAGAATAAATCCGAATCAAAATTATAAATAAACAATTAAAATCGCCCACAAAATTATTAAATTAAATTATTTTGTTGCGTTGCGGATCCTGGTAATTTTGATTCGGATTTTATTCTGAAAAAAGCTCATAACCCGAATGTCATCTCGACCTGTCGCCTGCTATAGCTGACCGACCGAAATAAGGCAAATTATTCCGCAAGTCTGGCATACAACTTCAAACTTGAATAAGTAGGTACATTTCGAATATACTTTTAAATTATTACTGACCCTATCTGAATAACTTAAAACTAAACTAACTCTATCAACTAAACCTCCAAAATAATTCGTTATTTATAAATTGTGGGTCGTTATTTCGCGGGCGGCGCGGGCAATCGTAGGTCGATTTTAATACAAACTATCCAAATGGGCTACTCTATAATGCAGTTTACACTGGTTTCTTCGCTATGTTTCTAAGGCCACAACATGAAAGTTGTATAATAATTAAAGGCTATAGTTACATATAGCATGTCTCCACTAAGCATCTAAATATCAGCTATTATATGTAGCTTAATTATTACTTAGGACTTTTGAAACACTCGGTCATAGGAATGAGACAGAAAGGGTATATTATCTAGTTAACAAATTGGTAAGAAATTCGACTTAACACACGTTTGCATACACAGTTTGTTATTTACGAACGGATGCCATCGTCAAACTATTGAGTCCAATTGACTCCCGCACTGTCTCGTCTCGACCCACAGACCACCTCATCTGACAGATAGAAATAATTAAGACTCAGCTACATATTCATTCCGGCTGCTCTGTCCCTGTCGGGTAGTCTGTAGCGAGTATCACTTCACTAAACTTGTAGTTCTTCCGGCTCGGCTGTCGTAGAGCTCTCTTCCTCAAACATGGACCGTATTTCCTGGCACGTTCTGTTTCTGAACACATTGTCGTGTGCGAACTGTTCCCATTGCTGGATAGTGTTGTACAGATTGGCGCCGGGGCTCGTCGTTGGCTTCAGGTCTCTCGCGCCCACTACTTGGTATTGTGCGTGTATGTGACCGAGCTCCACTCCTTGAGCGAGGAGCATGTGGACTCGCTCCAGTTGAAGCTCACTCACTTGGGAGAAGGAAGGTAGCCCCTCGCGGTAATCGCCTGTGGAGTATTAGGTTGGCATTATAATGTTTACATTATTTTATGAATAGCTAAGCAGTAAGCACATATAAATTATATTGGATGATCATTCCTCACTAGTTCTACTGTCAGTTTGGCTCATTGAACTACATAGTTAGAATTCTTTTCTCGGTATTTCCATGGGCATTCCTAATAAAACAAGTGAGACAAAACTTAATCAATCTTATTTCTCATTAGTTCCCTTTTTATTTTAACCGAAGGTCTACTGCTATAGCAGGTCATGTTCTACGGCAATGCAAATATCAACGGTTTTATACAAAACTTTTGAGTGGCTTTGATAAAATGCTTACCTATAAAAGCGATGTCGATCGAGCAATGGTCGTAGCCCCCGGTGTCTGCTCCCACTACGTTCCATCCCCTTCCCTCGTACACACGGCCCTCGCCGCCGATCAGGAAGCTGTAACTGTTACAGCAACATTTTAAATATTTTAAAACAAACACCAAATCAAAATTCTCCTTAAATCATGGAGGTTTTTTTAACCAGTGCGAAAATTTTGGACTGTTAGGTATAGGTAAAAAAACGAAATTGAACGTACTTAGTTCGTAATCCGATCCTTTTTAGAAACTAATGGGCCCTAAGTCTGCTTATTTTTAACCATTATAAATGGACTTTGTTTATCAAAACCACATGTACCTATAATAACGTGTATTTACTCACGGTATGTCATAGCCATTGTCTCTCATATGCCAGGATTGCAAGACTCTCAGCGTGGCCGCGCACGTGTCAAACAGCGTGCACGGGGAGCTCGCCGTGTGCGATATGATGACCAGCCTCAAGGGCTCGTACTCGTCCATCCTCTCCGTCGTGTTGAAAGCCGGAGCCGACCACATGTCTCGGGTTATGAACCATTCGTGGGGAGCTGGATATAAACAGTTCAATTGGGTCTACAGACGGCATGCCTTGCCCTAGCACTCAGCTTTGACGTCGGAACGCGTAAACATTATGTCATAACGTGGGTGCTCGGGCGAGGCATGCGAGGCATCTGGACGTACTGATTTAACAAAAGTTTATAATTGAGTATGAATGAGTGAATTTCAAGTGTGAGTAGCCTAATCCGAAACTATAGAGGAAGGTCAAAAGGGTGATCATTCTCATTAGTTATTTTGTCAAATTAATCCATGAAATTAGTGAGGTCTTTCTCGGTAGTCCATGGATCATCCTAGCGGAACTACTTAGTAAGACAGTAGTCAATATTATTCTCATTAGTTCCACGCAACTTGTTAGTGGAACAAGTGCGACAAACTTAATTAACCTTATTCTCATTAGTTCCCCTTTTTTCAATCCAGATGAGGACATTTTAGGAAGTGGTTACGGATTGCCTAAACGTGGCTAAAGCTTACAAGCAAGATTGCTAAATAATAGCAAGTATTTTATACGTACCAACATCAAGTTCCTCGCTGTTTTTATTCCCAATGACTACGAAGTACACGATTAGCGCGATGCAAATGACGAGGACTGTAATGGCCGCCGCAAACGACAGCTTCTCAGCCTTAGTGGTACTCTTCGCGACGTTCCACAGGTACCCAGGCAGAGGTAGATCTGAAAAATGTTCGATTCAGTTTTAGAATCAGCAAATGTCATGGTAATTCATACAACTGATTCAAGAAAGTACTACTGCACCAAGCAAACTAGGAACCTGTCAAATGTGACGTCACCCGCACTAAAAGGCGGTGGCTATGTGCGGGAGGTGTGGCGGGCGAAAGCCGCAGGCGGTGGCGGGTGTGCGGGCGGTATGCGGGCGGGGAAGCCGCATTCCATCCGAGTTCCTAGTTGGCTTGGTGGAGTAGTAATTAAAACTGTCGTATTGTGGGTAGGCTATTGTCAGCCAGCAATTCTTGTGACCCTTCTATATCTAGTGTTTCTAGCTGATTTCGGTAGGTACATCGCTCACGCAATAGGTAATGCCTATTATAACCTATATTATCCCACCGCTGGTCTAAGGTCCGAAGAAGGTGATGCCTTATTGGACCTTAATTAATGTACTTTGGAATTTCTTGACGAATTATTTTTATATAAAAATATCGGAAAATTTGGAAAAATGTGTTCGTTGTTCGACTTGTGATTCTCAAGTGTACAAAAATGCTATGAAATAAACAAATAAAATGTTTTACCTTAAGGCAAATATATTGATAGTAGTTAGGTATATACGACACGATTTACAATAGCAGGTAACTAGGTACAATGTACTATCCTATTAGGTATCGTGTGCGGTCAAATTCCAAGGAAACAAATCATACTCGCATAACGAGGCTATTCGTCATGGGAGGTTCCTCTACTTTGGTTTAAGGACACTGCTGGAAATGTTTGCCCACCAGGGCCCTAAGTCGCTGAGCCATTGTGGCGCCACTGAGGTGTTTTACTATAATGATCGACCCTCTGATTGGTCGATTGATGATGACCAATCAGGGGATCGGTCACAATAGCAAAATGCTACAATGGCAGTTCAATGGGTAAGCGACTTGTAGGTAAAAAAAACCTCTATTAATAAACATTAAATCGAAAATAAAAATCACATGTTGTAACTGAAAACATTTTAATTAGCTGGGCAAGTTATTAAACTTATATCTACTTTAAAAAAATGCAGTGCATACCTTATACCTACTTACATACAATTTAACACTTGTTGATTCTACCTAAGATGCTTCTTATTAGGTAAGAAGCCTTGACACAAAATAACTATAGTAATTTTAAGTATACAAATTAAAAAAAATACCTTAAATACAAAGCAATTAAAAATGTACAAGAAATAAAAATAAAAATAACGAAGTTCTATAATTTTAGGTCGAATTCCGTTTCGAAATATCGAATCTGGGATTCCGAACGCAGTAAATCCATCCAAATGTATTGACGTATCGCGTTCGGAAACCCCGAATGATATTTCGAAACGGAAATTCCATATGTACGTGGCGGGCCTTATTTTTTACCCGACTACGGCGGAGGGTTATGATTTTGACCGGTATGTATGTATGTATGTATGTATGTATGTATGTATGTATGTATGTATGTATGTATGTATGTATATATGTATGTATGTATGTATGTGCATCTGTTCCCACCTAACTTCCAAACGACTTGTCGTAATTTGACAAATGAGGTATCGTTAGAAGCGGCTTAATGGCGCGCTGGTTATAGGCTATGTGACCTCTCATAAAATTGCATATGGCGCCCTCTAGAGGACATAATGTCATGAACTAAAAATAAAACATTTTTTAATAAAACCGTGTGGGGTATCAAATGAAAGAGCTTGATGAGCACATTTCAAAAATATATATATTGTTACCTATAACTCCAAAATAATTAAATAAAAAGTAAGTTTAAACACTAAAACCCGACTACTGAAAAATCGCGCTCTAAAAAGTATGAAACAAGAAAATATTCTCATCTAGAGGATAGCCGTGGTCCGTGTTCATATGCCATTTGGCCCTAAAGGACCTACACGGACCACGGCTATCCTCTAGATGAGAATATTTTCTTGTTTCATACTTTTTAGAGCGCGATTTTTCAGTAGTCGGGTTTTAGTTTTTAAACTTACTTTTTAACCTGTTATTTTGATGTAAACATTCTTGCTTGGTATCTATTAAGGAAGTACAGCCAGCAATGTAAGTCGCTGAACATTCCCAATATTTCAAATCGGTAATACTTTTATTTTCCAAACGTTGGTGAATATTACAAAACCAAACATTAGCAACCTGTCTAAAATTTGTTTAGATGGGGTGCGCACTTTTGTTTTGGGGGGCAAAACAAAAGTGCGCATGCGATTTGAAAAACTGAGATTGTTCAGCGTCTTATGTTGCTGACCGTACCTACCTAACAGGTTTACGGTTCGGCAACGTTTTTACAAACCGTAAGTCACATAGGTATAGGTAATTACCTATACAAATTACTTACTTATTAAGTACATTGATACGTTCAAGTTAGGTACTTCAGTCAGTGATTGATTATCATTACTTTAGTTCGCTTGTTTTTATTTATCATTTAGCATACATTCAACTGTTATCTATTCTTATCTCGCGTATCACTGAATTAATCTTAGAGGCGGATTACTTTGCAATAAAATTGCATAGTTTACATTCCAAATAAGGTAAGTATAAATGGTGAATGCTTGTACTGACCGAGTTTAAAAACAAAAAAAACATACGTTCGATTTGAGAACCTCCTGCTTTTTAAAGTCGGTAAAAAATTAGGACGGAATTATTAAAGTACATAAATCTATCTTACAACTGAATTCAATAATAAAAATATAAGAATACAGAATTTAATATAAATAAAGGACTGACCCCATGTCAGAGATTGTTCGTGGGCCACGCTTAATAACGCCCGAAAAAAAACATGTACCTGTGTTTATGTCATACGCCTGACAAAATTAGAATAGCAAACCTGCTGATCCTTTTACGTTGCGGAACCTTTATGTGATTAATTTAAATTATTGTTCAAACCACCGCCTATATATTTTTATAATTTTTCTTTGACTTGACTGGAATTACAAGGCGATTTTTATCTGGATCTAAGGTTTTTCATTGCTCCTGACCCCTGAAGTATTCAACCTGCTTACTTAGATACTTTCACACTTTGAGTTAATTTAACCAAACATTTCCAACAACACGAGTTTCTAGGTGTAATAATACCTATGTGCATTTTTTTAGGTGGGATCGGGTATAATCATAGAGAATATCTACTCCGCGGGTATAATATACTCCTATACCTTATTATAATTTTAAACTATACTATGTATTAGGTAATTTCAAATTATCGTACTTTACGATCCTGTCCAAATAACATTTTTTTATTCGGTGATAGGCAAGTATTTGACCACGAACTGACCTATTATGTAATATGTAGGTAGGTAAAATATACCTATATTTACTCATATTTATATTTTCATAAATTGGTCTTCTCTAGGTCTAATCTAGGTGTTGTTTAACTTATATTTAACGTACACGTAACTTAAAACAGAATTTTCAGCGTATACAAGTTGTCTTGTTCGCGGGATCCCAATGTTCAAAGTTATGTAAATTGTCCATTATATTAGGCCCCGGACTGATGATGGCTCCTATCACCTGACAGTGTCCATACAGCACGTAGTCCGGTTTCAGCACTTCCAATCTCACCAGCTCCTCTAGAAGTACGTTGACGTGGTCGAACTGGGCGGGAGTGGTCACATGTTCCCTATAATCGCCCAAGAACATAACACTAATGCC
This sequence comes from Drymonia ruficornis, assembly GCA_947859195.1. NCBI lineage: Eukaryota > Metazoa > Arthropoda > Insecta > Lepidoptera > Notodontidae > Drymonia > Drymonia ruficornis. The sequence goes on from OX401907.1 coordinate 4,700,576, forward strand.
GATGAGGTTCCAGGAACTCACCATGATACCTACCACGTTCGCCCCTCGACCTTCAAACACGAACCCATCACCACCGACGAGGTAATTCGGCCCAATATCGTTCCAACCCCGATCGACCTGGTGGTCCCGCTGTATTTCCAACACGTTGGTAATGCACGAGTACTTGTCAGTGCAATCGTCGAGTGCGGAGTGGCCGATGAGCACGTGCCCGACCGGCAGCTCTAGTAGATTGATCCCCTTATCAGGCACCGCGTGCCAGTCGGCGCGGCGCAAGTACCACGGCTCCTGTATACCTAGCCAAACAATGTTTCATTCAGTCAATGCCCAATCATCATCATCATTATTTCAGCCAAAAAACGTCCACTGTTGGACATAGGCCTCCCCCAAAGTTTTTCCACAAAAACCGGTCCTGTGCCACTTGCATCCGGGAAAACGCAATGCCCAATAGCGTTAGTAAGTAAATTGTTTTATTGGTGTTTGAGCCAAACTGCAGCTCATATACGGACGTGCTCGACCGGGGTAGTACCACCCTCTCACAAAAGATCGGCGTAAAGCAGCTATGACAGCTGCGTTTCGTACGATGAGTGCGAGAGCAGGATGCCTAACCAACCCCCCTTCCCCTTCTTCCGTCTTACTCCCTTTCAGGTCGTGAACGTTCGTGCAATGCCTTTGGTATTGCAAGCATCTATATAAACTACGGATCAGGTAGGCAAACGCTTGTTTGCTACCTCAGTATCATAGAAAAAGTGAACTGTTAGTTAAATAAGGAATCGGAAGAATCAGATACTATAGTCTGATTTTTAATTAGACGCAGTTAACTGACGGCTGAAAATGTCTGTTCTATGAATGTTAACCCAAGGATCTTTTAATAGAGGATAGACAAGTTGAGTTTTTGGTTAAGAAGAAATTCAACTTTATTCTGCTGTCTGAAGGTCTATTATACCTAGACAATTCTTAGACAGAAAAACGAGCCGAGCGAGAGGCCCTAGTTGGGACCGTGTCCCTCTCATTTCGAGTTGCCATACCAAAATAATATTATCGTTGGGTAGTGATTGTTGGTTTTTAAATCAAGCAAATAAATAAATTTATTATTTATCGTGACTATTGTTAATATGATAAAACAATGAGAGGGACACGGTCCCAACTAGGGCCTCTCGCTCGGCTCGTTTTTTGTGCAGTAGTGAACAGTCCAGTATGTATTTACGTTCGTGTGTTAACCTTATTTGTTCTATTTGTATCGAAAAGTGATATCAGCACCTGTCAGTTAACTTCGTCTAATTAAAATCTGACTATAGAGCCTAATCGGCGGATATTAATTACCTATGTCGAGCCGCCTCTCTTGTTCGACGAGAACGAATATGAAGATTAGGAATATGAGAGCGGAAGCTAAGATGAGCGCCAAGCACACGAAGACCGCGATGCGCCAGCGCAGCTTGCGGGTATTCCTGGCCGACGCCAGCTCCTGGTCTATACTTTGACCTGAAACATCAACACTCAGGATGTAACACACGAGAATTGATACAAGTTCCATGTGATATTACAAACAAAGTGTCTATGAAAAAAGTACAATAATAATAAATATTCTGGGACATATACACACAGCTACCTAATCCCAAACTAAGCTGAGCTTGTACTGGAAACCACATAACTGTTATTACATGTAGTAACTGCTACTACTTTATATATATACATACTTAATATACATAATTATACCCAGACTCGGGACATGCAGACATGTTCATGCAAACAAATGCATGTCCCGGTTAGGAATCGAACCTACGACCTGCAGCGTGATAGGCGGAATCTTACCAACCATGCCAACGGGGCCGTATGTACCTATGTGTTGGAGTTTTAAAGCTTCTATTTTAATTTGGAGTGTGCAATGCATGAATATATGTTGTGCGCAATTGCATTTTGTGTTTATGAAGGTAAGTTACTACCATGGACCAGTTACTAAGGGGACTGGCCCTAAGCAAGTCGGCCGAGTGGTCGGCCTAGTACTAACATCGACATAAAACGATGCGATTAGTTCAACTATTTACCGGTAAATAGTAAAATGAAAATGAAAAAACAATGACACGTTTTGTTTCATACAAATATCTAATAAGGGCACCTCTTTCTTTAGTCTTTACTCTGTGGTTACTACAATGTGTTTAGGTACATTAGGTACATAAATACACATATATAATAATTTACAAATGATTTAAATACGTACCTTCATTCGTCATTGTTTATCAGGGGTAAGTTACAAACAATAAATAATATTTTTTGCCCGAAATTATTTTCTAATATTCCCTAAGAAAGGTCACTGCACTACTGTATATTTTTTAGGCGATCGAGTGTATTTATTGAAGGAGTCCTTATCAATAATGAAAGTTAATCTGTTTTATCAGTAAGATAAGATTTTCGCATACTTTATAAAGTAAAGTATATCAGTCTTTGAATTACCTATTAATAATAAAGCAGACGTCTCAATAGTAACAACCAACCCAAAAGTAAGTACAGTCAACATCAATGTAGGTATAAAATATGGGCTGGGCCGTATTGGCAATACCGTCATTTTTTCAGCATTATTTTCCGCGAACGACTGAGTCGTACAGAGTCATGGACTTTGTTTAGCAGGAGATGCAATTTTGGACGATCACACGTATCCCTCTTTCTTGGTAATGACTATGGGGTAGGTACTTCTTCTTTCTTTAAAATTATGGTCCACTAACGTTAGTAGGTATTTCGCCAGTGTCAAGTAAGAAACAAACATTAACGATACAAAACAAAAAAAGAAAAATAAGTGACCAACCACTTTGGAAAACCAAAATGGAGGCCGGGAAGGTACTTACTTTGTACATTCTTTATTTTTGATGCACCACACTTGTTATATGACTATGAAAAATGCAAAAAAAAAAGTAATAGTATAAGATAGGTAGATACTTAGGTACTTTTACACACTGGATATTGAACAGAACTATACTTACATCACTGATGTATTATGTTAGTAGATATGGTAGCTTCTAACATCGCAATCACCAAATATGTGCTCAGCACACCACTACATGCGGCGAAAATCACACAATAATTATCACACTCGCAATTCGACAATTAAATGATTAAACACATAAGAAGGCATTATTCAGACGATGAACAGTATTGGCAATTCCGCCATGTTTTAGCCGCGAGCGACTGAGTAGTACTGTGTCCACGGACTCCGTTTAGTAGAACAGACTATTTTTGACAGTCACGTGTCTCCCTCTTTCTTAGTAATGTCTTTGACTTACATACTACACAGGGTAAATTACCAAGTACGGCGGTTTTAATATACATATTATATATTTTTTTAAATTCATATCTTAATTAAAACTTATGGATCTAACAATATAAAAATAAAGACATAAAGACACATTCCTTTGTAATAAACCGTAGAAACCGACAAATTTATAGAGATTTTTATCTAGTTTACAATGGTTTTACAAAGCAATTATAGGAACAAAAGTTATTTGTAATACCAGTGCACAGTATGAAATTTTACCCGAAAATCGGACACCCCTTTTTTATATTCTTAATCGAAAGTATGCGCTGTTTTGAATGCTAGAGTAGAACTTTCTATAAATTTGGGGGTACTTTTCGAAAATGTTCCCTTCGTCTCCACTCAACAGAGACAACGCGTTGCAACAATTGCAAGGATTAGGTATCTGTACAAATTATTCACGATAAATGAGAACGCAATGCATAATACCTAGCTAAGTGGCGCCATTACAAATAATATTCGCAAGCAAATATGTTATGTATAAGTATAACGCCCAGACATGAGCGTAGCGTCGATAGGTATTATGTACATGTTCACCTTACTTTTTCATACTCTTATTTCAGAACCGGAGATTATAGATACTGAAATGATTTTTTCATATTATCTATATAGGTATATACCTATATATTATATAAGTAAATTTGTGATCCATTCCTAAATTCAGATACATTATTTTAAAAAATGAAGTTTTGAATTCTTCTCTATAACCTCCCTTTTTAATGAATTAAGGCGACGATTATATGTGATGATAAGGGACTCACCTTTGGCCACTTTTGTTTTGTCGGTCTTTTGAGTGCCAGAGTCGAACTTGGGGCCGATGTGGACGCTGGAGGATCTGGTCGCGAGGTTGTGGACGGGGGGCATGGCGGAGCGCGCGTCGGCCTCCAGGATATTGTCATCTATCACCACCACCTCGGAACCGGCGCTACCGGCACCTTTCAGTTCTCGCTTGGCTTCGCTCTCGGCCATAGCAAAAGTGCGTTATAGAAACTTTGGTCGGACGTCGGCTCGCTACGTCGGCTACACCACAACTAACTTCGCGTCGATAAATATTTGCAATCAGACTATTCGCATATTATCTGCCCTCTCTTTGTCACTTAATGTGTCCTATCAAGGAACGAGTGAGGCGAGCGTGGCTCCGCAGGGCACGAAGCAGGAGATCCAAATAGAACCTACTCCAAGTTAAATAAACTCTGACATGTTAGATGTAAAACACGTTATAAGTAACATAGCATTACGTTTTATGTTAGTACTAAGAATTTGCATTGATAGAGCTACGAGCCGTACGAAGCGTAGTCCATTAGAAACGGTTTCAGTAAAAATAAATTGGTGGTAGGTAACTAAAATCAATTGAAATCTTTTGAATCTTTGATCTCTAATAGGTTTATGTATGCTGAGTCTTGATGGCTACGTATGTAGGTTTTAAAAGGAAATTTTTGATGCATCTCTACCTCTCTACATAAATATAAGATGTATTTTGCAATAAGTAGTAATAGTTGATACCTACCTATTAATAGTTGCCAGGGGCTTATTACGAACCCGGACCATCTGTTTCTTTCGTTCGTTCGTGATTTTGAGAACGAAGAACGAACGAAGCGGATTATTGCTTTCGCAGCAGTGTAAACTCTACCATGACTTACGTTACCGTAGAGCCGTTAGTCGCTACCGTATTAAGCATTAATTAAGTACCTGTAGGTACCTAAATCCATAACTAATAAGGGGGCGTCCATAAATTACGTGAGGTAATTTTTGTGATTTTTCGACCCCCCCCCCCCCTTGGTGAGATTTCGTGAGATTTTGCTCGACCCCCTCCCTCCCCCTCTAATCTCACGTGAGATTTCTCAAAAGCTATATTCTAGAGGAGAAACATGTTTTACTTAATTTAACAAAAAAAAAGTTAAAGTTAAGTTTAGTTTAAAAAAATTACTTCATTTAACCCAGTTTTCATGCAATTTTACACTGTTTCTTGCGGTAAAAAAAAATACGTGAGATTTGCCGAGACCCCCCCTCTCCCCCACGTTAGATTTGGTGAGATTTTGCTCGACCCCCTCCCCGCATAAATGCCTCACGTAATTTATGGACGCCCCCTAAGTACCTTAGTACAAGTTAATTGAATTGAATTTAAAATAAAGTAAATATGCAGCTCGAATAGTTCCACCACGAAAAATGTTTTTTTTTCTACAATTCGAATGACACGATAACAAACTTATCTACAAACATGAGCCAGTTTTAGAGTTGTAATGAATAGGTAACTACTTTATCGATTTAAGATAGCATTTCATCAAAACGGAACATTTATCTATGCGCCGGGACTTTTTTTAAGATTTGTAAATAAAAAAGATTATCAATGGATTAATGTTTTTTTCTTTGATCGTAGGAAGTCGAGTAATTAGGTAATTGAGTTGTTTTTATTATCAACTGCTCTGTATTATTAGGTAGGTACTTACTTCATTTTGATTACCTGCCGCTTTATTTCAAATAATATGAGTTAATCAACAAATTGATGTAATAAAAACAACAATTTGGATTAAATAAGTAGTGATTTTATACTCTACCTGTAGTGTAGTGTGAAGTGAAAAATTCCTGGTATCGACTGGTAATAAATCGATTAAAAATACCTAATTTAGGCACCTGAGGGATTTGTTTGGTAATCGATATATACATTAACTACCTAATTTACAGTTCGCTGACGGTGAGGGAAAACATCGTGAGGAAACCTACCTATCCCTCGGGATTAGGTAAAAGTCAGTTCCTGTATACACGGCGACACGGTTCACAACCTGTCACGTTGGGTTCTGACTATCTAGTGAAACGTGGGCTTTGAGTTGGTTAATACCTCCACAATGTGGTGGTGTATGGCCACTCAAGCCTCTGACTACTCCCGAACGGGGATAAAAAGTCGTGACGTTACATTATTTATTATTACATTACATTAACTACCTCTGTGTTTTGTGTTTGCACCATCACAAATAGGCTACCTGCTGTAGGTTTTTTATTATTTTGTGACGCCGTAGGTCTCCTGTAACCGTGATATAATAAATAAAGCTGATCGCAAGCATGAAATTGCCAAATGCGTCAATAGCTACGTCCAGAAGTCTCACATGCCGCGCGAGGAAATTTTGCCTCGCGAAGTTTGAATTCCCTCACGTGAGGCAAATGCGCGCCCTGCCTCACCTGAGCACTCACATTTGCCTCGCCTAATTTGTCATACATGAGACAGAACGATGTTAAACGTGTCAAACTGATTATTCGGGTATACCCTTCTCTGTCTAGCTAGAGTGTCAGTTGCCTCGCCATTTGGCTCGCGCGGGATGCGACTGAGGCAAACGCCGTGCTTCGCGAGGCATGTGGGTGAGCAGCCTCGCGCGGCATGTGCATGTTGTAGACAGGCCTAATCACGCAAATAAAATATTACCTCCTAAATGTTTACTGTATAAGGTGGCTTAAATTTAAAAAAAAACGGATCTCTGATCCCGGATCCCGTATCCCGGATCCCAAAAATATAGCCTATGTTACTCAGGGATAATGTAGCATTCTAATGGTGGAAGAATTTTTGAAACGGTCCAGTAGATTTTGAGTTTACTCATAACAAACATCCATACAAATATACATACAAATCTTCTCGCTTTATAATATTAGTATAGAAGTATACAGAAAGTTGTGTCGAAGTGGCCTGTTTATTAAAGATACCGGGGAGTCCCCGGCCGATGCTGTGACGTGATAAACGTTATTTTCGAACTAATAATATGGGTGTGGCGAGAATCATCGCCGAAATACGTTATCACGTGTGATTGATTGGGAATGTACAAGATAATTAAATATTGTCAATAAGGAGAAAGCGGTTCCTAAGGAAAAAATTGAAGAATATATGCGAGCATAGGGTGTAAAAAATAAACGTGGATACGAAATCCGTGGGGAATTAATGGTCTTTTCTAGAAGGGCAAGTCCGTAGCACCCTCAACCGACGGTAGTGCATGAGAAGATGTATGGATGTGGATGAAGCAAAAGAGGTGTGACCAAATCGTAGCATGTGGCAATCAATAGTCGCTGCCTACCACCATGGGATACAGGCGAGAGTACATGTATGTATGTATGTACCGTTTGTATTATGTTGTTTTTATTGGTATGTACTTAACATTTTGGTCATAATGCAATGTTAGGGCCTCCGCAGGCGATTTTGTGACGTATCGATGCTGCGTCGCGTTTCTTCGAGTGCGAACGAGCGAAACGCAGCATCAAAATCGCCGATCGCCGATGCTAAAAGTAGCTAGTCTGCGGAGGCCCTTAGTGGCTACATATTCATGGACCTAATGTAAATTTTTCAGTTCGTCTCAAATTGGGCATATCTATTCTGTGATGCTAAAACCCGACTACTGAAAAATCGCGCTCTAAAAAGTATGAAACAAGAAAATATCCTCATCTAGAGGATAGCCGTGGTCCGTGTTCATATGCCATTTGGCCCTAAAGGACCTACACGGACCACGGCTATCCTCTAGATGAGAATATTTTCTTGTTTCATACTTTTTAGAGCGTGTTTTTTCCGTAGTCGGGTTTTAGTTTTTAAACTTACTTTTTATTTAATTATTTTGGAGTTATAGGTAACAATATATATATTTTTGAAATGTGCTCATCAAGCTCTTCCATTTGATACCCCACACGGTTTCATTAAAAAATGTTTTTTTTTTAGTTCATGACATTATGTCCTCTAGAGGGCGCCATATGCGATTTTATGTGACGTCACATAGCCTATAACCAGCGCGCCATTAAGCCGCTTCTGACGATACCTCATTTGTCAAATTACGACAAGTAGTTTGGAAGTTAGGTGGGAACAGATGCACATACATACATACATACATACATACCGGTCAAAATCATAACGCCTCCGTAGTCGGGTAAAAAAATGTAATGTAACGTCACGACTTTTATCCCCGTTCGGGGGTAGTCAGAGGCTTGAGTGGCCATACACCACCACATTGTGGAGGTATTAACCAACTCAAAGCCCACGTTTCACTAGATAGTCAGAACCTAACGTGACAGGTGGTGAACCGTGTCGCCGTGTAGGGGAGAGCGGGGCTAAAAGTTACCGAGGTAAGTTGTTCCGATTGAGGTAGCTCCAAAACGAAAAGAGATAAATATGTGCCTGATGTGTGTAGAGAAATAGTAAGAAGCAGCGCATCGACGGCCGACATATTGGTCAGGCCAGTGGTGTCCCATGGTATCGATCTGGAGTGCACGTGCCTTTGATCCACGTTAGTAAATATTTTCGTCTATGTTAATTTTGGTCAATTTCACTTATTTTGTTGGTTAGCTTTTAATGTTTTTGTGGGTTTGTATAAGTATACATTTAGTATTGCTATGCTAAAGTTAAAATAAATCTGGTTTTATAACCTACCCTATCATTCTACTTTTTGTGGGGGCATATTATTCGGGGCAAGATGTTCCTTTTTTTAGGGGCATGTTGTGACCATGGAACAACCTGCCCCATTGCAATGAAAATTAATGTATTTACTAATAATTGATATGTTATTACAAAATGCGTAAGTACTTACAAGAGAAAATCAAACAGGGTTACTACCTCTCAATAGTTGATGCAAAGGGCGGCAGATGCAGTCATGGAAGAAGGCAGAAAAATAAAAACTGTTGCTGAGGATTTTGATATTTGTTGTATAATGTCATAACATTATACAGATTTGTGAAGAAGTTGAAAGCGGGGAAAATAGCTAGAGTTGGGTATAAAAAACTAAGATTAGTTTTTAGGGAAGAAGAAAAAAACTGGTTAACTGCTTTCCTTAAACGTCCTAGTCAATAAGAACCCCAGACTCTACATAATGTCGACGACTTCTTTATAAAGCTGAGTACAGTACTGGATAAGTACAAGTGTCTACCCTCAAGAATTTATAATAATATACTTAGACGAGACCGGAGTAACAACAGTCTTAAAACCGAGAAAAATTCTCGCCAAAAAAAGGTGCCAAGCAAGTTGGTGCAGTAGTATCTGGAGCATATTTAATGTAATAAATGTTTTGTTAAATTTATCAGACTAATATGACTGGCTACTTTTAAGACATTGTTAATTAGTCTTTAAATAAATGAATATAAATTGAAATCTTTATTTGCTTTGTCATATATGGTCCAAATAGACATAGTAACAACTTACCCCAGCTTGATAACAACTTGCCCCAAGTTGGGGTATGTTGTTACTTTTCGTTTTTCTGCATACTAAATTTCATATAAAAAAATCCGTTTAAGATACACCCAAAAGGCTTTCAACGTTATAAAGAGCAATATATTTACTAATTATAAACTGGCATACATTTTGTTAATATCTCATTTTCTGATTAATACTCGAGTTTGTTTAAAAATCGGAACTTTTGGCCCCGCTCTCCCCTATACAGGAACTGATTATTACCTAATCCCGGGGGATAGGTAGGTTTCCTCACGATGTTTTCCCTCACCGTCAGCGAACTGTAAATTATGCACATAGATGAAAATTCATCCATTGGTGCATGCCCCACCGGGGATCGAACCTGGGATCTTCTGATTGTTAGCCCAACCTGTTCACCCCTAGGCTACAGTCGCTCTAGAAATAGTAGGTACCTATAATAGGTATGTTTGTCTGTGGGGCTTTACCTATTTAGATAATTATTTGATAGACAGGTACCTACCTAGTAGGGAGGTATGCAATTTTATCATGCTCCACTTTCGAACTTTCTAGAGATTGGAAACACAACTAACTACTTCAGTTCAGTGGAGCGAGATTAGGGGAAGCGTTTGAAGTATCGTATGTTAGGCCAGAAGATTTGTCGGGTAATGTTGGGAAGTCCAAGGGCGATGATCTTCTGCAAGTTGATATGGAAGCCAAGAGCAGGCATCACCAGTTGGCTGCCGGGTTTCTTATAAAGGTCAGCGGGGAGAACAAAGTGAAGTACACTCATCGCAATAAAACCAAGTAATGACCAAACAATTCTATGTTTATTTCATCACAAACTCATATGACATCATTGATACAGTAACATAATAATTTCTTATTTTAAACAAAAAAATGTGTTATCTCAAAAATAGATCAATAAAATTATTTATTACCTATAATATAGCCTTAGGAAACTAGAACTAATTGTATTTTAATTTACATTAATATACGCTTACAAGTTATTTATATAATTACATTTTACTGATAAATTATCACGTGGCATGGATACCCTATAGCTATCGCAAACGCCTTGCCTGCACGAGTGTCGGACAAACGAAACAGATAGGGCAGTGGATATCGCAACCCCTGATTGGAATTACAAGCGTTTTCAAAATAATTTAAGACCTCTGCGGAATGATTGCGGAATGATGACAAGGGAAGGTCTGTCGCCGGCTGATGCTACATGAATACTCGTACGTGTATTTTATAAAAGCATGCACTTCTGTAGGCGTTCATGCTTCGTGAAAGCGTTATACACTAGGTACAGAGTATACCCACAACGATAGCATTCCATTCAAAATTGTGACCCACAATCCGACCTTATAAAAACCTGGGCAACCACAATTTCAAACGAATGCTAGGTATACACAAATCTTAATTTATCTACGTATGTATAATGTCGCTACAATTAAAATATATAATTAATTTATTTGATCTAGGACCGTAACACGATCAGATTTTAATAATTAAAACCTATCGTAGAAGGTATTTCTAATGTAACAGTTAATAAATCCAAATACTTATCTACTATTTTAATACACAACAAAAATAGCTGTCTTATTGTGTGTATAGGATATAACAATTACATTAACAAAATATAATATTGAATTAGATCATCAAAACACACATTGGTTCTAAGTCTGATATAAAAAAAACATAATAAGATTACAATAGATGGCGTTACATTATTATTAATACTGTACTTTTTAATCCATTGAGTATACCTACATAAACAGGCACAATAGATATACAACGCGCAAGCAACTATCTATATAAGCCTAGTCAAATTTAATGAACGAGTCAGTTAAACTAGATTGGAGAATTCGAATCTTAGATTAACCCCAAATTTATATTACAATGGTTTTACAATGTGCTTTGTAACGCCATTGTAAATCAATTAAAATTTTCTATATATTCTAGATATATTTCCAAATGTATATATACCTATATACATTTGAAAATCTATCTAGGATATGATATCTAGATGATCCAAATAATTGAACTGAATTAAGTAAAATAATCGAACACGCATAGACCGCCATCTATTGACATCTGCGAATAATAAATAGGTTAAGTTTTATAAAAAAAAAACCTTGAGCAGCCTTCTCGAGTTCCTTATTGCTTCAAGACAATCAAATTTACTAATGCCCGGTTTACGCGATTCAGGTTAGCACGTCGTCAAGTAGCGAGTCAACTTGACTGGTCCCTGTAAGCTTAGTGAGTTCCTAAGTTAGCAAGCAGGCAAGTTTGCAAATTGATTTAAATCTACTCAGTACATGTAAACTTGCCAGCTTGAGTCGTGTAAACCGGCTATTTGATTAAGTATATTGAATCAAGTGTGATTAATTATTTTTTAATTTAAATATCCAAGAATTTAAATAATTTTGTTGTTAATATTTTGGAACTGATAAAGGACCAATCACACATAACTAGGTGCTATTCGAATAATTAACGTTAAATTGTGTTTAGTGATTTACGTAATTGTCAATATTCAAACCGTGGTTCTGACTGACAAAACTTAAAGGCATAAAGGTCAATTTTAACAAAGAAAAATTAAATAATCACACAAAAAGAAATCTTTCGTGAACCGATTATTTATAAATTTCCATCGATGTCATTATCTAGTAATAGTAACAGTGAAGAGGTTGGAGTCGGATCATGACAATGCTCGTAAAGGAAATAATATTAAACACATATGGTTTTATTTATTCAGAATAAATAAAATTATGACGCTTGTGTTTGTACCGCGAATATAACAACGGATTTGTTTTCAAGGATATAAGTTAAACCATGATAAATTATGTGCCCATACGCTACTATTGTGCGGTTAGCTGCCCGGTTACCCAAATTATAAACCGTCTGTTAAATTCGCCGCTGACAGATAGCTGCGGTTGCTTTCGCTCTGTCAATTACGTGTAGTCGCCCGGTAGCTCTCCCCTCTAACGGTTACACGCGGTTAAAACACGGTGGAATCAACTGATCAAGAGAGTTATGACAAAGAGACAGTTGCTGTCTTATTTTTATAGGTTATAAGCACCGTCTCTGTTTGGCTATGCGCTGGTTCGAAATAGCTGCATAGAGCGTACAGGCAATTAAAAATGCAACAAAATCATTAAAATGTATGTTCTGTTTAGTAATTTTTCGGAGGTTTGTTATACCCTGTTATTTTACAATCTACAAAACCAGTGCCGGATTAACCCATAAGCTAGACGACATAATTATTACGCAAAATATTCAATTGTTCGACGCACCACTAGAAATCTTTTTAGGAAATTACACATAGTATTCTGATTATAAAAATATATATAATTCATTTTATGCGGAAAGACCATTAAGTTCTATGTATAACCAATATGAAAATTTCAGGGACCACTGATAGATTTTTCAGCGCTTCAGGGAGTTAATTCGGCACTGGATTTTTTCAATATTCGATATTTACGAACGATAATTTAAGAAATCCGATACATTTAATCGATCGAAAATTTGTATTTCGATTTGTACCTTGTTCTTATACATTTGTATGAGATTCAATCGAGATTTATTGTTAATCGCTACATTCGCTACGACAGTTGCAAATAGCTGTTATCCGGTTTCTTCCTCACGTTTTTGTACTTGTGTAAAGTCTTTTAGATTTTTTTACTTTCCATCCAACTTTTAATAATAACTTAACTATTGGATACATAAATAGCACTAATTACAATCGAGATAAGGAGATGTCATTGTGATTTTGTACATACCCATGAAGTGTATGGCAAAATTTGTAATTAGCGTGCTGAGACGCGTCTGATTGGATGTCCTGATGTGTATCGACATCTCAGAGCACTGTGATTGGATACTGAGTGTCAGGGTTGATTCCCATTGGCTCGAATATGGCTTAGAGGTGTGTGATGATAATTTCGTCATCGATTTCATCCTTTTCGTCATCTTCTTCGGGCGGCTGTTTGGCGGCCTCGGCGGCGACGGTGGGGTCCTCGGCGATGGCTTTCAGACGGCGTGCCTGGGGAAAAACGAACACAAAATTGAATTTAAAACTCAAACGATTAAGTACCTAATGTCTGTCAATAATACTACTCATATAGCCAACAGAAAACCTGGGAAAAATATGTTTTTGCGTTTGTTTTAGTGGAAGGGTATCCTTAACCACGAACCCTAATAAGTTAGTAACATTAAGAATTATTCGCGCATATTTCGCCATCTTACTTATTCACAAAATGTGGTACCTATTTCGTTATCTTTTTGAGTCACACAATGTGGCTAATTAATAACTTAAATATCATATTAATATAACGGCTCTACATTAGTGAAGCCATATTAATGAGTGTCCTCGAAAATAATGGATTCCGGTTATATTATCCAGTGAACGTCAGATTGATTGCTCACGTTAATACGACCACAATTTATCAATCCGTTCCTAAAATAATAATGTAAACATAATAGAGATAGCTAATTGATGTAAAATGTTTTCGAAATTGATTCACTAGAATCGATTAGTGTTGAATTGACCAATTAGGGGCATATAAGAGGGTTTTGATATCGTCTGATTGATAAGGCGAGCCTTCGGTTGTATAGTGCGCGGGAGTTGGTTACACAACTGCAGTGACTTTCCTGGCCACCAGCGCAATGGGGTCGTTATGACGACTTTGTAGGTTTTATGATTTTTACAGACGCGGGGTAAGCAGTCAGGTAGGATCACTTACAATTATCACCTAAAGGTAAGTACATTTTATATACCTACTTAGTATGTACCTTTACCTATTTAATGATCATTTACCTTTGAATAAAAATTAATTAATAGGTACTTCGTATTTTGGTTTATTGAAACTGGCCGTTACTGATTTTATAGTAATAAGATATTAAAAGATTGTTCTTTTAATTTTTGGAGTCAAAGCAATTTATTCTTTCAGAATGTACTGTACCAAACAATAACCTAATTGATTGTCTGTTGACACAAGTGAACTAGTGACGCTTTACGAATATACGACGGACACTAATGTCAAACAACTTCACGTATAGTAAACTATTAAAGTAAATTCCAGTACAGGGTCAGAATTTATGGCGGATAACGAGAAATATTATTTAAATTAATTCTTTTATAATAGTTTAAATACGGCGCCAACAATAGCTATTCATACAAAAAGGTATATTTGGCACAAAACACATGTGTACGTTACGTAAAGATTACTGAGCGATCTTGATTTGAACGCGGAATACTAAATACTGAAGTGGTACCGCGCTTCCCTAAACCAAACATCAAATGCTCGTTTTTCAAAATAAAAATATTTTTAACACCACGAAGAGAAATATGTTGATAGGAACTCTCATGTAGGTAAATAGTCAGCTTTCAAAATTTAAAGATAATTTTTTAATTGGTAATATTTTGAGGTGTAAATGTTTTGTCGTAATTTGGCGATACGATAATTGACTCTGTCTAAAATTGATTTATTTGGATATTCAAGGCAACCACTATTTATTTTTATCTACACCCGCAATTATTAACTTAGCTGACAGGATAACGTAGGCTAGAATATTTAGGTAAACAGAGCTCTCCTCACCTTTCTCTTATGCAGAATCTCTACCACGATGTACCCAGCGAAGCCGATGAGGAGTACCACCATCATGACGTAGAGCTTCATCCTGGCGCACAGGTGGGTAGAGTAGGCGTACGCGACCACGAACCCGGCGCTCTCCCAGAGCCGATAGTTAGAGAAGGCAGCTTCCTTGTTGCGCCGGAACAATACTCCGTACAGTCCTGGAATGGAGGGAAACATGTTGTTCACATAGAGCTACTATGTACAATACTAGAGGCGCTGGCATGCAAACGTCTTTCGCCGCACACAGGTAGGAAGATCGCGGATGGGTGAGCAGAATGACTGAGTGAAGTGCGGCGATAGCGCTACAATTGCATGGCACAGCGTAGTGATGTGCGCTGTCTGCTCTAGTACCTACGTAGTTCATAGTAGCTCGATGGTGGTTCAGTAACAAGCTATCCTTACACAGTTTATTCGCAACGCTCGGTAATAATCCTTTTACAGTGAACCTTATATAAATAGCCAATTGAAACCAGCGTAACAAGAAACTAGTAGTCTCTATATCTAAGGATATGCACTTGCCATAAACGTATAGATTAAGTACTTGTTATTAATACCGGACTATGTCCGCTCCGGGTTACAAGTTAAATTTTATAGCCCATTGGGCGAGTTTATGAGTAGGTTTTTCTCGTTAGCGCCACTAGGCATCTTTTAATGTTTTTGCAATTTTATTTCATTATATGTTCTTCGTTTTCTTATTATCGTATGACCAATCTGGTGTCAGAGTTGTTCAAACCACCCGAAGGCATAACGACTGTCTAAATGACCTATGTTTATTTGATGTTATCTCCTAATTGTGAGGAATTATTGAATAGCTATACTGTATTATTATTAAACTAAGTACGAGTTATATGTACAATATTTATACTTAATAGGTATATAATATATTTACAAAAAACTAATACAACATTAGGCCCCATGCGGCAGTGTACCCAATATGCTGTACTAAATAATTGTTGTGAATCAATACTTCATAATAAATTTATGATGGGATGGGATGGACTACTTATTTATTTGAAAGAAGAGAAAATGACAGTAATCGAAGGAATGTTCATAGGTAGCAATAACTTTATACCATAGCTATTGTATTTCTACGTAATAAACCTGAATCACATACAGATAATGGACGTTATTATATTATTAGTAGAACGGAATGCACTGAAAATAATTGTCGGCGTCTCGGCAATAGGAAGGGAGGCGTTGATAAAAACGTGTTCTAGCAACGCACGTGCACACTGCACCAGCGCAAATGGACCGATAAAATCATTTAGGTATACAGAAATACCGGTTGAACCAATACCATTATATAGAAATATTGGTTTTTATCTCGGGTTTAAGGGTATCCTGATTTTTTTCAGTCTTTAACCCCTCTATGATGGTATCTTCTCTTGGGCAAAGAATAAATATAACAATAGCAAAGCATTTTCCAGAACAAATTGTTTGCTTAGTCAATGGATTATGAAGTAAAAAGATACACTAAATAATAAATAAACAATATAATTTACGATTCTATCTCTTATTTCGGTCCATATTTTTTGTAAATATATTTTTAACTGAATTACTTACGTATTATGTTATATTTTAGAAAATAAATGAGTTGGGTTATAAAACTAGCTAAGTATTCTGAAAAATATGCTTCCCTACAGTCTTATGTCATGTTTTCGAATATAAAACTGTCTATTAAAATAAGGCTAACATTCGAAACATTCTACGTAACTGCATAATGTGGCATGTAGAGTACCATCAATGCGGCTAAAATATTCGTTTATATTCTAAGGGCGCATTTAATAGCCAAATAACGACCGCGAGTCGTGGGCTTAAGTTATAGGAATTGCATTTCACTGCAGCCTTATTCACAAGTTCTATCCTTCGCCAGCCTTCACTATAACTGTTTGAGACGCTCAAAAGTATCAACAGGGGCTTACCACAAGCTCTTATTGCGATTCAATTACAGGAACGTATTAACGTTTCAGCGACTTTTTGTGCAATGACGTACCTTATTGTCATGACAATAAGAAACGTCATTAAAACGTCGTTAAAACGTTCCTTTAATTGAATCGCAATAAGAGCTTGTGGTAAGTCCCCTGGCCATTTTTATCCTTCCTTATCAAATTTAAATGTAAAAATAATTTTACAAAACAATTTATGATCTTCCTGTAGTTCCGAATTGTTGTATACAAATGTTTATAAGGGCTGTTCTTGTGAGTCGGCACTACGACTTAACTCGAGGTTAAAAGGCTGGTTGAGAACTGGTCCTGGTCCGCTTTTATCGGGCGAGCATAGAGTCTTTAGATATGTAGAAGGGGCCTCAGCACAGAGCATTGCGTTCTAGGTCGGTGAATATCACTTACCTATTAACGTAGAAGTAATATTTTATTTCAATCTCGGTAAATGAAGGAAGTTCGTGAGTGGTATTGGCAAGCGTTATTCGATTGTACGGAAACATAGATGACCTTTGCAGAGACTAGTAAATATACGAAGTTAGAGCAGTAACCGATTGCTGAATATACTGGTAGTAATAGTTAACAGCTGTAACGGTCCGTTAGTGTGTTAGTGAACTCGGTCCAAAGTTAGCTCTTTTTTATTTAAAGGTCTGTTCAATGTGTATGTGTGAATACGTGTATAAACTCTTTAGCTTGTTTATTACACATTGTGCAGTCACAATATTGAGTTATATCGACCTGCAACTCGTTTTCACAGAGCATACAATGTGTAAAGAGTTTGGGCGACGGTTCAGATATGAAATATGATGATTATACTGATTCTTGCAACTGCAGGATGAACTGCAGAATGCCCTCTACTTCATTATAAGTTAATTCTTTATTTTCAGGGGTCCGTACATCAAAAGGAAAAAACGCAACCCTTATAGGATCACTTTTTTGTCCATCTGTCTGTCTGTCTATCTGTTTCTTTGGCTGTGTGTCTGTCAAGGCGTGCCCAGCCCAAAGATCCCCAAAAATATAATGCCGGGCTACGTACTTTATTATTTTTAATTTTTACATGTAGATCTTTGAAAATATGACAGCATACAAAGGAATACGAATACACAAATAATTCCTGTAACAGGAAGGATATTTATTATACTTTATGTATTTGTTCAGTATCTAAGACCTCACGTGCTGACAATAGCCTATCTAATAGATTAAACAACAATAAAGGCGATGACACAAACATTAAAATCATCATAAAACCGCAATTAAAACGTAATACATGTTGCTACTGTTATTTTATGTACCTAGAAGTAACTATATAATGATAATTTACTACCGAGGAACCACTTTGCTTCACTACAAATACTGTTTATGGATTTGAATGATCTATTTGCTTGAAATACAGTTGTATAGACCAGATTGTTTAAATACATTATTACTATTGGGTCCCAAGCAAATAAATTGGAATAAATAGAGTTTAGAAGTCGCCTATCCGCGTGATCGATATACTTATTATAAAGGCAGCTAAGATAGTCCTAACTGACCGAAAATATCTCGCATATCTACAACTTGCGACTGATCGCAGATTCCCTATTGGGAATAAGTATATAGAAAAGGACATGGAAAAGATGGACCGACGACTTAGTAATGGTCGCGGGAAATCGCTGGATGCAAGCGGCACAGGACCGGTCGTTGTGGAAAACCTTGGGAAAGGCCTATGTCCAACAGTGGACGTCTTTTGGCTGAAATCATGATGATATAAAAAAACTTACCATTAATTTGTGTCTGCCACACAGCATCACCGACTCCCCACAAGCCAGAGATCACGAAGAAGACCGTGGGCGAGTCCGCACTCGGTTTCCATATCAGTAGCCAGATGATCAGGCCCAGATGAAGCGCGGCGCCCATCACCAATATCGGGAATCTTCCAATGTACTTCATCACTGTGCCGAACACGAGCGAGCATATCGCGTTGACGACACCAAAGCAGATCATCACGTAACCGATGGACCTTATGCCAAGGGCGCACGAGACGTATGCCTGAAACAAAATCAAACGATGTAGTACGAATCAGAAGAAGCATCGGAGCCATGGACCAAATAGTCCCCTTAGGGACTGGCCCTAAGCAACTCGGCCGAGTGGTTGGCCTAGTACTAATATCGACATAAAACGAAGCGAGTAGTTCAACTATTTACCAGTAGATAGAACAATGAAAATGAAAAAACAATGACCACGTTTTTTTTCATACATATATCTAATAAGGGCACCTCTTTCTTTAGTCTTTACTCTGTGATCGGAGCTATTTTGAAACCGACCAATTCTAAAATCAAAAAGTCATCATATTTTTATTTAATGTGTATATTCCGGATGTTTTGGACTATGCGGTAGGTAAAAGATATTAAGTGCTTATTTAAAAGCATAATAAGGCCCGACCTACATTGTAGGACAAGTAAGGCCTGTCACATACTGTCCCATTAACATAGGACGGCAAAGTACTCAAGTATAATCAGGTAAATTACAAGAGCCGGCCTGAAACACAATTGGCCATTTACTAAACAAAAAATACTCAAGTTTTTAGCAGCTCACATTATTACAATGAAGTAATTATATGTACCTACATGCCATAATGTGTCGTCTAATCATAATCGTAGAAGAATCAAGAACTTATGGCTTCCTCTGGCATGTCACCAAGTTATTATAATTTCATAGCCGTCGCTAAGAAAAAGTAATATGATGACAATAACAAAGTTAAGCGGAAATTGGCATTCTTTGCTTACAAAGTGACCTTCAAAGTGGAGCAACGCGTGCCGTTACGCAGTAGGATGTAAATCAAATTGTATTCAAATGAAACGAAGCAATGTTTTAATTGACACACGGCAATGTTATACATTACAACTATCTAGCAAACCGATTTGGCAAAGACTGCAGCGAGAAGAAAGTCATAGTTACAATTTCTATACCAATAGCCGTGTACTAATTAGACGAGAAGTCACGATAGGTTTATTCCAGCAGGGCTAGACAAGTGGCTGACGTCTACAAGCGTTTCTTCAAATCGCTACGCGTCATGTATGGAAATGACATAAGTCACGTGATCGACATAGCAACTTGTTGTTGATCTACATAGCGACGTTTGACATTTCCATACATTGTGAAGTCTATTCTATTCTTTTCGATTAGCGTTCATGCCACTTGTCTAGGGGGGCTGGTAAACGCTTGCACTGCCTAGTTTGAGTGCTATCATTTGTTTTGCTGTCAGCCTGGCTGCATTACGTCGCGTGAAACTGGCTAGAGTAGCTTCACGAAGCTGGTCACTTAGTCAGTACACGTTTCCACTTATATTCTAAAAAGTCTCCTCATTATTTCCTCGACTCAAACTCAATTGAGGAATCCTCAAAGAATTCCTTAAAGAGTACTCGACCCTCTTTCAGACTGTTTTGGTACAGTATTAAAATCGTAACCAAACTGAAATTTGCCTGGTTACAGTTCACTGCTGTTCGCTTCTGCAGCTTATCTGTATAGCCCCTAATGGAGTCCAAAGGAATAAACATACCTGTGTATAGTCAGCTCCGATGAATGCTTGCTCCATTCCGACCCATAGCGTGAGTGGGATGAGCAGTTGCTGGTTGGGTTTCTTCAGCTGGTATGCGGTGGCCGATAGCAGCTGGATGCCGGTAAGCCCCTTTGAAGGGTCCGACTGCCGTTGCTTCTCACCATACCTGGAGTTTATAAACTACTGTGAGAGAATTGATAGGATACTTGCTATACTATAGAAGGGACTTGCAGATTAGCTTGGCTGGTCTGAAGTAAGCTCAGCGGCGTCGTAATGTTTTGTATGAAAGCTTTGAAACGCCGTAGAACTAGTCCGCGTTTACTGTTAGTAGTACTTCTTACATTCCTGATTGGCAACAAGTAGCCCTTAAATAGGATATCATGTTCACATGAAATTTGAATACCTCTCAAAACGTAGTCGATTCCAAAAATGGAGATGATCAGACTTCAAAATTGTGCTACGAATAACATAGTGAAGTTAACGGGAAAAGAACAGTTATAAATACTTAGATATTTGATATTTAAGTAAGTCTAAGTGGGCGAAGAAATATTGTGCAATAAATATTAAAACCGCAAACCACATTACCGAAACTACTTTTTTTGACTTAACTTTTTATATGAAATGGGATTCTGGGACTTGGTATTATTATTAGGGTAATAACATGCGACATAGTACTTAACGAAGTCTCCAATAATGTTTATTGTAACCAATAACGATCCGATATTTATAAGGTAAAATTTGAGTTTAAACAAAACTTGAAACAAAAATGCTATGAAAAACATCAGATACACCAAAAACACGTTGACAGGAACCCACAATGAATTTTAAGCAACTAATAAACAAATACATTATAAGGCAATGACATCAGTGAGGAATCAACACAAAAACACAAGTCCAGCGGCTAGAGGCTGACTAAATATTCAATTTAAGTAACAAACACTCGTGGTTAGGAAGTAGAATTGTCGTTTTGGGGGATCCGTACACAACGTAGGCATAGCAAGTGATTAAAAAGATGCATTCAGTGCAAGAAGCTTAAACATTTTATTTGTATTCAAGTTTCTGAGTTCCACGAATTTGATTTAGGAATATATGACGGTCACGAACGATCAAAATACTTTTTTATTTCGTCCGTGATGTCAGCACATTATGTGCGTATGTTGTAAGTGGTGTTGCGGTACAAAATTGCCTGGGGTTTTGCTATTTGTGTATTAGGACTATGAGTGTGTATACCGTTATCATACAACAATGAACGAGCCTTGAATAGGAAAAAGATAGGATAAATGACTGGCGATTTTTTTGTCGATAACGGTTATAAAAAACGCAGCCTGCGAGCTACAACCAGTGTTCAAATTAAGAATGTAGACGCTTTTTCAAGAACTATTTATTAACTACAATTTGTCATCGTGTGGTCGTAAAAAGCAATGTTTTCATTTAATGAAAACACGTGCCGACAAAAAGTTGGAATTAATGTAAAAAAAACGAATTATCCCGCAAGTTGAATTAGTAGATAAATTGGTATTTTTAATAATAGTGATTACGTTTAGACGATGAATGTTAGCTTGAGAAAAACATCTGAAGCCAGAAAATCTTGAATACGTACTTAGCATTACATTTGTTCAATAATCAACTTACCTTGAGAGTGGGTCGACCAGCAAAGCGACCATGAGCACAGCCACGACGACGCAAGCGAGGTATATCGCACTGATTTCATATATCTCGCTATCTGGCGGTCGATGCAGGTTTTGGTTGTCGTGGTGACCACCTCCGATCATGCAGAAGTTCGCGCCGCATGTCAACGCGGTACTCGTGTTCTCGGTCGACGCGCTCCCGTTGTGGACTCCCGATGAGAACACTGCAGAAGATAACATATTAATGTACTACATGATGGTGATGATGTTCCAAAGTCACGATAATGACTCAAGGTATTATGATTTGAGGAAGATGATTAGAGCTATTTTTTTTGGATTGGGTTCGAAATTCAGTATGGAAACTCACCTAAACTTGAGATCAGGTTTCCCCAAAGCTCAGCGGTCTGCCAAGCGAGGAAGAAGAAGCCGAAGAATCGTACGATGATCCCATCGACGGCTTGATCTGTCAGCTTCGCGTAGACGCTTCCCGCTTGCGTCAGATACGTGGCTTTAGAAGTCCACATAGGCGCCGCGCCTAAGCCGACGATAACACCGGCGGGGACCAGCGTGTAGAAAGCGGGGTAGAATTGCGCCCCGATGTACGGGGCGTAGCACATCATGGACAAGCATAGCGTCCATTTTACCGTTAACCTCTTGATGAGGAACGTTGGTACGAATATACAGGAGACTACGAGCGCCGCGTAAATAGAACTCAGCGACACCGTCCCGAGTCCGTCTTTGGCGTTGATCGAGGACTGCAGGTTCGCGGTCCCTTGGAAGGCGGTGAACTGGATCATGAACGCTGTACTGACAGCGGCCACGTTCTTCAGTATCCTCCATTTCTCGTTTCTCGACAACTTCACTTTTCCCGTGGGGTAGTTGTCGTCCTCTGTGGGTAGTGGCGGGGGTTTGATTATGTCATCGTTCGAGTCTCGGTCGTGTTGGTAGCCATCGTTTTTGAACCCTGTCTTGATGGTGTAGACGGAGTCTTTGTCCGGACGATCATCTTCACGTCCGCCGCCGTGCGTAGCAGTCATGCCGTGTACCTCCTTTTGCCTGAGAACAAGTAAACCAATAGGTTAATACGCATATAATAGGGAATGATTGCGCGATTGGGTGGCTGCGTTCATAAGCGCCGAGCCACCACGCCCGAGCCGTCGGCTCGTTCAGACGACTCTTATAGATACGGTATGATTATTCGAATAGAGTTTTATAAATACATTATATGGTGTAACACATATAGGTAAGGTACATTAAAACAATATAGTAAAAGTATAGTAAAATGATAGTAACAAAAATATAGTAAAAAGAACATAGTTTGCCGTAGGTATTTTCTTCCACTGTGAATCAGAGATATTTTTTTTTATTTGCCATGAATTATACAATCAAGTTCTGTGAGCTCTGTGGCGCAACATTGTGCGAATATAACAAACATAATATTATGGCTATTTATTCGTATGCAGACTGTGACCGATTATTTTTAAAAATTCATGAAGCTTGTTCGTATAACGCCAGGTTGATTGATATTCTCGAGTTTTGAGCTTGATTTTACATGAGTCCGTTTTAAAGAATTTATTATTTTGTGTTAGAAATCGTACTTTGGGATTTAATAACAATTATTATTCGTCTGGCATTCAGCAAAAGGCCAAGTTTAGGTTAAAACCTACATAATTCTGCTTCGGGTCAAAATCCTCAGTGAATTGCATTATATTCGTTTATAATTTATGTGTTATACCAGTGGCTCGATAACTATGTCGCGTTTGAGCCTTGGCCTACAGATGCTACCGGTGTTACACAACCTAGGCACCTAATTATTTAAATTTACGGGTCAACACGTTTCGAGCTCGTGGCTTTTGTCAAAGGATTTTACCTACCCATTGCCCCGGATAGAAAGCCCCTACCCTCGCCTTATAACGGGCATAGCCAACTGCAATCATTGATCGGTAAACGACCGGAGGTTAAGCAACGCTTAGCAAGGTCAGACAGACCATTTAGAGGAAAGAAGGAAGAAAAATAGAAAAAAAAATTAGGTATTCGACACTCGCAAGACACGGAACATAAACAGAGGAAACAGGAAAAAGAGATCAAACTGGGAAAACTGGCAGTTTTAAACGGCTAATGTTGCTGACCGTACCTGCGTTGCCGCGAGAAGTTTTTGTAACAATCACAATTAGATCCGCACACACTTGACACAATGGTCGACACCGGCTGAGTACATATCGTTCTATTGTGTGCCGAGTTTCACAAAATATTTCGTCACAACAACATTATAGCTAGAATGAGCTACTAACTGAAATAGATTGAATACATAACCCTTATTTGGATAAACTGATTATGTGCGGTACTGAGTTAATTTACCATTATATATACTTAGGGCTGGCCAGAATCGTCAGATAACTTTTAGGTATCCATCAAATAATAATGGCGTTTGACAGCTTTTCATAGAATATATGTCAAAACGCCATATCTATTTGGGGGATGAAACTTATCTTACAATAATTCTAAAATAGGCCCTAAGTGCGCATAGAATTCCCTTCTGAGCTACAGGATAACGTTTAGACGCATGCCTTTCTTCAAGTAATAATTTCTAAATCATCATCTACTTGTCTAGGCAGGAGTTCCTTATGTAACGTAGATGAGCGATATGAGTTCCTTATGTAATGTAGATGAGCACTAAAAATAAAATTCATCCTCTAAAGGGGCCAAATAGGGGATGAAAGTTTTAGGGCGAACGATGAGTCTAAACTTATCGTTGTCTGTCAGTTAGAGTAGAGTTTGCTTTGTTTCGTCGAACAGTTGTCGATATTAACTCAACAACTTAGTAAATCTAATATTTATGGAAGGCAAAGAAATTTCTAGCGAATACATTGTACCCGAACACAATCGTCAACCGTGTCGCCATCAGCCACCGACACCGCTGCGCCGGGATGGGTACTGAATTATGAAAGCAACCCGCCAAGTTTACAAACACTACTACTATGACACCGTACCATATACCTTCAACAGATATCAGATATTTGAGGATGTAATCAGGAACTTACGCATTCGGCGAAATTTTCTTTTTTATATAGGGTGACACATAAATTGTTGGTAGTATAGCTGTACTCAATTGGCTCAGTTATAAAAATAATATTACTTAGGTACGTCAGCAAAAAAAAAAAACTATAGCACCTAACCTGGGCAATAATTTTTTAACAATTGATGTGTTGATTAATGTTTCCAAAATAATCGATTTCTGTCACTCTATCTATAGTGGTGGAAAGTATCAGGAAAGATCCAATTAATTTACGAACTCTCAGTAAACAACGACCGAACTATAGCTCTACAAGATATTGAAAACGTGCTCGCTAGCGACTACGCAAAGTATTAAGTGCTTAATAGTAGTACTCTTTTTAACAATGCACATTTTTGCACCTATGTCTAATTATGTACACACACAAACATAAATAAAATTAAAATAAAACCACACGAAAGGGACTCCGCGTCGTCATCGATGTCCTACACGATGACGTATCTCTCTTAAATCGCATCCTACTTACTAACAATCCATGATATTGGTTGTCCACTGTCCCTCACTAAAACTTGCCATTGCGCGAGGTCCTAACAGATTTGGCGCGACGCTTATAAAAAAGGTCTGAATATAATTAAAACTCGAGTGCTAGTGGTGGGCTCTGCTCCGAGCAGTGTCGAAATGAGTGCACATGTATTCAGACCATGTAGACAGCCGAATGAATAGCTATCGAATGCCCCATTGTGCAACGTAATGGCGACGTGGTGGCAGTTTGTTTTGTTAGATTTGTAATACTAGTTATTGTCGCTTGAACTCATTGTCAGCTCGGGGATACTGTAAACACTGCGGTAACTTGATTAAGAGTTATGGGACTGGTGATGGGATGTTATATAAGTATGCTGAGGTACTGGAACTCAACTTTCCATGTTAGTTGGTGAGTTGTTTGTTGAACGCTTTCAGTGTTAAAGTCCAGATTGTAGATAAGATCGATCGTCGGGCAAGTCTCAAAAAAGTTCAAAAAACAATGCACACTCAATTACACTCTCGGCCTTCCTTGAGTTGGACAACACAATTGACACGCACTCAAACAGACAACGACTCCTAATGTCAGTGTTGAAGAAATGTCCAGCCCCCCTAGACAAGTGGAATGAACGCTAATCGAATAGAATAGACTTCACAATGTATGGACGTGACTTATGTCATTTCCATACATGAAGCGTAGCGATTTGAAGGAACGCTTGTAGACGTCAACTACTTGTCTAGGGGGCTGATGTTTCTTCCGAATTTTACTGATTCACTCGCGTCCCGTAACTATCTTAACTGAAGCTTGCACTTAAAGCTTCAATACAAAAATGAAAATACAGTATGAAGAGGTTTATTATAGCAAGTAGATCCACTTAATCCGGTCACCTAAGATAATCAAAGGCTGGTACAACAATAAAAAATACTACGCCCGTATAACTACTTAGGTATTCCTTAGCGCGTATCACGATTGCAATCAGGTAGTATGCAACTAATAACAGGATTATCAGCGGTCTGAGTAATGAATGCTTGGGCCAGCTATTGTTCTGTAGCTTCCTACGGCGCCGCCTGCACCTGTGTTAGTACGTTACATCTTAATACATGGAAGCTATGGCTTTAAACATCACATGCTACTAAACGTGACCTTTAATAATGGCTTGTGCGTAACACTACTTTTGATCGTTATTCTTATGTAATACACATATGTACCGAGATATTGAATGAAATTTGTAAATTTTGGTAGTGATACATTTATTTTATCTACATCCGCCGGCTGGATTAGGAGCAGTGGGATGAAATGGACCCCCTTCAAAAAGATTGGCACTTCATAGCCCAGGACAGAAAAGAGTGGTAGAAGGGACTTTCCAACAGTGGCACATTGCAAAAACATAATATGGAGTTTATAACCATGACGACGGTAGAATGTTGGTATTTGCAAGTGGCCATACCACCTTATCGCCAGGTACAGGATCAACATACAACAATGTTTAGAAACTAGCCAAAAACTGAACGAGTCACTTTCATATCAAGTTGTGGCTATCTTTCCGGTCCTGGCTGGCTGGAGCCAAAAGATTGATGTTAATTAAACACGACTCTATTCGCTTTCTTATGGGCAAAACAGGCTCCTTGAAAATATTGGCCAATTAGATAGCCACCTTATGATTTTAGAGTTAAGGCACATTTTTGAAACGGGCTAATTGGTTTTTTTGTGGACACTGTCTGATGGTTCAATATCGGGCCCAAATTTATTATTGATTTGTTAATCGCCTGCAGATAGTTAGGTCTTGGCTAAATTATAGGCAGCGTTTAATTCTCGGTACTATGTTGGTATCTCCCCGTGCGAAAAGGCCGCGACTGAAGTACGAATGTTAAATGTAATATAATACAAAATTAAATTCGCATTCCTATGTAAATAAGTGCCCGAAGAAGTAGTTGGTACATGGTTATTTACAAAACAATTACATAAACAACGTGTAATGAATGCACAGAGCGTGGTGACAAGTCACGACCACTGAAGTGTTCTGTTTCAAAAAAAAATACTATTAAGATCAGTACACACAGATGCCGGAACAACTAAAGTAATATAATCCAGATATTTGGATATTTTCAGTAAATATTCGCGATTTTTCCCATGCTTCAGCTCAAGTGTGTCAACGTCACTTGTCGTTAAGCAAAGCTGTGTAGAAAAGCCTTATTTTAAGTGACAGGATAAAAAAAAAGTAAGGTTCGACCGAGACTTGTTTTTTTTTTATCTCGGGCGAGTCCGAGACCTTTAAATTACATAATATAGAAAATACTACAGTATCCTAAAGCCCTACATTTAATTAACGATCCTGATGATTAACTTGCATATTTGCAAAGTGTCATAACATCCGACGAATCATAAAATGACCTGTCACACATGTACCACTGCCGCACTTAATGATCTATCCAGGATGTTTCTAGAGCACGTACAGAAGATAAAACAGTAGATTTATGAACGAAATATGTCAAGAGGAAGCAATGTTGGTGTTTCTGAAAACTCAAACCAATTTATTATACTGCAACGGTTTTCCCTGTGCAGGTTCATTCGAAGAACCGTTTTTAAATTTGGGTATACTTGGAATTGTGAAGTTATTATCGACGTTCTTGTATCACTATCATATATGTTTTTATTGTAATGCAATACGAATAAAAAAATAAAACTGGATTTCATCGGCATCGTTCATGTTATTTGAATTAAAACCGGGTATTATAATTACCATGGATTTATATTAGCATTGCGCGCGAGCGCTCTCGCGGAGACCAATCGTTAATCTAAGATAATTGCGGGTGCACGATGATCGCCTCGCCGCTGCCCAGATTATTTGTGGCGAGTTCAATATTGGTCGAGCGCACGAATAGGTATATGTACGAATATAATGTGTCTGAATACTAGTGTCAGTGTTGGACGCTCGTCTTTGCTCGCCTTCACCCGGCGAATATTGCCATCGTCAATTACGAACATGCCAGTATTTTTATAACCATTAATAAAACAGCCGCCACTGGAACTGATAAGATGACGACATTACGAATAGACAAAACATTAACTACACGTCATGTATTACAACCATGTTTCCCACGATGGTGCGCTTGCCCCATCCATTTCCACTTCCGTCGGTACCATCCCTGTTATAATCGCATAATGAGGGGTCCCAAGGCCAATAAATTGCCACCGTCATGTACATACAATGTGGCTTATAAAGTGCTATTGTCAAACTCCATTGTAGCATGGTGTTAGCCACGTGTTTGCTAGACCTATGGAACGTGTGGTTCTGAGGCTTCTAACGTTGGGAGTTCGGTCAACGCGGCAAGATAACAGACGTCAGTCGGTCCATAGAAATTGAATGGCGTCTGCCGTCGCGGCACATGTTATCACCACAATTTGTATGAGAACGACTGACGTCCGCTGTTTTGCCGCGTTGGCAAAACTCCCACCTTTAGGGTGCTTGAAAAAGGTTTGTCGATGCGAAAAATATCATTTTTATAATTATGGAGGTTTGAATTTGCAATAGACGACGAAGCTGAATTCTTTCACATCATATTGAGCTTCTGCTGCATTTGTCCATGGCTATAACTTGAGATATCACGTTTGCTACTATATTTATTTACTTCGTACGCGTGGAATTTAACGATTAATGTTTGTTAATATTAGCTAAAATAAAAATAGTCCAACTTCCTCCTTATAACATCAGCTATCTGCCAGTGAAAGTCCAGTCAAAGGTCCAGCCGTTTCGAAATTTGCCGGAACAAACAGACAGACAGACAAAAAATTTAAAGATATTATTTGTGGAAACGGCATTTTCGTAATTTTCCCTGGTCTGGGGTCACTGGGATCGCCCCCAGTCCATTGTATGGTAGCCATAGTACAAGCGTTGCTTAGTTAGGGACATAGAGTTGGTGTATTAGTCTGGCGATATTTATTTAATCATTATAAATACCAACCGAATCGAATTAATTATTCTGCGAGTACTTAACAGATTGTTGCGGATTAAAATTTCGTCGGTGACAATCGATTGCAGGGTTTACTATTATTAATTTAATACGTATTCAATTGTTAGCAAGGATGGCTCACTGAATGCAAATCACCATTATCTTACCTTATCTATTCATAACGACCTCCATGGTCGCAAGGATCGTATTTGCATAATTATTTCCATTGAAAGTGATTAGTTCTTTTTATTGTTTTTATCAATGACAAATGTTTGTAAAGGAGGTTGGGCATGCATTTCATGGAGGTTAAGTAAAATAGTTAATTTGTTTACGAGTACAAATAACTGGACTCCAGATCCCTTCTACTTGTCTCTAAGCTCTACTTAGATAAATGGTGTATAGTGCGAGTAGACGCGACGGCTCATTCGTACAAAAACGGCTATTCGACCAAATATTGTACGAAAGTGCTGAAACACCTGCCCCCCCTAGCCGGCTTCGTCTACGAGCGTTTCTACAAATAGTTACGCTTAAATGTATGTAAATCACATTACAAGTCGATAAGTAGATTACGTGACTTATGTCATTTCCACACACGAAGCGTAGCGTTTTGTAGAAACGCTCGTAGAAGAAGTCACTTGGGTAGGGGGCTGTTTCTTCTACCCATAAACCACATATCCTTCACATTCACTGGCGAATAGCTGGTGTTATAAGAAATAAGAAGTAAGGTTACTATTATTGTTAAATTCCACGCGTACGTAAACCTAATATATCTTGCTTGCAACACATGAATAATGTTTCTCAGAATGTTATATTATAAAAGGTATTTACAAATAACAATTAAATCATTGTCTGCCGAAACTTGTTCGCAGCAAGCACGTCAACGAATGTTGGCGGCGCCGTTGGATTTGCGCATCTCTCCTCTTGACCAATATTCTTTAACTTGACCGATTTCTTTTATTGTTGCCCAACAGTATATTGCACGTGAAATTTAAAAAAAATCTATTGTGCTCCGAATATAATACATTTATATTCAGAATACAATTTTATTTTTTTAAGTCTCAACTTGATTAGTCGTTGAATAGAATTGAAAAAGTTGTCTCATATTCGTGGAAGATTTTTTCTCCCGGAAATAGAGGCTTATAAATATAAATATATTTATAAGCATAAGCGTGCATTAGGTATCATGCTATATTAATTGGTGGCCAAGGTCGCAACACAATGGACACGGCCGCCGCGAGCGCAACGATCATCATAAACGCAACAGGCATGTGCTTAAACTAAAAAAAATACTATATACTATACGTTTATTCGTGTGACATTTAAAACGCAGTGTTTATTGACAGACATATGCACCGTGAACTTTTAACCCCAAGATGCACGTCGCACAAAGCTTTAGCAATACCGATAGTTGTTTACGAACATCTGTGAGTTTTCCAGCAAAGCGCGCGAGTCGACACAGTGTCGTGAACCCCTTACTTTAAGCGTTATTCGGAAAACGTTTTCCAGCTGTGCACCGGTGTCTGCTCTCGGAACGAGGGTAATATCAGGTTTCCGTGGGAAAAGGAATTGCGCTAACAACTTTGTTTAATAGGCACTTGTATTCAAAGAGGTTTATTTATTCAATTATACCTACTACGTCTACAAGCGCCGATGGGACGCGTAGACATTATGTCATATCTTATCTCTCAGGCGCGTCTGCTCGGAGCTTGTGGACGCTGCTATTTATTTTAAAGTGTGTTACTAATATTTTGTGACCATACGTTTATGGTTGCATATCGTGGCAGTCTCTGTACGGTAATTACCGCAGATTGAATTATTTTGGGCGTTTAAGTTTAGCGTATGGACCTGCGGAGATGGACATGTCGTGTCACAACCTGGACGCCGGAAGAAACATTATAATAATATTAAAAATTATTATTAAAAAAAAAAAGGGGAGGCTGATGCCCAGCAGAGGGACAGTTGATAGGCTATTACAAAAAAATAAAAGGTTTAACCCGTCTTTTATATGTTTTCAGTAAGTATATAAGTTGCCTTATTCACATAGCACCAACGTTATAACTATGATTACTGCGTACGAGTGGCCCTCATCACGTTATAAATGCAACACTCAAGGTCCATCTAGATATAATTACAATAACAATCCAATTTCTAGATTAAATTATCATTAGTGAGTCGTGATCCATCTGGGTTCGAATTAACGATACAGGCCACGAGACTTACGAGTAACGAGTAACGAACAAATATCACGACAATAATTTCCGTCACGCGAAAACGTTGTCATTCGCCATCATTAGTTTGATTAGGAACTTTAATTGGTGGGAAATATTATACACAATACACTACTGAAACCGATACAATGGAAGTCTTTATCAATCTTTTTTAAAGTTAAGTTTTTTTTTGTGACTAAAACTAAAATTTACTTAAATCTTAAGGAATGTTTATCCTTTTTAAATTAACGGCCAGTTCAACCTTCTCAATGGGTGGTTCTGACGATTTAGCAAAAACTGAATGGAGATTGATTAATTCATTTTGACCTGAGTGTTTAGTAATTTATTATCCTAATAACATTACGGCGTTTTTATTGTACAGGTAATCTAGATTAACATCTACAAAACACTCCGAAGAATAGCTAATTTATTATGATTAGTGTTGTAGGACTTGGGACAAAAATAAATAAATATCGCCAGTCTTCCACATTAACTGTACTATGGTCCAAAAATAAGCAACGCTTGTACCATGGGTACCGTACAATAGACTGAGAAGATCCTAGTGACGCCCAGACCAGGGCAAATTGAGAGGTTGTTTGCGAAAAGGACCAATAAATAAAACAAAAATATTCAAGAATGTTCTAATACCTATCCGAAGTTGAATTCCAAGAAAATGTTATTGTAAATAATAATTTACTTTATTCCTGTCGGTTTACCATGAGTTTTACAACTGCAATAAAACAACGCTGCTATGATAATTATGTTCTTTTTTATACAATGTACCGTGAGTTGCGAATAAAGGATGGGCCAATTAGAAGCTGACGTCACCCGCGGACTTCCCACTATCTTGATGCAGGTTTATCAAAACATCTTTCGGGTTTTCGTTGAAACTTAATAGCGCCGATTTAAATCGAAATATTCTGCATATTTTTTCTCAATCCAAATTTTGTTTTTCGATTCCAAATTTGAAATAACTTTTTTATATTATTTTTTAAACTTAATTACGGTTTAATTTACTTACAGTTATAGGTTAATTTGTAAACAATAAAGGTGTGTAGATTTATGATATTAGGTTATATGACTGAGTAGGAATAAAATCAATTTTATGAGATAAAAAAATTGCTTATAAGAGGCGGATCTTTTGAAAAACTAAAGTTCCAAGATTAGATACCTATTAACCGTTAATATTCAGATTCACATTTAAATCAAACCGGCATCGCGTTCAGGTTTGCCAACCGGATAATGTGAATCCGGCGCTTGGGATTGGAATTTTGTGAAATAGTACTACATATTATACATACCTATAAAATAATCATATTCAACGGCAACACTCAGCTTATGATCAGTGGCGCTTAATAGCGCTAATGCGCCACCTAGCAAAATTGCAATGCAATTAATTTTTCTGATTTTCTAAGCAGAATCCTTAGCAATTCTGTTAAATGTCTATAAAGTAGTCACACATTTTACGCAATTCGTGACTATTTCACGGAAATTTAGAGGATTTTTTTGCCATTTAAACATACAGACCAGTGGTACTTACTATCCAGGTTACCCACCTAATATTACTAATTATTAATTTATATTTCAATTTATACCAATTTATACAACTTGCGCCAAGACAAGATTTGTTACGGATTATGTCACCGACTCGTTATTTTTGTTATTAGAAAGAATGAGCACAGCCCTAGCCGGCTATGCTAGGCCTACTGTAGGTAGGTACTGATGAATCCGGCGACAGAGACTGTAAACATTCAGGTTCGCCGTCCGAAGAAGTTGTTATTATGAAAGTCGTCGGTTTACGCAATACGTCTAAGTACCAATACCTGCATATTTTGTGGCTGACTGTACTCGCATAAAAATCGATTATTAGTTAATTTCCTGGATCGATTCCTGGTAGCAAGTACATAACAAGGTGTGCATTCTTGGACTTGTTCTGTCAATAATTATTTATGGAATCACGGTATTATCATTATGGCAATATTAATATTCGTTCACCTATGATGTGTAATCTCCTAAGGAGAAGTGTTTTATGCTTGATAATATAATTATCGTTATTCTTTTGTTTAAATGTAGAAAACAGCGCACCTATTAAATATTGTGGTCTTCCTCATACGTTACGACTTTGGTGACGACCATGAGAGTGGTATCACATTTAGTTTAGTTAAGTTTAGCTTGTGTTCCAACAGAATCAGCACCAGTAGGTACCTATGTAGTTATAATTTAGATTGCAAATCTCTCTACCCGGTAACTTATGAATACGTATTGTGCGTGTTTAACTGTTGTGCAGCATTTATGATGATGGTAAGTCGTGGGAATGAACTGTCGTTATGGTTCTGGTAAAACCAATATCTGGGCGATTAGGGCGATAGTTCCTTCTGTAAAATTTGTTATACTAACAATTATTTTACGTAAACGTAGAGTTAAGCTGGTAGAACGCATGGTAGAGTTACTGAACAAGCACAGGTTTTTCCGAATGAGATTCGCGGCGCGTATCTGCAATTTCAACTGGGCTTTAGTATTCTGTGGCTACTCGGAACGTAACGGTCGGGTTTGTAAGTAATCGCACTCAGCACGCTGAATCTAAAATTAGATTTAATAAACATTAAACCTTAACATGTTATTTTTATGCCATCACAGAAAATTTAATACGGTGATTAACAATCCAAGTATATCCCTTTATAAAAAGTTATAATCTATTTACAATAGAATTACAAAGAAATTTAGTTCTGTAAAATGTCATTGTGGCCAGGTGAATAGGCATAGTCTAAATTACAATGCCTACCCATTTTAACGAAAAATGGGCTGATTTAAAATTCGCTATCTATCTATCATACGATGTAGGTAAAGTTTTAGGAAATTCTCAAATTTTAGGTACAAAATAATCCTTTCAAACATATCATAAACTACTAGGTAGCTGATAATCCTAACAGGCGCGACTGTAATCGGGGAATAGGTTTATCGGCCGCACCATCACGCTACGTTATCAAGCACATCGCGGCAATTAATCGGGCGGTCTCTGGCTGCCGCCGGACGGAACCGGCGCGGACCGGTAACGGTCAGTCCGGCGAGCCAATCCTAGAAGAGCAGTAAACAAACAAGAGCAGCTGGGAACGGTTTTGTTACAACAGATCAAGAGGGTCGCAGCCTAGTTAGTTCAACCCGATAGATCACAGCTGCAAGCAGGCACGCCCGGTTGGGACAAGACGAAGTGTGAGAAATGACTATTTTGTCTTATTTATTTGAATTAAGTAAGAGATAGAGATCTGTGTGACAATAGGGTGAGATTTAGTTGTCTGAAGATGGGTGCAGAATTGTTTGACCTCTTGCGTGCTGCTGCGGTCCTGGTTGTGAATGTTGTTACGATCAAGCTCTGAGGTATTCCTGATTGTTCTCGGGGTCAGACTACAGTCGTTTTGTGTACCTACCGGTAATAAGCCCAGTCAGGTTAGATAATGGACACTAGGAATATTTTGGGTAGACTACCAGTCTACCCTGAGTTCCCAACCCTAATACAAATTAGTTCCATGAAGAAGAAAACATGATGTTTACTGACACAACTGTGAAAATAGATGATTGTAGTTATAGTAGAAAATACCAGACATTAAATCATAGTCACTAACCGTAAAGTTCGTTATAAAATTGCACCTTTTTTCTCTTTTAATAAAAAACACAATCAAAATGTAAGTGGATGTTTTTGCTGGAAATTCTATTTGGAAATTGAAGGCCGGAGATCGTAATACTGGGCATCTTGTGGAATTATAGACAGGATTAATTGATGCGCCAATAACATTTTAATAGTCCATGTGGTTTAACTACCAGATGCCATAAATTTATTGAAGCAAGGTACATCATAAATCTCAGATATTGAACAAGACCTTAAAGATCGTTAGCAGTAGAATAAATTAATGAGAGTTGTTCTAAGCTCATTTCATTAGACGATTGCCGGTTGCGTCTCTAATATTTATATGGCATTTATTAATATCAGTATGAGTAATGACAATTGTATCAGGCACAAACAGTAATGAAAACAAGATGCCCTTAGAGGCAATTAAGACAATGTCAAGGAAAACACTTGTCCCACGTCATTAGTTCTAGGAAACGCATCATTCATTCATTGGCAGCGTAACGAAACCATTGTTGGACTGTAATTTATAGAATTAAAGCGTAACACACAGTCGCCGTTCGTACCGCAACGAAAGTTAATACGTCGCCTGACTCTCCGATAACGTATGGATGGAGGCGCTTGGATTGAATCTAAATAATTCAGGAGATCCCGTGCAAGTAGCTGATTAGTGACTAAAGCATAACTGAGATAATGCCGAGAATACCTGTCAATAACCAGCATCTATACTTCTATACTAATATTATAAATGCGAAAGTAACCTGTCTGTCTGTTATGTTCTCACGACTAAACCGCTTAACCAATTTTGATGAATTTTGGTACAGACATAGACAGGACCTTGGAGGAGAACATAGGCTACATTTTATTCCGCAAAAATGTAAGGTTCCTGTGGGATTATCAAAAAATAACTACAGAACGTTCTAAAGTCAACGCGGACAAACGCGCGGGCAGAAGCTAGTACAGTATAAATTCTAAAATTTGAGCGCGTGCTGTTTGATAAACGTTTTCCAAGTTTTGGCACCTACATTTAGCTCGCTTGCCAACCGTAAGCGGTACTCCGGGTTATTATTCTATGCCACAACTAGCTTTGTAAGCCACGCCTTGCTTCAAACCTTTAGCTATGTCACCGAAGCTCACGAGGCGGATAGATGTGTCGTCCATGACTTTCTGAGTGGCGTAATCTTTTAGCGGAATCAGTGGGGCGAGGTTAGTTTATGTTTATTAAACGTTTGGCTCGCTTAATTAGTTTCAAAGAATAAGCGAGCTATAGCGGGCGATGTCCTTATTACTGAGCGGTCGCGAAAACACTATTCTGAGCGAGCTTAGAACATCAATTTATTAAAGAATTAGATTATAGCGGAATTTGCTCTGAGAGAAATGCCTGCCCGGCCTTACATTACTATATTGCGCTCACAGGTCTCACTGTATTGCGCATAGTCAGGAAGAAAAACTTAAACATACAGTTGGTAGGTTGTGTTATGTTTCTCTTACACTCAGTTAAACAATGCTATGGTTTATGATAAGATTGAGGGATTGGTTTATCATGACTGAGCTGTTTTTATACCCTTACTTGCTGCATGTCTCTTTTTTATTATTCTTTCATGACTCAAAGGAAGATCGGCTTAATAAAATAACGTAGGTACGGATTGCAATCGATATAAAGTAGGTCCCGTTATCATACTCATAATTTTTGTTTCTAGTTTGAGTGAAATACTGAAATACTATGTTATACATAATGTTAGATATAAGATACTTTTAAAGGAAAGCCTTCCAAAGCCGATAAATACATGGAATAATGTAGTCAGAAACTGAACATTAGCACGTAAATGACTAAGAAAATTAATGATCAACTAAGTTTTTTGACTTCTGAATGAGTAGGTATATTATAAGTATGTTTATATTATATTTGTGTAGGCATAAGATAAAGACGTGATTATCTCAAAGAATTTATGCTTTGTCGATTTAATGGCATTTACCGTCGAAGGCAATGATGCAAATAGTAATTTTTTCTCAAGGAAGGCACGTGAAGTTGTTTTTATAGGTATGTAAGAAGTGCCAGGCTGTCATAATGTAATGTTTATATCAATTCACGGTAGGATTATTTTTTATCGGACCTGTTTAAATACAAATATAAATACTCTTAACATTTCATTCAATTAATAAGTATGTAGATGATTTAAAAAAATATGACATAAAAAGCCTGCAGAAAAAGTGATAGCGGAAGTTTAAAATTGCAATATTATTTATCGATATCTGACATTTGACATTTGATATAAAGGGACCATTGTTATGGTCCGAAATGCTTGTTCGAGGTTTTTCGGTCCTTGCATCTATCCTACCACGGACACTAGTTTATGATATAGTTGTCACAATGGTTCGGGCGTTAGACGCTCGGCAAATGGTGGTTGCTGGTACGATTCCTGCCAGAGGCAAATTTTGGAACCGGCCTTTTTGTGATTTGCCCTGGTCTAAGTGTCATTGGGATTGCCCCCAGTCCATTGTATGGTAGCCATAGTACAAGCGCTGCTTAGTTTGGGACCATACAGTTGGTGTGTATGACTGGCGATATATGTATATAATACAGTCAGTCATCGTTTCCCGAATTACCATACAATGTGGATTATGATTGTTAGTAGTTCGGTCTCTCATCGGGCGACTGTATGATTTATTACGCTAGGACCCAACTATAATTTTATATTAGTTATGTTTTGCTAAAAACAAGCTCAACATTAGGCACACGGCAACTGAATGCCACCTAAAGGTATACGGAATGCTCGCATATATAAGGTAGGTGCCTAAAGTACTATTATTTTATTCTATGATACTATTCAAGAATATGTCATAAGGTATTATGTTCCATTGTTTTCCTTTTGACCTGTCTACAGGGAAATAAGTGGTGTTGTTCTTTGTAATAAATGATCGGCTGATCCTTGCGGTTGGTGATGTAACTTCAAAGATATTTTGTAGAAATAAATATTTGTTTGTCTCTAAATTTTGGGGTGTGGCTTAGTAGATGAAGGCTAGAGAATACACATAATATTATACTAAATCTTAGTACAGGGGACTTTAGCGTTGAGTTGCAGTTTGAAGGTGAGTTGTCTGCTAAGGAAGCTTTTTTCCACACAAAGTAAGCTAATACAAAAACTTGGGTGATATATCTACTTAGGCCTAGGGTAATGAATGGTACTACGCACTTTGGGTACTTTGGGGTGTCGTTATTTATTTTGATGTATTTCATTTATTGTAGAGCTGACGCGTTGCTGAAAACAAATTTAGCAGGGTTTACTCAATTTAGCGACATTTAGCAACAGCGACGCTACAGCACTTGAAGCTAGAAACTTTGGGCTTTTCCACATGATGCGACGTTTTCGGTTAGAAGACGCGATATTTTATTAAAATGTATTTTACAAATATATAAAGGGCCACAATTTTCCTAGATTTAGCTGACAAGTTTGTGTAAAATAAAGTGTTTATTTATTTTATTTTATATGCTGTGGAGAATGTTAATTTAAGTTTTGTTAGTAACTAAAATGTGTTGTTTAAGACATTCCACGATTCGGTGGGACCTTGAATTTGGAGTGTCTATGCAGTTTGCACATTAAACACTTAAGCAATGTTAGTAAATAATGTCAATAAGTTGTTTGTTTTGAATCATCTACAGGTACGATGAGGAGGTCGGTCTTGGAGATAAAATTATCAATCTAGTAATTTGTGTTTCGGTTAGTTTTTAGTATATGTGAGGACAAACCGAAGAAAAAATCGGGATTGTTTTGCTATGCCTGCGAGTACCTTAACCAACTAACAAAAATGATATATTTTTTATCGAGTATATTACTCGCATGTCAACCAAAAAACTAAAAGCAAGTTCTCTGAGCAAGTACCATTCTATTTATATCTCAAATACTTTCTTGGTGATCTTTTTATACATGCAGCCAGTGAGCCGTAGGCTAGTTTTTCTAGTTTCCTAATACAACTGCAGTTACTAAGATATTCCAAGATGGCGCTGCAAACCACGCATCGAACCATCGTAACCCTTACGCAAAGTTATTAATAAAATGAGCCCTGTCTCACTTTTGGGCAACTCCCTCCCCTTGTAGCTCACGAGTGGATTTCACATGTCTTACAAATTGTCTTTTCAATTTTAATTTTGAATTGATAACCATAGTATGATTTTAATGTCCACACATATTTTTCTAACTTTTTTCTATCTCATACTTCACAAAATGCGGTCGTGAGCTGTTTCCGACCACTTGTCTAAAAATGTTACTTACAAAATTATTTGTTACAATTTGCACCTACGCTAAAAGAAGATTCGCAAAGAAAAGCGACACAGAAAAACTGTTTGTTACGCCAACAGCGATTTAGTGAAAGTGACCGCAACGAGCCGGCGACCGATTTAGTTTACGAAAGCCTTTACCGCTCAATAATATGTTTACTATGTCTATCTACCGATTGGCGATATCGAAGATACAGAGGTTGAGTGAAATTTTAATTACTAATGAAAAGACCTCTTCCCACAGTGACTTTACATACACTGCACAGCTTCAGATTGACGAAGCATAGCTTACGATATTTTTAACATGACGAGTTATTATAACAAATGTACATTCGACGAGTTACGTGTCGTACGTGTCAAGTTTTATGAAGCACGTTTAATAATATAGTATTAATTAAAAACATTAATGAGTGGGTATCATCGCGTGGCTTTCCATACAGTTTAACCGGACAGAATTGATTTCGTTTGGTACGAACCGACACTTGCCGGACGTGGCCGGAGAAAACCAGTGGCTGGCAGTTACGGGCCCTTACTGATGCTTAAGATAATTTAAATAGCACTCGCAAGTTCCCACTAAGTGATTGTAATTATGCTGCGACACAAGGTCACCCCGTTCGACGAACCGAATACCACACTTCTCACAATCAACAATTAAAATTGGTACCTATTCCAAAAAACTTGTAGGTATTTTATATAATTTGTAGCTTTTATAGCAAAAAAATAGGTACGCGT
The DNA here is from genome assembly GCA_947859195.1 of Drymonia ruficornis. Classification (NCBI taxonomy): domain Eukaryota; kingdom Metazoa; phylum Arthropoda; class Insecta; order Lepidoptera; family Notodontidae; genus Drymonia; species Drymonia ruficornis. Next base: position 4,741,084 of record OX401907.1, read on the forward strand.
GCATTTTTTATTATACCTACAACAGTGTTGTTCCGACGTCAATCAGGTAAAACCCCCGAAACTTGTAATATTGAATAAAAATATTTTGCTAGTTTATTCGAAATATTAATGTCAGGTAGCAAACATATACAACTAGTTATAAAACTGAATGGGATTTAACTATGACGCGTGTTTTCACAGCATCCGTTAGTCCATTACATCAAAGTGCCTTTCGAAAATTTGTTGCAGACGCAAAACGTTATGATGATAAACACTTCCCAAGTTCAAAGCAAAGCATTTCTTCAAATTGAAGATTGATAGATGCGGACCCGCTAAAATATTCTTCGAGCATCAAATTATCGCTTTCGAAATTTGCAAATTGTGACATGGTTTTCTTGACCTTCGACGATTCCTTCGACCAATTTGCAGTGAAGTGCTAGGTTCGGAACTGTATTTTTAATACTAGGCATGCATGTGCGTCACTCTATTCTGTTTTCGTTGATCATTTAACCGTTCGCTTATTTATTATGACGTCTGTAGTAAAGGTACCAGGCAGTACTTATCACGGGTTTAATACAAAAAAAATATTATGTATAAATATTTAAATATGTACATATTCGTGGTAACAAAAATAATAATATTTTGCGGTTTCAAAAATTATATCCTTTATTTCTAAGTCGGTCGTGTTGTAAAAACATGAAATTCAGGTTCTGCAATATCTTATTGGCATTTTATAGTCGCATATTATGTTATTAGTTGAGGAAATGTCGACTTTAATGTGCATGCTTTTTCTATGCCAAACTTATCTTTATTATTTTTTTGGCTAACTGTACACGGTGTATTGTATAAGTTGACTCTCCATACAAATCAAAACACGGCAACAATATGACAAGTTTGGATCAGGCTAGTCGGTCTACTTATCGTTTAAGGGAATAGTGAAATCCACAAAAATATCAGTTAATGATAAATACGCCTGTATTCTCCTAAAGGGTAGACAGAGGCGACATTTCGCGATGTTATTTCGGTCCCAATATAACGTAATAGCCTAGTGCCGTCAGCAGAGAATAGCAAAACGTTGGTAGACGTTTGTATTGTGAACACAACTTAGGTACACTTTCACTTTAAAAGTCTCATTTACCACTGCGATGAACCGACTACCTTAGCGCAATCTCTTCAATTTGCTTACCAGGGTGGCCAAAAATAGTCACACATTTTACTCCGTTCGTGACCATTGTACGGAAATTTAGCGGAATTGCTGAGAATTCTACTAGAAAATAAAAATAAATTGCTTTTGCGGAAGGTGGCGTTTATAGCCGTCCACCCCCCTAGACAAGTGGCTGACGTCTACAAGCGTCCCTTCAATTCGCTACGCTTCATGTATAGAAACGACATAAGTCACGTGATCTACATAGCGACTTGTAATGTCATTTCCATAAATTGTGAAGTCTATTCTATTCGATTAGCGTTCATACGACTTGTCTAGGGGGGCAGTGCCATCCTACATGACGTTTTCTCGGCCTGACAAACGACTGTCGGTTTTACGCGTTAGTCCCACGGGTACAAAATTTATAGTTAGACCCATTGCCACTTCAGCCTGATTCAGGGGGCTTGCTTCTATTACATAGAAAGCTGTATCACGATACTGATTTTTATTGATGGTAGACCCAAGCTGTAGTCAATTGATTGCAGCTCATATATGGGCTCGACCGGGGCAATCACACCCTCTCACAGAAGATCAGCGTAAATTAGCTATTACAGGTGCATTTCGTACGATGAGGGATCCGGAAGCCCACCCCTTTTCCCCTCCCTCTGTCCCACTCCCCTTCAGGTCGGCAACGTGCGATGCCTTTGCAAGCATCTATAGGCTACGGTAACTGCGTAACATCAGGCGGACCGTATGCTTGTTTGCCACCTTAGTACCTAACATTTTTATCGTGATCGATACTTGTGATTACTGATAGCGTAAAACTCCTCATAATTCAATTCTAAAACTGTCTGTAGAGAAACTTCCAAATTTATAGCAAGTCATGATGGACTTAGGTACACTGGAATTAAAAATCACTTTTGTTCCTAAAAATAGTATTTAAAATCATTGTAAACTTGCTAAAAATCTCTATAAATTTGGCGGATATTAGTAAAACGTTTCACTCGTCTCGCCGTTCGAATGTAAATTACACTTCTTTGACGTTATAACAGTTTTTTTACGTCATGATGACATATTGAGATACACAATTCATACATATTCATATAAATGACGCCAGTCAGCCTATAATACACTTTGGTCGGTCAAACTTAAGGTAATATTTGCAATGGTAACGGAGCGAAATTGAAATCTGTAACCAATACACGTGCACGGTGCTCAATGTCGATCAATTGATCTGTATGTTTCTTTCATCTATTAGTAATATGGCAATGTAAAAGGCATGATTTGGTTTTTAATTTTGAACGTGTTAGTTGCGGACGAAAAATGTATTTTAATGTGATGCATGGTATTTGACGGGCCCGGTGGCGTGGTTGGCGTGATGGCGCCTTTCACGCTGCAGGTCGTAGGTTCGATTCCTACCCGGGACATGCATTTGTGTGCATGAACATGTCTGTATGTCCCGAGTCTGGGTGTATATGTATATTAAGTATGTATTTACAAATAAAAAAGTAGTATATGTAGTAATATCAGTAATCTGGTTTCCATAGTACAAGCTCTGCTTAGTTTGGGATCAGGTAGCCGTGTGTAAAAAATGTCCCCAGGATATTATTATTATTATATTATTATTTAAAATCAATTTGAACTTGATAAGAACCATGAATTAAAGAACTATGTATAATTGTTCATACGATATTATCACAGGCGTTCCCATGCGTCGATTAGATACAATTATCTAAACGACGCATGAAAACGCCTGAAATATTATTGCATGAACATTTCCTAGGTACCCTTTGTTACTAGGTCTACCTTTTGGCCGCTACTTCTTCCGCGTTAACTTTAAGATTGAGTTTTTGATAATCCCACAGGAACCTAAAATTTTTCCGGGTTAAAAAATCCTAAGTGTTTATCCAGGATATAAACTACCTGCGTGGCAAATTTCATCCAAATCCGTTCAGCCGTTTTAGCGTGTTGAGTAACAAATATCCAAACTTTCACATTTAAAATATACCATAAGATATATAGCTTATCCATACCGAAAAGAATAATCATTACAAATAGTAATATGTAATGACGTTATCCCAGCATTGCTAAAATTATCAAAAACTGCAAACATCGCATAAGCAGATTACTCAAACAGATTATGTTTCGTTAAAATTGGTGTTATACTTATCAAAACTGCGCTTTTAATGTTAATTTTATGCATTTGGCCAGCTTGCGTCACTGTTTAGCTAGAGATGTGTTGACTATTATGAAACACGATGATACACCTACTTACACTGATAAGATTGATTTGATGATGATCATAGCAAGTCCAAAACAGAGCCTGCAAGTCTTGACCAATAAAACTGCTCCTAACCAAGACTACTTTCACCCTCTTCCCTCTAAAATGGTTGAGAAGGGTGATGCCGCTACGCAAGTCATGCTCGGGTTCCGGGCGCTGCTTGCGGGGACTGGTCCGGCCATTTTCCACTTGACACCGTTGTTCCTGGGCTTTCTGGTCTGTTAAATTTTCATTTAAGCACGGAAGGCACCACACCAAAACAATCGTTCGAAATATTCACCTTTTGGTTTGACTGTAAAGTGGGAGTAGGCATGCACAGCTTTCTAGGCTAGTTTTTATTTATTTTTATTAAAATACCCAATTCTGTTTTTTTTATTCAGAATGTGTTAATGCCTGCCTGCTCACATAGCGTTATTGTTTGAAAATGTATACAATTATTCTTTTGAAAAGAGTAACCATTGAGTTTCTTGCCGGCTCTTCTCAATGGAAGCAACATTACGAACCGGTGGTAACGCTAAAATATTGTTTATTATTGACTATTTTTAAATCCTTTATTGAGCTTACATGAATAAAAACCTTTTGATTAGATTGATTTGATTTGATTACCAGATCGATTCTGCGAGACACTTGCGTTGCACAGAATCGGTCTTATTCCCGTCTCGGCCTCATAAAATGCAAAACTAAGTCCATGACTGTAATGATTTTGGATAATAATTAAGTACTAATAACACAGAGTACAACAGCACATTAGACCTTTTTATATTTATTTTAAACCTTTGTTTCCCATTGCTGGGCAAAGGCCTCCCCTTTTTTCCCCACGCGTCCCTGTCTTCGGCTTGTCCACATTAGACGTTATCAACATTTAAATGTTGTTATAATGCTAGTAACTATTTTGTTACTTCACATAGTATGTAGTTACATCATTATATCGACAACAATAGGTGCCATGACGACACGAAATCCCTTGAATCGGTTCGAAATATTTAATTTCACATTGTAACAATGCACTCTTAATTTGATAAGCTAGTTTAGTTCTTGTGAGCGATTCACTATTGGTACTGTGCGAATTTTCGTCTCTGATTGAATGGACAATAATATCAACATGCCTCATTTCATAACGATTTGTGTCCATAATAATATATATCCGAAATAATCTCCATAAAGTAATTCCATACTTTTCAGTCCGGTACCAACTTGTTCAATCCTATCCTACTAATATTATAAATGCGAAAGTAAGTGTGTGTGTGTGTGTGTGTGTGTGTGAATATTTGTTACCACGTATTAATGAAATTTGAAATGTAGATAGTGTAGGCTCTGGAATAAGACATAGGCAAATTATTATGCGGGCGAAGCCGCGGGGCACAGCTTGTATAGTTATAAAGGAAAGCGAAATTATTCCATAGCTACATATATTAGGAATATGAAAGTTGTCTCGATAATAAATAATATATCATCACTGACAAAATTGTGATTAGATAACAACCTATACTTTAACAGCTTTTAAATCTAAAAATCAGAAGATAAGTAGGTACCTAATTATCGGTTGTTGTAAACACCATTGACAAATAACTAACAGTGTTATTTAATCCTCCTAATTTCGTAATTGTAAGGGTTAGATCAAACAATAATCATATCTCAGCTTCCCAAGAATGAACCCAGAATTACTCTTTTGTTGTTCAACTAACTTCATTTCAGTCTCAGCTCACAAAATAAAGCGACAAAGGAAGGAGGCTTAATCAGCTCAAATAAAAACAATTAATCATTTTTTACCAAGATTGCTGCTGACGTTAGAAGCTGATGTATACAGGGTCATTCACCACTCGCAGAAATAGCACTGACGTAACCAAACATAGGTATCTAAGTAATATTATGTCAGTACACCATTTTTCTTTTTATCAAACCAGTAACCTACCTCAACACAAATATTTACATACAAATCCCCGTATATTACAATTGATAATGATTTCCTTCTAACGCACTTAAAGAAAAGTATATTTCCTGTATCTATGAACTTACAACTGTTATAATAATTCACAATCGATAATAGTGTTAATAGCTATAAAATTACTTAGCAAACAGGAATTGAATGAGTGAAGAAGTGTAGTTCGCAGACTCATCACATTGTATATTTTATGTTAATGTATGATTATGTGATGCGTACTTCCGTAAACGTTTATAAATAAAGTATCGATGAAAGTATACAATATAGTATATAAGATTTTCTATATTCCTCAAAGTTATATGAAGAGTCAAATAAAACTTTGAGTAGGTACCTATTCAACAACAATCATGGAACTTTTTATATCTAATCTTTTTTGGTTTATCTTAAATTAGTTTTGTGTATAAATAATTAGTAATTACGTAAATAAATATAGACACTCCCTGGATTGTGAATTGTGATAATAGAGAGCGCTAGTTATATAGATTAAAGTAAGTAAGTAAGTAAAGTAAATTTTCAGCCAGAGTTGGAGAATGAAGAATTACGATTAAGCTCATCAGTTATAATAGATATATAAATATAGTTTTCAGCGTTGCGTGCGCGCCTATTGCGTTGATTACCCTGCGACATCCTCGGTGGCAATTGCTGCAATTAGAGAAAAAAAAACAACTGTTCGAAGAGCAGGGCCGTCACGTCCCCACAAATTATACTTCAGGGTTGCTACATACTCGGTTTATTTTAAAGTTATAAATGACGCTTTGCAGAATTGTCTGGTGCATATTACTTTTTCCCATTACCTGAGGTTGATGCAGTACCTATTAATTTTCTTCCATTCCACTCTAACCTCGTCCATATCACTCTAATAAAATTCATCTATGTTTTCTTGAGTCTTCCTCTCGCTCTGTATCTTATAGTTTAGTATAACTATATGCAAAATTATTGGTGAATCTTGGGAAAATGAGAATGCAACTTGGACAACAGCGGCTATCATTACAGTATCAAGGAGCGGAGCGGAATCAGTTGCAAGGATAATATGTCAAGTAATTTACGTTAAATATCTTGTTCCCACTACACTTATTTCTTTATGATTAATCACTCAACTTCGGTTTAATTAATTTGGCGTTTCGTGCATTGCCTCACGCAATGCTTTTTATATATTATACGATTGAGGCACCCATAGGAATTATTTGGTTACATTTATCAGTGGTTTGGAGGTTAAAATTATCATAAATTTATAACAAATAAATCTTTTTGCATTAACGAGACCATTTCCAAAACGATCAAACATTGACCTACCTATTATAGGTAGGTACCTTGAAATAAAAGCTTGCAAAAACCAAAAACAAATCGTCAATTTACTTTAAACCTCATTTTCCAAAAGTACAATTTGGCGTTTTAGCGTTTTTTCCTTTCCACTGACGAAATGCATTACTATCAAAACATACTTTGAACGTATTCAGTAAATAAATCAGCATACTTTTTGGATAATTAAAAAGCTTTTTTAGAGCCAGGACGGGTTGTCAAGCGGTTCGTGGAATGGAAGCAATAAAAATGATATTGCCACGGAATAAAAACGTGTATAAAAACGAGAGATCGATGCCTTTTCGGTTTCCACGAAGCGTGGACGGCACTTGGATGAGCCGTGAGGATATTGGAGTTCCGTACGATTGAATGTGACAGAATAGGTATAATGTAAGATAACAATTTACCAACAAATTATATCGCGAATAAATAGTATACCGACTCTATATAAATTTTCTCCAACCCCGTTAAATAATAAGGTAGTGTAATTTATGCTTAGTGATAAATATATTATAATGTTTCCTATTCAAATTGACATTCCTCACTCTTAAAATAAATAACAATAAAAATAATGCAAGTAACATGCATAAATAATCTTAATATGGTAATTAAATTATAAAACACTTCATTTGCGTTTGTAAATAAGTCACGTAGGTTGAGAAGCAATGTGAATAAGATTTTATTAACATGGTCATAAAGAACATATTGATTGTTTTTCTTTGATTATGGGGATTAGGATCCGATTTGCCATGGAAACCGAAATATATAATTCACAGCAATAAATTTTAATAAAGTCAAGAAGGGGATTAGTAATGTAATTTAAATTTTTTGGACTGTATATAAGGTACTAGTTTCTGCACGCGACTTCGTCCGCGTTGTATTTAGAATCACACAGAAACTTAACATTTTCCGGGATAAAAAGTCTATGTCGTTCTCCAAGGTCCTGTCTATATCTATACCAAAATTCATAAAAATAGGTTTAGCAGTTTAGTCGTGAAACAACAGACAGACAGACAGAGTTATTTCGCATTTATAATATTAAGTACAGATTTTCTTATTAGTTACGGGATCTTTAGGGGTGGCTATTAAAAAGTTATACACAGGGAGATACAATAAAGAAAACTTATGAAGCACTTTTTCAATTTACAGAAAAATATTAAAAGTCAGAGATCTTATATTATTACCGGCCATGCAAGGAGACAAATAATATTGTATTATGTTTTAATTCACGGTGTAATAACACCTTAAACTTGATTTGAATATGGTAATACATTATTATAGACAAAAACAAGCGCCACGGATACGATTGTACGCAGCTAATACATTATATACCTGCGTAGGTACCGGAATACATACCTCGTGTGATTGGCGCACAAGCAGTTTTTTTAATCACATATTTTGTCGAGGATAACCAGTCGATAAGTCTTCCTAGACCGTATACGGTGTCTACTCTATTTCATGAGACGTCATTGCATATAATGAAATCACACACAAAGAAAAATATGAATAATTAGAATTGATTTTAATCGGTTTGGTTCATCGACAGATGACGTAGGCGATGCAGAATGACAGAATGTCCCTATCGAATGGATAAATCCGGGTTATAATGGGTAGATGTTGTTTGAGTTATTTTTTAAGCTCACACAAGTCCCGTGTTGTCATAATTTAAAATAAATATTTTATTTTTTTAGGTATAAAAAAATAAATCGTATGGTAACTCTACAGTTGAATACTATGCAAATATCCAATTAATAGTAATTTTACAACGGATACTTTGAAATATATTTATTATATTATAAGAGGAATATCAACTTAAATGTATGTCGAAAGGTCGCACAACGATAAAAAATGCGGTGGGACGTGTTTCTTCTCGCAATCTGCGGATTCTTATTCAAAAAGATATTTCTTTAAGTATAATATATTTAATGTACGTGTGTATCGGATAATTTAATTTACTAGATATCTCTATATTTATAAATAGTAAATACGTCTGTCTGTTTGTCCGCTTAATTCTTCGAGACTAAATTCGAAGCATAGGATTCATGGGGTTTTCACCATCTATTACTGAATTTCTAACGGTTTATAAGTATGATATATGCCATTTATAAATCGTAGAGAAAATCCGTGAAAAGCTGGCCTTATTTATATGGCTTATCCACATGGGTGTGTATATATATAGTATATAAAAATGACTGTCCCAATCACAACCAATAAAATACCTGTATTAGAAGTAATAACATTATTGGTCCCGGCATAGTATAACGTGTTTACACAGTTGATTCCCATTCCTAACTATCATAAAAATGAGCCTTCATTTAGTTGCGAAATCATTTGTATAAATAAATATATTCATATCGACACTAAGGCTAACTAATGAACATGTTAAATTCCCAATGTTATGGACATTCCAAATTTTACGACTCGATCGATTGTCTGTACGACAATAGGCTACAATTGATGGATAATCACGTAGTGTACGCTTTCACTGTCTTACCTATGTGTTATATGTATAAAACCGTTATAGGACATAGATAAATAAAGAGTTACATAACTTAGGCTTAATAGATCAGAACTCGGAGAGTGTCATTTACATGTATACAAAACAAAGTAAAAATTCGTACCACCGGGGTAGTACCACCCTCTCACAGAAGATCGGCGTAAAGCAGCTATTACAGCTGCGTTTCGTACGATGAGTGAGAGAGCTGTAAGCCCACCCCCTCCTCCTCCCTCCATCCCACTCCCCTTCACAAATATAATGGAAACACGGAATTTTTGACGATTGCTATTCAAAATGTTTAGGCACGCTTTTCCTATCGACGTACTATATGTTGAATATGATATTTTTTTTAGAGCACAGCTTTATACAAATTTTTGAAAGCTGCTCAATTTTATGAGCTGTAACGGAGTCTATAGCGTTTCAATAAACCGATGTAAGATTCATTTTCCTCAATGAACCCTCTGTAGGGTTCGCAAGGCACAGGTGTGTTAGCTATAGTTACTTATTATTTATTCTGAGTCATTATTCAAACATTTCGAAGGTGTATTGGAAAACATGTAGGTATCATATATAATGACAGTTTCAATAAAACAACGGAGCGTGAATCACGGAGGTACATAATTCCATATGCTCATTAATATGTGCTGATGGTGATTTCTATAATAAGTGTATACAGATGCTATTGATGTTGAAAAATGTTAAGACAATAACTGAATAAGTAAGATATTAAATGATAATTAGTACCTGTTTATTATTTAATAGCAACCTAAACCACACTGCGCTATTAATCACACTGGCTGACGGATCTGTGCAATAAATAGTAGGGAAACTTTGTTTTTAATTTTATCATGTTCTTTATGTATGACTACCTGTCCTTGTCCATTTGTTGTTATATTCGTTATTTTAATCTTAGTTTTAATATTGACAAGTTTACTTCTTAATGTATATTTTTTATAGATTTTTAAACTTGTAAATAAAAATCTGTGTATTTTAAATTATTTATATAAAAAGATTATTTACAAATTCCACACTTTAACAAATCAAGTAGCCCCAGGACAGATGTATGGGGGAGTACGGAGGCTTTTGCTCCGGAGTGGAACGTTGTATATTACTGATAGTCCTACTAGTTAGTACTCAGAGGTCAGGCTACTATGTACCTACTTCCTAGCACAAAGATGGACTTTGACTGTTGCGGCTTTTGAAGATTAACACAGTCTATTATGTTATTTGAGACCATATAAGTTATTTTTTTATCAAATATAATTTAAATCCCTTAAATAGTGTTTGCGTGATGCGCCGTCAAATTTACAAACAAACCAACAAATAATTTCACGTTTATTAGTAAGGTAAAGCATCAAAGAAATATAAGATCGTATCAAATGTTCAAATCAGTAGAGAAAACCGGTAAACGGCAGACCGTACAAATGATGTAACTGGCGTTGCAACGAACGCCAGTGGAACTTTGTCGCCTTTTATTTAAATAACTTGTGGAAATATCGTCTGATTTCAGTCTGACTAGATCAAAATCTAGATCATAAACTTATCTAGGTACTAGGTCCGCAGAACTGTATTAACCCTGAACTGACTTTCTCAAACATATTTTGTTGGACAACGTAGCATACAGAAATGGTGTTGCAAAGTAGGTACATTGTGTTTCGAATTGAGGTAGATTCGTGTAAAGGCTGAATGACTGAATGCATAGAGATGACGATGGACTGCTCAACATTTTTCCATGGGAATTTAAATTATACACATGGCAAAGACAGCGACGATTATCCATACATTTTGACCTTATTCATATATCAAATTCATTAAAAGTTGTGGTCATTCCTATGAGTGACCTTCTGGTTGTCTCTCAGTGCATTTTGCACGTTACTTCAGAAACAACTCGAGAGTGTTCTACAAATCCTGTGCACAAATGATAATGACCGGAGTGGACCGAACATGCAGTTTGTTATTAGTTCATTGCACTATAGACAATACCTAACGGGGGAGTCAAGCAAGACGTTGAAATCAATTTAACACGATTATGTCGTATCGTATTATACCGGGTGGTGACGACATTACGACAATAAATTTAAACACGATCCCTACTAGTCAATCACAATACTTTAAAATTGTCAAATTAGGTTTACATCAAAATTATAAACATGAAATTTTCACAAAAATTAAATGCGGAAATAATCCAAACGTGACTCTACATCCTTTATAATTATCTACTGACCTCATCGACTGACCTGTAGGTACAAGGGTGGAAAAATTGCTTTGGTGTCGGTGTATTTGGCGGTGCATTTGTAGGCGTAAAGTTAAATACCATATACCATACCATATAAGTAAGAAATATACCATAAAAAATATACCAAAAATATACCATATAAGTAAAAAGCCAAGTTTACCTTTGAATATATTTTGTTTTTTTTTTCTATGAACGAACTACTGACGTGATACCCAGTATGTGATTTCAGTTATTGCCGTTATGTCGTCACCACTCTGTATAGAGACTTCACTAGTTAAAAATTAAGAATCTCATTTATCATGCAACAAAGGTAAACGCGTCGGGTTTCTAGAGTCTATAGTTGCTTGCAATATCAAAGGCATCGCTCGCACTTGCCGACCGAGGGATAAAGGGTGGATAGAGGGAGAGGTAAAGTTGGGTTTCCGGCTCTCTCAGTCAACGTACTAAACGCAACTGCAATAGCTTCTTTACGCCTTCTATGAGAAGGTGGTATTACTGCGGTCGAACCCACATATGAGCCGCAGTCAATTGGCTACAACTTGGCTCTACCACCACAAAAAAAAAAACAATATTAGAAATTCGTCGGCTAAATTTAGGGTGAGAGCTCCACAAAATGATAAGTCTACCGCCGGAATTCTTCGTTTAGATATCGCAATTGAACCGTGAAGCTGAAAAAACGCTACAAGGCCACTGTCACCGGCCGCAACCAAGTAGGTATGTGAAATCGTTGTTAGGGCCTCCGCAGGCTTGCTACTTTTAGCATCGGCGACCGGCGATTTTGTGACGTATCGATGCTGCGTCGCGTTTCTTCGAGCGCGAACGAGCGAGATGCAGCATCAAAATCGCCTATCGCTAATGCTAAAACATAGCAAGTCTGCGGTGGCCCTTAGTTAACTTGATAAAGTTTGGACAAGTCAACAAATGAATAGGGTCGATACTGACTACGGACGGTGATTTAAGTTCATGTCAACATTAAACTGGTGTGTAAATAGAAGCACGATATTAATGAGTGACCAAAGAACGTGTGTCCGGGTGACAGTGCGTCTGGAGTTGATGATGACGTCACAAGGAATAGTTAACGGGAAATAGTCAGTCTGAACGACGTCAGATTTTATATTACTATTAAAAACTAAAAAATGGATGTACAAGAGATAAATATTGTAAAGTAATAAAATGGCGACGATAGGTTCACTTATTATAATTTTCGAAAATGTTGAAGGTGGCTGCAGCTCATATACGGACTAGCTCGAATAGTCCCACCCTCTCACAAAAGATCGGCGTTAAGAAGTTATTTCAGCTGCGTTATGTAGGATGAGAGAGCCGAAAGGCCAAACCCCCTACTAACCCCTCCCTCTGTCCTATTTCCCTTCAGATCAGCAACGTGCGAGCGATGCCTTTAGTGTTGCAAGCATCTATAGACTACGATAACTTCTTAGAATCCGCTTGTTTTCTGCCTTAAAAATAATGTGGAAAAAAAACTAAATATACGTACTACGTGTTTGTCTTTATCACGTGGATGAATCTGATTCCCCGCGGGATGTCAGCGGGGTCCGGGCGAGTGGCAGGCCAGTCCTCGGCGGCTACAACCAGACGACACCAGTTAGAACCAGCCTAAACTGGATCGCGCAGCCATTATTCGCAGGAGGCAATGTACGCCAGCAATTGAGTAAAATCGGATATTCTATGTACAATTTGTTTCGTAAGCCAAACCCTGAGATTCTTGTTCGTATATCCGAGCATATAGCTTCAACGTCGCTGCTAATGGATATAAATTGCCGAGACATAAAAAAGCAATGGATGTGTCCTCACAAGCAACACCGCTACGGAATGTTCGAGGTGTTTTACTGAATATGGTGTTTCTTTTCGTCATCTCAATATTTGGGGTAATAGAAATAAGTAGTGGTAAGTAGTGGTATCCAGGCACTTTATACAATTAATTCATTTCAGATTTTGATGAAATAAAATATTAAATAAATAATATCGCCAGACACACAACAAATGTATATGGTCCCTAACTAAGCAATGTTTGTACTTTGAGTACCGTACAATGGACTGGGGGCAATCCCAGGGACACTCAGACCAGGTCAAATCACGAAAAGGACGTTTCCGAAATTTATCTCTGGTGGGAATCGAACCCGTAACCATACGCTCGAACCACTACGCAAAGCGGTAGTCAATAAGTTGGTCAAGCTTCATGAAATCCCTATAACATTTTAAACATGTAATTATTTAGATAATTATTGACTTTGTGTACCTACGATTAGCCGTTATTAAATGGATTACCTCGCAAATTATACAAGGAAAATAAATAAGCGACTGTGAATTCCCAGATCTGATCAACATACTTGTAAAGAGATATCAAGGAAGTGGTCGTTTTTTTCCTCGCGTCGCAGCAATATTCATATTAAGGGCAATTGATAAATGTCAGCATTCTATGTGTATTTGCTTAAGACAAGTATGAACTAAATCAATAACCAATATTTACAATATATAAACACGAAAATCGTTGTTGAACGTGAGTGTATGTTTGATAGTTTATTGTTATATACTCAACCCATTAGAGGTTAACTTTCAATTTGAATACCTATCAGTCTAATATAATAATAACTTATTTTTTATCCTGGCACTTAGCAGGCTGCCGTTTGTTTAAGTTAGACATAAAAATGTTCATATTTGCTAACACTTACATAGACTACAGAATTTGTTTTTCTCTTTGAATACGCCGCATAACACGATATTAGTATGTCAAGTGTCTATGTGGAATTTACATGACGGGTCTATAGGATTGAATAAAGTCCAGGATTTGGTTAAAAGCCGTGCGTCTGAAATAGACCCATGCAAATGGCGCATCACAGATCATTTTCTATAAGTAACTAACTACCTCTGGTAGATACCTACTAAAGGCAAAAGGGCAGTCGAACCTGTCCGCTGCGTAGTATAATTGTTGTTTTAACAGCCGCTAATTACGAACCATCCATTGTTTTGTTGTAAAACTCAACTTCCAATTTTCTGAATGGATGACGCAATGCGAATTAAGTCGAATAAACATTGGGAGCCGGTTTTTCTGGTCTCTATCGTTTTGTCTACTGGACGGAGCTTCGGGAAGACCTTGAGATGCAACGGTCGACGTCTGATCGGATCTGTAAGCGCGGCAGTTTAATGGTATGCTAATACTTAACTTGATATTTGATTATAATAATTAATGGTAACGTATAAAATTTAATAACGCCACTAAATTGACCCGAATTAAGTTTAAGTTTTTTACTTAAGTAGATGAGTTTTGTATTTTCGTTTGCAACAATTTGTTTACAATTTAAAGCCATATATTTCGTTCTCATGGTTGGGTCAAAGATAGAAAGAAGTAATCGTGACTCTATTTTTGTGTTTAATCCCCATATTGGCCGACGCACAGAGATGACGGCACGGCATGGCATTTAATTTTTTATCAATCGAATTTAATACTTATCCGATCGAAATAAGGTGCTCCAGCAGGTGCACCGAGAAAATACTCCGCGATACTCCGAGGTCGATCACCGAGCATTGAAATATATACCCTTAATTCGATTGGATAAGTACCTATTAAATTCGATTGATACAAATTAAAATGCCATGCCATGCTGTCCTCACTGTGCGCCGGCCATATCTCTCTGCTAAGGGCCGAGTTCACCAACATACTAGCGAACCAGTACCACAAACAATCGGTTACTGCTTAAACGGTCCGTCAGTGTGTTGGTGATATTGGCCTCAAGTGGTTGATCAGACAGAGTGGAAGGGCTTAATGTTGAAGATGGCATCGCGATTGCTAATGTAACTCATAAATAAAGTGGAAACGTCTCGTCTGTCCGTCAGTACATGCTGCTTCCGGTGCTCAATCTTATTTATTCAATAGGAACTAACCGATTGATTGTTTATCTTCATAATTTTTTGTACAAATGAAAAACAGTGTCCGTAGTTAGTTTTTCCTTTATCACGTGCTATATTATGTGAACGACGCAACTGAGTTATAAAACAGACACATAAATCAACACATAGTATAATAAATTAAAATACAAGTATAAATTACCCAGCAGTGGGAAACTTGCTGGGCTATAAAAACACGGATTAAACTTTTTATGACAGGCAAAAGCGGTCGAAAATCGAGCAGAACCTAAGAGATCCCACCCACAGGAACGTGAAAATAAGTTGGGGTGTCAAGATTGAGAATAAGGGGGCGTCCATAAATTACGTGAGGCATTTAGGGGGGAGGGGGTCGAGCAAAATCTCACCAAATCTCTCGTGGGGGAGGAGGGGGTCACGGCAGATCTCACGAATTTTTTTTTTACCTCAAGAAACAGTGTATTATTGCAAGAAAACTGGGTTAAATTATGAAAAATATGTTTCTCCTCTAGAATATAGCTTTTGAAAAATCCCACGTGAGATTAGAGAGGGAGGAAGTGGGTCGAGCAAAATCTCACGATATCTCACAAAGGGGGGAGGGGGGTCGAAAAATCTCAAAATCACCTCACGTAATTTATGGATGCCCCCTAAGAAGTCCTTATTTTTCAAAGCATCAGAGATCGCCAAACAGTCGAACTGACCGCAATGTGTAATAGACACACAAATTAAATGAAAGTGTGTCTGATTAAATTGGCTCCGATACGAATAAAGTGATCACGGAAGTGTAGCATGCATCTGCGTGCATCATCCGCAGCATCGCTTAGGTGCCGCAATGGCGCCAATTTCTGTTTCTTTAGGTACTTCCACTTCTAATGACAATTTCTTCGAGAGATCTCTACATAATAACTGCATTAGAAACGTAGGTATTATTTTATAATAATTATAGTCAAGGTCAATACAGGTCATGGCCCACCGATGATCTACCTACAAATGGATGCCTCTGAAAATTAATGAACTAAATGTATTATGTTGTGGTGCTTAGAACTTACACGAGATATTGAAAAAATCAACGTAGGTAGGTTGTTTCGAGAAACGTAAAGTCTACCGACAATAAGTTTTGTAATTTCATTATCATCTCGCTTCAATATGACCTTCAAGTTATCAAGGTATACCCAACCGATAAAGGAATTCTACATCGAAAAATACCAAGATATCGAACGCTGAATATTACATTACAGCGAGGTGCATTAAGATCCTTCAGTTGCAGCAAACAAAGACAACATTGGAAACCGAGTTATTCAAGACTCACAACACCGTTGAAAAACAAAGGTTAAGAACAGAATCACAAAGTAATTTTCTTAATGAGGTACGATCTTAGATAATGCACAAGGTTTGCAAAACGATGCGCCAACGCAGCTGCACGAGTAAATAAGAGGATTTTATCGTCAATTCTATCTTTTCCTGGTGAGCTAATGGATTTCAAAGGTCTCGTACTTTGCAATGTTGGTGTAAGGACCTAATCAAGTACAGAATACTTGAGTGAAGTGTTTGTGGAATTCTGATCTGTTCTTCAGGACAACAGGTGACTAAAATTGAAATAGTGTGGATTTCTTTCTTATTTTTATGTAAAAATATAACTTTGTTTACAGTCAACAATACCTATAGAGAACATGGAAAGCGGGTTGAAATGTTTTATTTAAATTATATGTTTATGATAACTTGTACCGACCTACAAATTTAAAATATTTACACATGTACATTAAATAAATTACATATTTGAATACAAGAATAGGAGCCTCTTTATCGTATCTCCGACGTTTTGAAGTGTAGTCAGTAATTCTCGAGTAGAGTTATAAAACCATTAGATTTGAATGGAAGTACATTATACACAGAAATAATTAAGATATCGCTGCAATATCAAACAATCACGCGTTGTTATCGGAGCTACTGGAAAATGAAAACAAACCAGCAACAGCAAATAAAAACCACTACAGCAAATCGGGGATTACATTACGAGGATAACCACAGCTATTCGTGTGCTTTATTAAATGTATAATAAAGTGTAATATTGATTCATGTACAAAGTACAAATTGATGTACAAATGTACAATTGACGTACAAAGCCCTAAGCTTTTTGTCGGGTACATAAAAGGTGTCGAGGTAAATGATGTTATAACGACCTAATAGCGAAGATATGACTTAACGCCAGCTCTCATAATGCCTCCGTGACTGAAGAACATTACAATGATCGATTACTTAATAATAGCGATTGTTAGGTATCTTTTTGCTATGCATAAAATTACCAGATTGCTTTATAATTACTATCTTTGGTCGTATTCGTTCTTTTTATAAACGCAGCGCGTTGGAGCGTGATAGTAACACAATTTAGCGCAAAAGCTGTATTTTCATATGTAGAACATTGTTCTGTAACTGTAGGTAAACATCAATTTATTATAATTGGGACTCATAAGAAATCTCTGAGATATCTTATTTACTTTATTTTTTCTAGAATTATAGTGTTCTCAACGGTTTAGTGATGTGTGTAACTAAATCGAAATGCCGGTTATTGTTTTATTACAAGAAATATTAATTTTCATACAGTCATCGTGAGGACACGACCGTTGCATTGTTTTTGTTCGAGGTCCTTTGTGCGTTACACAAAAAAAATATTCATTTAAGTGTATATTGTACCAAATAATAAGCTGCGCAAACAAAACCATCAGTTTTATTGTGTTCGTCTACTCGGGTATAGGTACTAAGGTGGACAATTGTTCATAACGACCGCATCGACTCGTGCGCTGAGGTCAATTCTTTTGCATCGTATGTACCTATAGAAAATAACGAATGGTCATCACGTATGAATGAGCGACTCTACAGGCATCACTTTCAAGTTCACAAGTGAATGCTTGTCTAAACATGCAACATTAGATACATGTTAGAAATAATTACGGATTCGAGAAATCTTTGACTGGTTGTCTTTGAATAATTGTGATATCGTTTCCAATCCGAATTCAACGATCAAAAATCCACTAGCTCAGCCGTCGATAAAAGGGGGGGGGGGGGGGGCGACAGACAGGAGTCGAACTACGAATATTCAAACATTTTCCTGATGTTCATTATAATTTTAATGAGTATTCTTTGTTTTCTTTTTTCGGGCACAAGTCTATAATGGCCAATATGAACTGGCCTTAATATATTTTTTATAGCTTGAATCCTTAGGAGCATGATGCCACGCCATGACAAATATCAGCCGAGATCTCCCATCCGTACTGACATCCGCCTCACTCAAAAAACAGTAAGTACCTGTAGTAAACATGGTATCTCTGACAGTAAAATGAATGCCCAGTTTTTTTACGTTG
This sequence comes from Drymonia ruficornis, assembly GCA_947859195.1. Lineage (NCBI taxonomy): Eukaryota > Metazoa > Arthropoda > Insecta > Lepidoptera > Notodontidae > Drymonia > Drymonia ruficornis. Next base: position 4,759,697 of record OX401907.1, read on the forward strand.
ATGTGACGCCTTTGCCCTCACAATAGATTCTGTAAACGTTAGTTAAAGGCACCTTGCTGGCCTACTCCGAAATACGAACCTAACGTTTCGGCTGACGGATTGTCGTGATTTGACATTTCTTCTTTCGTTTTTCTCTACGATTTGACATTGTTTTGATCGTAAATCGAATCCGTACTTCGGACGATCCGTCAGCGACGTATTTCGGAGTAACCCCGAAACGGCACGATACCTTGAATAGTGATGCCATGACGTTTTAAGTATGCTATAAAAATAACTTAGTACACTCTATTTGTGACACTCTTTGGCCCGTATTAATAAATCTATCTCAAAGTTGAGATCGATCTTAAGATGCCGTTTTGACGTTTAATGTATGGAATATCTGTCAAAAACAGCATCTCAAGTTCGCTCTCAATCTTGAGATCGATTTATTAATACGGGCCTTTGAGGCCTGATACGCCCGGCCTGATACGGCCTTATGTTATAAGGTCCATACGACTGCATTCAAATAAGGGTGATTGCCCTAGAAGCCATTTGAAGTACAAAGGCTTACTTCCCAAGATTTCGTGATGGGTGTTTGGCCGGTACCTAAATATACTAATATACCTATTTACTCAACAAGTTATTATATTTTAATTTATATGAACAAATAATAATAATGTGAATAAATAAATCCACAGACATTTTTATAAAGACCGGGTTACTGCGGTTGTGATTCCCGTCGAGTAAAATTTCCTTTCCGTAATGTGTCGAGTTAGTGGCCATAGAGTTGTTCAAGCTGCCCGATGGCCTCTGACATGGCTTAAGGGCTGCTGTCTAGATGATAGCAGCCAGGACCGACTTTTTACATTTCCTCCGAACCACAAAGACGCTTAGTTCGAAATGATACTAAATACGCTTGGCAAAGTCAGTCAGGGATAGGTGACCATCCATCCCTGACTGACTTTGCCAAGCGTTGCTTAACCTCCAATCGTTTCCCGATCATCGATTGCAGCTGACTATGAGTGGTATTTATTTAACGGAACGAACCTATACCTATGTGAAGTATGTAGGCCCAGTGTCCCTTTCTGGCCCACTACTGACCTCGAGCATTCCCTCGATGCGAAAGGGAGTCTGCTAGTCTATATAACTTATATTTCATAAGCTCAACGAGCAACAAGTCATCTTACGCCATGCCTCAAGGTATTCGTATTACGCTCCCTTTCGCCATGGAAACACTGCGTGCGAAGCCATCGCTTACCTTGGTTTAATCGAGCAGGTTTTATATTTTGGTACATTTCCGATTGCTATGACCTGAAAACGTCACGTCGCCGTTCCAAAATCACCCTCCAAAAGCAACGGCCGCAATTTCTGTGACGGTTCCGATATTAATACTGCTTTAATTACTACAATGTTATTCATTAAATAATACGGTCAATAATGAGTTGACGTGTATTTTTTGCCCGCACGGGTAAGTAATTTTAATAAGTAATGTACTTAATTTTGTCCCTTATTAATACCCTTAGGGGATAAATTTTCAAAAAATATTGCAATTGATTGTCTGCGTCATAAAATATTACTTTACTAAATTTCATGTTTCAAACTTCAGTAATTTCAGCCAATCGGGGCCTGCACTGTAGGTAGGTACTTTAAAGTACCTAGGTATTATATATCACAGACAAATTATAAACTTACAAAACATGTTCGTATTCATTCCTATGATTATAGATTTTTCTTCACAATGGTAATTACTTTTAGCCGTCTAAGAACGTTAGCAGATGTTAGAACACGTGAACAGAGCTGCGGTGATTATCGTTTATTTTCCAATATGAGTGCTGCTAACTAATATTCCCTGCCATGAGTGGTGCGAACACGTGCACATTGAAAATACATCATTAGGTGTCAAAGCGGGATAATAATATGTATATTTTTTGCATCATCATGACTTTAGACGAATTATACCTAGTTATTACGGATGATACTAAATTGACGTTAATAATAACCTGTTTTGTAGCATTTTAGAGTTGAGAAGTATTCCATATATTCTCGTAATTAGAATATCTGTTCGAGGTTAGTCATCTCGCTATTTGACTCACTGAAAATAGTTAAGTAATTTGTTTAAAGTACCTACTTATTCACGTAATCGAATAAACGGATAAGTATTGTTTTTCTTCAAAGATTGTAGTCAATTTGTAAGTAGGTGCCTCGATCACTGAAAAATGGAGACCTATAAACATTTTTGTACTTTCAAAATAGGTGTACCCTTATATTGACAGGATTTGGATTAATATAATGTTATTTGAATCTAAATTCTGAAATTCAAGACGATTATGATAATGGTTAGGTCATTTGTAAGGCACTTTTTGCGGTTAGTTTTTGCTTTTGTTTCCAAAAGTCGAGAAAATTTCGACGAGTTAAGTTTTTTACTACCAACAAGTCAGTGACTTGAGCCGACAAAAGAAAAAAACACCGGTTGAGTAAAAAAAAAACAATATGGATACTCGTTTTGCGGTTCAAAGTCTGGGAGTGGCAGTGAAACGTTGGCAACGCCTATTCCAATTCATATGGCAGGCAGGATTAATGAGGAATTATAAAAGTTACCTCGTACCTTGAAAAAAATACACTGTTTAATATTCTTGATTTACAGTACATATGTTTCGTAATTCCAAGAGAAGGGTACCTAACATTATAGATAAGTGGAGTAGATAGCATCTAAATGGGAGTATACTCGCTAGGTTGCCTAGAATAACTTGCTTGTTAACGTTATGTCGCAGTTTGTTAAATTTTTAAACGTGAACACTACAGATATTTCCATTTTATTTTATTAGGCACCTATTTTATGATACCTATCCTTTAAATTTTTGTGGTTCCGGGGAGCTATTATAAGACGCCGGTCTTACGAAAGCAATAATCAGTTTTGTTCAGGCTTCGAATTTTGAATTTTCACACATTAATGTCAAAATCATGAACGAAATAATTACGCTCGGATTTGTAATAGACCCCTAGTAACGCTTATATTAGTTGGAATGAGTACCTACTGTTGGGCTATATATTGGATGGAATTATTGCCATGAAAATAGTCTATGTCACCTTGTACTCGTGATGACTCACAAGTCTAGAACTCTATTTATTTTGTATGATAACAAATTATGAATGGAAAATAAATCTACTGTGTTCTGTAGTGGTATGTGGTGTTTTATGCGTCACAGGTTATTACGACAACCGCTTATCGGTGTTTGTTCATAATATTTTGGTGCGACATTGTGCGGTCCGTCTGGACGAGGCAAGAAACCTTGGTTACATCATTTAACAATGTCATATATAGATTTATCACTTGAAATATGTTTTATGTGTATGCCAACCACTTTCAGAAAGCTTTACACTGTGTTTGCCTTTGCTGACCACACTCCTAGTTTACTGAAGGTCATGTCCGCATTAAAGATTCTCATGAACTTCGTCTATTGCGGTGGTTTCCAAAGTGGTGGGGGTGCACCCCCCAACATTTGAGTAACCTTTGAGTATTCGGCTGTTAATGTCATAAATGATGGTTCGGGCACGGCAGCACGTGTGTACGCATCCGTACAGTAGCCAGAGCTGTCAAATTAGTGGAACTTGCGCCTAATTTTCTAATTATCCAGCCCGATGAGCTGATTAAGATAAACAGATGTTTATATTAAACTTTTATGAATAATTTTAGTATATTACCTAATCCTAATTAAATCCCAACCGCATCAAATTTTCCTTCCGCTTTAGTGAATTGCGAAAACCGCATTAAAATTAATAAAATATTAGTATTTAATCTACCGTTTTGTATATTTTACATAAAGAGGCGTACTATACACCCAATATATTTTCTGTCGACCTATTGGAGGAAGATTAGCACGCACACAAGGTCGCGGTAGGGTCAATGTTAATTTGAAACGAATCATAAATGAACCTCTAGCACTCGACATATTGAATACTAATAAGCATATTTTTATTGACTGAACAAACTGTTAGAATTGTTTTATTACCCAATGGGTGGCAAGGTTCACTCCAACCTCCGATGGTGTAAAAAAATATGGCGATTTTGCGAATTTCGCGTAAACTTCCGCAATCGCAAATAAATAATGTTTATTGGTGAAAGTGAAATGTGAAATCGGACGTACTCTTATGCAAAAATGTATTTGCCTATTCGCCGAAGGACCTGCTCTATGACATGGGAGTGGCTTTAAAATTTGATGAGCGCTTGGCGAAGTGGTCGAGCGTAGGCCGATCGGCTCATTGCTTCGGGTGGTTGCAGGCCACTTTCAAGAACGGCCTTTTTGTAATTTGCTCTGGTCTGGGTGTCACTGGGATCGCTCCCAGTACACTGTACGGTAGTCATCGTACAAGCGCTGCTTAGTTTGGGACCATACAGTTGGTGTGCCAGAGTGGCGATACTTATTTTTTTTTTTTTTAAATATTAGACGTAAACCGAAATAAGGTACCTAAAATACATTTGAATTTAACTGTGTTTCAGAATTCATATTGTTTATTCATGAATTATGAGCAAAAGTATGTTCACGCCTATACTTTAATGGGGCATTTAAAAAAATATTGCACATTGAATAAAAAATAAAGGTTGTGGTGTGTGCTAAATATTAATAGCAGGTATATATGCGCACGTGTGTTGCGCTAGGCTCTAAGTTTATTGCGTTGTAAAATCAAATTATCTACAACAACATTTTTTGTTTTTTTATAACAGTCACGTTTTATCTATATGGCAACTTTTATAAAATGTTGTACTTAGTTAATAAAATATTAACCATATAGGTAAATATTTAACATTTTTTTCAAACAAAATTACTTTTTAATTCCATTCGAAAAGGCTATATTAAAAAACAATGAATCAACACCGATCGGTTTTGGTGATAAATGAACATCAACGAAAACACCTTAATAGACTCACTTATTAAAATACCTATAGGTACCTACATTAGCCATAAATTGAGCTCCTGATTCTTAATTTTAATACCTACGTCTTTATTGTTTAACCCGCGTTATTTCTTGACGTCGATGTCAGCCAATCAAACGTTTAGTTTTTTCAGTGCACTTTTAAAACTGATGCGTATAAACTATTTAATTAACCATACCAGATTTTTAATTATACACCACAGATGAGGATTTAAGTTAAAAAACAATTGATTGAGAGAAACTTGCATCAATCAGAATTTAGGTAGGACTGAGAACATTCCAATTAAAATGAGTGAATAGTAGGTAGGTATCGTTTTAACTCTATTGTTTGAACCCGGTGTTCTTTTTTATTCGTAAATCACTATCGCGAGTCACATGTTTGGTCATGTTTTTCATCAAAATTAATTAAAAAGTCGACTCGGTCTACAACATCGAGAATTATACAAAACGTGCGTCCGATACAAAATTATTCCTTTATGACCATAGATACACCAAATTTTCGAGCGCGCGCCCTCGCGTTAATTAAAATTGATCTATGAATACAATATGAATATTCAAATGCAGAATTTACATTAACGAGTGTCGGGCGGGATCGTGGCCAGTTTTCGGAATTCTCGAATTATATTTTTGTCACGCATATGACCTCTTGATTTATCAATTTGCGAAAATTGATTACAAGAGGGACTTATTTCTTATTGTTTTCATGCAAACGTCTTTAACAACGACATATGTCAGAACACAGATCTAGCGAAAATGTTTTCACAGAGATTAAATGGATCTTAGCGTTTTTAACCGACTTCAAAAAAGGAGGAGGTTCTATGTTCGGCTGTATGTATGTTTTTTTTTTTTTTTTTTTTTTTATGTATGTTCACCGATTTCTCCGGCATTTATGAACCGATTTGAAAAATTCTTTTGCAGTTCGGTAGAAAGTTGGTCCCATAAAAAAATAATTCCTAAGGTGGTAATTAGGGGGGGCGAAGGACGTCTGAAAAAAAAAATTTCGTCCGATTTACTTGAAACTTAATATGTATATTTTGCATAACAAATAATGAAACTCATGTTTCAGGATTTTAGAAAAATCCCCCCCAAAGGGGTAAAACGAGGTGTTGAAGTTTGTATGGAGAGTTACCGTCTATCTCTAACGTTTATGAACCAATTTTTCTTTTTAAACTGTAATTTGGTAGGTGACTAAGTCGTTATGGTCCCATAAAAAAAACATTTCGGAATCTACCCCCAAAGAGGGAAACTAGGGGTAGAGAAGTACGGTAGAAAATTTATTTGTGTCCGATTGCCTTGAAACTTAGTATGTATACTCCATATAATATAATATGCCGAGTCTACCTACTATAAAAGTAAGAAGATAGATTGGCACTGACCCCAAATACTCGATAACACATCATCACGCCTGATTTTCCCGAAGGGGTAGGCAGTGGTGGTAATAGAAATATTATTTCAGGCTTTTTAGTGTTCCAGGTTTTTTTGAAGTCGGTTTTAATTTTTTTATTTGATTAAGTTTTTGTTTTCCGCCATTCTACAATATTTCATTGCTTGATCCTAACGACCAATTGTAGTTAATATTATACGATACTAATTGATTAATTAGTTAAAGAGAGGATTATCATTAGCATATTTACTAAGATGATTATACTGATTCCGTTAGTACACAAACAAAAACTTACTAAACTGTAGGTACCTTTATATTGCCGTTCTTTTCATGATCATAAAGAATGACCAAGACAGAAATATTAACGATTGAAAATATTGTACCTTTTTCACCTACAGAACTATAAACAATAAACACAACACATAAGTTACTTAGTCATTATAGGAATGCGGTCAGTAGTCGAACATTGTGGTAAGTAAATAATTAAAAAAATAAAAACCACGTTAGTCATAATAAACTTATGTTTAAGCCCTTTCAGTAGGTTTGTATCTTTAAGGAAAACAAATTACCTCCATTTACATGCGAAAATGTTGCGAAAATATTTACAATGCTCGGCGCGGGAGTTTTGACGCGTGAGTTTTAGTCAATTTTGTTGTAACTGGTGTCGGATTAAAATGGGGCGTTTCCCTACAATTTTATTGAATGTGTGAGATACTATTTACCTCATATAATGAGTGCTATATGTATATTTACGGCAGTGTGTATATCACGTAACCACCAGGTCAACGAGTTCGGCCATTTATTAATTCGTTAAAAGATATAACTCGTAACTCGTAACCGACAAACGCATTTTTATAGAACATTAATTTGAGTTAATTCTAATTATTCCAGCACAACTTTGTAAAACTCAATATGCCTTTTACTTAAGTTAATTTGTTATCGTAAAAAAGTCGTAAAAGACGATTTAGTAATGTTATCTCAACGGCGTAAAAGAAAACCTTTTACTACTTTGATAAAAATGTTAAGGGTCGCCCATATAAAACGTGTTTCATATTCTGTAACGACGCGCGTCTGAGCAAACTATAGAGCTGGCGTGTGTGGATAGAGATAAATTAAAGTTTAGGTCCCAACTGAAGACGTTTGCAATAATAATTCTTGCGAAGTTCTTTTCTATACGAGTGTAATACTTTATCGGCTCACAATTGAAATAGGTTATAATGTGTCATTCGATCTTAACTGGAATACCAATCGTTAGAAAAACAAAAGGTACGTTTGAAGATAAAAGTACAGGGAAAACAATGTCCTGATAGTTCTGTTTGATAAACAGCTCGTCACCGACCAGAATTCGCGAAACATGGATAGCATTTGTAAGTCGAGTCATTGATGCGAACACAGGTTACTGCTTACTGCCCATTGTTTAAAAGATTATGACCGTCATAATAAAAAAATTACGTCACGATATACATCCCCATTCGGGGGTAGTCAGAGGCTTGAGTGGCCATAAACCACCACAATGTGGAGGTATTAATTCAACTCAAAGCCTACGTTTCACCAGGTAGTCAGAACCCAACGTGACAGGTGGTGAACCTTGTCGCCGTGTATACTGAAACTGACTATTACCTAATCCCGAGGGATAGGTAGGTTTCCTCACGATAATACACAGTTGCAGTCATAATAGCGAATCGTTGATTGATTAGACATGGGTTGCGACTCGCTTGCTGGACAAACTATGCTATGATTTTATGTTTAAGAGGTTCTACATTTTTCACATTAAGATTTTTGAAATGTTAAAATGAAGCGATGGGATTGGTCCAGACATCGAGTTCTCCCTCACGTCCTCGTACAGGCGGCCTAATGTAGTTCTAGCATAACTCAGTGAATCCAGGCGCAGCAAACTCGTTTGAGGTACCGTTCGCGTATTGAGTTTATGTTGGTGAGAGTAATTACGATCTGCGCTTGTGTGCGTCACCGCCGCTGAAAGTAGCGCCGGCGCAACCCGCCGGTTTACATATTACGGCCACGTACAGACAAGTGTACCGATATTTTATGTACAATGCCTATATTTACATAGTTTTTATACTACACGGAATGCAGAGTGAAATCAGGTGGAATCTTTTATGTATCTCGTAGAACTGCATATAGAAACAAAGTTGATTTGTGCTTTTATACAATGGCTTGACTAGAAAATGTAGATTTGAGAGGTATCCAATAGTTAAAAGTTTAGGTTGGTACCAGGCGGAAACATCCCATATAAACAGATACTAAAAATGATAATGAGTTTTAGTAGCCACGGTTTTATTACAAAGTGCCCCTAAAACCAGTATTATAAGCAGCCGCAATAAAAAAACTACATATATGTATCTACCGTTTACGATTGGCAATATTGACTTCTGACCAGTTTTTCTACATCCATGATTCACGTAGCGACTAGCAAACTGGCAACTATTTAGTAACGAATTTCGCACTGAATAAAAATCTACCAATAGGATCGCATTATTATCACATCCTTATGGCGTCTCTAAGCAGCCCTATAGGTTTTTTGCTACACGCTGTTTCCTCTGCTAACTTGAATAGCTTCGGCGAGCACGAATGTCGAATTTACTGCCTAGCCGCGCGTGATGGCGGCGAGTGCCATCGCGATGCGGTGTGCGGTTGGATTTTTATGCTAATCACACCAATATATCCATGAATTAACGATTCCACCAATCGGTGGCCTTTCGGCTAATTTTGCAGTTCATCTGCCGACTTCCGCTTGGCCTGTATACCGGAACGTACATTTAGTATGCATCGCACGAAATTCGGTTCGAATCGATCTTCCTATTTTCGGGTCGACCATCTTGAGGTCGTTTGCGTTATAAGGTTACCTACTATTATTATGAAGATCAAATACGTTTCTGAAGGTAACCTGTGTTTTGGCCGATGAATAATTAGTGTTATGTTCATACGACCATCGTTAAAATACTTTAAAGCTAATTTAAAATCATCAAGATGTACTGTTTGTCTAAGTTTTACTTTAAGAAGAAAAAATGTTTTGATACTTATTTACAACAACAAAAAAAGAATTTTCGTTGTAATCAAAGGAATCAGAATAGTTCTTGAAACAAATTAGACATACAACATAACGTTGTATGTCTTGTTGCAAGGTTAAATAAATTAGTGTGCGTAGTATCATAAACAATAGGTCAATAATTGTTAGTCTTTCAAAGCTGATATTTATACTAGGCTGCTATTTACTCCTTACGTCCGGTACATCATGTAACAAATAAGACTCTCTAGGTCGATGTTTAGGGCAACATTACATCATAATTTAATATCACAATAAACACAAAAAAGTAAATAAACAACGTCTACCTTCAGCCTCGTATCGACGTCCTAAATTACGTATCACAGTTATGTGTAAATAGTTACAAGAGTCGAGTCAATGGCACACGTCTCCGAGTTCTTTGTTTAACCGATTTACTTAGACATTAACGGTAGTAACTAAGGGCCCGATAACGTCGCGTTGTTTATAATGTTGAATGGAACTTTTAATTTATTGGAACGGTCATAATTATAAAATTGAATGAGATTTGACGAATCCGATTTAAAATGCGATAAATTGTACGAACATAATTTTGTTTGTAACAATCAATAGATCTTTGGACCTAAAATACTTGAGATATTATTATTTTATTGTATGCTTTGTGTTTAATTCTGTCGTACGTATGACTGCGGTCAGATTCGTTATCTGTAATATGACACACTTCACCAAACCGGTAGCGTTCTCGTTTGCCGAACAGACGATTTCAACGGGAGCTCGGACTCGGGATTGCTAATAAATAAATATTTCAATACCGTGTTGTATTATTTTAAAAAGGGTGTAATATGTTTGATTTATATGATTAATACTTTTTTATTAAAAATATATATTTATTTGTTATATTTTATATTAATGCTCACTTCCAGACTTTAATTCCCTCGACATAAAATTATTAAATTAGTAATCCGACGAGGTTTAATTGAAATTGATTTGAGATAAATTGGGCCATTAAATTCCGTTGTTGGGGGAAACCCGCCGCCATTTTTAAAGCGGGTATTTAGACTTTCGATTCTTAACGCCTTGCGACGATTGGCGAAGATTTCGTGTCTTGAATTTATTACAAAACTGGGGAAAACTATATAACGCATGTTGAATGCTCTTTTTTCTTTAATATTATCTAGGATATAAATATAAACACTCACTTAATACATTATTGTTTACAAGGTCTCGTGAATTTTAAAATCTGCACAGTTTTTTGATATAAGTAGGTGCCTACCTACTTATTGATTGTTAATATACTTAATCTCTATAACTTAATAAAATTAATTCTTGATATTCTCTTAATGTGCGCACTCACACAGAGACTGGTATACATGAACAGCCACATAATATGCGCTGGCGCCTCGCGTCGCGTCGGCCGACCACCGACCGGTTGGTCCACCCTGCGTAAACACCTCGGTGAAAACATCCACGTCGTATGCACCCAACAATGTTGATATACTTTTAAAATACCACAGACATTAAAAAAGCTAAAAAGCACCATAAAAATATGTAGAGTTCTTTTTAATAGGTCTTGTTGGATTTATTTAGACCGTGGTATCTTTGTTCGCTGATACTGACTGGTATTATAGAAGCTGTGCCTTTTATAGGCGTCCATCAACTTGATTTATGATCACTGTAAAATTTAGCTACAACACTATAGGTATACGATATTGAGGAAAATTTAAAACAAAATCTTGTGAAATGTGTATTTTTGACGAAGAAAGGGTGTATTTGTATGTACTGCCGTTACATAACACGTCGAGTGTGTGTTCGGCCTCGCTCCTACACTACGGCTCGCGACTGTGATGAAGTTTCACTGGCATAATTACACCGCGAACTATTGTAAACAATCAAACCGTGACCTTGTTGTACTGCACTTGCTGTGCTCTGGTTTTACTCACGTGCGAAATATAACTAAATAACTGGCATGTTCATAAACTGCGCAACGGTACCTTACAAAAGACGAAGGGTAGTCCTAGTAAGGTAGAACAAATTAATGGAGGCCATTCCTGAAATGCGCCCTCGGGAACCTCCGACTGGTCATACGGTAGTGAGATATATTTTATATTAGTAAAATGAGGTTTACAATATAGTTTTAAAGTTAAATACATCTTATTCCAAGAATAGGCAAAGTCCAGACACATACAAATGATGGTATTTTTTTGCCGCAAAATTAAATCAGTTGCTTAGTTTTTCAAATGCGTCTTAAATAGATACCTATAAAAATGCGATAAGAATGTCAATTTCGGTGTAGTTTGAAATATTTGTGCGCGTCGTTACTCCACACTAATGACGAATGAATAAAATACAAATTAACTGATATTGGATGAACGGAGCAGATAAATGTGACTTATATAAGATTTCTTTTGAAGGTCGTAGAGCCAAGCTGTAGCCAATTGACTGCAGCTCATATACGGGCTGGCTCGACTGGAATAGTATCACCCTCTCACAGAAGATCGGCGTAAAGCAGCTATTACAGCTGCGTTTCGTACGATGAGTGAGGGAGCCGGAAGCCCAACACCCCCCCTTCCCCTCCTTCCTTCCCACCATCCTTCAGGTCGGCAAAGTGCGAGCAATGCCTTTGGTATTGTAACTTCTTAACATCAGGCGGGCTATACGCTTGTTTCCCACCTCAGTGCTATAAAAAATGCACATTGCATCAATTAATACCTTAACATTGACAACATTGCCTCCAACAAGGTTTAAAAACACGTAACATCGTTAGCACTTTGTAACGAAACAAATCATGAACTAATTTTAAATAAGTGACTCGGCAGCAAAATATGTTAACAATGTATAACAAAATGTCAAATGTTACAGGTATATAATTGGAATTACAGTAAATTTATCCAACGATACAAAGTAAGGGACTAAAGTAGTGTTTTTAAATGCCATGCCGCGATTCGGCCGAGCGAACGTTGTTCAATCAAAGCCTAACTGGGTATGAGGAAAACATAACATTGGAATGTCTTGGGAGAGGCCTGCACTGCCGCCCAGACTTGCCACATTGTACGTGTATATGTATTTTATATATACATAGGATAATTCCGTGTGTTAATTAATATTTATTACATACTATACGGTTATTCTTCAATCTGGCTGTTCCAAAATAGGTTGGGACTGTTCATTTTCCTTTTAGATTATTTTAATAGATTTATTGAGGAAAATGTGTCATAATGTGGCTTCTCAAAAATAATCAGAATTATTTAGGTATGAACTGTATGTTTGCATACCTAAAGTTTTAATGACCTACGAAATAAAAAATATAAGAATTTTTCCAAAAATCATTTGACTTGATGATATAAATAAATTTAGAAAACAGTTTTTGTCTCGCACTATTGTACCCAACACGAAAGAGAGGTAAGTTATTCAGTGTCTGTCTTGTATATATTCTGCAAGGCTATTATGGATTCCAAGCACGCAGCATCGCGCCGAAACAACCTTGTTGCAAGGCTCTTTCTGTATAAACCGACCACTTTAAATCGGGTGGCTTTATGAGGGCCCTCTGATGATAGTCGGCACAGTTTAGTAGGTTCACAGCTTTATTTTGTTAATTTTACTGCACTTTTATTTGTGTATTGTGCCTACAGGATGTTAGGGGTAGGAAAATACCTAAAACATAATCAAAAAAATATTATCACTAAAAGCAATCCTGAATAATTTATGTAATTATGTAGGTACCTATTAATATTTTAATAAATACACAGCTTACGCTTACTAACGAACATGACTAATGACTAAACAAGGTATTACTAACGCTTACTTTTTTTTTGCCTCACAAAGCCGTTACCGTTCTTTTGAAAAATCTGTAATTCAAATTGATGATGAATATTAACATACAATAAATCGCATAACTGATTGCATTTTTTGAGTTCAGTACCTACCAGGATAACATGGCAAAAAAGATTGATAACATCTACATAATTATTTTGCGTGGTTAAGGCGTGGCCCAACTGATGTTGTCGCGTTATACTGAGTCGCGGCCCGCGGGGCACGGTCATTCGAAAACATTTGACATACGAACTCATCCGAACATATTACATTGCCGTTTCACTATTGAACACAGCGCGTGCGCTGACGTTAAATATTGCGACACGAATATCTTTTTATGGATTTACATAATATCTTCTCGTACACCTGCCTATCTCTGTAAGAAACATGATTGGTGTACGTTGTGGGAATTAATCGAAAGGTACCTATAACCACATTACCTATATCACTTCCTTAATACAATGTTTATTCATGCACTTACGTTCAATAGATAAACAGTATTTTTTTCGAAAAACGAGGCATCAAACCAACGGTCCCCGACGACATTGGTTTCACTAGCGGTTGTTATAAAAAAACTTATACTTGCAAGCCTTATTTATGTGTGAATAAGTATTATTGTAAACAAATAACTTATGATGGTAGTTTCCTCATTTAGATGACTTCCTGTTTGGTAATGAGACAAAATTAGCAGGCTTGAACCCACCGTTCTCAAGCCTCTTAAATCTTTATTGTAATCATCTAAAGAGGTACTTAATGGATACAAATCGTCAACACATTTAGGTATATACCTACTATAATTTTTTTTACTCCGGTACAAATGACAAAAAATGTTAGGTATCTTATAATCGTCATATATCTTTAAATGTAAATGATAATAAATAAGTCATTTAAATATTCTGGTTTCTAGTTTAAAGTTCCTAACATCTTGTTGCGAGTAATTTAAAAGCTTATCCTTAACTTGCTCGGATTCGCCCAACTTTATCTACTATATATTTATAAATTTAATTAGAATGCTTACATATAAACCTTCTGAAAGACATGCCATAAATCATAGTCAAAACCGCATCAAAATATGTGGCGTTGTTGTGACGAAAAGTGGATAAACAGACTTTGTTTTAAACGAGATAAGGGCCTCCGCAGACTAGCTACTTTTAACATGGGCGACCGGCGATTTTGTGACGTATCGATGCTGCGTCGCGTTTCTTCGAGCGCGAACGAGCGAGACGCAGCATCGAAATCGCCGATCGCCGATGCTAAAAGTAGCAAGTCTGCGGTGGCCCTTATGTATTGACAGGGACTAGTAATGTTCTGAGTTGGATTATACTATTCTGATATTGTACCTATATTTTAGAAATATCAAATTTATGAAGATTTTTAGTCAGTTTACTATTGTGGCGAAATTTGGGGGAGGCCTATGTCCAGCAGTGGACTGTCTGACGTCTTTCGGCTGAGATGATGATGATGACTATAGTTTTAGCTAGCATTTCTAGGAACAAAAGTGATTTGTAAAGCCAGTGTAAGTCCATGATAACTTTCTATAAATTTGGGGGTATACATTTGGGGTTTTTGCAGTGACGAAAAATTTACACCAATTTATGCGATTGTGTCTACGTTCCGACAACATACATAAAAAGAGGGCTTCGTCCTGTCCGGTAAATATCCCAGTTCGTAACTATAACTCCTTTAGAGTCAACACCAGTGTAAATGATTTGTTAGTGCATACGCGAGACGTAGGTATTATTATCTCGTGACAAGTACAAGGCGTTTTGGAGGATAAAGATGAAGGTACTTTCTCAACAACATTTGGCTGATTCATAACACAATGAAGGTGTCATTGACTTACGTTAGTACAATGAACTAAACATATGTACCTATATTTATCTGAAAATAATAAGCCCTTTCGAAGTTCCCTTCGTGGACCGTCTTTTCTTGATGATGCGGGGAGGGAAGAGGGGATGGTTAAATTTCTAAGTTCAAGTTAAAACCAGCTGGTGCCCGCGACTTCGCCTGCGTAGAATTTGTACTTCGAGAAATGATTGGTCTCCCATACAAATTTCCATCCCCTATTTCACCCCTTGATGTTTTATTTTTGCAAAAAAAACGTATAGCCTATGTCCTTCTCCAGAGTTCTAAATTCATTAAAATTTGTTTAAGTGGTTTAGTCGTGAAAAACTATCAGACAGACAGACAGAGTTACTTTCGCATTTATAATATTAGTAAGTATAGATTCGACAAAAAAAAAACAAAATTCGGTCGTTTTTTATAGTGATTTTCCGTTGTACCCTGAAGTCTCATTAAATCGATCTAATAGGTACATATATTTTCCATGGAAAGCGCCAAACAGGATACGGTGGTGACTCGTCGATATAAAATCGATTTCATTCCAACCGTGGCGGTTTTTGTGGAAACCGAATTCAGCTTCTACCATGCGTACATCATTTTAACTTTTTTATGCGCAACAATTGAGTCCGAGTGATACTCATGTCCATTGTTTTGTTGGAAAAAAGTCTAACGAAGTACCAGCTCGGCCAGTGCCGGTTAATTTATGTGGAAACTTGTTTCTAGAAAAAGTTTCCCAAGGTTCCCCGTATTCTGTTTATAGTAATTGTGTTTACCTTTTAATATGGTACGTGTGCTGACCGGTGTCGGCCCAAGCGATTATATTTTAAATGCATTTGTAAACAGACCAATTAAATTTGTGCATGGAAACAATAAATAATAAATTTGATGTCATATAGTGCCCGAATGATATCGCAGAAATGAACTATCACTATACAGGGTGGTGACGACATCATGACAATAATTGAAACCACATACTGGGTATCACATTAGTAGTACGCAAACAAAATATTATTAAATTATATTCAAAGGTATTGCCACGGGATTGCTTTTTCTTTTTGACTATTTTAACTTTACGCCTACAAAGATACCGCTAAAACACCGACACCGAAGCGATGTTGCCACGCTTGTACTTACAGGCCCGTCTATCAGGTCGGTAGACGTTTATAAAGGGTGTTGTGTTTCGTTTAGACTACTTCGGCATTTAATTTTTTAGAAAATTTAAAATTTTGTACTTTGATGTAAACCTAATTTTATAATTTTAATGTGTTGTGATTGACTTGGATCGTGTTTTAATTTATTGTCACTATGTTATCACCATCCTGTATACATTTTTTTTTATTGCCTCAGTCACAGGGATGGTGACATCTGCAAGTTAAGGGAAGTAAACGCGGTGCCGATATTTTAGGGACCTGTAAACATGCCTTTTGAATTCTTCTAACCCCATGTTATGCAAAGTAACTAATATTTGAGTGTAATTTTAATGTGTGCCGGAAGGCGACCACAGGTGCACTGTTACAACATCAAATACCACAGAATACCTCCAATGGCTACAGCATATATATTCCAACACCGTCTGACCGGAAACTGTATTGGTTCAGTCATAAACAGGCTTGTATTACTATTGCTGCTATCAGTGGGCACACGTAATAATAGTGTTTTCGTAAACATTTCTTCTTTGGTAAGTATGCAGCGGCTTAGCGTAGCTATAGTAACGATTACACAGCGCTGTGTTGGGGATTTTTTTTATGGTTGTATGGTTCTGAGAATGGAATAATGAGCTAATATTCAATAATTGATAACATCTTTGGGAAATAGAGCGCTGGTGTCAGTTTATTACATAGGATTTCGTAAAAAAAATAGACGGCAGCAAATTGTTATGTTAAATTGTTCCAAAGAACTCATAATTAAATCTGACTTCTTTTATCGTTCCTTTCCCATTCTGCCTTTAAGGAAACGAAAATTCCGGGAAAATCAATGTCTATGCCGCACTTTAGTATTCATATTTATCAACTTCTTACGTACAGTCAAATAACAATTTCCCACAACCGATCAGTAATGAACTTCAATGTTTAAATAAATAAACATTTTTTTATCGCACGTGCCATTCGCTGGGATGGAAACGAATAATTTCCGCTCGTAAAAATTAATAGGCAAATGTATTAACGACGTAGTTATAGAAAAAAAACAACCGGGTTAAAGAATATTCCTATTTATTAATTCCTGGAAAACGTACCTACTTATACCTGCTCTTAATTTACACGGCGAATGACTTTTCCATGCATTCGTTATTATAAGACGTTAAACATTTATATGTTTTAGACCCCTATTTAAACGTATATTAGGTACCTGCCTACATTAAAGTTAATGGTTTTTTTTTCTTATAAAATCAATTATTAAATACAGCACTTAATTAACATTGCTTCATTAAGATTTTAAGCGCTCCGTCAACCATGAACTTATTAACAAAAAACAAATTGGAATTGATAAAACAAACATAAAAACAATTCACTTGTCGTTATAACGTGCCTGAGACAAGATGGTGGTTATAAAAATAATTGTAGAAGTAGGTCATTCACTGTTTGTCACGAATGGCCGGTAGCTTGGATTATAACGAATATTAACTATTGTCGACGTCAGTATTCAGTATCTCCGCCATAAGTTGTACGCGTACGTGTACGTAACTCGCACCCAGTGTGCGCACTCCCGTACTACTTGGAAGGTCGGGATCATTCGTGTTATTCGTACGTGTAAGCACGAGTAAAATTCGGACGAAAACGCATCCAAAGTGAGCGCGGCCTTATTGTACCCAACAGTGCAATTGTAACTCTACGTAGAGATTTCAGACCGATTTATAAGGTCCAACTACCATAAAAGCAAGGCAGAAAAGCTATTAAATAAGCATGGAACATTTCTCATCTGTAACCTACGTTTTATTGATGAAGTTGAGATGAACTCAAATAATATAAGTTCAGTTTAATCGACTCAATATTCTGAAGCCTTACTTTTAGTGGCTATAACCCCTTGTTGAAATGGCGAAGACTATTTATATTTATGGCATCTATTTAACCATGAATATTGCAAAATCCCAGATCATGATTTCATACTCGTTTTAGTATTCATACTACATGGCCGGTTGAATAATATTTGGCCCGTGGCATTATCTCCTATCGCAGTGATATATAGGAATATGTGCATGAATTACCAACGTGGTAAGGCCTCTAGTTATTGCAAAGTAACCTAGGGCAACATAAGGAAATTGCTTACAAGGAATGGCGAGGCTCGACTTTATTCTTGGGATATGTATACCTATTACGCATATTCCCCCCGATACTCCTAACGCTGCATTCATATTACGACTACGTTTTTTCTATACATTTTTGACAGATAATGGCCGTATTCGGGCATCCGTATAACGTAAAATATAAGGAAAATGTGATGTCTTAGTAATGTGATTGAACGCCCTAAAATATTTTAATAAGAACAAAGGAATCAATCTCTTCTAAAATAAAATACATACTTATTATAAACTTACAAAAACTGATAAGTATAGATTATACAGAATTTTGTTTCAAAAAAATTATTAATGTACAGACAGAGTCTACAGTCTTGTTTCGGAATTACCTATGGTTCTGCTGTAAAGACACAAAAAGACACTGTTGGATTTTACTTGAGACGGTGACAAGCTATTGCTATTGCCATTTTCACATTTTCTAATGAGTTCGTTTGCCTTTTATTTAGGTAGGTATATGAATTAACACTTAATTACATATGGGTTCTTGACGAAAGTCTTTCAATCTTGTATAGTAACAATTTTCTTCAGACCATTTCAGATTCCAGGAAAGTGTTCGAACTGATTCGAACTATAAATTTTATAGTTCCAGCACTCGGCACGTGCCTATATTCATTCATACACCTAGTGTTTGCTCACAACAGTCGTCACGTCTTTTGTAACGATTATTTTTCCTTTGCTTATTGTGTTCAACACTAAGTTAGAATGATGCATACTACTATACAATTAAGTACCATTATTCTTTGCTGTAATAACACATGTACGACAATAATGACGTAGCGGTAGAGTAAATAACACGATGTTTTCAGTTAACAAATATTCGTATTTAAAATAAAATAAAGGTGTTCGGGGAAAATGCATGAGACGTCGCTTGATGACAAGCCTGCAAAGAAGTGCATTTGAGCAAACAAAGTATTCAATGTAAAACATGTTATTTGTTGGGGTATGGAGAAAATACTGTATGAAGTGCATGTGATTATCGCGACATCTGTTTTAACCTTTCTCTTACATTAAATATTACTGTACGTCACACCTACCTAGACGTGTTTGCTGTGAAATTTGAGCACAACATTATTAAATCAAATCTAATCAAATCTCACCCAATCACGTGCGGGAGAGGGGGGTCTAAAATTGCGAGAAAACTGGGGTTAAATTAAGTAAAACATGTTTATCCACTAAAATATGGCGTTTGAAAAATCTCAAGTGAGATTAGGGGGGAGGGGGTCGAGCCAAATCTCACGATATCTCACCATGGGGGGAGGGCGAGTGTCGAAAAATCACCAAAATCGCCTCACGTAATTTATGGTCCCATTATTTGTGGTCCAATTACCACCTGGCTGCATTTCCTTACACGTAATGTGGGTTATCACCCGGCCGTGCAAACACCCCAAATAGTGTTATGGGAGAAACGGTAAAGTTGATTTCGTCATCACGTTATTTCACTGAGCGTCCATAATGATTAGGAGCATCTTGTGAATTGGCCGCCCAATATTTGCTTACAGTTATCGCATCGATTTCAAATCATCTGCTAAAAGGTCAACGCCTTATTCTTTATGGCGAGGAGTGTAAAAATAGGACATCAATAGGGTTGCTGTATATGTATAATGGAATTATAGACAGTATTTTTTTCTACAGTTAATATCTGTAAATACTCATACCTATAGAAGGAAACGGTGCACTTTATATGAAAGGACTTTTAGCTGTAAATTTATTTTAGGTGCGTTATGAACAGTGTCAAACATGCATTAGGCATTGGTTTATTATGCTGTCTTTCAGGGAGTAAATGCGTGATGATGTATGTATTTATTTATTTGGGTGCACGATGTTTGTACCAAACGCCCGCAGAGCAGAGCGTAATGCCGACGTAAGTTTGTATAAGTATTTGTAAAACACTCGCAGCACAGGTTTTGGGTCAAAAATTCATTGTTATCGCACGGTCACCTGAAAACCTGTCATTGACTAAACTCAGACAAGGTAAGCAAGAGCGCCAGTTATTTTAGGGTTCTCTACAAATGAAATTGAGAGTACTTATTCGTATGCCTCTCACTCAATGGAACGTGAACGAAATTCGCTCCAAGTGAAAATTGTTACCTATTATGAATTCTTGTGAGTCTATGGAACGAGTCACTATTGTGTGAATACAATAATGTACTATAATGGCGGCTCTAGAGTGTAATATATAAAATATTTGGTTAAACGTGATTACTTAACTGAATAGCATTTTTTGTAATTTCTAAAGATGCAAGATTACTTCATGACGTGACTACTAAAGAAGATACAAGTATAAACTTTTATTAATATTTATTTGAAAAGTGATTAAAGTAATGATAATAGTGATAACCTGTGAATGGGTTCTTGCCAACAACAAATAAATCAAGGCAAATAAAAAAAACACATAAATTGCATGCTGAATGAATAGAAACATAAAATCAAATTCAAAATTATTAAGTATTTCGGTCAAGAAATAAAAGGCTTCTTTATTTATTTTATATTAGCTGTCCTACGATATAACAAATAAACACTGGATATTTCTTTGTATGTAATTAGTTAAATTATTATTATTTAATTTATCGAATATAAGTACGGAACCCGAAGTATACAAACTGAATACTTACACGCCCACTTGCTCGCTATACTTAAATATACCTCTTTTTATTTGTGCGATGAAACTTGTAAACTAAACATATTAAATTATCGATTTGAAATCGCTACGTAATATTCAGATATCGTATGCGAACTCGACGCGTGAATATAATCGATTTGTACATTCATTGAACGGCGACCGAGCTCGTTAGTTATGTTAGTACTATTATGTACCAAACGAATTTGCGATAAGAAAACCTGCTGAGATCATAATGACCGTTGAGTGTTGTTAGAGCCAGTATGCAACTAGTCTATTCCGTGGGTGGTAGACAAGATAGGCCCTGGGGGTCCTCTGATAAGGTTTTGCAGGACTGCGACTGCAGTGCATATATTGTCAAGTAAGGGGCCAAGTAACTTGTATCGGAGTTACATGCAACTGAACTGCCTCAGCTTAAATGGAACTTCGATAGAGCTAGATAAAATAAATGCTTGTTCAGCGATCCTAGTGCATGGTAACACTGTTTATTCCTGTCGTATAATTCATCTGTTACATCCACCCACATTTACAACATTTATAGCGTATGGAAAGAGGACTCTACGATGATTTTACGTGAGTTTTACTCTCGCCAGTCGATAGTTAGCGTCTTCGTATATTTTTCTAATGATAAAAACTATCCGAAGAAATAGGTGCGTCACAAGCCCCGAGCAGTTTATGTTTACTGAGTGCTCAAGCGCGCCGCTCGGTGGAAGAGCCTACTAACAATTGCTGTATAAGTATTTTACTTAGACGCTTGCGACTATCGACTCCTACCGAACGTGTAACTCATTTAAGAGCGTAGAGCTATTTATATATCGTAGATAGTTCTAGGTACACCTACCAGCTAAAAAGGAAATTAATAGTATAATTTTCATCATTTTGTATAATATGGTGAAACTAACAAATATTATAATGGTAAAATGTCGTAATTTTGACAAAAACTATGCAGTTGTGCACACAGGAGATGCAACGTATTTGTATTGCCAATTTACATAGCGCTATTAAAATGAAATTGTGTGTGCACTTCGGCACCAACTGGAAATTTTGGTAAGCAAGGGTAAGTTAAGTATGTATATTTAAATAAGATGATTAAACGCCGTGGGTTTAATTTAAAAATAGGAATATGGCTGCTTAGGTTTTGTCCTTAATACCCGACTGCCCTGGAAAGAGGTTTTTTTTAAGTTAGTGGCCAATCTGGCGTCAGTTTTTCAAGCCGCTCAAAGACTTAACGACTACTACCGAACAGACCTTTTATAAAGAGGCTATTAATAAAAAAAACATACCTTATATTATATTGATGTAAAAAACCGAAATAAAAAAGCAAATGTCGAAAAGCAAAAAAGCAAATGGTGTATTAGCAAAGTGGAACAGGCCACAATATTCACAAGTCGGTTAAAGCTCTAAACCGCTCACACGACACCCCGACGACTCGTCACCGGGACCTTATCTATCCACCTATACTATAGCCAATCTACACCAGAGCTGGTCCGTTCTTCCGAACGATGTCAGCCGTCTATCTATGCCATAACGGTCCCACTCTTCCTTGTATTTGCTTGTACATTTAAAACATCTCTGACATTGAAGTCAGTATAAAAAACCGGCCAAGTGCGTGTCGGACTCGCACATAAAGGGTTCCGTACCACCGTAGAATAAAAATATCAAAAATATCAAGATTCTTGGGGATAGGGTATGGGGGATTTACTCTTAAATTGTATTTTATTTTTAGTATTTTTTGTTGTAGCGGCTACCGAAATACACATTCTGTGAAAATTTCAACTCTCTACCTATTATGGTATGTACGTGAGATACAGCCCGCTGCTGACAGATGGACGGACGGACAGTGGAGTCTTAGTAATAGGATTCCGTTGGCACCCTTTGGGTACGGAACCCTAAACATAATAAATGTTTAACGATGTTTGGCCGACGCCGGCGACTAGCATCGCGATGTGCCAATTCTGTGAGCAAATATCAAAATATGGAAAGTGTCACAGATTTATTAGTTTCCGCGATAGCGACACGCGTACTCGTAAATTATATTTTAGAAACGGTACATGGGGAATAATTCTCCTTGGAAAAGTCACGTTATGAGCACATTATGTGCACGTTAATAAACGAAGCAATAAGTACCTATTTTTATTACTGTATTGATAAAATTCTTTAGCAAACCTTAATTTCTCGAGCAACGGCATAGGCCTTGGATAGCATTTTTTTTTTAATTTATTTGTTGTTGAAGTACTAATATTAATAACAAAAAAATGTAGGGGGAACATTAAGCGTATACCTACTATGATCCACGTAATAACCAAGTTATTGGTTTGATGAATTGTGGAAGAATAATTTAATTCTAATTTAAACCATAACTAGCACAACTAATGAGTTTAATCGATTTCCAAACATCTTAAAAATACAAAAGATTTTATTTAACAGCAGATATATAAGCTGTGCATTTTCCTTCTGAATTTATTATAGTATGTTGTTCTTGCAGAAGGAAACGCGACAGGCCGATTATATTACTTATAGAATATTAATTACTAGCCGACATAAGCGGTTGGCCTTACGGGATGAGTCTAAACATAAATGCACAAGCATCTTACAACCTTCAGAGTTAGGAAGTGGCAGAGAAGATGCGCACAGCTTCAAACACATCCTTCAGTTTATTATAATTCGTCAAAAGCTAATACGAAGTTAGATTAGAGAAAGTTAATTCCATCGGTAAACGTTAAAAAAAATCTTGTACAGTTTATTAATTTTGTATAATTATTAAAGTTTTTGTTGCTTCACCTTTTGTGTGTATAAGTTTTAAGTGTCTGTAAAGTGTTTAATGATTTAAGTCGGTAAGTAATAAGTTCTATTCTCACCTGGCCATACCTGCGGTCTGCTGCAGTGCCAGATGGACAATAGAAGCATAGTCGGGCTGGCAGTATAAAGAGGGGGGTGAAACTGATAAAAACAAATGAATTCCTCGCAAATAAATACCGCTGATGACTTCTAATTATCTAATACTTGTCTTTTTATAAGCTTGCGAAAAATATGTTAGTTAGCTTGCGAATAGTTGCAATATTATTGTATTCATATTGTGTAATATTTAATGACCACAATGTATTTTAGGTATCCAAATTATTTCAGCCAAATGGTTGTGTTATTCCATGAAATAATAGACGGTTCCCATGTGCCGAGGAATTCCATTTTATCGAACCGTGAATAATACGGGTTATATTACTTACGTCTATAAGAAGTTATCGAAATTTGTGACTATATGTTTGTTATATAACCAATATATGTTGCAGATAAGGAGTGGTAAAACTTTTATTATTGAAAATAAACAACCGAATATACGTAACTACTTATATGGTGACGCAACTTTGTTAGAAATGCATCGTTTTATAATTTGTCAAACAAAAGTCCTTCTAATTGGCCCGCTGCATTCACAGAAATCGTTAGCAGTTTGGAAGACATTATTTCGCATTTACCCACCTTTGTCGAACAGAAATATGTTTTGTTACTTCTAAGAAAAAAATAATTACCCGGACATACCTACATGTAGTTTTCTTTACATTCGTGCTTTAAAAATATCTTTGTTATAATGAGACACTGGGTTTATTTATGCTCAGGCGATTCAACGGGACATACTTTTCACGGTTAACTGAGGTACAGTGCACTCATAATAATTATTACTAATTATAGTAAGGTATAGCGAGCTACCTACCTGTTAGTTTTTATAATCAAGATTTTTACAGACTTAAATCCTTGTAAGTTTTAGTAGTAAATTAACTATTTGTGTAGGTTAACTAAGTCGCGTCTCAACAACTTGAAGCATCTACGAGAATCTCGAAATATTTGAACACATTGAGTGTGCAGGAGTGCGAAGAATTTTAATGGGCTCGATCATTAACGATGTACCTATTAACTTTGACGTA
The DNA here is from genome assembly GCA_947859195.1 of Drymonia ruficornis. Taxonomy (NCBI): domain Eukaryota; kingdom Metazoa; phylum Arthropoda; class Insecta; order Lepidoptera; family Notodontidae; genus Drymonia; species Drymonia ruficornis. Next base: position 4,784,492 of record OX401907.1, read on the forward strand.
GATTTGATAAAGTTAATTTTAGATGTGTTTCGTGGCAGAAGCGTAAAATATATGCCTGCTGATGTATGAATTGCATATCGATCCACGATCAGTAATGCTGCTCGCCTCGAGCCGCGGCGACAATCGTGCCTTGATGAGTTTAGGAACAATCACTATGTTATTTATTCAGCTGAACGTAGTATATAATGCTTGCAGTAATTGTTTAGTTTATTCGTCATCGGCACAGCAGTTTCAAAACGTCTGAGAGAAGATAATGTGCAAAGACAGGCATGCAAAATTTGGGCCAAAACGTAGCTCCAAGTTCCAATTGATTGTTCAGTTTTTTTGTGGAATCTGTTTCAAAACGTGTCGCCGACGCTGGAGTTCGCGTCTCAAGCGGCTCTGAAATATTCCACTGAGATTAATGTAATAGATGTGCGTAATTAAACTGTAACACTTATTTATAATAAATTACATTTATAATAATATCATAATAAATTATCCAAGCATAGTAACCTATAAAGATTCCGATGCAGACGATTTGGAGACAAACAAAGAACGCTTCTTCGTCTTATTAATACGTCCCACTTAAGACTTCCTAGTTGAATCCGAGGAAGTGGAACAGAATGATTATAAAAAATCCACAATTAGTTGTGTTGGACAGATAAGAATGTGAGCAATTAAGAACCAGAGTGAAGCAGTTGTGTGGTGGCTAATAGCGGCATCAAGCCCGGCTGGATGAAGCGAGGCGCAGTGTCCTTGCCACCACACGCCGCGCTTCAGCAGAAACATGTCCACGTATGAAAACATTTTTATATCGTTTAATGAGTGACTAATACATTAAACATTTGTACGTAATATGCTTCATTAGCCCGAGACGTAACTTCACTGACTCTAAACTAGATTAGTAAAACAAAGTATAGGGGATTGAAGCTATCTTGGGCCTGATGTCATTTCTATTCAAACTTTCCACTCCACTTTCTAAACCCTTATGGCCTGAATTTTCATAAATCCTTTCTGAGTGCTCACTTACGTCATATAATTTTATATATCAGACTGCGTTACCTATACCTATGTCCATCAGTATGTAACTAATTGAGAAATTGCATTTTCTTTTATCTCCTTAGCGTAATTTCACACATTAGACTGGACCGTCGGGAGTGGGCAGGCATTATGACGTCTGAAAATGCAATTTAAGAAGCTGACTGAAGGAGTATTATCCTCAACTATTCTATCCTAGTATTATGGAAAATATTATATCTTTCTGTTTTCAATATTCTTGAACCAACAATACGTTCTCGACTTTAATGCGCCAACGCAGGGAAAACTACTTAATTAACCGTCAGTTACATAAATTAAAACACGTTTAAGTAGCGAAAACCTCGAAACACTTTTAATTTCAGCACCATAAAATTCTGAACCTTGTAAATAGCGATTATCGTCGTCTGGGTGTCCTTACGGCGGGTTATTGAGTAAACTCAGTATCCAGTCGCCGAGCCGGACTGGTTGACACAGAAACGCTAGCGTGAAGATACGTAGCAAACGGACAATATGACTATTGACTATGCATAACTGTGGTATTAACAATATTCAGTATATTAGCGGCTAATCCGTGACAAGTGTGCTCATAAATTATTTTTTCAAAACCATAAAGGTAGCGACACATTGGTCACACGTTCACCGCGTGTGAGACTTGTGACATCCGAAACCGCGTTTTTCTAAGGATTCTTTATTTGAGACCGGAGTTAGATAAACACTTGTTCAGTTATTACTTCACCTGTAGATTCAAATCTAGACTTCCAATTTTGCATGTTTTCGACATCGCCGTATTAGTTAGCAGGCTAAATACGTGGTGGGTAATTAGCGGACATCCTTGCTTATCTTTTGATTTTTAATTCAGAGGGCGCACTGGTAGGGTTGCCGATGGTTTAATTCTCACGCACAACGGGCTTTTCTAAATGATTTGCTACGGTAAGAGACTAGGATCCCAGGATTTACCCATCGACGATCAAGCGATTGCTGTTATGCGATAAGCAAAAAAAATGTTATTCTTAGAGAAAGGACGCTGAAGAAAAATTTAGAAATCGAACCTTTGGTCCAAAGACGAAGTGAACATTTGCAGGTGGATGTATTGCAGGTAAAATGCACGGGTGTGAAAACATCAATGTTATTGAGATTGTCGCATGTTGAACATACCAGTAGGTATTGGAGTCGTTGAAGCGTATAAATACTAGATACTTATAGTATAAATAGGGACTGCTGATACGTTTAATTATTTTGTCCTAATTCCCGGAATTTTCCTCTATGTGTATCTAGTCAAGTATTGAAGTGCGAACAACGGGTGCGAACGCTGAACTTTTTAATAAGAAACACAAACTATTCGGTCCCGAACTAAGTAAAATGGATTGTAAGCGATCCCAGTTACATACAGACAAACTAACTTGATAGTTAACATTTCCGAAACTCTGGGAATTTAATCCGTATCACCCGGGGCAGTGATCTAAGCGTACGCTTACATGCACAAGCGAAAATTACAACCTACCAACCGACAGGCCTGTGATGATACCTATTTGGTTGAGATTAGATAGTAAATTAGTGTCAAAATCACGAACTAACAATACAGTGGCCCGGGTTCGTAAAAGCCACGTGAGAGGGAGCAATGTGACTGCGTTTTAACTAATCGTAATCATAGTAGGTATAGTTAGACCAAGATGACGTGTAAATTATTGCAAAATTACCCAAATGCTAGTGCCATAAGTAAGTATGTTACTAATATTTATTCATAATATTCCATATAGTCATGTCTACATAAACTTGGCCGATCAGCTTAGTAATAAATTATAAAATTCGAGACATTAATTGTAGGCGCGAACTTCACGCGGGGAAAACCGAAAGCTATAGGTGTTTTAATTCTTTCAATGAAGACTCCTCAAAATTCCGACGGTAAGTAATCGCTTACCCTCGTGTAGGTACCTAACCTGTAGATATTTTGTATCAAATAATATTAATCGATAAAAACGAAATAAAACAGACATTTCATAAATTATGAAAATATTTTTTTACAGTATTTATCACTCAATTTGGGCTTAGATGACCTAATGGGTATTGAATCCATAATCTGTGTCAGCTACGAGTTAAGGTAATAAACTAAGTATTTTCTGGTCATATTATAAGGAATATGGCTTTCTGTTTACTATATTTAGTTCAATTAGGAACCTAACCTCATTGATTCAAGTGATGAAACCTGCTGTACAAACTGACGTGCGCACGTTGTAATGAATTATAGAAATAATATGAAAAACACAATAGTAATTGTATTTTCACAAAATGTAGCACTCGATATAGGTATTCCTACAAAGGCAGGTATACCTAACTACAATATAATTTAATTTAATGGTAATTCACATAAATACCGTTATTAATTAATATGTAAAAAACTTAGTATATAATTGAACAAAATGTTTATAAATTACGGTCTAAACCCCATTTTAAATCGTCAAAACATAATGTTTTAATTTGATGTTAGGTATGTTGAAAAATAAAGCACCTGCCATCATTTTCGGATTTTAAAACCAGTTAGATTCGTATACTTACTTGTATACCAGAGCCACCAAAACCTATAGCAATGTCGGTTAACATAGTAAAACAGACTCATCTGCCCACAAAATGGACATTTAACTAATGAACACGATAAGGGCTTCGACCTTAATGGTCCAAGATGGACCCGAACATGCCACTATCTCTCACTATTCATTACCATAACTGTTTTTTCTGAACTCTTATCTGTTAATTAGTAGTAGTATCTACTAGGAGTACATGACACACTAAAGGGTTCCGTTTTAAGAATGTTTAGAGACAAATTGTCACCGTCAACGTTAATGGGAGGTAAGCAGATATGGACACGTTTGACGACTTTGGAAAAAATATAAAACTTGAAGCTGTGCTTTAAGAACGTATTATGTGTCTGATTTATTAAAAGTATCCGCCAATTTTTATGGGCGGCCGATGGCACGGCCCGAAAATGGGTAATAGATGGCCAGACAGCACGACGTCGATTTATTTTGATGTTACTTGCCGTGTGGTACCTTGGCCCAGTTGAGGCAGCAATGAGACCCGCAGGAGGTCCGAGAGACGCAGGTTAGTGACGTCAAAGGTCATTGGTGAGCCATCTTACATTAAAATAATATACGCACACCATACTACTAGGCACTCATTAAACATATTCACTCAATTTGAATAAGTGGGTATTAAAAAAAATAAGTATGCCAAAGAAAAAACGGCGACACTGATTCAGACAGAACAAATAGATACGCGATAAAAAATATAAGCAACTGTACGTGCATTTGCATACATGTTGAACGACAGCGTACCTGAAAATTAGGGCGCCACTGGCAAAAGTCGCACCGGCTAGTTTTTCGTCTCCGATATCGTAAGTTAACCTAGAAACGCTGATCACGATGTTTGCTAACAGGATACTGTGAGATATCTACACTAACGGTGCTCTCCGGTGTGTGCAAAACAAAATAGCCGTAGCCCATGCTAAAGTGGCCGGTCCTGGTATTACGAACGCAGACCATCAGATTCGTTCGTTCGTGATTTTGACACTAATTTACTACGGAAATTTATTAAGATTCAAACCGCGAAGCCCAAACGAAATGGATTATTGCTTTGGTGCCGGGTTGGTAATGGCAGCCCTTGGTCGTTCAACCGAATAAATGCGAGTGTATCGCTACTTACCTATAAGTGACACCAATTTAAATGACCCACCATGGATATTAACATAAATTGTATTTTGATTTGAAGGATAAAAAAACAGAGGCGTAACGTCTTTGTTATTGATTTGTCTTTGCGTAACGATTTGGTGATGGTAGGTAGTCGCCAAAAATATGATTTATATTTATTTTATAACTTGTGACTATAAATAGCGATTTATCCCCGTAGGTCTTACCTAGAAACCGAATAACATTTTACAATTTTGATAGACCGAATGACTTCTACGAATTTTATTGCAGGAAAAAGAAACGTACCTACTAAGTGTAGGTACACTCAGTAGGTACGTCTTGTATATACTTAACTTCATTAGATAATTCTACTAAAGTATTTAGTTTCCAAGTTCTGTTGTTCAGGTGAAGTGTATTGAAATGTGCCATATTGAGTATTTATTTTTGCTCTAACGTCGGCGGCTACTGCCGACTAGGTACTGTTAAAAGCACGTTTTTTGAAACGCATTGAAATTATTATCTTTTCACGGTTTTTAAATTGCATCGCGTTAACTCAGTCACGCTTAAATTGGTCACTATTACATTTGTTTATACTGCTTTAATATGAAGCCTTAGCAGTGTCCGAGTGCATTTGCCTACATTGCCAAAACCACACACCACACTACGGGCGATGCACTCCACAAACCAGTTAGTTTGCTTATCTCGACAGTCGGCATCCACAGCCGAGACCGGTTCGGGCAGCAATAGGCGTGTTCGTAAGACCAAAATAACCTGGAAAATAATTGAGTGGCTGGACAAAAAGTATACACGCGCGAAATACCTATCTGCCCCGTTCTCAATACTCAAATGTCAGTTTGAACGTGCTAGTCGCCGAACAAATGTGTGCCGCTGTGCTGTTATTACAGTGTATTGAAAATAAATTGCTACAAGCTTGGTGTATGAATAACAAAGATGAATGGGTAGGTCAGATGCAACGGGAGGAAAATTAGCGAACGGGCAGATCAACGCCATGCGGAAGATGCACTTCTATTATAACTTGAATTGTCACTGAAAGTTGGCATACAGTATTTTCAGTGGAGATTATTTTTAACTCGGAAAAAATATGACGGAATTTACTTTTATATCAAAGCCAAACTTGAAGAACGAGATAAGTAAGAATTTGTTTGAAAAAAGTTAAAAAAAAAAACCATCGTGTCTTTGTTATTTTGTGATGAAATAAATACATAATCCTTTTAAAACGTTTCTAAATAGCAAAAGTAGCTTTCTTTCGCTGACTGGTACCTAGGTACACGTAGCGGCACGAATCGGACAATTTTAATCAGCGGAACGTGATGTTTCTACTCCTTCCTTTCAATTGTTGCCTAGCTATAACACAGGTATTTTATAGACGTTTCGAGATTTCACACATTAGACACAGATCGTCTTATAAACATTATATTGAGATATGTAGGAGTAGAACTACATGAAAAACCGATTAGTTACTAGGGCATTATGACCGTTTGCATTTCTAGCACCCGTATGCACTCCATGGGTAAGAGGGCCGATGCCTGAGATGACTTGACCTCTTTTTGATTCCGAACTTATAGGTATTCGAGTCCTACTTACCTTGTCCTTTACCTAGGCACAGGAAAATCCTGATTCAAAAGGTCTCACGGTCACATACATTATAGTTAAGTACTTCATGGATTAAGATAAGGTATGCAACAACGCTGCACACAATTTTCTTTAACTCTGATAAAAATAAATTGAACTTTCAAACATTCAATTATTTATTATCTACCAACTTCAGATGCGAATCACTTAAGAGTCAATCATTCTTGTGCATTACATGACGACAAATTATTGTTCAGTACCGTTAGAAGATAAATGCCGATATATTTGAATGATGACTTTCCGCCTTACATTTTTCAAATATGATATTATACTTAAGTGTGTCAGTGGTATAATATGTATTGAGGTACATGTACCTACCTACTTAGAGATTGATAAGTTTTACATACAGTATCATATGTTTACTTAGTACTAAGTAGCGACCTTCTAGTACGGTCTAGTCCATAGATTCCCAAAGTGGGCGATAACGCCCCCTTGTAGGTGCTGCAGGTCTAAAGGGGGCGGTAAGAGACCCAGAAAAAAAATGGGCCATTAAACCGCCCCTTTAGACCTGCAGCGCCTACAAGGGGGCGTTATCGCCCACTTTGGGAATGGATGGTCTAGTCAAACCTACTGGCTGCTAAAAAAAAAAAACAGTCGAATTGAGAACCTCCTCCTTTTTTGAAGTCGGTTAATAATAAAATGTAGAGTTAAAAATTTAATTTTAAAATGAGTATGAATAGGTAAACGGTACCTATAGCTATAGTAAGTAAGGATAATTCTGCAACTTCCGATAGAAAATGGATGCGAATATTTAAGTCCTACTTATTGGCCTCTGTGAGAAAAAGTTTCTTATGGCCGTTGGTTGAACACGCGAAGTGATCATTAAGCATTATATAAACGATAAAGGGAACGTTTTTCGTCTATAGTACCGCATAAAAACCGCAAAAATTAAGTGTATGATGAAATAGCAAGTTATAATTGCATTGTTATAATTTCGACTTTTCACTATGTTGCTTACCTATAGATTTTCCTTCGAGCGTAACGAAAATGCACCAAGAGACGCTTTTTTGAAAAAAATAAAACATATTTTATATTATTTTTTTTGTCGTTCGTTTGAAATTATACCTGTAAAGAAATAAAATACCAGCTTTAGGAGAAGCGGAATATCCACAAAAATACTTAAAATAAAATAGCGAGTATCATATTCCTACGATACAAAATTAAGTTCAGAGTTCTTAAACAGCTTCAAACGCCAATAGGGTTACATAACGAAGCAGCCACAGCCATGTTTCTTCATGCCACCGAACGACCAACTAGATCTCACTAGTTATATCCAGTTATAAAAATACTAAATACCGACGCAGTATCTAATTATTTACGAGTTTTGTTATGAAAAATACTATGTCTAGTGTCCGTACGTACATCCGTACGGATGGTACATTTTCCTACTCTGAAAGTGTTCTGGATTCTTTTGGAGTAGAGTCCACGAAAGAAGAAGCATCGAATCACGACTATCGAACCCGAACTTCGGATCCGAAACACTTTCGGCTTGTAGGAAAACGTAGCATCCGTTAGCCGAAACATTGCGTTTCATATTTCGGAGTTCCCAACAAATTACGTTATTGTTATATAAATCAGAACTGCCCGCAGGCACGCCTAACGCACGGCTCATGTAGATACACCTATTGAGGTTTTTGAAGCCTTCGAGAACTACGCCTAGCAATACCTTCAGTTTCGAAATCTCGGACGAAACGTAAACACGTCGTTGGTCGTCACCAGCTTACAACATACTTCGTATAATAAACAACATGGACCTGTATTCTAGCCCCGTTATACAAAGGACACATAGATACTGCGCTGTTACACAAACATGTTTGAACATTTTATAGAAAAACAATACATTTTTGAAGAAGCAGGTATAAATTAGAACAAGAAAGCATTTTGAGCAGTTTCCCTCAAAATATGTGTTTATTTAAATCACGTGCCTACAGTTATTAGGTAATATAGGTGTCTTTAAGTACAGATTAAACCCAGAGCAAACCTAAATAAGCAAAAGGTAAGAAATCTAAAAGTTTCAACCACCACAAAATAAATAATGACGATACTAAAATAGCTCTCGTTACTATATACCTATAAGTGGCTTAATAGTACCTTCTAAAACAAATTTACAAAAACGCAAACCTACGTCTCTACTTCAAAGGTTATTTTTTACAAAACCAATTCTTGGAATGTCAGTATTATTAATTTTACCTTACGTTTAGATAAGTAGTTTATTGATTGGTATAATTAATTTACTGACAATGTCAAACATACTCATTATTTTTATTGATTTTGAACACAATTCGACTGTCGTAGACTAATGTAGAGAATTATCATACGAATACCAACGATAGGTAGTTACCTTACTTAAGGAGTTAAAGAAAGAGTAAATAAATTAAAGTAAGCGTTGCTAATCTCCTATTCTATTAGGATCAAGGATGGGACTACGTTACGTTACGTACGGACTACTACTGTTTGTATTCAATTAGTAAGTATAATATTATTTATATTAACTCATAAGTACTGTAATTTTACAAATCCTAAATGATATTAAAAATAAATCCGTTTATTAAAAAAATACTGCGAGTTCGTAAGACATGCGGCATAATTTACTACATTACATTAATTTAATTATACAAAAAAAAAATGTGTTATCTATCCTACTACCAATCCAGAATTTTTCTAAAATTCTCTATTAAGAACAGTGAATTAATTTTAAAAAATGCTTAACTTGAGGTTTGTTATTTATGAAGTTACCTACCTACCGTTTTTTATGGGTATGACCTTTGATAATAGGGCATGACGTTTTTACCACGGCCCAAAATAATTAGGTAGTACCTATGTGAACACACAACACAGGTACCTACTTAATTCATACTACTCATTGTAATTAATAAAGTTATTGCGCTATTCTCAATGTAATAAATTATTTTATTGAGCTCTAGCTGTTCACAGCACAAATACCTTATGTGTATAGAATGATTAATTATTTATTTATTTGTGATCATAGCGAAGGCTTTCGACTGTGACCGCACAGGTTATAGACGCGACGGCGATTTCTATACATATTATCATCGGTCATGTGATGCGACCGTCGTTATAATGTTTATAGGGGTTTGATTGCTGTCGCGTTGCTGTCGCATCGCGGTCGCCTTACGAGTGCGGCTCCGGCCTTAGGGTAACGACCTACTGCCTCCAATTTCAATAGTCCACGACAGCTAAACTGTATAAATATGATAAGAAATAAATAAACCTTATTCGAGCGAATAAAGGTCCTCATTATAAAGTGCCAATGAGGAACCATAAGTAAAGGTGGATTCTATAATTGTTTGAGCGCTAATAATAAGTCGTCTAGTTTACGCAGGTACCCATTACAATAGCTATATAATTACATTATAGTCCTAACAATATTAGGAATGGGTTGGTCAAAAGTTATGACCATAGAATATTGAATTGGACTAGTAAACTTTCCGCGTAGCGACATCTAGTTTATCATTTTGGAATTTCAACACTTGCGTAGTTGTTTTCAAAAACTCGATATGCCGTTACTTTTATTAGATAGACTGATAGGATTTCAAATTATTTAGGTAACTTAAATTATTTTTTCTGCGAGATAAGTGCCCCGAATTGCTTCATAATTAACAACACTAAGTAGTTGTGTGTTTGATAAATAGCTTTTTTCATAAAAACTTTTGTCCCCTATTTAACACCTTTAGGGCAGAATTAAAAAAATGAATTATAAGGAACTATTGTGCTAAAATTCATGTTTCTAGACCCACCGGTTTATAGGTAGGCTGTGTGATGTCTGTCAGTTTATTTATAGGCAGTTATTGGTGCTGATTATTGCACAACTAATATTAAACTAACTGTATTGCCATCCCTATCATGTCCACAAAGTATGAGCAAGCCATAAATGAAGAAATACTTTTAAATGTGTCAATAGTTTAGTCGTAATTTGTAGCCGTAATAAGCACCAGTATAACTATTTACTGTGCCTAAGTGTAAGGTACTATAACGCATAAAGTTTAAAATGGTCATATTGTAACATAATATAAATTACAAAATAAATATAAACTTAAGTCGTGATAAGCGACTTTCTATAAAATTGATAATACCTAGTAAGGTGTCTGCGTTAGCTAATAAACAACAGTCATTAAAATGCCGTGATCTTTTCTTTATTATGCAAAATGTTTTTAAGGATGGGTAACTAATTAATTCTATGTAAGATAACCTAGTGAATCAAAATTGTATAAGGTTTGTGTGAAAATAATCTGTATGTAAAAATAAATTAATGCCTACAGATTTTAATTTACCGACCTACAATTTGTCAGTGGTGCAAAATATTGATTAAGAGTTTAATAATTAATTGATAATTTATTTATTCCAACGAACTCTTTACTTAAATACAAATAACTTTGTAAGTTTTATCGCCTTACATTACCCACTCTAACTGTTGCTTAATTAATTGTGTACATTAGAAATAATGTTAGATATCCACGTAGGTATGTACTTGATAATGCAACGGTCGACTATAAACGTACCTAGTGGATAGGTACCTATAAATATTCCTATTCTAATAATATTTACTTATAACTTGTTAACTTCTACTTACTTTAATTAATACTCCACAATTTTACACCTCGCCTCAGTAAGGTGTTATTAAAATAGGTTTTTGTTTGTACCAGTCACGAGTGGATAATATGCGAACAAAAGAACCAAACATACGCGTCGAATCGAATGCCTTTTCGCTGTGACATCTGCGTAAAATATTCATAATGACAAAACGTAGGTTCTCCTGCTAGAAAATGCTGATTACATTACTCGTAGCGAGACTAGGTTTAAATTCACAACGGCGGACACTGAATATTTACAAATACCGTCAGAGCTGTTAACCTCAGTGCCTACAGCGTGCGCGAAGTGTAGTTAATCGCCGATCCGAGCTGTACGGCCGCGGGCCGAGTCTCCGCAGACCGCCAACACGTAATCAGCGCATAGGTTTCCCAGATACCGCCAAGTGGCGAAGGCGCCCGCGACCGAGCTCCTTGGAAAGTGAGATCTAAACAATTCACAGACTTCTACCGTCAACTCGCATATGCAGAAACACTCGCTGTGCCTGTTCACAAAATGGAAATGGAAATGCGACTCACCTGTGGAAATATTTCAGAGGTCCAAACCGCTGCGGATTCCTCGTAGGTGTCTCGTGTCAAGAGAGTAGTCCGGTTTTGCATTCACGTACCGAAGCACGATCACACTGCGTGAGAGAAAGGGCGCGCAACTCGTTCACAAGCGAACACTATCGCGTGTTGTGCCTCGGCGGTGCGCTGCGAGAGTGGGCGTCGCGAAACCGTGTTGGCGTTAGCGGGTCTCAGCTTGAACTGAAGGCCGCGAGGTGCGGGGGCCACTTTATGGTAGCGCGAGCGCACCCCGCCGGCAGCGGCGCGGGCGCGGCGGCGGCGGCGACGGCGGCGGCGGCGCCGCAACCTGCACCCCAAGCGCCCGCGCCGCGCACAACACACACCTGACGTCCCGAAAAACAAGTCGACCTCCTGTACCGACATATTTTCTTTCACTTATATTTAGTAAAATCTGAAAAAAAAACAGTTACAGGAAAAAACAAAGAATTTCTTTATTTTTTTATTTAGGTGTGGAGTATACAAACTAAGTTTCAAGAAAATCGGGCAAGAGTTCTTTCAGACGACTTTTTACCCCTTCATTTAACCCCTTAGATGTTGGTCTCAGAAATATTTTCTTTTGGGACTACTGCTACCAACAATAAATAATTTTTGAAATCAATTCTTGAATGCTGGAGATATGCGCGAAATAAGATACATACAGTCCGAATTGAGAACCTTCCTCCTTTTCAGTCGGTTGCAACGAAACGTTCTAGGTACCTACATAGAAAACAAAACCATTGTAAATCCATCTTGCATCGTTCGATGTATTTACAATAAGTTTCAGCAGGTGCAACAGTACCTACCTATAGGTATATTACACAAAGAAAGATTGCCAACATAAACAAAACGCTATTATACTTCATTGAACTTCATATAAAAAAAAGAAGATTATCTATTATTTTTTTAATTTCGAAACATGTTTAAAAAATAAATATGAAATCATATCATACAGGATGGCGGTTTGTTACCTACTTACCTTATGTAGGTACAGTCAAAGGCATAAATATGTATAGGTGAACATAACGATTTTGAAATCAACGTGACCTTACAAATATGTGAAATAAATATTATTTGCAATTATTTGATGGTCATGTCTTGTACTAACTGATACTTCAATAGATGCTATGCAGATTTTAAAATCGTGTAGTGTATAAGTAAGTACGTATTTTTGCCTCTAACTGTACTTTGTTATTTTTGTTCAGTGACTCACCAGTGTCGTGTAATTCCAGCATTCCAAGAGAATAATAAATAATATTCCACTCCAAATAATGATTTCGTAATGTTATGCATCTTAATAGACTTGGAGGGATTCGTTTTAAGAATCAAAATATACATAGGTATATATCGTAGGGGTAACTTGCTAAGCATCTTAAGCCTGTACTTATGATTGACATAAAACTGTTCAGACCAAACCATCTAATTTCAGGATACCTCCGGCAGTATTTTTTTTTCATAACATTAATTTAAGATGGTGCTCGGATCCAGATCAAACCGTAATTAGCGGATTGTGCCAATTGTAACCGGTTTTATCTCGGGATGACCGGACCGAGATAATAAGATATGAAGCCTGAATACAGGCGTGCGTGTTTGTGGGAACTGTAAGTTCGAATAGCTGACGTAATAGTTTAAAAAAAAAAAAAAAGATATAAATAAAACAAACGAAGATCAACTTCTAATCAAATAAATATTTCGATTACGTCATAAAGTAGAAAAATATATACAGGTTTCCTGAAAAAAACTGTAGCCAAATTTGCCGCCCCCAAAAATCTGCCGCCCTGGGATCCAGCCTGCTAACAATGTCTAGTTAATTAAATAGTGTCTTATGTGAGTATTGCGAATCCAAATAGAACATTGGAATAGAACGGTTATAATTTGGCAGGAGGTAGGTATTAAGCTTTTTTGTCACATAATCTGTAACTGTATTGATTAATACGACAAATGAGGTGTCGTTTGAGTCTAGGTCATGATTTTTGGTCTAATAACAGGGTACCAATTATGTATCTGGAACCAGTTAGTGCCGTCGTTGACAGCTACTTTAACCCACTTTTCACATTCCTCCGTCGGTATATACCATGGACCAATTACTAAGGGGACTGGCCCTAAGCAACTCGGCCGAGTGGTCGGCCTAGTACTAACATCGACATAAAACGAAGCGAGTAGTTCAACTATTTACCGGTAGATAGAACAATGAAATTAGAAAAAACAATGACCACGTTTTTGTTCATACATATATCTAATAAGGGCACCTCTTTCTTTAGTATTTACTCTGTGGTATATACAGTCGCGTTCATAAGTGCAGTAGCCAAATACATTACCAAGAAAGAGGGAGACGCGTGACTGTCCAAAGAAGTTTAATAACTTTAAGTTTGACTCAGTCACTCGCTGAAAATAATGTCGAAAACATGTCGTTATTACCAATACGGCTCATTTTCTAGTGAATCATGCCTTGTTTATTTAATAAGTTAATAGGCGAATTACCAGTGCGATAGCAGGATGTGTGAATTTCGCTGCGTGTAGTGGCGCGCTGAGCACATGTTTAGTGATTGCGATGTTAGAATGTACCACGTCTGCAAAAATAATCATCAATGGCAAGGCAACAATGGTAGTAACCAATCTGAAATTGCGCCGTATATTGTTATTTTGGGACCATACAATATACAAGCTCAGAAATGGGAAATTTCGTCATAATATGGACTTGGTTTCTTTTGGACTCTAAACAACGTAAATAATTAAAAAAAAACCTTTTTAAATTTTTTAAACACCAAAAAAAAAAAATATTACCAAGTTTTTTTTCAATTCGTCCGCTAATTACATAAATGTCTACCATTGATATTGTTCGTGGGGTGCACGCGCGCAATCAATCCTATATCAATAAATGTGTCCATATGGCGCGCATGCCTCACCCGAGCACTCATATTATGACATTACGTCTATGCGTTCCGACGTCAAAAGTGAGTGCTCGCGCGAGGCATGCGCCTGATGAAGACGCCGCCAATAGATGTGTCCATATGGCGCGCATGCCTCACCCGAGCACTCATATTATGACATTACGTCTATGCGTTCCGACGTCAAAAGTGAGTGCTCGCGCGAGGCATGCGCCTGATGAAGACGCCGCCAATAGATGTGTCCATATGGCGCGCATGCCTCACCCGAGCACTCATATTATGACATTACGTCTATGCGTTCCGACGTCAAAAGTGAGTGCTCGCGCGAGGCATGCGCCTGATGAAGACGCCGCCAATAGATGTGTCCATATGGCGCGCATGCCTCACCCGAGCACTCATATTATGACATTACGTCTATGCGTTCCGACGTCAAAAGTGAGTGCTCGCGCGAGGCATGCGCCTGATGAAGACGCCGCCAATAGATGTGTCCATATGGCGCGCATGCCTCACCCAAGCACTCATATTATGACATTACGTCTATGCGTTCCGACGTCAAAAGTGAGTGCTCGCGCGAAGCATGCGCCTGATGAAGACGCCGCCAGTGACGACAACGTTTTTTTTCTATACATTATTGATAGGTAATGGCCGAATTCCGCACCCTAAATTTTATGGCAAACGTGTTGACGTCTTCATAGTGTAAATGACCACGTAGGTATTGATAAGTCAGTTTATTGGATGGTTTATTGAGTCATACTGTTTGCAGTAGTTATGAGTTACCGATTTATGACATCCAGCTTCTTCTGAGATAAGGAGATTATAACGCTTATGAGTAATTGAGTGCGTCACCCCTTCCTGAAAATATTGTTTCAGATAATTTTCCACATCAACAAACTGATACTACTAGTCAAAATATAAAACGACTGAAATAACGCTCCATCCATGACAGGGACGGATTTCCCTATAGGCCGAGTAGGCCCGGGCCTAGGGCGGCAGAACTAGGCGATATTTTTTGGTAGGTCAACGTTTAGAAATTCAAAAATGTATCAATAACACCTCGCAAAAAAAATGCTTATGGCATCAGTAAGGCATATGTTGGTTATTTTTAAATTTTAATTCTTAAAAATTATCATTAAAGTTTTCGTGCTTTACAGGGAGTAGGGGGCGGCAATCTTCCATGGGCATAGTGCAGCGTATCAAATCCGCCCCTTAACAATGACCTACACAAAAAGTTATTTTTAAAGGCTAAGTAATAACTTAAAGTTCTATCTACATATTATTATAAGTAACGTACGTAGGTAACATTTTATTCACGTAGGTCGTATTTACTTGAGTGAAGTTTAGTGCAGTTTTATGCGAAGATCATAACGATAATTTATTTGTATCACGATTTCGACATTTAGTGGTTTACTGCTTTTTAAAAACTTAATATCTGCAAGTATATCTATTAAGTACTATTATTTTCCTTAACATTTTCCGTCATCTGCAAAAATTCTCAAGTTTTAATGTCAAGGTTTACGTCTAATGATCTGCGTCTTTATCTAAGCTTTTTGATTGTGTAGGTAGGTATAACTAGGGTTTACCCGCGCACCCGCGTGGAACTTCGAGATTATAGACTATATTACTCGAGGATAATGCAGGTTTTTATCCGTGAACTAATTTAAACATCAGATCAGTAATTCCAGTGCTTCTCTCATAAACATACTAACCCATCATCATCAATTAAGCCAAAAAGACGTCTACTGTTGGACATAGGCGTCCCCCAAGGTTTTCCACAACGAGCGGTCCTGTGCCATTTGCATCCAGCGGCTTCCCGCAACCTAACATAGCATACTATCTATTAATATCACTAATTACAAATAATAAACAATTTAAGCTATTAATAATAATATTAGTATAGATTCCCGGCACCAGCTGCATTGTAGGAAACTGGGGTTACTCCGAAATACGTCGCTGACGGATCGTCCGAAGTACGGATTCGATTTACGATCAAAACAATGTCAAATCGTAGAGAAAAACGAAAGAAGAAATGTCAAATCACGACAATCCGTCAGCCGAAACGTTAGGTTCGTATTTCGGAGTAGGCCAGCTGCTGGCCTACTCCGAAATACGATTTTTCGGAGTAACCCCAGTTTCCTACAATGCAGCTGGTGCGGTCAGATTGCCACTTTAATACTTATGTTCTAGCTTCCTCCGTCGACTGCGTCCGGGACAATATAAGTGGAAAGTGTGAGTTCCAAATGGAACTTATCTAAAATGCCTACTTAAATAACTACACGGCACTCACCTAAATAAGTAGGTACTTAATGCCTTGAAATGTTTGCACGACTCTTAATTCTCACAACAAACGTAACGACTTCTCCATACCTACAATTTGACAGATTTCAACCCAACTACGGTCAAAATTAACTTAGTAGGAAAAAAAAACTTCACTGTGTGTGTACCTATCCCTTTAGGTGCATCGTTGATTCTGCACAAACTCACAAAAGCCCATAAACACTGCAATGTAATGCATCCCTTTTCCATTTAGCATAGTAAACGAACTTGACATCCAACATCAAGGAAACGTGACCGACACGTGCTTCATTCATGGTGTCACGATCGCCCTCCGCACGTCACTAGCTAATTCAACACTAGATTGTGTGCTGTATTTACCTAAAACTAAGCGAATTATACCTCTGCGTGTCACAATGTGGGAAAGCTACGCTTAGTTGCACATAGCTTTTGATACATTATGATCGCTAATTTGCTACCTACATGTCACGGAAATATAGGTTTTATACATCGTATTTTAAGAGCTTTGTTGGCGTGATATCGTTCATGGAAGGACGAACATTCCGTAAATTGCTTATAAAGTGTAATGGTTAAGTCCAGTGGATGAAACTGACAGTGGTAATGAATGACAATAACGAACGATTTGTTTGCAGCAAGGTCTAGAAGTCTTTGTTTCCCTGAAACAAGGTCTAAACATGAATGATTGAATACTGCGTTAATAATGGGCTACTAATTGCAGAAACCAGGAGAGTATAATATAAAGTTACCATCAAAGTATTCCACAAATGTAAGCAGAGCGCTCTGTTGAACACACATGTCCAGAAGTTTAATAGGAGGTGGTTCGATGGGGGTTCCCATTTACCTGCAATGGCTGGTTTTACAAAGGATTTTCAGGAACAAAAGTGATTTTTAATGCCAGTGTAAGTCCATTATAATGTTCTATAAATTTGGGGGCTATAATTTCAGTACTAAAAATCAATATACCTACTGCTCTCATTGCTCGACCCGGGAAGTCAGACCCCTTAATCGTGTGCAAGCGATTACTTTACTATGAGGAATTATTAAACGAGTTTTTAGAGGACATAGGGATTAGCTTCAGAAAATAGACCTCATTTTACAGTCTCGATAAAAAATCACGTAACAACAATAGCCGCATCCGATTACCAATACAAAGACGTTGTTGGTAGAAATCACCATCCACCTAGTTAGAGGTAAATACAGTTCAGTATTAGTTTAAGGCTACAATGTGGAGATTAAACAGGAAACAGCAAGAAAACTACAAATTATGATATACTTAGGAACATTCATAGTAGGTGGCATCGTGGCAGTGGCACCGTGATGACTTCCTGACGACTTAGGTAATTCGAACTCACGAGATGTAGGCCCGTATTAATAAATCGATCTCAAGACTGAGATCGAACTTAAGATGCTGTTTTAGACAGATGTTGCATACATTAACCGTCAAAACTGCATCTTAAGATCGATCTCAACTTTGAGATCGATTTATTAATACGGGCTGTATAGTCTTGGAGACATTGATGGATCGGTTTAACTGAAAGCTAATACCAGCAATACGTATACCTAAGTAGTAACTATATGTTTGCAGGATAAACAAATATTCCCGGTGACACCTACGAAAAGGCCGTTTCCGAAAAGGCGGGAATCGGAGCCGCAACTACCCGATGCAGTGAACCGGGTGGCTTACGTTCGAACCTCTGCGCCAAAGGGCCATCAATTTGATTTACCTACTTGTTGAAAACGAAATTATATGATTACCTTTGTTATCCAGGCTGTCCAAAGTAGTCCTACTTATAAAAGTACGATGCTGTTCTAAAGGTAGAGCGTGCAGATATTTATCGGAGCCTGGATAGCTAGGCTGTTCACAGTAGTCCTACTGGATATAACTTATCAGTAAACTGAGAATTGAATTCTCAATAGTCTTAAACATAAGAAACTCCAAGTAGGTAGTCCTACTCCAAAGTAGACAAGACAGGTGTAGCAGACAATACAAATATGTAAGCAGACTGAATACCTTATTGTGTGTAAATATAGGTAAAATAACCACTATAATTAGCTACTAGTATTACGGTAGGTAATTAGCCATTATAAAACGAAGGGTCTAAAGCGACAACGAGAAACACATCAAATTGTGTCTTGATATCAAAGGCGTAGAGTTATATATGAGTCATCGCGATCAATGACGCATGATGTCATTACTTTTCCACCGTTTATAAGTAATCCTGAAACTCCTATTTGGGTTCGTGAATTTCCGTTAGTGGCGTAACATTATAATGCATAAACCCACAATTTATTTTTCGTTCAGTCTATGTAGGAAAGTGAGAAAAAGAGGATAAAAGCTTTAGAAATGTGGTGCTGGAGAAGAATATTTGGGGTAACCAGTCTATTCTTGAAAAACTCTGCATCAAGCAGCGTCTGTCCTCATCATACAAGGCCGAATTCTCATCTTCTTCGGGCACGTATTGAAATGTGGAGACGTCTCTGTAGAGCGACTCGTTGTACAAGGGAATATCGAAAGCAAAATTCGTTGGGACTTGGACTGACCAACTTGAGGCTGCAATAAATAGTGATGATAACAGAGTATTTTTTAGGTGTATGGATGATATAAAAATAGTCCCTATTATAAGGTCAGACGAGGAATGTATTAATAATAATAATAATATTTATTTATTAAAGTAACCAGGACTCAATTAAAAACTATGCTAGTATCAAAAAACAAAGTAGGTATATAAATACAATAAATAAATATGCAAATCACTGCTGCACCATCCCATGAGAGACGGCGCCGCAACGATTTACATATACACCGTCCAACCTGCTGGCGAACATCTGTAATAGAGTGTTGGGGCTACCCCGCACCCAGCGTACCAAGGATGCGCACCTCTTTCGCATAATAGTGTAGAAACAGTTCGTATTGAAGGGCGATATTCACTATTTCTATGAAAACGGATTAAGGTTACCTACACGAGTAAATTCCCTTTGCTAAGGCAGCTCATAGTCGCTCGCTAGCGTTAGAATGGCCTACGTTGCGAAACTTTTAGCTATATATTTGTCACGTTTTCTCTGTAATTTATCATTTTATATACTATACACCGTGTTTATGTCCATTTGCTTTAGGAACATTAACATAAACTTATCCCTTAAACCGTTTAAAGATATTCGAAAAAAAAAAAATTTTTTTTTTCGTCATTCCATACAAAATAATTAAATATTTAATTGATGGCTATTGTAAAAGGTCCTTTTGAGTTGAATATTGTCAATTTGACGTAAAACATGCGAGAAAAGTAAAAACTTGGTAAAAACAACATCAAAACGAACTCATTTATTTAACCCTTGTCGTACCTACATAAGGAACATTGAAAACTCTTTACTTACGAATGAGAAGAAAATAGTATTTGGTTTTGAATTAAGAAGATTTTACACTGGTTTAACTTAGATTAGTGATTAAATTTAGATTTTAAATAATTTGGATACGGTAGGTACGAGTTAGGCACTTTAACTCAATAAGACGTAAGGAATTTACCCTTAAAGTTAAAGCAAATGGACATAAACACGGTGTATATATATGTTTTGTTACATGTAAGGCATAGCCATAAGTTGCCCGTGTGCTGGCAACTCGTAACTAGCAGTTTTCATTTAAAACAATTGCGAAACAGTTGCGGCAATCGCGGAAACTGTTGCTGCAACTGGCAATTGTTTGCTGCAACTGCCTAAAAACTATTAAAAAGTTGATAGTTTCGGCAACTAAGTTGCTAGTTTCGGCAACTAACGTTGCTCCGTTTGCATAGCCTCTAAATATGAACTATCATGGGCAATACATCCCTCGTCTAACCTAACATAATACCTATATACCTACATAATACCGTTTGGAAAAATAGCATGTGCCCAGCGCAGTTTGACCGCCCGAAGAATATCATAGATCAATATCCAATACAATAACAATTGATTCCTCTAAACAAGTTGATGTCAATTACTCCGCGTGCCCAAACCGCATACTTATCGTCACTTCCCGCCAAGTTCGGCATTACCGACCATTGTTCGCTGATACAAACGCGCACTACAGATGCAAAGTGGATCATTAAACGCGGAACGAACTTAGGTAGTGTTCGTGGAGGAAATCAGCAGAAAAATATATGTTAAGCCTTACTTTATCCTATGTTGGAATAGATAATCTAATAAACGAGATTTTATCTTCACATCAAGTTACTTGTTAAATGGGAACCAATAAGAATAATTTTGAATAAGTGTGGTATCACCAGTTCCACTAAGCGAGCTGTCGACTGCAACCAACTGCAATAAAGCTGTCGGTTCCGACAGCAAAATGCAGTCCGTGTATGGCGGCGCTAAGGGTGCGTTTCGATTGAAGCGGAGCGGGGCGGAGCGGGGCCGAGCGGACCGTGAATTGGCCAATCACAGTGCTCGAAATCTCCACTCCGCATCAGTGGAAACAGTGTAAGCGGGGCGGAGCGGAGATGAGTGGACTTTCGAATAAAACAAATGAACACGCGGCCCCGAGCTGGACAGAGCGGAGTCGAGCAGGCTGTGGTGCCGAGTGGTGGGCACGAAGCGGAGCGGAGCGGAGTTGAGCGGGGCGGGGCGGGGCTGGGCGGAGCGGAGTGGAGCTGGGCTGGGCGAAGCGGAGATGAGTGGACTTTCGAATAAAACAAATGACCACGCGGCCTCGAGCCGGACAGAGCGGAGTCGAGCAGGTTGTGGTGCCTAGTGGTGGGCACGAAGCGGAGCTGTGCGGAACTGTGCGGAGCTGAACGGAGCAGAGCGGAGCTGTGCGGAACTGTGCGGAGCTGAACGGAGCAGAGCGGAGCAGAGCGGAACTGAGCGGAGCTGAGCTGAGCGGAGCAGAGCGGAGCTGAGCGGAGCTGAGCTGAGCTGAGCTGAGCTGAGCTGAGCTGAGCGGAGCTGAGCGGAGCTGAGCGGAGCTGAGCTGAGCTGAGCTGAGCTGAGCTGAGCTGAGCGGAACTGAGCGGAGCTGAGCGGAGCTGAGCTGAGCGGAGCAGAGCGGAGCTGAGCGGAGCTGAGCTGAGCTGAGCTGAGCTGAGCTGAGCTGAGCTGAGCGGAGCTGAGCGGAGTTGAGCGGAGCTGAGCGGAGCTGAGCTGAGCTGAGCTGAGCTGAGCTGAGCGGAGCTGAGCGGAGCTGAGCGGAGCTGAGCGGAGCTGAGCGGAGCCTAGCGGACTTTCGAATACAATATATGAACACGCTGCCCCGCTCCACCCCGCTCCGCTTCGCCGCGATCCGCCCCGCTCCGCTTCAATGGAAACATTTGCCACTTCTCACTGCTATTCTCCGCTCCACTCCGCCCAGCACCGCTCCGCTCCACCCCGCTCAACCCCGCTCCGCCCCGCTCCACTTCAATGAAAACATTTGCCACTTTTCACTGCTCTTCTCCGCTCCACTCCGCCCAGCTCCGCCCCGCTCCGCCCCGCTCCGCTCCGCCCTGCACCGCTCCACTTCAATGAAAACATTTGCCACTTTTCACTGCTCTTCTCCGCTCCACTCCGCCCAGCTCCGCCCCGCTCCGCCCCGCTCCGCTCCGCCCCGCACCGCACCGCTTCAATGGAAACAGTTGCCACTTTTCACTGCTCTTCTCCGCCCCGCTCCGCCCCGCTCCGCTTCAATGGAAACGCAGCCTAAGATCCATGATAATATTGAGAACTCTTAAGTTACAGGGGACAAATTGACAGTGGAATAATTTAATTGACATTAATTTCAAATTAATATCAAAATATATATTTAATTTCGTTCCTCAAACGTAGCTTAATTGACATTAATTTCAAATTAATATCAAAATATATATTTAATTTCGTTCCTCAAACGTAGCTATTTCAGATTCGACACACTATTCACACGAGAGGGCAAAATAAAACATCAAATTAATCAACATCTCATTTTATTCAGCATATTATTATATTCTTAAGGCATGTCGTCAACAGAAGAATAGTGTTTCTATTATAATCTAATATGACCCCATAAATAGATTAAGTTTAGTTATTAGGTACAATTATTGCTTTAAGATACCTCCATCATAAATCCTTTTTGCAATATGAGTAGGTACGTGAAAGAAAACACTATAAATCCACTAAACAGGCCAACTATAACCCCATAGACGAAGCACAATTGAAATAAATTAACAATCAACAATAACTTTTAAAACTATCTACATAAGAGTATAAATCCAGAAAATTATCATATTTCTCATGCAAGCTTTATGCGATACATGTTAGAGCTATTTTAAGGTAGCCGTTGAAACAATGTTGATTGTGACTTTCGTGCTAAATCCTTACTTCTTATTGTGTACTTTTATTCCATAAGGCAGCTGTGACACAGAAGAATTAACGATAATGTATTGCTTAAAATTGTATCAAGTTATTCATATATTCATGTTTGACGGAAACTTTTCGTCAACTGCAGCAGTCTATTATTGTTTTCCTTTCAAATCAACATACATACGGAATCCGTGAATAATCCATGATGGACGTTTTTCCGTGAGCTCGCGGAAACATGTCGGAAATTTCTGTGCAAGGAGAAACATTAGGCTGCCAATAGTTGACGGAAACTTTCCGTCAAACGTGAATACCCCTGTAGATGAAATTTGAATCAAGAAGATTATACCTAGGTCGTTCTGTTTGTTTTGGTAGCTGCTTACTGGAGCTTCTGATATTGTAGGTCGATGAACTGCGTCAAAACTAATCGACAGTTGTCTCTTTTTATTAAGGTTCCTTTAAGTAGGTAATAATGGGGACCCTATTTTGTTATTTACAAGTATACAAATAAAATGATGTTAATTATGCAAATAATGTTATTTACACATTATTTTGAATGGAATTTAGGCTACCTACAGTAGGTGTGGTTTATTTGCTTGTCTGATAGGTAAAATGTTATTATAATTAAATATATCTTCTAAGCTGTGGTGCGAGGGAATGAGAGCTCACTTTTAGTGACTTGTCACGCCACGGGAGTACGGACCCCATGTGCGTGCGCAAATTTATCTCTTTAGGTACGTTTCGCACGCGTAACAACCCAGTTATTTTCCGTGCGCGTAGCGTTTTAATTATTGCTACCGCGCGCAGTTCATCACACGAAATAAACGGTCATCGCGCGACACAAAGCAATACAGATAAAGTATTATCACAAATAAGATTTTATACTGAATTGTACAAATCTTTTAAAGCTCACACATGACGACGATATTTATTACTCATATACGTGCTGTTTGTTAATGGTATTGGTTAGTTATATTATCATCATGTGGTGGTTCACTCCCAGAATTTCAGCGAAAAAGGTGTCCCGTTTTTTTTTGGAATGTCTCTGACCAACCTTTCGGGAATTACGGTCGCGGTGCCGATTGAAATTTTAATGAATATCGAAATGTTTAGTGGATAGTTTTATTAACCCTCTAAAGTGATTCCAATTATTACGCGATTATACAGGATGAATTCGAAATCATGGCTATCCTTTTAAACGGTGATTCTACACATGATTCAGAATATTTAGGGAATAATAATCAACAAATCAATTAATAAAAAAATTGTGCCCAGTTAAGGTATAACAGAGAACAGGGGGCTTACCACAAGCTCTTATTGCGATTCAATTATAGGAACGTTTTAACGACGTTTTAATGACGTTTCTTATTGTCATGACAATAAGGTACGTCATTGCACAAAAAGTCGCTGAAACGTTAATACGTTCCTGTAATTGAATCGCAATAAGAGCTTGTGGTAAGCCCCCTGGTTTGCTTATTCGCTTAATCGAGCAATATTTTTTTTATCAATACATTGTTTTATTTATTCCCAAAATATTCCGAATCATATGTAGAGTCATAGTTTAAAAGGATGTCCATGATTTCAAATTCATCCTGTATACAATCTCGTTAGGATGTCAGTGTCCTGGAGTAAGCCAATGGGTGGCCAATGAATACCGGCTGAAACTAATATCAATAATGGTTCAATAGGCATCGTGGTGCATACGTATCAATATTGAGCAACGCTCGTCTATGACCAGTGAATTCACTTCACTCAATTGAATCTTACAACATGTGAAAGATAAATAAATCATGACGATTTTGAATGGGTAATTAAAACAATAAAATGGCTTATAAAGTATAGATTATAAATATAAGGGGAAAGTGATAGGTATTTTAGCAGCCAAATAAAATTATGTAAGTATATTTTACGACTAATGAATAACTATAAGTAAAATAATACCTACTCACTATAAGTAAAGTGAATGACGATAAAGATTTTACTCACCTATTTAAAAATTCCTTAAAAAGCGATCTAACTGTTAATAAAAACAAAATTATTATCCGAAATGATCGCTACCCGCCTCATCGCAGAGGTTAACGCATTCCACAGTAGAAAATTAGACAACATTTTGTAAAATTCAATGATAATAGGAAAAATTAACTGAAAAATAAATAAAAACCACTGCGTTAGAAGAGTAATATCTCCCATACATATCTATGAATGTTATGATCCGCAAGTGAATGAAAGCTATCAACAAGCCAGCTAACAATCGATCGACGTCAACCATCGATCGATTGCTGAGGTAACACCTTTAGGTAGCAAGCTGTTAATAAATCGATGACAACTCTGTGATTGAGATTGGTAACGGTTGGTAACGCTAAAATATTGTTTTTTTGACGATTTATAAATGCTACATATAGCTTACATGAATTTTAAAAAAATAGTTTGGAGTTTGATCGATTTATTAACACCGGCCTGTCTCGATTGCCGACGTTGCAGATATTTGTCACGGATGTGAGCGATAGCGTTCCCGAGGGCCAATGGCAAGGCGAGAGTAGCTCTCCCGTGGAGTTTTAGCCGGTGACAGTCTGACATAACCTTCACGCCTCCCTGTATAGGTATGAGTATGGGGATCCATGAGGATTGCCCCACGTTAAAAAAAAGGTTGCGGCTATTTAAACTGGAATGGTGCCCCCTCACCGCCGTTATAAAATGTTTACAAACGTTAGTAAATGTTCTTTTAACAGACATTTGATCACAACGTTAAAAAATGTTTTCATGTTAGATAATGTTAGTAAAAATTTCTAAACAAATTGTTAGTTACCAATTGTTAGCTAAAAATTCCTAATGTTACAATTCTCAACATTTGTTAGTAAATGTATTAGTGTTACAAAATATTTGTAAACATTTTATAACGGCAGTGTGGGAGTACCATAAGGTGACTCTTAATAAAATTGCGAACAAAGTTAGATCATTACATTGTGTGCTCTTTTTACAGTATTAATGGGAACTAGTAATATTGTGAAGGGGTCCTTAAGGCTAGTAATGTGGGTGAATAGTACTGTTAGTGGAATGTCATACGACCACCGATTCCGAGCTTGCGAATAATAATTTTCTGGATTTGTCACAATACTCATTTCAACGTAGTTATAATTATCTACTGTTTTAAATAATTATGTCGTCGGCGCTTGCACCCATTTGAAGCTATTACCTGCGCTTCACTTTTATTTTTCAGGATCTATTTTTTATTCGATGATCTGTAAAATAAAAATAAAATAAATAAAAAATGCAATTGTTTATTCATAGGAAGTCATTCTGTAAGTACACGGAACTAAACTTGACTAACCAAACTTTATTGCCATCCTTCTCATATACGTAACGTATGTCGTATGAGCAAGATAGAAACACTTAAGTATGATATCACATTGAGCGGAGCGCGTAGACGCGCGTCTTTCGATGCACAGGTTCCATGGAAAAGAACTTTAATCACTGTGAAGACACTTCAATTACTTTTACTCCTTGTAACTGCGCGCCGCGCACTCTCTGCTCGGTGTGAATCGACTTTAGATATATCAAATTTAGTTTTGACGTGATTTGACGACAACAGATCTTCCAACTATGGGTCAGTTCAGACAGAAAGGAAAAATGCCCGAGGAATTGACTGGCTCCGTTGAAAATAGGACCGAATTACCATAACCTAACATAGAAAATTATACTGGGTGAAATCGAAATCCTGGGCAATATTTTAAACGATGATTCTACACATGATTCAGAATATTTAGGGAATATTAATCAACAAATCAATTGATAAACATTTATTACCCAGGTAAGGTATAACAGTTAAATGGTTTGCTTATTTGCTTACCCAAGCAATATTTTTTTTTACAATAGATTTTTTATTTGTTTTCCCAAAATATTTTGATTCATGTTGAGTCATATTTTAAAATATTGCCCACGATTTCGATTTCACCCAGTATATCGACACAGTCGGCTCGCGCATGCTCGCGACTCGCGACGCGGTGTGAATTGCTGCCTGAGCTATGGTAATACGGTCTCATTTTCGATGGAGCCAGTAAATTGCTCGGGCATTATTCCGTTCCATCTTAACTGATCCTAAGCGCAATGCTTGTCAGTATTGGAATTGTAACCTATCACTTAGGGGCCATCCATAAATTACGTCACACGAATTTAATGATTTTTAGACCCCTCCCCCCTTGCCACAGCTGGTCACATTTGCGAGACTCCCCCGCTCCCTGTGTGTCGTCACATATTTTTTTTAATTTTCAGTAATTTTCAAAAAATTTCGTTAACATGTCAAATTTCGGTTTTAATATTTAGATATATTAGATTTATAAATGTGACGTCACAAAACTTAGGACCCCTCCCACCCCCTTGTCACACATTGTCACATTTCGTCGACCCCCTCCCCCCCTTTATGTGTGACGTAATTAATGGATGGCCCCTTATCAGTAGTAGGAGACCCTAGGCTACTATAGTTTACTACTACTCCTCCTTGAAATACAACCGTAATGACATTTATAAATGTATACTAACTGTTGCGTGGGAGTACGAGCGCGTGGCTGTCGGGGACGGTGCAGCAGTGGAGGTTGTTGTGGAACATGTACTGCACAGTCAGGTGCTTGTCTTCGCCCACGCACGGGTCGTAGAAGCCGGGCAACTCGGACTGTTCAACAATACACTTTATTAATATAAGGTTACGTTTGCATTAGTCTAGGCTCGTATTAATAAATGTACCTAAAAGATGCTAACAGACGCTGTTTTGACAGATGTTCCATACATTAAACGAACTGAAGATCGATCTCAACTTTGAGATGCATTTATTAATACGAACCCTAGTAACTGAATCCGCTGAATTCAAGAAGAGGGGGGGGGGGGGGGATTACGTTGTAAATAAATGACATGCATTTGTGTCAGTACAAAAATAGCTGACTAGTGAATGGTAAATAACAAATTTTAACTATTTCTGATGCGGGTAAACACAGTTATGTAATGGGGGCGATTGTTATTTGTGGAGGCGTTCATTTTGCGCATAGCTTCCGACGCCAAAGGCATATTTAATTTATCCAATAATAATCAAATGTTTAAATACAGACTTTGAGATCAATTTGTTCATCATTTGTTGTAAATATTTACAGTGTATAATGACTATCATCGTTATTAGGCGTGGATACATAGCACGCAGGTGTAGAGAAAACTTATTAGGGCGAATGGATATGGTCGTTACGGACCGCCCGCGCCCAGACCGCCAGGCCCAATGTAGGGCCACAGACAGTATACAGGGTGGTGACGACATCATGACAATAATTGAAACCACATACTGGGTATCACATTAGTAGTTCGCACATAAAATATTTTTAAATTACATTCAAAGGTTTTGCCTCGGGATTGCTTTTTTATTATGACTATTTTAACTTTACGCCTACAAAGATACCGCTAAAACACCGACACCGAAGCGATGTTGCCACGCTTGTACTTACAGATCAGTCTATGAGATCGGTAGACGTTTATAAAGGGTGTCGTGTTTCGTTTAGACTATTTTCGCATTTAATTTGTTGGTAAATTAGAAATTTCGGACTTTAGATGTAAACCTTCTTTTATAATTTTAATGTGTTGTGATTAACTAGCAGGGATCGTGTTTTAATTTATTGTCACTAAGTCGTCATCAAGCTGTATAACTATTTTTCTATATTTTCTAAGTGGCGGATATAATTCTAAAGTTCTGAGCAGTACACTCACCTTGCTAGCTTCAAGCAGCTCTAACCGGGAATCCTTCACCAGGCATTGCACGGGTATTGTGACGTCAATCACTTCAGAGTAGATGCTCGGCGACTCCGGCGACGCGCCGTCGCCCGTCGGCTCCGCGGAGATCTCGTGGCTCGATGCGTCTGTAGGGCAAGAGTAACTAACTATAGGACAGGGCTTACGTTTCATTTACTCCAACTTGAATGCCCACACGGCCCAATTTGATTGCCAATTTCATCGAACTGGCGGTCAAATTGTAGCGTATGGACAGCAATTGGCGATAAATCTAAAATCTGCCCAATTTTCATGGTGATATGAGGATTAGTTTACTACAAGAATCGATTACGAAATGGCTTATAATCGTTAAGAATGTATTAATAATCGATTTCTTTTGAAGGTTCTTCCCGTTCTCGCGTAAGTAAAGATTGCCACCTTACATTACTAATTTATTTTTAGCTGATCATAAGAAATTTGATAACATACTAATAATTGGCGATGGAATTTGACGTAGTGTGTCCGAACGAGCTGATCACTCCCAATTTAAGGCAGATCAAATTGCCAATCAAATCGTGTCATTTATATGGCCTTTTAGATTACACATTATTTTGAAAAAGATACCCTAAATAAAATAAATATACTATGTAATTTATCTAGGGTCATCACACTAACGTTTCCAAGGACGACTCATGCCCATTTCTCCGGGTTCATTCGACAAATGTGTCCCACCCAGTCACATTTCACTCCGATTCCCTTCCTGTTAGAATATCAAGTGATACATACTAGCTGGTAGCTTCCCGTACAGCGCGCGCAGTATAACGAGACCTTTCTTCTTCTCCTCGTCGGACCTGATCCGCGAGTGCGTCTCCCTCATCAGCTCGACCGTGGCGCGCGCCTGGCGTTGCATTTCTTGCAGTCTGAATTTCAACAAATCAAAATAATATGTTGTTTCTTAATAATGTCAATCATCAATCATAATGGTATCAATAGTAAAATGAAATTAACGAAATTGGCGAATTAGGGAAACTGTCCAATGACGAACTGACCTAAATTTATTATGTAAATATTATTTGTACTAAGTATTTCTTTGTTCCGTTGTAAATATTAGTGGAAACCATGTGGAAACACACCTCAGTGCCTTTACTGCGAATTAGCGAGTGGCTAAGCGACTTAAGGCCCTGATGGTAAGGGTGTAGTTACTATTATCTAATCTGTGGTGAGAGGTAACCATGGACCAGTTACTAAGGGGACTGGCCCTAAGCAAGTCGGCCGAGTGGTCGGCCTAGTACTAACATCGACATAAAACGAAGCGAGTAGTTCAACTATTTACCGGTAAATAGTAAAATGAAAATGAAAAAACAATGACCACGTTTTTTTTCATACAAATATCTAATAAGGGCACCTTTTTCTTTAGTCTTTACTCTGTGGAGATAACTGTCGTCAAAGACATCTGCAAATTAAGGCGAGCAGAATCAGTGCCGACCTTTTAGGGACCCGTAAACAGACCCTTTGAAGACGAAAACGTGAAGTTTAATAAACAATTACCTTTCATAATTAGCTTCCATCGACCTCTGACGCTCCCGTTCCTGTCGCTCCCGGGCCATGGGGTCGAGGATCAGCTTCTTGAGGACCAACCACGAGACTAGCGGCACGATGGTCGCATAGAACACGGGCGACGGCATCACCTCCTCGCACAGGTGGATTGGCACCACTATGGTTTGCGACGAGCACGTCCATCTGTGACGGATTTACATTGACTTACGATTAAAGGCTTCAACCACATACCATTAAGCCATTGATGCCGCATAGCCGCGCATCTCCGCTCACCTAACATACAGTGGTGGACAGCTAATTAGGGACGCTGTACTGAAGAAGGCAGATTTTTCATCGAGACCTCGTAGCTCGTATAATCATAACAGTTTGATTCTTGTGGTTATGTTTAGAAGTAGGTACACTTATATACTAAAACGCGTATGGTAAATTTGGGAAATAGATTCTTAATAATATTTATTTTATGGAAACTAGATAAATCTGCCTTCTTCAGTACTGTGTCCGTAATTATTAGCCGTCCACTATTGTACATGTAATACCACTAGATATGTGTGACCGAATCTGAAATTTTTCCGTCGGCAATGTCGGCAATGCTCCGCATTCCCCTATACCCTGCTAACTTTTGATGATTGCATTTTCACAATAGTGGAGGTAATTGTTTTGTAACTCCAACACGCAAGAAATTCGCGTGAAATTTATTCGCAGCGGCCTCTTTGCCAAAGGAAAAATAAACGTTAAACACCTCTGCATTAAGCACATTAAAAAAAACCTCAAGAATGTCTAATACACACACTACCAGTGAAATTTTAAACTTAATTTATATGCAGCACAGAGTCAATTTTTATTTGAATCCGGGAATTGGCATCCGGCATGAAGAAAAGTACGTGTGTGTCGTTTACTTCATTCTAATCTGATGGACTTACTTAAGTTTCAGCATAACACCACTAGGCACTCCGAGCATAACTGCTGCCGACACGCTACTGTTCTGTGACACCTTTTTCTCTGCGCCGTACTCAGCGATCACGCCGAATGTGCCCAACCTGAAAGAGGTCATACGATAAAGAAGAATTCATCAAATCTAATAATATGATAGTTAAATAATTCACTGGTCGTCTTTCGCTAGTATAAATTCGCCGTATAAATTCTGTTTTTGTTGATCTGAATTACGTCAATTTCAGAATGACTGTAATTCAGGGGGACAGTACGCATATTTGCCACTTTAGTCAAATAAAAAAATGGAAGCATAACTAGCATGCATAGCAAAATAAATTAGATTTTATTTCTGGTAAACAAAACATAGTAAAGTGGGTTCAATTGGAACATTAAGTTTTTAGGAGTAGGTATTTTGGAAATGGAATTGATTCACTATAAAATGAATAAGCAGTTTTCGTAACAAACAGATACTCATTACACACAGCATAACTATTATATTTTGAATAAATAACACAAGAAATACATTCGCTGTTGATAAGTCTACCCAGGTTAGATCGGGTATTTCATTTACAGCCGATTACTCAAACACATCTCATATGTATGGCATATGTTACATACTCAATTTTAACCTCTCATACAAAATGCAGGAACAACACGTGAATAAAATATATTTATGTAAAATTCGCTTTTGCAGCACTGTTTACGATTGATATTAACTAGGTAGCAATAATGACTTCACTATCTGTAATATTGACATCCAATAATCTGCATTATAATCTTACGTAGCTTATGCAAAGATTAAATAATGTACAATCAGGCGCATGCCTGTCCATTAAAAACATCGCTTGAACCGTACAGATAAAGTCCAGGCACCAGAGTTGGGCAAAATTTAATTGCAATTAATTAATTTCAAATTGCATGTGGTGTCACAATTAACAATTAATTGTGATTTGCTTGTCAATCGCGAACAAATCACAATTAATTGTTAATTGTGACACCACAAGCAATTTGCAATAAAATTTTGCCCAACTCTGCCAGGCACTAGCCATGGCGCTAAAGCAAAGTATTGTCGCGAGACAATATAATGAGATAGTATTTTACTCTAAAAGAACACAACACATAACCTAAGTAGTATAAAAATTAATTCAGGTATTTCAAACAATTCGCCGATTTGTCCTACGATAAAATTCAAAGAAATGTGCTTACTTCAAAGCCAGCCTCAACTTCATATCATGTTGTGGCAGCTTCCTCATGATATTGAACGATATAAACGAGTGCGGGTTGCCGATCTGTATGGCAGTATTCGTGTGGTATTTCTCTGAGTCTCGAACATAGATAGACGTCATAGAGGAGCCACCCTGGCCGCCCGCGCGGTAAGTCAGGTAGCCGACTGAATGAGCGTCTAATTGGAGGGCCAATGCTGTGAAAATAAACGATTATTATACTCCCACTTGGCACGGCGTATTCAATATTTGTGTTTTTCGGCGAACAACACCAACCTACCACCATGTATAATAAGGTTTATCTTGGTTTTACAATAACAGAAATACTGATACAAATATAGAATGTTAAGTGCCAGCATAAAGTTGATTTTATGTGATCGAGGGACTGGAAGTTTATTATGAGCATATTTTGACGATACGATAAGTCGATTCTCATTGGGACTTTTCAAAATATCCATTGCAGCCCCAGCCCGAGTATTGCTTAGTTTGGGACCATGCAGTTTGTGCCTTAGTCTGCCAATTGTGTATTTATCATCTTTTTAATTAGGCAAGTATCTTTTAGGTTCACTAGTGGGCTGGTTAGATTTGGGACGGCAGATGAAGTAATCCATTAAAAAAGTAAGTTTAAAAACTAAAACCCGACTACTGAAAAATCGCGCTCTAAAAAGTATGAAACAAGAAAATATTCTCATCTAGAGGATAGCCGTGGTCCGTGTAGGTCCTTAGGGCCAAATGGCATATGAACACGGACCACGGCTATCCTCTAGATGAGAATATTTTCTTGTTTCATACTTTTTAGAGCGCGATTTTTCAGTAGTCGGGTTTTAGTTTTTAAACTTACTTTTTATTTAATTATTTTGGAGTTATAGGTAACAATATATATATTTTTGGAATGTGCTCATCAAGCTCTTTCATTTGATACCCCACACGGTTTTATTAAAAAATGTTTTTTTTTTAGTTCATGACATTATGTCCTCTAGAGGGCGCCATATATAATTTTATGTGACGTCACATAGCCTATAACCAGCGCGCCATTAAGCCGCTTCTAACGATACCTCATTTGTCAAATTACGACAAGTAGTTTGGGAGTTAGGTGGGAACAGATGCACATACATACATACATACATACATACATACATACCGGTCAAAATCATAACCCTCCGCCGTAGTCGGGTAAAAAATAGGTTACCAGCCACAAGTTACACTGAAACTATACTATAACAAAATTAGTAGAATATCCAGATTGTAATACATCGTTTCACATAGACATTTTAGGAGCGAGATAGACGCATATTCGACGTGGGGAGTATGTTTAAAGATAAGTACTTACTTGAAATAAGACTCGGCGATATTCCTCTTGGTGTGAACTGCAAGACAGTGCCGCAGTTTAAAAACATCAGTCGCGACAACGTCCTAAACACCTTAAATCCAAGAAGAGGCCCATTCCCTATTCCAAACTCTACTTCTGTCCAACCCTTTTCAGAACTAAGATTTCTGTTGCATACATTCACAGATCCGGTGCCTGAAATACGAATTAGTTGAGAATTCATTGAGACTACATATCACAAAATTATAAGTTTAATTTTACTATAGTTATATGCTAAATTTATTGACCGTATGTGTAATTGACTTACCTATTCCATTCTGTGTTGAAATGTTGCCAGACATTGTAACAGTGTTTCTTAAAGTTACTGGCGCATCGATTGACTGTTGTATAGTCATGCCAGAGACTTCAATAGTTGGTATTACTGTTGTGTCTTCTCTGTTAAAGAAAATATTACTTTATTTTACTATTGTTGATTTAAAAGATTTATAGAGCATTTCAATAAGCAATTCAGCTCGCATATCGGAGGCATTCGTTTTCTGAACAGCTAGCAATAAAGTACCTAAGTATGCATAGAGCCGTCACATGCTGCATATCAACAATGTTATCGTCTGAAGTAAATGCGCCATAAGACCTTTATTTGTAAAACCAGGTACTTACAATATTTCATATTCATCATAGTACTTCATGAACATGTCTGTCGCGTTGATTGACAGTGTGATGGTTCCTCTAGGGTTAGCACTCTGTTGCAATCTCCGCTCTTCTCTCTCACGTTTTAACCTGCAATTTTCCAGACTTACATAATAATATCACCTATTTTTGAGATCACAAGACTTAAGGTTGATTAAAGTAGATACTAGACCTTTCATATTCCTCTCTGATTTCTCGTGGTGTGCGTGTGCGGAATATCACCTCCCATCCTTCGACTTCTAGTCCACGCTTACCTGGAAAATATGAAGTATATTGTTATGTGTGTTTGAGGCTTAAGGACATGCATGTCTAACTATGAATTTGCAGTCTTCACTTATCAACCCAATCACGGTGTTAGTTTCTTTAGTGTAATGCACATATTTACATGAATATTTTCTTTGCAAGGCCATAAAGAAACAATGTTGAATGCCATAGCTATATTATATTGAAGTAGGATTAACTTAAAACATACCTAATGTATCATAGATGGCCCTCTTGTGTGAGTCTGATAAGACTTCATAAGCTTCCTTGACTTTATTGAATATCTGCTCAGCCCATTTCTGTTTGGTGGGGTCCGTGCTATGCTTGTCAGGGTGGAACATGCGCGAAAAGCGACGGTATGCGCTGTTTATTTCCTCCGGAGGTGCCTGTATACACACACCAAATAAAACCATGAATATTTATTAAAACAATAAGCACTGAAATCACATCATTTGGCCCACCCTCAACTAATTTAAAGGCAAATAAATTATTCTATAATGTATGTACCATTATAACAGCAAATAGATTTATACATAAAAACAATAATAGTGCTATTAGATTTGGTTGTACACAGAAAAAATACATATTGCATCATACTACTGATCTCATGACTATGGTATAGTATAGTAGATTTCTATAACATCCACTAAGAGTATTTTACACAGGCCATTCTTGCATGAGATAAATTAAGTCAGCCTAGGAAATGTTTATACTGAAACTGTAGCATCTGTCCCACCGTATCATACCGTCTAACAGGGGTAGAGCATGTAGCGTACCCGTCTCCTGAGGAATACACTCTTCTATACAAGCTGACAAAGACGGGAGTGTCTCGAGAAATCGGGAATGTAGGAGCGCTAAAGGTGAAGAGTAGTGTGGAAGTGCATTACCCACTATTGGCCACTTTGATTAAATAGGGATGTGATATAAAAGGTTTGCAGGTAACGCGCAACTGCTTGGGAATAAACTTCGTTAGAGATAAAAAGGAATGAATATGCCAAAGTTCAAGTATATAGGTCTCATACTCAGAAATCGTCAAGAATGGGTACATAGATCATATTTATTTAAATAAGAGCTTTGCATTACTTTGCATTACAAAATAACACTACTTTTATAACTACAGGTACACATTGATTGCACTTATTCGAGTGCCAATTTGCACCGCACCTAACCTAAAAATATAACACTGGTGCATATCTGCATCCCAAATCAAAACTTTTCAAGCAAACAAAATAGCATTATTATATGTATAAATCACGGCAAATATTCGAATTTACGACTACTTTTTTCATTATATAATAATATAGATAAAGTAAAATCGCGATTGCAATCGCTGCACGTGATATATTTACCGTTTTAGAAACATTCAGTAACTGATAGTAGTTATCTTCTAGTAAAATATTTTCTCCTTCTTCATCCATTTTTCTATTGTAATAAAAATATAATTTTTAGTCAAAAAAGGGACAATCAGTCCTCTCAGGATTCAATAATGTCAATTTAGTACTTTTTGCCGCCGTTATGACAGCGAGGGCGCTATTTGACCAAAGAGTATTTTATCTTTTCACAGATAAAAAATCATTTCTGTAATTTTGTGAGTTGCCAGTACCAACCAACCAAAGAGATTCAGTAGCAAGCATGAAGGGGGTAACACACGATACGATTTGTCGCCAATTGGATTGAATATGCCGCGCGCCATCCGATTCGAATATTACAAGTATCGAATACGAAATTGCTTAAAGTCGTTAAATTTAAAAAAAAAAAAAAAAAATTCATCCCACTGCTGGGCAAAGGTCTCTCCTAATATACTCCACATGTTACTATTTAAGGCCGCTTCCATTGCCGCCACATTGTGGCGAACCTTGGGGGAGGCCTAAGTCCAGCAGTGAACGTATTTCGACTTCGTATGACGATGATGATTATCGACACGACGATATCCTGTGCCTTGTTTTATTTATTTTACTTGAAGGGATTTTCCGTACGTAAAGACTTCCCATTTAGAATGGCCGTTGCGGAATTTAGTTAATAATCAAATATTAGCCATTTGTGTCCCACTGTGGGGTAAAAGCCTCCTTCCACTTCTTCCACTCCTCCCTGTCGTGGGCTATATAAAACCAATCCCTCGCAAAAAGTATCCAGTTACTTATTTCGGCACCAAATTGTAAAAGCCCAAACTAGGTACCTCCCTAAGCCAAATAGGGAGGTTTTGTTTAGGTAAATTTAGGTAGAGTAGGCTAGCTTTACCTAAATGTACCTAAACAAAACCTCCCTATACCTCCCTATACCTACCTCCCTATACCTATAAATTTGACCTTGTGATACATCATCGTCTAGCTAGTGGTTTAAAGACCTTTACGTTGTGCTCCGTTAGTACCTAAGATCTTTTATTGAAAGATTGGATTTCCTGCTACCTAACTACTAATAGATCCTATATTAGATACCTAACTGTCTTACTAATCTATGAATGCTTCTTTAAAAATGGTTCTTGAATACCTTATACTATAACGACCTACAGTTCTACAAAACTTGTGAAATTAATAAACAAGCGAAACAAAACATTCCTAAAGGTAGGAAACTTATTATTTTGGCCGCTTACAATGGGCCTCATAAGAAGGCTCAAGGTCACCCAAAGGGCAATGGAGAGGGCTATGCTCGGAGTTTCCCTGCGAGATCAAATCAGGAATGAGGAGATACGCAGAAGGACCAAGGTAACTGACATAGCCCGTAGGATTGCAAAACTTAAGTGGCAGTGGGCAGGGCACATTGCTCGTAGAATGGATGGCCGATGGGGCCGAAAAGTTCTCGAGTGGCGGCCGCGCACCGGAAAGCGTAGCGTGGGTAGGCCTCCCACAAGGTGGACCGACGACCTGGTGAAGGTCGCGGGAATCCGCTGGATGCGGGCAGCGCAAGACCGGTCATTGTGGCGAACCTTGGGGGAGGCCTATGTCCAGCAGTGGACGTCTTTTGGCTGAGATGATGAAGAAATTTCATAATTGAATACAATGAGATTATATACTACTAGAGTACTAGTCTCGTACAAAAAGTTCTCATAAATACGTAGCTACTTGCGAGTTTAAAGACGTAGCTTGGCAACCGATACATACGCCAAAGAAAACTATGTTTGTTTCGTTTCTTCTGCCGTCAAACTAATTGCGTCAAAAAGAGACAAGACATTGTCAATGGGAAAACGGCCAGTGTGGTCAGGGTTCAGATTTATTTTCCCAGATTGAATGAATTAATGAATGTATTGAATGAATTATTTGGATACTAATTTCTTTAGATCTAACATGATCTATTGAAATTTTATTATTGTTCAAGTTATTCCGATAAACTTTCAATAGATCATGTTAGATTTAAAGAAATTGACAAGGATCACTGCAAGGAAGAATAAATATTTCGATGTGTTAACGTAAATATTTTATTTAAAGACTACCTATTTACAAATGAAATCGATACATAATTAAAAACTAAAACCCGACTTGTTGTAGTTGGAGTCCAGTCCGTTTCTTTACGTAAAAGTCGTATATTGCGTGTCCACTCCTCCCTACGCTTTTGATCTTTACGAAACGAATAGGAAATCATTATAACTAGTACTGCACTTACTACTGACTATTTTATGATGATTATTAGACGTTATAGAAAAATAACATAAATTATTAATAATACTTTGACTAACTGGCACACACGTTCGTCATTCGCTCTTTCATTCACTAAACTCCCAACAGTGTGGGAAAATTAAAATCGGTTTCTGGCAACACTGATTGCAAAAACAATGTATGATAAATTTATTTCGTTTTTAATGCTATTTTAGATATTCTGAATAAAATTAAGCAACCTTACTTGTGAAAAGTAACACCACTTGCTTTATTACCTTTTCGGACCGCGACATACACTTTTTAACTGTACATTTCACCATTTTTGATATTTTATTTGTACGTTGCGAATAGGTTCGCGCTCACTGACGTCAGGTTGGCAACTGATGTCAGATATGTTTGAAGGCATATGATAAGTGGCCACGCATATGCGCCGTATACTGCGTATCTAGTGTAACTTAATAAATCATTGATTGAATAGAATGGCCGTTTTCCGACTGCACGGCATGGCACCGGCATCGGCACAGTGACAGCTATTTGCGGGGTTTTCATTGGTCAGTAACCAATGACAACTGGTCACTGACCAATGAAAAAGCTGCCGCCATGCCGGTGCCGGTGCCGTGCCGTGCAGTCGGTAAACGGCCATTCTTTAACGATCATTTGGCACGCCACTATTCGAATAAATTGGCGGCAGAATTTGACGTCGTGTACACGGACGTCAGGTTGCCAATGAAATCATATCGTGTGGAACCTCTTGTGCGGCTGCGGAACGGGCTGTCATGCAACTGACATGACGTAGGCAGGCAAGCATAGACAATATTTTTTAATACACTATTTTCAATAGATAGTATCTGTCTGTGTGTGATCTATTCTACTCTCCCTCCCGTTAAAAATGTGGAATAAATTGAATAAATTTCTCTCTAATGTTCCGTTAATTGTTTTTATAAATGTAGGTTTTTAATTCGAACATTGGTTGATTGAGTGGTTATCATCAGTGCATTTTAACGAGGTAAAATGTTGACTGTCAACGTTGTATTTATAGCATTTATATTTTGAAAACGTATATTTTTGATAACTGTAAAAATACCTTGTATTTTGGTTCGTCGATTAATTAGAAAGTTATTAATTGGGTATCATAATTGTTTCTCCGTCGCTATGTGGCGAAGGCTTTTATGGTCATGGTACCTTCCTAAAGCCTAAAGTGTGTAGGTGGACAGTTGTTTTCTTGGGCTATATTAAAATGGCTGTTTCGTAGCGAATGTTTTTGAAGAAGCAGGGGTTGTAGGTGTTTTAGTAAAGCTGTAAGTTTTCTCTGTGTGGTATGTGGTATGTGAGAGATGCACCAATAATTTCTTGCACCAAGCAGCACTAGGCTTTCCCCTGTGTGAAGCATAAATTATACTCACAGCTCACAGCATAGTTTCTGTGAAAGTATCTCATAATAATAAAAAATAAATGTTTATAGGTATCTATATTTTATTTAACTATGTCTGCTTTTAATGTTAGGTGAATTTATTAATTTCTTTAATTAATTAAATCAATACTTATTACTATTGGTAATGTTCTTTTATATTTTTTAATTGAGTAAATATTTTCTAAGTGCATTTGCCAATTCTTTCAGTAATGTGACTTTCAGGCTTAGTCATGATATAATTTGCAAATTTCTCCAGATATGTTAGATGTATGATAATAATAATAGTGAATGTATAATCAAATAATAATATAAATAAATAGGTACTAAAAAAGTCAATAAGTCAGTCTGTTGTAGTATCACAATAGATCTTATTCCAATGATGTTATGTATTCCGGAGCCTGGTCTAGGTTATCTAGACCTTACTATAGTTTCCGTAGTGCATTGTTTCATATCCACTAGCCCAGATTTAATTAAAGGAGTTATTAGGTCCCAATGTGTCAGAGGTCAAGGTCATTTTGATATTCAGGAATAGTAACAGATTGTGGGCAGATCCTTAGAAAGTCTTAATAATATTACATGAGTCAAATAGGACATGATAAGCAGATGGCTTCGCTTGAAACCTATAATGCAGTCATATTAAAATAAATATAACTTACCTATCAGGTAAAAACATAAATAATATGACTTGGGAAGAGCTTTACTATAGAAATGATCCTATGAAGTAAGGTCTTCATCAATAATATGTGTGTAGTTGACAATGAACAGAAAAACCAAATAATTATGCATTATTAATTATGAATCTAAAGGACTGTTTTAGAATTGTCAGATAACTTTTATTTACCAAATAAATCTGACACTTTGACAGTTTTCCCATAGCATATCTGTCATAGCATTAAATTTATTTGTTGTATAAAAGTTATCCGGAGATTCAGAAACTAGCCCTGGGGGCTTACCACAAGCTCTTGTTGCGATTCAATTATAGGAACGTTTTAATGACGTTTCTTATTGTCTTGACAATAAGGTACGTCATTGCACAAAAAGTCGCTGAAACGTTAATACGTTCCTGTAATTGAGTCGCAGTGGGAGCTTGTGGTAAGCCCCCAGAGCTATTTTAAAATGGATATAGTAAATAATTATCTTCCAACTCCTAGAGTTACAGCACAGATACATCTCGCACACAGTATGTAAGAATATTATTTATTATTATTACTAGCTGGTGCCCGCGACCTCGTCTGCGTAGAATCTGTACTTCCAATAGCCAATTTTTTTTCCTAAGCTTGAACTAAGTATCTGATTTTTTATATCCCTAAATTAGAGAAATGATTGGTCACCCATACAAACTTTCATCCTCTATTTCACTCCCTTCAAGGTTAATGTACGCAACTAAAAGTAGCCTATGTCCTTCTCCAATGTCCTGTCTATCTCTATACCAAAATTCGTCAAAATTG
This sequence comes from Drymonia ruficornis, assembly GCA_947859195.1. NCBI lineage: Eukaryota > Metazoa > Arthropoda > Insecta > Lepidoptera > Notodontidae > Drymonia > Drymonia ruficornis. Next base: position 4,825,624 of record OX401907.1, read on the forward strand.
ACTTAGCAGTTTTGTTGTGAGTACGTAACAGACAGAGTTACTTTCGCATTTGTAATATTAGTATAGATTACAGATAATTTGGCTACAAATATCAGTCACTATTTCATCTCTCTGATACCTAGATAAGATAATTTGATCCTCTCTTATTATTATGTATTGGTAGCACATATTGAACAATGGGCTTGTTGTGATAATATTTCAATAAAGTATTGAATAAATCAAGTAAATTTAGAATTTTTTATTGGTTAATATAACAGGTGTACTAAGAGTTATAATTTATAATGGCTCACCGGCAAAGAGGTTTGACTGTTTCTTGCTCCAATTGTATCTATTTTAAATTCTTTGCAGCACTATAACTGCCTTATGTGTATCAAATGGATTATGTGAATTAATTAGAAAACTCGTGCCAATTAATAGACAACCACTTGGCGCAGTGGTTTGAGGGTTGGCTGCTTGGCTCACTGCGTCGGGTGGTTGCGGGTTCGATTCCCGCCAGAGGCAAATTTCGGAAACGGCGTTTTTGTAATTTGCCCTGGTCTGGGTCACAGTGCGATCGCCCCCAAGCCATTGTATGGTAGCAATAGTACAAGCATTGCTTTGTTTGGGACCATACAGTTGGTGTGTAAGTCTGGCGATATTTAATTATGTGAATTCAATCGTGTTGAGATCTAACCAGAGGCACAGGAAAAATAAAGGATTTACTAGCATTAAATCATTATAAATTACAATTACATCTATGTCAATAATATGTTTAAGTGGACGTAAAAATTGTGCTTAAAGATTTCATTCTATTAATTACCAAATATATATATATAATATAATATACCAAAGAAGTAATACTTATTGGCACGCCTTTCCTGGTATTGTAGATTGATAGGACCTTTCGGTTCAATGAATTAGAACACAACCGTGAATAATGGAGAAAAGGAAAGCCTTTACAAAAGCGTAATATTGGCATTTGTTACCTACTGGTACCTATATTGTTTGTGATAAAAACCTGTTATTTAGTACTCTTATGTACTTACATTGTCCCAAAGTAAATAAAGTGTCAGCTTTTTTATGCGCGTGATGTCACCTATGATATGCAATTACCGTAGCCTATAGATGTTTGCAATACCAAAGGCATCGCTGGCACGTTGACGACCTAAAGGGGAGGGGACAGAGGGAGGGAAGGGGGGAAGTTGGGCAGTTTTCCTGGTGAAAGTCACCCAACTTGCATACTGCAGTGTAAAACATTAACCAGAGTACGTGTTTGTTCCAGATATAAGACATTTAGTTACCAGAATGCCGTCGACCCACCTGAACTTGCGCGAGGATGACGTAGTCCGGCTGTCGCTCGAGTTCCTCCACAACCGCGACCTGCACATTACGCAACTATCGCTCGAACGTGAAACGGGCGTGATAAACGGCAATTATGCTGATGACGTATTATTTCTACGTCAACTGATCCTCGACGGACAATGGGATGACGTCCTGGAGTTCATCCAACCCCTCAGCGCGTTGAAAGCTTTCGAAGCGGACAAATTTAATTACGCTATCCTTAGACATAAATACATAGAATTATTATGTATAAGATCTGAAATAAAAGCTTATAATAATGTTGAAAATATAGTCGATGAAGTTGTGAAAGTACTTAGCGATCTAGAAAAGCTAGCACCCTCAAAAGAAGAATACTCAAATTTATGTTTACTATTGACGTTGCCTAGCATAACTGATCATGCACAGTTTAAGAAGTGGAATCCGAGTAACGCCCGAGTTCAGTGCTTCCGGGAGGTGTACCCTCTCGTAGAACAATTCTTGCCATGCGACAAAAAGTCCAGCGGCACTGTCTCGAAGTGTGCAAAAAATGATCGTCTGATGCAGTTACTTATTAAGGGCATATTATACGAATCATGCGTAAATTACTGCCAAGCTAAAGCTACAGGATCCAAGGAAGCGCAGACGAATGAAGTTAGTTTTTCTAGATTACTGGATGGTTCCGGATTTGATGAATCAGACCTTAGTTTGCTCTCTTGGCTGCAGTCCATTCCGTCCGAAACGTTCAGCGTGCCGTTCGAACAGAGGATGTTAAATGTGGATGTAGAAAAATTGGAGCGCCCGTCGCTGCACACTTCCTGGACGGAGCACATGCTCGTGACACCCATCAAGCCGCGCACATTCCCTCACTTGGCGATGCCGTTCAGGAGGCCGCGCTCCGCCGCCGACGCCATGACAAGATCACTGCGGCCGCTCCCCGACGGCGCTCCAAGACATCCTGCGGTAATGGCTCTGTCAGCTATCGATTACGGCCCATCCTCCTCGTGTTTTGCCGGTTTTCACCTCACAGGAATTAAAGGTAACAAACTAATGAACACGTCGGTGGATAGACTTTTCGATAGTAAAAACGCAGAGAGTATATTCAACGGCCTGAACGAGTCCTTGAAGACGATTGACGAACAATTAAAACCCATTGGCGAATTTACGAGTTCGACGAAGACTAACGAAACGAATAGCGTCGGTGCGTCGAATGCCACCACACCTGAGCATAGAGGTCAAGATTACTCAGCGTCTACGTCTATATCGAATACCGTGGCGTCGACTGAACGTTCTTCACTCGCGGAGCGCACGCCGCAGCAAGCTGAAGCGGCAATGTTGCCCGTCGCGGACGGCGATTTTAGAAGGGAATTGCTGAAAGAATATCAGATTCAAAAGCAACGCGAGTGTGACGACTATCTCCGCAATCTATGCTCTTCAGACTTGAGGCAACAGAAAATGTAAATAAATTTCTTATATCCAGTTAACATTTTGTTCGCGTTTCTTTTGTGAGTTGCTTATTGTTTATTCAATTTTTTTACAGGATGGAGCAAATAGGAGATGCTGCATCAGTTTTTCCGTCTGCTGTCAAGAACCCGCAACAGATGATTCCAGAGAAAGGCCGAGGAGAGCAGCCGCAATTCACGAGGTATTTTGACTTTGACCTACTTTGATTATTTTGGAAAGTGCATATCTGCAAATTCTCTTGACGTCATACTGAAATCAATCACGATTACTTTAATGAGATTATTTGGTTATTTCATACGCACTATTATTAGTATATCACCGGATTAAAGAGATAGGCCTGTAATTGATAAGTATGCAATGCATGCACGACGATCGTTTTCTTACTGAGTAGTGTGCTCTCTTCGGTACAGCGAGCAAGCAATTTTTTCTGAATGTTTGGTCGCAAACTGTTAGTGCCGTTTTCTTTAACGATTCAGTTAATAGTTTTGTGTTATGTAAAGCAGTCGAGTGTTAAAATTGAGACATGCTCGATGGAATACTGTTGTGTTTATAAATAAATGTTATACGCGTATCTTTTTTTCCAGAAATAACGAAATGATCGAGTCGACTGAGATAGGAGACACAGGAAGCGTAAGATATATTTTAAAATCTATTTTTCAAGCATTGGGACATTAGGCACAGTGCTTGACTGTCCACGGTCTTAGATAAACTTTTCAGCTTAACAAAAAAATCAAGAAATTGTTGTGCTTAATGTTCCATACTTCGTAAACAAGCAAGTAATATACCATCTAGTTTACCACTATAATTTATAACAAATGCAACTATTTCTAATTGGGAAAGTTAGGTTTGTTCACGGTCTAATAATTACAAATAGGTACAATGGATATTTTATGTTATGCTAAAGAATGTCTAAAAGAGGATGTCTCAAAGGTGGGCGTCTGAATACCACTTTGCTCGGTCTAGTGGTACTAGTGGAAAAACAGTTTTCTTCGTAACTATTCAGATATTAAATAAAATTACCAATTGCGAGTCAGTTTTCATCTCCTTACGTTTATTCAAACTGACCGCCGGTTCGTTTACAATGGTTTTACAAAGCATTTATAGGAACAAAAGTGATTTGTAATTCCAATGTAAGTCCATCATTACTTTCTATTAATTTGCGAGGAATATTTATTTTATTAGCATGTTTTTATTAGAGGTGAGTCGTATTTACTAGAACAGGTGCGAAGACTAGGTATTTTACGAGACTAGGTGGCACCTATTCCAATTTTGACAGTACTTAGTCCACCTAGTATTAGCGCTCAACACGCCCGCTGACGCACCAAGTACCAAGTACCGTACCGTACTGCGAGAGCGTGACGACGCAGTCAATATATTATGGAATAATTTTAATCTAAACAAATTTGTTAACATAATTACTATGGAGAATGACATATTGTAAGCAGTAGCGACATCTGAAGTGAGCAAAAGGCAGTTTTTGTCCCCATTTGATCTCATGTATCGAGTCCTATTATGGATCTAAGGACTAAGTACGTGAACCATATCCGATAAGTACTTGAGACTAGGTGGAATACGTGGAACAGGTGTTTCACGTATTTTAAATACTAGGAATAGGTCCCAAATTTACCTAGTACAACCCATCTCTATTTTTTATCTCAAAATATTGTGGATGTGTCTTTAATAAATTGACGTCTGTTACACACATCAGTCATGTATGCAGTCTTCATGTACACTCATCCAAATATTTGCAACATGTCGCCACCTTATGTGTCATACAGTTTATGGATTATTTTAGATTGGTGCCTGCAAACTTATGCCTCACTGACTACGTCACTATTACTACTAATGGATCTTCATTTCATTACCACCTACTCTAGGTTTAGTAACGGAACAAAAAAATGCATTTTTTTTTAATTGTATTGTGGCAATAGGTACTACATACATATCTTTAGGTAGAATATAACAGTCTTTGATATAAGAGAGCATCGCGCTAGTTCAACAGTTAAGAAACAGATGGCGTTTTTATTAAATTTTATTAAATTAAGTTTGTATCAGAATGTCGGGGGTATACCTAGATGTAGGTAGTGGTCTGTGGTCTGGTGGTCTAGTGGTCTGTGGTGGCCTGGAGGTCGAAATTCGACCATAAGGCCTAGGCCGCACCGCGGTTATATCCGCGCTGTTAAAACCGCATTAAATCTGTGTCCTATGGAATCATATGAACCTATCCGCACTTGCGGTTCATATGATTCCATAGGACGCGGTTTTAACAGCGCGGATATAACCGCGGTGCGGCCTATGCCTAATTCATTTAAATTTTAGGTTTGAGTAGGTACTTCTTTTATTAACAAAAAGTACCGGCCCTTAAAAAAACAAAGTGACAGTGGCAAAATACCAAAAAAGCAAAATACACAATCTAAGTCGGTATGTGTGCATATGTGAAACGAATGTAGTGTGTGTAATGTTTTCTTTGATTAATTTAGTGCATTTATAATGCATTTTTATAAAAATATTAAGTTTGTGCACTCCTTCTCCATGTCAACTTTAACTGTGCCAAATTTCATAGGTACCTACTCCTTCGTCCACGTAATCTTCGTTAAACAGGATAGGAAACCATTTGCTTCACGTATTAATATGATGATGATGATGATGATGATAATATATTCACCATTTTAGTATCTCAATAAACACTCAATTATATTAATGAAATGCTATTTATTATAACTTGAGAACCGAACCTAAACATAGATCTTCTAGAACTAACATAAAGGTGTAGAAACAATTACTCTATGACATTAGGTTATCTAACAAGCCAGTATTCGCTGTGGCCAGTATACCACACTCTCCTCCGCCTATTAAAACTACACTCTAACTTAATACATAACACTATATCACTAAAACTTATACTGGCCACAGCGAATACTGGCTTGTTAGATAACCTAATGTCATAGAGTAATTGTTTCTACACCTTTATGTTAGTTCTAGAAGATCTATGTTTAGGTTCGGTTCTCAAGTTATAATAAATAGCATTTCATTAATATAATTGAGTGTTTATTGAGATACTAAAATGACGACGAGATATTTTTGGAACCAAGTGCAAAATTAAATATTAGTGAATTTAAAACAATATAAAAATCATAAAATATCAGGCGCCGGGAGCGGAGCCAGTCATTTGTTTGAAGGCGGACATTTTGCATGGATTGAGGAAAATTTATGACATTGTGAATAAAATATAATAAATAAATGCGAATAAATATAATAATTATGCAATAACTATATCACAGGCGGAATCCGAATATTTCATTCTAGGGGGTTGGTATATCCTTATGTCTGATCAGGAAAACTCATTTGAAAGTGCTGATGACGAAAATTCTGAAGAAAATTATGATAAAATCGCATTAGTAAAAGAGGGGAAAAGAACTTTCATTTACAAGTGTTCGAAGCAAGAATTACAACGCATTGTAAAGGAAGAACAAATTTGTGTTCCCCCACAGCGGTGTTAACACCGTGGCCATATCTTTTAAAAAACGAGCATAATAATTTATTTTCCCCAAAAATGATTTTAGTAATGTCAAATTAGTAGGTGTCTTTGCATTTAACAATGGTTCAATATTCGATTGTATCACACTAATACCATTTTTGTTTACACGGTAACCAAAAACATCTAAACTAGTAGTGAAAAATTTACATTTCTCGAGTTTTAATTTGAACTCACTCTCTTGTAATTTCTTCAAAACCATACACAACGTATTATACATATCTTGTACATTGTTTCCCTTAACATAAATGTTATCGATGAATACAATCGTATTCGGAATTTTATCAAGCTTTTTCATCATCAAGCGTTGAAATGCACCCGGACCAGAACTCACACCAAATGGTAAGTAATTATATTTAAACGTTCCGATCTCTGTTATAATAGTAGTACAACTTTTACTCTCATCACTAAGTGGGGCTTGTAGATAGGCCTCTTTTAAATCTAGTTCGCAGTAATATTCGCCCTGTTTGAGAGTATTCAGAATATCATCCACATGGGGCAACGGAAAATGATCAGTCTCCAGACAAGGATTTACCGTTAATTTGTAGTCACCGCATAGCCTGACACAACCATCCGGTTTCAGAATAGGAACTACTGGCGTGCCCCATTCACTCTGTTCAACTGCAGTAATTCGACCATTATTTAACAATCTAGTAATTTCGTTATTTACCTTTTCTCGCAGTGCAAATGGTACTCGCCTTACCGGTAAACATCTGGGCTTGGCATCTGATTTTAGTTTCAAAGATATCATTTCTCCTTTGAAATTCCCCCAACCCGGGCTGAATACTTCTGCGAACTGGGTTTTAACTAGTTGTCGTGCATCTGAAACATTTTGTATTAAATTAGTTCCAATATTAAAACTACTGTTAACATTCGGCGGCCATAACTTTAGTTCATTCAACCAATCTCGACCTATGACCCTGGGAGCATTATTTTTTACGACAAAAATGTTTAACTTCTTTACAATCTCGTTAAATTTAACCGTCACATCAATCAGAATACCTAAAGGCCTTGTTACACTCTGGTCAAAATTCCTAAACAACACATTACAATCACGTAGCTCAAAGGCACCCAAGTACTTATTTTTGTCATTTATTGACATAACCGTCACATCAGAACCCGTGTCCAATTGAAATTCTAAATTGTACCCGCAAACATCTAACATAATGTAGTGAGGTGGTATCCTACTTACGCTGACGCTGTAGGTTTTATATTCTTCTTCAAATAAATTTTTAATAGCTTCCTCCGGTTCATCAACCACTTCTTCGGTTTGTTTTGCTTCCAAATCCAGGGTATTAATCTGGCGCTTCCTCGAACACACCCTAAAAATGTGCCCCTGTTGGCCACACTCACTGCAAAATTTCTTTGCTAAACGACAATCTGCTTTAAGATGGTTATCCTTCCCACAGCAAAAACATTTCATGTTTTGCTGTTTGCTATAATTGTTCTGCTTTTCTTTAGGTCTTACGCCAACGTTCTTAGGTTTCTGTTGATAAAAAAATACATTTTCTGTAACTTCATTTGGTCCATTCGCATGCAACAGCGCCGCTTCCACTGTTCTGCCCAATTCAATGCATTTCTCCAGTGACATTTCCACCTGACTTTTCATCAGTTCAAATTTTATAAATTTTGAAGCCACTCCTTCCATGAATTTTTCTTTGATCTGGTCGTCAATGTCTTTGAATTGGCATTTCGCTGCTAATTTTCTCAATTCCAATACATAATCTTGTATTTTCTCATTCGGTAATTGGTTTCGTTTTCGAAACACTGCCCTTTCTAACACCGTTGATAAAGGTTTCGCATATTTATCCTTAAGCTTCACGCATAATTCTTCAAAAGTACACTTCACAGGTTTTAACTGAAAAACCTGTCAATGTCAAGTGATGAAAATTTTTTTCAAAATTAATTAAATTGTTATAATCATTATTATTGTACTATTTTTCGGGAGTTTTACTGGCATTATCTACTGATAACGTTGTGGTATCGTTGTGAACTCAAACTTACATTTTAACAAATACCACCCTACGGCTTAAATAATATAACGATTTAAAATGGTTATGTCCTGTGCCGCTTGCACGAAAACCATCAGATCCTCAGCCCACCAACTAGTGTGCACCACCTGCACTAGCACTTATCATCCGATCTGTGTCGACATGGCGCCGCGTAAACTGTCAGATGAGCTGAAACAGCACTGGTCTTGCCCACCCTGCTTGAACGCTCCCACCAGCTCTTACAGCGAAAACGAGTTATCCCCTGTGTTGCCCCCTGCAAATGATGCAGCAAGTTCTCTCTCTCCAGATCAATTATCACTAAACTCCATTGCCACGGAAATGAAGCTACTCCGCGAATACGTGCGAGACATAAAAACTGAAATGAAGTCGCTTACAGCGCACATCACTCAATGCAACATACGGTTGGACGAGCATGAAGCGAAATTGACCCGCACTGAGGAAAAAATACTTTCTCTTGAGAAAACCGCCACCCTTGTTATAGAGCTACAAAACACGGTGACCCAACTACGGGAACAGGTAAGCTCTCAGGCCCAAGTAGCTCTCAGAAATCATATTGATATCTCGGGTATCAATGAAACTCCTAATGAAAACCCAATACACGTTGTCCGTCTGATCGCACAGAAAATTGGAGTCCCACTCGACGATCAGGATCTGGACTTTGCATCTCGTGCTGGTCCTCGCCGCCAATTGAATGCTAGCTCTTCTGAAGTAGCCAACGGCAACACTCCCCGCCCAATGGTGGTACGATTTGTGAGACGGGCTAAAAGGGATGAATTTTTAGTATCTGGTAAAAGCAGGAAAGGCCTCACCAGCCGCGATATTAACAACTCCGGCGAATTAAACAACATCTACTTTAACGAACGCCTGTCCATTGAAAACCGTCATTTATTTCGCGCGTCCCGGAATCATGCTAAACAAGCGGGATACAAATTCTGCTGGGTCAAAAATGGCATTATATATGCTCGAAAGCAAGAAGGCCACCCGGCGTCATCTATTAAAAATGTGGCGGACTTACAACGTCTCTTCAACATCTCCGTGGTATAGTCTCGGACCTATTGAATACCTCGTAATTTTAATTTTAGTTTTATTGATATTTTATTATTACTTTGCTTTTTTCCTTTATTTAACTTTTACTAAGCTGTTTCTTATAATTGTTCTAATGTCATTTTCATGTTTCACTTTCTATTGGCTGTCCTCCCCAGTAGTTATTTTAACTGTTAGCTACTTTTTCTTCTCACTTTCTGAAATACACTCACCCACTACAAACCGCATAATTACACACACACTTCCTCAACTTTACATACACATGTTCATTACTTTATGCACGCAGTCCTCTGGAAAATCATCACATTTCTTAAATGCTCCTCACATTACTATGGGTATCACTTGGTTTGCCGGTCTCGTAATCAATAGGAATTACTATACGTTGACAGTCCCTTTAAAGAATATTTGCTATTTATTATTTTATTTTTACATCGATGGTTTTTCCTAACTTAGGCGACGAAATTGACGAAACCATTAATGTAAACTGTCAAACCCTTGAATCTGCAGAGCAAATCAACACCCTATTCATTAACCATAGACTAAATTTCAAATTAATTTCACTAAATATTAGAAGTTTCAGACATAATTTCGACCAATTCCTAGTAATGTTCCATCGCTTTAATATCGACATTGACGTTATTGTCTTAACTGAATGCTGGCTGGCCGACGGTCTCATCATTGAGTCCATCCCTGGATATAAGGTTTTCCGATCAACTTCACAACTAAACAAAAACGGAGGTGTAATAATTTATATTAAATCCCACTACAGTTCGGTCGCGGTTGAACCATGTATATGCGATGCTGACCGCCTTCTCGTTACTATCGATAGGAAAATTGCAATCCTAGGCTTATACAGATCTCCATCAACACATAATCATGATCCTTTCTTGGACTCTCTAGACTCGCTCTTAAGCTCACTCACAACAACACCTTTTATTATTTTGGCTGGTGACTTAAACATAGACATCTGTAACTTAGCTAACAACCAATCAACTGACTATCTTTGCCTCATGGCCTCTCATGGTCTTCTCCCAGCCATCACCAAGCCCACCAGAGCTAACTCATGTCTTGATCACATTTTTATCAAGAGTCTTAACGAGTGCTTCGGCGCTGTATGCTCAACTTCCTTCTCTGATCATGACCTGGTTGCAGCTGGCACTACATTGCACAAAGCTCATTCTAGTAAATCAATAAGGTACAAACGCAAAATTGATGTCGATGCCGTTACAGCAGAACTAAGTACTGTTGATTGGCACTCAATCATTACTGATGCTGACGTGAACTCGGCAACCCTCAAATTCAATAAAATTGTTTCTGATACAATAATCAAGTTCACACAAGTAATAAAACTCAGTCGTAAAACCACGTGCATTAAACCATGGATTACCCCAGGCCTCATTAGATGCATGCGACACAGGGACAAGTTACATAAAGATACTAAAAAGTATCCACTCGACCCAACCCGCCATTACATATTCACTCGTTACAGAAACTTTTGCAATAAGCTCCTACGCAAAGTAAAAACTGACTACAATAGTGCATTAATAACTCAGAACAAAGACAACTCTAGAAACCTGTGGAAAGTCATTAAGTCCATCACCGGTATAGCCGCTAATTGTAATGATGCTACAGAACTCTTACTCCCCAATCACACCGTGAAAGATTCCCTTGACCTTTGTAACGAGCACTTTGCCTCTGTGGGTAGGCGTCTCGCCGATAAAATCCTAAACAAACTTGCTACAACGGAAAACACTCTTAGCGCAGCATATAAACCCTCAACGCGCCTTCCTCACTCACAATCACTAGTTTTTCTTCCCACTGACTCCGAAGAAATTAGACTCATAACATCAAACCTTAAAATAGACAGTGCTTCGGGTCCCGATTCTATTTCGGTTACTATAATTAAACTAGCCATAAGTCATTTACTCCCTCCACTCTCTCACATATTCAACTTAAGCCTAGAGAAAGGCATATTTCCAGACGCTTGGAAAATTGCAAAAATATGTCCCGTTCACAAAAACGGTCCAAAAAATGAGCCAGATAACTACAGACCCATAGCTTTACTTAATATTCTATCTAAAATGCTTGAAAAAATTGTGAACTCACGTTTAAACTCTTTCCTGGATAAGCACAACATCATTTCCGACAGACAGTTTGGTTTTCGTAAGGGTAGGTCAACTGAAGACGCTGCGTCACTGTTAGTTAACCAGATCGCTACCAACATTGAAAACAAGGAATACTGCATAGCTGTCTTCCTAGACCTTGCCAAAGCGTTCGACACCGTATCAGTTGGTCTACTCTTAAAAAAACTTGAAGCAGTAGGGGTGAGGGGCACATGTTTGCACTGGTTTGAAAGCTACCTGTCTAACCGCAGACAGTTTGTTAAAGTTGATGACTTCTCCAGCGGTGAACTACCCATTGAATTTGGCGTCCCGCAGGGTAGCGTCCTCGCACCCACCTTATTCATTACATATATAAATGACATTCTAAACTTACACCTCCCTAATGCTGAGTTCATTACATACGCAGACGACACAGTCATCTTATTTCACAGCGAAAGCTGGGAAAAAGTTTACGCCCTCGCAGAAATTGGTTTGGCCAAGGTCTTGGCAATGCTAGACCACAACCTTCTTACATTAAATACTTCAAAGACCAAATACATTACATTTTCGAAAACAGCTGCCTCTGCCCCGGTTCTAAATCGTAATCTCAAACTACACCTCTGCTCTCAAGACGCTCCTTTTTCAAACCCCTGCGACTGCCCAATTCTCGATCACACTTCCTACATAAAATACTTGGGCATTTTCATTGATCACCACCTATCCTATAAAAACCAAATTACCTTCTTGTCCAATAGGGTAAGAAAAATCATTTATCCGATGTGCAAACTTAGAGACTGCCTGCCACTTGACACCCTTCGTCTGGTCTATGTGGCTTTTGGCCAATCTATCTTGCAATACTGCATCAGTGTTTGGGGTTGCGCTGGGAAATCGCACTTTATAGAAATTGAAAGGGCACAGAGAGCCCTTATTAAAGTAACGTTAAAAAAACCATTTAGATATCCAACTGATCTTCTCTATCGGGAATTCAAAGTTCTACGTGTTAGGCAGCTTTTTATACTGTCTGCCACTATTAAAACACATAAGTCCTTAGAAAGCAGATCAGACTACCCGGCCATTGCTGCACGACGTGTCTTTAGGATCCCTTTGCCAATCACTAACTCGCTTTTAGCCAGACGCTGCCCTGCCTACTCACACCTAAATACCTACAACAAGGTTTATAAAATAAGCAACATTAAATCCTGCTCCGTCTTTGCCTGTAAGTCTGCTATTAAAAAAATACTCCTTACTATTGGTTACGAAGACACAGAGGACCTTATATAAATTCACAAGTTTTACGATCACACCACCCACACACTACTCTCATTTACACACAGACACGCTATACATACTCGCACACCTCACACTCCATCCACCATCCTCTCATTACACTTTTTTCATTGTTTTATTGTTGTTTTGTTGTTTTATTGTTCTATTTATGTTCTAGTCTAATTTCGAGCCCCAAGATACAGACCTTCGGTCTAGTTTGGGGCTCACTGGCAATCTGTTTTATTTTTATTTCTGTTCACAATAAATACCTTAATACCTTAATACAAAATATATTTGAACAAAGTAATAATTTTAACTGAAAAGTTGTCACCCCTGAACAATAACAAAAAATAGACAATAAAGGCAATAAAGTCAATTCATTCCCACACGTGTATGTATTTTACGTACAAAATATATAAGTACCCACTAAACTTACACCATAAACTTACACAGTGGTGTTTATTATGTTGGCTAAATTTTTTTTTTATAGGACTGCTGTAACAAAAAAGCGTACGGCCCGCCTGATGTTAAGCAGTTACCGTAGCCTATAGATGCTTACAATACCAAACTAAACCGTTTAAACTAAATTTGATTGTGAGAAAGATGACAATACGGTTTACTCAAGTGTAGTTGTGTACCAATATAATCAGTAATGTAAATGTAAAAATGTAATGTAACGTCACGACTTTTATCCCCGTTCGGGGGTAGTCAGAGGCTTGAGTGGCCATACACCACCACATTGTGGAGGTATTAACCAACTCAAAGCCCACGTTTCACTAGATAGTCAGAACCCAACGTGACAGGTGGTGAACCGTGTCGCCGTGTATACAGGAACTGACTATTACCTAATCCCGAGGGATAGGTAGGTTTCCTCACGATGTTTTCCCTCACCGTCAGCGAACTGTAAATTATGCACATAGATGAAAATTCATCCATTGGTGCATGCCCCACCGGGGATCGAACCTGGGACCTTCTGATTGTTAGCCCAACCTGTTCACCCCTAGGCTACAGTCGCTTAGCTTATAATATCATATATATTATTGTCGCTTATAATCAGTACCTTTATAAATATGTTTTTAGGTACTTACATTAATTAATAAGCATCTATAACCTATTTTCTATGTATATCGTCTGTTGGGTGACGTCTTAGACTAATCAATTATTTAGCGAGCGATTGATAATCGTATAATAAACTGTATCATATTCGTATGCATCGTATAGTGTTATACAAATCTGGGCCTTCGTAGTTCTCCATAAATGCTTATTAGTTGTCAATCGTATGATTTATTTATTAGCTCCTTTATAAAACGTTCCGACTGTTTTATTTATTGCTACACTGTAATTGTGACCTTCGTATGTACTGGATTATTTTTCACGCCCACTTTAAATAGGCTAGTTCAGACTTGAGTGGGATTCACTCCTGTCGGTATACGATACTCCCTCCATGTATACTGCTACCATAACATTAAAATAAGAGGACTATTGTAGATAGCAAGGTTTTTGCTTACTGCGTGTCCAATGTTGACGAAAATAACTACGAGCTGCTCCGTTTGAACGAAAATTGTTTGACATCTTCGTCGTCGTCGAATCTAAACGCCAAACCCATTTTCGTAAGAAATGTCGGAATCAATGAGAAACGTAGTAGGAAATACGAGTATTTCGTCCGAAATTTCGTTTTCGTTTGAAACAGAGTAGGCCCTCAGGTTTCCTCTAGCCCGCTCTTATTCACTTAGCTCTTACCATACCCTTACGATGTAATCTCCTTACCATAGATTACTTTGTAAAACGCTAGACAAATACCCCGCGGTATTCTAAACAGACCTTAAACGCGCATTCTCATAAATAATGTGACGGGATAAAAATCTAAACTTGGTACGGTATTAAGCGTGGTACAGTCGGTACTGTGGATAAACGTGACAGGTTAATGGAAAACTCGCGAGTTCGGTTTCCCGCCACGATTTATTATCACTCACTCGTATTGTCGCAATATTACAATTTTTGGGCGCGGACGGTTATTTAAGTAAATCTTTTACGGGTGACATTTTATCTTTGTTCGTACTGGCAATTTAGGGTAGGTAGGCTTTATGTAAGGTTTTATGAGAATAATAGGGGCAAGTTTTGTGGGAACTTAAGTACTGTAACCTATTATGTAGATTGTTTTTTTCGAATTAAGAACAGACTTTTAAAGATGTAGTATAACCGCAAATTTTTTTAGAGATTTTTATGTTGTTTACAATGGTTTTATAAAGCATTTCTGGGAACAAGAGTGATTTGTAAAGCCAGTGTAAGTCCGTCATAAATTTCTATTTTGGGGTAAGTGTGTAGATAGTAGATAGAAGTATCCGCATTAAAAAAAATGTAATTACTCGTCACAAAAATAACATAAAATATAGGCCAAAGATCTTAATTGTATGAATTATGAGTCAATATAAAGGGCTCTTTCAGTGTTCAAGGACTTATACGACATCTGGTGTCTTGATTAATTGATTTGTGAATGGTTGAGATATTAAGTTACCAGTAGAATGTTGTTTTAGTGTGGATCGTTTTTATTTATATGACGCTTTCAATAAATAAGCACCTACCACAAAACCGGGAGCTTTTATCGAAATCGTTTTCACTATCTAGTACCTACCTATCCATATATTCCGATCCATTAAAACCAACATATGGTTTTTATGACCAATTTATAGATTTTGAACAGTTCGACCATTCGCATAACCATATTATTTGGTTTATGGCCCCGTTTCTAGGCATCACGATACCCATATGATAAATTCGCAACAGAATAATGGCCATTTTAGAGGAGTCATCGAACCACTTTATAATCACACTCACCTTTTTAGATGTTCTCCACTGTCTGCCTGTAACCCACGCGTGCCTTAAAATTGTGTTATACACACGTAAAAGTACATACCTGGCTATCTAGATTCCAATGCAATCTTAATGTAAGGCTTTTCAAATTAAATGTCACGCTGGTGCGGTGTCCTTTGCCCCAAGTAACCTTTTAACCATTGATGTATTATTTTAGCAGACGTGGTACCTACCTTCTAACATTGCAATCACTAGACTTGTGCTCCGCGCACCACTACATGCAGCAATATTCACACCTCTATTATCGCACTCGCAATTCGACAATCAACTTAAAGGTATTTTGATGCGTATTATTTAACAGTAGATGAGCCGTATTGGCAATAGCGACATGATTTCAACATGATTTTTCGCAAACGTTTAGTAGGATATACTATTTTGGACAGTCCCTCTTTCTTGGTAATGTATTTGTTTTTAACCTACTATTGTGTTGTGTTAAGAATGTAATTTGAAGTTATTTATTAGTTCTAAATATTACTTATAAGAAACAAGTTTTATCGCGTCTTGTCGTTCATAGGTTCATAGGTCTAAGTTTGTTAAATTTCCATAGACATTTATATTTTTAAATCCACACGAAGTAAGTACACCTTATACAACCCCTATACAGATTTAAAACGACATAAGCGTGTGTACCTCCCACTGCTCTCCTTGGAAAAACCCGTTGTGTTTTCTAGGGCATGCAGATTTCTTCGCGATGTTTTCCTTCACACTTAAGTGATTGTTCAAATCACCCAACCGTTTCGAAAATTGATCAGATTCGAATTTCAATTTTCTTGTACGCGAAACGGTACTGTCATTAACTAAATGTAACCTTTGCTGCCATCCAGGATCGTACCATTTTCAATCATACGCTTGTTATTCCCAATTATCTAAATTACCGCGACTAATCTGTCCAGTCCAATTTGAAGGGGAATCGGTACCCGTTTATGGGAACCGTGTAATCGCCGTTTTAACTTTATTAGTCGCATCAGTTAATCGAGTTAATTACGTCCGCAGATACAACAGTAAAATAACAGACTGGTTTATTATTTTAACAAATTGTATAAACACACACGGTAATTGGCGGTAACGAGTATGGGCTCAGCTCATTAATGGATTAACAATTTTATGCACGACAGTAATAAAGTTAATGATATCCATTTAAGTTTAAAATTAAAAGCTACCGCATTTTTGTCACAGATACTTATTTAACGACCTTCGTGTGAACTTGGAGTGACGCCTACGCTTCACTCGGTCCTTGTTTTATTATTAATGGTTGTCTCAGAGTATCTATTGGACCACTGTTTACCTCCTTGTCACCTATATTTATATCTACTATGTAATTGTAGGACACGGCGATAATCGTAGTCTCTTTGCTCGCGCGCATGCCTCTAATGAGTCATCGGTAAGCGTTCTGCGCACAATGCCGTCGGAAACTCGGAACAGTCCAGTCGCGACGCGGCATACTTAGGGGGCATACATGTCACTTGATTCACGCACACGCTCGTGTTACGCTCGATCGAACTCCGCGAAGATTATTTTACGAAGTTGTGAATTAAAAAATATTCGCAAGAATTAGTGTGGACGTTCTGTGAAGATGACTGCAGTGAAGAAAGCGTTGGCGATGCGCCAGCTGGACTCTATGTTTGGCAGTATGACTATGGAGGGGGAGGGTCGGCATTCCCCGGTCGTCAGCTCCGTGGTCGAGCACGACCCTCGCTGTGAAGTGCACGGCCGGTGCAGCACGCCATACCGGTCGTCGCTTTACCTTCACAGCCGGGAATCGACACCCGGATATTACAGAGAATGTATTTCACCGACTAACGGACTCATCATCAGGTATATTTTAATTCTGATAATATTTTGATAAATAAAATCTAGTCTTTTATTGTGATGTCTAACAATGGAAAATGCTAAGCAGGCGAAGGGACTCGCTGGGATTGGCCGGTTCTCCGGCGCGCGAGATGGAGCACCCGTCCACATTCCCGAGCCTCCTGCGCCGCGACCGCCACAGCCCCTCGGTGACTCCGCCCCGCCGCGACACGCCGAGCCCCACACACAGAATGCACAACAAACGCCATTCAATGGGCTCCTTCCCTAACCTGAGCATCAGAAGCAACATCGTAAATTACAACAGACGTGATTCGATATCGAGCAATGGAATCAGAGACATGAAGCGTGACTACGTCGGGTCCACGAATTCGTTGTCCAGAAAAAGTTCCATCGACACAAAGAAATCTTCGACCGATTCGTTGGACCTATGGCACAACACTTGGGACACTGAGAGGACCACGTCAGTATCGTCACTAGTACATGACGACAGACTCTCGTTCGGGCATAATAAGGTAATTTATCAGGAACAGTGACTTATTGTTTGACTTTGGACGAAACACCCTTATTGACCAATAGGACAGTAGCTTGAGAAGTCAGAGAGTGAACTCATCGTATAATTGGGTCACAGGAAATTACGTGCATTTAAATAAATGTAGGTAAATTATGAACTACCCAGTTTTAATTACGGAGTTTCTAACTGTTAAGGCATATTTTATATCGACACGGCTGAACTACTTATTTTTCTACAATATTACAAGACGAACGTATAATGAACGCATAATACGTACAAGTATTGAAAGACGTAAGCGGCCTGTTTCTTCCTTTCTTTTTTAAAGATACAGCTATGTAATGTATTTCCGCGCTATTATCACTGAGCGTACTCGCGTTGAAATGAACTAATTAATAATTATACGCGCCCAACGCTGCAATTGCACTTTGTGAAAGATTTATACAATACCATCACGCCATTCGCCCATGTTTTATTTATTAGAAACGTAACTTCTGCGTAATACGTAATCATGAAGGTTCACTTCCATGATATAAGTACCTGCACCGCCTGTACCTGTACCTGTAGACTCGATTGATAAATATTCGATATTCCCCCGTTCTTTTCAATCTAACACATTCCTTGCATTGCATAGTTGCGATGATCGATCGCACTCGTTAGGATGTTTAGCAATCTACCACTAGAGTTTGAAAATATTGAAATATTACGTAAGCGGCTGTGGTATTTTATATCGTTAACATCCTATTGCACGAGGCTTAGCATACATAAATGTATTAATAATAGAAATTCGACACGACCGTTGTGGTACATCTTGATTTCGCTCTACATGGCTCGTTGATAGGGCGTTCGTTCCGCGCGTCGTTCGTGCTGACCTATACAGCCATAAATGGACATGACGCCGCCAACTGCCACCCGCCACGGCTAAATCATGACAATATTTACATTTTATCTCGCATGCCACTGCAATATTTGCGTCGTCTGTTGGACACCATTCGAAATATATAATTAACAGCAACACCTCCGTTTGAACAACAGTTAAGGTAGTCTATGGTTACAGTTGTTTGTAGGAAAACTGTTCTTTTTGTTTGTAACTGGAAAACATTATTTAAAGGTTTGCCAACGGTAGACTAGCGGTTTGGAATGACGTCAACCTGACGAAATACTGGCCAGAAAGAAAAACTAATTCGATTAATATAAGACGATAGTTTACTATTTAGTTAATCCATTGCTAATGTTATTATGTGGAACTTGATTTTATGGCGCAGAACTTATTACTGATTATCCTTTATCTTATTATCAAGAATCTTAATATTGGATTTATGAATTACGTAATTGATTAGTCTAATCATATCTAAATGTCACTTTTGATACAAAAAAAATCGATGTATCATTTCCGTATACTTGCGTAGAATGCCTGGAGGAAATCGATTCAATAACATTTGTGGCAACAGTCGCCGTATGAAAGTAAATAAAATAAAACAATGTAGAAAACCTTTGTGCAATCGAGGAATCTCGCCTTTGTAATATTTCTAGCCCTAGTAATGTACCTATAATAATTTCTAATGTACCTAAGGACGTCATTTCATAGTCCATATTTTCATGTATTGGTTGCACTGTCATTAATAAGTGTATTACGCCACTTTTATAAATAAATCATGAACGAATGTCAAATTCAAAGAACAATACTTGCGGCAAACTGATAAATTTCAATTAAACGGTAACTCGATCCATCGTAAATACACAGTTTGACCTGGGACGAGTTTCCAGTTAATCAGTCAATAAATTTCAATTGATCGCGACGCGGAGACGCCGGTAACCACAGATGATTCAAATTGATTCAACGTACGCCGGTATCGGTAACTATGTCAATGTTTACTTCGAAGCAACAAAGCCTAAAGATTTTGGCGTAAAGAGTGACTCATTATTAAGTCATGAGCTTCGGTATAGAGATGGGTTGGACTAGGTAAATTTGGGACTAGGTCCACCTATTCCTAGTATTTAAAAATACGTGATCCAAACACCTGTTCCACCTAGTCCACCTAGTCCCGCCTAGTCCACCTAGTCTGCAGTACTTATCGGCTATGGTTCGCGTACTTAGTCCTTAGATCCATATAGGACTCGATACATGAGATCAAATGGGGACAAAAATTGACTTTTGCTCACTTCAGTTAGATGTCGCCTACTGCTTACTAATGATGATGATTTGATGATGACGACGATGATGATGATGAAGAAGACGACGACGACAACGACGATGATGATGATGATGATGATGATGCGGATGCGATGATGATGATGATGATGATGATGATGATGATGATGATGATGACGATGACGATGATGATGCGATGATGATGATGATGATGACGATGATAACGATGATGATGATGATGATGATGATGATGATGACGATGACGATGATGACGATGACGATGATGATGATGATAATGATGACAACTTCCTTTTAGAGCCATTTTTGTTATAAAGACAAAAATAGGTTATCTCAACAATTTAACACAAAAATATAATAATAATACAACTTGTACTAGAAGACTAGTTACCTACCATATACTATATAGACTAAGCAGTTCGTAATACTCATAATAATACGCGATATCCGCACGCGATCGCGAGACCATCACGTCCGCTGGGACGTGTTGAGTGAAATACTAGGTGGACTAAGTACTCTCTAAATTGGAATAGGTGCCGCCTAGTCTCGTAAAATACCTGTTCTTCGCACCTGTTCTAGTAAATACGACTCATCTCTACTTCGGTAACCACTTGTATAGGTAATATACATAATACTAGCTTTTGCACGCGGCTACGCCTACGTAGGGTTCTTCGCCACGCGCTCGCGTCTGATTCACCTGATCACATGCAGGTCAATTTAAAGTTACACTGTAAGTAAGTGCATTATGTTATTGCCATTTAAAAACCCATCATGTAGCGCTTTAACTAATTAAGGAATCAACTGGTAACACTGATTGTATTACCATGGTAGTTAAAAGGAAAATCTTGCTGAATTTATAAACTTAACTTATGGATGGGGAGCCCAGCGTGCACTTCGTGGATTTACTCGAGCGTCGTCCAAACCTAGTAGATTCGGTAGATGAGATGATAGGAAGAATATACTGTTCTAGATGTTTCCACTTTCAGCGGTGGGGGAAGCGTCTACATGACAATTTCAATTATTTTTTTTATAAAAAGCAATGACATGGAAATACTCAAACGTGTCAGATATTAATACTTTTCATACTCCAACATGATAAATTGAAAAAAAAAAATATACTCGAGCGCGCCAGATTTTGTAAGGATCTATAGGCTACGGTAACTGCTTAAAATCAGGCGGGCTGTACGCTTTTTTGCCACCGAGTACTATAAAAAAAAATCTGAGGGGGTGAAAAAGTGAAACTTCCAGATGCTCCCATTTCTTAGACTGACGATCAAATTAGCAAAATTGAATCACTTGACACTTCTTAGCTAGTAATGAATCCCCCTTATCTTAATCTGACGATTTCGAGTATTTTAAGATGGTCTATATTTTCTTTTGGTGCCCCTGAGCGTACCCACCAATATTAAGGGCTCATACTGGTTGGAGGTTCTTATCAATATGTAAGCTATCTCCCTTATCTTAATATGACGCGCTCGAGTAAATCCAGAAAAACCTTCTACGGCTCCCCATCTAGGTATTATGGATACATTACAAATTATAATGCAGCCACTTCTATTATTAATTGTTGTTCAAGGGATGAAACTGTTTTGAAAATTACAGTAAAATATCGATTTCAAAAAGTTATTTAAGTGAGTGTCTGTCTGATCTACAAAAACGTTATCTTTCAACCGTGCTTTCTTAACCTAAATAATGCAATTGCAAATAACGTAAATCTAAGTAGGATTAAATAACATAACATAACATAACATAAATGAAAGGTTGTCATTATCATTTATTGTTTGACGGGCCCGTTGGCGTGGTTGGCGTGATGGCGACTTTCACGCTGCAGGTCGTAGGTTCGATTCCTACCCGGGACATGCATTTGTGTGTATGAACATGTCTGTATGTCCCGAGTCTGGGTGTATATGTATATTAAGTATATATTTACAAATAAAAAAGTAGTATATGTAGTAATATCAGTTATCTGGTTTCCATAGTACAAGCTCTGCTTAGTTTGGGATCAGGTAACCGTGTGTACAAAAATGTCCCAGGATATTATTATTATTACTTATCGTGGTTAAAGTTGAAGCAGAAAAATGTGTTGCCATTGCGGGTTCTCATTCCGCGTATACCTACACCTGTCTATGCTGTGGACTAACTTTTTATATTACTGACATATCGTGGAGCTGAATCATTTGTATCTACAATGGTATTTTGATTGACTGGTGTACATTTTTTTTGTTACGTATTTTGTTTTGTATCAAACAATAACATGTATTGTACCTACATGTTTTTTTTTGAACGCGTGTTCTTTTTGATAACTAAGTACAGGGAAATCTTTCATTTTTAGGGTTCCAAACCCAAAGGGCGCCAACGGGACCGTATTACTAAGCCTACCCTGTCTGTCTGTCCGTCTGTCAGCGGGCTATATCTCACGAACCGTAACAGGTAGAGACTTGAAATTTTCACATAATGTGTATTTCTGTTGCCGCTACAACAACAAATACTAAAAATTAAATAAAATTTATAATTAAAAGGGGATACAAGAAACTTGATGTTTTTGACCTTTTTATTCTACGGTGGTACGGAACCCTCTATGTGCGAGTCCGACACGCATTTGGCCGGTTTTTTCTATGTTAATGTAAACCGCAAACTAGATGCTTTTTTAACAATAATGCTCTACTGATTTTTTACTATTCTTCATCTATATTCAACCACAGCTAAATTATAACATGATTTCAAGCGTGGTAAAATAATAGTGAAGTATTTCTTTATAATCAAGATAAATTGATCGGGCGTAATGAATCTCGTGTGATTTCAACCTAAACTGTGTTCTTTGTATTCCACAGTGTTGAGGGTGTCCTAATGGTAATTAATTATGTATTACAGCTCCTCGCGTCGTATACATAAATGTCTTCTTAATTATTCATTTTCCATGTGTAGGCTGAAATTAAGATTATGATGAGTTTCTTCTGACATAAACTTGTTTATTATTATGCTCTTTATATGGCACAACCTTGAGTTCCCTCATTACAAATATGGTGAGTAATTAAATGTTTGAATTTTCCTACGTTATTTCTAGACTGGCGTGGGTGCTTGCGTGATGATTGCCTATATTATTTACTGTTTCGTATACTTAGCGCATCGTCTTTGTCGGTAGATAACGTGTTACAACCTAATCAAAAATTACGTTTATTTTTTCTGCTACGTTTTTAAAATACTTAGTGAGGCGTAAGAAAGAAGCGAAAGTTGCGCGCGCACGTGAAGCATTAAACGCTCTTTCTAAAAGTTGCGTTTTAAAACAATTCGCACAGGCAATGGTGTCGTAATTAATGGCTTACATGCTCCAAATGTAATTCCGTGATCGGTTCTTCAGTTACGTAAAATTATAAATGAATCGTAATGCTCACATAAAAATGTAGAAAAATAATATTTATATTGGTTACCATTAGGAATCTTATATTTCAGTTTTTAATTTATAGTGATATCTGTAATAATTTTGGTATCTAAGAATGATTCTAACTGGAAAGTCGAATAGGTTCATTATTCCATGTAGGTGCATGGAATAATGAACATGCAGAGAGTCGTAACTCGAAACGTGCGAACAGACGCGTGAAACAAACGTCATTGACAATAGATAGAGTGAGCATTCGCAATAACTTTTTCATTTTATTGATGCGCGCGCAAAGAGATATCTGGTAATAGTCTCCTCGAGCAATATCCGAGCGCGTTCGACGCGTTGACCGCGCACGGGCTACGGACTACCCCTTTCACTTGTATTCGCATTGAACGGATCGAGTGGAACATAGTGCGCCTTTCTCTCTGTTCTCATCTCTGTCTAACGCGCAGCACCGGTGGTGCAACGCCGGTGGTGGGCAGGCGCACGCCGCTCGCCGCCCGTGACTACAGTAGCGCAGTTTCCTCGACTACATCCGCACGGAACCGACTCCGCCGCGCTCGGATGCTCTATCGCGATCCGACATGAAGTCCAAACCGGCACACTACGTAGACGCGCCGTTCAGACCGTGGCCGCCGCTTTCACGGCAGGTGCAGCCCAATTTTTATTTCCGACCTCCGGACCCGATGGACTTGAGGAACTTTAAAACGTCCTCTTCGAAAGGATCCACGTACTCGGATTTCTCCGCCATGAGCGCGTACAGCAATAAGTCCAGAGATTACTACTTCTTGTCTCCGAGTTATCGTTCGGCCGGTGCGCCCACGCCGGGCGGTCACGCGGACCTCTACGGTGGTCGGGAGAGACCACGTCAGATTCGTAATCCAAATCCATCTCCATCAACCGCCTGTCCTTGCAGTCGCTCGAGGTCATTGGAGGACGTCCGAACCGAGGTCGTGACCGAATGGGAAGACGACGACGAGAACGGCAATCGTATCGTTGCACCGGCCACAAAATTTAACCGAACCGCATACAAAACTAACACCACTTTCCAAAAGCAAGGATTTCTCACACGCCACTCCATGGAAAATCTAGTAGACAGACCACCACAATTACTGCCACCCAAACGGATCTCTGCCTTTCAGGTAATTGTAGCAACTTTCTACCGAGACAGTTGACTTATTGTGTTGTCACTGCGACACAGCAGTCGTACTCGTATTTGTTAGTGCCATCAACGACATTAGGTCCCCGGTGCTGTATTAAAATAACCATAGCGTTTAGGCGTATCCGCCGCTTGATATGTATTTATGCGTACTTTCTAAGCTCTTAAATCTCATGATTATCTTGTTGATGCTAAGCGAAGTGAATAATTTGTTCATATTATAGTGCTTTTGCGAATGTGTTCGGGGTCCCTGGTGAGATCTAGGTATGGTGCAGTGTTTGGCGTTGGGCTGCTATGGGAATGGAAATCAAGCATCGACGCTCGTTTGAACCCGTTCAGCTCCGTTGAACCGCAACGCACCGTCCTGCGTGTGTAACGGATGTTCAATACTTGTTTTTATATGAACATACATACATCCAATGTAATGTACTTATCATCCATATGAAACGTTCGCTTTGTTAGTCGTCCATACTATTGCGAATTTGGGTTATCGGGTAACCCGAACGTTTTTTCTTCTCTACTTTGTCTTTTGCAATGCGAATGTGAATTCTATTGTAGGAAAATTATTGTTTCACGAAATCTGTTTTGAAATGAAGTCTAATTATGTAAGACGCGTCGGGTTTTTATAGCGTGGTTGTAATGCTGTCCCAGTTCTTATGTCACATTAGATACTTAGTTAGCCTGGGAATTTGGAGTCCGCTTAATATGTGCATGGTGGAGAATATTAAACATTTTAAAAGCATCGTTTCGATTCAGCATAAAATTATGCCTTGTTTACGCAACATTTAACATTTTATAACATAAATCATCATAACATAAATCATCATCCCGCGATTATACATTTTCACTGTATTTCAATTGCTAATTCTTAATCGAAAACATCAATGCCTATGTTTTAACGATACCACGGAAACTATAAAAATGTTTATTGCGCAACTTCACTTAACGATTTTAATACGCTAGATTTACAATTGGGTGATATAATCGATAAAAAAATGGATTGTTATTAAGTTTATAGTAAAGTGCGGTTCATTGGGTATTAGTAATCCCTTGAACACTTCCAAATCTAAATGCTTGTGTTAGAAATGGACACCGACCCTGGAACCGGTCGATTGCAAGGCTGCCCCTCTAACCACTAGGCTATCGCTTTACATTGTACAAAGATCTTATTGATGATCAAGTCAACTATTAATCTTAGTTTTATATAAAACTAATTGTCATTCGGTAGTTATTGGTCAATGCAATAACTCAGATTTTTACGCTTTCTATAAATTTAGCGCGGAAAGTACCTTGTGCGCGTACGGATTTCTAATTAAGTCGATCTTAACGACCTTAATAAAATATAGGTGTAACTGAAACAGAAAACGTTTACGATTAACTACAGAATTAATGGAAGTAAAAATTAACTCTTAAATGCATTATACTTACTATTTTGCTAATAATTATTACGAAGATTACATTGCAATTAGTAAAACTAAGAGTTCCATTTCGCTCTTTTTTCGACCAGTTCGTGTAAACAAAATCCACGGGTCGCAAAAATATTTAAAGTACACTTTCTATTACGATGATTTTACGGCGAAACGGCGCAACAATGAAACTAAAAGCTACACCAATTACCCGATTAAACCGTTTCAAAACGAGCTCGGAATTCGTGCCTTGCCGCTGTGACTGCCGGCTTAGGCCCACACTCGCAGTAAAACCATTATGTAGGTATTTTTAATGTTGTAAGTATATCCTTAACTTACAGTACAAACATTTGTCACGTTCATAAATCATGTTTAGTACTATTAATGTTCTACCGTGCTTTTATTTTTTTTTATAATAAAGGAGTTGTGTATTTAATAACGTAGGTATAGAATGTATGGATATATTGATGTTAGAAACTATTGGTTCAGAACCTGTTAACTGTTTACCTGTCCACTGATAGTAGAGTCATGTAGAGTCGCCTGCGGTCCGTTATTGCGGTGCGGTAAACGATAGGTTGTCGTTATTCGTATACTATTACAACGTATTAGTCTAAACTCTACAGCTACTTCTACTTCTTTACTAAAGCAGTTTCAGCAGATATACATAACGAGCGAAAATACGTCGTAAGATTGTTATTTGGGTATGACAAAAAATTGCATTGTCAAAATTTTTTGTCCTTCAGATTTTATATATTTTTTAGAAAATATAGTGTTTTTTTAAGAAACGAATGTGAATATTAATTGTATTATAATGTAATTATTAAATTTTAAATTATGAGACTGATGACGTTATCATCAGCATTGAAGTTTCCTAATCATTCCTTTGCCTACGATACATAAAAAACGACGACGCTGTACCTAAAAATAAAAGGTGCATACCTACGTACCAAAAAGTTGGCTATAAAAATGTATTAGAAATCTCAGTATTTTCCAATTTTAACTACATAAATATCAATAGCAACTATTCCTCGTAATGGTTTTAAATCAGCACGGTTTTTTAAAAAGAGACAATGCCTTTTTTCGCGTCCCATTGACGTACCTACTACTTATCTGCCAGATATTCTAATCTCCACAAATGATTATGTATTCTTGGGAACATTATTAGGTAGTTAACCGGCAAAATTATATACGGTGTACGTTCACGCAAGACTCCCACATATTTAGATCTTGCCACACATCATCAAATGATAGTGCATTATAACATACTCTTATCGGTCAGGCAAGTTAACAAACAGGTTTCTATTAGGCCGCTCGCTATTCGCGACCTGTCTTATCTATACACAATACAACCTGTTCTAGTTACCACACGATTATGTTCGACAAACTAGACGATGTATATAGCGGTTTGTATGCAAGCCCTATTTACGCCTTATTATACAATCGGCAACTCTCGCACGCTTTCGAGAAACTTCGAAGATGATTCGTTTAATTCGCAGTGACTGGTTTCTTCGTCATGATGTCATAATACTTAATACACTCTTGGCGAATAATTTTATTGAATAGGTACTCGGTGCTGTATCGGTTTTATAGATCTGAGATCTAGTTGATACTGGGATAGTTATAATTTTATTGGGTCAAGGTTATTACTTATTAAGACAAAAAAATATAGTTAATGTTTCTTCCTTTATTGAACAAATTTCAAAAAAGGAGAAGGTACTCAATTATACATGTAAGACGTATGTTTTGATTTTGAAAATAATGTTCAAAACATGACTCGATTTACTAACAATGTTTGACTCATTAGATTCCTCCAATTAGCGTTTTTAAAGTCACGATATCTATTTATGGTATCGTACCGATTGCGAACGACATTCTCCAGTACGTTTATGTATTGTTGAGGTGTGTGGCACAAATGTTTGCGTCATGGTCTTGGCTCCGGGGACCATGCGTCACCATCGGTTATCTCGGCGATCGTAGAATGCAGCGAGCAAGGTTGCCAGGTTTCACTCACTTGTCGGTGGTTGCAGCGATCGATGCGTTGCAGCGATCGATAGTGCAGATTTTATTGTTATAAGGATGGTTATGGGCATTGCATTACGCTTTAAAGTAAGCTTGCATTAAAAGTTCGTAGTGCAGACGTTGATGTATTATTTCAGCAGGCATGGTACCTTCTAACATAAGAGGGCAATCTTCACCAGAAGTTAAGCCGTATTGGCAATACCTACATGTTTTCAACATTATTTTCTGCGAGCGTCTAAGTCCAATGAGTAGGACAAAATAATTTTGGATGGTCACGTGTACCCCTCTTTCTTGGTAATGTCTTTATATGCAGAAGAGATTTTTTTTACTGAACTCACATTCGATATTCAATCTTCTTTGCTTTTCTCACATTTCGTTTTGTTTTGGGGTCGGATTCCAGTCTACCGGCGACCAAATAATGAATGTATATTTGATTACATATCTCATAGCGGTTTGTTATATTTATGTGTAAAGCAAAAACGAGGAAATCGCCCTGGGGGACCGTTATTGATCCGAGAGTAATGATGCTTCCACTGGTTCCTGTCAAATTTCCTGTTCTGGATTACTAAACGTGGCATTGAAATAGACATTGAAAAAAAATACAATAGAAATTCAATAAAGGAGACCGGCACGGTTGCATCCAATCTTGGGCCAAGATTGTAAAAGGATGAAAGTGGTGTCAATTGTTAGCTAATATAATTATTAATCTATCACTGAAAATTCTACGGATTCTTAAAATCTGAGAGCCGAGTTATACGTTTCATTTTAACTGAAGTAAAAGTGAGGTTATGTATAAAAACCTTTGTAAACCGCTGATTTTGATGTGCGAAAGGTCGGAATTATGTTTTAAACACAGCAAACACACTTCCTTCACAAAATAGGCAAGATAGGTCGAGGAAATATCAAAAGTGGGAAAAACACTCAAAACACGTAAGCAATAACAAACGATACGTTTTTTTTTTAGTTTGTTTTACGGCCCTGGGTACAAGCCTTTTGGAGCCTAACGAACAATATGAAACGATCAATGTGTAATCGTTAGTCAATTTTAAGATTTATGTTTATTATGTAAATGTTTATTATTTGGAACTATTATTTTAGTATGATAGTTCTAATGTTTTTAAGTACCTACTTAGATTGAAGTAATAGTCTGGTTGGTTCTAAAGTTTTTGTATGTTTTATTTCATGAACTCATTCGTCTTAATCGATTAGTTACGCATAGTTTTAATCGATATTAAGTTTATTTGGGAACATTACTTATTTTTGGATATCTCATTTTCTAGAAAAGGAATTGGGGCGTTATTTTTACATTTTAAAATAAAAATAAATAGCAATTTTTTAAGTCATATCTCAAATCATTACAAATTTGGCCCAGGAATGCCCATCTTCTTTCATCGAAGTCGGGTGTTTATTACACAACAATAAGGAGTATAAAATAAGTTAAAACGAAATAACTTGTTCACATGTCAGAACCACCGGGTATCAACTTTGGGGAGGGTGAACTCGAGACTTTATAATTATATCGGCATCTACAGTGTTCGTTCGTGATCGAATTAAAAGTTTTTTGAATTTGCAGGCACAGAACAGGAATGGCGGTCTTCAGGGTGTGCCATTGTCGGCCCCGAGCAGCGTTGGGGTGGGCGCCGAGGTGAACGGCTCCCGGCCCACGTTCAAGCCTGTCACTGTCCTGGAGGACCTGCAGGCGGTGCGATGTGCGGAGTTCCACCCCAACGGCAAACTTTATGCCGTTGGTTCGAATACGAAAACACTTAGGATATGCGCTTACCCCAAGATTGAGGACGTCAAGTGAGTGCTGAATTAATTAATTAATTACCTTTTGGTCTTCTTTTGTTCTTCACATCCCTTATTACATTGGGAACAAATACCAACAAGGAATCCGCGGGAATCCGCTGGACGCGGGCAGCGCAAGACCGGTCATTGTGGCGAACCTTGGGGGAGGCCTATGTCCAGCAGTGGACGTCTTTCGGTTGAAATGATAACCAACAAGGAAATGGCGTACCGTGGTGGCGATGCATCACTTAGAACTGGTCTTAAATCAATTAACATTATTCTGACAGAATATTTGAACGAAGCCACACCTCATTTACTAAAAGCGGAGAAATTCGAGGGCCCTTACTGAATAGTAGGCAAGACAGTATTTTATAGTGCATTGATATTCAACTTTCCAGATATTATGCATGTATACGTTTTTTGTAGGTCCCATTTACATTTTTATTGATTTCGCGACAGACATAACGACTAATGGAAGATTTTCTGCCACCTCCGATGCTTGTACCGTGTTAAATGCAAATGCAACGAACGTCTATGATGAATACCATCTGTGGCATATTTTCTCTCCAATTCACTTAGACCGAGCTTTGAGCGCTCTTGAGGCGTAATTTTGTAATGTCATTTTCAGGTTTGCTCTCCAGAGTGCATCCATTCCACCTTGATATTCTCTCATAACAAAATCTATTCGTGTATTTCCCTGAAGTATTTATACTATATATTGCTCACTAATTGGACTCAATGTGCTAGATTTCCGTGTATCCGTACATCTCACGCGACGCAACGACCGTGGACTTTCTTTGCGCGAGTCTGCGCGGTCGACCTTCCTAAACCACCACAATTACTCGGAATCACTTCGCATCGAGTTATCTTGGCCTTCGTTTTGTTCGTTTAAATTTAAGCTCTTCTTAATAGACCGCGTCGTTAGATTCGATTATTCTCGGACCCACCAACTTCGCCTTTATCGAAAGTTGTAAACTTCAACAAAAGATGTTAGCACAAGTGTTCCTTAATTTGTTGAGTTTGATTATTATTTGTTTTGATAAGTGAATTATTATTAAATACTTCCTTTTAGTAATATCAAATAATGCTATCAAATTTAATTTTAGGATAAAATACGATAGTTTTGGCGCGCAATATTGCAATTATAAAAAATGCACGCTGCCACACTACTAAAACAAAAATGTTATATAACATCCTATTATAGCGTTAGAATGTATCACACATACTGCGACAACATTCGCAACAATAACATTATGAAATGTCAAGGCTTTTAGCGTTACGCCAAAATGTCGTTATGTCACCTCCACTCCCGGCTTGAGGTTGTAATGTTGTGGCTTCTTGAGCCGAGTGATTCAATGAATACATAGTTAAGTGGCGGGAACAAAGCTGGCCGTGTTGACCCGGGGATGAGCCACTTGTTCACCCCGCCAATGACGTCATCCGAGTGCTAAGTAGATCAAGCCTCACTTGTTTTGCCGCGTTTTTGTTTAGAACTTATGCTGTAAACTGTATTGAGTGTGGCCTTTTACTGTAGTGTATCAATGTAAAGCTGTGGAAGATTCACACTATCGCGTAAAAATTAATGCAATTTATCGTCTCGACTTATTTTTATACTTCCTGCAGACATTGCTTATTAGCATGTTGTGTATAGAAGAGCCCTCTCTTTACACCACCATAAACTACCTCTATCGATCTATCTGTTCCCACGTTTGCCCGTAAAGGTGCCTAAAGTGTTTCGCCATCTGATAGACAAATATAAAAAAGACAATTTAAATAATATTCGCACCCTCTTGTGACATCGATATGTACGTCTAACAAATTCTTTTCATAAATTACCGCGAGTCCCGATTGTTCTCCATTCCCTCTTTTTGTATACAACAATTGTTCCTGACAAGCAGTGACAGAATACTTTATTAGAATTCATTGAAAACTCAAACAAGTTAGATTCCTCGTGAGACCGGCGGGCGACCTCCATTGACGTATTATCGGCTGATAACGTTATATAAATCGTACAACGATGATTGAGCTCCGTTGGATCCTCAAACTAGTTGCGATTCAAGTCTCGATCATGCATGATTGACGATGTAAAGGCGTGTTCCAACGATACTAACGCGATACGCTCGCGCATATTGAAGCCAGGACGATTGACATTTTATGCCAATCCGATCAGCATGATTTTACAATCTCAGTAAAATATGATGTTCCTATGTTTGAATCAATCTCAGCGTCATAAATTGTATTGAAATATACTGAATATCCAACTTTGCCACTATAGAAATACTTATATGTTATGTTAACATAATATTCACACAGCAAGTTTCAAATTTTCATGATGACGTTTGTCTTGGTCCGTAGAGATTTACTTTTAATATACATATTTTAACCATGGTATAGATCACATTATAGATACTGATTTGTCTTCATTGTACCTGTAAGCGGCGCGAAAGCGATGACTAAGCGTCCTCTATGTCGATGACCCCCGTAAAGTTTGTACACTAACCATTATAATGCAGGACATGTACATAATCGCATTTTTTCTAATTTTAAAGACATGACGTCATGTTAATCACAGTTTGCTCTTTTTATTTTCGCATCTTAAGTCCTTCGTAATTTATTCCATTAAAAAGGTTTCTTCACACCTCTAATGACTTCGTTTTCCTGTTCATCTCAGCTCTTGTGACTAGATTTATTATTTTTATACAAAAGGTACGAAAGAAAATATTACCTAATGTAGAGTGGTCGCTTAAATTTTTTGGTCGTTGGGAGTTTGTATTATTATTACTTATATAAATTTTAATAGTGTTGCAAATTTATTACACTTTTGCATTTGTGTTTCACTATGTATACAATTCTCCCTCGTAAAGGCCCCTTTCACCTGCTTATTTCCAAGGCTGAGTGAAGTGTATGGTATGCTTAATTACAATTCAAAAACAAACAAATCCAAAGAATTTTTCTTCTACGATCGTAAATCTTGCCGCGATATCATAAACCGGAGCTCATTACGTATGCCACAATGTCGCGTCACTCGCGAAATTTGGAAGATTGTTCAAACATCGAAACTATGCGTCGAGAAAGTCCGTGGGCGGTGCGTGCCTCTCGTAAACATGGTGTCTTACGAAACAGACATTACGTCGCACTCGGCTCCGCTCGCGATCACAATCACGGGCCGTTGCAAAACATGGAAATGTGCATTAAATACAGTGACACAGCGAACGGGCCGACTGAGCCCGACATGTAACAAGCGATCGCTATCATTCGTCTGCCGGCTACCAATTCGCCAACTATCCACTCACTAGTGACCTTCTAAACTGGACAGCGAGGGCTCGGGTTGATCTATAAACCATACCTGATACTATATGCGGACCAAAATCGTCGATACTAATGGATTCTGAATCGAATTTTAATACAAACTTTGCTCGATGCTAATTAATTTTCAATAATCGTTTGACAACGGAAACTTGAAATAACTGCTATTTTCAACGTTACGTTTGTCTACTTACCTAGCTAATATTACTCGCAAACCCATCTTTATAAATGACCGCGAATAAATCACGACGTACACGTGTTCTCGCTCACACGTAAATTTTCTAAATGACTGTCATATAGGTAGGTGTGGGTCACAAAAAGCGTCACATTTAACCGCAAAACAATTGTTGCTTTTGTTCGTCGGCACATTACAATAACAATGACGATATTATTGTACTTTTATGAAATAAGGTCCGGTTTGTGTTGAAATTGTTTGACGCATGTTAGTAACACTGCTGATTGCCCTAATGAGCTGTCGTGTCGTATATTAGCAGGACAAAAGCAAATCGGTTTAAAATATTGAACTATTTATCATAGTCAGCCTATTGAAATGTGTACTAAACGACGGTATTAACAGAAGCCTATTTTTGATGTAGGCGGACACAACGTAGTCATTTACTAGTCATCCACCTCAGAACACAAATACGAGGATGTTTGCGCACACAAATACTATTAGAAATACTTGGTTAAATAATTAGATATTATAACAATATCGATGCGAGCAAGGGGCGCGATATCGTTATCAATCTTATTCAAATATTATTCGTAACATTATTTGCTGGATATTGGAAAATGTTACGGCGAATTTCTTTAATATTCCTCCGACTGATTCTTGAATCAGAATAAAAATAATCTGAAACAATGTATCCTTGCCCGTTATTCAGAGTTAATTGTTTATAATAAAATATTTTACTCGAACGATGTAAGTATTTCAATACTGATTCCAGTGAAAGTGCACGTTAGCAAATATAATATATGATACAATAAAGCCACCGAAAGTTTCGAAACCGTTTGCACAATATTGCTATACTTAAGTATTTTATCCTGTACGTTATTTTTTATTTTGACGTCGATACCAGTCATGCTGGATTAAATTGCAATAATTTCCCAACCGTGAATACACGTATGTTTGCCCTACTCGTGTTAATCAACTGCGCATTTCGACAACACTATTGAAAAAACTGGACAAGTGCGTGTCGGACACACACATAAAGGGTTCCGTACCACCTTATAAAAAGTCAAAAATATCGTGTTTCTTGTATTGGGGACCCCCTTTATTTTTAAACTTTTTTATTTTTAGTATTTGTTGTTGTAGCGGCAACAGAAATACACATTCTGTGAAAATTTCAAGTCTAGCTATTACGGTTCGTGAGATATAGCCCGCTGACAGACGGACAGACGGACAGCGTAGGCTTAGTAATAGGGTCCCGTTGGCACCCTTTGCGTACGGAACCCTAAAAATTATTAATTCCCATACTTAACTTTCGACCCAGTACGACTTCGTACGGCTAATCTACAGCAAGGAGAAGTTTACACAAATTGTATTGAACAATTTAACAAAAGCTGTGCATTAGTTTCTAAGATTTGCCCTACAGACGCCTAAGGACTTGGTCTTAATTACATTATTCATGAATACCTCTAAATTGAGATACAGGTTTGTATGTGTATACATAAATTAATAGCATACATTTAATCACAAACACAACACATGTACTTAATATGCAAATGGTGATCTTGTTAAGTGTTTAAAGGTCTACCGCTGACACTGACCATCATGTGCATAAGGAATTAAATGGCTCCCATCAATTATCGAAGATGAGTTAAAATAACCAATTTTAGAATGTATTTTCACTATACATCGTAATGCCTTTACTAGTTTTTAAAAAATAACAAATCCGTAATATTTATATTTGATTATACGATTATACGTATTTAAGGTGTTGGGTACCTCGTCTTTACCACAGCTAATGAGAAGCGATACAAAAATAATTAGATTATTTTAATAAATTAGTTGAGTTCAACGTTTCGTCTGCATTTTTTATACACACTTTCTGAAGCAGAATCATCTTCGAACATATAAAATGTCCAATCGAATGTTGTCGAACCGTGCAGTGACCGTTCGTACCGCTTCTCGTTAGCCCTTTCTATGTGTCTAGCAATAAGCAACTTGAAATTAACCACAGAGTATTGTCTACAGAGACAACAGTACTCCAACGGCCCCTACAGTGTTACTGAAGAGGACGAAGCACCACAAAGGCAGCATCTACTGCCTAGCATGGAGTCCGGCCGGCGACCTGCTGGCGACAGGCTCCAACGACAAGACTGTGAAGCTAATGAGGTTTAACAGTCACTCGTGCAACTTGGAGGGACAGGAGGTGAGTGCCATACAGCCTGGGTTTCCTAGGATAGCGGCGCCGTCATATAGCGGTCGTAATACAGCGGTGAATGACGTCACTAGAACGTTGTTTATGTAAGCAAAATGGCGCGGTTTCCTAGAGAGCGGTATTATTATTATTATTCTTTTGGCGTCCATAATATTGCGTCCGTTATAATAATAATAATAAAACTTTATTTCGAGCTCATGAACTCATAGTACTTATACATAATGCATAATAATGTTATGTGACGGCAACGCTATCGTAGGAAACCAGAGCTTAATCGGTAACTCTATGGCATGGAATCTATGCCCAACTCCGCATATTTAAATTTATTGTATCGGCATTTAATTCGGACATCAATTCGTTTAGCAAATTACTTTACAGAATTTCACTTTACAACCCACGATTTACAAAAACATGATTTGTCATTTCATCATTATACAACAAACTCCTATAGGGATCTTATTGCGCCGGTGCAGTGCCTGATTGTGTTCAAGGTGAGCATTCGACCAATTTGGCTATCACTGCTTTCAAAATTCATAAGTAATAAATGTCTTATTAAAGTGAATATTCAAGGCTGTACGTAAATAATTAAAATAATTACCTATCGGACTCGTATGACCATAAAATTGAAGTCAAATGTTATCGCAATGTTCTCTTTACTGGATGATAAGCGCGGCTATATTGAAAGCCGACCTAATTTATCAACTTTCAATTAGTCAACTCAAGATATAACAAGACAAGTTTTAATGAGGAGACTTTGAGCAACTAATCAGTGGATAAAACTCGAGTACGATCTTTTCTATGTTTTTTTTGCCTTATTAAACATCAGTTCAGTGTCCGAGCTAATATGTACTCTGTGTAAAATCAATTTTCGCGACGCCTACACATAAATTAAATAACAAAGAATTAGGGTACTATTTGTCTTTGCTTCTATGCTAAGGTTACGAGCATTGAACGCGGTCGATGCATGTATGTAAGGTTCTGTATAATCTAAATTATAATTTTATGGAGACGCGTAGGTAGGCCATGCGGAACAACAATTCCTTGCAAAGAAACTGTGGGATTTAATAACAGTTATCAAGCTATATTTTTTCGGTACAGTAGTCAAACTCAACTCCATTACAATTTTGCTATGTTCGTGACTATAGGACTATCGATTTGGAACATTTATTTTAAAAGACTTCTCGGCTGATTCGAGCTTATCCAGACGCCCTGATACATCACTAGCGTGATTCGATAGAGAATAATCCTTCCCGAATAACCGAATCGATTAGGAGTGAGATGCCATGTCAATAACTGTCGGCGCGTGTGAATGGTGGGAGCCGATTTGATGCCGTTAATAAAATTATTCCATTCCATAGTGAGTGATGGAATCCGGAAATTATTCCTCTTCGGTTTGCTGAACAACATGGGTATTACTTTTTTGGAATACCGCACTGGATAGAAGAGCTAACAACGTTAGCGATCGGTCTTGTGTTTCGGTATCATAGTGTAAAGCCATACGCCCAAATTTATAGAATATTTTGCCAGTTTACAATGGTTTAACAAAGCATGTATAGGAACTAAAGTGATTTGTAATGCCAGTGCAAGTCCATCAGAACTTTCTATAAATTTGGGTGTATGTCTTTCTTTGTGATAGTTCCAAGGTCGGTATTTGGGTCTCAATTCTGATACTTGGAAATGGCATTCCAGTATTAAATGATATCACAAGACTGCTCAAGTTCGCTCTCAAAATTTAGAAGTGAATCATGTCTACATGTACCTACATCATTGTCTACCTATATGACGTACACAATCAATTTGGTAGTGTATAACTAGACTTTGATGGGTACTAGAAGCGACAAGAAGACAAAACCCATCAAAATCTCTTCACAATCTCATCGTGATTTTCCATTTACGGTAACCATGATCAATAGTCGGCGTTCCGGTCATAACTAACGCGTTGTTTCATGTAGATTAATCACATAGTTAGATCGGAGCTCGGCCGTAAACATTCTGCCGTGGGCTTTGTTGCGCCCCCGGCCGGTCTTATACAAAATTGCTGTATATCGAACGAATATTCCGAGGAACCTCGTTATTAGATTTAGGGCCTGTTTCAGGACCAGATAACTTTTATCCACGAAATAAATATGGCGTTTGGACAGATTTCCCACAGAATGTCGGCGCTTAATATCGAGTTCTGGATGTTCACATAATTTTAATATCAACTGCACTCTTACAAAGGGATTATTAGAGAAGGTTTTAAGAATTTATTTTATCGGAGACAACCAGTTTTCTAATATTTATAAGTTGAGCTATAAGATAGCTATATTTATAAGATACCTGTTGGTGACCAGCTTTCTTAGTTTACGCCACGAATCAGCCGATGTAAATATTAATCTTTGAAGCATTCTATTTTCCATATCTACTGGCTTTATTTACACAAGGATTTTACTATCAACGTAATAAATATATTGCATAAACATTTTACATCTCCGAGTGTAAGAGATATTTATTTAATGACAAAATATTTACCCGACGAAAGTAGTTGCCAGTATTTTCTTATAGGTAGTTATTTCATTATCTATGTTGGACTCAGTGTTTCTTTATCACTAAAGTCCCTAGATCCAATATTTCTTTATCCTCACTATGGTCCCATTTTAAAGATTGAACAACCGGATTATACCTTCAGGAAATGGTACCTAGTAGAGACATGCATAATCCCGGATTATTACTTACTTGAAAATGTGTCGCCGTGTTGTTCGCGTGCATTTTCCATAGAAATGGGGATATATAAAATTTAATATATTTTTATATGAAATATCAAATCTTTTTTGATATATTGTGAAATATTTTGTAAAAACTTCCAATAATTCGAAAGATTTCCGCTATTAAAGTTTGCTTAAACTCACGTCACTTGTTAAACTTAATAAGTTAGTTTGCAGTTATTTTACTTTAATCGTAAAACACTTTGTCAGCATCCGAATTTCGAGATGTTTCTTCATTGTGTTTGCCAATTACCCTGTCCTAAACGTAGGTATTCTATTATCAAAATATGTTATCTTGACATTCTGTATGATTGCTGGCTAACGTGCCTATAAGTAATGATTAGTTTATAACATTTGACTATTAATTAGCATTATTTACCTACGTTTGATTTTAATAGATAAACGTACAATTACTACAACCGTACGTTTCCGGGAATTCAGCGAATGGGCCGTTTTGAAACTAATCGGATTAACTGAAACGAAGGGTAAACGGTTTGTTACACCAATATCCGGTTTATACTCTTTATCGCGCAATGTTAATAGTTTATTTTACGATCGCACACACAATAGTATAGAATCATCAAAATGGAATCTAATACAGTGGGCGCGTCTACACCAGGCGCATGCCGCGCCTGAGCACTTAGTTTTGACGTCGGAACGCATAGACGTAATGTTATAACATGTGTGCTCGCGCTAGGCTTGCGAAGCTTCTGGACGCAGCAAGTGATGTGTGATTGGTGACGTCAGCGTGATAAAGTAAATAACAGACAATTTGAACGTTTATCAAAGTAGCGGCGCCGCTGGCGGAAACATGTGACGTTACATAATGTAACAATGATGACAGCTGCACGGTTCAAATTAGGAGTAAATGCAGTATGATGATTTCTTCAAAAAATAAGATAATAGTCTTTGGGTTATACTTAGGTTCTTGTAGTATGCTTAAATTTCATAATCTTATGATCAGTATTTATTTAACAGTGCGTGTTTGTTATTAATGTTAGAGGTAACAGAATTTTTTCTATCAAGAAAATTTGGGGTTGCGTTTGCTACTGCTGGCATTAACCCGCAACCTTAACATATATTTAATGCAAAGTGAATGCCGCGTTATTGTTGTTACCACAGAGGATCATTATAAGCTATTATAGGCTCTTAAGCCCGTATTAATAAATCTATCTCAAAGTTGAGATCGATCTTAAGATGCAGTATTGACGTTTAATGTATAGAACATCTGTCAAAAACAGCATCTCAAGTTCGATCTCAATCTTGAGATCGATTTATTAATACGGGCCTTATACTATTGATTTTGTTGGAAGGTGGAGCTGACGGTGCATGACGGCACGGTCCGCGATGTGTGCTTCATC
The DNA here is from genome assembly GCA_947859195.1 of Drymonia ruficornis. Classification (NCBI taxonomy): domain Eukaryota; kingdom Metazoa; phylum Arthropoda; class Insecta; order Lepidoptera; family Notodontidae; genus Drymonia; species Drymonia ruficornis. The sequence continues at coordinate 4,865,247 of OX401907.1, forward strand.
GAGGACACATCCAACAAGACGAGCCTGCTCGTGAGCGGCGGCGCCGGCGACTGCAAGATCTACGTCACGGATTGCGCCACCGGCAAGACATTCCAGGTAAATCATCTGATACACACCTATTTATGACATGATAATGTTCCCGGGACACTCACTGTGACCCAAATCAGCATATTCCAGTGCGTGGGTGAGTAGTTTTCTTTAGATCCTCTCCATCCAAAGGTTGCCTGGCAGAGATCACTTTCATTTTCAGTGTAAATAATTATGTATTATTTTTTATAATTGTTTATTTTTCGTTTGGTGGAATGATAAAGAGGTATATATCTACCTATATTGTGTTGTAATTCCATTTCTGTAATATCAATCTGTTTGCTGTGCATGTGAAGTAAGTATATACATTACAGCACACACAGTCCGGTATTTAATTTTGACATTTTGTGGTCCAGCGTATTTTAATTCCAGATTACACCTATTAAATGCATAGTTAAATAATTAACTTCATTTTAAGTAAAGGTTCAAGTAAGCCTTGGAGCCTATTAGATATTTAATTCGGTCAGAGATCACGTTCAGATAAGTAATTAATACACCGAGCATATTTTCCGCTAAGACATTTCAACGACATAGGTAACCAAGCCGGTGGAACCACGTCACCTGAATTTATAACGCAAATATTGACAACTTAGATACTTGTGTATGCACTTATCATGTTTTATGTTTGCGCAATGAGCGCACAATGTGAACGGTACGTCTTTTCGAGAAAATAGAGTCGCTCAATGCGGGTAATCCTGCTGGCGATTTGCGGTTTCTGGTGCGTTCACCGCAGTACGGGGCGAACGGACCGCGGACGCATTTATGGGTCCAACGTCGAGCCAGTAGCCGTTTTATCTCACCGCAGGATGAAATGTACGCGATTAATATTAATACCGTAATAATTCTTCGGTACACTGATACTGATGACGGCTAATCTGGCCCGCTGGCCAAAGAAGGTAATAACTTTTTAAATAGAGAACCAAATATTTTGACAGTCTTGTTACATCTTGTATGCTCTGAGTGGGCCAGATAAAGTCTATGATACTGTAGGTACGATGTCCCGATTTTTTTTCCAAGTCTAGTTTTACGTAATTTGTAACTCGTCAGCATTACTTCATTACTATCAATGTTAAATTCAATATTGGACTGGATGGATAATTTATCGGCATACTAGTATCAATCATAATATTTTGTCTCACCTATTCATGAATAAACCTTATTTTTATCTATTAATCCATTACTATTTATCGTATTAGAAAAGTATTTCGCGCACTATCCGCAAATCTAATTATTTTTCTGAATCATTCGTCATATTCTCTAACAAATCTGTTAGGTTTTATGAAGCAATCGGTTTCTAATAAAAAAAAAACAATCGAACTCAATCCATATAGTTTATAGCGCAACACGTATCAATCGGAGAACGTCTTTGAAGAGAAATTGCAAGTCTACCTTCGCACTTGAATATATAAAATCAATTTCATTCCACTAGAGAGCACATCTGATCCGATGGGATTTGTTGCGAAGTGATTTGTAGTCGGTGTATCGTGTTCACTCATTCTTTGCACGGGTTATATGCCTTATATAGGAGCTTTATCAGATATGGTACCAAATTATTCCTCATAAAATATAGCTGCTGACATTGGTCCATATTATTTCCATTGTCAAATCAAATAGATATTTGATAATAATATAATAATAATAATAAAATGTTTATTTTCATAAAAAAAAACCTAAGTACAATACAATATTCTGTGGTGGCCAAACTAGGCGAGTGCCTGTATCTTGGCAACCTACTTATATGGAGTTACATAATTGTAGGTATTTATGCATTAAGATTAATGACATTTTTTTTTATGCAGGTGCATTTTGGTTATTTCTATTGATGCATTCACAATGTTATAAAATAAAGCGGAGACCGATCCGTCAATCTACCACGGAATGCCGAAATTCTGGTCGTCGAAGCACTTATAACCGATTATATTTTTTGTACCTACACCAACTAGTATTATTGTATCGCAGTATTTATTACATTGCATTGCAAAAATTGCATGCGAAGCTCGCAGCCAACTGCTCTGATCGCTGTAATACACACGGTAATACGTTCAATCCATCTAAGGAGTTAACAAGGTTCAGAGCGATGCGTTTACGCAACAATTTTGATGACTCCGTTTGCCTATAGGCTGTATAAAATATACCACATTAAACTTCAGATCGTCGGGAATAAAATGTGTTGGTTAATTTATTTTTAAATGTTACCAAACTTCGCGGTTATCTACTAAAAATATTGTTTCCAACCTAAGTAGTATAATTTTTACACAACAGCTCACCAATATTATGTGAAGCCTAATACCAAATGAATCTTTAAGGCCTTTTTAATTAACAAAATATATTGGTAGATTTAGTCATAACATTAAAAACATATTCAATAATAACGTTAATTTGTCTCTTTTCCTTAATGCATAGGAGAGAATGGGACAAAACAGATTTATCTCGCGTGTTATCTTGTCACGGCTGACCGAGTTACCAGACCAGCATGTCACCCCTGAATTTCCAGTACCGTCCGAACAGGGCAAAGACCTCTCTTCCTATCCTCCAAATTAATATCAATCAGGCGCCACAAATCCACCCTATAATGTTTTGCGCAGGCGCTAAGCGGCCACTCGGGTCACGTGCTCTCCCTGTATAACTGGGGCGGCGCGATGTTCGTGTCGGGCAGCCAGGACAAGACGGTGCGGTTCTGGGACCTGCGCACCGGCGGCTGCGTCAACATCATATCACCACCCGCTGGCAACCCTAGTAAGGTATGTAGCTTCCATGTACAGATGGGCGAAAGACTAATATGTTTTACCCGACTACGGCGGAGGGTTATGATTTTGACCGCTATGTATGGGTGCGTGTGTGTATGTGTGTGTGTATGTTCATCTGTTTCCAAATAACTTCCAAACTACTGGTCATACTTTGACAAATGAGGTATCGTTGGAAGTGTCTTGATCGTCCGATGATTATAGGTTGTGTGACGTCAAATTAAATTGAATATGGCGCCCTCTAGAAGACATAAAGTAATGAACTAACCAGGATAGCCGTGGTCCGTGGTCATATGCCACTTTTCTCTATAGGACCTAAACGGCAACGGCTATCTTCTAGATGAGAATATTTTCTTGTTTCATACTTTGTAGAGCCTGTTTTTTTCAGTAGTCGGGTTTTAGATTTAATCTTATTTATTGCATTATCATATTAAGAATGTCTTACCATTACTAACAGGGAAATAATTTTCAAAATAACTTTTATAAGGCAAAAAATACAGACATTGAAACAATTATTCCGTAATAATGATTGATAGCACGCTATTAATGTTCACTGTTAGGTAAACTTATCGTTCATTAATTTTACCATCAGTGAAATTAATTACCAGTAATAGTACGTTACGGTTAAGTTATACCTACGCGTTCGTTTTGTGTGTATAATGTTCTCATATGTTAGTTGTAACTTCTTTGTATTGATGTGTATATTAATGGTTATAAATTATATATGAAATATTAAAAACTTGGTGACATGACATGAAGTTTGTATGTGCTTTTAGTAAACTGAGTTTTACTAAGTTATACGTTTAGCTGGCAGTCCCGCTTATAATTAAAAAAAAAAAAACTATTTTACGGGCAGTTAGATACCTAAAATTGTCAATGGATAGGATCTCAAGGGTGAAGTACAATCGTAAATTCTTGGAGGTCGAAATGTTTTCGGCCATCTTTTAGCAGCCCTTTGGTCGACACGACAACATGTCGACCGCCAAGAATTAACCATATAAAATGAAGAATTAAGGAAGATCATTTATCATTTGCAAAAAAGTTTGCAATATCTTTAATAAGAATAACGTTTCAATACCAGCCTAGCTATTCTGTAACGATAAACTCACATCGCACGCGTGAATTTGCAGGTGATATGTCAAATTTTGTTTTGAAATTTGACATTTCACTAGAAAATTCACGCGTGCGAAGTGAGTTTGTCGTTACCACGAACGTAAATACATACTGGACTGTTCACTACTGCACAAAAAAACGAGCCGAGCGAGAGGCCCCAGTTGGGACCGGGTCCCTCTCACTCCGAGTTGCCATGCCAAAATAATATTATCGTTGGGTAGTGATTGTTAGTTTTTAAATCAAGCCAATAAAATAATTAATTATTTATCGTGACTATTGTTTATATAATAAAACAATAGTCGTGATAAATAATAAATTAATTTATTGCTTGATTTAAAAACTCCAATCACTACCCAACGATAATATTATTTTGGCATGGCAACTCGAAATGAGAGGGACACGGTCCCAACTGGGGCCTCTCGCTCGGCTCGTTTTTCTGTCTACAGAATTGTCAAGGTATAATAGACCTTAAAACAGGAGAATAAAGATGAATTTCTTCTTAACCAAAAACTCGAGTAATAGATCCTTCTTTATACATCCTTGGTCGTTACAGAATAGCTAGACAGCTTCGAAGTTTTGTGTAAAGGTAGGAGTTTTTTGCAAGCGGCAGACAGCAGACGTCAGTCGGTCTCATAGAAATTGAATGCCGTCTGCCGTCGCAGCACATGTCATCGCCACAATTTGTATGAGACCGACGACGTCTGCTGTCTGCCGCTTGCAACGAACTCCTTAACGGTGGTGAAGGTTCATTCAAGAGTGATGTTTGTACCCAGGGCTCAGCCGTAGCGTCCCTGGCCGTGGACCCGAGCGGGCGGCTGCTGGTGTGCGGGCACGACGACGGCTCGTGCGCGCTGCACGACGTGCGCGGCTCGCGCGCGCTGCAGCGCTTCACGCCGCACTCGGGCGACTTGCGCAGCGTGCGCTTCTCGCCGGGCGCGTACTACCTGCTCACCGCCGGATACGACGGACGAGTCGTGCTCACTGATCTTCAGGGTAAGTGGGGTGTAAAATGGGTTGGAGGGGCTACTACGCAAAACTATATAACAAACTAGCTTCGGCCCGCGACTTCGCCCGCGTTAACTTCAAAATCCCACAGGAACCTGACATTTTACCGGGATAAAAAGTAGCCTATATGCTATTCCAGACTATAATCTATCTCTGTACCAAATTTCATCCCGATCCGTTCAGCCGTTCTGGCGTGATTGAGTAACAAACATCCATCCATCCAAACTTTCACATTTATAATATTAGTGGGATACAACCGTTTTGATCCATTCCACAAAATAACTCCTAAATGTGAAAGCTATCGCTAGGCCCGTGGCTTTTTTTACGTAGGAAAACCCTTTATGGGTCCCCTGTCGCCTCGGGGGAGACGGGAAGGGTGTGTTGTGTCTACAGAGTTGGGAAAAATTTAATTGCGATTAATTAATTGCAAATTGCATGTGATGTCACAATTAACAATTAATTTTGATTTGTTTGTCAATCGCGAACAAATCACAATTAATTGTTAATTGTGACATCACCTGCAACTTGCAATTAATTAATCGCAATTAAATTTTGCCCAACTCTGTGTGTCTAGTAGTCGCAAACGTGCCTGCATAGGGTCCTTGATAAGAATCCCGGATCGTGCACTATTTTCTGTTAGGCCTAGATCGCATCGCGGTTATATCCGCGCTGTTAAAACCGCGTTCTATGGAATCATATGAACCGCAAGTGCGGATAGGTTCATACGATTCCATAGGACACAGATTTAACGCGGTTTTAAGGTGATGGAGTCGGTTGAGTTGATAGCACGTTTTTACGAGATGGCGTTGTAGTCAACAGATTCTACTTATTTATTTTTTACGAGATATTTCAGCATTTGTGAGATATAATCCTATTAATTGAGAGTAAGACATATTGCACTGCATTGATATATGCAATAAAATCAACCTGAAATCATTCAGAATCAGAGATGATATCCTAAAACAACTTCTGTCACTTTTTATTGTAATACACACACGCACACATTGACAGATATTGTTTTTTTAAGCCACTAGAGGGCGTTTTTTTAAAATTTATTTTTAGAGCCACTAGAGGGCACTTATGTAAAAATATGAATTTGTTTTATTATACTCGTGCTAAAATAAAAATACAGCTGTTATATAATTATTTTATTGCAGGATGTTACTAAATATACTGAAAATATAACTGTAATAAACTTGTTGGTGTATTTCACTTTGCCAACATGAAATCAAAACATTACTGATAAATAAATGTGGTATTCCATGTAAACGTATTTTTATTTATAATAATAAACCAAAACTCAAACTCAATTTTTTTTTTATTCAAGTAAGCTATATGTAGCGTTTATAAATCGTAAAAAAAACAATATTTTAGCGTTACCACCGGTTCGTAATGTTGCTTCCATTGAGAAGAACCGGCAAGAAACTCAATGGTTACTCTTTTCAAAAGAAAAATAATAATTGTACACATTATCAAACAGCAACGCTATGTGAGCAGGCAGGCATAAGTACACAATGTGAATTAAAAAAAACTAGCCTAAAAAGCTGTGCATGCCTACTCCCACTTTACAGTCAAACCAAAAGGTGAGTAAATAAGTGAATAAGTAACAAAAATGTATACCTATGTATACCTTTATACCAATTACAATAATATTATACCTAACAAAAGCGACTGGTGGAAGTAATGGAACAATGACAGTAATGGAACAATAAATTAATATTATAAACAGTAATGGAACAATAAATTAATATTCTATACAATAATGGAACAATAAATTAATATTCTATACAATTCTAATAATAAAAAATACTATAATTTAAAAAACTAAATTTTTGTAGCACGTCTCGTAGTCGTCGTCACCTTGTCTTCGCCACCTTGTCTCCACCTTGATTTTTGCCGTCTTCAAACTTCCGCTAAAAAAGTAAAACAAACATGTTTATTGTTTGGTAGGTATTGCAATGATACGCCTGTGCATCTACGTTGCGCCAATAATATTTTCTACATTCAATAATAATTACCACAAGTGTCTTCATTGTTCTTCTAGTATAATAATCATAAAACGTTATTGTAAACCCTCAGTCGATGTAGAAGGAAGATTTTTCACTGGAACAAATAAGTACAATAAATAAATATTCATATTCATTTATTTCGTGATAATTATAATGCGATATCATAAGTGAAATAAATAAGATTCCTTGTAAAAGGATTTAGTACCTGTTACTTTAGTGAAATCCATACATTTTGCATTTTTCTGAACACGTCTCAGTATTATTTCCGGAAGAACACTAGTTTTGAAAAAAATTACCAGCTTGGACACCATATTATAAATAAATTCGTCATCACGAGAAACTTCAATTACAGTAAGCGGCTGTGTGACGGAGATGAAACAAATGAAGTAACATTTATTCATCTTGGTTACTCGCAATTGACCCTGAACCTGAAAAATAATTAATTGTAGTATTATAGTTACCGTTGGTTACTGAACAAATTTATAATGGTCTTTTGTAATTTGTTCTAATCTGGTGTGAGAGTGTAATAATACATTTACTAACTTGATAATAATAATCATGCTTTTTATTCATCACCAGCAAGTTATTTTCCACCTGTAGAGCAAAATATTTCTTCTCACGTGCTGCTTCCTCTAGGCTTTGAGATCTCCTTGACAATGATGGAAAGCACTTGATCTCAATGACAGCCTTTTCATCATCAATAATACCTGTAAGAAATAATGATCAGAATTTAAATGGGGCCTAAATTTTGTAAGAAAGCTGAAAATTTAAAATTACATACCATCTGGGCTGGCAGCTAAAAATCCAAATTCATCATCAATAAAAATACCAGAAGGTCTGACATTTTTATTATATTGTTGCATGAATATACTCCTGGCAACAGTCTCATTTTGCTGCCCATATACCATGTCTTTTGTACAAATGTTCCTTTTGTAAAGAATCTCCTTCACATGGTTGTGACATGGTGTGGTATTACGGCGTTTACAGACCTATATGAACAATAAAAAATACGGATACAGCATATATATGAAGCATCAAAAAAGCACATACTTATATGTAAAGGATTTTTTTCTAAGCACTTTTTTTACTGAACAGAAAATATATCACTAAATAATTCTGCCTCACTTACCATTCCAAATTGACTTGCAGTCAGACGGTCACACCTGTGAGTGACATATAAATCATTGTCATGTTGCCCTATAGTAGCCATTTCAATGGAAACAATGTCTTGTGCAGTCTTCTGGAATTCTGCTAAACAGTTTCCATAGTCAGTCTGTGAGATTCAATTTCTGGATCCGGTTGTGGCCAATTGATCACAGGCTCACCCGTGCTTGTGCTTGTGCTAGCAGCATGATATGAAGCTTCATTGCTGATTGTTGGCTTTTTACGCTGGTATGTTTTCAATTTGGGTATTTTGGGAGTACTGAAAAAAAATATGAATAATAGGTAAATTGTAACATGGATTTCCGCGCGTAAGACAATATCTTTGATACTTACATAATATGGTCATCACAGCTAATATTTTGATTCAGTGCTGCTTCATTCGTCGACGCTGCTTCATTCGTCGGCTGTTTTTCTTTACGCCATACAACTGCACGTCTAGAATACGATAATCACAACATATTGCAATGAAACATATTGAAAATGAAACTAGTCGACTTATTTGTAGGGTAGCGCGGGTAGAACAATAAAACGGGAGTAGATATAACCTCTATACACATTCGTCATATTTGGGAACGCGCAGGTTACCGCAGGCGCCCCGATACAAACTATAAAACAAAGTACTTACGAAGTTTCTTCATGGAAACGCTTCAGGCCGGCGCGAACTCGACTCAGGCATTTGCGTGCGCCCGAATATGTGTGTCGCTTGTACGCCTTCCTGTCTGTTTTCAACATTGTCTGTAATAAAGCAACACAAATGAAAAACAAAACAAACTTTTTCCACACAAACAATATTCGTATAACTGTAAAGAAATTAAAAACATCACCAGATAATCGCAATAGGTTCGGCAGTCGTAGTAGGACTAAGAGTGTTGCCAGCTCAGTGATTCCATTTTGTCCGTTGGACAAATATACGTTGGACGAATATGACGTGAATATGGGCAAGTCAAACAAAATATTACAAAAAAAAGTAAGTAATCGTAAAAAAGTAAGTACAAAGTAAATAAGTAATCGCAGCGTTCATAAAGTACCTTGTCGGAATGTAACGTAAGCGCAGACTGTGACGATAATCAACAATCAAATGGGACGGAAAACCGTCTCTTGGAGGACTAGGTACCCATCTGGCAACACTAATTAGACCAGTTTTTTTTTTGGCGCCAACTCTAGCTCGATACTAGGTAATTTCTTTGGGTAATTATCATAACGACCATGGATAATAATAAACACAGATTATATAGGTATGTCGTTGAGTTTGAAACTTTGAAAAATAGATTGGATAGGTAGGTATTATAAATAATTTTACTTACCATTATTTTCATATGCAGGTAGGTATTAGGTATAAATCTTTTATTTTACCTTCTTCTAAAGTTGGCTGTTGTGCACCGTACGTAATTCAGATTTGAATGATTTTTTGTAACAAAAATCCTGACCGACGTAGGGTAAGTTCGCCAGTTTTCGACCACTTAGTGGAGTTGCCAAGTTAGGGAAGCGAAACAAAAATGTTCAAGTAAATGGCGATTTTACCAGTTCTCGACCGCAAAATCTGGTTTACGACCGTCTATTTACCGGTCGGGAGCCGGCCCCCAGTTTTCGACCACTAATTACTAAGGAATACAAGTAAGGAGGACAAGTAATAACAATTATTCTTTTTTATTTGACGCTTTCTTTGGAATATTTAGGTGGTGTTTGTGAAGAAGACGAATTTGTTTTTTCCCCATTATAAATCGAACCGCAGAATTTTTATTTGGCCACGGAATTGAACTTCTAATTTTACCGCTAAGTGTAGTTGAATACGAGAATCAATCCACTTAGACACGATAATCTCATTCCCGGCCGCTCGGTCGGAAACAGGATTTTCTAAGAAATATAATAATGAAATCAAAGTTAAAACATGCGTAGCCATCATTTAAATATCGTAAATAAGGTTTACAAATAAGACACAAACCTAAAAACGGTAATAAACTAAGAAAAACTTGCCATCAAAGTTGCGGCGCGTCACAATTTTTTTTTCACGAATTGACTGGTGCGGACCAGTTCGTACCAATCAATCGCTTACGCAAGTGAGGACATATTCGTGCATGTGTATAGTCAAGTTTTCTATTATTTGCCATTGAATATAAAGATCCGTCTAAATGTTCGCGAATTGGACATGGTCGGTGAACTGGCGAACATCCCCTAGATAGTTCCAGGGTTATCATTTTCTTTCTAGTATGTATATAAGTAGGTACCTACCTACATATACACGCTACAATGACATATAATTATATAAAGCTTTCTTTCGTCATTGGCTAATAGGTACCTATGAGTTATTTTATAGAAGACTTACGGACTAATACAAAATTAGGTACCTATATGACAAAAATGAGTTCACAAATTGCCAAGGTAGGTAGGTATACAATTTTGAAATGTCGGCTGATGTATGCTTTTTTAGTAGGTAAAGTAGGTACCTACCTAGGTAGGTTTTTAGGTAGCTTTCTATCTGAGTACCTACCTAGTAATAAAATAGTAAGCGGTTTTTTGAATGAAAATTAAAATTTTGTGGTTTTTTCAACAAATTCCCTGATAAACCATTTATTTGTTTGTACAATGGCATTACAAAGAACCATAATAACTAAATATAAAATTCGCCATCATTTCTCATTCTTTCTGTTCATCAACATCAAGTTTTGCGTAAGATAACAGAAGAGAACCTACTTTTTATCGTAGGTAGGTAATAGATAAACAAAATAGGTACCTAATCAAAGTAGTAACGTCGACTGTGCGCGTGATTGTGTCTCTCTCTCTCTCTAACTTGGCATTTGCAGCACCCGGTAAAGAGACGAAACTAAAATAGGTACCTACTTACCTATTATTGTTGTATGAATAAAGTTACTGGCCCGTGAGATGGACAGCGTGGCGAACTAAGTACTGTACTGTACCTACCTCTGAGCTGTTGTAAATATACCTAGGTAGTACGTAGGTAGGTATCTATTTAGTAATAATAATACTATTGTATCACTCGGTTGCACCTTCCTAGTAGGAATATTTGCAATAAGTATATGTTTGTATTTGCATATTGTGTTCTGCTTCTATATACCTAGGTATAAGTAGGTACCTATCGAAAGAAATAGGTATACTAGGTATAAGTAACTAGCTTTTCCCCGCGACATCGAATAGGTATCTGATCTCGGATCACGTTTCCCGTTTTTACCGGATCCTGGATCCCATTTGCCGGATCCCATATCCCCTTCGCCGGATCCCGTATCCGAGATATCCCGGATCCCGTTTTCCGTGTTCCGTAATATCCCGGGTCCGTATCCCAGATCGCGCTCTTATGGCAAATTTTTTACACCGTGGGTTACATTATTGAAGTTTTAGTAGGGATCCCTAATTTTTTCTAGTAATAAATACCTATGTTACTCAGGGATAATGTAGCTTTCTAATGGTGAAAGAATTTTTGAAATCAGTCCAGTACTTTTTGAGTTTACGCATTACAAACATCCATACAAACAAACCTACATAGGTACATACAAATCTTCTCTCTTTATAATATTAGTGTAGATAGGTACTTTTTACAAAATTGTGCTAGGTGTGTCGATATTCATACAATTCTGTACTCTACGCTATGGTAATAATATGGTACCCACAAATGCACCGCCCGCCCGCGCCGCGTTGTGTGGGTAGGTAGATACTTCTACCTTTGTAGGTAAATCCTATCTAGACCAACGTTGCCAGAAGTAGGTATGATTATTACAGTTTTGTGCAGTAATAAGGCCTTCAAATCCAACAATGTACGGTCCAGGGTACTCGTATAGGTACGTACTCTAAAAATACGGTAATCTTACATCACATCGAATAGGTAGTAGATATATTTATTACTTATTACCTATTTATAATAGGTATATAATATACAGTAGAATGGTTTGTGTATTTTTTGTCAAATACGATAATTTATTTACTTTTTTATTCACGGTAATCCTAAAAGTAGGTAGCTAGCCAACGGCACACTACCTATACATACAAAGTACCTACTCTGTGACCTACACTAAACGAGAAAAATATTTTCAACAGCAAACGTAGCTATAATAAATTCACACGTTGCCCACTCGAGGACAATGGCGGACTCGCAACGTCGCGGGCGTCTGCATCTCGCTCGTGTGGCATCTTGACGACCGCTTGGCTAGTGCAGTGGTTTGAGCGGTTGGCCGCTCGCCTCACTCCATCGGATGGACGTGGGTTCGATTCCCGCCAGAGGCAAATTTTGGAAACGGCCTTTTCGTAATTTTCCCTAATCTGGGTGTCACTGGAATCGCCACCAGTCCATTGTATGGTAGTATTAGAAACTAATCCCCAAATTTTTGCCAATTTACAATGGTTTTGAAAAGCATTTTTAGGAACAAATGTGATTTGTAATTCCATTGCTAGTCGATCATAACTCTCTATGAATTTGGGGATTAGAACCGTATAATGTCCGGGAAAATAAATAAACATACTTGGCTCGTTACTTGTTTTTTTGTTGTTGTTGAATATAATATTATTACAATATGACGTAAAATATACATTTGCAATAATAATTTGAACCGCCATCTGTCATTTCGACTTGTAAATTCCTAGCACGCAGTTTACACAAAGTACAAATTGTATGTTAGTAATGGCCTAATTAGTCAGATGGCGCTGAAAAAATCACTCACACAGGCGTAAAATTCATCAAATTTCAAAGTTGATTTAAATTATATTAATCTATTTTTAACTGCCTGAAATCATTATTCGCGATTACAATACATCATAGAGAAGTGATATAATCCATTGTCTCAAGGAAAAACTCCGAGGGTATCGAGTTGATACGGTTAGAAATATGTATGGAGAACTCAAGCGACGCCATCACCTTAACAGCGCGGATATAACCGCGGTGCGGCCTAGGCCTTAGTGACCATTCTTTGAAAGTGTGCATTAACCATCAACGAAATTGATTGCTGATTTTTTTGTTCTCGGTTTTTTACTAATTTCGTGATGACACAGGTGACCTGACTTGCGCCCTGCCGAGCGTGCCCGTCGCCCGCCACCCCGACAAAGTCATCTCCGCCCGATGGCATCCGGACGACTTCTCCTTCCTGTCGACGTCCGCCGACAAGACCGCCGTGCTGTGGACGATACCGCCCGTCTAGCCGACACTCACACGCACGGGTTAAACACGCGAGCAACAGGTTGATCCGAATAAAAATCATTGTAATTTAGTGCTACATGTGTACGAGAATAAGGCCTAAATCGTGTTGCGTATTAGATTTTTACTTATTTTACATAGAACACGCATAAGTACTAGTTGTGACGGCGACTGTTCGCAAGGCTTTGTATTTTTTTTCTATTCCAGGGTGCTCATTTTTTGGGAGAAAAAGTCCTCGTTGACTCATCATGCAAAATTTCGTTGAAATCCGTCCAGTAGTTTCTGCGTGACGCGCAAATATACAGACAAAAATTATAAAACTGGCGGTTTCAGCTTATTCGATGACTAATTAAAAAAAAATATAGACACGACACAGTTACAATCATACCTAATATGTATACGTATTTTTATAGATAATCTAGTAAATCATAATAATATCATAAACATGACCCGGAACGAAAAATTATTCTGTATTACAAGCATCGAGTTGTTCCGTCGGTCACGAATGATCAATTTGACAACCTGGAACTAATAAGCTCACCGCCACTCATCCATCAGTGCTTTGCCTTAAAAAAGTTTTAAATCTAAAATAATAGTTATAAGTCGTGCAACAAAACGCGGTGAGATTAATAATGTACCGGACGAAATGTTTTATATAGCTTCGATGAAAGTTGAGCGCTTTGACTTTTGCGTGTTTGCGATGCATTTTGATTTCTATGTAAACAATCACTGGTGACTGACTGACTTTTATAAACCCCTCCCTAATTAGTCGGCGCGGTATTTTATTTGCTTGGCTTGCTCCGCATGAACCTATCCTAAATTTAAAGTACAGAATGAATCAGATTCTTAAACATGTCATATTCGTATGACACATTATCTGTAATGTACAAAATAATTAATTTCTATGTAGTTCAGTGTTGAATGTTTCTAAAGTAACTATTTGAAATATGAAGTATTTTTGTGTACCAAACAAATACCGCACCGGCAAGTCAGGAACCACCCTTGATCATATTTGTATCTAGATGAGACCGGCTTTTCAGACAAAAGGGCTTATTACACTTAACTAAATTTAGGCTACTTAATTTAGTCGTTACTGAATTTAGGCAAGTGTAATCGCATTCAGCAAGCTATTCAGAATTCATTCTGAATTTAGGTTTCTAAATTTAGCCAATTGTAATAAGCTCTAAATATCCAAAATATGTCTTGTCAGTAAGAATTAAAATTAAATGATTGATCACTGATATATGTTAGACGTCACAAAATGAATACTAAGTGTCTATTCGATTGCCTAGTTGGCGCGAAATTAGTTTTTATTACGATAGTATAACGACTGGTACCTATTGACTAATCTCAGATATTATGAAGGCTTTAGCGAGATCTATAGGCAATAGATAAAGAGCTATTTCTCTATAGGGATCAACTGTACTGTACTTTTGTGACACTGATCATGAAATAACAACGATCGTAGTTTCGTTAGTAATTATAATTCTACCATTTATTTATCTAAAGATATAGTTATTACAGTCAGTAATATCACGAAGGTGTTGCGTATCACGATCAATGTTTCAGCAATATTGACGGTATCGCGAGAAATATTGACGGAAACAACCTTAACCTTAATGTTATAAAATTTAGTTATTTCTTCTATTTATCTATTGCTCTTTCTTCCTTATAGCTTTGTCTTTAAATACTAGTTTCCATGTTTAGTGAAAACATAACTTTTGTGATTATTGTGCTGTGCTGTAATAATGCTTCTAGCCTTGTTTCACTTCTTGTAACTGTCGATCCAAATAAAAGCTTTAATAATCAGCTTGTTTACGATATGCTGTACTAGATTTGCGTATCGAATCGCTATTTGCGGGGACACCTTGCTAATACGATTGCAGATTCTGTAAATATGAGATAAGCTAAAGATAACTAAAGTCTTTCGTGCGTTTTAAACCGTGTGTCGAAACGCAAAAGTGTCTCGCCGCACGAAACAAATTACGCACTCGCCTTAAGGTCTTACAAAAATAGCGAACAATGACGAACAATTGGTCTATAAGTACACTTAAATATAGCGAACTTTTTTAACAATGCATTAGATTAAATTCCCAATATTTTAAATTTTACTGGTTTTCTTAGAATAAGTTCAAATTAAACTCGAATACAAACTTATTTAACTCATCCATATTTATTCCAGTCTATTTTACTGACTATAAACTGACCTCTATGCCATTCACTAGAATTCTTAGTACCTTGTTAATGTTTATTGATAATGTAAAATTGTTGGTCTATCATGGACGAGGTATAAGCTCTACTATGAATTTCACGCTAGCTCGATAGCGTCTACGTAAAATATGTCTATGGTTGTTGTACTATACGCCTATCGATCACACGAGGATCTAAACGTGTCACCACACCGATCGATGGCGGATTGTAATGAGTCCATGTCGATCGATCACCAAATTGATCTCCAGCCCCAAGTGGCTTAGCCATTGCCATTGAACTGCTATAGTGATCGACGCTCTGATTGGTCGGACGACCGGCTGATCAGCCTATGATTTGTCGCTCTGAATCAACCGACCAATCAGAAGGTATAACACTATAAAACGCCACAGTGGCGCCTCAATGGCTAAGCGACTTGGCCCCCTAGATTTATTATCGATCGACTATCGATCTCACATGGCGATTGTGTCGCAGCTGCCGCCGCCGTCCCGCGTCATTAATCTATGTCGATCGTCGATATATTGGTGTGGCAACACCCTAACAATTTTCCATACGAATGTTTTACGTAGAGCACGCGTTTGCAAACGTATGAACTCGTGGTAGCGCTACTGATTTTTTTTAAACGTAGCTATCAGATACGTAGTTTACGCAGTGATTACTTTGTCACAACCACCATAAGCTAATTTAGACTTTAGGTGCATAGGTAGGTAAATTAATGTACTGACGATGTTATAATTAATTTCATTATTTTTAGTTAATACGGTTATGGATATTCTTTACGAATAACTCACTACGATACCGAATGTTGACTGACAAGAAAATTAAAGGGAAGGAGTATTTTTTTTTAATAATTCAATTGTACTTTTAACAAAATTTGTTATTCTACACTTCTCATCAAAAAAATCGAAACACCTCTGAAGTTAGGTATTGAATGAGTTTTAAGTTATTTTTTTTACATTAACCAAAAAATAATAATAATGCCAGTTAATTGCGGATATTATAAGGTATCGTTTAACGAATATTAATGATTCAAATTAAAATTACGTTTCTTTAGCTATCGTATTTTGTTCAATAGGTATGTTTTTAACTTATAAGAAAAATATTTAAAATTTTAGAAATCAAGGCGTAAAACAAAAAAAAAATACAAAAAGTTTATTCAGTATCTCGTATCTCCTCCCCGGGCTCTAATGACTGCTTCCATGCGGAAATCCCGAACGGAGAAATTCCGACGACGTTAAAAACATACTGTTGAACAAAACACGATAGCTAAAGAAATTTAATTTAAATTTGAAACATTAATATTCGTTAAACGATACCTTATAATATCCGCAATTAACTGGCATCATTATTATTTTTAGTTTAATGTAAAAAACCAACATATAAAACTTATTCAAATCCTAACTTCAGAGGTGTTTCGATTTTTTTGATGAGAAGTGTATTTAAAATATGTACTTATGTCCACTATGTAATGTCGGAACGCCAGAAAAATGTCCGCATAGCTTAATGTAAGAACACCCGCTATGTCATAGAGCATTGTATTAATGTTCAAGAGAATCTTAAAGATATTATGATGCTATTAATAATGTAATGCAATTTAATTGTGTAAGACTTTGCACAAACTTAATATCACCTATAAACTTATTATTAATTATATTATTTGCGTAGCTTATTGAATAAAATCTTGTCAAACAAGTACTTACATTAAGTAGTGTTTGATATTTATAATTTTTGATAATGTGGTTACGAATAATATCTATATTTGATTACATTTGTGCTTAGTGCTTGCACATAATATAAAGATTTATTAAAATGATGATATATATTTTATGTGAAAATTATTATTATTAATTAAAATAGATTTTAGTACGTAACAGAGGTGTCTCAAAATTAACACGACCATAGGAGCGTTAACTGGTGAGATCTTTAAACCGAATTTGTTTAACAAATGTATCCATTATGAGTTAAGATTATAATCATATTATTTACAGCATGTGACTTTTATTTTCGCACCAGTTGGAGGAATTAGGGTTCCCGTGAAACGAATACTTGTTACTTCATATTCGTCAACGATTTCTAAAACCTGCATTTTCCCTTATATTAAGGATGCAAGAAACACTCGAGATTCAGCGAATGTATAGAATAAAACAAACTTATTAGGTGGACACGTTTATTACAGCAACGAACATTCATAATTATCTAAGGCCCTTAGCATAAAGCGCGGGCGCGGCTTGTCACACACAGTCCAGCGCGATTCAATCGGTACTAGTCCCGCCACACACTCCCACCACAATCAGGATCGACAATGGTGTCCAACGATGACGCCAAGGTTTGAGCTAAGGTGACTTGGAACCCGTACTTAATAAAAAGAATGAAGTCGATTCAATAGATGCGTCCAAATGCCGCACATGCCTCACCCGAGCACTCATATTATGACATTGTGTCTATACGTTTCAAGGTCAAAACTGAGTGCTCGCGCGAGGCATGCGCCTGATGAAGACGCCGCCAATAGGTAGAGGTTTGATTTTGCCGCGCCCTCGCTTAAATGGCACAGGAGCAAGGAAATATGCAGATACCACCAATTACCATTGTACACGATTCCTGCCTTCAAAACAAGCTTAAATCATACAGCATACCAATCCATGTGATAAAGGGGTCGTATACTATAGTCACATTTTTTTACACAAACTTGTCCCATCTACAGGATGTATTTGAAATCATGGGCATTCTTTTAACCTAAGACTCTACACATGATTTAGAATATTTTTGGAAAATAAACAAATCATCGATGGGTAAAAAAATATTGCTCGAGTAAGCAAACCAGTTTACTGTTATACCTTACCTGGGCAATAATTTTTTATCAATTGATTTGTTGATTAATATTCACTAAATATTCTGAATCATGTGTAGAATCACCGGTTAAAAGGATGCCCATGATATCAAATTCACCCTGTATATCGTAAATGCACTTTAACTATTTCATAATTATGTACTTACTAAACATGTAGCTAATTAATACTGCATTATAATGACTTATGTAATAACATTTTAAGTAGCAATAGAGCACAGTTGTTGTTCAGTTAGATCCTATTTAATGACATGACCAATATAAAGATTGCGCAATTGCGTGTTGTTCAATATCAACCTTTTGACCGCTCTAGTCGAAATTGTCCTCACATTAAAGAATTTAAAAAAAGGGTTCCGTACCACCGTATAATAAAAACGTTAAAAATATTAAGTTTCTTGTATGGAACCCCTTTATTTTTAAAAGTTGTACGGAACCCTAAAAATAGGTGGATAGGTCATATCGGCTCCGACTATTAAAACTGGGATTTTTGGTTCAACCAAGCTCTGCCGATAAGCGCTAAGAAAGTCGTTTTTTTTTATTTAACAAAATTAGATAAGTACGTGTGGTAAGTATGATTTAAGATAGGTACGTCGCGTTTAATTATAGTTAACATACAATCAAGATAAAGCTCAGTGTTGTCCCTAGATTTTATAGCATATTTTGTAAAAATATTTTGCAGTCCTGGCTACGTAGAAGCCGAGTTTACAAACATTAGGTAGGATAATAAGTAGGTATCAAATATTGATTTATAAACTCATCTAATTAAGATATTACTAAATCAAATACTTTTCATAAATATCTGTACACTCCTAGTCTCTAATAGAATACTTCAACGTTTAATATAATCATATTATGTACAGCAACAAATAGGTACCTACGTAGGTAGGTACAACATTTTATTTAAATAAGACATTGTTTCATTCATGTTTTCAAGTGAGAGGCTCGCCTAAATAAAATATCGGGTACTAACTTAAATATAGAAAGTGGCATTAATGTTGCCTAATTAAATTAAATCATTTACTTAGTTAGTTTTACACTGAATTGGTCTTTACTTTACTTAATTTTAACATAAAATGTCAACTTAATAGGTTTCTTACCTAAGTCCTGGTAAGACAAGTCTTCAGACTATTCTAGGCTAGATTTCGATCTAGACGTTTCGAATTTTAATATTGATGCTGATAATTATGGATCATACATGGGACCGAGTTCACAAGCATACTAACGGCCCGTTCGAGCATTAGCTACTGTTCGCAATACATCAAACAATGGGCCCTAACGGTCTGTTAATGTTTTGATGAACTCCGGTTAACAGTGTTCTTTTCACATTTGAGGTACATACTTAGTAAAAAATTATATAAATAAATAAATAAAAGTTACCTTATTGGCACCAAATATCTACATCGAATTATAGTACATCTCTTAGAATAGGATAATACATAGGTAATATAAAAGACTAGATATTTGTTTGACAAACATGAATAGCTTCGCTTTACCCTGTACGCTTATAGTTCAGTCGTCTTAAAGATTTAATTAAAATTTAACTGAGATCTGGGGAGAAATTCTGAAAATTAGTAGGCACCTAGCTAGTACCTACCTACTCCCCCCAAATATTGGAACCGAATCCATAATTTGTACCTTCGGTAAGACAAGGGCGTAATTGTTAAACATTCTCATGCCCTTTTCTTACCGAAGTTACGAATTGTAATAACGTTAGGTTAATTTGACTAAATTCGTTATATTTTACAAAATTCCTACAAATTCGTAGTGAATAAAAAGCCTACCTATATGACTATAGACATAACTGCTAAATTCTAATGTAACGTACCTATTAACATCTATACCTGGTGTGATTAAAATGCTTTCTTTGTCCGTAGTCCTACGTTAGTACTTAAATAAATTAGGAAAAAAAAGTCTAAAATCCTGAATTACTTAACTAAAATTGAGTTGGATTCCATCGGACACCTATATCTCTATTTTCTATCGATTCCACTTCACGAATGAATTCTTCAAATGAGTTTATATACCTACTACCTGTTAGTAAATAGGTTATAGGTATTGTATTGAGAACATCAAACAATTCTTAAATCATGATGTCATGGGCTTGAGTTCATCGTTTGTTTTGCTCGTCTCTCGAAACACTAATGAATTAATATTGCAGTGAGGCGCGGGCTATGAGTTGTCTTATATATTTTATCGCCAAGGATGGCACACTGGCAGACGGTCCACCTGATGCTAAGTGCCGCCCAGGGCATCTGCAACTTAAGGGGAGCAGACGCGGCGCCGACCTTTTAGGGACCTGTAAACATGCCCCTTGAAGAGCCCCATGTTGTAGTGCAAAGGAAAGACTTCGGGAGGACTTATAATTTAAAGTGTAAATAATAATTTATTATTGAATCCCCAAGAAGTTACTGGATATCAATTACATACGTAATGTGATACTTGATTGCAATACTTCCGTTACATGATTACGGGTATTGTTGTGCCTATGAAATGTTATCCGCTAGGTAGGGAGACATAAATAAATTACTAGTATTTATGGGATTTATAATCAATACAATTTTAATAAGATCCTGATAAACCAATCCTCTTCAGGTCATGTCGTCAAGGGTTTAGAACTATGACATACCTGGTTTGTTTGTTACAACAAACCTCGATTCCGTCCGTGATACATTTCCGCCTGGTGATTTCCAACCCGTAGTTTCCAGAAAACTACACTCGATAAACTTTTCACTGAAAGTTTATAGAAGATTTAAAACATTGATTAATTATTTTTAAATATTTTAACGAAGGAACAAGCGACAGCGCCGCGCACAAAGATCGTAATGACATGTATACAGAGTTGCCTCACGTAGGAACAAGATTGTTTTGTTTTTTTTGTTTTTTAGCTTTAAACCTGTGAGACAGTACTAAGCGCAAAATATCGCTACTACTCGTTACATCTTGAGCAATGACTGAGTATAAATTACGTTAGACAAACACACCAACTTAACTATGGTCCCATTCTACGAGTATGCTTTTATATACTATGAGTAGCGTATAATAGACTGGAAGCGATCCCAGTCAGTGACACCCAGAGCCGGGCAAATTTAGAAAAGGCTGTTTTCGCAATTTCCCTCTGGCGGGAATCGTGCCGGCAACCACCCGATGTAGTGAGCCTAGCGGCCTATGCTCGAACCACTGCGCCAACGGTCATCAAATTGTTTCACTTCATGGCACACTCAAACGCTGATCGTCTTTGAACGATCGAAATTATGTTAACATTTGGGTAGGTAATGAACCTAACCCTATAATGAAAGCCTGAATAAAAAAAACAGGTAAACATCGAAATCGGTACCGGTTAATAATAGGTATTAACCAATTTATAAGAACCGTGGCTAAAGGCGCTGATTCTATTGCTACGTATCTAGGTAATAACTAAGTACACAAACTAAACTCACTTAATACCTATCTATCTACCATCGCCCTCGTATCCATGAGAAAAAAAAACTAAAAATATCCATTTTTAGATGTTTCTAATTTAGTTCATCGTGGTTAATTGACGATAACAGAATTGGTGAATCTGTTTTATAGATTAGACACTAAACATTTCTTTACATCAAATCAACAGTAAAAGCTGCAAACGCATGATGAGGTCAAAAGGCCGTAAAAACGTCGACCAAAGTACCTACCTTCACGGTACCTTCTGTACCTAATCTTTAACCTCCATGAATGTTGACTATTTCGCTTTGCCAAGTTCGTCCTTTTTATTTGTTTTTAGCATAAAGTGAAGCATTTCATGATGCTGAGAGGATCCCACGAGATATAATAATAGCTAGGTACTTTTAAATATTTGTCACGAGTTTGGAAAGCTCAATTAGTTTGTAGATTTGCAAAACAAACACAAATCATCGGCGTAATCCGCAGATTAATTATAACCGCCAAAAAAGTTATTTGTAATGGTATAGGTAGTGTAGGTACCTAAGCCCAAAATTTATAGCAAGTTATAACGAATTTACGGACTTAAACTGGTATTAAAATTTGTTAAACCATTGTAAACTGGCTAAAAATCTCAATAAATATGCGGTGAATGTTATACTTATTACCTACATTTAAACAAAATTATTTGGTTAGTAATATGAAAGGAAAGGCTGCAAAACAAAATAAATTGGGGGCATTAAAGTTTTTATATTTGCGCGACGAGAATATGAATTAACTTTCCAAAGTAGACATTCCATTCAAATAATATCGTCGCAAGCTCAATTTCGCAGGGTTGCCCGTAAGGGTAATTTAAACCGAGACTGATTACTAAAAATAAAAGAGTTGGTTTTGAATTGTACAAGGTAGATACCCAAAAAGCTTTGCGAAATAATTCGTTGGTTGGTTTAAATAAAATCCGTATTCGGTTTTTTATATTTTAAAATTACACCTACCAGACGGTCGGTGTCCGCAAAAAAACGGTTCAAGGGCACGATGTGACCCGCGGACAACCCTGGCGTAGACAGGCATACTCTAGTTGGGAATTGATAATAGGTACAATTATACAAAACGAATCTTATCGTTTTGTCAATAGAGCACGTTTTTCTAATAACAGTCATTATACGCTTGAAATTGTCTTTTAAGAACGAAATGTCGGATTGATCGAAGCTTATATCCGCCACATCCGGTACATCCGGCCTAAGCCAGTAGGGTGTAGGCCGTTAGACGTCTGTTCACCATGCTCCGTAATGACCGAACTTTAATAGAACTGCGGTCGAACGAAGTCGCCGAGGTCGAGTGATGACATTTCTTTTATATAGGTATAAGGTATAGGTACATTGTGCTCATAAACCCCTTCTCTATTTTTGGTTTCAATCACACGTTAATGTTACTATGTCTGGCATTTTTTATTATCAAGTTACCCTCCACTGAACTCTCATACATATCTTGGTATCCAGTCGAAGAATTGGATTTGAATATGAAAATTCATAACAGACCATAAATCTAAAATGTAATTTTGAGTCTAACAGTAGTCAGCAAAAAACGCATTTATCTTTAAGACGACTTACCATTCAGCCGTTCTCTCGACTTAAGACTATCGCTCGCCATGCCGGGGCAGGCATCCTCTCCACGCATATAAGACCATCTGACAGAGCGCAGGAATTTAATGGACTAGGGTACATAACTAAGTTGAACAGTGGAAAATTGTCTTGGGGAGTCAGGTATCTATAATAACGCTGACGTCGTTCAATTAGGTAGGTAATGACATAATAGGAAACGGATATACATACATGAAACGGTTACTACTTTGGTTTCCACAGGTCAACGTTTTCAATGAGTACAGAGTTTGGTACCCTAGGGAGGTCATCAATAAAGCAACCCCTAAATTGATGTGAGCGACTATTTGACTAAACAGTATGCTTGTTTCTGTATGGTATTTCTTCAAGCGTCACGAAGCTTCGGTTACTGCACTAAAATTAATATCTAAAGTTGGCGCGTTACAGGCGTAGAAAAGCGGTTCCATACCTACTCCGACTAATAAGCTATCGTACTGGGTCACGCAGCCCGATACGAGACGCAGAAGACTGCTAACTTCAGCATTTGCTTTTAGGCTCCTCGACGAAGCTTCGTGGTGAAAGACGCTAATATAGCATTGCTAGGCAATTTGTCCACAGCGCTAACTACTCAAAAGAAACTGGCTACTACGTTAAATTACTAATAAGTTGTTAGAACATAATAGCATGTGACTCAACATGTTGGTCGCGTGCAACTGGTTTAAAGAAACTTTTCTGCACCGCATACTTGATTGTAGTGTTTTTTTTGTTTTTGTCTGGAGCTTGGGGAGTTACTAGAACGGTCGCGTTCCTTTTGAGTTGCGCCGTTGGTGGACGATTCACACAAGACTAGCGTTACTAACTGGTAACGTCCAGATGTCTCACATGCTGCGCGAGGCAAATTGCCTCACGAAGTTTGGCTTGCCTCACGCGAGGCAAATGCTCGCCCTGCCTCACCTGAGCACTCACATTTGCCTCGCCTAGTTTGGCATAGTCATGAGACAGAACGATAATGTCAAACTGATTGCTCGGGTATTTATACCCTTCTCTGTCTAGAGTGTCAGTTGCCTCGGCATTTGCCTCGCGCGGCATGCGACAGAGGCATGTGGGTGAGCAGTCTCGCGCGGCATGTGCGACATCTGGATGTGGCTATTAAATAGGTACTTAGTTAGTGATTTTGAATACTAACCGGTTCCGTTTCTTTTGAGTAGCGCCGTGGACGAATGGCCTTATGAAATCTAATGCACGCGTAGCTAATATTGCGTAATCGCTTACTCGCTGGCATCAGTCCGGGGGTTGGTTTAAAGGGCCTATCCGAGCATGTAGTGAGCGGTTTATAAGGAGTCCTTTTTGTCAGCGTCGTCAGCGGGCGGCACCCCGGCCGCGGACATCTTGCGGCGCTCTATGCGCGCGCGCGACACCGGCCGGTAGTACTGCTCGCTGCGCCGCCGTCAGCGCTCCGGCGGCGGCACCTCCGACTCCACCTCCATCCACAACGAGCTGATTACCCGCGCATCTGTTAAATGAGCACACATTTAGATGAGGTGGTATCTTACCTGCAACTCCACCAAGCCAACTAGGCGCACGGATGAAATGCGGCTTCCTCGCCCGCACGCCGCCCGAACACCGTCACCGCCTTGTTGTGCGGGTGACGTCATATTTGCCAGGCGCTAAGTTGGCTTGATGGAGTAGTACCTATTAGCCGCACGTGGCAACCACGACGTGACTGCGGACAATCTCCTGTAAACAGGGGCGCCGACTCCGTGGGTGCTCGGGTGCTCAAGCACCCATGAGAGCCAAGTAGTGGGTGCTGAGCACCCATGACCCAGACATTTAAAATTCAGTAGGTAATCGGTTTTGGGCATTATTTCTGAAACCTTAACCGCTCGCACTTTTCAATTAATTAATTTAGATTCAAATTAAAACGCTGGATTTTAAGTAAGAATATTTTCAAGGTTTTTGGGATTACAAGTTAGAGTTAGAAAAATTACATCCAATAATTTTTATTCAAAATATTACATGAGCGTTTGAGGTGTGAACTTTTGGATTTTTCAATTTTATTTCACTTATTCTTCCTACCTCTAAAAATGCATCACATTTGTGTCCTACTGCTTGTCAGTTATTTTCATCATGAGCACCCACGGGATTGTTTAAAAGCCGGCGCCCCTGCCTGTAAACATATGGCGGTGCGGTGGTCGAATCACATAAGCGAATATTTGTTCAGAAATCGCTGTCGCATTGCAATCGCCTTACCGGTGCGGCCACAGCCTTAAGATAACCGCTGGCAGAAGCTTACAGCTCTAGAGTAAGCTAAAGTTCTTTCTACATAGCTATTGTTTATTGTATAAGGCACTGATTTGATTGCTGAGTTTTAATAATAGGTAAACTAACTGCAGATTCCGTATAAAGTCCTAAGAGTCTTGTTTCAAAGGCAGCCTGTACAGTTCTTTGGCTCGCGCTTTGAAATGGAGGTAAGGGGATAATATTCTTTCAACTTTTATTTTTCTACATAGGTAGGTAAGATTGGATTTCCGAGGGTTAAACCCTTGCGTCTTTGTTGGACACCGCGCTCTTAATCCAAGCTTACAGGAGTAACAGTGGTGGTGGTGTGTGGCGACAGATTCCATAATTTATTCTATGAAATGAAACCTCGACTCTCTTTATATTTAGGTTTACTTTAATGCAACGAAGGCCCACAAATATTGAGGTAACCAAATTCCTACCATCACTTTCTTGCCAGGTAAACTTGACATATCGTGTCGTTATCAACATTCTATAACTTTTTTCTTAGGAAGGCGCACATTCTTCATACAAACATGATACCTTATATGAAGGAATAATAATTCCATATCAATGGAGTGCTCTATTTACTGTTACGTTACTTGTATCAACAGATATATCGGCTCACATTCTCGCAACTGAGCGGCTCGAGTGTTTGTCCGAGTGAATAGGCACCGACGGCAAACAGCGATGGTATTCGTTACACAACGAACAAAAGCCGCAGAACCCAGAGACATTTCGATAAGTTAAATGTGCCTACGTAGATTGATATACCAGTATAACCACCCGTATCGTACGAAAAAAGCGCTCTCGGTAGTGCGGGGTAATTCTGCTTCTTTTCCGTAGCTCCATTGATTGTATTTTCATATATGAGACTACTCTATTTCAACTTAGTCTCATACTGAGCAAGTTAGATCATTACACACAGTTTTGAGTCATTTATGTAGGCCGAGCGGCCTCATGCTCATTACACGGACTAATAAATTATATCAATTTCCATGTATGAGACTACTCTATTACAATTCAGCCTCATACGGAGCAAGTTAGATTATTACACACACAGTGCCACAGTTTTGAGTCATTTATGTAGGCCGAGCGGCCTCAAGCTCATTACACGGACTACTAAATTATAACATTACACTCCGTACGGGGCAGTTGGGTAAAAATAATAACAAAATAATATTCAATCATGCATCTTTCTCGGAAAACTTCAAACATGCTATCAAAATTCTTGCCCATTCATCCGCAAACAAATCTATACGTGCGTGACGTGCGTCTGACTTCAGAAGCCCGTTAACCGCTAACGTGTAGCCATTGTCCGCAACTGCGTGCGCGCAGAGAAAATCCAGCAACAGGAAGACACCTCATCAAAGTTCAAGCCCGGCTCATAGTATTGGGGATATCATCAGTAGGGAAGTATGTCAACTTTAAGTTCAGCCCAATAAGTAAGCTATTACAAGCTCACAGCTGGATGTTACGAGAGCGTTGTGTGCCTGAATGATAAAGGTAGAGCTTACACAACTTTCAAAATTTTAATTGCATTTCAAGTTTCATATTTACATGTATACATTTATAATTTCGATAAAGGGTCTCAGGGCGTCGGTTTCCAATCGATAACTGTTGTTTACGTACATAACAGAAAACTATTACATTAACCAATCACTCTGGGTCTCTCGGCTCCATGGATGTATTAACTCAGGATGCGCATCGCATGATCTTCCCCTCTAGCTTTTTTTTATAGGTACTAGACCAAAAATCTCTGACACGTATATAAAAACTGTTTTCGAAATCGATTTGATCAGAGTAAGTATCGTTTTCGCGGTGTAAGGTGCTCCGTGAAAAATGCCGAATTGTCCCATTAAACATGTGCAAAGAAATTACAAAAAATAGTAATATACAAAAAGATGGGGTAACATTTCATATGTAAGTATTTTTGATGTAATTAATGCAATTTTTCTATTAAATTCATTAAAATATTAAATGTCATAAGAATCGAAAACATTATCGATACAATTAATCGAGTACGAATTAATCGAATAGTCTACTGTGACCATAGACGAATCATTTCTACCCTGGCAACTGTATTTTTTATTTGTCAAATAATTGTCAAGTATTTGAACTTTGTAAACAAACGGATAAATACTGAATTACGCGGTGATAAACCAGTCGCAGGACGTTAAAAACGATTTACAATGAATAAATCATTAGTAATTCAACAAGAGAGGTGATTCACAAAGTTTACAGGCGGTGTCTCGCGGAATTTGAGGTGCAAAATATTTTGTCAGAACTCGACCATGTTTACCAAAGAACCGCTGATATTATAGGTATATAAGCAGTTTATTTTACAGTTTTTAAGTTAAATAATGTGTTTATTGTATACAAAGGCAGGCTCAAAGCTTCAGTTTACAGGTTTTTCAGTAAATATACATTGATCGCTTAGAGGTACATTCGATTGAACACACTTGATACTTGGTATTATTTTTATGTGTTGCTTTCATCTCGACCAATACATAAACTAAGGTTGCTTTATTTTTCTATGTTTGCTTGTCAGTTAACATCGTTACTTAATTACTAAATAAACAAATAATCTTAAAGCATTAAAGAAATTATCTTTTATTGAATTATTTTATTTTTCAGGTACCGTTAGAAGAATAGTCGAAACCCACTATCGAAACAATTCAGATAAATACGATCTCGATAAATTCTTGATCTTGATAAACGGAATCGAACCTGACACTGCTCCGGGTCCATATGACCCAGAAGCAGGCAGCGTCTGCTACTGAGGCGATGAATCACATATGGCATAAATATATGTATAACAAATATTATCTTATTGACCAACATCAAAGAAAACTTAAAAGTGCTTGCGCTTGCATTATGAATAATAAATAATATGGAAAATAATAAATCAAGTATCAAAATTATTCAGTCGTATTAGTCAGTGTTGCAAGAATTAATCTCGACATATATACTTTTTGATTTGAACAGTGTTGTAGTAGTGTTTATTTATGATTGCAGACCGGTATCGATAAAAATATAATATATATAGTGTATAATAAACCTTGGGAGAGGCCTATGTCCAACAGTGGACGTCTTTTGGCTGAAATGATGATGATGATGACATTTGTATAATAATACCTATTACGTTTATACGTACCTACCTAACAAAAGATATCAGCCAGGCCAGTGGCAGCAGATGGCGCTGGTCGAGTGGGAGTGGGGGGGGGATGAAACAGCTTATTTGGGAACATTAGGTACTTATTTTTTAGATAATCTCATTTTCAAGGAACTGAATTGGGATGTACCCGGAATCATCTTGTTTCCGTTGAATATTTACGCCTCGTGAGTTACTCATTATTTCTTGTTCAGCTGTTTCAGTAGAGATAATTCAGTATAATTCAGTAGATTATAATGACAGCTATAAATGTAATAATGAGTATATGAAACTATCGATATAGCTAATTAGAAATATCGATAGTGGTATTCACCCTATTACACCGATGGTCCTACGGTAGTAAAATTTTGTATGTTGACGTATTAAATCTTTTAGTGTGCGTAAAATATACTAGTGTTGCACATTTCTTTACGTGTGCGTTTATAATGACACAAAATGTTTTGAGTAAGTGTGCGTCAATTTTAATGTAGTGGTTACCTCCCCTCCCCCAAGAATTGACAGAACATTTTGTTCGTTGAATTATGCGTGTTGCGAGTCCATTTTGTTACTTTGTTCAAGCTCGGCTCCCGTCAACAGAACTAATATATCACTATCAAAACGTTCTGTCAACGTCTTGGTAGTTCGCCAAATTCGAAACAAAAAGCAATTGTCAGACAAGCTATTGTATGGGAATTGATTCTTTGAGAAAACTTGTAGTGAAAGTAGAAATGTTTATCATAAACTTACGCACATTGTTTATTTTGATAGACAACGTGTAGTTCGTGTTTATGCGTATTTTCGCTTTATTAACGGAGCGAGACTGGAATACAGTTTGTTTACGCACATAATATTCAGTGCCAATCATGATTAAGTACATTACTAATTTAGTACAGAACGATGGAACAATATGAATAGGTATTTGAACCACAAGTGACGTAATCTCAATCAAAATTGTAACTGCCTCCTACCATAAAGTGACTATCACAGAGGGGTTTTGGGAAGTATCAGGATTTCAGGATCATTTAGGAGTTTCAGTGCCTCGACTGACGATACAATAAATACATCAGACTTCCCTCTATCAGTGCTAAGGATACGAAAAATAAAATAACTCCAAAATAAACCAAATGCATGTGTAAATATTCAAAATGTTTGCATTGATATTACTTATAAAGAACCTTGGCGTGTACCGCTATGGTAATTTATGAAAATACTCAATCCATTTGACTACATTTTACGAAGTTGAAAATTTTGCATATGAAAATGTCGTAAATAAAGTTTACCACGTTTCTACGTAACATTTAAGTGGCACTAATGGGAATAAGATGGATGTGTAGAAATGTTGACTGTACAATATTACGGTACTTTACGATTGTTTGAGTTTTATCTAAACGAATTGAAAAACAATTGGGGGAACACATGCGCTAAAATATGTTTTTACTTGGATTACCAAGACGTAACCTTATTTTAAACGACTTAAAAAAGAAGGTTCTCAATTTGAACCGTATGGTTTTTTATTTATTATTACGTGCATGAAAAATACGTCGAAATATATATCTACTGTTTAACTGAATTGGTTCCTGTGGCAGCTCCACTGAGCAATAGAACGACGAAAATCGACCAAGATATCTTACCGTCTTACCATCATAGCATAGTAGTCACCATTCTCCATGGAGATAGAAAGAGACAACATCCCTCACCTGGTTTCTCCTCACTCTCAGGCGGTGCCGGCGGTTCGGGGCCCTCTTCGATGCAGCTTTGTTCGTCCGGGAACTGAACGTGCTTCTTCACCGCGGACCGACTTGGCTTCGACAGCACCGACGCTGATATACATACGTTATTGTTGGTTAATACATAAAGTACTTACTTACTAAATACATCCATCCATATTATATCAGTGGGAAGACATACACTGGCAGCATCGACCGCATTCCCCGTAAACGAATAAACTTATTCATTTGCTTGGCTTGTCCATATGCCGCGCATGCCTCGCCCAAGCACTCATATTATGACATTTTGTCTATGCATGTGCTCGGGCGAGGCATGCGCTTGATGTAGACACAGCCATTGCGTGTTTACAACACGCGCATGCCGCGCGAAGCAGCTTTTCCTCGCGCAGTTTGACGTGCCGCGCGCGAGGCAAATGCTCGCCCTGCCTCACCCGAGCGTTGTCATTTGCCTCGCCTAGTTTAGCCTAGCCATGAGGCAGAACGAGAATGTAAGTATGTAACGGATTACTCGACTAAACCTTTCTCTGACTGTACGTTGGCTCGCCCTTTGCCTCACGCGTCATGCGACTGAGGCCGCTGCGCGTGCCGCGCGCGGCATGTGGGTAATCAGCCTCGCGCGGCATGCGTGTGTTCGGAATATTAAGAGCTATTTGATCCAAATAAATTTGTGATAAACCCGGACACTCATACAGATTTCCTAACGTGGTATCTGCTTAAAGCTAAAGATTTTAAGCTAAAGCCCTATGACTAGACGTCCACAGGGTATAGGTCAATGATTGGCGGACATAGACCCACTATGTATGGGATACAAAATAATCGTGTTAGTTAAAAAGTAAAAACTATTTTGGTTTTTGGTTTCAACTTTCAAAACTACTTTCAGATATCTGGTTATCTTTTAAAATACCAACTACAGAAATGTGTTACAAGAGGTGGCAAAATGAAATGTACGGCATACTGTTGGTTACAGCGCGAATGGAGCAAAGTGCTCTCGTCTACGGTGTAATGTTAAAACTTTTGTTATAAGTACTTAGTTAATTCAAGGGTAAAACAAAATATTCGAGCATATTCTACACTAATTAAAATAAATACAGTCTATTTTTTGCACAATTTAAAAATAAACTTTAATTAGGTAGTTACTGAAAAAGTAATTTACGTTAAGACAAGATTATGTTTGTACAAAGTAACTTGTTCTGTACAAATAATAACTTTTCATCTGCCTTTACCAAATTATATTACATTATCTCAACGTTAGCGTAAATTCTACAAAAGTTTTAACATAAAGACAAATCCTTTGTGATACCAAACGATGTATATCAAAAGATTTAACGTTGTCTTTGAGTCGGCAAACATAAAACTTTATCGTGAAATATAAGACCATGATTATACGTTTCCAATTCTAAGTAAGTAATCGGTAAGTACCTACCTAGATACTTGATTGATCACGGGTCCTATTTTACTTTTGAGCCTACATTCAATATCCAGCTGGCCTTTCTGGTAATGCCTTCAAATCACCTATAAGCACCAACTAGAGACTTCCATTAATCAGGTTATTTATCACGGCAACGAATCGATCAATTTTATTACCTACATTAGCTTCAGTATTTGACGAAAGCAAGCCTTCCAGACGCCGATAACCTAAGATTTGTTTCGTGTTTCTGTGTATGAAGCTAATATTTTTTCTTATAAGTACCTAAATATAATTAAAAGATTGGTATTAAATTTTTGTCCCACTTTTTACGTTGTACACTTGTAAAATAGGTAGTCTATAATAAGGAAGTTTTCAAACAGAGAAGTTTCTTAATTACAATAATTTACAAAACATTATCTTTCCTGACCTCTCTGAAACATTATACATGACTTGACAAAAAGTCAATGTACTCTATAGCTAGTTCACTATAAGTCATGATTGCGGGCTAAAATCCCAAGGGCAGAGGTCGTTAATGAACAATTAGCCACGATCGCTGTTTCATTATCCGTCTTCCAACCAATATTAGTTCAGAATAAACCAGTTAACAATGGCGGATGAGCCCGGGATATGAGCTGATGAAATTGTAATTACACACGTAAAATAGCTCCCCTATTTAGATAGCCGAGTCTATTGTGTGTATTTTCAAGAAATAAATGGAAGATTATGGAGGGGTACTTATTACAATAATTAATTAAGGAATTAATTAGATTTTTGTTTACTTGGGCGTCTTATGAACATTTCTTTCATAAACGCTGAAGGATCTAATTTCAGAGGTTACCCGAAATCTGTGAAAATATGTTTGCGACCAACGAAAGCTTTCGTCATCACACTACTTAAAAATAAAGCTCTTGCCTCAAATTTACAGAAATTTGGCTGAAAAGTGCTTTATGTGCCACTGTAATTGGATTACAACTCTCTATAAATTTTGAAGTAAATCTAAAAGCTTGAGACATTAAAGGTACCTATTAGTAGTTCACCTACTTCTTTAACAATATTTCAAGGCGATTTGGTTGGATCACGATTTTGGAAACGTGGGAAGCTTTGGTCACCAAGTTTTGTGCAATTGTGGGATTTTGAAGACAGTATAGTGTACTGAGCTAGTCAAACTTAACACACCGTTCATTAATCTCTTTAGCAAATGGCAACACTTGTAAAGCCAGTTTTAATATTCAAAGTTTACAAGCTGTGAAGAGATTTAAATTTCATTAATTTCATCGTATTATCTGAATAGGATTATAAATGTTTTTATTACCTTTGTTATTGCCTGATATATGAAGGCTTCAAGTGGGCCACATCTGTTTCTCGATAGGAAGCTCTTCGTGAATTTATTATGACCCTTTGCCGGCTCTATCCTATCCACGACTATCCTCGACTTGTAAAACCTTAAGAATTTCTTATTGAGTGATGATATTTTTACTCATTCATATAGAAACCTTCCAAGAAACAATATGAGCAACGACACTAGGTAATTTAAGTTAGAATTTAGGTAACTAGGTACGTACAATTACAAAAAGTATACTCACCTCAAAAGCAGGTACATTTCAAATAAAGGTTAGCTTGTATTGCATATCTATGTTTTTCTTAATACATGTAGGTACCTCCTACCTAGCTCTCTACGAACGAAGAAAGCTAGGTATTCGATCAAAGTGTTCCCCCCAGCGAAATAAAGTTATTTTCTAAACTAACAAATTCAAACAACTCTGTGTTGCAGAAAAATTATGATTTACGACTCTCGCGTCGTTGCTTTTCATAATGTAAGTTTGGAGGTCGTATTATACAACTCATACAATGTTACTGACGAAAAGATATATGCAAAGCGAGTTTTGCCTACCACGAAACTTTTTTAACCAAAGGGTTTTTTATTCTCGTATTATACCGAACCCGAACCCTGGATTTGGCTGGACTGCCATCCCTTTTTCATTTACAACACATATACCTTAGTATTCAACCCGTAATTACCTTGCCCTTTACTTACAGGAATATCCTGATATGCTAGTGCAAAAGCTGGGTATGCCCATAACTGGGTTATCGATTTATACAGCTCCGGTTTTTTAAGTATGTTCTGCTTGCTAATTAAATAAATAAAAGGTGTAAACTCCGACATGGTCACTTACTGATAATCTTAGTAGGTGCTTCAGAGAACTCCTCGGGGTCGTGTCGGCTCGGCATCGGCTTCCCTGCGGAGCGGCGCCGTCCGCTCGGCGCTGAGCTGGTTGTGGTCGTGTGCTGGGCCGTCGCCGTGTATTGCACTGCTGCCAGCTATAAACCATTATACTTACTGTTACCCCCACATAGGGCTATCATATAGCAATTTTAAAAGTCCTTACAAAAAGCCGGTCATTTCAGAAAAACTGGGCAGTAAGTCACAAAATGAAATAGGTACTGCTAGGTACTGCTGAGTAAAAGTGTCCTATACCGACCTCTAGTTTGTCTACACATAAAAATCCTCTAAAGTTTGCATGTAGATAACTTTATCATTGTATATCTGTACCTGTAAAGAACACGGACTATGGACGGATTTCGGAACATGGGTCTAATAGGAAAGGCCTTTTGCATAATTCAATTTAATTTTCCCGATTTTCCCATCGCAGAAATAGCTGAAACTATTGAAAACAAGATGTGGGGTTTTATGAGGATCTTCGTAAAACCATGTATTTGACGATATTATCTATAGATTTGTTGTTAGCCACTACTTATTTGAGTTGAATATCATAATGCAAAGAGGTTTCGATTCCTACAAGTAGCAAGTATACTGCGGTCGCCTGCACGTCTATGATGACAATTCAACATAAGCTGAGCATAAAGAGATAATTGACACGTTATGTTCGTATATAATGTGTATTTTACGTACATATATGATGAAAATGTACTAACTGAACATACTAGGTATTTAATTTGTAAAATCTCGGAGATAAAATAGGTAAATACCGTCAACACAGGGGCAAAGCGTATTCTTGTTAAAAAAAAACTTCTTTCTAGTTAAGTACATTATTTATTTAAATATTAACCTACGTTCCTTTGTACCTATACATCCACGCCAGAACAAATGTTGGAACTAACTTGAGAGAAATATATTGTACTGTAATAGAAAAAAAAATAGGTACGTCGACTAGATTGGATTAAACATTTAAACTCAGTTGAAACAAAGCTTTTTGCTAGACGCTCTGCTTCTGATAAAATTATTAAGTGTTTTAGCCAGACTTGTAAGTGACTTAGATGACATATTTATTATTTAAGTCACGAAATATAGTTATTATTTATTCAAAAGCTTGTGTTTTTGCAATTTATAGTATTTCCAGTAAATTTAATAATCCCAATTGGGATTTCAGTTACTTTTATTATTTTGTAAACATAAAAATAATACAATAAGGACTCCTATTTGTAGGTAACTCAGCTTTCTTGGCAGGTAGTCTATTAAAAAGCAATCGTATAGGCATTTCAAATGTCGTGGTCTCGGCCTAACGTTTGCTTCAATCATGGCGTGTATGATTAAACTGAATAGATGTGTCCATATGGCGCGCATGCCTCACCCGAGCACTCAAATTATGACATTACGTCTATGCGTTCCGACGTCAAAAGTGAGTGCTCGCGCGAGGCATGCGCCTGATGAAGACGCCGCCATTGATGTCCGTCAAGGAGCTTCAAACGTAGGTACCTAATGATACTGTTAATAGCCACGTCCAGATGTCGCACATGCCGCGCGAGGTAAATAGCCTCACAATGTTTGACTTGCCTCGCGCGAGGCTAATGCGCGCTCTGCCTCACCAGAGCACTCACATTTGCCTCGCCTAGTTTGGCATAGTTATGCGACAGAATGATAATGTCGAACTGATTGCTCGTCGGGTATCTATACCCTTCTCAGTCTATAGTGTCAGTTGCCTCGGCATTTGCCTTACGCGGCATGCGACTGAGGCCAACGTCGTGCTTCGCGAGGCATATGGGTGAGCAGCCTCGCGCGGCATATGCGACATCTGGCCGTGACTAATGGATTATACCTAACCACAGTCCTTTCGCCTCATGTTTGACTTGATGAAAATTATTATTATTACCTAAGTAATATCAAACGCGCTATAAACACGTAGATGTCGGAAAACCCAAACTTATTGGTGGTAGAGTCCAGCTGTAGCCAATTGACGTCAGCTCATAAACGGGCTGGTTGACCGGGGTTGTACCACTCTCCCACAGAAGATCGGCGTAAAGTAGCTATTACAAGCATCTATAGACTACACACGGAACTTAAAAAAACCAGTACCAAACAAAAAAGTAGCGTAGACTATGCGTAAACAATCAAAACGGTTTGTCACTAACAAGATTTTGGTGTGGGTCCGACAACTTTCAGGCGACCACGATCCAATTTTAATGAGTTCTAGCACTTTATATTCTACAAACAGATGGATATGCCTGCCGAATTATAGAATCACAATCGACAAATTATGAAATAAAGAAGTGTTCGACGGTTTTATCACTAAAAGCATCTGTCTAGGGAGCACCGCACGCAGGTTAAACAACACCCTTTTAACAATTTTTCTAAGTAGTAAATGTTTATCTTTACTTCGCTTAGTGACACCCAACTTTTTAACAATACCTACTGGCTACCCTTTTCTACCCTCCCAAGGGAGATTGTACCCCTTTGGAAAGAGAAAACCTTAAGAAATTAAGAATTCAAACAAATAAAATAAAATACCTTTTTCATAGGTATTATTATTGAATAGACGTGTCTACAACATACACATGCCGCGCGAGGCTGCTCACCCACATGCCTCGCGAAGCACGACATTTGCCTCAGTCGCATGCCGCGTGAGGCAAATGGCGAGGCAACTGACACTCTAGACAGAGAAAGGTATAGCCGAGCAATCAGTTTGACAGGTTTGACATCGTTCTGTCTGATGACTATGCCAAACTAGGCGAGGCAAATGACAGCGCTCAGGTGAGGCAGGACGCGTATTTGCCTCGCGCGACGCAAGTCAAACTTCGTGAGGCAATTAGCCTCGCGCGGCATGTGACACATCTGGTCGTAGCTATTTAACCGTTTAATACAAGTGATGCCCTTCAATAATGTCATTCTGTAAAACTACCTTTTAACCATTACGTTAATGTGAATAGGTACCTACCGACCTTCTTTATGTATCAATGGACTTCATCCCCGTAAAGGTACGGTTTCGCCGAACGCGACAGACAGTAGACGTTAGTCGGTCTCTTGTGTCGATGTCATTTGCCGCAACGGCAGACGGCATTACAATTTCTATAGTTGCGATTTCAATGGACGCGGCAGACGGCAGACGTCAGTCGGTCTCATACAAATTGTGGCGATGACATGTGCCGCGACGGCAGACGACATTACAATTTCTATGAGACCGACTGACGTCTGCCATGTGCCGCGTCCATCGAACTCCCACCTTTAGAGACCGACTGACGTCTGCTGTCTGCCGCTTTCTGCGAAACCGTACCTTAACACTAAAATGGTCTTAATGTAAGTATTAGTTTTGGACGTTTAAGATTGATTTATTATCACCTCGGACACGTTAGTTTGTGTTCTAACTGAGGGCGCAGCCTTTCGAGGCTGTCTCTGACACATGCCGCGCGCGGCAGCTCCAGTTTTGAGTTTTGACCGGATCAAAAGAACGCGAAGTGCCCACAATCATTTACCTCGGGCAAACCGTACTGATTGAGCCTCGCGAGGTTACTCCGTTAGTCAGTACCTACACGGCTAATGTACGTTCAAAGAGCAAACAAAGCTAAGTAATGCTACTAATGTAGAATGTCAGTAATGAATGTGTTTATAAAAAATACTAGAAGGTATTTTAGCCTCATAGGTATTTTTTTTTCTTTAGTTAGACGTCACACGCAAAATTTGCTTGAAAATGGGGTAGCTGCACCCTCAGCCGTTACGTCTCGAAACATAAAAGTAAACTAGAGTGTGTCATCTTCAACGAACTGTCAACTGTCAATGAATAGATAATGTGTGTCTCGCCGGAGACACCATTCATTCTTCCGACACCCAACAAACACGGTTATTGTCTCGCATACTTTTAAGGCTAACGATCGATCCACACGATACGCAGGCAAAGGTTGATTGATTAACATGCCAACTGCGATCAAAGGGACTAATGGCCCGCACCGAACCGAACACAGCCTGCCTTATTGTAGCAGGATTATACGCCGCCGCTCCAGCTGGTCGCCATTGTCGGGTGACATGACGGGGCCAAATGTAACACTAAATGCGACCGACTATCCACACCATCACGACAGTATTCCCTGAAGGGTTGATAGAGGTACACTACAGTGCGCTACATTTCGCCAATGAATAAATGAACCTCAAGTCCTCAAGCCCCGAGCCTCCGCCGCGCTTTGCAATCAGATGACGTTATGTCTACGTGGTTAGACGTCAATAATGATTGCTCGGGCGCGACGCTCGGCTCATATACAGGATGAATCTGAAATCAGGGGCATCCTTTTAAATTATGATCCTACATATGATGCAGAATATTTTGGGAAAATAAATAAAAAAAACTATTGATAATAACTGTTATACCTTACCCGGGCAATAAATATTTATCAATAGATTTGTCGATTAATA
The DNA here is from genome assembly GCA_947859195.1 of Drymonia ruficornis. NCBI lineage: Eukaryota > Metazoa > Arthropoda > Insecta > Lepidoptera > Notodontidae > Drymonia > Drymonia ruficornis. The sequence goes on from OX401907.1 coordinate 4,903,774, forward strand.
TTCCCTAAATATTCTGAATCGTGTGTAGAGTCACCGTTTGAAAGGATGCCCATGATTTCAAATTCACCCTGTAGACGCATATTAAATATCGCCAGACAAAGACATCAACTGTATGGTGCCAAACTAAACAACGCCGTATGTATTATGTACTAAACAATAGACTGGGAGTGATCCCAGTGACACCCAGACCAGATTACGGAAAGGCAGTTTCTGAAATTTCGTCTGGCGGAAATCGAACCTGCAACCACCCGATGCAGTGTGCCAAGCGGCCAACGCTCAAACCAGGTAACCAATGCAAGCGTAGGAACTTACTCAAGTTGATATCCCTTTGACATTGGATTATGCCAGGACTGGCTCATGAATAAAGAGAACTTGGTTTAAATTACTTTTTTATATAGAAATCTTGCTTTGAGAGTCACTCAGTTTTCATTTCATGGAATATTTCACGATTCTCTTATAGGAAAAAGGCAGCAGTGGGTACATAATGCACCTATAGTTCGCGACAGGTCGAGATGACATTCGGGTTATGAGCTTTTTGCAGAATAAAATCCGAACCAAAATTAGCAGGACCCGATAAACAATTAAAATCGTCAACAAAATTATTATCTCGACCTGTCGCGAACTATAAATATTTATACCTAGGTACCTACTTGACAGTGCCCTCGATATAAAATGTACTTACCTGCCTGACTTTGTACGAAATGAATAAAGACTAACCCCCTTATTCATAGAGATTTTAGCCAGTTTACAATGGTATTGAAAAGCATTTTTAGGAACAAATGTGATTTGTAATTCCACTGCAAGTCGATCATAACTTTCTATGAATAAGGGGGTACTTCTATTAATCTGTGATAAAGACTACTCCGCTTTTTCTTCTAACCCATTACCTATTCGATGATAACCACCAAGTACTTCGTGCTGTAGCCAAACCAAGCTGTAGCCAATTGACTGCAGCTCAGCGGGCCGCAGGCTTATTTGCCCCCTTAGTGAAATAAAAAACACCCAGGCACCTGCTCTCCAAGACTCCACAAGACGTTAGTAGTAACGCTATTAAAGCGTCACCACACTTCGGTCAAACCGCCAACCACGCGAGGAACTTCGTAGAGAGTGTGGAGTTGGCATTAAAGTAGTTGTTCAGTTCTTACTTTAATAAATAGACACAGGCTATGCCAATCCTTTTGTCATCAAATCACAAACAAACAACCAAACAAACAAACTAAAATAGCAACAGGAATATTTATGTCTTACTATTACAATTATTCTAGCAACTTTAGTTTAGGTGCCAACAGAAAAAGCACCATTATGTCATTTCACGTCAGCCCTGGAGAGCTAATAATAATGACGTACAAGGTACTTGACATAAAACACGTAGCAGTAAGTAATTGGCACACTCACCCTATCGGAATAGTCGAAGGCTGCGGACCCACGGCCCTCCAGGTATTCTTGGAACTGCGATATCACACAGACCATGGCGTAAATCTGTAAAAATAAATTTAATATAAATATAAAATGATTATACATTACACGGGCCGTTAGCGTGGTTGGTAAGATTCCGCTTATCACGCTGCAGGTCGTAGGTTCGATTCCTACCTGGGACATGCATTTGTGTGCATGAACATGTCTGTATGTCCCAAGTCTGGGTGTAATTATGTATATTAAGTATGTATTTACAAATATGTAGTAATAACAGTTATCTGGTTTCCATAGTACAAGCTCTGCTTAGTTTGGGATCAGGTAGCCGTGTGTAAAAATAATTTCCCAGGATATTATAACAATCACCAGCGCGCTCGCATCTGCATGCGTCGCTATAGACGGACTGTTTGGAGCAGTCAGTGCCAACAGTTTCCAGCGGTCGAAACTGACTGCTCCAACAATCCGTCTATGGCCCAAACTCCCCCCCTTCCCCTTCCTCCGTCCTACTCCCCTTCAGGTCGACAACGTGCGAGCAATGCCTTTGGTATTACAAGCATCTATCTAGGTATAGGCTACGGTAACTGCTTAACATCAGGCGGGCCCGCACAATTGCTTGCCACCTCAGTCCCATAAAAACTACATATTTCATTGTGACACAAGTTTATAATGTTATGAAATGAGGCCTGCGAATAAATTAAGAAACCAGAGCTAATTATTAGCAGTTACAAATAAGAATACCTACCTATTCTAAAAACAACAATACTCCATTTAAAGTTTATTTTACCGGCTTCGTGAACTCAATTTATTATCAATGTTGTAATTAGAAATAACAGTATAGCTATAAACCTGAGGCAATTTCGTGAGAAGTTTGTCTATAACGAATCTCAAACTTACAAAATTCACCCGCAAATGTTTTGTCAACATATACCTACCTACTAAAATAACAGTATAGCTATAAACCTGAGGCAATTTCGTGAGAAGTTTGTCTATAACGAATCTCAAACTTACAAAATTCACCCGCAAATGTTTTGTCAACATATACCTAGCTATTTGCAGTATTTGAATATTTATTTTTTTTACTCCAAAATCAACTACCCGCGTTGTCCCCAAATTCTATTGATTGTTTTTGTTTTTATACTCCTACGTATACAGAGTGGTGACGACATAACGACAATAACTGAAACCACATACTGGGTATCACGCGAGTAGTTCGTACATAAAAAATATCAAAATATATTCAAAGGTATAGGCCACGGGACGGCTTTTATACGTCTACCATTTTAACTTTACGCCTACAAATACACCCACACCGAAGCGATTTTGCCACCCTTGTACCTACAGGTCAGTCGATGAGATCAGTAGACGATTATAAAGGATGTAGTGTTACGTTTAGATTATTTCCGCATTTAATTTGTGTGAATATTTAAATTTTACTATTTGATATAAACTTAATTTGACAATTTTAAAGTATTGAGATTGACTAGTAGGGATCGCGTTTAAATTTATTGTCGTAATGGCGTCACCACCCTGTATACAGAAGGCGACAGGTTCGGATGACATTCGGGTTATAAGCTTTGTGCAGAATAAAATCCGAATCAAAATTAGCAGGACCGGCAACGCAACAAAATAATTTAATTTAATAATTTTGTTTTAATTGTTTATCGGGTCCTGCTAGGCTATTCTGTAACGACAAACTCACATCGCACGCGTGAATTTGCAGGTGATATGTCATATTTTGTATTGAAATTTGACATTTCACTAGAAAATTCACGCGTGCGAAGTGAGTATGACGTTACAGAATAGCCTAGCTGCTAATTTTGATTTGGATTTTATTCTATAAAAAGCTCATACCCCGAATGTCATCCGAACCTGTCGCGGACTATAGGTGCTTATGACAGACGATCGGTTTATATTCAACAGAAGGTGAGCCGTATTGGCAATTCAACATTATTTTATTATATTATTTTCCGCTAACTATTGACTTGTACCTACTGTACCTATGGACTCGGTTTACTAGGACATACTATTTTGGATAGTCTCCCTGGTCTCTCTCGTTCTTGGTAATGTATTTACTACGTAGGTAAATATTTTAGTAAGTAAATACCTTATGAAATGGACAAACAAAACTGTTGTCAACGAATTGTGAAATAACTTTCGGAATGTCTAAATAACTAATGACTTCAATGTTTTGGTGAAATTATTCGCAACGAGTCCGGATTTCGCTTAAATTATGCAAAATGTGCCCACGGGACCGCCGTGGCTGCCACCCGTGGCATAATGAATGCGAAAGAAACGTACATATTACATGTTTTATCCAGCCCTTAGAGCTACCTTGTATTGTGCCCGTGCCTCTGGATTACCAGTCAAACTCACTGCTCGAAACTCACTTAACGTACTTACAACCTTAGTTATGCTAAAAAGATGCAACCCACACTGCCATCATATTGATAATAATAATTTACCGCAAGTTTTATATGTATAGCATTCGTTACAAAACCCTGACAGGATGCCTAAATGCAATGAGATTTATAAATCATTAGATACGTCCAGAAGTGTCACATGCCGCGCGAGGAAAATTTTCCTCGCGGTGTTTGACTTGCCTCACGTGAGGCAAATGCGCGCCCTGCCTCACCTGAGCACTCACATTTGCGTCGCCTAGTTTGGCAGTCGTGAGACAGAACGATGTCAAACGTGTCAAACTGATTGATCGGGTATACCTTTCCCTGTCTAGAGTGTCAGTTGCCTCGCCATTTGCCTCGCGCGGCATGCGACTGAGGCAAACGTCGTGCTTCGCGAGGCATGTGGGTGAGCAGCCTCGCGCGGCATGTGACACTTCTGGACGTAGCTATTGCCTAAATGAATCATCATCATCATTATGTCAGTCAAAAGACGTCCACTGTTGGACATAGGCCTCCCCAAAGTTAAACGAATAGGCCGAGTTTATTTATGAAGACTTTATTTATAAAATAAAATGATAACGACATAATATTTTCTATTAGTTGAAGCTAGTTAGATTACGCGCGGAATTTAATAAAACATTCCAGCCCCTTTATAGTAGGTAGTGATGTTTTATTTTCTTAATCTTAATTATACGATTATTATTACTACAGCTGAGTAGATCTCGATTACGTCTTATAACAGGCGCACTGACAGGTCATGACAACTTTGACAGACACCTCTTCAACCTAGGTATCACGGACAGCTCCCTATACAGAGCATGCATGGAGGCAGAAGAGACAGCCGCTTACGTGCTGCTAGAGTGCAGCGGCGTAGCAACCGACCGGGCGAACTACCTGGGATCACCGGGTAGCCTCCAGGAGGTCTTCGGCGACGTCAAGAAGCTGGGGAACTTCCTGGTGGAGCTGGGATGGCTGGAGTAACCGGCCCACCACCCTCCAACACACAAAACAGGCGCACTTAAGACGTCGCTTTGTGGACACCGCCCGTAGAAGAAGAAGACGATCATACGATTATGAAGCATGAGTATGTGATTATAGCAGCGACAGCTGAGTGGTTAAGCACGCGTCTTGCGGGCTTAAGGTCGAGGTTCAAACCCCGGCCCGCACCTCTGGATTTTTCCAAATCTATGTACGAATCATAACTATCTCTAGATGAGAATATTTTTTTGTTTCATACTTTTAAGAGGTTTTTGTAAAATGTATTGTTTTTTAAAAAGTTTTAGAACAAAAGTTGTTGTTTATGGTATCAGTAATATACAGTCCTGCAAGTATGTTAGTGTTTTAAAACTCTTCCTGTATATTTACACGCTTTGATCACTGTTTTTAAAGCCATACTAACGCTACACTGGTTTTCAATTGCATATTAATTAAATAGCAGCGGTGCCAGTGAATCCATAAAAACTCGAATGGCGAGTTGGGATGCGAGAGCTCACAACAAATGGACACGAATTGTGGGAATACGTTATCTATATTTCACGCGGAAAAAAGAATTGTTCTAAAAGTCAATAACCGGAAAACGATAAATTATAAATATGCGCGGCGCCGACGAACCGCTGCGGAAATGTTTTGTGACTACCTATTTACTTACTTGAGATCAGGAAATATAGCAAATTACCTAATTGTATTTTTATTTAAGTAGGTGAAATGAAATGAAAAACATTTATTCAGAACAGCAGTACACACATTATTTAGGTGTGACGATACAAGAAAAAAATGAATTTTAGTTTCGGGGTGTGGCTAGCGTCGCGTGAGCTGCCGAAGGATATATCCCTCTCGCTTAGCTAGGACAGAACAGCTATGGAGTAGACTATAGTATAGTTATTTTTTGAAGGAACAATATTGTTTAATTCGTACAATTAAAATAATATGTCCCAGTGCACCTTTTAAAATAGATGAAATGGATGAAAATATTGAAATATATTTTTTTCGTTTTATATGGGATTTTTATGTCGAGTGTATTTGAAAAAAATAATTTAATTTCTATGTTGTTTTTATTGCTGAAGACAAAGTAAGTCAAAAGAAGACAAACGATACCTACAATATGCTGATAGATACGTATAACAATATTTCGATCGTATAATAGCCTATAACCAGCGGACGATCCAGACGCGTCCAACGATATCTCATTAGTCAAATTATTATGATAAAAATAGTTTGGACGTTATACGGGAGCAGATGAACATACATACATAGCGGTCAAAATCATAACCCTCCGCCCACCGTAGTCGGGTAAAAATGTACATACTCTGTGTCAGTGACTGACTGCCGGACATGAGTATCTTTTTCATGTTTCGTAGGCAAAGGAATACTTTGGTACTTAACTTCGATGCCGATCATGAAGTCATCAGCGGTGTCATAATATTTATTTTTACCATATTTAATTTATTTTTTAATTTAATTTTCAGTTTTTATTAATTTTATTGATTTAACCATGCATTTATTTATTGTTTATCTTTTTATCTTTATTTTTTTATCTATCAAAATCACCCTTAGACTGGTTACCGCCACAGGTGACAAGAGGGCTGGCTCTTTCCTTGCTCAAAAAATTCGCTTGACAACAGGAACAGCTTGAATACAGGGAGGACATGCAGCCAGTATCCCACGCGGACGGTATTTGTTTAATTAGGGGTAGGTTTTTATTTTATTGTATTTTATTTTAATTTATGTTATATTATATTGTATTTTAATGATAAAACATGAAAAATAAAAAATATTTTTTTATTTGTTTTAATTTAATTTTACTTTTATTTATTGTTTTATATTTATTGTGAAATTATAATAATTTTAATAATCAATATTGGACTATGTCTGAAACAAATACATTGAATTGAATAATTTAAATACAAAAATTATCACATTAACTCGTTAAATCACGGTTTACACCCGCTAGAACGAAAAAGATCCTAACATGGTAGGTAGGACCTGAGGGTTGGCCAGTTAATTACTTAAAATACACTATATTTATTTCAAGAAAACATTCATAAGATCTGAAGGCGTCGGACTCGCACATAAAGGGTTCCGTACCACCGTAGAATAAACACATCAAAAATATCAAGTTTGAGACTTGATATTTATTTTTAAATGTTATTATATTTTTAGTATTTGTTCTGCACCGGCAACAGAAATACACATTCAGTGAAAATTTCAACTCTCTACCTGTTACGGTTCGTGAGATACAGCCCGCGCTGACAGACGGACAGACAGACAGACGGACAGCGTAGGCCTAGTAATAGGATCCCGTTAGCACCCTTTGGAACCCTAAAAAGTAGCCTATGTTCTCCGCCAAGACCCAGTCTATCTCCATACCAAAATTCATCAACATTGGTTCAGCGGTTTAGCCGTGAAAAGGTAACAGACAGAGTTACTTTCGTTTATAATATAATAGATTGAATAGGACGGACAAACATTTTCCTATCCATATCTGTAATGTTATTTTTTACGATAATTTATTGATGTATGATATATTTATTACTTGCGCATCCATACCTACAACAAACGCAATAAAGCGACTCCATTGTTTTGACAAGCAATGTATTCCCACTGTCGGCCCAAGACCATGCTGCAAGTATATAACAGTAAGCGAAATAGGGAGTTTTTACAGAAATGACACGAATAACTATGAAATGACAAGAGATGACACAAAATGACAAGAGATGACACAAAATGACAAGAGATGAAAAGAAATTACACAAGACAAGGAAAAGCAAACGAAAATCACGCTGCAGTGCAGGTCGTAGGTTCGATTCCTGCCCAGGACATGCATTTGTGTGCATGAACATGTCCGCATGTCCCGAGTCTAGGTGTAATTAAGTGTATATTTAGTTTGTATTTACAAACAAAAAGTAGTATATGTAGTAATATCAGTTATCTGGTTTCCATAGTACAAGCTCTGCTTAGTTTGGGATCAGGTAGTCATGTGTAAAAGAATTTCCAAGGATATTTATTTATTTATCATAGGCGTCGGCGGACTGTAAATACTGTACTGTACCTGTAATGTGGCACGACCGTAATATTTTTTCGTAATATTTTTTAAAAAATCCTTCACAGGTCCGACGTCGAACAAGTCCGAGCGGACACTGACAATACAAAGTTAGAGAGAGACATGGTTAGTTCAAGTACTTAAAATGTGAGATGGCGATATTGTGCGCGCGCTCGGAAATAAACAACGTAAGCGCCAAACCACATTTACTTGAATTAAAAAAAAACTACTTCATGAATTAAAATATGGTTGAAGGGTAGTTTAGATATCATTATTTGCTATGTTTTAGAAATAATTTCGTGATCTAAATCGTAAAAACATCGTGGTAGCAAGGAAAATTGTAAATAATTAGAGCTCATTTCATAAATTTTTTTTATCGAGAAAATTTCATCAAATCGTGATTTGGATTTAAAGATACTCAAGATAATATAGTCAAAAATCATACATCTAAATATAAGATTCCTAGTCCACATACTTACTTAAAGAAAAAGTAGAATAGAAAATCAACCAAATTTCCAACCCTCCTCTTAAAATGGAAGTGTCTGTTTGTTTGTTATGTCAAAATAACAGCTTTTTACCCGACTACGGCGGAGGGTTATGATTTTGACCGGTATGTATGTATGTATGTATGTATGTATGTATGTATGTATGTATGTATGTATGTATGTATGTGCATCTGTTCCCACCTAACTTCCAAACTACTTGTCGCAATTTGACAAATGAGGTATCGTTAGAAGCGGCTTAATGGCGCGCTGGTTATAGGCTATGTGACGTCACATAAAATTGCATATGGCGCCCTCTAGAGGACATAATGTCATGAACTAAAAAAATAACATTTTTTAATAAAACCGTGTGGGGTATCAAATGAAAGAGCTTTATAAGCACATTTCAAAAATATATATATTGTTACCTATAACTCCAAAATAATTAAATAAAAAGTAAGTTTAAAAACTAAAACCCGACTACTGAAAAATCTCGCTATAAAAAGTATGAAACAAGAAAATATTCTCATCTAGAGGATAGCCGTGGTCCGTGTAGGTCCTTTAGGGCCAAATGGCATATGAACACGGACCACGGCTATCCTCTAGATGAGAATATTTTCTTGTTTCATACTTTTTATAGCGAGATTTTTCAGTAGTCGGGTTTTAGTTTTTTTACTAAATGCACATGAAAGTACGGTACTTATATAAAAAAGCATTTTGTTTTTTTTATGTATATTTTTTGTGATTCTGTTAATTCCGGCTAAGTTCCGAAACGGCAGGACCGATTTTGACGGGACTTTCACTGGCAAATGGCTGATGTTACCTATATTTAGGAGTAAGACCAATTTTATTTAAGCAAACATTATCAATGTTGTTTTTGTTAAATTTCACGCGTACGAAGTCGTGGGTACAGCTAGTTATAACTAAAGTAGTATTTTTCCTCTTTTTACCCGACGACGGAGGCGTTATGCTTTTGACCGGTATGTATGTATGTATGTATGTATGTATGTATGTATGTATGTATGTATGTATGTGCGTCTGTTCCCACCTAACTTCCAAACTACTTGTCGTAATTTGACAAATGAGGTATCGTCAGAAGCGGCTTAATGGCGCGCTGGTTATAGGCTATGTGACGTTACATAAAATTGCATATGGCGCCCTCTAGAGGACATAATGTCATGAACTAAAAAAAAAACATTTTTTAATGAAACCGTGTGGGGTATCAAATGAAAGAACTTGATGAGCACATTTCAAAAATATATATATTGTTACCTATAACTCCAAAATAATTAAATAAAAAGTAAGTTTAAAAACTAAAACCCGACTACGGCAAAAACGCGCTCTGAAAAGTATGAAACAAGAAAATATTCTCATCTAGAGGTTAGCCGTGGTCCGTGTTCATGTGCCATTTGGCCCTAAAAGACCTACACGGACCACGGCTATCCTCTAGATGAGAATATTTTCTTGTTTCATACTTTTTAGAGCGCGTTTTTTCCGTAGTCGGGTTTTTGTAGAATATGTAGTATGCACTCTCCTTAGCACCCTAAGCCACAGGCGCGCAATAATCCTCTGCTATCCCGAACAGTGTAGCAAATAGTATTTTCCAAGTATGTATTTCTCTTTTTATATGTAACTAAGTCAGTAATCAAGCTTACGGCTCGCCTAATGTTAAGACGATACAAGAAAAAAATGAATTTTAGTTTCGGGGTGTGGCTAGCGTCGCGTGAGCTGCCGAAGGATATATCCCTCTCGCTTAGCTAGGACAGAACAGCTATGGAGTAGACTATAGTATAGTTATTTTTTGAAGGAACAATATTGTTTAATTCGTACAATTAAAATAATATGTCCCAGTGCACCTTTTAAAATAGATGAAATGGATGAAAATATTCAAATATATTTTTTTCGTTTTATATGGGATTTTTATGTCGAGTGTATTTGAAAAAAATAATTTAATTTCTATGTTGTTTTTATTGCTGAAGACAAAGTAAGTCAAAAGAAGACAAACGATACCTACAATATGCTGATAGATACGTATAACAATATTTCGATCGTATAATAGCCTATAACCAGCGGACGATCCAGACGCGTCCAACGATATCTCATTAGTCAAATTATTATGATAAAAATAGTTTGGACGTTATACGGGAGCAAATGAACATACATACATATCGGTCAAAATCATAACCCTCCGCCCACCGTAGTCGGGTAAAAATGTACATACTCTGTGTCAGTGACTGACTGCCGGATATGAGTATCTTTTTCATGTTTCGTAGGCAAAGGAATACTTTGGTACTTAACTTCGATGCCGATCATGAAGTCATCAGCGGTGTCATAATATTTATTTTTACCATATTTAATTTATTTTTTAATTTAATTTTCAGTTTTTATTAATTTTATTGATTTAACCATGCATTTATTTATTGTTTATCTTTTTATCTTTATTTTTTTATCTATCAAAATCACCCTTAGACTGGTTACCGCCACAGGTGACAAGAGGGCTGGCTCTTTCCTTGCTCAAAAAATTCGCTTGACAACAGGAACAGCTTGAATACAGGGAGGACATGCAGCCAGTATCCCACGCGGACGGTATTTGTTTAATTAGGGGTAGGTTTTTATTTTATTGTATTTTATTTTAATTTATGTTATATTATATTGTATTTTAATGATAAAACATGAAAAATAAAAAATATTTTTTTATTTTTTTTAATTTAATTTTACTTTTATTTATTGTTTTATATTTATTGTGAAATTATAATAATTTTAATAATCAATATTGGACTATGTCTGAAACAAATACATTGAATTGAATAATTTAAATACAAAAATTATCACATTAACTCGTTAAATCACGGTTTACACCCGCTAGAACGAAAAAGATCCTAACATGGTAGGTAGGACCTGAGGGTTGGCCAGTTAATTACTTAAAATACACTATATTTATTTCAAGAAAACATTCATAAGATCTGAAGGCGTCGGACTCGCACATAAAGGGTTCCGTACCACCGTAGAATAAACACATCAAAAATATCAAGTTTGAGACTTGATATTTATTTTTAAATGTTATTATATTTTTAGTATTTGTTCTGCACCGGCAACAGAAATACACATTCAGTGAAAATTTCAACTCTCTACCTGTTACGGTTCGTGAGATACAGCCCGCGCTGACAGACGGACAGACAGACAGACGGACAGCGTAGGCCTAGTAATAGGGTCCCGTTAGCACCCTTTGGAACCCTAAAAAGTAGCCTATGTTCTCCGCCAAGACCCAGTCTATCTCCATACCAAAATTCATCAACATTGGTTCAGCGGTTTAGCCGTGAAAAGGTAACAGACAGAGTTACTTTCGTTTATAATATAATAGATTGAATAGGACGGACAAACATTTTCCTATCCATATCTGTAATGTTATTTTTTACGATAATTTATTGATGTATGATATATTTATTACTTGCCCATCCATACCTACAACAAACGCAATAAAGCGACTCCATTGTTTTGACAAGCAATGTATTCCCACTGTCGGCCCAAGACCATGCTGCAAGTATATAACAGTAAGCGAAATAGGGAGTTTTTACAGAAATGACACGAATAACTATGAAATGACAAGAGATGACACAAAATGACAAGAGATGACACAAAATGACAAGAGATGAAAAGAAATTACACAAGACAAGGAAAAGCAAACGAAAATCACGCTGCAGTGCAGGTCGTAGGTTCGATTCCTGCCCAGGACATGCATTTGTGTGCATGAACATGTCCGCATGTCCCGAGTCTAGGTGTAATTAAGTGTATATTTAGTTTGTATTTACAAACAAAAAGTAGTATATGTAGTAATATCAGTTATCTGGTTTCCATAGTACAAGCTCTGCTTAGTTTGGGATCAGGTAGTCATGTGTAAAAGAATTTCCAAGGATATTTATTTATTTATCATAGGCGTCGGCGGACTGTAAATACTGTACTGTACCTGTAATGTGGCACGAACGTAATATTTTTTCGTAATATTTTTTAAAAAATCCTTCACAGGTCCGACGTCGAACAAGTCCGAGCGGACACTGACAATACAAAGTTAGAGAGAGACATGGTTAGTTCAAGTACTTAAAATGTGAGATGGCGATATTGTGCGCGCGCTCGGAAATAAACAACGTAAGCGCCAAACCACATTTACTTGAATTAAAAAAAAACTACTTCATGAATTAAAATATGGTTGAAGGGTAGTTTAGATATCATTATTTGCTATGTTTTAGAAATAATTTCGTGATCTAAATCGTAAAAACATCGTGGTAGCAAGGAAAATTGTAAATAATTAGAGCTCATTTCATAAATTTTTTTTATCGAGAAAATTTCATCAAATCGTGATTTGGATTTAAAGATACTCAAGATAATATAGTCAAAAATCATACATCTAAATATAAGATTCCTAGTCCACATACTTACTTAAAGAAAAAGTAGAATAGAAAATCAACCAAATTTCGAACCCTCCTCTTAAGCGGTTACCGTACCCTATAGATACAATACCAATAGGCATCGCTCACACGTTGCAGACCTGAAGGTGAGTGGGACAAATTATTATTAGAAAACAGAAAATAAAAATAGCTGTCTAATTAATCGTCTACGAACTTTGAGACGACGAGCAAGTTTTTGTAAAAAAAGTGTCTAAGTTAGTTAGGTAGGTACTTAAGCGTTCAAAGCAGACTTATTAGCCAGTAATGACGACCGCTTATCGCAGTAGTTCGAGGGTCGGTCGCTCGGCTCACTGAATCGGGTCATTGCGGGTTAGATTCCCGCCGGTGGCAAATTTCGGCATTTTCGTATGTCGCCCCTGGGTGTCCCTGGGATCGCCCCCGATCCATTGTGCGGTACCCATATATAGTACAGGTTTTATTTAGTTTGGTACCATACAGTTGGAGTGTTTGTCTGGCTATATTTATTTATTTAATAATTTAGCCCGCCTTTACCACTCCACTCCTAGTTACCTAACACAAGTATAGCTGTATATTCTAAAGCTTAGGGCCTCCGCAGACTTGCTACTTTTAGCATCGGCGGTCGGCGATTTTGATGCTGCGTCTCGCTCGTTCGCGCTCGTAGAAACGCGACGCAGCATCGTTACGTCACAAAATCGCCGGTCGCCGATGCTAAAAGTAGCAAGTCTGCGGAGGCCCTTAGTTAGCGAAACAGGATGTTAGTATAAGCCTATGTTGCCCGGCGCAGTAAGTAGGTACCTACTGTATCTACGTGTGAAACAAAGGGTGTAAAAACTCTGTCTAAAACCAATCGTTGAAATTGCTCGCGCGAAATACGTGGGGTTGGTAACGAACCCGCGGGGGTTGGGACGCGGGGGACGCCGGGGGTGTTGAGGTTATGTGTATTTACATCCCTCAGCGGGCTCACAGAAGCATAGGAAAATTTAAAATAATTTCACTCGCGGAGACTAGGTTAGGGGAGTTATGTTCCTATTACGCCGTGTACAACCTTGTGGGAGTAATCTTGAGAATGTTTAAGATACCGTTGAAGAATTCAGCTTTCTGTTCAACAGGGACATTGGTTCTATGCTTATATAGCATATTCTTAATGTACCTATGCTAAAGTTGTAACCAAAAATACCTAAATACGCTGTAGCGTTGTACCACCGAAACAGCGGTTATTGGCTAGTTGGTTAGCTGGTACTGTTTGCACCTGAGTTAGTGCGTCCAATTGCCTCGCATGCTTCACCCGAGCACTCATGTTATGATATTATGTCTATGCACGACGTCAAAACTGAGTGCTCGGGCGAGGCATGCGCCTGATTTAGACGCAGCCATTGATATCTAATGTCTTGGGTACACCCACATAGTATCTATTGTACAATTTTAGGAACTGGGCTATTTCCATTCATCAGAGGATCGCCCTTTCAAAATACATAGATACTTGTGGTAGGTATTACTTGTAAGAAATATTAAATAAACTGAATAGTAACTATTTAATACTAGGGTTATTTATTTATTTAATGGTACTAAGTATTGCAATAGTAATGAGAACCCACGGAGGGTACGCTTAAATCACTGCTGCGTACGTCGTTGATAATTTAACTACAACGTACGAATCTACCTCAACGCTGCCCGCGATGCGGCAAATCCGCTTGACCGCCAGCAATAAATGTTAATATGTGTTAAGCAGCCATTTCGCTGTTTTACGGGACGTAGTGTCTAGCGCCGCGTTTATTAAAAACTTCCCCGGCCCAGCGGATATAAAGAAGTTGTATTATAGTCGGTCTGCGTCAGACGTAACCAATAGTAGCACGTTTAAATAAAGCTTATTTCAATATAAGCACTAAAATGGGGCCGCCACTGTGAGTTTCCCAGGAAACTCATTAGCTTAGCAGGCAACTCTAGGGCTCCAAGGCTTGCCAAACCTACTACAAATAGGATTCAAACTGCTTAGGAGTCAATTGGCCAAACAGTCGCACCGTGGACCGTGGATAATCAACAAATGTATGTCTTATTATATTGTATAGGGAGTTACTCCAGAATACCATCAGTCAATTCATTGTTTTTTATCATTACCTTCTTGCAATATTAGTCATAGCTGAATGCTTGTACTAGGGGTAGGTTCAACTCAAAATAAAATGTTAATGGCTGAGTGGGGATTGAACTGAGAATCTGTAGATTCGACTGTTCCTTCAGTATTACACTAGAGTCTCATTTCCTTTACACCTCCTTGATTTAGGGTAAAGGCTACCAAATATCAGGTCTAGGATCTGGTATTCAGACCCTTTTCGTAAAATTAAGAGTTATGTAATGTACGACCAGGTAATTGAGTTCTACTTAATGTTAATTCGTTGTAAATAATGTATATTACGTTCCCCTAAGTTGTATCTGGAGTGAACGAAAAAAACCTCTGATAAGGCCTCGCTCTCAAACGCGGTAAAAGGGCGATAATTCAATATTTGTTGTGAAATAAAGATAGATAAAGGTTCGGGCCAATATCTTTATGGCTCCGCTGTAAATTTAACAATAACTAGCGCTGTTTAGATCTACTTCAACATGGCAGAACAGTTAAAACATCAAGGTACCCAACTATTAATCAACATTGTATAAACGGATTATTCCCGTCTGTCTTTTGCTGTGTCACCCTACTCACCTTACTGGGACAGATATGAGTAAAAAGTTTGATCTGTCCCCCCGTTATACCTACAAGGCGACGCACAGTGGCCGGATTTCGGGGCTTCCCTTTCATAGGATTTTTGAAAATTCAAATGAGTTTTTTGGTACATTTAAGTACACAGTCTCGTTGATAACATCGTAACATTAAATTATCTAGTTGTCATGGATTTTTTATTAGCTATTAACACCATGAAATACGGATTTTTAGATTTAATATGTATGAAAATGGAATTTGTTTTCCTTATAACTTTTTTGTGTTTCGAGTTGTAAAGCTGAAACTTTTATGTATTGTTACTGAGTTAGTAACCAAGCCATATGACCTTTGACCTTGACCCGGGACGGTCCTATTCAAGAGATATGTTTTTTTTGAAAAATGACTGTTTGGTGACATTTATTCAGGCAATTTATGTTCAAATAATGAGTGTAACAAGCCTTTTTATGTGAATTATTGTTACTGAATCAACTCTACTACTACGACTAGATTGACCCGGACTAAGAAAATTCCCGTTATAAGACAAAAAAATAAAATAAAACACATTTTTATGACTAATATTCAATATTACATTGAGTTACACATAAGTAGTGCAAAACCTACACACTTTGACTAGGTAGGTAGCAGTTTTCACTACCTGCCCCCATTGTCTATTGTTTGTTCCACACACAGGTGTCACCAAATGTCGGGTTTCACTAATTAGGGGTATTAAGTCTAATTATTGTGTTGTTATTGTAGGTGAATGTTTGTCATACAAGATTCCTGGAAATGACTTAGGGTTCTAAATGAAAGCAGTATAAATGCCGAGAGTACCTTTATTTCGTTTCATTTATAATAACTACTTAGTATCCTAAATGTTCTCCTTTAACTATTTTGACTTGTTCAGTATGGATAGTCTGGTTTCAAATCTCGACGTTTTTGTGTTAATGAAGCAAAATTCTTGAAACGAACATATCGTTTATAACTTAAAAGAAAACTATCCAAGAAAATTTTCGGTATGAAACGGGTCTCAACGTGGACATAGTTGCATAAACAAGGTGCAGGTATTATAAATGATGGGAACAATACACGAAGATTTTTTGAAAATCCCGAAGCAACTGCATAGATAACGGGTGTTGATGAAGAGCTGATCAGAAGATTTGAAGTTATTCTTCAGGTAGTCTCTTGTGGAGAGTTTATTGACGTGCAAAAGTTCCGGCAATATTGTGCTGCAACAGCTCATAAATATGTCGAGCTATATGCATGGTATTATATGCCCTCTAGCGTACAAAAATTACTCATGCATGGTGCTGATATAATTAAGCAGAATAACTTTATCCCAATTGGTAAACTCCCTGAAGAGGCCTCTGAAGCACGCAATAAAGATATTAAAATTTTTAGAGCGTTCCACACGCGTAAATTCAGCAGAATCGCAACAAATGAGGATATTATCCACAATTTATTAATGTCTTCTGACCCATTCTTATCAAGTTTTAGACCTAAGATAAGTCAACTTCACCATAAACAACTATCAGATGAAGCCGAATTGTGATCACTTCTAGTTCTGATGAAGAAAATTTAGAGTTTTTTGATGTAGGAAATTTATGATTTTAGTTATTTTGTGATTTATGTGAATTAAGTCATAAAATTAATTTTGTACTTTAGAATTTCTTTACCATTTCCAAGAATCATTGTTTTATATTGTATGATATTCACCTACAATAACAACACAATAATTAGATTATATTATTATTATCCCGTAATATTTTTCTTTAGATCCTCTCCATCCTAAGGTTGCCTGGTAGAGAGCACTATTAGTCAGGTATAAGGCCGCCCATTTTCCACTTTCTATGTAATTTATGTTATAGTTAATGTATATTTTTTTCTAGTGGTGGATTAATAAGAGTTATATATATATATATATCTCTAATACTTAATCCCTAATACCCCTAATTGGTGAAACCGAAACATCTGGTGACATCTGTGTGTGGAACAAACAATAAATATTTCCAGGAATCTTGTTTGCCAAACATTCACCTACAATAACAACACAATGATTAGACGATCCTTAATCCCTAATACCCCTAATTAGTGAAACCTGACGTTTGGAGACACCTGTGTGTGGAACAAACAATAGACAATGGGGGCAGGTAGTGAAAACTGCTACCTACCTAGTCAAAATGTGTAGGTTTTGTACTACTTATGTGTAACTCAATGTAATATTGAATATTAGTCATAAAAAATGTGTTTTATTTTATTTTTATGTTTATAACGGGGATTTTCTTAATCCAGGTCAATCTAGTCGTAGTAGTAGAATTGATTCAGTAACAATAATTCACATAAAAAGGCTTGTTACACTCATTATTTGAACATAAATTGCCTGAATAAATGTCACCAAACAGTCATTTTTCAAAAAATCATATCTCTTGAATAGGACCGTCCCGGGTCAAGGTCAAAGGTCATATGGCTTGGTTACTAACTCAGTAACAATACATAAAAGTTTCAGCTTTACAACTCGAAACACAAAAAAGTTATAAGGAAAACAAATTCCATTTCCATACATCTGAAATCTAAAAATCCATATTTCATGGTGTTAATAGCTAATAAATAATCCATGACTACTAGATAATTTAATGTTACGATGTTATCAACGAGACTGTGTACTTAAATGTACCAAAACACACATTTTAATTTTCAGAAATCCTATGAAAGGGAAGGCCCGTAATCCGGCCACTGTGCGACGGATCGAACTAATCATTTCCGGTCGGTCCTTTCGTCGGCGATAGAGGGACAGATCGAACATGTTATTCCTATCTGTCCCCCTTAGGGGACAAACGTGTCAATAAGACTGTGAGGTGTGTAGTAATTGATAATTTAGATTAACAGCAATTTTGTATTTTGTAGAAAATATCGTTTTGCTATGACTTATTTCATGGTTACAGACTACCGCTTTAACTATTAAGATTAAAGTTTTCAAAATTCATTTCCTTCTACTGAAGCGAAAGTAATTACGTCTTGGGTCTAACTACCTTTAAAGATCAAAGAGAGATCGACTAACCTCAGAGTTTAATAAATACTCAAAGCAAATCTTACTTTTATATTTATTTTTTAAGTAAGATATTAATTTGCAATTAAAATGAAACTTTTTAGATCGCAATATTTCTTTTCAAATACTTCAGTATGTCTTTCAGATTACCGTCGCTGACCTACCTAAGTTTCTAGTTCTAACTTTAAGTACCTATTAATATTTTATTAATTTATATTTTTCAGAATCACGTCTTGGTTATGAGGATCGCTCCATACCGACCGGCGGAAAGAGGTGTAGGTACAGTGCCTACTCTTCCAGAATGAAGCGTTATTTTCCTTATTATGAAACCACAGTAAATGACAGGACTCATTACAAGGCTGTTTACGGTCCGGTGTAAGCTTTCTTTCAGGCTTTCAGCCCAGTTATGATCGATTGAGTCAGGCCATTGTTTTTCAGGCTAAGTAACTCCATTCAATGGTATCATATTCCGTGCGGGCCATCCATCGGATGAGTGCTATAATAGGTAGGTATAGTTATAGACTACAGAGTACTTTTGGTATAGACTCTGCCCGCGAGTACAGTGGGCTGAATTATGTACCTAAACTATAAATACCCATCACACGTCACACACACCAATATTTACCAACGGGGTAGTCAGAAGTAGGTACATTATTGCACCTATGGTATTAAGTTCCGACCTGAAGGGGAATACTTGGAATTAAAGTAGTGACACACTATGAAATGTTATAGGCGGCGTCTTCATCAGGCGCATGCCTCGCGCGAGCACTCACTTTTGACGTCGGAACGCATAGACGTAATGTCATAATATGAGTGCTCGGGTGAGGCATGCGCGCCATATGGACACATCTATTGATAATGTACCGGATATGCAGGCATAGCATACCGGAAGAATTCAACATTTAAATACCGGGAGTGCAGCGATTTGCACCAAATATTGGAAATTCTTTCTTGTTCACGAAGTATGGGCAAGCTATATTCCTGTAGTAAGTGTATATCCGGCGAAACTAACTACATATTTCCCTACTTACCTATTATTTATTAGATATGCTTCAATCGGATCGCCTAACGCTTTATTTTCACTTCACACACTATGGCGTGAACAACTCTCAGTGCATTATTTCCAGTGTTTAAAAAATATAGGCATAAAGTAATTATTGGTTTTAATAAAACAAAATAAATTGAATTCATGAAATGCCAGTACACAAACCTTTGAAACAACACAGTAATTAAAATTTAAATATAAAGTCAACATTCGAATTGAAAATATCCCGAATATTTTCAATACAATACTCCATTTCGGGCAAGACTGAAATTTCGGATAACCACATAATAATTATGCTACTGCAACTATCGAAACGTTATTTTAATTAATGATATTTATTTAAGTTAAATGTTTTAAAATAAATAATACTTGATCTACAAATTACATATTATGGATTACGTAAGAAATAACTGATAGCAATTACATATATAAGTTTAGTTTAAACTAATATGTTGGTGTAATGTACCAAGAATACAGCACTATTGTACGTAGTTTTAACTATGTTTTCCGGCTTAAATTAACACCATTTGAATGTACTTTTATAAGAGTAAGCCGCGCTTTCGTCGTTTCGGCTTACCTACTTCGCTAATGAAGTTTAATTTACAACGTAGCAGTGATTTATATCGCCCACCACCATTACTTATAGCTGCTATTATTTATACAACGACGTTATTTTTAAAGGAAATCGTTACATTCACTCTTTGTTCCGTGAAAGTAGCAAAAACAACAGGGTATTGGGAATTTTAAATAGATATAAACTGGATAACTTGATTAACTATCAAACTGTTTATTCATACATATAAATTTTTATGTTACAAATAGTTGCAATCAACTCAAATTTCAAAGATGCTAAATTTTAACGCGCCACACAAAAAAATACAATACGACATCTCAAACTGCTTAGGACTTTAACATTTGAGTAGCCTTTGAGTATTGTGCCATAAGGCCCTTTAATTTATTTACAGTAACATCACAAAGCAGTTCGCGATGCAGCATCGATACAGTCGCAAAATCGCCGGTCGCCGGTGCAAAAAGTAGCATGTCTGCGGTGTCCTTATATTTAATAGTAACTATTGCAGCAGTACAAATTCATTTAGTACAATCCCAATACTTGTATTTTCATAGTGTGTTGGAAATGTAAGGGATGCTTGGTTTTCAAAGCAAGTAGCAACAGAGTAGTAATAGCAACTGGCTAGACCAACGACCTCAGGGTGTAATCATAGCAGTTTTAATAAAGATAACATTGGTAATAATTGCATTCCCTGTTCAGTCACCCTTCAATTTAGTGTAGAATTTTGGATCATAAATTCAATTAACAGATGGATAACTCTACTATTAATTAGAAAAGTGATTGCTCCCTTTTTATTCTTACACATAAAAAAATATTATACAGGTTATTACGTAAGGCAAGGGACGTGATGGAGTGTATTCAGTATTCGATTCTCATTCCAAATATGTAAAAAAATATTACCGTTATCTAATTTTACAATAAAATATGAATTGTTGGAAAATGGAAGAATAAAATTAAGTATGAAAGGAAAACGGATTAGGGTCATTTACACGAGTAAATTCCCTTGGATAAGAAAGCTCCTAGTCGTTCGCCAGCGCACGGATGGCCCGTGGTGCGGCACTTTTTGCAGTATTTTTGTTAAGTTTTCTCTGTAATTTACCTATTAGTTTTTGTTTATTATTATTACTATAAGCCTCTAGTCTAACCTACTCACCCTTTGTACATGTATTGCCAAATTAACATTTCACTTACTAGGTGCAGTGTACGTTTCATTTCCCAATAGTAGCTAGTATTTACTCTATAGAACGCCGATGTCAATTATAGATCAAAGGGCGGCAGGGGTTCCCGTTTGATACAAACCATTCAACGAAATCGACGGAATCTTCGGGAGGATTAGCTTGGATTATTTTGACCTCGATTCGGTATTTTGGTGAAAACATTTTCGGCAAGCAATGGAACTCCAAGAAAATGCCATAATATCATTTCATAATATTTCGGCATGCCTGGTGGATCTTAAAATCATATTAATTTTTCTATCAATTTAGGGCCACCGCAGACTTGCTACTTTTAGCATCGGCGATCGGCGATCGCCGATGCTGCCGACGCCGAAAGTAGCAAGTCTGCGGTGGCCCTTACTTCTTCTTTCTTTTACAATATAAAGCGGCACCCACAGTAGGCGTTACACCAACAGCAATAACAAATCTAGCGCATGCGCACGACCAATCATACATCAATGTCTGAAGGGCTAGACAAGTGGCTGACGTCTACGAGCGTTCGTACCAAATCGCTACGCTTCATGACTGGAAATGACATAAGTCACGTGATCTACATAGCAACTTGTTGTTGATCTACATAGCGACGTTTGACATTTCCATACATTGTGAAGTCTATTTTATTCTATTCGACTAGCGTTCATGCCACTTGGCTAGCCCCTCTATACTAAAATTGAAATCAAGTGAGAGTTCATTCACAGTGTTCTGTTTATACACATAACATTCCTCTATTACTGATAGGCTGAAAAATAAGTGAATTGAGATAGTTCATTGGCGGCGTCTTCATCAGGCGCATGCCTCGCGCGAGCACTCAGTTTTGACGTCGGAACGCATAGACGTAATGTCATAATATGAGTGCTCGGGTGAGGCATGTGCGCCATATGGACACATCTATTGGTTGGTTCAAAGCACCGATACAATAATATACTAGAGGCGCCACATCATTCAAACGTTATGCGCCACAAGCAGGTAGAAAGAGCGTGGGCGAGTGAGAGAGAATAAGTAGAAGGAGTGAAGTGCGGCCATAGTGCCGCAATACAATAAGACATCGTAGTTATGCACGGTGTTTACCTACTCTAGAACTTAGTACATATAGTTCGCAACAGGTCGAGATGACATTCAGGTTATGAGCTTTTTGCAGAATAAAATCCGAATCAAAATTACCAGGACCCGCAACGCAACCGAATAATTTAATTTAATAATTTTGTTGGCGATTTTAGTTGTTTATCGGGTCCTGCTAATTTTGATTAGGATTTTATTCTACAATAAGCTCATAACCCGAATGTCATCTCGACCTGTCGCGAACTATACATATTATCTCGATGTTCAATAAGTTTAATACCACTAATTTTGATCAGTATTATACCTAAACTACCGATTAAACATAAACCACAGAATTAAAAAAACATAGGTACTTCAACCCTTTTTATTTCGCTCTGAATCCTGTCGAGTAAATGGAAATAAAGATAACAATGGCTTATGTTGCAAGCCCACTTGAGCTGTGCCAACCAAAGCCTGCGGACCTAATACGGTCCTTATGCAATAGTGCTAATGAATTCCGATTTTCTGAGGAATCCTTAGCAATTCCGCTAAATTTCTGTAGAATAGTGACACATTTTACGCCATTCGTGACAGTTTCACGGAAATTTAGGGGATTCTGCTGGAGGTTTGTAAAAATGAATTGCTTTAGCAGAATTGCCGCAATTCATCTTTGTGACGGTATTAACCCCACTGGTCTCAGAATTCCAGAAAATATTGATCTTATTTTCTGAGCCCTTTGTATCTGTTTTCTATTAGAAATACTACCAATATTTTAGGGCATTTCAAAGAATCGCACCACTTCGACAAGGAGAGATTTAGCGGCGACCTTCGAGCGCTGAACAAAGATGCTTGAGCGTCCCCTTGACGAGATTTATAGATTTCCGGCGCTATACAAACTGTTCAGACTGATTTCTGCAGTTGTTAACTTGATATTTTTTTACTTTCTGCGATAAAGAGTATCTACTGAAGGACAGAAAAGGTGGACCGACGACCTAAGTGAAGGTGCGAAACCGCTGTATACGAACAACACAGCACAGGTCCTTGTGGAAAAGGGGGAGGCCTTTCGTCCACAACCCGCATAAATTTAATCAAAAGAAAGGACAGGAGGAGTTAGAAGAAGTGAAGTGACAGTTCACGCACATTCGAATTACTACGGGTTACTTTGAAAAACGAAACGAAAGCTTCGGCTGACGGATCGGGCGAACGGATCCGAAGGACGGATTCGATGATCGTGATTTGACGTTTCTTCTTTCGTGGATCCTAATCTGAGAGTTATTTGACATTTACGATTTCAGCGTTTGACATGATTTTGATCGTAAGAAACGTCAAAAATCACGATTATCGAATCCGTAACACTTGCGGAGTAGGAAATCGCCCGATCCGACAGCCGAAGCTTTCATTTCGTTTTTCAAAGTAACCCCCCAGATTACATCTGGTGAGCTAAGGCCCGTATTAATAAATCGATCTCAAGATTGAGATCGAACTTGAGATGCTTGTTTTTGACAGATGTTCTATACATTAAACGTCAAAACTGCTTCTTAGGATCGATCTTTATTAATACGGGCCTAAGATGTATCATTATCCAGTTTCAGCGTATTATTGCATTATTGATACGGTGATAAATCAGTATTGCAACCCCTCAATTGCTACTGATTCTATTATTATCCCCAGGACAGGCAATAATATCGGCGTTTGTTTTATTTACTGCAATAACAACCATTTTCTCAGTGCACTGCCCTCTTTATGACGTCTTATTTCAATAAAATTGTGAATTACAGTCTCCGTGCGCTCAAATAATCACAGAAGAGTGGAAGATGAGAAAAGGAACTACTAATAATAATCTTATATAAGACTTTTAATGTCCCAATGCAGGCATCTTTAAATTCTAATATCGCAGGAGGGAAATAAAAAAATATTTAGGGCTACTTTCAACGCAGCTCGCGGGCCTTCTTCGCGTTGGAAGAAAATATTATGAGTATGACTATCCCACTAATATTATAAATGTGAAAGTTTGGATAGATGGATGTTTGTTACTCTTACACGCAAAAACTACTGAACGGATTTGGATTAAATTTGGAACACAGATAGTTTATAACCTGGATTAACACACTGGCTACTTTTTATCCCGGAAAAATGTCAGGTTCCTGTGGGATTTTAAAGTTAACGGACGAAGTCGCGGGCAGAAGCTAGTACCCAATAAAAACTACGCCGGTAGTGTACACCTCAAGTACAGTATCTGGTAATTAATATGACATATTATATCATTCTTTTAGCTAATCATAGGTCTTCGGTAGTAGGTAAAAGTAGTAGTGGTAGTAATAGTAGAGTAAATAAATATAAAAGCTACACAGACAATTCGGTATTACAAACATTTGTACAATAGAAACTCAGAATAAAGATCTAACAACTCCTTGCTAAACTTATATTAGATAATTTTCTGTTGTATACTGTACTTTATATTTTCTATGTATAATATTTGCCATCAAAACTAACATTGAATTCACCCTAATCATTACTAATTACTGAAGTTTTCCTAATGAATCCCTTTTATAAGCGTTTTATAAATACAATACGTGCCATAACAATTGCCTTGCATTGTAAATACGAGATGTAATCTAGTTACGAGTGCCGCGCGATGCACCGCGTCGCAACCTGTTGGACTCGCCACCTCCAATAAACCTGTTTACAAACAGCTGTCGGTGCAAAGCGCTTTCCCTTTTAAGCACCTTTCCTGCTTCCAATAACTGCTTAATTTTAACGACATTTTTATTTGCATATATAAGCAGTGGTATAAAAGCAGTGGTAGCCGATTGGTTAAGCACGCGTCTTGCGGGCTTAAGGTCATGGGTTCAAATCCTGGCTCACACCTCTGGATTTTTCGAAATCTATGTGTAAATCATAACTTTAATATGATTATCACTTGCTTACGGTGAAGGAAAACATCGTGAGGAAACCTACATGTCTTTAGACATGTGAAATCCACCAACCCGCATTGGGCCAGCGTGGTGGATTATGGCCTGAATCCCCCTTGCATTAGGGGAGGCCCGTGCCCAACAGTGGGACGTAAAAAGGGCAAAATTATTATTATTATTATACCATGATAGAGATAGATGTGTAGTATGCGTTAGATACGTTTCAGACAATATGTGCGACCACAAGTCCCGAAAAGCCTCGTCCGAATAATCAGACGTGACGCCTGTGAACACTAGGTGCGTCCACAGCGTCCGAGCATTCCGCTTTGAAATCTGACAGCGTAGACATGAAGTCATGACTGATTGCTCGGGCGAGGCTGCTCGGGTCCTCTGGCCGCACATACCTATTTTAAGTTTCACGAATTTATTTAGAAGAACCGCGTCAAGAGCTAGGTAAGGGGGGAGGTTCGGCTTTTATGGCTATGAATGCTCACTAAACCAGCTTATCTGGGGGTCCTACTAGTTACAGTTCAAGAAACTGACAGTCCTATAGCTACCTACATATAGGTACACCAGCATTGTTCATTTAATAGTTACAGAACAGTCGTATAGTGAGACCTACCTATTTCAGCCGCATATATGCCTGGAATGACAGTCGTCAACTAGATCAGCCGACATTCGGCATACACGTACTGGCTATAACTCAGAGGGACGTGACAGGTCCTCGCTTATCGGACGCTCTCAGAGCACTGAACACATTTACAATTTTACTATCAAGTAGAACACGTTAAATTCAATATCCATTTATGTGAAGCCCATCGTTTTAGACACAAACTACTTTCGGGGACAAGTCGAAATATTTATTTTACGGCTCCACATAAAATGGTCTCATTTTCATAAAACAGTTTCTCTTTTGTGTTCTATCTTGGATATCTTCATAGCTGATTGGGTTTGGAGCAGTTTTGAATCCTACGTAGCTATTTTATAACCTATCCGATTCAGTTCGCTTTCGAACGATATTTTTGTATTTGCATTTTTTAATCTGTATCGTGATACTAGGAATCAAATACCTACTGCAGTCCATCGGGATTTTCCTCGCGATATTAATATTGCTTTTATAGAGATCGTGATATTGTGATATTATAACTGACGGTGATAACACTGTGAATTCAGGTTTTTTTCTAATAGGTATATAATACCTAATAGCACCTCTTTAGGTTGTGATTATAGGTAGAGACTTTTCAACTTGGCAAATTAAACCTGGCACAAATCTTGTCACCATAGATTAACTTTAGATTCCGCGAGAGCACGCAAAACTTTTATAAATCTATGCTTGTCACGGATAAATTAGATTATAATGTGGGACATACAGCGTTTGAATATGAATATGAAAACACTCCCCTGGTTCCTGTCCATCAATTGCAAGTCGTCTGGGCTGTTTTATTTTATTGTACTGAGGTGGCAAACAAGTGTACAGCCCGCTTGATGTTAAGCAGTTACCGTAGTCTATAGATGCAGTCAATTGGCAGCTTGGCTTTACCACCATTTTTTTTCCTGTAATGACTTCTACAAATAACGGACTTCCACTCGCATCCATCGCCTCTCGCGACGCATACGATCATCGGTCCACCTATACTGCATCTTCTGACTCGTTAGCGTTATTCTAGATCCTCTACCCCAACGGTTCGTCTAGTGGGGTTTGCGAGCCCTAAAAGTCTAAACCAACTTAAAAACCTCGCCAATAAATACGCAAATACATTTCAGACAAGTTGTAATTACTTCGAAACTAATTAAGTCTGCGCGATAGTCATTTTATTGTTATAGCCTTCTGGCGATAATACGACTTGCTTGAGTCTGTTTATTATACCAATATTTTAGTTTAATGTTGAGGTCACGTCATAAGATGGAATGAATAATAGTTTATACCTTTATTAAATCTGTTTCACGATGTAGATAGGTATCTGATAAAATATTATAATTTGTTAGTGTCGTTTCAGTCTAAAAATGCACGCCCCTCCCCTAAACGTGATTATTTAAATGTGTGAAAATAAATACATATATATTGGAACGCATTACTAAAAAAAACAGGTATAATAAATAATTAATTATCTATGCTAAATAGCCAATGATATTGACGAGGTTGCGTGTTATTGCGTGTATGTAGGACTAAATACACTGGAGGGGCGTGCATTTTTATTTTACATTAGCTGATGCCCGCGGCTTCGCACGTGTGGATGTCGGTTATCGCGACCAAAAGTTAGGCAGCGTTTTCGTTGAAAGCTCCCAGACGGCATATTTTTTTCTGACACCGCCAACAAATATAATTGTATTTTAGCCAATGTATACAAACATTTGACTAATTATATACTAAAACCTTCCTCGAGAACCACTCTATCCATTGGTGAAAACAGCATAATGTGAAATCGGTGCAGTAGTTTTTGAGTTTATCGCGAACAGCCAGACAGACAGACCCGGCGGAGGACTTTGTTTTATAATATGTAGTGATGATAGTGATACTGATAAATTCTTAAATGCCAGAGGTGTGGCCTCCCCAAGGCGTAAGTTCTATTAATTCAGCCATTATTCTATAACCATAAAAATCCAGGCTTCATAATGTAGTCCTTAACACTATAATACACTATTAAACTATTTTTATCGTAGTTTGAATACTAACAGCATTACCCATAAAGATTAAAGATACAAAGCTCTCTAACTAAAACTTCACTCTATCTGCCCATCTAATCCGCAGTAGAAATTATAGCGGTAGGTTGAACGAATGGCAGCTATTATGGCGAGCCATTCCGCCCTTTGTATCCCTGAAGGGGTAGTCAGGTGTACGATTCCTATTATGTGACAGGAGTATATTTAACAGTTTAGGATGGCTAATATTTTTAAGAGTTTTTATAGTAGAGAGGGTCGACGAAATGTGACATTGTGTGACAAGGGGGTGGGAGAGGTCCTAAGATTTGTGACGTCACATTTAAAAATCTAATATATCTAAGTATTGAACCGAAATTAGTTAACGAAATTTTTTGATAAATTCAGAAAATTTAAAAAAATTGTGACGTCACACACGGAGCGGGGGGAGTCTCGCAAATGTAACCAGCTGTGACAAGGGGGGGAGGGATTCTAAAAATCATGAAATTCGTGTGACGTAATTTATGGATGGCTCCTATTGTCAATGAAGGCTTCCCTGTTCCACGCTGGGCAAATGCCGATCATTATTACTTCATTTACACGCAAAGTAAAGACGAGTCTTAAATATATAAAGTAAATATGTACTTAATTTTACACCTAATTTTCCAATAATATACGAATGAATAAAATGAAGTATGAACGGAAATCTAATTAAGGGCATTTACACGAGTATATGGGTATATTTCCTTTGATAAGACAGCCCATAGGCGCTCGCTAACGAGAGTGGCCACGTTGCGTTACTTTTTAATATTTTTTTAGTTTCTGTCATTTATTAGTGTATTTATGTATTAACATTTGATTTTAGTTACGATGAGCTTGAATATGTCCCTCGCTTAACTTAACATCCTGTATGGCAGAGTATATGATCGCGTATTCCTCCCGGTGGACTGTGGCATTTTGTCCCCGTAGGCGTTTAAAAAAATTAAAATAACCCTTTTTTGTTTACAAGGGACCACTTTGAGAATTAATTGTGTCTAAAAAAATTGATAAAAAACTGGAGGTGACAGGCGTTACGTATACTTGTTATAATATAAATACCCAGTAAATTATTTTATAACACAAGTACCTAGGTATAGGTACCTAGTACGTAGCTTTAAGGACTCGCGTTTATATTAAGGCGAAAACCCACCGCGGCGCACGCTACGCACAAAATGACGTCATTGACGTCATTGTCGAACAAATGAACCCACGCAACTAGTAAAAGCCACGTCATTTCGTGCGTAGCGTGCGCCGCGGTGGATTTCCGCCTTTAAAGTTATTTTACACACATCTCTACCGAGTGGTTTATACCATGGACCAGTTACTAAGGGGACTGGCCCTAAGCAAGTCGGCCGAGTGGTCGGCCTAGTACTAACATCGACATAAAACGAAGCGAGTAGTTCAACTATTTACCGGTAAATAGAAAAATGAAAATGAAAAAACAATGACCACGTTTTTTTTCATACAAATGTCTAAAAAGGGCACCTCTTTCTTTAGTCTTTACTCTGTGGTTTATACCAACCGCTCAACAGAAAAAGAGGGGGCTATAAGAAAAAATGAGAAACGCTAATAAAATGCAGACTAATAAAATAATAAAAAATAAAAAG
Organism: Drymonia ruficornis; assembly: GCA_947859195.1. Lineage (NCBI taxonomy): Eukaryota > Metazoa > Arthropoda > Insecta > Lepidoptera > Notodontidae > Drymonia > Drymonia ruficornis. The sequence goes on from OX401907.1 coordinate 4,933,326, forward strand.
GCAACCGATGAACGAAACTAACGTACAGCGATGATAATAAGTTGCCACATTTTTTTTTAAATTTTGTTTCTGAATGCGCTAGGTATTCTAGTTAAAGTGCGCGCGTGAAACTTTACTAAATCCATGTATATATCACAGGTCATTTCCAACATAAAATTGTGATACACCAACTTAAATAAAGCCACTATTAATCAACTCAAGTTCAGGTTCCAACTTTAAGCTCGCAGTTTATTCATAGTCAGCGGGTAATTACAAGTCCGGTGTGAACTTTCCCTAACTAATCCTTTGACGAGAAAAACTTTTTGTACGTAAAAAACAATGTAGCTAAAGCTCGAGACAGAGATAAATGTACGAAACGAAGCGCTCTAAGTTCGAAGCTCAGTGTAAAAACGCTGAGTTGCGGCGTTCGCATCTCTACGTGGTAAGGTTCAATATTCGAGCTAGATTCATTTACTTAGCAGAGCCTCGAGTCCCTTAACAATTGTCCATTGCGGAACCACTGGTCTCTAATATTATCTTAATGAATTCTTAATTGTAAATCGAACGACTTCATGAATAAAATTATTGATTCTTGTCGGTGGCCATGTTGTCGGCCAGAGGACTGCTAATAGATGGCTGACTACATGTCGACCGCCAAGAATTTACGATTTACAATGATGAATTCACGAAGATAATACTAGCGTCCAGTGGTTTCCCAAAAGACAATTGTTAAGCGACTCAAACCCCAGAAGGGCTAGACAAGGTGGCTGACGTCTACAAGCGTCCCTTCAAATCGCTACGCTTCATGTATGGAAATGACATAAGTCACGTGATCTCCATAGCGACTTGTTGTTGATTTACATAGCGACGTTTGACATTTCCATACATTGTGAAGTCTATTCTATTATATTCGATTAGCGTTCATGCCACTTGTCTAGGGGGGCAGGAATATTTACCATTTTTTTAAATCGATTGATGGGTGTATTTTTGGAAAGTAGGTACTCATGAATAGACAACAGTTAACAAAATATTATGATAAGACTCTACCTATGACTGTTGCATCCTGGAATGGGTATTCGCCATTAGATATTGCATTCCGGAAAGGGTTTTCCGGAATGTAATTCCTATTAATAGGCGAGTTATGTAGTATTTGGGTCAAGCCACATAACATGAGTTAGAGAAATAATTATAAATAATTAAATATTAAAATACTATAAACGGACATAAAAATAAATCAACAGACAAATAGCAGCACTTGTATTAAGTACTTATGTCTATTGATCGAACTGGCCTACTCCGAAATACGAACCTAACGTTTCGGTTGACGGATTGTCGTGATTTGACATTTCTTCTTTCGTTTTTCTCTACGATTTGACATTGTTTTGATCGTAAATCGAATCCGTACTTCGGACGATCCGTCAGCGACGTATTTCGGAGTAACCCCCGATATAGGCACGTGTACACTCAGACCAAACTAAAGAAGGTAAGAAAGAAATACGGTCGAAATAATAGAATAGAAGGTAAGTCAAAACTTTGAGTCATCTGTTACTTGTGGAAGTCGTGTCCCACGGCATTTAGATAACCAGAGACCTCGTAAGTTACGTTATCACCTGAAGTTTTGAGGGATTTTCATCAAGAAGTTGCGAATTTCCAGTGATTAAGATCGTGTTACTTTAGTTATTTCACGTTATCTGTGGACTTCATTGTTAAATAGATAGATTTAACGCAATGTCATTCAGGAATAAGAGATCTGGTTTATTAACAAGTTTTCCAACCTTATCAGGTTTAATCATGACTTTAAATGACTACCGTAATAAAATTGATCAGTACCTACCCTATATTCCCTAAGTAGTAAACACATAGGTGCACTGTTCTATACGTGACAAGGTTTCGCCTTTTACCAATCAAATAATTCAAATATAATATGTTCAGTCAGTTCAAAATCTTATTACTGACACTGTATAAGTATAAATAAATATAAATATAACGTCACGACTTTTATGCCCATTCGGGGGGTAGTCAGAGGCTTGAGTGGCCATACCACCACATTGTGGAGGTATTAAGCCAACTCAAAGCCCACGTTTCACCAGATAGTCAGAACCCAACGTGACAGGTGGTGAACCTTGTCGCCGTGTATACAGGAACTGACTATTACCTAATCCTGAGGGATAGGTAGGTTTCCTCACGATGTTTTCCCTCACCGTTAGCGAACTGTAAATTATGCACATAGATGAAAATTCATCCATTGGTGCGTGCCCCACTGTATAAGTATCTTATCATAAAAACCTGGTTCAAAGACCTCAAATGATTCATGTGTGAAATCAATAAACTATTAATAATTAGGTATTTCGGATACAGGTAGGGGCGCATCGCATCGAACCCACTGACCTCATTTTGCCCGCGTCCCGCGAGGGTTAGGGTATTATAAAGAAGGGGAAATAGGTAACAACATACACATCCCTCGGCGCCTCTCGTGTTATCCCGCCACGACAGAAGTCTCGGATGAATCTTGTGCTGTACGAGATACGAGCTCATTTTGGATTAACGGTTTGGTTGAAATTGAATCACGTTTCGTGTAGGCGGATTTCTATAGCAAGATTTACCAATTAACGAGGACGGAACAAAAAGCTAAGTATTGATGCCAATTCGTTGGTGCTACTATAAATATTGCTACATCTAAAAATATACGGTGAGGGAAAACATCGTGAGGAAACCTACCTATCCCTCGGGATTAGGTAATAGTCAGTTTCTGTATACACGGCGACAAGGTTCACCACCTGCCACGTTGGGTTCTGACTATCAGGTGAAACGTGGGCTTTGAGTTGACTCCACAATGTGGTGGTGTATGGCCACTCAAGCCTCTGACTACCCCCGAATGGGGATAAAAGTCGTGACGTTATATTATTATTATTATTTATCTAAAAATATTATAGTGTCTGCTCAAACGTTACGACCAACGAAGGATGATTTTTTATCTGTTATTAAAATAATAATGTTAGCTCTTTTAACGTCCCACTGCTGGCCGCGAGGGGAATTCAGGTCATAATCCACCATGCTGTCCCATTGTGGGTTGGTTGTTATTATCTATTAAAAAAACTGCAATTGTGATATCACAAAAACACAAAGCTAAAAGTAATTATTTGACACATGATACTTATCTAGGCCTGGGATCTCGTGGACCAATTAGGCAGAAGAGCATTTAGAGCAGCACTTATTTTTAATGGATGGGCGGGCCTCCCCCTTTATAACCCATCTGCCCCAAAATAATCAGAGCCAGAAATTATTTTAAAAGCGCGTTTAGTCATTTCGTTTTTATCATTCATTTTGATTCAATAATTAATTTCGTTGTAGTGGTTGCGAACGTTGACAATAGATTCATTTGAAGTTAAATTATTTCGGCGTCCTCGTGGAGTCGTATGTAAATCTCGCTTTCTGTGCTCCGATGCTCTGTTTAGACGAACACAAAAGGGTTTTGTGTTTAAGTTTGTGAGTTTAGAAATTCGTAGACAATCATTTTCTTCGAGGTTACCTACATAATGATTAGAATACGAAGTTTGTATTAGATACCTACGTGTTGAATTGGTTTCTATATACTAAGAATATACAAAATAAATTGTATGCCCTATATTAAAAGATATAGATTTACAAGGTACGTAAAAATATAAGTATCTATATTTAATACACACAAACCTGAAAACGTCATCTGGAAAACATTTATTTTTTCATCACAAAATATATTTTTTAATTTCGTAAAAGCTATGTCCGCGGTACGGAAAAGGAAATAGAGACCTCCGGTCTACAGACAGCGAGCCAGAAGTCATAAATAAAGTAAAAATAACCCGTAGGTACCTAGTCCTACATCATTTAGAAATTCCCTTTGTTAACAATAATAGCAATCTACGCCCACTACATTTTCACATTCAAAACTCGCGTATTTAACAAACTGCACTGAATGTTTTAATTATTTTATCTACCTTCGACCTATGTGCGAAAACCTGTGTTTAATTTGAACGGTTCAGCCATGAATAGAACAAAGGCTTGAAACCATTACGGCGGCACACTGAAAAAATGAAAGGTTAAACAACTTTTACTTGCGCGCTAATAATATTGCTAACTACATAGATTAATATTGGCTCCCGTGAAAGCGCGCGCGTGCATCTTTTCTTGATAACCTATATTCAATTTAGAATGAGTCGGTTTCAGAATTTTAATGCCACCATGGACATTTTATACCATCTATAGGTACTACGTCTAGGCTATTATAGGAAAAATAGATATGTAAAAATATACCTAGAAATAATAAAGACGTTAATTCTAGAATATTTAGAGCCGAGTTCATCGACACAATGGACTGTTAAAGCAGTAACCGTTTGTTAATATACTAGTAACAACAGCTTGCCGCTCTAACGTTCCATTAGTGATTTGGTAAACTTGGCCCTTACTTAGATTATCTCGAAGTCCGACTGAACCAGTCAACACGGAAACTTAAAAACCGAATACTCAGCAAAAAGTAAGAAAACGCGTCTAAACGCTTAGTTAATCTACATAAATAAGCGGTTCTGAGACCTTCTTGTTCAATGAGTGATTAATTAAAATTTGCTCCACACGCATCGGGCCTGTCCCTCCATTAGATCCTTTGTCCCTCTCGTTACCGGTGCAATTTTTTTTTGTCATCAGTCTTTGGCAGAAAAGGTCCGGACAGGAATTGGGAATATAATCATTAGCGTTGGTTGGTAGCACCCTAATGCTGTCGTTTAGTTAAAATCTTTAGCCTACTCTACATTACTCTACTTATAGCCTACTCTACTATGAGAATTAAGTTCTTAGATAATTTGTTTGTAAGGCCCTATTACATGTACCCAAGTGATATAAAGAATGTCATGTTTTTTTTAAATGTGACTACGGTGGCAAATAATACTTATTTCGGCCCGCCTGATGTGAAACAGTGAAACCTATAGATGCTTGCAATACTAAAGGCATCGCTCGCACATTACCAACCTGAAGCGGAGTGGGCTAAAGGGAGGGGAAGAGGAGGGCTTCCGGCTATCGCAGCTGTATAGCTACTTTACGCCGATCTTCTGTGAGATGTTGGTACTACTGCGGTCGAATCAGCACTTACATGAACAATCAATTGGCTACAGCTTGGCTTTACCACCAATAAATTGTTGTATAGTAATTGTTGTTCAATAAAATTAGGTACTTACATACATAATGAGCAATCGTAACTATAATGGTAGTCCTACACAACTAAAATTTTTACAATTATTAATTTTATTTCTTTTAAATTCTACGCTTCAACATTGACTTCATCTATCATTCAAATCTTTTGTCACTTTGAACCTGTTATGTGGTAAGTTTTGTTCCGCTACAGTGTCTATAGTAAATGTAATACTAGTTTTAGAAGACAATAAATTCCAGAAAAGACAGCGATATTCCGGTTGCGTGTTCGCCTTCAGTATTGATGCTTTGTAAGGCGAGCCTCCGTAAAAGGCTTTAATACAAATGAAGCAAGTCGAGCTAAATTAAGTTATTAAAACGAAGATAACTACGTAGAGGTCTACCTTAAACCAATGATGTATTAAACCTTTAGATGCGACTTACCGTGCTCTTTTGGCAACATTAATTCAAGGTAACTACCCGACAGCGTCGCGGGTGCACGCGATTGGCTGCGCGCGCACGCCTTATGTAGCTAATAACCGCTACAATGTATATTAATATCTTTCTAAGAACAGGTCTGCGGTATATGCTGTTTTTTTTAAATGGGACATTACGGTTTGCCACTGGAAACTGTCTCCGTACCATTTCGAGATCACTTTGGGATAACGCTAAAATCCCACTAAACCCCAACAATATCCCCATCCCTCGTCCTCCGACTTATACTCTGCTAAAATGCAATAAAGACAGACAAGTTCTTAAAATGTACGAAGTTAGATCAGTAAGTATTAGAAGTTAGTTAGAAAACTTGCTACAAAAGTATCTACTTATTTAGAACTTAATGTGCCTAACTTTAGGTACCTACTTATTTAGATGCAGACTGTGCTACCCTTTATCAGGTCGACTTGAAGGTCAGTGGATTATAAATTTACGGCATGTAGGTAGGTAGTTTAATATTAGCACGCATCCCGTGTTTATTTTTAATTTATTTTATAATGTGACCGCATATTCCATTAACTCAACCCGAGTTACCCTTAGGGCTATGCCACACTGAACGTAATTCGGCACAATATACCTATGCAAACGTTCTAAATATCTATGCAGACGTTCTAAAGATACGCGCCATGAGGCGTGGTGTGGCCGCACAGAGAAAACTGTACGATGATTATATACGCGTAAAGTTACGAAAGCTTCGCCCTTTTTGGCCGTGGCGATAGCGATGCGACGACGGCGGCGACGGCCGGCCGTGACAAGGCAAAATGCGAGATAGATCGATTTTGTTTCATTCTCACCCATGCATTATAAAGAGAGAAACCGACTCAGTACTACATAATCTACATCTACACTATATAATAATAATAATAATAATCTATCTATAATAATAATATAATAATAATAATATAATAATAATAATATTATAATAATAATAATTATAATATTATAAAGAGAAAAGATTAGTATTTTTGGATTTTTGGATATTTGTATGTTATGAATAAACTCAAAAACTACTGGACCGATTTCAAAAATTCTTTTACCATTAGAATGCTACATTATCGCTGAGTAACATAGGCTATATTTATTACTAGAAAAAATTAGGGATCCCTACTAAAACTTCAATAATGTAACCCAAGGTGTAAAAAAATTCGCCGTAAGATGCCTTTCATCGCATGCGCTACGGAAACTATTGATGATAGAACAAAAAATGTTCTACAATATTAAAGAACATATCAATATCTACAAAAAACTTTGCGATACCATATGCCCAACTATTGTAGTTACGTTACTATAACTACTTTTTTACATTTTAAAAGTTGATAGAAATGCCGACCAAAATCAGACCATGTTATCCATACCTTAGTATGAATCCTTATCCAAATAAATCATTTCGTATATGAGACTACTTTAATACCTGTAGATTACTTTTTGAATTATTTAAATCGGACATTCCATTCAAAAGATATTACGAATTTTAAAAAAGGGCGTTAATCGGGGATTAAGGTTTATATGGAAGTTCGTCATTTTTGAAGTTAGGACGATGAAAACTCGTCTGGAGGTTTCTTTTTATATATGAAGTCGGTTAAAAAGAAATATAAAATTCTGCGTTTTTGAAAATTTAACCCCTAAGGGGGTATAATAGGGGGTTAAAGTTTGTATGGCGGTACCGATTCCGGCTAATCTTCGAAACGGCTGGACCGATTTTGAAGAGACTTTTACTGGCAAATACGATACGGGATCGGGAATCCGGACTGCGGGATCCGGGATATACGGGACACGGAATACGGGATCCGGGATATCCCGAATACGGGAACCGGGATACGGGATCCGGCAAACGGGATCCAGGATCCGGGAAAAACGGGAAACGGGATCCGAGATACGGGATCCGGGATCTGGGATCAGAGATCCGTTTTTTTTTTTTCATTTAAATTCTACGCGGTTGAAGTCGCGGGGGAAAGCTAGTGTGTGATAAAGGTCTTGTCTCGGTATGTGTGCAAGCCTTGCTGGCCTTAGGCCGTGGCCACACTGGTTAGACGATTGCCACGCGACGGCAATTTCTATACAAATGTTCGCTTATGCCACCATTTTTATACGGGTTTGTTCGCTTTCGCGTCGCTATCGCACCGCAGTTGCCTTAGCAGTGCGTCCCCGGCCTTTGGCTCAGCCTAAGCCCCAATGTTCTTAGTTCATAAATGTTATACCTGCATAGGTATGTTATGTATGAATGGTAATAATATGCATTTTAGTACGCAACTCGCACGATCCATATAAAACTTTTTTAATTTCACATCAAACTTTTTGTGACGTTGAAATTGAAATATGAATATTCTTTGGTAAAATCATTTTAACGAAATGAACGTGTGACATAAAATGCTTCTGCGTTTTTCACGTCCAAATCACATTTTTGACGAGATATCGGTGAAATTAATTGAAACGCTCTAGAGGGAACTAAAGTTGCGTATAAGCAATGACGTTTTATATTATAGACTTGATATATACGAACATTAGTGCTCTAAAATTAACCTATATCTACATATAAATGAATAGAAGCCCTATACGCCCATCGAGCAAAGTCTTTTCTTGATCGATGTATACGCCAGACCTGAGGGCCTACTCTGTTTGAAACGAAAACGAAATTTCGGACGAAATACGCGTATTTCCTACTAAGTTTCTCATTGATTCCGACATTTCTTACGAACGAAAATTGTTTGACGTCTTCGTCGTCGTCGACTCTAAACGTCAAACAATTTTCGTTCGTAAGAAATGTCGGAATCAAATGAGAAACGTAGTAGGAAATGCGCGCATTTCGTCCGAAATTTCGTTTTCGTTTGAAACAGAGAAAGGCCCTCTGTTGTTAGAATGAGATGAATTTACATTTTAGCATAGCTACATAATCATTAGCGCTCGCGCGCGTGCAGCCGTGCAGTCGCAATGCTGGGTGGCGTGCGACTGAGTGGATTTCGGGAAGTTACCTTGTATATTCATTTTGCCTAACATCGGCTAACTATTTGGCATTTGAAAATTGCGTGTATATTCAATACTCATCCAATAAGATTTCATTGTGAGGCTACCACGCCACGCAGCTAATTAAATAAAATGTGTAATACTTACGTTCAACATGATTATGAAGAAGTCGAGCGTGAACAGGAACGATGTTATCGGATTGAAGTTCAACTGAAATGAAAATGTTAATTAGATATGTTGTTACAAATAAGTAGCATTAAAACTGTAGGTCTCGAGAGGCGAAGGATATGAAACGATAAAATGTTGTTTTTCTTAAAGTATTAAGTAAATAAATATCTTGTGTTTTTTTAATTTTGAATCACGGTTTAAATTCAATTAATTTCTCGTGATCTACCTACTTACCTACTAACAGATGGAAAGTTTGCGGAGTTAAAAGTTATGCGATACGTTTTTATGTTTTGCGAAAGTTTCATGCATGTTGAAAATAGTTGTTAATTTTATTTCTATTAAAGCTAAAAACAATCTTTTCTTCTTTTTATGAAATTTTTCACAGCTATAGCGAACTTCGTCGTATATTGTTCCACAGAACTTTCAAATACCACTTCAGAGTTTTCCGGACTGAAGCCTAATAACCCGAGCCTGCTGATCAGAATTCGGATAACAAATATCAACACTTATTTGGTACTAAGTAAATGTTTAATTACTTTTTGTTACTTATCGACAATAAAATTGCATAGGTACTGATAAAGTCATTTTTAAACCGACACCTGTTACAATAACATTTTAGAGGTTGTCCACCTTTTAACGGAATATAACTACGATTTTACAACGGCTGCAAACTGTTTGTAAATGTTTAAAAGTGTTTCCTGAGATGTTGTAAAATGTCATAAGTAGCTCTGCTAACAGGACTATGTTACATCGGTCTGTGGCTAGATCTCGTGGCTTCCTAGAGCAATCCTATTTTGGCCGGTGGTCAATGTTGTAATCACATTACGCCTAGGCGACCGTGTAACGGTACCATTTCATGGAATTCCTAACTGATGCCGGTCATTTCAGGCAGAAGGCTGGACGCACTTCGTTTGGCAATTTGATTGATGAGTCAGGTGAGGCCACCTCTACATGGCCTGAGTGGTGGGTGTGAGTTTTGAACGTATTCGAATACCGATCGAGTAATTTGGTGTCTGATGCCTCGCCCGAGTACTCATGTTATGGCATTATGTCGATGCGTTCCGACATCAAAACCGCGTCAAAAATGCGTCTGATGTAGACGCTCCTTACGCACAGAAGGGCTAGACAAGTGGCTGACGTCTACGAGCGTTCGTTCAAATCGCTACGCTTCATGTATGGAAATGACATAAGTCACGTGAATCTACATAGCAACTTGTTGTTGATCTACATAACGACGTTTGACATTTCCATACATTGTGAAGTCTATTCTATTCTATTCGATTAGCGTTCATGCCACTTGGCTAGCACCTCAGACCGCACATGTTCGCTAGAGGCGCTGTTGTGGAATGGATGGAACGATTTGATTACTCAATTTGTATTTAGGTAATGCTGTCAAAAGATGCATTATAGCCACAAGGATAGGCAAAAGAAAACAAATCGGCAACCGATAAATGAACCTGTAGTAAACAAATCCGTTTCAGAGAATAACAACCAATCTTTACTGTACTTTGGAAAATCTTAAAGCTTGGATTTCGAAACGAACTAGATCCAACTAAATGCGAAACGCTTACAAAAAAAGTTTTAGATGTCTCAGATACGTTAGGCATGGAAGATCTGAAGCTAAAATGCGCAGAGAACGGAGATAAGGCAGGATTACATAATAAAACTGTATTGAAAGTGGTACATATTTACTAGCGCACGCGACAAATTAAAACCTTTTAAAGCCTTTAATCTGTACTGTTTCAAGTGAATTAGTTGAGCGTCTGACTTTGTAAACATCGTGTTTGTTAAATCGTGTTGAAAAATAATAAGTAGTAGGTAACCTATGTATTATTGTACTGATAGTGAAACTTTGGAAAATGTCAAAAATAACTGCAATTCATAGACTTAGTTATGATTGACTTGCACTGGTATTACAAATCACTTTTGTTCCTAGTGTAAAATGGCAAAAATCTCTATAAAGGCGGATGGAATTTATCTCAAATATCTCTTTATGTATCAACCTGAGACTTTATCAACCAGTGGGAGTTCACAAACATGGCAGAGAGATTTCAGAAGATTATAAGATACTACGAGAGTAGGGATAAAATAATTTCTTGTATCATTTAACAATGTTTGTAGAAATTAATTAACTACATGAATACCGTGTAGCATAGGTACCTACCTACCTGCTGAAACTGATAAATAGGGCCCAGCGAAATGCAAACTTTCATCACAGGATTGTGTATGTGTTATTCACACGTAACTTATTCAAGAAGTGTTACGGAATTGAATTTTATGAACAAAACAACTGCCCTCCTTGGAACATCTGTTACACGCAACTCAAGAAATTGTTTTTTTAAACCAATTTCACGACGAAATATATTTATTTAGGCCGCATTTCAGAGACTGCAAATAATCTTGCAACTGAAAATATGTTATTATGTATTCGTTTTATATAAAGTCTAACCATAGCATTAGGTATAAAACATTTTAAGAGGTGGCTTTCTAAGACCCAAAACAAAAATTTAAGCATTTTAAATGTAGAAGGCGTTGAATTTGGCGTTTTTTTATACGTCTCCTTTTTAATGCACTATTTATATTATATTCAGCATGTTATTTAGCTATGTACCTTAGTGCGTTAAAGGCAGAATTGTTTGGTGTTGAACATGTTATAACTATTTAACCAAAAATAAGTTATATCTATAGTACAAAGAGATATTTTATCAACGCATGTATTTGCGTAGGGTAAAGTGTGGACCTAATCATTTCCTTCTTTACGACACACCGTCGACGCAGGAGGAAACAAATAAAATTCTCAGCAAGTCGGCGTTATGAGGGAACACGGGCCCAAGGACAGACGCAATCACTTATTTAATTTATTTTACGTCACAGTACCTATGCATTACGGGTAAATAGGTATACTTCTTTCTTTGATTCAGCTTTGGAGTTTGTATACTCAATTCGCTTTGTGGACGTTTGCTGAATAAAATTAAATGAATTCGTTTATCGCGGTGGACGATTTTTACATATTTGATTGACGTGTCCTTTATGTGATTTTTGGTTCCCTTTTGCACCCGGTATGAAAGCAGTCTTCGAATTTTGAATATTGACACATTTCCGTTGAGTAGTGACAAAATAACGACCGAGCGAACGGGATCGTAATAGATACTAATCGCTTGTGCTAAATATAGTTACACATAGCATTAAATATATTCGTTACTATATCAAGGGTTTCGATGACAATCGAGACTTCCCTCCGCGGGAAATCCATTTGACTTCGCTTCACCTCGCAGGGTCCGCGTCGTAAAATAATTCCACTTACTCACCGTTTGTAAATAAAACAAATAGACCAAGTTTATGATCTCCACGAGTGTCTCGAGACCCATCGCCACGACCCACGGCAGCAGCATGAACTTGATATCCTGAAACAATGTGCTTGATTGAAACAATTTGAAGGTGGTAGAGCCAAGCTGTAGCCAATTGACTGCAGCTCGTATACGGGCTGGCTCGACCGGGGAAGTACTACACTCTCACAGATGATCGGCGTAAAGCAGCTATTACAGCTGCGTTTCATACGATGAGTGAGAGAGCCGGAAGCCCATCACCCCCCCTTCGCTTCCCTCCTTCCCACTCCCCTTCAGTTCGGCAAAGTGCGAGCAATGCGTTTGGTATTGCAAGCATCTAGGTATAGTCTACGGTATCAGCTTAACATCAGGCGGGTCTTACGCTTGTTTGCCAACTCAGTCCTTTAAAAAAAAATCGCTAATTTCACTAACAACCAGGGTTGTTACGAAAAAATCATCTTGATTTAAACACCATGCTTAAAACATGTTTTAAACATTAAAAAACAGTGTTTTTTTCACCTCCTGTTTTGATTCTAAATTTTGCTGTTTTTTTGCAACGCTGCTAACAACCAAACCACTTGATTAAAGCATACCATAGATAGAAGAACTGTTGACTACGGAAGGAGCATACGAATAAAGTTGAAGTAGAAGTAACTCTTATTTACTTTTCTAAGTGAAATTAGCTGATTATATATGATATAGCCTGTTAACTGTCCCACTGCTGGGCACAGGCCTCCCTTTCTTTCCTTCATAACTCCCGATCCTGATCCATTTGCGGCCACGTTCTGTACGCAAAGGTGCCCATATCGTCTATTATTACTTCATCATCATCATTCTTATTACTTATTAAATTATTATTATTTGTATCTACTTATTTAACGTGCTCCTTAAGTTTTTAATAGTAACCTAAATAAACTGCGCTATACGGGCGCTCTACCGCGCGGCGCGTTAATGCAGGCCTTGGCCTTGGCCACGGCTATCACTAACTGTACCAGACACAGCAGGTGATTTTTCATCCGCAAGTACATAGGTATAGACGCGGTAGTGTCATTTCTATGAACTTTTCTATGGTTAGAGCGTGGACCAGCATAGAGTGCGAAAACTTTCGAGAGCAGAACTATTTCGCCGACCGATACAGACTTTTGTTGTTGACAATGTCGCACCGAGTATTTTTTTGTTAATTTATAGGACAAAAGACAAGTAGATCATATTTTTTGTAGATACTTATCGATTTTAAGAAATAAATTCTGAAATTATTTTTTTGTCAAAATGTCACGATTTTAATCCAGTCGTGACAAAAAATGTAAAGACGAGGAAACACTTAGACACCTACACACATTTTAAATCGAAAAAAGTATAACTAGGTATGCCCACGATGTCGTACGCAACAAAAATGTATTAATATTTGCTAAAATAAAAGCGGCCTAAGTTACTTATAACATTTGCCAGTGAAAGTCCCGAGAAAATTGTTCCAACCATTTCGGAGATTAGCCGAAACAAAAATTGCATTTTTTTATAGGTTTCGTATACCTACTATATACTACCTATTGTCATTTTGACACTACAAACAGACACTTCAATTTTATTTATTTGTACGTATGTAGGTATACACAAAATATTTAAGAAATAAACTCTAAAGGCTCATAGGATGTTTTGCATGCCAGCCATATGGCGTGCCAATACTCCACCCCATCTAATGGGGCGTGTAATGAATATGTTACTTCTACGTTGTTATATCCTATTGACAATTTATTTCTCTTTATCAGGCGATCGCCAATACGCTTGAACTTTTACACGCGATTTCTAGAACGATAGTCAAATATCCAATGCGAATATCTGATTAATTCAATCCTGTTAACCTTAGAACTTTCTTAAGTTTTATACCGAAATTATACTTGGGGATGTAATTGAGTATCAAACATAGAATAAAATAATTAATTTTTAATCGAAATAAAAAAAAAGCCCGCTAATTTCCAAAAAAATCTTATGTATTGCAATATTTATCCATATAAAAACATAAGTATGTGGAGTAATTTACTTGATACTTTTATTAAGTTTGATTGTTTTAGTAACATCACAAGGCTGTATTAATATTGTTAAGTGATGTGCTATAAATCTTCTTTGCTACACGATGGATCACTAATTAAGAGTTTGTCAATTAATTTAAATTTTAATTCAATTTCAATCATGAATACTTTGAAATATAAGCACGAAGCCCGCCTGTTGAAGTTTGCCACAAGTAAGGTATCTAGCACACTGTCGGAGCACAACTTTACTAGGCCCGCCGACATTGTTCATGTTGTAGATCTCGCGCGAAATACAAACAAACTTTGTTAATTACAACTATTGAGACTGCAAATTATTGGAAACACGGCGCGGTTTAATTGAGCGGAATGAATGTTATAAATGCTCAAGTAGGGATTTCCCTATATTTATATTTCTGGTCAAGATCATTTAGCAGATTAGTGGTGTATTATACTTCTTAAGATTACAACAAGTGTACTTATTTGTGACATTTAAGAGAGAGAGTTTGAAAGGCTTCAGCCTCCATTTACAATACAGAGAAATATGCCCAGAATTTTCTGATAGTAGCAAAATTTCAGGCGAACTGAAGTCAAAATCGCTCAAAGAGTTGCGAGGTTAAGGTGGGGATATAATCTGGAAATTTTGGCTGAATGGGCGGAGCTAACGCATCGCCGGGGGTGTGCTCCCCGCGCCAGCGGCGGGCTCCCGGCAAGAGCCTCTGACAGCGCGGTTATTGCGTCGCTTGTATTCTTATTTCAAAACAAGCCGAGCTACCACAACGTCGTAGATCTACAAATAAGTTGATAATTTCGCTCTATAATGCAAATCCTAAATAGCTCAGTGGAAAAGTCATCCTAAACGACGATGACGATGACGCTGGATCAAATCCTATAATTATTTGTTTTTTTTATGTTTTCAAATTTTATTGTAGGCATTATCTTTTTATTTTACTTTTATATACCTACCTATATTTTTATTAAATCGAATAATTTATTTATTTATTCATAAACTCTAAATAAAATAGATCACAAACGAAAAACGATCAAAAACGTAGGAAAGAAAACTGACGGAGCAATTTACGATACGATTCGAGTTCGAATCCCACAACAGCATAATATTTTTTTAATGTTTATTTATTTATTTACTTATTTTTGTTTATTTATTTGGCCTACTAACGATTGTTTACATTATAAATAGCGTTTTTCCGAATGTGATATTTTCAAATATTTTTTATTTTGAAGTTTGACATCTTGACAATACCACACTATAAATATAGTATATAATATACAATACAGTACAGTCGGCCATCGCCTTTGATGTTTGTGAACATGCCGCCACCGTCTTGAGTTAGTGCGACGACTAAGGTTGGCACACATTATAATATTTAAAGGAATACCTACTTATTTCAGACTATTTCTCTTGACTCTTCTAGGTACTGTCTTCTCCTGTCTTTGTAACTTTTTTGTATTTGTCTTTTTTCTTTGTTTTCCTGGTCTTGTGTATCTTTTCTTGTCGTTTCTTGTCATTTATTGGCATTTCGTGTGATTTTCTGTCATTTACTTTCATTTTCTGTCATTTCCTGTCATATTTGTCATTTCCTGGCTTTTTCTGTCATTTTGTCATATTTGTTATTTCCTGGCATTTTCTGGCATTTTTGTCATTTATTGTCATTTTCTGTGAGTTTTGCAATTTTCTGTAATTTTTGACATTTCTTGTCATATCTGAAATGTTGTAATTTTTCATTTTTCCATCATTTTCTGTCATTTTGGTCTTTTTTGTCTATTTTGTCTATTTTTGAACGTAGGCTGTTCGGCTCACTGCATGCGATGGTTGCGAGTTCGATTCCCGCCAAATGAAAATTTTGGAAACGGCCGTATGCGTAATTTGTCTCGATCCTGGTATTACGGGGATCGTCTCCAGTCCATTACGGTACCCATAGTTCAAGCGTTGCTAAGGTTGGTACCATTCATTCGCGTCTTATGTAATTCTCTCTGTATTGACACAGAATAACTATATGTATATACAGTAAGGGCGAGGCCCCATTACCATTCTTGACTGTACTTGAAAGTGCAAGACTATTTTCTCAACAATTGTTGACCACTATTGACCACTCTTGACTATTTTGACCATTATTGTCTATTTTGACCATTATTTACTATTTTGACCATTATTTACTATTTTTGACCATTGTTGAGTATTTTTAGTCTTTGTTGACTATTGTTGACCATTGTTGAGTATTTTTAGTCTTTGTTGACTATTTTTGACCATTGTTGACTATTTTTGACCATTGTTGATAATTTTTTACCATTGTTGACTTTTTTGACCATTATTGACTATTTTGACCATTGTTGACTGTTCTCAACTATTGTTGACCACTATTGACCATTATTGACTATTTTGACTATTTTTGACAATTGTTGCCTATTTTCTACCATTGTCGACTATTTTGACAATTGTTGACTTATTTTGACCATTTTTGACTATTTTTGACCATTTTTGACTAATGTTGACTAATTTTGACAATTGTTGACTATTTTCACCATCAACCGTCAACAATGGTCAAAACGATCAACAGAAGTCAACAATGGTCAAAATTAGTCAACAATGGTCAAAAATGGTCAAAAATAGACAAGAATAGTCAAAAAAGTCAAGAATAGTCAAGGATAGTCATGGATAGTCAAGGATAGTCAAGGATAGTCAAGGATATTCAAGAATAGTCAAGAATAGTCAAGAATAGTCAAGAATAAACATGAAAGTCAAGAACGGTCAATTACAGTCAAGAATAGTCATGAAAAGTCAAGAACAGTCAATTACAGTCATGAAAAGTCAGGATAGTCAAAAAAGTCAGAAATACAATAGGCTATCCAGGAATAGTCAGCTATAAGGCGACTCTTTCTTTCTTTTTCTTATACTTACTAGACTAAGACTTCTTATACTACTTAGAAAGCTTACAACAACGGAGCCCCAATAGAACTCCGAGCCCAAATGGGCTCGGAGTCCGAGCCCAAATGGCAAATGTTTATTCTTGACTATTCTTGTCTATTTTTGACTATCCTGACTTTTCTCGACCCTATTTGACTATTTTAGACAATTTTTTACTAATTTTGACCATTGTTGACTATTTTTGACCGTTGTTGACAGTTTTTGACCATTGTTGAAAATGTTTGACAATTCTTGACTTTTTTTTACCATTGTTGACTATATGACCATTGTTGACTATTCTCAACTATTGTTGACCACTATTGACCATTATTGACTATTTTTGACCATTGTTGACTGTTTTTGACCATTGTTGACAGTTTTTGACCATTGTTGACTTTTTTCGACCATTGTTGACTATATGACCATTGTTGACTATTCTCAACTATTGTTGACCACTATTGACCATTATTGACCATGATTGACTATTTTTGACCATTGTTAACTATTTTTGACCATTGTTGACAGTTTTTGACCATTGTTGACTTTTTTGACCGTTGTTGACTATATGACCATTGTTGACTATTCTCAACGATTGTTGACCACTATTGACCATTATTGACTATTTTTGCCCATTGTGACCAATTTTGACCATTGTTGATAATTTTGACCATTGTTGATTATTTTTGACCATTTTTGATCATTGTTGACTATTTTTTACCATTGTCGACTATTTTGACCATTGTTGACCAATTTTGACCATTGTTGACTATTTTTGATTATTTTTTACCATTGTTGACAATTTTTTACCATTGTTGACTAATTTTGATAATTGTTGACTTCTGTTGACCATTTTGACCATTGTTGACGGTTGATGGTGAAAATAGTCAACAATGGTCAAAAATTGTCAACAACGGTCAAAAATGGTCAAAATTAGTCAAAAATGGTCTAAAATAGTCAACAATGGTCAACAATGGTCAAAATAGTCGACAATGGTAAAAAATAGTCAACAATGGTCAAAATTTGTCAAAAATGGTCTAAAATAGTCAACAATGGTCAAAATAGTCGACAATGGTAAAAAATAGTCAACAAAGGTTAAAAATAGTCAAAATTGGTCACAATGGTCAAACTTAGTCAACAATGGTAAAAAACAGTCAACAATGGTCAAAAATAGTCAACAATGGTCAAAATAGTCAACAATGGTCAAAAATTGTCAACAAAGGCTAAGAATACTCAACAATGGTCAAAAATACTCAACAAAGACTAAAAATACTCAACAATGGTCAAAAATAGTCAATAATGGTCAAAATAGTAAATAATGGTCAAAATAGACAATAATGGTCAAAATAGTCAAGAGTGGTCAAAATAGTCGAGAGTGGTCAACAAAAGAAAATAGTCGTGCACTTTTAAGTATAGTCAAGAATGGTAATGGGGCCTCGCCCTTACTGTATATGTAGATAGTTATTCTGTGATAATACAGAGAGAATTACATGAGACGCGAATGAATGGTCCCAACCTAAGCAACCCTTGTACTATGGGTACCGTAATGGACTGGAAGCGATCCCCGTAATAACAGGATCCAGACAAAATTACGCATAAGGCCGTTTCCAAAATTTTCATTTAGCGGGAATCGAACTCGCAACCATCGCATGCAGTGAGCCGAACAGCCTACGTTCAAACCACTTCACCAAGCGGGCGTCAATTGTCAATGGACGACGAAGTATGTAGTTCATAATTTCGCTATGTTCCCCAACATGAAATTAGCTGAGTAAGTCAATGTATAAGTTCGTCAAGGCATAAGTTCGAATCCTAATCTTTATATTTTCGAAATCAATATTTTTTTCATATTATTCTAAATGTAGGCGAAGGCATGAAGGCGACTGCAAACGCACACTGTCACAATGTGTTTGTACATGTCGAACACAAGCAAGGGTCAGTCGTCTTCGTGAAAAAGATTCCAAATTCAAATCACATTCAATGAAAAAATGTCCAGGATTCCATGATAACGAAGTATATAGTTCATAATTTCGCTTTCAATTTCAATGTCTTGTTAGCTCGTAAGTGAATTGATCTGGCTGGGTGAATGCTATAAGGAGCGCAGGTTCGAATCCTATATCTATATTTTCGATTTTTTAGTTTTATTATTATTTTATTCTTAGTTTTTATTATTTTTTTATTTTAATTTGTTTTATTTTCATATGATTATTTAACAAAACAAAAAAAAATGTTGTAAATTACAATTCCTTGTCAAAACTTCTTAGGTACAAAGGCGTATACATCAATGCAATATTTTTATGTATTTATTTACAAAAAAGCTATAGACGATAACTGGAGCGCGGGAAAACTGGCACAACCTCCCCGTCCAACGGTCAGCGCATCACTGGCGCCCGTCGCCCCCGCACCGTCTCCGCCCACTTTGTTGGCGAATATTTGGAAAATCAGTAATTGTGACGTGAAAAACTATTGCATCACCAAAATCGATCTTAATTTTTTTAGGTATTATCTTTCTTCATCTTTTGGTGCAAAAAATATTTAGAAATTCCGAGCCGTTTGGAAGAAGATAGAAATTTAAATTTGAAGATTGCTACACTTTGGATTTTTTTTTCACATAGTAAAAGAGCATTTATCACTTTTTTCGTGCTTATTTTTTAAAGACGAGGGTTCAATATATACGGTGATATTTTTTTCAAATTTTTTACTCCACCCGTCTAGGAGGAGATAGCTTCCAAACATGCCTCGTTAGCTGCCTGTAGAGTCTTAAAGAAGCAGTGGGCGGGGCACATAATTCTTACATCTGATAGCTTTATGAGCGCGTTACCAAGATCCAACAAAACACGTTGCTAAATTTAAATAACATAACTATCCGAAAAATGGCTGTAAAACAAATTGCAAACAGATGAGCGCGTTTTTATGGTGGATGGAGCTACCCTTAAGTTAAAAATGCAGATTCATTATCAAATTATGTCATTCATAAGTTTAATCTGGCAT
Organism: Drymonia ruficornis; assembly: GCA_947859195.1. NCBI lineage: Eukaryota > Metazoa > Arthropoda > Insecta > Lepidoptera > Notodontidae > Drymonia > Drymonia ruficornis. Next base: position 4,953,344 of record OX401907.1, read on the forward strand.
TTAAATATCGTGTTTCGAACAAGCTAGCGAAAACATAAATCAATCCAGTAGGTACATGTGTCATTTTTTTAAATATGAAAATAACAAATGTACCTACTTATTGTATGACTATACCTACCTATTAAAATGATATCGACAAGTATTACCTTATTTGCTCACAATATTTGTTCTGTTTGGTCGTTTATGAACAAAATGAACAAAAACAAAATTGCTTGAAAATACTGACTTTTAATAAAAATTCTGTATTTTCAAGCAATTTTGTCTGACACAAATTTGTATGTGGTTCACCACATTAATTAGCGCTGACCTGAAAAACTCCGCCCGTAAAACTTAATAAAGGTTTTAAAAGCTTCGACGGATATTGGGAACCGCGAAAGGTTATTAATAATATTAAAAGTCATTACTCGGTTCGCTGACGCGAGGGCAAAGACTGCAAAGCAGAAAATAGGGTGGGCGGTCACGTAGCACGTAAGGACTGAAGGTGGGCAGCACGTGGGCAGATGCCATTCCACATTGGATTCCTAGCGATGACTGTCAGCGCACGTGCAGGCCACTAAAACAGGGGTGCACCACTCTTATAACTCTGCCAGTATTGCTTTAAAATATACACTGGACCGCAAAGAAAACGGGTCGGTTAGAAAATCTTAAATATCTTCTAAAGTACCTGACCTAGCTTGATGAAATAAAGACTTAATTGAAGAATATTTTACTGGCTTAAATGAAAATAAAAAAACCGGCGAAGTGCGTGTTTGACTCACACATAAAGGGTTCTGTACCACCGTAGAATAAAAAAGTCTTTATTTGTAAATTATATTTTATTTTTACTATTTGTTGATGTAGCGGCAACGGAAATACACATTCTGTCAAAATGTTTAACTCTCGGCCTATTACGGGTCGTGAGATACAGCCCGCTGACAGACGGACGGACGAACGGACAGACGGACAGCGTAGGCTTAGTAATAGGATACCGTTGGCACTCTTTGGGTAAGAAACCCAAAAAAAAATGAATTGAAGCTTTTTATCTTTAATAAATGTAAAATAAATAAAATGTGATTGAAGATATTATTTAAACAATTCTAACCGACCCTTTTTCTTTGCGGTCCAGTGTAGTTTCATATTGGAAACTAGACTGTTTGGGGGTTGGTTACGACCGTTTCGACCAAGTTTTTAGGGGATAAAAATTTGATGTCTGAGTGTCTTGGTAGGCCTAAGTCCAATAGTGGACGTCTTTTGATTGACATGATGATGATGATGATAGGTATCTCTTGTTTGGTGGTTTGGTAACAATGTGATTTTGCTAACAACAGTTTGAGCTTTGTAGAGAATAGATTTTTCGCTTAAAACTGCATTAAATTTGTCGTTTTAAAATCGAAAATTTAGTTGCTCTCCAAATAACCCGAAAATTTAAAAGTCTCGTACTACTTTTTCTGATTCCTTGTAAATTACATGTTTGCATTTAATTTGCCATGAACCACAAATTGACAGATTGGCATCTCTAATAGCACTAAAATTGTTACGACTATTAATAAATCGACTCTGATTGGTTAATAAAATTACTCGTTCCAAGTGGTGCTATCGAATATCTTCTGTTGGCAAATTGAGTTGCCCGCTTTTTGTACGGATCTGCGAAAGCAGTACCTACTGGTCGGATACATAGCTTATAGTCAGTATAGCACTTAACTACATTACAATACATTACTACATGTCAATTTTACAAAGGCTCATCCTCAACATTTGAACAGTGTACATAGCAAATAAAGAAATTGAATACTTTGCACTCAACATAATGAAGTAAATATTAAAATGTACACGAAATTACATAGTCTCCTTTATAATAAGATGAAAGGGAAAAAAATTACTGAAATAATATAATTTGGCTCATATCATGAATAGACCCTCATACGGAATTGAGCCTTAGGCTTGCGTTACGTTATTTCAAAGGCGGTACGCAGTGAGGAGATGCCACACACGGAATAATGTGTGGTATCCGTACCACCATCTCTAATCAATTTAATGGGAGTACCTACTTATAATATATCATACGAATGAACAGAGGCAGAAAATCCAATAAGTATACTGTTAATTTCTTTTATTTTTGGTCGAAAGATAAAACACCAATCAATGAAATTCAATCTCCTTATTGATGTTGCCCGCTCTCTAAGTCAAAAGGCGATCCATTAATTAAACGAACAAACAATACTACCAAACTTCATTTCACGGTATCAAACTAATATAATGTCAACTTACATTATTTACAGTGTTTACAAACGAATCTTAGATCAGAGGTCTCGTAAATGCGGAAAGTTACTCGGTTTAGTTCAATCTAATCATGATAATTGCTACGATTCTAAGGTTACTGACCTACTTATCAATTAGATACTACATCATTACCTCTTTCCCTTAATCTAATGTCTTTGGTGAAAATTATTAAAGATAATCAAATAAATAGAAGTGACACTTTGTGTACCTACTCTACATATAAGCCAATAACACCACTGCACATAATTTATTTTATATCAAACCTCACATTTTTGGTCCAAGCAAAGCAAGGTAACTGATTAAACAGATAAGCCAGTACTTATCTCATTAATTTCGGTTCACGTTTTTAATTAAATATGAGTGATTTTGTTTCGATTGCCTGCGTGGGACCAACTAGGTAACCATAACATATTTGTAGAAGATAAATTGATGTGAACAATTTATTAGAATTTCTACGACTGGAAAATTAGCCGCGTCGAGTTGTCTCACATGCCGCGCGTGGCCGCTTTGCCGCGCTTAGTTTGACAAGGCGCGCCCGAGCCTAATGCTCGCCCTGCCTCACTCGAGCGCTGTCATTTGCCTCGCCTAGTTTGGCCTAGTCATGAGACAGAACGATAATGTTGATAATGTCGGCTATACACTTCTCTGTCTAGAGTGTAGTTTGGCTCGGCCGAGCATGTGACTGAGCCTGGGACCGCGCAGCCTCGCGTAGCATGCGCCTGATGTAGAGACAGCTTGGAAGTACAGAAGTGTACGGTAAACCAAAGTCCGGAACACCAAATTACAATACCATCCGAATAAAGTTAGACCATAAAGGTTGTTTACGTACATAAAGGCCTACTTTGCGGCGATATTAGATAGTTAACAGTCAGGGGGCATAATTCTATCCGTGGGTGATTTATAACAAGAAGCGGGTGATAAAGTAGGCAACGTCGGAACCAAGCGTCAGAAGGTAGGCAGTTTCGGAGTTTTAGGGGTCATCCAAACTAGTTCTTTCCAGTCCCATAGTCGTAAAACAAGTTGGAAGGTCGAGAGACCACGTCGAGGTGGAACAAGGCCGAGACGAGTACGTGCTTTGTTTGTGTCACTTGTACATAATTAAACTTAATCAACGTATGTATCTATGGAAATGGAGGTGGAATTACAAGTCATGGATACGTCTAGAAGCCCCGAGCAGCCGCGCCTGCTGACCTACTCCGAAATACGAACCTAACGTTTCGGCTGACGGATTGTCGTGATTTGACATTTCTTCTTTCGTTTTTCTCTACGATTTGACATTGTTTTGATCGTAAATCGAATCCGTACTTCGGACGATCCGTCAGCGACGTATTTCGGAGTAACCCCCCTGGTCCGACGTCAAAACTGATGTGTAGTCGCTTAGAGTCGGGTGTATATGTATATTAAGTATGTATTTACAAATAAAAAGTAGTATATGTAGTAATTTCAGTTACCTGGTTTCCATAGTAGGTACAAGCTCTGTTTAGTTTGGGATCAGGTAGCCGTGTGTAAAAAATGTCCCAGGATATTATTATTATTATTATAACATACATTTACCCACATTTTTATTAATTTTCCTAAAGAATAATATAATCTAACACTAAAATATATTTTAAATTCAATTACTAGGTACCTGTATACCTACTTACTAATAATACAATAAGTTCTTCCATTATATTCCCTAGCTCCGTAAAATTTATTCGCCACGGGCGTATAGGCATCTGTGAATAGTTTTGTATTGTGAAACAATTCAGGCGGTTAACGAATGACCTAAATGCCTACCTGTGACGGTGCTTGGATGTGGACCAGAAGGCCGTATTAAGTAACTAGTGGAAAACATGATTATAATGTTATATAAATAATAATTTAGACTTAATAGCAGTGATAGCCGATTTGGTTAAGCTCGCACCTCTGGATTTTTAGAAATATATGTGCGAATCATAACTTTAATATGATTATCACTTGATTAAATCCTGCATGTCTAACAGCCCGGCCACGACCTTGTTGCTATCAGCGACAGAAGCGCGCGGGGGTACTAAAATGTTGCATCACGGCACGAGCTACCGCACTCGGCGCGCGGCGGCAAAGCGCGCGATGCAACATTTTAGTACCCCCGCGCGCTTCTGTCGCTTATAGCGACAAGGTCGTGGCCGGGCCGTAAGAATATCATATTTTTTTTCGTTAAAACCTCCTCGAGCGTTTTTTAAAAGTGTAAGTAGGTATGTTTGATAACACGTACCTTGTATACCCCGATTATCAGCATGAAACATCCAATAAAACCCAGGGAGCTACACGCCAGCAGGGTGATGTTGAGAGACACCGTGACTGCAACAAAACAAAGGGTTCATTCTAACACACTGACTGACACACGATGAACAGCCTAAACCAGAGGGTAAAGCATGAAATTTTGCGGATGTTCCTTGAACAGAGTTTTTTTTTTCGGCCCGCCTGATGTTAAGCAGTTTCCGTAGCCTAAAGATGTTTACAATACCAAAGGCGTTGCTCGCACATTGCCGACCTGAAGGGGAGTGGGATGGAGGGAGGGGGAGGGGGATGTTCTTTCGGCTCTCGCACTCATCGTACGAAACGCAGCTGTAATAGCTGCTTTACACCGATCTTTTGTCCGAGGGTGGTACTACCCCGATCGAGCCAGCTCGTTTATGAGCTGCAGTCAATTGGCTACAGCTTGGCTCTACCAAGCCAAAGTTACCTTAGAGTTTCAAAAGTTTTGCAAACTGCCTTGTTGTAATTTCCCCTGGTCTAGGTGTTACCGGGACCTCCCCCAGTCCATTGTATTGTACCAATAGTACAAACGTTGCTTAGTTTGGGACCATACAGGTGGTGTATAAGTCTGGCTATATGTATTTATTTATATTTAAACGGTGAAATAAAAGAACGCACTTTTAGTTTGGGTTCAATTTCGTATGTAACAAAACGTTAGTCTTATTTACACGAGTCTGTTCCAGACTTGCTGAGATTGCGATAATCCAATTCGGTCTTCGCAAATTGCGCGCATATATTATACACACACGGGCATAATGTCCCCCGTGGATTGCCTGCGCTCGAAATTTAAATTGGTCCTTCAATATGATCCTTTGGTCCTTTCAATAAAACCGGCGTATAAAGTTGAGCGACAACGGACTTCAAAAACCGGCCGGCGTATCGCTTTAGTGCGAAAATCGTAGTCTTTGGACCCAGCTTTGATGTATTATTATACAAATAAATTGTTTTACACGGGCCCTTTTCGAAATCAATGGCGTTTTTTCATGTTTATTCTGCGCACAACAATTTTGCCAAAAGATTTTATGAAGGAAAACGTGGGTGTTTGCATTTTTCAAAGAAAACAAAATTTAGGTAGTTCCTCATCAGCTGTCATAGCTACGTTATCGACTAATGGGTTTTATTGAACTATTTAAAACTTATTATTGAACTGTATTAAACCTGATTTTTATCAAAAACAAAAGCGGCGCCGATCATTCCTACCCCCAGTTTACTAAAATCATCAAACGCGTAAGAGTAAAAAAAGCAGTTCCATCCACTCCTGTACATAGCAATATAGTTAAAACAATCATTGAACTATGTAGCGTGACGTTGGTGTAACACCCTCCTCGTATCTATTGGAAACAATTAGTTTTCCAGGTCACTTCGCTTGTTCCGGTTTGGTATGTTTGTTTGTATTACGGTCCAAACATGAAATAATTATGAAAATCATTGATTGAAAATGGATAAAATGAAGTACCTATCCTGAGTCAATATCGGATACCTTTTATCCCGGGAAATTAAAGGGCGCCTTCCTTCGGGGTAGTCCAAAATGAATATCATCGGGAATTCAAATAGTAAAACAAATAATGGTTATCTAACTAATTATAAAATGGTTCCTAAAGGTAGGAGTTGGTTGCGGGCGGCAGTTGCTACGACGGCAGTTGTCGCTGTCAGTTTCATACAAAATTGTCACGTTGGCATGGGCCGTGACGTCACGACGGCACCAATTTCTATGGGATTGACGTGTGCCGCCTGCCGTCGGCCGACTGCCGCTCGCAACCAACTCCTACCTTAAATGATAAATGCTAAATTCAATAATTTCTTAAAAACGGGAGTTATAAGAACCCTATAAATAACTACTTAATATAACTAGGTATATTCATGAGATTATAATATAGGTACCTACACGGTACCAAGATTCATATCAGGGTATTAGATGTGATGTGACCGTATGAACCTAATCCTTAAACAATAACAGCACATCGTTTGTAGACATGCAAATTCAAACATGCACAGCACGTATTCCGTTTTGGTTTGGGAAATTGAAATGCGAAAAAAATATACATTACAATATTGTATCCAGGGTAAGGGCTCGTCGGGAGCGTCCCATCCAATGTGATTGAGTTACAAATTGGAAGATATTTTTCTACGTGATTGAATTTCATGGCGTGTGTAAAGTATGCGACTGTTGCCTTGCGTTTAATTAAATAAATTAGGGGCCATCCATAAATTACATCACACGTAAAGGGGGGAGGGGGTCGACTAAATGTGCCATTGTGTGACAAGGGGGTGGATGGGGTCCTAAGTTTTGTGACGTCACATTTAAAAATCTAATATATCTAAGTATTAAAACCGAAATTTGAATTTTTAACGAAACATTTTGAAAAATTATTTATATTGTAAAAATATGTTACATCACACAGGGAGGGGGGGAAATGTGACCAAATATCTCGCAAATGTGACCAGCTGTGACAAGGGGGGGAGGGTCTAAAATCATGAAATTCGTGTGACGTAATTTATGGATGGCCCCTTATACGGAATTACAGTGAAGTAGCCGTATAAGGCTTGCCGAAGAAAAGCCTGGGAAAAATATTTTAAATTAAAATCTGACTAAGATAAACTCACAATTGCTACAAATTAAGCGGGTCCTACACATACCACAGCTTTATTACGCCTCCGCGAAGCAAGCTCCATGAAAACTGAAGTTCTTTGAGATCGACGAAATAAACACACAACATCTATAGTCTACCTATATAAAACGAACTCCCGTTTCCGTTTGATTTGCCGTCGAAATAAGTAAGCACATTTTTATATTAAAATACTGCGTCTATTGAATACTCATTTTATTAATTCGGTATGGCCGTGATCTCCTATTAAATGCCATCGGCCGCTTACAGCGTCACGCGTACGCCGCGTCACAATGTTTACTATGACGTCTAGTGACGTCGACGTGTAAAGGAGACCACAAAAGTAAATTTCTATAGTAAGCATTGTGACGCGGCGTACGCGTGACGCTGTAAGCGGCCGATGGCATTTAATAGGAGACCACGGCCTAACTCCTGGTTATATTTATATGTATGGTTTAATGGTTTAATACCACCTCTATCCATTTTTATCGTACGGTAACTACTTACCTGGCGATACTATTGTCTTGAAGTTTTA